>CM045997.1:35841630-37091630 GCA_025175895.1 Wurfbainia villosa
GAATAAAAGAAATTACAAGATGTTATATCGACACTTAAAGATTGTTGAGGAAGTCGCGGAGTGTCGGAAGGTCGCCTTGTTGTGGAATGAGAATTTTCGTGGATGAGCAGGAATTTCAGTAGCACTTCGATGTAGATTAGATGTTCTAATCGGATCCGATCGAGCAAATATTTTATAAACCTTTTCCAGTCGACTATAATGTCATCCAGTTGACTCCACATCAGCCCGTCGATATGAAATTCGTGGTCTTCCAGTTGACTGAAATCTCTCTAGTCACTCCACGTCGTCCGGCTCCGCCTTGTGAAATTTACCTCTTCAGTCGACTCAAACCCTTTCGATATGCGTCGCACGATCTCCGATCGATTACCAGCTGATCCTTCCTAATAGGTATCCAGTCGACTGATACATGTCCAGTCAACTTGAATTCATTCAGTCGACTGATCCCTGCAAGACAAGATTAGCACAAATAGATAATATAAACTGTGATAGCAGTAGTAATACTGCTCGATCTCGACTACTAAGTCCCACACGGACTTTTCGTCGGATCGACGCCTAGCTTTGTCCCCCTATAGAAGACTCAGCCTCACCTCTTCACTAGAGGATTACCTGCCGGCTACCAGCCGGACTTACCACTCTTGATATTTGATCTGACCCAACAGGGCTTCCACCAGCTATCCGATTTTTCTCACCCAACTAGACTTTTTGCCGATTGTCTGGTCTCTTGACCCAACCGGTCTTCATGCCAGATATCCGATCAATGCGACCCATCTGAACTTCACGCCTGGTGTTCGATCCTTCTGATCTGTCAAGATACTTGCCTAGTATCCGATTAACATGATCTACTAGGACTTTCTCTTAAGCCTGCACACTTAACGCTGATATTAGAACACAAGTGAATCCTAACTCATCAAAACAAAGGAGTGATGCTCACTGCATCAACAATCTCCCCCTTTTTGATGTATGACAACACATCAATTAAATTTAGGAGAATCAAATACCAATATCCAAATATTGACATGTATGAGCGATGAACTATTAAATTTTGACATGTGTAATAGATGCATAAAATTAATCATGTATGAGATGCATAAAATCTTATCAAATTTTTGCATCTTTCTTTCAATAAATTTCTTCTTTTATTAAATCTCTAACTTTATATCTCTTCTCTCCCCCTTTGGCATACATCAAAATAAATATCAAATTTAAAATTCCAAAATGATATAGTGGAGAGTTGAAATTACAAAAATGAGAAATTTTCAAGCTCAAAAATTAAGTTTTAAAATATTTCACCCGCGAATTTGACTTTAAAAACTTAATTTAAACTTTTCAAAAATTTTCAAACAATTTTTTCTAACTCCCCCTTATTATTAAAAAGTTTAAAAATTCAAGGTTTTCAAAATTTTCAAACATATTTTCTAACTCCCCCTGAATAACAACTTATTTTCAAAAATTTCAAGAATTTTCAAACTTTTTAAACAATTTTTCTAACTCCACCTGAATAACAACTTATTTTTAAAATTTTCAAGAATTTTCAAACTTTTTAAATAATTTTTCTAACTCTCCCTGAATATCAACTTATTTTCAAAATTTTCAAGAATTTTCAAACTTTCCAAACAAATTTTCTAACTTCCCCTGAATAACAACTTATTTTCAAAATTCTCAAGAATTTTCAAACTTTTTAAATAATTTTTCTAACTCCCCCTGAATAACAACTTATTTTCAAAATTTTCAAAAAATTTTAAGTTGATGCAAAAATGATAGGGAATAAATCCATGCATGAATTCCTAAATATTATATTTATATTTTAAAAATAGACATCTAAAAATCATCCTAAAGAAAATGTCCAACTCTTTACTAGCTCAAATGATATAGAATTAATCATTAAACTTTGAATTAGAGTTAGTCACCGAAGTGATCAATTTGCTCTTGTAAACCCCGTATTGGTTCATGTCGATGCACTTGATCTACATTTGGAACCAGAGGTGCAGTCCTAACATCTCACGTCCATCTTCGTGGCTCAATATACAAAAAGTGTTTGTGAGATGCGAATGCTTACTTAAATCTATATGATCATGAAGTCTAGATTAACCTAATATAGATTTATTTTCAATTCCCTTTAAAAATAATATAATATTACTTTTCAAAATAAATTTTGAATATTAAGCATGAAAACATCCTATTTTACCAAGCATAACACAATTCACACACAAGATTTAAAAATTATTAAATTTATTAAGTTCAAGTGACATAACAATCCTAGTCAGTAGATGGAGGATGAGAAGGACCCACGCCCCAAGACCAAAGAAGCTCCATCATCTCTCGATGATCCTCTCTCTACGCCTGCAATATCTGCATCATCTCAAGATGCTGCTGCTCCTGGCGCTGCATCGCATCCTCCAACCTAGATAATCTCTCTGCTATGGTAGGAGGTGCTGGAATCCCAATAAATGGTGATAGAATGTCGAATCCTGGGGCTTCCTGATGCTCGGACTTGGAGTGGTGGTCTGGGTCAATCTCTAGCTCATGCTCCTGCTCCGACTCAGGCTAGGGTTGGGGCTGAGGGCCATCTCTCTTCCATGCAAGGATATTATTTTCATCTAAATCTATTTTTGTTAAACCAAACTGCCTAGACCCTATCATGTCGTACTCAATAAGCTGCTTGATGTTACCTGTGGTAACATCAAATCCTAATGCAACTAAAAGGGATGTGATGACATGACAGTAAGGCAAATGTTCCTTCCTGCTAGTAACTGACCTAGAATGATAAATGATAGAATGAAACATCTGTAAGATAATGTCTAAATCTAATCTATGACTAAGTGCATAAAGTAAAAAATGAGTGATAAGGGCGCATCATAGCGATGTCCCTAGTGGTGAGTGGCAGAATGCAATTCACTATGACTCGGTACAGGGCATAGTCCTGTACTCTGAGTCTAGTAGAACTAAAGATACTCACAGACGGAATTCTTTCCTCAATAAAAAGATGCATATGTATCCTATCTAATGTAATATGAGAGTAGGGTCACCGTACGGTAACTCTGTGGATGGAAAACATGCAACAGGACATGTCGAATGCATGAGTCCTAAATTGTCACACTCCGAGAGCATGCCGAGCCGAAAATCAAACAGACAGCATCTCCCCTGTACGTAGCAATATTTCGGGTTAATACAAGGCCCGTAGGCCAACAATAACAACATAACATATACAGTAAATACAACAACTACTCAAAGCATAGCGGAAACATAATACAACAAGCTACACACATGCATACCAGTATGACTAACACATCACAACAACACGAAACCTCGACAAAATCCGAATCTACAACATAGTACTATTGGGTTTTCGGCACCGCGTCGAGTGTGTGTTCGAACATGTTTCGTAAACATGTGCACAGCAGAAGGAATAAAATAATAAATCTAATTTATTACAACAAACACATCACACGCATGCATATTACAACATGTGTAGACATAACCGTAAATTCAAATTTTGCAATAAAAGGAAATTTAAACTATGTATACCTGACGTATCACGTGTAGCGGGAAAGACATCAACCAGAACGATTCTAGCTAGAATCGTCTCAATCCGTATCCACACTGAGTATCTTCGGGATGACTTCACAAAGTCACGAGCCTCATCTTCGTATGGGTTACTAGCCTCGTGTTGAAGACGATGTGATCGAGAGAAGATCACGATCCGAATCAAAATTCGGATCCAAAATAAGTCCTCAAAAACTCGCTTCTCCGGAGAGGTATTCGTCAACCGTTTGACAAATCCTTCGTCCTCCACCTATGAGGATTACCGGAGATCGAATCCCCGGCAAGTCTACCGCTGTCGGAGCTCCAAACGTCATCCAAACGACGCTCCGACGAGAAGGAAACAAGCTGTCCAGAAAACTGGACAGCTTTGGTGGAGGAATAAGTGCCGGCCAAAAGGGAAGGTTGAAGCTCACCTTATTGCCGAACCAAAGGGAGATCACCGGAGCTCCTCCGGCAGCAGCTCGACGCCAGAAAGAGGGAAGGACAGCTCCTTCTGGATGCCGGCAAGGGAGCTAGGTGGTGGGCGGCGGCAAGGGGGGCTGTTGGCGCCGACTTCACCAAGGAGAGGAGGGGGCGGCAACTATTAGGGTTGCTTGGGTTTTGATTAGGGTTTAACAAAAACCCTTAAGCCAAATTCCCGTTAACCCGCTCAATTAATTTAAGTTAAAATAAACCAAACCATGATGGTTTATTTTAAGTTAAAACGAACCGAACCAACTTTGGTTCATTCGTTTAAAACAAACCAAACCCTTTGGTTTATTCTCTTCCATTGGATTAGAACCAAACCAATTTGGTTCATCCATCATGTCTTCATAAGACACGACCCATCCACGCTTCCATTGCGACTGAAACGATTTCATCCTCGCTCCATGTTTGGTCCAACCAAACCTAGTTTCTCTCGGTCTGAGAATCTCATTCTCAAGCTCGTTTTAAATCCTTAGGATTACGTTCATTGTGCGTGTGACCAAATAGGTTCTCGGTTTATGTTGGTCGTCTATAATTAACCATTAATTATAGAACGATCATCAGTGACACCTAGTAGTACATCATGATCCCCAATTAATCGAAAAGATCAACGGTTGATCCAGAACTATTTCTGAAACCCTTCAGCAGCTCGAATGAATCGTGCCCCATTCCCTTCACTCATCTTATACCCACTTGGTTTAGGACATGGTCTATAGTGTCAGTCCCCACTAGGCTGACTACGTCACACCTAGCCCAAGTATCATTTTCTCGTCCTACGGATTCTAGTTACTGCACATGTATCGAAGAGTACCTTACTCTAAACATGTAATGCTTTGGCCAAAGACTTTAGTAACAATCCGACGAGAGGCCATGGGTATACATCTCCTCGCAAAGAGTGGTGAATCCTTTATATGCTATTCAAACACCTTCGATCACTTCGACTTATACCCAATCATTCCGGGTCAACATCTTCTCAGAGATGCTTGCTTAAGATGTCAAAGCATAAGTCTTTATGATCAAGATGACTTGAATACCGCAAGTCAAAGGAACATCGTACTTAAGCTGCAGTAAGAACTTCATTGACATATCTATATATGCAGAGAACCATATGAAGTCTTACGGCTGGTCACTCCAATGAACTAGTTACCATAACTAGCATCCACGATTAACTCCGGACATCACAATGTCTCCAGCTAGTGAGAATCAGCTGCTTGGATACACCAAGGAGTATACCTCGTGCTAGTCTCGACAGAATCAATGGTATCCAAATCCATCAATTCATCGAC
Organism: Wurfbainia villosa; assembly: GCA_025175895.1. NCBI lineage: Eukaryota > Viridiplantae > Streptophyta > Magnoliopsida > Zingiberales > Zingiberaceae > Wurfbainia > Wurfbainia villosa. The sequence goes on from CM045997.1 coordinate 35,846,925, forward strand.
TAGGGATGATTCCAATACATCACAATTACACATGTAGAGATACTCACTAGTTGTGATCCAATCACAAATTCTCTCATGCTGTGAATCGTATCGTGGACATTCAGTAAATGAGTTTAAGATCTAATCAAATACATGAAAACATGTATACTCAAATAGAGAATCTTCATTTATCATATAAATGGTTCAAACATAAGGCGATTGCCTTAGAACATCTCTCATATATTACTAACACACTCCCACTTGGCCTAATGCCAATCGCTACGGTATCCAATACCATAAGCTCTAACATGACCCTCAAACTTACTTTGAGGTAATGCCTCAGTCAAAGGATCCGCTAAGTTCCTTTCAGTGGGGATTTTCTCAATTTGTATTTCCTTCCTACTAATGATCTCTCTGATCAGATGATAGCGTCGAAGCACATGTTTGGATCATTGATGAGACCACATCAAGTTCAGAGATGAACTTCTTGATCCAAACCGCTTCCTTTGCGTCTTCCAAAGCTGCAATGTATTCTGCCTTAGTGGCTAAATCCGCTATAGTGTCAAGATTGGAACCTTTCTAACTTATTGCACCTCCATTCTAGGTGAACATGTATCCAGACTGAGATCTGGAATCATCCTTGTCTGTCTGGAAGCTGACATCCGTATACCCGCGTATCACCATGTCCCCTTCTCCATATATTAGGAACACATCCTTAGTTCTTCTTAAGTACTTAAGGATCGTCTTAACAGCCTCCCAATGATTCATTCCTGGATCAGACTAATATCTACTCGTGACACTCAGAGCATACGATACATCGGGCCTCATATATAACATAACATACATGATAGATCCTATTGCGGATGCATAGGGAATCTTACTCATGCAAATCCTCTCATCTTCTGTGCGCGGACACATATACTTCAAAAGGTGTATCCCATGCTTGATGGGTATGAAACCTTTCTTGGATTCTGACATGCTAAACCTCTTTAGCACTCGGTCTATATATGTAGACTGTGAAAGACCATGCAACCGTTTCGATCTATCTCTATAGATCTTAATCCCGAGGATGTAGGTTTCTTCTCCCAGGTCTTTCATGGAGAATGTCTTGGATAACCAAATCTTAACTGACTGTAAGACTGAAACATCATCTCCTATAAGTAATATGTCATCGACATACAATACTAGGAACACGACTGCACTCCTACTAACCTTCTTGTACACACAAGGTTCGTTTGGATTTTGTGAAAAATCAAACTTTTTGATTGTCTCATCAAAATGGATATTCCAACTCCTGGATGTTTGCTTCAATCTATATATGGACCGTCGCAATTTGCATACCTTGGTTTTATCAACCGATGTGAAACCCTCAGGTTGTATCATATACATGTCCTCGAGTAGGTTTCCATTAAGGAAAGCTATTTTCACATCCATCTGCCATATCTCATAATCATAATGAGCCGCTATGGCCAGAAGCATCCGAATGGATTTAAGCATAGCTACAGGCGAATAGGTTTCGTCATAATCAACACCTTGTTTTTGACGATATCCTTTCGCCACTAATCTAGCCTTATAGGTAATCACATTACCATCCATGTCGGTTTTCTTCTTGAAAACCCACTTTCACCCTATAGGCTTGATGCCTTCAGGTGGGTCAACCAAGTTCCAAACTTGGTTTTCATACATGAAATCCATTTCCGACTTCATGGCATCAAGCCACTTATCCCTTTTTGAACTTGTCAGCACTTCTTCATAACTGGTAGGCTCCTCATCATCAATGAGTAACACGTCGTTCGATTCACTTACGAGAAATCCATATCTCTCAGGAATGTTGCGTGTTCTATCAGATCTACGAAGATATGATGTTTCAATAGGTCCAGCTGATTGCTCATCACTATGAGTTGTTGGCTGTTGTGCTTCACCAGGTATCTCATCAATGTCTATTTGAGTCTCTCGAGCCTCCTCAAGCTCGACGACACTTCCACTGTTTTCTTGCAAGAGAAACTCTTTCTCTAGAAACACAGCATGCCTTGAAACAAACACCTTTTGTTCCACAGGATGATAGAATTGGTAACCCCTTGTTTCCTTAGGGTATCCAATAAATAGACATTTATCAGACTTAGCATCCAATTTATCTGATACATTCCGCTTCACATAAGCAGGACAACCCCATATCTTCAAATAAGATACATGAGGTTTCTTACTATTCCATATCTCATATGGAGTAGTAGAGACTACCTTAGTTGGCATTCTGTTTAACAAGTAAATAGCTGTCTGAAGTGCATAGCCCCAAAAGGACTTGGGAAGATTCGCATGATTCATCATTGACCTGACCATGTCCAACAAGGTCCGGTTACGCCTCTCAGATACACCATTATGCTGTGGTGTATATGGCGGAGTCCATTGAGACAATATACCATTGTCTCTTAGATAATCAAGAAACTCTTGACTTAAGTATTCACCACCTCGATCCGATCGAAGTATTTTAATACTCTTATCATGTTGTTTCTCTACTTCATTTCTGAATTCTTTGAACCTTTCAAAGGCTTCAGACTTGTGTTTCATCAAGAACACATACCCAAACCATGAGTGATCATCGGTGAAGGTAATGAAGTAGCTATAGCCTCCTAAAGCTTGAGTTGACATAGGTCTACATACATCAGTATGTATTAGGCCTAGAAACTCTCCCACTCGTTCACCTTTTCCTGTAAAAGGTAACTTAGTCATCTTGCCTTTTAAGCATGATTCGCATGTATCATATGAATCCAATTCAAACGATTCCAAAATTCCACATCGGTGTAATTCGGACATGCGTTTCTTTCTTACATGGCCAAGACGACAATGCCACATGTAGGAGTCTAATTGATTATCCTTTCGAGCATGCTTGTTGCTCGCTTCGATATTGAAAACATCACTAGATACGTCCAACGTATAAATACCATTGCTTAAAGTTCCAGTCCCATAAAGAACTCCATTCCAAGTTATGTAACAACAATTGTTACTAAAAGTCAAATGATACCCATTTCTATTTAAACAAGAAATAGAAATGATGTTCTTTATCAACGAAGGAACATAAAAGCAATTGTCCAGTTCTAAGACAAGTCCTGCAGGGAGTTTCAACAAATACGTTCCGATGGCGAGTGCAGCAACTTTTGCTCCATTCCCAACACATAAATTTGACTCTCCCTTGACGAGTCTTCTTCTATTCCTTAGCCCATGTATGTCATTACATATATGTGAGCCACACCCAGTATCCAATACACAAGTGTCTGAGGAAATAGAATGACAATCAATAACGAAGATATATGAAAAAGATGGAGCATCTTATGCCTTATTCTTCTTCACGGACTCAAGATAAATCTTGCAATTTCTTCGCTAATGGCCCTACTTGCCATAATGATGGCAAGTGCCCTTTTGAGCTGGTTCTGCCTTTTTAGCCTTTTTATTCTTCCCCTTCTGTTGTTCCTTTGACCCCCTCTTAGAACCTTTCTTCGAGGAATCAACTAACAACACCGTCCCCTGCTCATGCTTCTCAGAAGGCTCCACAGTCTTCAGCATGTTGAGCAGTACCACAGATGAACCTTCTTGCATCTCAGAGGTGAAGAGAAGCTTGGAGACTTCGAACCTTTCGAATCTCACTTGCTTATCAAACAACTCATAAAGATGAAGGACTACGATATGAGCATCCATATGCTCATGCTACTTTCGTAGCTTGGGTTCCATCATGGCTAGCATGATGAAACTCATTTGTTCAGAATTACTCACATGTTTCTGATAGGCCAACAATTGGTCCAGAGTTGCATTGTCACTAGGACGGGCGGGAAGAGGCGTTTCGAGGACATTTGTAAGCTTTTCAACCTTGAGAACAATTCTCAAGTTTCTAAGCCAGTCCAAGAAGTTCGGCCCAGTCAATTTATTCGAATCCAAAATGGAAGGCAAATTCAAAGACATCATGATCAATCTTAGAAATACAAAACGAGCATATATGAGAAAGATGATTTTAAAATCATCATTATACATTCATAAATCCCATTCATTTTTCGAATTTCAAAATCCCCAAAATCACTTCGGGAGATTGTAGGTCCATCTCCGAATGGGCTGATATCCATCATAGATATGAACAACCTTGGAGAGAGTCCAACAAGCCATTCATAACTACGATGGTAGGTATCAAATATACCGATTGCATATCACGTATATGCAACTATCACAATGTGCTATCAACTAATTGAATGTTCACACATACGTCGGGTTGTTAACACATTAACAAGTATGCATCATATGCATAGCACCCAACTTCACCTCCCTTTACATCGACCTTGGAGAGAGTCCAACAAGCCGATGATCCAGGTTAAAGCCAACCCATTAATCGAGAAATAGTTTTAATATGGTTAGAGTGCATTCAACCAATTAGCCTGGCTTGGAGAGAGTCCAACAACCAAAGCTAACGATTGACCTCTGACTCTTACCATATTAGTATTAAACTATTCCATGGTTTGAACATGTTCGGGTTCGAGCCGGGCTTAGAGAGAGTCCAATAACCCGAACAAGAAACGGAACTCTGGTTCTAACCATATTAATGGAAGGTGTAGGCTTTAATATTGAGTTAGGGTTTTTATGTCTCATCCTCTTTGCATGCAAATAACTATTATCTACATGGCATGACATACATCTACATGTCACGACACGCATGGCATAATGATATGCATCTAATGCAATTACATGACATACAATTATTTCATGTACAATATTTCCTTATTTGTCATAACTATTTATGGAAATAAAATATATTTAAGATTCGATTCTCCAAATTAAATCCTGATTAAATTAGGAAACAAATTTCCAAATCTAATCACATATTTTATTTGTGGAAATAGTTGATTAAGGAAAGTCAATTTAGGAAACTAATTTCCTAAATCATCAAAACTACTTATGGAAATCAAATATTTTTAAGATTTGATTTCCCAAATCAAATCATGATTAAATTAGGAAATAAATTTCCAAAATCTAATCAAATATTTTATTTATGGAAAATATCAATTTCCATAAATACTTCCAACTTTCCAAAAGAGAAAGATTTCCATAAATACTTCTAGACTTTCCAAAATTGAAAAATTTCCATAAATACTTCTAACTTTCCAAAAGTAGAAAATTTCCAGAAATATCATTTTGAATATCGCAAAACCATTTTACGATTATGTCGAAACACAACCTGAGCTCTGATACCACTGTTGGATTTCCGGCACCGCGGCGAGTGTGTGTTCGAACATGTTTCGTAAACATGTGCACAGCGGAAGGAATAAAATAATAAATCTAATTTATTACAATACACACATCACACGCATGCATATTATAACATGTGTAGATATAACCGTAAATTTAAATTTTGCAATAAAAGAAAATTTAAACTACGTATACCTGATGTATCACCTGTAGCGGGAAAGGCATCAACCGGAACGATTCTAGCTAGAATCGTCTCTATCCGTATCCACGCCGAGTATCTTCGGGATGACTTCACAAAGTCACGAGCCTCATCTTCGTACGGGTAACTAGCCTCGTGTTGAAGACGATGTGATCGAGAGAAGATCACGATCCGAATCAAAATTCGGATCCAAAATGAGTCCTAAAAAACTCGCTTCTCCGGAGAGGTATTCGTCAACCGTTTGATGAATCCTTCGTCCTCCACCTATGAGGATTACCGGAGATCGAATACCTGGCAAGTCTACTGCTGTCGGAGCTCCAAACGTCATCCAAACGACGCTCTGACGAGAAGGAAACAAGCTGTCCAGAAAACTGGACAGCTTTGGTGGAGGAATAAGGGCCGGCCAAAAGGGAAGGTTGAAGCTCACCTTATTGCCGAACCCAAGGGAGATCACCGGAGCTCCTCCGGCAACAGCTCGACGCCGGCAAGAGGGAAGGACAGCTCCATCTGGATGCCGGCAAGGGAGCTAGGTGGTGGGCGGCGGCAAGGGGGGCTGTTGGCGCCGACTTCACCAAGGAGAGGAGGGGGCGGCAACTATTAGGGTTGCTTAGGTTTTGATTAGGGTTTAACAAAAACCCTTAAGCCCTATTTTATAGAGAACAAATTCTCTTAATGGTTATCGGATCATAACCAAATGCCCGTTAACCCGCTCCATTAATTTAAGTTAAAATAAACCAAACCATGATGGTTTATTTTAAGTTAAAACGAACCGAACCAACTTTGGTTCATTCGTTTAAAACAAACCAAACCCTTTGGTTTATTCTCCTCCATTGGATTAGAACCAAACCAATTTGGTTCATCCATCATGTCTTCATAAGACACGGCCCATCCATGCTTCCATTGCGACTGAAACGATTTCATGCTCGCTCCATGTTTGGTCAAACCAAACCTAGTTTCTCTCAGTCTGAGAATCTCATTCTCAAGCTCGTTTTAAATCCTTCGGATTATGCTCATTGTGCGTGTGACCAAATAGGTTCTCGGTTTATGTTGGTCGTCTATAATTAACCATTAATTATAGAACGATCATGAGTGGCACCTAGTAGTACATCATGATCCCCAATTAACCGAAAAGATCAACGGTTGATCCAGAACTATTTCTGAAACCCTTCAGCAGCTCGAATGAATCGTGCCCCATTCCCTTCACTCATCTTATACCCACTTGGTTCAGGACATGGTCTATAGTGTCAGTCCCCACTAGGCTGACTACGTCACACCTAGCCCAAGTATCATTTTCTTGTCCTACGGATTCTAGTTACTGCACTTGTATCGAAGAGTACCTTACTCTAAATATGTAATGCTTTGGACAAAGACTTTAGTAACAATCCGACGAGAGGCCATGGGTAAACATCTCCTCGCAAGGAGTGGTGAATCCTTTATAGGCTATTCAAACACCTTCGATCACTTCGACTTATACCCAATCATCCCGGGTCCACATCTTTTCAGGGATGCTTGCTTAAGATGTCAAAGCATAAGTCTTTATGATCAAGATGACTTGAATACAGCAAGTCAAAGGAAAATTGCACTTAAGCTACAGTAAGAACTTCATTGACATATCTATATATGCAGAAAACCATATGAAGTCTTACGACTGGTCACTCTAATGAACTAGTTACCATAACTAGCATCCACGATTAACTCCGGACATCACAATGTCTCCAACTAGTGAGAATCAGCTGCTTGGATACACCAAGGAGTATACCTCATGCTAGTCTCGACAGAATCAATGGTATCTAAATCCATCAATTCATCGACTAGGGATGATTCCGATACATCACAATTACACATGTAGAGATACTCACTAGTTGTGATCCAATCACAAATTCTCTCATGCTGTGAATCGTATCGTGGACATTCAGTAAATGATTTTAAGATCTAATAAAATACATGAAAACATGTATACTCAAATAGTGAATCTTCATTTATCATATAAATGGTTCAAACATAAGGCGATTGCCTTAGGACATCTCTCACATATTACTAACAAGTACATCACGAACTCCAAATACATAACACAATGTACAGAAAACCCAAAACAAACACGGGAGCCTCGGAGGTGAGATGAGATGTCAGCCAGCAGTGCTCCAAGCCGTCATGAAGACTTCTACCTGTTACTTGGGCAACAGAAAAACCCAGGGTCCGTGGTGGTGGTGAGTAAAACTCAGCAGGTAATAGAAAAACATGTATATATGTAATATCACATGTATTTCAACAACATAATCTATAGGTACAACAGGTATATCAGCATAGTATATAAATACAAGCATATACCGTCTAACCAACTGAACAACGTAAAATGCAGACATACCTAAAGTCTACTATGATACTCTGATCCAACCTGAACATATATCCAACATATATATAACAGGAAGAGTAATACCAACTCATAATCTACTCATGCTACAGGTCAAGGTATCTAATGGTCTGTCCAACACATACTAGTATCCGACACAACCGTATAACATATGCAAGAAGCATGCATGAATATAGTGTACAATCAAATGCAGCAAGCATAATACAATCAAATGCAACATCACAATAAGCATATATATATATAGACTGCATCTATATATGTATACTAATCACAATCATCCATATATATATATACATGCATATATGTATATATATGGCAATATGCAAAAATGTCAATGCAAGATGCCACACGCCCTTTTCGCCCAGAACTCGAGGCTAGCGCGTGACGTACATGCATACATACATTACATACAGCGGAAGACTTTATACATACTTCTTTATTTCTTACAGCGGAAGACTTTAGACTTATTTTTTTTTTCTTTTAAACATATGCATTGACATATACATATATATACACTTCTTCTTCACTTCTTCTTCTTAACATAGGGCATGCATCATAGCATATATAGATACTTCTTCTTACTTCTTCCTTACTTCTTCTTATTAACATAGAGCATGCATCATAACATCTATAGATACTTAGTTCTTAGTTCAAGTTCTTAAACATCGTCGTCATACGGAGACATAAGTAAGGACATCCATAAACGTCATCATCATAGGTAAACATATATATATAGACCTAACGGATCTTCTCCACCATGCCACTGCCACACACATTTGGCCCCTCCTGCTGCTCCCTTTAGTTTATCCATCCCTTACCCTTATCTGCAGTACGAGGGAAAGATAAACTATAAGCACATAGGCTTAGTAAGATCCAATCCTACTCACAAAAACCATATATCGACATTAATCATGGCATGTAACATTCATAACATATAAGCAATATAACATGTAACATACATGGCGTAATCAACTTAACATGTAGCATAAGTAATGTGAGTAAACATAACATGTATCATCCATAACATGGCAGCATAACATGTATCATCTATAACATAGCATCATATCATGTAAATATATGACTTAATTAAACATAACATATAACATACGTAACATAGCAAATCAACATAACATACAACATATATGTATGACCTATCAAACATAACATACATCATATGTAACATAGTGGCATAAACATGGCATATCAAACATATAAGTAACGTGAGTAAACATAACATGTATCATCCATAACATGGCAGCATAACATGTATCATCTATAACATAGCATCATATCATGTAAATATATGACTTAATTAAACATAACATATAACATACGTAACATAGCAAATCAACATAACATACAACATATATGTATGACCTATCAAACATAACATACATCATATGTAACATAGTGGCATAAACATGACATATCAAACATATAAGTAACGTGAGTAAACATAACATGTATCATCCATAACATGGCAGCATAACATGTATCATCTATAACATAGCATCATATTATGTAAATATATGACTTAATTAAACATAACATATAACATACGTAACATAGCAAATCAACATAACATACAACATATATGTATGACCTATCAAACATAACATACATCATATGTAACATAGTGGCATAAACATGGCATATCAAACATAACATACATCATATGTAACATATCAACATGGCATATCAAACATAACATACTTCATATGTAACATATCAACATGGCATATCAAACATAACATACTTCATATGTAACATAGGGGCATAAACATGGCATATCAAACATAACATACTTCATATGTAACATATCAACATGACATGTGAACATAACAATCTAATCATGTAACATATGCAAGATGCTTTTGAAAACATATATTATAGGTACGTAAACATAATTCTCAACATATTTGGGCCCGACATTGTACCACTTCTTCATTATCATAGCGCGCATCCCTAAATAGGCCCGAGGTAGCAAGTCTCGAACCTAATAGGTTACTAGGCCCGATCTTAGTCCGTCGACCTAGGGCAATCGTCATAGCGTAGAAGCCCATCCTAGGCCCGAGTCTTACTCCATCGACCTAAGGCATCTTGGAGCCCATCCTAGGCCTGAGTCTTATTCCATCGACCTAGGGCATCTTAGGAGCCCATCCCTTCTTGGACCCTATTAGGGTCTTGGTACAAGCCATGCAGAAGGTAAAATACTTATATGCTTATTTTATAACATAGCTTATTTCATTTTGCAAACATAGCATACTTTATTTCATAACACATCATGCTTCCCTTCATGAACATATCATCTTTCATTTCGTAACATACCATTCTTCATTTCATAACATATCATTCTTCATTTCATCATCATGTCATATTCATGTCGTGAACATATCGTTTTGTTTCATTTCATAATCTTATCTTCTTCCATTTCATAACATATTTTAAATATCGCATACACATAGACATGGCAAAAAGCATGGCATCAAAAGTAAGTAAACACTAACCTAAGGCAGGTTATCTTCATCTAGCATTATTTAATATCACAAGTCAACATGAATTCACCCAACATAAAACACATGTTAACCTATTCATTTAACTTAACAACAACTTCATATGCACATAAGACTTGAATTAAAACTTCATCTAATCCCCAAAAATACATGGTGGCTGAATGGTCCATAGGGGTTTCTAGGGTTATCCTTCATCCTAATTCATTTAACACAACCACAACTTCATTTGCACATAGAACATGAACTAGACTTCATTTAATCACCCAAAATTCATGGTGGCCGAATGATCCATAGGGTTTTCTAGGGTTATCTTTTAACCTAATTCATTTAACCTAACAACAACTTCATTTGCATATAAAACAAGAATTAGACTTCATTTAATCACCCTAAAATTTATGGTGGCCGAATGATCCATAGGGTTTTCTAGGGTTATCTTTTAACCTAATTCATTTAACCTAACAACAACTTCATTTGCATATAAAACAAGAATTAGACTTCATTTAATCACCCAAAATTCATGGTGGCCGAATGATCCATAGGGTTTTCTAGGGTTATCTTTTAACCTAACTCATTTAACATAACAACAACTTCATTTCCATATAGAACATGGATTAAAACTTCATTTAGTCACCCAAAACATAGGTTGGCCGAATGGTCCATGTAGGGTTTTTAGGGTTAACCTTTAACCTAATTCATTTAAATCCTAGCATCATCAAATAGTTACAAAAAAAACATAGCATGGAACTTCATTGAAACCTAAAATCATGGCTTGGCCAAATAGGCTTTAGTGGCTATTAGGGTTAGCTTTTAACCTAATCCCTTTTTTTTCCATCTTAACATCATCATCTACTTCCTAAACATAGCATACAACTTCATTGATAAACCAAAACATAGCTTGGCCGGATATAACATATAGATTTCTTTTACAAACATCAATCGAAGATACTCATATGCAGGTGAGGGATACTTACATCCTTCGCTTTGCTTGTAGTGTGAAGATAACCTAAGGAACACAAAACCTAGCCCTTGCTTCTTGCTTGGATGAGTTTCGGCCAAGGGTGGAAATGGAGAGGGAGAGCTTTAGGATTTCGGTGAGAAAAAGAAGAGAAGAGGAGAAAGTGAAGTTGCTCACTCATGCCTCCTCATCCCCCCCCCCCCCCTATTTATTCACCTAAAGAGTCCCTTAATCTCCCTTACACTTAACCATAATTTCCCTTATTTCCCTAATGATATAATCCTATTGGGCTTCTGGTTAGTGGGTGCATCTATAGGGCTTGGCTATCTCTAGAGGTTTGAGGTTCGATTCCTAGGCCTTGCACCCCTTTTTGGCTTATTTTCTTTTATTTTTGAAAAGGCCCACATAAAGCCCATGATCATCAAGCCAAAAATTCTTGTAAAATTGCTAGGAATTTTACGGGCGTTACACAGCATGCATGGTCATGTCGGCTCACCCTAAAGCTACCACGACCCTAGTGTGGCCTCGGTGGCTCGAGTATGACAACAGTCCCAACTCAACACCAACCACTAGTCTCGAGTGGCCGAGTGGGCAGTATGATCGAGTAGCATATAAGTGTAAAGTGTTGGTGCAGTAGGCACCTAAGTCGAACCTGAGTTTTGATTATAGCAAACGATACAAAGTTAAGCTCATGTCGTTATCTCACGAGCTGAATCGAGTGTGCAAAAAATTGCTATAGCTGGAGCTGAAGGCTAGCGACACCTGGAGGAAGACGCGGTGGTCGGACGACACTCGAGTGACTTCGGAGGGAGCTGAAGGAATCGAGTAGAAGGCCGGAACCGAAAGTGACACAGTAAGTATCGAGGTAAGCTCATGTGTGTGCGAGAGTAAGTGAGGTCGTATCCTCTTTACGGGGATGATCTTAAGCGTAGATCCGACCAAAGAAATCCTATAGGTGGTCTAGGTCGAGATCAGATGGTTGAAGGCCGTCGAAATAATGTTTTTGTTAAGCTAACTTTGCCTTGGAGCTAGCATCAGTCGACTGCCAGCTTGGAGGACTCGACTGCCGTCCAACAGTCGACTGCCAGAGGTTAGTATTCGACTGATGCTACCATCAGTCGACTGATGCTACCATCAGTCGACTGATGATGGCCATCAGTCGACTGATGGTCAAGGATCAGCCTCGAGGAGTCAAGTCTTATCACCATTTTTCAAGGAACCATGTGCCCAATTCCTATTGGTTGAAGTTCCTCTCGAAAAGGGGCTCAAAGGCTATAAAAGGAGGGCCAATCCTAGGGTTTCTTCATCAATTCTAAGCTTCCAAAAGCCTCCGCCAAGCTGCAACTTTCCGACAACGAAGTGCTTCCTCTCCGACGTCTAGGTCTTGATTGCTTTCTTTTTGTAACGTCGGTTTAATCTTTTATTTCAGTTCATTACTGTAATTTCTCAGAGCTTTTATCGTAACAAGGAGAGGGGGAGTGTCCCTCTACCTCAAGCTTTGTTTTTATTTGTATCGATCAACTCCTACCTCTAACGAGGAGGAGTTCTTTAGTGTTTTTGCCCTCCGTACGTGGTCAAGGACCACTAGGGACTTGGAGTAGTAGCCGAAGGCTACGAACCAAGTAAAAATATTTGTCTCCTTTATTTATTGCTTATCTTTCCACTGTAATTACTTATCTACTCGGGTTTTAACGAACGAACAAAAAAAAAGAAAAGGTTTTTATCGCTATTCACCCCCCCTCTAGCGATCCGCTTTGATCCAACATAAAGAGCAAGCTACATGATGGGGGTCCCTGCTGTTGGCCACTCCGAAAGTCACTACCCATGAGTGGTCGAGTGCCACACACGCAGGACTACGACATGCAAATCTAAGTACCACCGTCTATAGTGGTAGAGTGCGGCACCACAATGCTCTACCCTCACACCGGTTACTCCTCCTATGAGTAACGGTGGAGGCAGGATGACTGGCGACACTCTCAACCACAAGGGAGACCTCGTCGCCAGCGTGCATGCAAATGACATGAATGCAATGTCTCACATACAGACATCCACCATAGACTCTCTATTCTATAGAGAATCATACTAACTAGATCAACGCACTCTCTATCCTGCAGAGAGTCATACTCAACTGATCATAATACTCTCTATCTTGTAGAGAGTCATACCAATCTAATCGACGCACTCTCTATCCTATAGAGAGTCGTACTCAACTGATGGACACACTCTCTATCCTGTAGAGAGTCGTACTCATCTGATTATAAAAAGCTAGGACCACCGGTCTATAGTGACACACTAAGTATCATTCCCCTGACCATTTACACAATACATAGTCGGTGGTAACATGCAACCTAAGGGTACTAGAACTAACCCTAGGTTCAAGACATTATCTACCTTCGGATGCCCTTTTTGCCCAATGTACAATCAGGTTGTCATCTGGACTTTACTATTTGCACTTAACTTAAACAATTTCTAAGTTACTTACATCACCTATATGTATAACTCCTAATCATGGTAAAATAAACATGATAGTAGCAATGGAGTTAATAGCCAACGGTAAAGTATCAAGCATACGATAATAAGAGCAGGGTCAAGATAACATGATCATATAAGATGATCATGCATCTAAATCTGTATGCATTAAAACTACCTGACCAGGGTAGGAATTACCCACCTACTGCAAAGAACGTACTGATTGTCTTCATATCCGAATCTCTGTCGTGAATCAACATCCTGTAACCAAAGAATGCAACATATATTTAAGTTCTACTATCAATCTAATAGTATAACTAAACCAATTCCTTTATCAAATACGAATTAGAACTCCCAATCATCAATCTCCAACTCACAGATCGATCAACCCACCATAATTCATCCAGATACAAAGATCTAACTAACCAGCTGCAATACCACAGCTGCGCTACTTCCCTCAATCAAACACCATCCAGATGTTACTACGAAAAGCTCACACTGCACTACCCCCTTTTGAAAACCCACCGTCGACACCAATACACCACACTCTATCAGGCCTTTCTCACTCTACCACAACCGAGCAAACCATTACAAACATCTCAATAGCATACATATAACCAAACTCACCCTCAAATCCCTTGGTCACAAAATATCTTAGCTTCATGCTAACACAAGGAACACAACCCGTGACACCCACTGCACAAAATAGACAACTCCTCCACGGCTATGAACTAAGACTAGTCACTCTCAAGCATCACAATTAGGAACATTTACAAGGAATTTATCTCACACAGCAACCATCAACACTCACATGGTAGCAATCAATCCACAATCATAATGGACAGAAATGAAGAGGGTGATCAAGGTATATACCTTCCAATGGAAGCTACGTCGGCAGTACTCCATCCTATCCCCTGTTTTGCTCGACTGAAAAAAAACCCCACTGCCGAAATCTATCTATCAATTCAGAAGGAGAAATAGCCACAACACATCACATCCATTCAACCAAATGGAATTCACAGCATAAATAGGAAATCAATCATGCTTACCCGAAGTTGAACCTCGTCGGCAGTAAAATCCCCAACAACAGGCAGCCCTGTTCACCAGATCACCTACTGCCCAAATCGCTAGGTCAAGCTTCATGAAGGGAAATCACAGCCGGAATTCATTCACAAGTAGATCCCTTTTGAGATCAAGGAAAAACGAGATCAGACAACGCCTTACCTAGCACTCACAGCGATCACCGGTGCAGCCTCCACTTCGATCGGGAAGAACGACTTCCAATTTGGGACCGCCGCTGACTCGTATTCCCTGCCTTTGCTTGTTGACGCCTGTCGACCTCTTCTCCTACATCCGGATCACCCACCGGAAACGCGTCGGCAGCGACTGAGATGCGGTGGAGACGATGACACAGAGAGATCGCGGGAGATGCGAGGGAGATCAAGAGTTGGGAAGAAGGGAATCGTGAGGAGGCTGTGCGCGGCGGAGAAGAAAAGAAGGGATTTTTTGACTGGGAACAATGCTCAGTGAAGTCGGTGAGAAGACGAAGATGAATGAAGAAAGTCACCGTCGGGGGTTAATGAGGTGTGGCTGAAACGTTTATGCGGAGAAATCGCATGCGACAGAAAACGCCGAACGAACCACAAACAGGTCGGATTTCTCTTTGGGTTTTAACGTGTTATTGAGTTGGGTTTCAAATCCAATAAGCCATTAACCCTAGATTTAATTAAATCTAGGTTAATTAAACTATTAAAATTCCTTAAGCTAGGTTAGATGTAATTAACTCCTAACCATACTAATTTTTTTATTTTCGTGGTATTTTACATTCTCCCCCACTTATTAAAATTTGGTCCCCAAATTTCGTACTTAATGCAAAAATCAATTCAAGCATATTCCGAAATAACCACATACCACAAACAAACAGATGAGGGTATCGAGCTCGGATAGTATCTTCCAGCTCCCATGTAGCCTCCTCATCCGTATGATGCTGTCATCCAACCTTTACGAGTCGGATGGTTTTTGTTCCGCAACTGACACTCCTTGTGACCAAGAGTCTGTACTGGAATCTCCTCATAAGTTGCATTAGACTAAGGTAGATTCGGAACATCCTTCAGAACATGATCAGCAAGCAACCCGTATTTCCATAGCATAGAAACAAGAAATACATTGTGAATACCCGCCAATGTCGGAGGTAAAACCAATCGGTAAGCTACACCTCCCATAATCCACGACACAAGATCTGAATAGATGTAGGGATGTATACTGAAAAGTCTATCTTTTGTATGAACATCTTTATTTTGAAATAAGAATCACATGATCATTGTTTGCATATTTTTATGGTTATGAAATATTGTCTCATACTTTACATTGTAAATAACATGGTGTGTGGTGTCACACAGGAGATCATGTTATCGGCCTCTTGGAAAGTATAAGTAAAGGCTCACAACCGAGATGGCTTTGGACAAACCATCGGAATGGTTGTAGTGTGATTTGATATTGGTTTGTCTTGACCATAGAATTACACTAGTGCACTTTGTGTGTATTGAGCAGGACCGACATAGAGGTGATTCGATTTATTGCTGACTACATAATCGAATCGGACCTCAGATATTATTTAGTACATGCTCTTAATCCCGATATAATAACATGCACATATACTTAGTACTCATCTCTTTGATTTACCAATGGGCGAGATTTATAGATTAAATCGATAGACTCGGTAAGTTGGGAGATGATATTATTTATATGGTGTGTCGTTGATTATAGGAGGAAACAGTGTCCTATATATTAGGATGATGATGTCCCCTTGAGGAGCTCATAAGGTTCATCATGTAAACCCTGCAGGTGGACTTGGTCCGACATGATGAAAAGGTTGAGTGGTACTACTCAAGGAGTTAGATGTTGATTAATTAATGGTCAGTAAATTAATTAATCGACGGACATTTGAGATCTTAAACACGGGGAGAAAATGTACAAATAATATATGGAGCCCATATTGTTGGTGCAATCAGCCCAGGTCACGATTGACCAGACTCGAGTTTGACTCGAGTGATGTTTTGATGTTTGACAAAGGGATTTGACAAAGTGATTTGGCATTGATGTTTGACATTAATGTCGGTTAATATGTTGGGGAGATTGTTGGAGCAATCGACCCGGGTCATGTTTGACCAGACTCGAGGAAGACCTTAATGGTTGACTAGAGCTGACCATGTGATTTTGGAAAGTCCAAGCATGGGTCTTGGCAAATGGAAAGTCCAAGCATGGATCTTGGCAAGGTAAAGTCCAAGTCATGGGTACTTGGCATGGAAAGTCCAAGTGGGACACTTGGCATTTGGTAAAGTCCAAGTCTTGAGTACTTGGCATGAAAAGTCCAAGTGGGACACTTGGCGCATGGAAAGTCCAAGTCATGGGTACTTGGCATTTGGGAAAGTCCAAGTCTTGAGTACTTGGCATGAGAAGTCCAAGCATGGGTCTTGGCAAATGAGAAGTCCAAGCATGGGTCTTGGCATGGAAAGTCCAACATGGGTTGGCAAGGGAAAGTCCAAGCTTGAGTCTTGGCATTTGGAAAGTCCAAGGGGATTGATATTGGCAGCGTAAAGTCCAAGCGGAGTCTTGGCGGCGTAAGTCCAATGTGCCTTGGCGGTGTAGACACCGTTAGCATGACATAGCCGAGGGAAGCACCTAGAAGCTAGCGCGATGGATGAACAAGTCATGGATGACTTGGAGGGATCCGAGAGGCGTGAGGCTGATGGAGGTGGCTAGAAGACTTAGGTCTAGCCTAAGGGTGGTCTAGCAAGTATGGGGGCACCATACTTGGTTTAAAACCTCATCTTTGAGGTTGGCAGTCGACTGGCATTATGGCCGGTTCGACTGCCGTGAGTCGACTTGAGTTCGATAGTCGTTTAAGAGCCGAATCTAGTCGATCGCTTCATCGAGCAGCCGAATCGATGTTCACGGCACCGATCGCTAAGGGCCTAGCCGATCGCTAGTTCACCGCGAGCACGTATCGCCCGTGAGCCGATCGGGCACCGATTACGCTGGCCGGGCCGATCGCAATGTTGGCGCCGATCGCCAAGAGATCCGTTGGAATTTTTCCAGTGTGGATCGAGCCGTTGTCTCATGACAACAGTGGCATCAGTCGACTGGTGACTTATGGCAGTCGACTGATGGGCGGAAATTCAGGTCGCGCGCAAGGATAAAAGGAGCTCGACGGGAGGGTTTTTGCAACCGATTTTTCTTGGACGTTTTGAAGCGATTTGCTGCTGCAAATCAGGGCTTTCAAGTGCTAGTCCAAGGCAATCAACATGCAAGCTTCTAAAGAGTTTTTGTAAAGTTTTCTTTACTTCTCTTGTTGTATTTCTTCTTATATTTGCTTGTTGTATTTAGATTATTGTTGTAATCTTATTGTAAGAGGTTTCTCCACCTCCGACTTGTGTCGAGAAGGAGTATTTGTGATTAGTGAGTGTGTGTGCATCACTAGGGCTCTTTAGAGCTTGATCCGTCGAGTAGGAACCGTTCGGTTCCGAACCATATTATATCCTTGTGTTTGTGATTGTATCTTTTCGTTATTGCTTTTATTATTTCTATTCCGCTGCGCATAACGAGTTTTGTAGAGACGATCGCGAACGAATTCCATCTTCCTACGATCAATGCTATTCACCCCCCTCTAGCGGCGTCAAATCTCCAACACATATTATCATATGGGGGTTGGTGAGGTAGATCAATGATGGACCTTTAGTGGATTGGATCATCATTAGTGGATCGGACTTTATGTGGGCTTGATCCATGGGTGGCCAAGACCCAACTCCTCCTCATGGTCCCTAATGTAGCCTATTAACACCTCATGAAGCTTAGATCCAATGGATAGAAACAAAACTCTAAGATCCATTGGTAGAGATCAAATCTCTAAGATCCGACGTTTGAGATTAAATCTCTAGATCCGACGGTTGAGATTAAATCCCTAGAACCAATGGAGGAGATTAATTCATGACTTATCCCTAACTCTATAAAAGGAGGGCATGGGGAGTGGTCGTGGATTACATGATGAATAGGAGGAGAGCTAGGGTTTGGGCGGCAAGGAGCAATCCTATTTGAGATAGGATTGGGATTAGGGTTTTGAGGCTAGGGTGGCACCAAATAAGGAAGGTTCTTTCTCTCTTCTTCTTCCTCTTCGGGCCAACGTCCAACAGACTTTTCCATCTCTTTTCCAGCCTTGGCCAGTGCCCAAAGTCCCCTTCTTCTTCTCCTTAGGTGGTGGAAACAAGATATAGGGTTTCCCTTGGTGTCTTGGTAGTTTTCCACTATCTCCTTCTCCTTCTAGTTGGCCGGCGGCAAGGGCTTTGATAGCTCTTTGTTAGTTGAGTTTTGGAAGGAGAAAATCATTGTTTCTTTTCTTCCTCTTGCTTGGGAAAAGCCAGGAAGGAAGTTTTGCGATCTAGGAGCTTCGACTTTTGGTGGATCGTCGCCCACACGACGTCTAAAAGGAGGAAGGTCATACATTAGAAGACCAAGAGGTATACCTATTCTTCTTTCTCTTTTATTCATTGCTTGTTTTTGTTTTACAAATATAAGCATGTTATATTTCTATAAATGGCTAAATAATACTTGGATCCCGAGTATAAGCACAAAAATCGGTGATTCGGACATCGTCTATTCCGCGGCTACTCGTAGAATAGAGGAAGGTCGCTTGAACAACTAGTTTGTTCAAGTAACCTCTCTAAACGAATAGCACGATGATGACTTGGTTGCTTTGGGAATTCCTTTTGTCTAGGATTAAATTTTTTAATCCGGGGACATCGAAGGGATCACCATGGTCAAGCAACCGAGGCGAAGGAGAAGCGAAGTTTCCCCTCACGGACTCGACAAGGGACATCCCTTCAATAGATCCTCCAACGTCTAAATGATACACTCAGGCTGTTCATCTGTCTACGGATGAAACGGTGCACTAAGTCGAAGTTCTGTGCACATAGTCTGGTGCAGACTCAGCCAAAATCGCGAGATAAATCGCGGATCTCTATCAGATATGATACTTAAAAGTACCCCATACAATCTGATAATTTCTCAACAGTACAACTCTGCCAGATGATCCAACAAGTCCATTCTACGCATAGGAAAAAGGTGAGCTGATTTGGTTAGTCGATCCATGATCGCCCAAATCGCATCATGTCTTTTATGGGTTCTATGCAATCCCATAATGAAATCCATAGTGATACGCTCCTACTTCCATTCCGGAAATCAATATTTCCCAGAGCAATCCAGCGGGTTTCTGATGTCCAGCCTTTACCCACTGCATACTAAACATTGAGTAGCAACATCTACTATATCTCTCTTTATACCGTTCCACCAGTATAAACATTTCCAATCTCAGTACCTCCAAGGTATATAGCCCATCTCAAATGATGTGCTTTCTGTAGCAACTCTTCCTTAAACACTGCAACTCCGGAACCCACTATCCTTATCAGAGACGGGGAATTATTTTCTTAAAAGAGGAGTCCATCAACCATCCAAGATACACTTCACCACACATCTGTAAGTGCATGGGAGACTATAACGACCAATCTCTCAAGTTGCAACTCTATAGTAGCTGCCGAGTAGCTAGTTAAATTCAATGAGCACTTCTGCTCCATACATCCACAAATCCAGATAATAACTACTAAAGTCACATCATGTATATGATAGACTATCTCGTAGTTTCTTAACTGACGTAGGCATAAGATATGCCTCATTCAACTGCATCGGAATTGTTCCAATCCCTGAAACGATGCATCTGCGTACATCATCCTTTTATCCACTCCGGAAGGATTAACTAATACTCGTGTAAAAGTTAACCGTCGTCTAGGTCTTGTAACTGGTTTCACCAGCTTCCGACTAAATGATTTCCATCATCACCTTTGTCTAACATGTCCATGGTATAGAAATGCCCAGACCATACAAGGAAAACCACCATCTACGGTGGTAGAGTGCGCAACTCCATCTACCACAATCAACAGTGGCCAGGTTACTCAACTCCAACAACCACGAACTGATCCAATCGTGTTCAGGATACACGATTCTCAAATCCAGCGGCGACTAAATTGTTAATTAGTCTAACAACTTAATCTCATAAAATTCATACCAAGTATGAAATTGTCGTCTCTACACACCTGCATCCCCTTTACTCTGCACTGATGATATATATTAATCATCACAACGACAATGATAATTGTATGACACCATGTCACTACAATACCAACCCTAGAGTATACACAGGTGTTTTTAGCTGATCTAAATAGATCATTTATCTACAACGAAGGATATTCATTTACAATAACTATCACATTCCATCATCGATATCGATGCATAATCTCAAAGGTCTATCTCTCTTTCAACAAAGAGTTCCGGATCTTCTCAAGGAGGAATACTGGGACAGATAAATGTCCCCTTCCAACTTCTCCTATAATTACAACTTACATTCTTCCAATTTCTATAGTGTTTAGCAACACTGATTCCAACAAAACTATCACTCGATATGTGATCTTCGATACCAGAACTATTTCCGTAATCATTTCGATCGCCTACTCCGCTTGCCTATGCAACGCCAAGCCTTGGAGTTCATCCGAAACTACATCCGAACTCTCAGATTATACGCACATCCGAGAGACATATCGTACCATACTTCCAACAATTTGACCATCCGTAAGGTTATGTCTACCGTAAAAGTATGTCTATCAAAGTCTAAGGGCATCCCTTGACTTCTTAATTGTTGGTCCACCTCTCACTTGACGATAGAGATACCATCGACCCATAAGTCGATGTATAGGAACCCTTCTTATCCAATTGAGAATGTTCTAGACAAGGATACTTGTAAACTACAAGTATCTCTCAATATATTCACTAGAGGGTAAACTAAAGTAATACCCTGATCGATCAATTATCTGCCGATCCGATCCAAAGGCTCCCTGTAGGTCTCGGCCTTTCTCCGAAGAGAACAAGATTAGATCCAATAATCCCCGACAAACAATCGCATTTCTGTGACAAATGAACCAGGGATTTTCCTAGATCATCGAATCCCATCCCTAAATCCTACGAGCTGCAACTGTAGAATACAGAAATAGATACGACCATCATCGTATACTCTCTCCTCTGTACAAATCAAATCACATCTGGAGGTAACTGTTGTTGTCTGCATGAGTCTTCTACGATGTTTTCTGCTGATACTGCTACGTAAATCACTTCCCTTGAAGGGAAGTATCACGGAACTCCACCCATGCCTGAGGTAGTAGGTTGTTGCTGATGAGATAACCCAATCTTCTATGCTAATCTCTGCTGTCGAGACAATGCATCATCCTTCTAGAATACCATCGATAGTCTTCAACTGAGTCTTCAAAGTACACCTCCTCCACTATACTGGTTGCTCATAATAGCAACAGCTGAACTGATCTAACGGATAATCTGACTTTGCGTGTCTTTGTGATCCGCACTGCACGCAAATAATCCCTCCGGAGTCTTTGTTCTGATTTTTGCTGATATGCACAAGAACATCCTAATGATCTGTGGTTGGTCTTCTATAATCGAAAAAAAGTTCAAAGCCTATGACTCTGATCTTGCTCCTTTATCCAATCATCAGAGACTTCTGACTCTATTAAGTTGACCTGCAATATTTGTTAGTGATATATGAGAGATGTCCTAAGGCAATCGCCTTATGTTTGAACCATTTATATGATAAATGAAGATTCACTATTTGAGTATACATGTTTTCATGTATTTGATTAGATCTTAAACTCATTTACTGAATGTCCACGATATGATTCACAGCATGAGAGAATTTGTGATTGGATCACAACTAGTGAGTATCTCTACATGTGTAATTGTGATGTATCGGAATTATCCCTAGTCGATGAATTGATGGATTTGGACACCATTGATTCTGTCGAGACTAGCACGAGGTATACTCCTTGGTGTATCCAAGCAGCTGATTCTCACTAGTTGGAGACATTGTGATGTCTGGAGTTAATCATGGATCATAGTTATGGTAACTAGTTCATTGGAGTGACCATCCGTAAGACTTCATATGGTTCTCTTCATATATAGATATGTCAATGAAGTTCTTACTACAGCTTAGGTGCGATGTTCCTTTGACTTGTGATATTCAAGTCATCTTGATCATAAAGACTTATGCTTTGACATCTTAAGCGAGCATCTCTAAGGAGATGTGGACCTGGGATGATTGGGTATAAGTCGAAGTGATTGAAGGTGTTTGAATAGCGTATAAAGGATTCACCACTCCTTGCGAGGAGATGTATACCCATGGCCTCTCGTCGGATTGTTACTAAAGTCTTTGGCCAAAGCATTACATGTTTAGAGTAAGGTACTCTTCGATACATGTGCAGTAACTAGAATCCGTAGGACGAGGAAATGCTACTTGGGCTAGGTGTGACGTAGTCAGCCTAGTGGGGACTAACACTATAGACCATGTCCTGAACCAAGTGGGTATAAGATGAGTGAAGGGAATGAGACACGATTCATTTGAGCTGCTGAAGGGTTTCAGAAATAGTTCTGGATCAACCGTTGATCTTTTCGATTAATTGGGGATCATGATGTACTACTAGATGTCACTCATGATCGTTCTATAATTAATGGTTAATTATAGATGGCCAACATAAACCGAGAACCTATTTGGTCACACGCACAATGAGCGTAATCCGAAGGATTTAAAACGAGCTTGAGAATGAGATTCTCAGACTGAGAGAAACTAGGTTTGGTTGGACCAAACATGGAGCGAGCATGAAATCATTTCAGTCGCAATGGAAGCGTGGATGGGTCGTGTCTTATGAAGACATGATGGAAGAACCAAATTGGTTTGGTTCTAATCCAATGGAGAAGAATAAACCAAAGGGTTTGGTTTGTTTTAAACGAATGAACCAAAGTTGGTTCGGTTCATTTTAACTTAAAATAAACCATCATGGTTTGGTTTATTTTAACTTAAATTAATGGAGCGGGTTAACGGGCTTTTGGTTATGATCCGATAACCATTAAGAGAATTTGTTCTCTATAAAATAGGGCTTAAGGGTTTTTGTTAAACCCTAATCCAAGTCCTTGTAACCCTAACTTGCCGCCCCCTCCTCTCCTTGGTGTAGTCGCCGCCAACCCCACCTTGCCGCCGCCCACCACCACCCAGCTCCCTTTCCGGCGTCCAGAAGGTGCTGTCCTTCCCTCTTGCCGGCGTCGAGCTGCTGCCGAAGGAGCTTCGGTGATCTCCTTTTGGTCCGGCGACAAGGTGAGCCTTAACCTTTCTTATTTGGCCGGCCCCTATTCCTCCACCAAAGCTGTCTAGTTTTCTGGACAGCTTGTTTCCTTCTTGTCGTAGCGTTATTTGGACGACGTTTGGAGCTCCGACAGTGGTAGCCTTGCCAGAGATTCGATCTCCGGTAATCCTCATAGGTGGAGGACGAAAGATTCGTCAAACGGTTGACGAATACCTCTCCGGAGAAGCGAGTTTTTGAGGACTCGTTTTGGATCCGAATTTTGATTCGGATCGCGATCTTCTCTCGATCACATCGTCTTCAACACGAGGCTAGTAACCCATACGAAGACGAGGCTTGTGACTTTGTGAAGTCATCCCGAAGATACTCTGTGTGGATACGGATAGAGACGATTCTAGCAAGAATCGTTCCGGTTGATTTCTTTCCCGCTACATGTGATACGTAAGGTATACGTAGTATAAGTTTCCTTTTATTGCAAAATTTGAATTTACGGTTATGTCTACACATGTTGTACTATGCATGCGTGTGATGTGTGTGTTGTAATAAATTATATTTATTATTTTATTCCTTCCACTGTGCACATGTTTACGAAACATGTTCGAACACACACTTGCCGCGGTGCCGGAAACCCAACAGTGGTATCAGAGCCCAGGTTGTGTTTCGACATAATCGTAAAATTGTTTTGCGATAGTCGTAATGGTATTTATTGAAATTTTTTACTTTTAGAAAGTTAGAAGTATTTATGGAAATTTTTAATTTTGGAAAGTCTAGAAGTATTTATGGAAATCTTCTACTTTTGGAAAGTTAGAAGTATTTATAGAAATTAATATTTTCCATAAATAAAATATTTGATTAGATTTGGAAATTTGTTTCCTAATTTAATCATGATTTGATTTGGAAAATCAAATCTTAAAATATTTTATTTCCATAAGTAGTTTTGATGATTTAGGAAATTTATTTCCTAAATTGACTTTCCTTAATCAACACTTTCCACAAATAAAATATGTGATTAGATTTAGAATTTGTTTCCTAATTTAATCATGATTTGATTTGGAGAATCAAATCTCAAACATATTTTATTTCCATAAATAGTTATGACATATAAGGAAATTTTGTACATGTCATAATTGTATGTCATGTAATTGCATTAGATGCATATTATTATGTCATGCGTGTCGTGACATGTAGATGTATGTCATGTATGTCATGCCATGTAGATAATAGTTATTTGCATGCAAAGATGATGAGACATAAAAAACCCTTATCAATATTAAAGCCTACACCTTTCATTAATATGGTTAGAACTAGAGTTCCATTTTTTGTTTGGGTTGTTGGACTCTCTCCAAGCCCAGCATGAACCCAAACATGTTCAAACCATGGAATAGTTTAATACTAATATGGTAAGAGTCAGAGGTCAATCGTTATCTTTGGTTGTTGGACTCTCTCCAAGCTGGGCTAATTGGTTGAATGCACTCTAACCATATTAAAATTATTTCTCGATTAATGGGTTGGCTTTAACCTGGAGCATCGGCTTGTTGGACTCTCTCCAAGGTCGATGTAAAGGGAGGTGAAGTTGGGTGCTATGCATATGATGCATACTTGTTAATGTGTTAACAACCCGATGTATGTGTGAACATTCAATAAGTTCCCAGGGTGGTCGATCCTTCTGGGCAGCATGGGTCCTAACGTGTCGGGCCACGCGTCACCCTGATTTACCCTCGTTGACCGGTGGGGACTCTTGTTGAAGGTCGTGGGGTAGGGTCGGTCAGCCATCAGGACTAGTAGGGAAGAGAAATCGTACCTGATACCTGATGTAAATAAAAAAAAAAGAACATTCAATAAGTTGATAGCACATTGTGATAGTTGCATATACGTGATATGCAATCGGTATATTTGATACCTACCATCGTAGTTATGAATGGCTTGTCGGACTCTCTCCAAGGTTGTTCATATCTATGTTGGATATTAGCCCATTCGAAGATGGACCTACGATCTCCCGAAGTGATTTTGGGGTTTTTGAAATTCGAAAAATGAATGGGATTTATGAATATATATTGATGCATTTTAAATCATCTTTCTCATATATGCTCGTTTTGTATTTCTTAGTTAATCTATTGATCATGATGTCTTTGAATTTGCGTTCTATTTTGGATTCGAATAAATTGACTGGGTCGATCTTCTTGGACTGGCTTAGAAGCTTGAGAATTATTCTCAAGGCGGAAAAGCTTATGAATGTCCTCGAAGCGCCTCTTCCCGCCCGTCCTAGTGACGATGCAACTCCGGACCAATTGTTGGCCTATCAGAAACATGTGATTGATTCTGAACTAGTGAGTTGCATAATGCTAGCCACGATGGTACCCGAGCTGTGGAAGCAGCATGAGCATATGGATGCTCTTACCTTAGTCTTTCATCTTTATGAGTTGTTTGATGAGTAAGTGAGATTCGAAAGGTTCGAAGTCTCCAAGCTCCTCTTCACCTCTAAGATGCAAGAGGGTTCATTTGTGGTACTGCTCAACATGCTGAAGACTGTGGAGCCTTCTGAGAAGCATGAGTAGGGGACGGTGTTGTTAGTTGATTCCTCGAAGAAAGGTTTTAAGAGGAAGTCAAAGGAACAGTAGAAGGGGAAGAAAAAAGCTAAAAAGGTAGAACCAGCTCAAAAGGGCACTTGCCATCATTAAGGCAAGGAGGGCCATTGGCGAAGAAATTGCAAGATTTATCTTGAGTCTGTGAAGAAGAATAAGGCATCGGATGCCCCATCTTCTTCAGATATCTTCGTTATTGATTGTCATTCTATTTCCTTAGACACTTGGGTATTAGATACTGGGTGTAGCTCACATATATGTAATGACATACATGGGCTAAGGAATAGAAGAAGACTCGTCAAGGGAGAGTCAGATTTACGTGTTGGGAATGGAGCAAAGGTTGCTGCACTCGCCATCGAAACGTATTTGTTGAAACTCCCTACAGGACTTGTCTTAGAACTGGATAATTGCTTTTATATTCCTTCTTTGATTAAGAACATCATTTCTATTTCTTGTTTAAATAGAAATGGGTACCATTTAACTTTTAGTAACAACTGTTGTTACATAACTTTGAATGGAGTTCTTTATGGGACTGGAACTTTAAGCAATGATATTTATACATTGGACGTATCCAGTGACGTTTTCAATATTGAAGCGAGCAATAGGCATGCTCGAAAGGATAATCAATTAGACTCCTACATGTGGCATTGTCGTCTTGGCCATGCAAGCAAGAAACACTTGTCCGAATTACACCGATGTGGAATTCTGGAATCGTTTGAATTGGATTCATACGATACATGCGAATCATGCTTAAAAGGCAAGATGACTAAGTTACCTTTTACAGGAAAAGGTGAACGAGTGGGAGAGTTGCTAGGTCTAATACATACTGATGTATGTGGACCTATGTCAACTCAAGCTTTAGGAGACTATAGCTACTCCATTACCTTCACCGATGATCACTCACGGTTTGGGTATATGTTCTTGATGAAACACAAGTCTGAAGCCTTTGAAAGGTTCAAGGAATTCAGAAATGAAGTAGAGAAACAACATGACAAGAGTATTAAAATACTTCGATCGGATCGAGGTGGTGAATACTTAAGTCAACAGTTTCTTGATTATCTAAGAGACAATAGTATATTGTCTCAATGGACTCCGCCATATACACCACAGCATAATGGTATATCTGAGAGGCGTAACCGGACCTTGTTGGACATGGTTAGGTCAATGATGAATCATGCAAATCTTCCCAAGTCCTTTTGGGGCTATGCACTTTAGACAATTGTTTACTTGTTAAATAGAATGCCAACCAAGGTAGTCTCCACTACTCCATATGAGATATGGAATAGTAAGAAACCTCATGTATCTTACTTGAAGATATGAGGTTGTCCTGCTTATGTGAAGCGGACTGTATTAGACAAATTGGATGCTAAGTCTGATAAATGTCTATTTATTGGATACCCTAAGGAAACAAGGGGTTACCAATTCTATCATCCTGTGGAAAAAAAAGGTGTTTGTTTCAAGGCATGCTGTGTTTCTAGAGAAAGAGTTTCTCTTGCAAGAAAACAGTGAGAGTGTCGTCGAGCTTGAGGAGGCTCGAGAGACTCAAATAGACATTGATGAGATACCTGGTGAAGCACAACAGCTGATAACTCATAGTGATGAGCAATCGGTTGGACCTATTGAAACACCACATCTTCGTAGATCTAGTAGAACACGCAACATTCCTGAGAGATATAGATTTCTCGTAAGTGAATCGAACGACGTGTTACTCATTGATGATGAGGAGCCTACCAATTATGAAGAAGTGCTGACAAGTTCAGAAAGGGATAAGTGGCTTGATGCCATGAAGTCGAAAATGGATTCCATGTATGAAAACCAAGTTTGGAACTTGGTTGACCCACCTGAAGGCATCAAGCCTATAGGGTGCAAGTGGGTTTTCAAGAAGAAAACCGACATGGATGGTAATGTGATTACCTATAAGGTTAGACTGGTGGCAAAAGGATATCATCAAAAGCAAGGTGTTGATTATGACGAAACCTATTTGCCTGTTGCTATGCTTAAATCCATTCGGATGCTCCTGGCCATAGCGGCTCATTATGATTATGAGATATGACAGATGGATGTGAAAACAGCTTTCCTTAATGGAAACCTGCTCGAGGATGTGTATATGATATAGCCTGAGTGTTTCACATCGGTTGATAAAATCAAGGTATGCAAATTGCGATGGTCCATATATGGATTGAAGCAAGCATCCAGGAGTTGGAATATCCATTTTGATGAAACAATAAAAAAGTTTGATTTCTCACAAAATCCAGACGAACCTTGTGTGTACAAGAAGGTTAGTGGGAATGCAGTCGTGTTCCTAGTATTGTATGTTGATGACATATTATTTATAGGAGACAATGTTTCAGTCTTACAGTCAGTAAAGATTTGGTTATCCAAGACATTCTCCATGAAAGACCTGGGAGAAGCAACCTACATCCTCGGGATTAAGATCTATAGAGATAGATCGAAACGATTGCTTGGTCTTTCGCAGTCTAAATATATAGACCGAGTGCTAAAGATGTTTAGCATGTCGGAATCCAAGAAAGGTTTCCTACCCATCAGGCATGGGGTACACCTTTCGAAGTCTATGTGTCCGCGCACAGAAGACGAGAGGATTTACATGAGTAAGATTCCCTATGCATCTGCAATAGGATCTATCATGTATGCTATGTTATGTACGAGGCTCGATGTATCATATGCTCTGAGTGTCATGAGTAGATATTAGTATGATCCAGGAATGGATCATGTTGGGTCTTCCGAGCTGCAAAAACTGATTTTTTGCGTTGCGGAAACCTCGGAAGCCTCGGCCACGGATCCGTGGGAAGTATAAAATATAAAACTAACATGTATGTGTTTAATACCATTAGATCTACTCTAGATCTACATGATAAGAAGTTACCCTCGATGCGATGCCCTTCGCAAATCCCGCTCGTCCAAAAGGTTCGTCGGAACTTGAGAGTGTCAAGTGCACACTCCTCTATTGGTATCCACACAAGCAATAGGTGGAGAAAAATACCTTAGAGTGTGCTAGCACCCTTTAGGAATTTCGGCCAAGGAGGTTGGGAGAGCTTGAGAGGGTGATCCAAGGAAGAAGATGAAGTTGTGTAACTCACACAAATAATTCTCATCAAATGATAATAGTGGCCGGCCACTTCAAGGCTTGGGAGGTTACATGCATGCATGTAACTCCTCCAAGAGCCAATGACTCTTGGTCTCCCTCATGAGGTGGCACCACATGCTAAGTCAATGATGATGTGAAGCATCATCATTGGCCGGCCAAGCCAAGTCATCATCATGACATGGCATTTGGTCAAGTCAAACTTGACCTTTCATCTTCCCTCTCAAGTCAAGTCAAACTTGACCTCTTATCTCCCATGGTTGATCAAATCCAACCATTTGATTCAAGTCAATTTAATTTAATGAATATCTATTCATTAATTTAAATTGATTTGATGAATCAAATCTAAATTAGACTCATTCAACACTTGAATCAAATTGAGTCCAACTCAATTAGTCTAATTAGGATTACTCTTAATCCAATTTGGTTCATCCCATGAACCTAATCCTCATGGTTCATCATATGAACCTAATCTCCATCTAATTGCCCTTATGTGTGTGACCCTATAGGTTCTTGTAACGTTGACAATGTCCCTAAACCGATTTAGGAACATAAGCAATGAGCGGTATCTAGCAACACATCATTGCTACCCAAGTTACAAGAATATTGAGCTCCAACATCACCTTTGTGACTACTAATTGTGACTCTCACAATATGTGAGAATGTTCCTCTATCCTTGACATCTAGATTGACCAATTGAGGTATAGACCGTGTCATCCTCGGTACAATCTATATCTTGAACTCCAAGTAGACTCACTCTAATCAAATGAGCTCAATATCTCATATTGACTCATTTGGGTATGGCCATGCACTTTGTGGTCTCACTCTATCAAGAATATCGATGTCACCCCCATCATATAGGAGGGATAGATCCCATCTACATCACTCACATCCCTCCACATAATTTGTTACATACCTAGTAATCGCCTTTATAGTCCACCCATTTACGGGTGACGTTTGACGAAGCCAAAGTATGCAACTCCTTATGTAGGGAACCATGGTGACTTCAAGTCTAAGGACTAATAGTCATACTAATAGCCACATGAGAAAGTATATGACACTCATATAACGATCCATAATACTTTCTCATGGCGGGTCATTCAGTATACATTCTCCAATGCATACCCATGTGTCAACTTGATATCTCATATCCATGACTTGTGAGATCAAGTCATCGTGTTGACCTACATGCTAGTCTCTACGCATTAACATTGTCCCTGAATGTTAATTCTCGATTAGGAATGATTAAGAGTAGTGTTCTCTATATCATCTCATTATCGATTCAACCAATCGATTGATATAGATAAGAACCTACTACTCAAGGACATTATTATATTTAGTTATTTGGCACCAATACAAGTAAATATAATAATCATGCCTTTATAAATAGGAATATGATACAATAAAGTTCATACAACAATCATCACATGATTGGCTCTAGGGCTTTCACTAACAATCTCCCACTAGCACTAGTGTCAATCACCGTAGTATCTAATACCCAATGACCTAGTGTGACCATCATGCTTTTTCTGTGCCAAAACCTTGGTCAAGGGATCTGCGATGTTAGCCTCTGTGGGTACTCTGCAAATCTTCACATCTCCTCTATCGATAATCTCTCGAATGAGATGGAAGCGTCGTAGTATGTGTTTGGTCCGCTGGTGTGAGCGAGGTTCCTTAGCCTGTGCAATCGCTCCATTGTTGTCACAATAGAGCTCTATAAGATCTGCAATGCTAGGAACCACCCCAAGCTCAGTAATGAACTTGCGGATCCAAACTGCCTCCTTTGCTGCCTCAGATGCAGCGATATACTCGGCTTCTGTTGTAGAATCAGCAACTGTGTCCTGCTTCGAACTCTTCCAGCTCACAACGCCACCATTCAAGCAAAACACGAACCCTGACTGCGATCTATAATCATCCTGGTCAGTTTGGAAGTTGACATCGCTGTAACCCTTTACAGCTAGCTCCTCATCGCCTCCAAATATCAAGAAATATTCTTTAATCCTTCTCAAGTACTTAAGAATATTCTTGACTGCTATCCAGTGATGCTCACCTGGATCTGACTGGTATCTACTCGTCATGCTCAAAGCATACGAGACATCAAGATGAGTACACAGCATGGCGTACATGATAGATCCTATAGCAGATGCATAAGGGATCTTATCCATGCGGTCTCTCTCCTCTCTAGAAGAGGGACTTTGAGTCTTCGAAAGACTCACACCATGTGACATCGGTAGAAGTCCCTTCTTGGAATTCTGCATGGCAAACCGTAGTAATACCGTGTACATGTACGTACTCTGACTTAGGCCAAGCAATCTCTTAGATCTATCTCTATAGATCTTGATACCTAGAATACAGGCTGCTTCACCTAAGTCCTTCATTGAGAAGCACGTCCCCAGCCAAGTCTTCACAGACTATAGTGAAGGGATGTCATTCTCAATGAGTAGTATGTCATCCACAAAAAATACAAGGAAGACAATTGTATTCCCATTAACCCTTTTGTAGACACAGGGTTCATCTTCATTCTTGATGAAACCAAACTGTTTGATCGCATCATCGAATCGAAGATTCTAGCTCCGAGAGGCTTGCTTTAGCCCATAAATGGACCTTTGCAGCTTGCATACTTTCCCAGTATGCTGTGGATCTTCAAAACCCTCAGGTTGTGTCATGTACACATCCTCGAGTAAGTTTTCATTCAGAAATGCGATTTTGACATCCATTTTCTAGATCTCATAATCGTGGTATGCTGCAATAGCAAGCAAGATCTGAATGGACTTAAACATCGCCACTGGAGAAAAGGTTTCATCATAGTCAATACCATGAATCTTCTTGAAACCTTTAGCCACCAATCGGCCCTTATAGGTATGTGTAAGTCCATCCATGTCAGTCTTTCTCCTAAAGACCCACTTACACCCAATGGGTTTGACCCCTTCAGGTGGATCAACTACCATACTTGGTTGGTGTACATGGATTCCATCTCGGATCTCATGACCTCTAGCCATTTCTCAGAATCTGGGCTCATCACAGCTTCCTGATAGGAGGTAGGCTCATTCTCAATGAGTATAACGTCATCATAGTCAGACAAGAGAAATGAGTATCTCTCAGGCTGACGACGTACCCTATCAGATCTGCGAAGAGGTAGGTCTACCTGAACAGGTGGTTGTTCCACAACTTCTTGTGCAACAACCTCATCACCCACAACACCTTGTGGTTCCTGTTCAACCTCCATCAAGGCCTTAGTGCTATGGTCCTTATCTTGAATTTCTTCAAGATCGAACGTACTCCCACTAGTTTTTCTAGAAACAAAATCCCTTTCTAGAAAAACCCCAGTCTTTGCTACAAACACTTTGTGCTGATTGGGAATGTAGAAGTAATATCCCTTTGTATCCTTGGGATATCCAACAAAATAGCACCTATCGGATTTGGGTCCCAGTTTGTCTGAGACTTGACGTCGAACGTAAGCCTCACAACCCCAAATCCTCATGAAAGACATCTTGGGATTTCTCCCTGTCCATATCGTATATGGTGTCTTTATGACAACCTTGGATGGTACACGGTTAAGGGTAAAGGCTGCTGTGTCTAGAGCATATCCCCAAAAGGATATAGGAAGATCTGTGTGACTCATCATAGATCGTACCATATCTAATAGGGTACGATTCCTCCTTTCGGATACACCATTCCACTGTGGTGTTCCAGGAGGAGTGAGTTGGGATAGAATCCCACACTCAGCTAGATAGTCA
Source organism: Wurfbainia villosa (assembly GCA_025175895.1). Taxonomy (NCBI): domain Eukaryota; kingdom Viridiplantae; phylum Streptophyta; class Magnoliopsida; order Zingiberales; family Zingiberaceae; genus Wurfbainia; species Wurfbainia villosa. The sequence continues at coordinate 35,880,297 of CM045997.1, forward strand.
CGAAACTCATGGCTAAGGTATTCACCACCTCGATCTGATCGAAGTATCTTAATACTCTTGCCAAGCTGGTTTTGTACTTCATTCTTGAATTCTTTGAACTTTTCAAAGGATTCTGATTTATGTGTCATAAGATACACATAACCATATCTACTGAAGTCGTCAGTAAATGTAATGAAGTACCTGTAACCACCTCTAGCAGCAACATTGAAAGGACCACATACATCACTATGTATAAGTCCTAATAAATCTATTGCTCTTTCACTGTGTCCACTAAAGGGAGTCTTGGTCATCTTGCCTAAAAGGCAAGACTCGCATGTCTCATATGATTCAAAATCAAATGAGTCTAGCAGCCCATCCTTATGGAGCTGAGATAAGCGACTCTCATTTATGTGACCTAAGCGACAATGCCAGAGATAGGTTTGGTTCAACTCATTTGACTTGAGCCTCTTGGTACTTATGTTATAGATAGGGCTCTCTAAGTCTAGAAAGTAGAGTCCGTTCATTAGAGGTGCACTACAATAGAACATATCATTTAAATAAACTGAACAACATTTGTTCTTTATTATAAATGTAAATCCTTTCTTGTCCAAACAAGAAACTGAAATTATGTTCTTAGTCAAAGCAGGCACATAACAACATTCATCTAATTCTAGTACAAGCCCAGAGGGCAGAGATAGATCATAAGTTCCTACAGCAACAGCAGCAACCCTTGCTCCATTGCCTACTCGTAGGTCCACCTCGCCCTTTGTCAATGCCCTGCTATTTCTCAGCGCCTACACATTGGTACAAATGTGAGATGCGCATCCGGTATCTAATACCCATGATGAAGAAATAGATAGATTGACTTCTATAACATTTATACCTGAAGTAGAAGTCTCACTTCTTTTCTTCTTAAGATCTTCCAGGTAAGCTTTGCAGTTACGCTTCCAGTGTCCAACTTTCTTGCAGTGGAAGCAAGCCCCTTCCTTAGCTACCCCTCTTTTGGGTTTAAGTTCTTTGCCTTTGCCCTTGGCTTGGGACTTTCCCTTACCTTTAGGCTTGCCCTTGCCTTTCTTTTTGTGCACCATCAAAATGGTGTCAGATTTTCCCTTCTTAAGATTAAGCTCAGCAGTTCTCAACATGCTGAGCATCTCAGGCAGTGGCTTATCAATTTCATTCATGTTATAATTCATGACAAATTGATTATAGGCTTGTGGCAAAGATTGCAAGATCAGGTTAGTGGCCAGCTCTTGGCCAAGTGGGAATCCCAGCCTTTGTAGGTTTTCTACGTACCCAATCATCTTGAGTACATATGGACCTATGGGAGTCCCATCTTGCATTTTGGACCCAAACAATGCCTTAGAGACTTCATTTCTCTCATGCCTTGCTTGTCCTTGATATAGTTGATGAAGATGTCCAACCATATCATAAGCATTCATGAACTCGTGTTGCTTCTAAAGCTCAGAGTTCATGGTCGTGAGCATTAGACATGATACATCTAATGCATCATCTTGATGCTTCTTGTAAGCATCTTTATCAGCTTGTGAGGCAGTGGCAGGAGGTGCCTCCGGAATGGGCTGCTCTAGAACGTACAACTTCCTTTCTTGGGTGAGAACAATTCTCAGGTTCTTGTACCAGTCCAGGAAATTTGCTCCATTGAGCTTGTCCTTCTCAAGGACAGAACGCAGAGAGAGAGTGTTCGTGTTTGTCGATATAGTAATCTACAACATACAATGAAGAGAATTAATATCATATTCCTTTTATCATTTAATTAGGCCTTTAATCAAATGATACTCCCACTGAATTATAGGAATTTTGTAGAATCGAGTTATGGATGTGGTCAAACCACATTACTAGATTCATACAAACTAGCTATAATTCTTGCGGGACAAGATCCACATCATACTAAGCCTTGAGTTAGCTTTGGCTAAATCACCCAAGACTTAGTACGATCGGTGGGTAACACATTACCGATTATATCTCTATGAAACTCTTGTTTATAGGATCAAGACCCACATTTACAAAAGACCTTGAGTTAGCTTTGGCTAAATCGCCCAAGATTTAGTGTAAATACGATCTTATCCTATCTTTCCAATGATTGGAATATGCCTATAGTTCTACTCGATCCAATTGAGTTAACTAGTTTTACTCAATCTAATTGAGCTTACTCTAACCCAAGCTGTGATAGGCGGGACCAAGATTGTCCCTCCGCACCCTACCAAGATAATATGCGTTGCTCTACTTTGGCAGATTCAACAACTACAAATGATCGAGGTAGTGATGGGTATCAAGGACCTGGTAGGCATTTACGAGTTGATCTGATTAAGATATAATCTAATCGTAATGTGTATCATATACGCATTAAGGCCTTTATTATCCTATATTAGCATGCATCACATACATACATACATTATTCTAGCATGCATCATATACATACAAGAAAATTATCCTAGCATGCATCATATACATACAAGCATTATTCTACTAGCATGCATCACATACATACAAGCAAAATCAAATATATATATATATATATATATATATATATATATATCAACATATATATATATATATATATATATATATAATTAACTGTGATGTAGTCATGGCCCTACTACGATCTTCTCAAGCCAATGAGAAGATCGGACGGTCAACCTAAGGCTAGCAGCTTCTCCAAGCGCTTCCTTTGATCGCCATGTGTCGTCGGTACCCATCTCCTAACTTCATCTACAAGTGGACTTTCCACCGCTCCATTTTGTACATTACAAATATGAAACTCGAGTTACATTCAAGTCTAAAACTATTTACAACTAGAATTTTAAAAGAAGAGGTACGATGCACAGGTCGCATACACTATACAACACGCACAACCACAAAAACGGTATGCAGGTCGTATTATAAATTACAACACATCATAATCCAATCAAATTGGGGTCATTGGGCCATGAAAATCATAGAATTATATATAATTCTAAATTATGTATTTTTACAGAAAATTTCTATAATATTTTCTATTCTTTTTCAATTTTATGAGTCACCTCTCCGTAACGGTCCCGCTAAAAGGTTTCCGGGCGCGATCGCGGGACAAGGCCCTTTTCGGGGATAGGGGCAGTGCCCCTACTCGCAAAATAAACTTTGCGAGTGTCCCTACTATGATCTTACAGCGACTTAAGTCGCTGTCCCAAAAACCTAAAGCGATAACTCGCCGTTTCAAAAAGTCTTTCTCGGTGGTTGAAGCCGACAAGTGTCCCAACACTGGTTGCTTCGACTCTTCGAGAAAAATACCCAAAAATTCTATAAAAATAGGAAATTTATAGAAACATAAAATTCTATAATTTTTATATCTAATATAAAAACCACAAAAATGAAACACATACATGCTTCGCACGTGGCTCTGATACCACTGTTGGGTCTTCCGAGCCACAAAAACCGCTTTTTGCGTTGCGGAAACCTCAGAAGCCCCGGCTACGGATCCGTGCGAAGTATAAAATATAAAACTAACATGTATGTGTTTAATACCTTTAGATCTACTCTAGATCTACATGATAAGAAGTTACCCTCGATGCGACGCCCTTCGCAAATCCCTCTCGTCCAAAAGGTCCGTCGGAACTTGAGAGTGTCAAGTGCACACTCCTGTATTGGTATCCACACAAGCAATAGGTGGAGAAAAATACCTTAGAGTGTGCTAGCACCCTTTAGGAATTTCGGTCAAGGAGGTTGGGAGAGCTTGAGAGGGTGATCCAAGGAAGAAGATGAAGTTGTGTAACTCACACAAATAATTCTCATCTAATGAGAATAGTGGCCGGCCACTTCAAGGCTTGGGAGGTTACATGCATGCATGTAACTCCTCCAAGAGCCAATGGCTCTTGGTCTCCCTCATGAGGTGGCACCACATGATAAGTCAATGATGATGTGGAGCATCATCATTGGATGGCCATGCCAAGTCATCATCATGACATGACATTTGGTCAAGTCAAACTTGACCTTTCATCTTCCCTCTCAAGTCAAGTCAAACTTGACCTCTTATCTCCCATGGTTGATCAAATCCAACCATTTGATTCAAGTCAATTTAATTTAATGAATCTCTATTCATTAATTTAAATTGATTTGATGAATCAAATCTAAATTAGACTCATTCAACACTTGAATCAAATTGAGTACAACTCAATTAGTCTAATTAGGATTACTCTTAATCCAATTTGGTTCATCCCATGAACCTAATCCTCATGGTTCATCATATGAACCTAATCTCCATCTAATTTCCCTTATGTGTGTGACCCTATAGGTTCTTGTAACATTGGCAATGTCCCTAAACCGATTTAGGAACATAAGCAATGAGCGGTATCTAGCAACACATCATTGCTACCCAAGTTACAAGAATGTTGAGCTCCAACATCACCTTTGTGACTACTAATTGTGACTCTCACAATATGTGACAATGTCCCTCTATCCTTGACATCTAGATTGATCAATTGAGGCATAGACCGTGTCATCCTCGGTACAATCTATATCTTGAACTCCAAGTAGACTCACTCTAATCAAATGAGCTCAATATCTCATATTGACTCATTTGGGCATCGCCATGACTTCGTGGTCTCACTCTATCAAGAATATCGATGTCACCCCCGTCATATAGGAGGGATAGATCCCATCTACATCACTCACATCCCTCCGCATAATTTGTTACATACCCAGTAATCGCCTTTATAGTCCACCCATTTACGGATGACGTTTGACGAAGCCAAAGTATGCAACTCCTTATGTAGGGAACCATGGTGACTTCAGGTCTAAGGACTAATAGTCATACTAATAGCCACATGAGAAAGTATATGACACTCATATAATGATTCATAATACTTTCTCATGGCGGGTCATTCAGTATACATTCTCCAATACATACCCATGTGTCAACTTGATATCTCATATCCATGACTTGTGAGATCAAGTCATCGTGTTGACCTACATGCTAGTCTCTATGAATTAACATTGTCCCTGAATGTTAATACTCGACTAGGAATGATTAAGCGTAGTGTTCTCTATATCATCTCATTATCGATTCAACCAATCGATTGATATAGATAAGAACCTACTACTCAAGGATATTATTATATTTAGTTATTTGGCACCAATACAAGTAAATATAATAACCATTCCTTTATAAATATGAATATGATACAATAAAGTCCATACAACAATCATCACATGATTGGCTCTAGGGCTTTCACTAATAGATCATTGGGTGGCTGTTAAAACGATCCTTAAGTACTTAAGAAGAACTAAGGATGTATTCCTAATATATGGAGAAGGATACATGGTGATACGTGGTTATATGAATGCCAACTTCCAGACAGACATGGATGATTCCATGTCTCAGTCTGGGTATGTATTCACCTGGAATGGAGGCACAATAAGTTGGAAAGGTTCCAAGCTTGACACTATAGCGGATTCTGCCACTAAGGCAGAATACATTGCAGCTTTGGAAGCAGCAAAGGAAGCATTTTGGATCAAGAAGTTCATCTATGAACTTGATGTGGTCTCATCAATGATCCAAACATGTGATTTGCCGTTATCATCTTATCAGAGAGATCATCAATAGGAAGGAAATACAAATCGAGAAAATTCCCACTGAAAGGAACTTAGCGGATCCTTTGACTAAGGCATTACCTCAAGGTAAGTTTAAGGGTCATGTTAGAGCTTATGGTATTGGATACCGTAGTGATTGGCATTAGGCCAAGTGGGAGTTTGTTAGTGATATATGAGAGATGTCCTAAGGCAATCGCCTTATGTTTGAACCATTTATATGATAAATGAAGATTCACTATTTGAGTATACATGTTTTCATGTATTTGATTAGATCTTAAACTCATTTACTGAATGTCCACGATACGATTCACAGCATGAGAGAATTTGTGATTGGGTCACAACTAGTGAGTATCTCTACATGTGTAATTGTGATGTATCGGAATTATCCCTAGTCGATGAATTGATGGATTTGGACACCATTGATTCTGTCGAGACTAGCACGAGGTATACTCCTTGGTGTATTCAATCAGTTGATTCTCACTGGCTGGAGACATTGTGATGTCCGGAGTTAATCGTGGATGCTAGTTATGGTAACTAGTTCATTAGAGTGACCAACCGTAAGACTTCATATAGTTCTCTGCATATATAGATATGTCAATGAAGTTCTTACTGCAGCATATGTGCGATGTTCTTTTGACTTGCGGTATTCAAGTTATCTTGATCATAAAGACTTATGCTTTGACATCTTAAGCAAGCATCTCTAAGGAGATGTGGACCCGGGATAATTGGGTATAAGTCGAAGTGATCGAAGGTGTTTGAATAGCCTATAAAGGATTCACCACTCCTTGCGAGGAGATGTATACCCATGGCCTCTCGTCTAATTGTTACTAAAGTCTTTGGCCAAAGCATTACATGTTTAGAGTAAGGTACTCTTCGATACATGTGCAGTAACTAGAATCCGTAGGACGAGGAAATGATACTTGGGCTAGGTGTGACATAGTCAGCCTAGTGGGGACTGACACTATAGACCATGTCCTGAACCAAGTGGGTATAAGATGAGTGAAGGGAATGGGGCATGATTCATTCGAGCTGCTGAAGGGTTTCAGAAATAGTTCTGGATCAACCGTTGATCTTTTCGGTTAATTGGGATCATGATGTACTACTAGGTGCCACTCATGATCGTTCTATAATTAATGGTTAATTATAGATGGCCAACATAAACCGAGAACCTATTTGGTCACACGCACAACGAGCGTAATCCGAATGATTTAAAACGAGCTTGAGAATGAGATTCTCAGACCGAAAGAAACTAGGTTTGGTTGGACCAAACATGGAGCGAGCATAAAATCATTTCAGTCGCAATGGAAGCGTGGATGGGCCATGTCTTATGAAGACATATGATGGATGAATCAAATTGGTTTGGTTCTAATCCAATGGAGAAGAATAAACCAAAGGGTTTGGTTTGTTTTAAACGAATGAACCAAAGTTGGTTCGGTTCGTTTTAACTTAAAATAAACCATCATGATTTGGTTTATTTTAACTTAAATTAATGGAGCGAGTTAACGGGATTTTGGTTATGATCCGATAACCATTAAGAGAATTTGTTCTCTATAAAATATGGCTTAAGGGTTTTTGTTAAACCCTAATCCAAGTCCTTGTAACCCTAAGTTGCCACCCCCTCCTCTCCTTGGTGTAGTCGGCGCCAACCCCACCTTGCCGCCTCCCACCACCACCCAGCTCCCTTTTCGGCGTCCAGAAGGTGCTGTCCTTCCCTCTTGCCAGCGTCGAGCTGCTGCCGGAGGAGCTCCGGTGATCTCCTTTGGGTCCGGCGACAAGGTGAGCCTCAACCTTCTTATTTGGCCGACCCCTATTCCTCCACCAAAGCTGTCTAGTTTTCTGGACAGCTTGTTTTCTTCTTGTCGGAGCATCATTTGGACGACGTTTGGAGCTCCGACAGCGGTAGCCTTGTTGTAGATTCGATCTCCGGTAATCCTCATAGGTGGAGGACGAAGGATTCCTCAAACGGTTGACGAATACCTCTCCGGAGAAGTGAGTTTTTGAGGACTGATTTTGGATCCGAATTTTGATTTGGATCGTGATCTTCTCTTGATCACATTGTCTTCAACACGAGGCTAGTAACCCGTACGAAGATGAGGCTCATGACTTTGTGAAGTCATCCTGAAGATACTCGGCATGGATACGGATAGAGACGATTCTAGCAAGAATCGTTCCGGTTGATGCCTTTCCCGCTACACGTGATACATAAGGTATACGTAGTATAAGTTTCCTTTTATTACAAAATTTGAATTTACGGTTATGTCTACACATGTTGTACTATGCATGTGTGTGATGTGTGTGTTGTAATAAATTAGATTTATTATTTTATTCCTTCCGCTGTGCACATGTTTACGAAACATGTTCGAACACACACTCGCTGCGGTGCCGGAAACCCAACAATATTTGCTTACCGGTCTCCAACTCTTAAACTCTTGTACATAGTCATTTCTAAACTCCTGTCTCAATCCAATGTCTTCCGGAAGGATCTGGTAGAAGATCCCGACATTCTAATCCAACTATAAGCTAATAACTCTGGGTGGCTTAAATCATCAATTCATCTTCTTGAGCTATTAGGTGGCCGTAACCTCCGCAAGTCTCACGACTCTGCACAGTACACTATTACTAACTGATCACCCTTTTTTGAAGCTCAAGAATTCCTTACAATGTGTCACTATAAGTGACACGGGGAAATACTCTCTTTCAACATCACTAAACCATGATAAAGTGATATATTATTTTTCGAAGATTATTTTTTGCATTTATCTCCAAATACCGGCTTGATCCCGATAATGGTATGCCAACAACTCTTCTTTCTCGGTATAACATGAGTTAAGTACTCAAAAGTACTCTCAAAGTTATACAATTCAGTACGAACAACTCAGGGATAAAATCCCTATGAAACACCGTAACCTAACCTTCCGCTATCTGCATCAACAATAGTCTACTTGTTTTGTCCATTACCCAACAGGTAATAACCTGACTAGCATAATTAGTGAAAATCCCTAAGACTGTAGTCTCTAATTTCCACAAGAAATGTGACGACTTGACCCTTGTTTTTCGACTCGGTATCAGTCGGCTCTCCAAGGTAAATCACCTTTTCGACACAGGTTCAAGACTCACAGACTTAACAGGTCATTCTCGTGGTCAACTCATACCACGGTTTCGAACAATAATCAACACACTACAGGTTATTCCCTGTTATATATACTAAAAGCATAGCCAACAAAACCGGGAGTATAAACCCTATCAGCTACTCGGGTTGGTTGCCTCGGTGGACGACCCCTACTACAAGTCTACACAGGTGTCATAACTCTATTGTATACACCTACTGATCAAGTTTAGATAATTATCTACTAAACCAAAAGTTATCAGGAATTCTTACCTCGTGCTGCTTAGAGCTCAGGCCGCTGTCCATCTCATCTCAGAAAACCAAAACTGAATAAATCGACTCCCGAGAATCCAAGACTCGACACAAAACAACATTGTATGATATCGCAGAACCTTGGGCTCTGATACCACTAAAGTTGTCATGCCCTGAGAGCATGCCGAGCCGAAAATCAAACGGACGACATCTCCCCTGTACGTGGCAACATTTCGTGTTAATACAAGGCCCATGACCCACAATAACAACATAACATATACAGTAAATACAACAACTACTCAAAGCACAGCGGAAACATAATACAACAAGCTACACACATGCATACCGGTATGACTAACACATCACAACAACACGAAACCTCGACAAAATCCAAATCTACAACATAGTACATCACGAACTCCAAATACATAACACAATGTACAGAAAACCCAAAACAAACACGGGAGCCTCGGAGGTGAGATGAGATGTCAGTCAGTGGTGCTCCAAGCCATCACGAAGACTTCTACCTGTTACCTGGGCGACAGAAAAACCCAGGGTCCGTGGTGGTGGTGAGTAAAACTCAGCAGGTAATAGAAAAACATGTATATATGTAATATCACATGTATTTCAACAACATAATCTAGAGGTACAACAGGTATATCAGCATAGTATATAAATACAAGCATATACCGTCTAACCAATTGAACAACGTAAAATGCAGACATACCTGAAGTCTGCTATGCTACTCTGATCCAACCTGAACATATATCCAATATATATATAACAGGAAGAGTAATACCAACTCATAATCTACTCATGCTACAGGTCAAGGTATCTAATGGTCTTTCCAACACATACTAGTATCTGACACAACCGTATAACATATGCAAGAAGCATGCATGAATATGATGTACAATCAAATGCATCAAGCATAATACAATCAAATGCAACATCACAATAAGCATATATATATAAACTGCATCTATATATGTATACTAAACACAATCATCTATATATATATATATACATGTATATATATGTCAATATGCAAAAATTCCATAAGTCGGCAATGCAGCATCCATGGTCATGTCGGCTCACCCTAAAGCTACGATGACCCCAGTGTGGCCTCGATGGCTCGAGCATGACAACTGTCCCAACTCAACACCAACCATTACTCTCGAGTGGCCAAGTGGATAGCATGATCGAGTAGCATATAAGCGTAAAGAGCAAGCTACACAATGGGGGTCCTTGCTATTGGCCACTCCGATAGTCACTACCCATGAGTAGTCGAGTGCCACACACGCAGGACTATGACACGCAAATCCAACTACCACCATCTATAGTGGTAGAGTGCGGCACCACAATGCTCTGCCCTCACACCGGTTACTCCTCCTATGAGTAACTGTGGAGGCAGGATGACTGGCGACACTCTTAACCACAAGAGAGACCTCGTCGCCAGCGTGCTTGCAAATGACATGAATGCAATGTCTCACATACACACATCCACAATAGACTCTATATTCTACAGAGAATCATACTAACCATATCAACGCACTCTCTATCCTACTGAGAGTCATACTCAACTGATCATAATACTCTCTATCCTGTAGAGAGTCATACCAATCTAATCGACGCACTCTCTATCCTATAGAGAGTCGTACTCAACTGATCATAATACTCTCTATCCTGTAGAGAGTCATACCAATCTAATCGAAGCACTCTCTATTTTGTAGAGAGTCGTACTCAACTGATGGACACACTCTCTATCCTGTAGAGAGTCATACTCATCTGATTATAACAAGCTTGGACCACCGGTCCGTAGTGACACACTAAGTATCATTCCCCTAACCATTTACACAATACATGGTCGGTGGTAACATGCAACCTAAGGGTACTAGAACTAACCCTAGGTTCAAGACATTATCTACCTATGGATGACCTTTTTGCCCAATGTACAATCAGGTTGTCATCCGGACTTTACTATTTGCAATTAACTTAAACAATTTCTAAGTTACTTACATCACCTATATGTATAACTCCTAATCATGGTAAAATAAACATGATAGCAGCAATGGAGTTAATAGCCAACGGTAAAGTATCAAGCATACGATAATAAGAGTAGGGTCAAGGTAACATGATCATATAAGATGATCATGCATCTAAATCTGTATGCATTAAAACTACCTAACCAGGGTAGGAATTACCCACCTGCTACAAAGAACGTACTGATTTTCTTCATATCCGAATCTCTGTCGTGAATCAACATCCTGCAACCAAAGAATGCAACATATATTTATGTTCTACTATCAATCTAATAGTATAACTAAACCAATTCCTTTATCAAATACGAATTAGAACTCCCAATCATCAATCTCCAACTCACAGATCGATCAACCCACCATAATTCATCCAGATACAAAGATCTAACTAACCAGCTGCAATACCACAGCTGTGCTACTTCCCTCAATCAAACACCATCCAGATGTTACTCCAAAAAGCTCACACTGCACTACCCCCTTTTGAAAACCCACCATCGACACCAATACACCACACTCTATCAGGCCTTTCTCACTCTACCACAACCGAGCAAACCATTACAAACATCTCAATAGCATACATATAACCAAACTCACCCTCAAATCCCTTGGTCACAAAATAGCTTAGCTTCATGCCAACGCAGGGAACACAACCCGTTGTTAGGGCAATCTCTTGCCATGATAAGGTTTTGATGTGTGTAGCAAAGGGTTTAAGTTAGTTTATAATGTTGATTTGATATGTGCGTTGAAGTCGTGCAGGACTTAGTAATTCGCACATGGAGCCATGGTGAGTTTCACATCTCATGACTCGTGCCTTGAGTCGGTGAAGGATAGCTTTGCGGAAGCCGTGCACTTGGAGCATCCGAGGGACCGCCGGACGAGGAGCTTGGAGTGAAGCCGGAGGAAGTAGACTTCGAGGCAAGAGACGCGAAGGAGCATTGCAGAGTCGTGCGCCTGATGCTGCCGAGGGACGTGGCCGTGAACGAAGAGAACTTCGAAGGCGAGGGACTCCGAGGGATGAGAGTGAGCGATTGTAACCCGGGAAAGGGTAGCTCTTAGGTGAAACTTGGCTATTTGGCCAAGTGTCGGATGAGTTTTCCCGACACACCGACCGCTATGTCATGGCAATGATCGCTCGAGTCGATGGGTCGATCGACCGGTTTAAGTCACCGAATCAAGTTGATCACCAACCGCCGGCATGGGCCGATCGATGAGTTGATCGGCCGATCGCTAAGGGACGGCAGCGATCGATGGCACCGCGCACGCACGCAGAGTGGAGTCGACCTCGTTGAGGACTCGACTGATGGCACCCATCAGTCGACTGATGCCAATACCATTGGATGAAATCCAACGTGGAAAGCAGCCGTTATTGGGCAACGGCTACAGGACCAGTCGACTGATGGGTGCCATCAGTTGACTGCTCCTGTGTCAACGGGAAGAAACCCTCTTCCTCTATAAAAAGGAAGGGGATGGGGCTTTGGGGAAAAATGCTTGAACGCCCAACTACTCCCAAAGTGCCCTAAACGTTTTCCACTCTTCTACTTGCTCCAATCTTCATTTCTATTGTAAGAAGAGTGATCTTGATTGTAAAGGTTACCTCCACCTAGCTTGGTGCAAAGGAGAGACCATTAGTGAAGTGGTTTTGGCGGAGTGATTCACCGAGGACGAATCAGACCGTGGATTAGCGGCGTAGCCGTGAACCACGTTACATCTCCGTGTTTGTATTGCTTATTTTATTTGCTTGTCTTTGTTTTATTTGTATTTGCATATTCCACTTGTGCTAACCTTTTGTAGACGAGTAAATTCCGACATCCATCGTAAGAGGGCTATTCACCCCCCTCTAGCCGGCCATCCGATCCTCAACAAGTGGTATCAGAGAAAAGGTCGCTCTTCAAGGACTAACCGCTGCGAGAGCACTACAACAAGATGGCCGACTCCAACATTCACCCACCAAAGTTCGAAGGAGAATTCGCTTGGTGGAAGAAGCGAATGGAGGTATTTTTCGAAATGGATTTTGATATTATGATTACAATGGAATCCGGTTTCATTTTGCCTAGGGATGAAGAGGGGAAGCCAATAGAGAAATCTAGGTGGACCAAAAGGCAAAGGGAAGAGCACCTTGCAAATTCAAAAGCCAAGCATCATCTTTTCAATGTGCTCCCCCAACAAGAAATCAACCGAATAGGAGAATGCCTAAGTGCCAAGGAGATGTGGGAGAAGCTAATTGAGCTTCATGAAGGCACATCCGAGGCGAAGCTAGCAAGGAGAGATCTCCTCCGCTCCCAACTTTCAAATATCAAACTTGAAAAGGGAGAAAAGGTAACTTCCCTACATTCTAGGTTTAAGGAAATACTAACCGGTTTAACAATTGTAGGTGAAAGGCTCTCCAATCGAGATATGATAATGAAGGCCATAGATGCTTTCCCCCGATCATCCAAGTGGAGTTCAATGGTGGACTCATTTTACATTTCAAAGAATCTAGAGGTAAGTACTCTAGAGGAATTTTTCTCCACTATGGAATTACATGAATCTAGGCTTGAAGGTATACAAGAAGAACCAAGAATTCAACCTTCAAGAGGAGTAGCTTTCTTGGCAAACAAGGGGAAGAAGAAGATAGAGATCCCTTCCTCCTCCGATAATGAAGCATCCTCCTCCTCCTCCATGGATAGCACGAAAGAAGCATACATGGTAAGGAGGGTAAGGCGTGCCTTAAAGGGTTTTCGATTTAACAAATCAAATGATAGGAATAGAAGACCAAGGGGGAAGGTCATATGCTATAATTGCCAAGGGGAGGGACATATAAGGGACAATTGTCCTCTCCTAAACAAGAGCAAGGAAGAGAAGAAAAAGAAAGAAGAAAAGAAGAAGAAAAAGGGGAGCAAGAAGAAAGAGGAGAAGAAGGCAAAAGAAAAGGGGAAGGCCAAAGCATTCAAGGCCAAGACATGGGATGACCCTTCCTTATCCTCTTCATCATCATCGGAAGAGGAGAATGCCTTTGTCACCAATTTGGCCTTAATGGATTTTGATGACTTGGATTGCTCCTCCTCCGAAAATGAAGGATCAAGCTCAAGAGGAGAGAGCTCAAGTGAAGGGGGAGCCTCCTCCACATCATCATCCTCCTCATCCGAAGAAGAAGAGGACATGGAAACTATGGTAACAAATCTCTCACCTCATAAGATAGTTTCCATAATTTCTAGCTTAACTAAGGACTTATTTAGAGCTAAGAAGAAGAACAAAAGCATGCTAGATCAAATTAAGGATCTAGAAAATAAACTAGAAAAAGCATGCTTAAATGATGGTATTTCTTCTAGCCTAAATGATGCATGCTCACATGAATATATGCCATTTAATGTTAGTGATGCATGTATGGATGAAAATAGGGCATTAAGGGAAAAGGTAGATTATTTAACAAAAGCCCTAGAAAAATTCACAATAGGCTCCAACACCTTGAACATGATAATTGGGAGTCAAAAGGCTAGTTTTAACAAAAAGGGCCTAGGTTATAAAGAAAAGAAAAATGAAAAGGCCTACAAATGCCTAATAGCTAGGGGACAAGATAAGAAGAAGATAATTGCTAGAAAATGGATCCCCAAGGAATTTTTAGTGAACCCAATAGGAAAGAACTTATTTTGGGTTCCAAAATCCATCCTTAAGGGTTAGGATAACCCTAGGGTAGTCAACCATATGAACTTGACCTATATCATATTTTGGTTGACTTAGGATGGCGGGACAATATTTTTGAAGTAGTGTTGGGTGATGATAATGTGCCCATAATTAGATAATAATGTTCAAATCATGATGTTTGATGTAATTGTTGCACATGTTAGCAATCATGATTTACATTGTTGATAGTTGGCACATAATCATGAGAAATAGGTTTAAATCATGCTTTAGGTGACACTTTGTTTATCATCATGATACAATACCTAATGCATGATTATAATTTGATGAAAACATGTATTTCATGATCATAATGTAAAAATATTTCATATATGTCTTTATGATCATGAGGATTGTTAGGTTGATACTTAACCATGATAGAATTGCATGAATATATTGGTTAAGTATATACAAATACCCCCTAGGATGCATCTCACACTCACCATAGGCTACCTTGATTGAAAACTTAGCATGGGTGAGATGTTAAGATGATACAAATGTCCACTAGTGCCTATGGTACTTAGATGGTCATTTAAAGTATCAAAATAGCAATAATAGGCCAATCATGGGGAAGGCTTATGTTTAATTCATAGACATATTGCCCAAAGATCATGGTTGGATATTTCATATGTTTTCAAAACAATTTCTTAATCTAAAATCTATGTATTCATGTTTTGAAACAATTAAAACCAAAACTAGGTGCTAAACTTGATACTCTCATGATAAAAAACCTAGTGAATTTTAAAGCTTTTGGATTTTTGGCAAATACATGGAAATATAATGATTTTTCATGAAAACCTATTTTTCACTGATAGATATACGTAAAAGAAATGTGTTCCCCAAATTTCATGATTTTTTGAATTTTCTGGAATTTTTAATGCATTTATGAAATTCGGTCCAAAAATCAGAAAATCCCGAAAATCACGTGCCAGTTGACTGGTATCTGAACCAGTCGATTGATGGCCTGAATATCAGACCAGTAAAGGCTGAATTCCACTTTTGAATCAACTTGTGGTATTTTTTTTCTATTAGACTTGATGCCATGTGTTTTTAACTTAGTATTAATCTATGTGATGGTGTCAAAGGGGGAGAAATGTATGTTTAAGCAAAAGGGAATATATTTAGGGGGAGAAATGATATGATCATGTTAGGGGGAGAAATATATTGGGAGTTTCATGGATTAAGGGGGAGTTGAATGTTGATATAAAATGTTTATGTTTACATGCTTTCTTACCTTAGAAATTTATATCAAATGTTTTTGCCTAACTTAAACGGATTGCCACACATCAAAAAGGGGGAGATTGTTAGGGCAATCTCTTGCTATGATAAGGTTTTGATGTGTGTGACAAAGAGTTTAAGTTAGTTTATAATATTGATTTGATATGTGCGTTGAAGTCGTGCAGGACTTAGTAATTTGCACATGGAGCCATGGCGAGTTTCACATCTCATGACTCGTGCCTTGAGTCGGTGAAGGATAGCTTTGCGGAAGCCGTGCGCTTGGAGCATCTGAGGGACCGCCGGACGAGGAGCTTGGAGTGAAGCCGGAGGAAGTAGACTTCGAGGCAAGAGACGCGAAGGAGCATTGCAGAGCCGTGTGCCTGATGCTGCCGAGGGACGTGGCCGCGAACGAAGAGAACTTCGAAGGCGAGGGACTCCGAGGGATGAGAGTGAGCGATTGTAACCCAGGAAGGGGTAGCTCTTAGGTGAAACTTGGCCATTTGGCCAAGTGTCGGATGAGTTTTTCCGACACCAGTCGACTGCCATGTCATGGCGATCGCCGCTTCCGAGTCGATGGGTCGATCGACCGGTTTAAGTCAATCGAATCAGTTGATCACGACCGCCGCATGGGCAATGATCGATGGCTTGACTGGCCGATCGCCAAGGGACGCATACGATCGATGGCACCGCACGGCACAGAGTGGAGTCGACCTCGTTGAGGACTCGACTGATTGACATCAGTCGACTGATGGGTGCCATCAGTCGACTGATGCCAATACCATTGGATGGAATCCAACGTGGAAAGCATCCGTTATTGGGCAACGGCTACAGGACCAGTCGACTGATGGGTGCCATCAGTCGACTGCTCCTGTGTCAACGGGAAGAAACCCTCTTCCTCTATAAAAAGGGAAGGGATGGGGCTTTGGGGAAAAATGCTTGAACGCCCAACTACTCCCAAAGTGCCCTAAACATTTTCCACTCTTCTACTTGCTCCAATCTTCATTTCTATTGTAAGAAGAGTGATCTTGATTGTAAAGGTTACCTCCACCTAGCTTGGTGCAAAGGAGAGATCATTAGTGAAGTGGTTTTGGCGGAGTGATTCATCGAGGACGAATCGAACCATGGATTAGCGGCATAGCCGTGAACCACGTTACATCTCCATGTTTGTATTGCTTGTTTTATTTGCTTGTCTTTGTTTTATTTGTATTTGCATATTCCGCTTGCGCTAACCTTTTGTAGACAAGTAAATTCTGACATCCATCGTAAGAGGGCTATTCACCCCCTCTAGCCGGCCATCCGATCCTCAACACCCGTGACACCCACTGCACAAAATAGACAACTCCTCCATGGCTATGAACCGAGACTAGTCACTCTCAAGCATCACAATTAGGAACATTTACAAGGAATTTATCTCACACTGCAACCATCAACACTCACATGGCAGCAATCGATCCACAATCATAATGGACAGAAATGAAGAGGGTGATCAAGGTATATACCTTCCAATGGAAGCTACGTCGGCAGTACTCCCTCCTATCCCCTGTTCTGCTCGACTGAAAAAAAACCCCACTGTCCAAATCTATCGATCAATTCAGAAGGAGAAATAGCCACAACACATCACAACCATTCAACCAAATGGAATTCACAGCACAAATAGGAAATCAATCGTGCTTACCCGAACTTGAACCTCATCGGCAGCAAAATCCCCAATAACCGACAACCCTGTTCACCAAATCACCTACTGCCCAAATCGCTAGGTCAAGCTTCATGAAGGGAAATCATAGCCGAAATTCATTCACATGTAGATCCCTGTTGGGATGTATACTGAAAGCCTAGCTCTTTTGTATGAACATCTTTATTTTGAAATAAGAATCACATGATCATTGTTTGCATATTTTTATGGTTATGCAATATTGTCTAATACGTTATATTGTAGATAACATGGTGTGTGGTGTCACACGGGAGATCATGTTATCGGCTCCTTGTAAAGTATAAGTAAAGGCTCACAACCGAGATGGCTTTGGACAAACCATCGGAATGGTTGTAGTGTGATTTGGTATTGGTTTGTCTTGACCATAGAATCACACTAGTGCACTTTGTGTGTATTGAGCAGGACCGACATAGAGGTGATTCGATTTATTGCTGACTACATAATCGAATCGGACCTCAGATATTATTTAGTACATGCTCTTAATCCCGATATACTAACGGGCACATATACTTGGTACTCATCTCTTTGATTTACCAATGGGCGAGATTTATAGATTAAATCGATAGACTCGGTAAGTTGGGAGATGATATTATTTATATGGTGTGCCGTTGATTATAGGAGGAAACCGTGTCCTATATATTAGGATGATGATGTCCCCTTGAGGAGCTCATAAGGTTAATCATGTAAACCCTGCAGGTGGACTTGGTCCGGCATGATGAAAAGGTTGAGTGGTACTACTCATGGAGTTAGATGTTGATTAATTAATGGTTAGTAAATTAATTAATCGACGGACATTCGAGATCTTAAACACGGGGAGAAAATGTACAAATAATATATGGAGCCCATATTATCATATGGGGGTTGGTGAGGTAGATCAATGATGGACCTTTAGTGGATTGGACCATCATTAGTGGATCGGACTTTATGTGGGCTTGATCCATGGGTGGCCAAGACCCAACTCCTCCTCATGGTCACTAATGTAGCCCATTAACACCTCAAGATGCTTAGATCCAATGGATAGAAACAAAACACTAAGATCCATTGGTAGAGATTAAATCTCTAAGATCCGACGGTTGAGATTAAATCTCTAGATCCGACGGTTGAGATTAAATCCCTAGAACCAATGGAGGAGATTAATTCATGACTTATCCCTAACTCTATAAAAGGAGGGCATGGGAAGTGGTCGTGAATAACATCATAGGGAGGGAGCAAGGCTTGGGCGGCAAGAATAGGGCAATCCTAGTTGAGATAGGATTGGAATTAGGGTTAGGGTTTGGAAGCAAGGGTGGCACCAAATAAGGCAAGTTTTCCTTCTTCTTCCTTGCCTTGTGGATAACGTCCAGCAGCTATTCCAGCCCTTCCCAGCCCTTGGCCACGCCCAAAACACTCCCCTCTCTTCTCCTTAGGTGGTGGAAACAAGATATAGGGTTTCCCTTGGTGTCTTGGTAGTTTTCCATCATCTTCTTCTCCTTCTAGTTGGCGGCAAGAACTTCTATAGTTCTTTGTTGGTTGAGTTTTGAAGGAGAAAACATTGTTTCTCTTCTTCTTCCTCTTGCTTGGGAAAAGCAAGGAAGGAAGTTTTGCGATCTAGGAGCTTCGACTTGTGGTGGATCGTCGCCCACACGACGTCCAAAAGGAGGAGGGTCATACATTAGAAGACCAAGAGGTATAACTATTCTTCTATCTCTTTTATTCATTGCTTGTGTTTGTTTTTCAAAATATAAGCATGTTATATTTCTGTAAATAGGCTAAATAATACTTGGATCCCGAGTATAAATACAAAAACCGGCGATCCGGACATCGTCTATTCCGCGGCTACTCGTAGAATAGAGAATGGTCGCTTGAACAACTAGTTTGTTCAAGTGACCTCTCTAAATGAATAGCACGACGATGACTTGGTTGCTTTGGGAATCCCTTTTGTCTAAGATTAAATTTTTAATCCGGGGACATCAAAGGGATCACCATGGTCAAGCAACCGAGGTGAAGGGGAAGCGAAGTTTCCCCTCACGGATCAACCCCAACAATCCCTTCTGAGATCAAGGAAAAACGAGATCAGATAGCGCCTTACCTAGCACTCACAGCGATCGCCGGCGCAGCCTCCACTTCGATCGGGAAGAACGACTTCCAATTTGGGACCGCCACTGACTCGTATTCCCGACCTTTGCTTGTCGACGCCTGTCAGCCTCTTCTCCTACAGCCCGATCTCCCATCGGAAATGCGTCGACAGTGACTGAGATATGGTGGAGACGACGACACAGAGAGATCGCGGGAGAGGCGAGGGAGATCAAGAGTCGGGAAGAAGGGAATCGTGAGGAGGTTGTGCACGGCGGAGAAGAAAAGAAGGGATTTTTTGACTGGGAACAATGCTCGACGAAGTCGGCGAGAAGTCGGCAATGAATGAAGAAAGTCGTCGTCGGGGGTTAATGAGGTGCGGCTGAAATGTTTACGCGGAGAAATCGCATGCGGCAGAAAACGCCGAACGAACCACAAATGGGTTGGATTTCTCTTTGGGTTTTAACGGGTTATTGAGTTGGGTTTCAAATCCAATAAGCCATTAACCCTAGATTTAATTAAATCTAGGTTAATTAAACTATTAAAATTCCTTAAGCTAGGTTAGATGTAATTAACTCCTAACCATACTATTTTTTTTTTCGTGGTATTTTACATAAATGCTCTCTCAACATAGTGGGGGTAAAAATAAAGTCCTTACCCTGTACTCTAGTAGAATATGAAATGTCATCAATTTTACTAAAATTATTGAAAAACTCTGCACATAAGTCTATGTTAATAGAGTTTTTGCAATAAACTAGTTTTTCTAATCCATAGTGTGTTATGACCTCCATACTAAGCAGGCATGCATTAGTAAAATACGATTTACTAATGTATCTAGTAGGCATAGGAATATAAATGGTGTTCTCAAACCTAATCCTATGCCCCTCAGTAGGGAACCTAATATCCAAGCATGGAGTCAATGACTCAATCTCAACAACTCTTCTTTTACCCCTAATTGAATTACAAATATTCAATATTTATTTAAAATAATTGAAACTAAAGTTTTAGAGTTATTACCTCGGCATTTTGGATGATATTAAAGAAATATCATGACCTAAATGCTTCGGACGTTTGGAAATAGGGTTTTCACAGTGGTTTTGTGGTGGCTGTGGTTCTTTTTGGCGTGGTTTGGCACTGTTCTTATAGACGGAATCTAGACGACTGGAAATTGTCCAGTCGACTGAATTAGAATCAACTGAAAATGTTTTAGTCGACTGTAATTAATTTTACCATTTACTTCACCGCCTAAACTTTATCTACCGTTTCATTTCAGTCGACTGAAGTCGCATTTTACCTTCCCGATACTCGGAGGCAATTGAAGCTGATTCAGTCGACTCTTGTTGAGTCGACTGAAAAAAGTTCAGTCGATTGAATTCGAGTATATTTAATTTTGGTTGATATTTATGTTTAAATTGATTTTATTAAGTTAATTTCATTTATTTACTTAATTGTTTTGATTTGATTAAGTTAGTTGTATCGATTAGATGATTAAGTTTAATTTAGTAGGTTATTTACGTTTGGTTTAGTGAGTCAACTAAGTTTGTTTTAATCTAGTTAAATTAGGTTTAATTTAATTAAATTTAAGCCAAGTTATTAAGTAGTTTGTTAAGTTAAGTGAATCTATTTATTTAGGTATGTTTGTTTAGTTTAATAAATTAAGTTGAGTTGAATTAAGTTATGTTTAATTAAGGTAAGTTGTTAAGGTAAATTTATTAATTTTGATTTAAGTATATTAGGTTGAGTTAAGCTAAATTAAACTAACTAATCTTAATTAGGTTCTAAATCATCTCACCCAAGCTAGGTTTTCAATTCACTTATTCCTATGGGTTTTGTGAGATGAGGATTTCTTTTTATCTTAATTAAATTTAATGAGCAATTTCGAAGTTTTTTAAACTTGTGTTAGATTCAAACTTAGTTTGAGCTAGTCAAGTAGGTTTTTCCAGTATTGACTTCCAGGTCATGGCGAGGCACATGACCTTCTTGGTTATCGGAGCAATGAACACTTCCTAAACAAAGTCAATAAAAGAATCTAAGTACTTAATTCACTTTGGACTAAGCCTTGGTCTAACTAGTAAAAGACTTAGTGAGTTAGCTTCGGTCAGTTCCACTCGACTTAGTGAACCAAGTCATGGCAAGGCACATGACCTTCTTGGTTATAGGAGCAACGACCACTTCCTAGACATGCACTTTGAAGAGCTTTCCTAACTCACTATCAGTTCACTTGTCTTAGTATTAGGTTGTTCAAGTTTAAACTACTTTGTTTCATATCTAGTCTGTTCTAAATTAAGCAAGTAAAGTAAACTAAAGCATGCAAGTGTTTAACTAAACAAGGAAACAAGCAAAGTGTTAGCTCCCCCTAAGTGGTAGCTAGATTGAGTTTTGTTCACTAAGTGAACTTGACTCTTGGGAACCCAAAATTGATTTGGTCCAACTTGGTTGACTAAGCTAGACTTTGGAACCCATGCTTGGACTCTATTCTTAGCGTTTCGGCTAAGTAATGACATGTATGATTTATAGGAGGATTTAGCTTTGTATTAGAGTCCGGACTTGTGGTACACGGCTCGCTGAGATCCATGCATCATATTGAGATACTTAGAACCCAAAGTGAACCATTCCAAGATCCAGTTAGATCTTCTACTTGCCTTTTTAGGACTGAGTTCTCTTCCTCAAGCTTTGCAACTTGAGTTGAGTCTCTATCCTTAATTTGGCAAGTCGAAGTCTTCGAGTTCACTTACTCCTTAAGTACTTGGTCTTCCTTAAGTAGCGAGTCGACTCGATTCTCGAACTTAGCTAACTTCCTACCTAGACATGCAATTATATTATACAACTTATCTTCTAAGGGAGAAGTTACCTCATTTGAACCTTCAAAAACGGATATAGATCCGTGGCTTCTCTCGGACTCGGAATCAGACTTGTACTCGGAACATGACTCGGCTCCGGATCTCGATTCAACCATAAATGCGACGAAACTTCTCTTCGTCTCTTCTGTGACCGACTCTTCCGATGATGACTCTTCCCATGTTGCCTTAAGCACTTTCTTCTTCTTTTCCTTTTTTGATTTTTCTTCCCTTTTTAGGTTTGCGCACTCTGACTTGTAGCGACCCTTTCCGTTGCATTCGTAGCACGTCACTTCCGATCGGGGTCTTGGCTTATTGTCGACGACCTTTTTAGCATCTTTCTTCATAAATCTCTTCCTCCAATTGAACATCTTCTGGACCATATTTACGATCTCCTCTTCTCCGTTTGTTTCCGACTCCAA
The DNA here is from genome assembly GCA_025175895.1 of Wurfbainia villosa. Lineage (NCBI taxonomy): Eukaryota > Viridiplantae > Streptophyta > Magnoliopsida > Zingiberales > Zingiberaceae > Wurfbainia > Wurfbainia villosa. Next base: position 35,903,153 of record CM045997.1, read on the forward strand.
CTCATTTTTGGACTCACTCTTCACTTTTCTTTCCTTTTTAGTCGAACCTACCACCAAAGCTATACAATTCTCGATTTGACCCGAGTTAGCTTGTTCATGTAGTTCAAGTTCACAAAATAGTTCGTCTAGCCTAATTATGGAACAATCCCTAGAAACCTTATAGGCATCGACAATCGATGTCCATAAGGCATTTCTCGGGAATACCTTAAGCGTATACCTAAATATGTCCCTATTTTCTATTTGGTGTCCTATTAAGTGTAATCCATTTAATATATCTTTAATTCTAGTATGACGTTGACTAGCATTTTCATTTTTATTCATTTTACAATTAAATAATTTATTTAATAATACGTCCCGTTTAGCTATCCTAGTGTCATTTGTACCCTCATGCAGTTCAATTAATTTTTCTCATAATTCCTTAGAATTTTCAAATGGACCTACCCTATTGAGCTCTTCTTTGGTAAGTCCACATTGCAAGGTGTTAAGTCCCTTGTAATCGACTTGTGCACTTTTTCTAATGTTTGCGGTCCATTTCTTCGGTTCTAACAACTCACCCGAGTTGTCTACTGGAGCTATGAACCCTTTCCTAATTGAGAACCAGACCTCTAAGTCGGTCTTTAAGTAGCACTACATTCGCCTTTTCCAGTAGGAAAAGTCTTCTCCGTTGAAGAGAGAAGGGCGAACGGTGTTGTATCCTTCTAAGTGTGACATTATTAACGAAATATTTTCTAAGTGTAGAAAATTAAATTAAATATTTTCTAACGCAAGAAAATTAAATCAAATATTTTCTAAGTGCAGAAAATTAAATTAAATTAATCTAAAGTATGGACAATTGATTTTAATTATTCTAAAATGCAGAAAATGAATTTTAAATATTTTAAAATACAGAAAATGAATTTTAAATATTCTAAAATACAGAAATAATAAATTTTAAATATTCTAAAATGCAGAAAATGAATTTTAAATATTCTAAAATGCAGAAAATGAAATTTCAATATTCTAAAATTCAGAAAATGAATTTTAATATTCTAAAATGAAGAAAATGAATTTTAAATGATCTAAAACGCAGAAAATGAATTTTAAATATTCTAAAATCTAGAAAATGAATTTTAAATTAGCTATAATGCAGAAAATAAATTTTAAATATTCTAAAATGCAGAAAATAAATTTTAAATATTCTAAAATACAGAAAATAAATTTTAAATTATATAAAATGCAGAAAATGATTTTTAAATATTTTAAAATGCAAAAAATAAATTTTAAATATTCTAAAATATAGAAAATGAATTTTAAATTATCTAAAATGCAGAAAATAAATTTTAAATATTTTAAATTATCTAAAATGCAGAAAATGAATTTAAAATATTCTAAAATATAGAAAATAAATTTTAAATATTTTAAAATGCAGAAAATGAATTTTAAATTATCTAAAATGCAGAAAATAAATTTTAAATATTCTAAAATGCAGAAAATAATTTTTAAATATTCTAAAATGTAGAAAATTAATTTTAATGGTTCTAAAATGCAGAAAATAATATTTTAATAATTTTTAAAATGCATAAAAATATTCTAAATTTTTCTAAAGCACACAAAATTATTCTAAATTATTTAAAACCAATAAAAATTATTCGAAACTATTTTAAACTAGAAAAATTATTCTAAAGTAAGAAAAAAAATATTTTAAGGCTCACGATGGTGGTTGCACCAATTTCGAGCGTTCCCGCTCTGATACCAATTGTAGGATCATGTTTCTCCGAGAGAGGAGGGTGAATCTCTGATTTAAAAAAAATTATTTTAATTTTTAAAAAATTTAGAATATTTGAAAACTATTGTGAGTATGCAGCGGAAAATAATAACACTTTATTTTACTTGGTTCACAACCCTAACTGGGTTGCTAGTCCAAGGCCCATAGCTCTTTTGAGAGCTACCTCGATGGACAATCACTAACTACTCTCCGACTCGAGAACTGTCGACTTCAGAGGGTTTCATTTTTTACAAATATTAGAGATGGGTAACACACTATCCACTCTTGAAGTTAAGTACAATAAGCGAAAATATGAATAAAAGAAATTACATGACGTTATACCAACACTTAAAGATTGTTGAGGAAGTTGCGGAGTGTCGGAAGGTCGCCTTGTTGTGGAATGAGAATTTTCGTGGATGAGCAGGAATTTCAGCAGCACTTCGATGTAGATTAGATGTTCTACTCGGATTCGGTCGAGCACATATTTTATAAATCTTTTTCAGTCGACTGGAATGTCATCCAATTGACTCCACATCAGCCCATCGATATGGAATTCGCGGTCTTCCAGTCGACTCCACGTCGCCCGGCTCCGCATCGGGAAATTTGCCTCTTCAGTCGACTAAAACCCTTCAGTCGACTAAAACCCTTTCCATATGCATTGCATGATCTCTGATCGATTACCAGCTGATCCTGCCAAATAGGTATCCAGTCGACTGATACATGTCCAGTTGATCGGAATTCAGTTGACTGATCCCTGCAAGACAAGATTAGCACAAATACATAATATAAACTATGATAGTAGTAGTAATACTACTCGATCTCGACTACTAAGTCCCACACAGACTTTTCGTCGGATCAACGCCTAACTTTGTACCCCTACAGAGGACTCGGCCTCACCTCTTCACTCGAGGCTTACCTGTCGACTACCTACCGAACTTACCACTCTTGACATCCAATTTGACCCACTAGGGCTTCCATCAGCTATCCGATCTACCTGACCCAGCTGGACTTTTTTTCGATTGTCTTGTCTCCTGACCCAACCAGTCTTCATGCTAGATGTCCGGTCCACGCGACCTATCTGGACTTCATGCCTGGTGTCCGGTCCTCCTGATCTGTTAAGTTACTTGCCTAGTATCCGGTCAACAAGATCTACTAGGACTTTCTGTTAAGCCTGCACACTTATCACTGATATTAGAATACAAGTGAATCCTAACTTTTAACTATGGTTCATACATCAAAACTAAGGAGTGATGCTCACTGCATCAACACTACTTCCATGGCTTCTTCAGCGTTTCCTATTGACATAAGTTCAGACTCGGACTCCTTCAACTTAAGCCTTTTCGACTCAAACTTCTCTGACTCGGGCTCCTTTGATAATTCGGCGATCCGTTCTACATCCACTTCAGTATTTCGGCCTCCACCTCCAGCCCACACCATAACTCCCAACACTGGGAGATCCTTCCGGCCTCCATTCATGTCCTTTGGAAATCGGGTGTGGAATCCCCCTTTGATTCGAGGGAAACCCACCATGGATGTTAAAACTCCCACCCACATTCCTCCTCCTCCGCCACTTGGAGCCCTTCTCCCCCTTCTTCCGGCTGAGGTTCCTCCTCCTCTTCAAGATGAAGTTCCTCCCTCCCCCTCTCAGAAACGGGTCTTTTACAGGGTGACCTTACAATCTAACCATGAAAAGGAGTCCTCTACTGACTCTTCTTAATAATATCCAATCTTTGTAAAAAAGTGTCAATCACTGTAATTTTTAATTCCCGCATCTATGAAAAAAGAGTATTGAGCTCATTATGACTGCTACAATTACCTCGAACGTTTTTCTACTGATTGACTTCGCTAATAACTAGCAATGAATTTGGGGGGCCCCTGCGAGAGAAAACACCTGGACTGCGAGTAAGCTGACTCCCGCCAAATATTCGCTTCTCTTGCAAAATATGACTGGTCACTTCGTTATCAATGCATTCAACTACCCCTATCACTGCCTGGACGCCTTCCCCTCTTATCTGCCTTTACTCCCCTCGTTTTCCAAGAGGGTTAATTAATACCCCTTTTCCTCTATAAAAATCCCCCGGCGTTGCCTCTGGCCAACATATCCCTTCATTCTTCTACCTTCGCCAGTGCACTTCTCCCTTCTTCTACCTTCACCATGGAAGACGCATCAGAGAAAAGTAGCAACTCTCCTTCTAATAGTCGGATTGAAGAGCAATGCCATATAGAAGGGCTGGAAGAACAGGTCAGAGACCTGAAGAGGCGCCTACAGTGTTCATGCAACAATCCTACCTCAGACAATTTTTCAATGCCAAGTCTGGTGACCGACAGGCCCCAGCAACACCTCCAGAGAAAATCATTCACCAAGCTCCTTAGTCCCCCTTAGGGTGAATTTCTGTTAGTCTCTTTAAAAAGTTGTACTTGTAATCCTTCTCTTCATTAATAAAAACCCTCATTTTAGCAAGTCTGCCTGTGTCTTTTCTTGTTGCATGCTTCTTCTTCCGAAATGAACAAAATATTTTCAGCACCATATATCATAACAAAAACTCGTCAATTCCAGCATTAACTCGTCACATCAACTCCTCCTCCCCCTGATAATGCTTCCACTTGACTCTTTCGGCCATATAATGATAACAACCTGATTTAGAGGCAAGTTAGAAAGACAAAGATGACTCGATTCGAAACTCGGCCGAGTTAGATTACAACAACATCTAATTTTGTCACGCCTCGAGAGTATGCCGAGCCGAAAAACAAACGGACAACATCTCCTCTGCACGTGGCAACATATCCTGTTGATACAAGCCTTTCGGCCACATCCACACAACATAAATAAATATATCTATACAAAACACAGCGGAAACCATCACAATATAATACCAAACTCACAACAATGCATACCGACAAAAAAATCCGAAACAAGACAGGTGTACACCAACCAACAAGTCCACAACACAAAACATCACATAAACTCCAAATACATACTAAAGTATATGAAAAACCAAAATGTCCACAGGAGCCTCGGAAGTGAGATGGGATGGATCATCTAACGATGCTCCAAGCTATTACCAAGACTTTTACCTGTTACCCGGGCGACAAGAAAACCCAGGGTCTATGGTGGTGAGTATAAACTCAGCGGTAATATGAAAGAACATTTATATATCAAATATCACATGTAATTCAACAATATAACCTAAAGGTACCTCAGGTATACACTAGTATAGTATATATATATATATGTATATACCAACTAAACAAATGAACAATGTAAAGTGCAGACATACTTGAAAGTCTGCTACGCTACACTCATCCAACATGAGCATATATCAACAATATACAATAATAAATCTGGTCTAACTCATGCTACATCATGATACTGGTCAAAGATATGCAATAGTCGGACCAACTCATACAAAGGTATCCCACACACACAATATAGCAAAGGCAAGTATCATGTATGATGATGTACAAACAAATACAGCAAACATAGCACAAATAAATGCAACATCACAATAGGCATACATATAGACTGCATCTATATATATACTAATCACAACCATCCATATATATATATATATATATATATATATATATATATATATATATATATATATATATATATATATATATGCCATAAGAACAGGGCAATGCAGAATACATGGTCATGCTCACCCTAACTGCTACCTCGACCCCAGTGTGGCCTAGGTGGCTCGACATGACAACTGTCCCAACTCAACACCAACCATTATTCTCGAGTGGCTGAGTGGGCAGTATGAACAAGTAGCATATAAGCGTAAAGAGCTAGCTACACATCTAGGGTCCGTACTGTTGGCCACTCCGACAGTCACTACCCATGAGTGGTCGAGTGCCACATACGCAAAATAACTACACGCAACTCCAACTACCACCGTCTATAGTGGTAGAGTGCAGCACAACAAATGCTTTGTCCTCACACCAGCTACAACTACTAAGAGTAACCGCGGAGGTAGGATGACTGACGACTCTCTCGACCACAAGAGAGACCAAGTCGCCAGCATACATGCAAATGACATGAATGCACAGTCACACAAACAAACATCCATAACAGACTCTCTATTCTACAGAGAGTCATACTAATCTGATCAACACAATCTCTATCCTACAGAAAGTCATGTTGGTGATCGATCGGCAGGCTAGAGGGGGGTGAATAGCCCTCTTTACTTGGATGGAGGATTTTGCTCGTCTACAAAAGATTATCGCAAGCGGAAACAACAATACAAGACAAGCAAATAAACAAAAGAGAATACAAACAATAACATCGAGATGTAACGTGGTTCACGGCTATGCCGCTAATCCACGGTCCGATTCGTCGAAGGTGAATCACTCCTTCAAATCCACTAGATCTCTCCTTTGCACCAAGCTAGGTGGAGGTAACCTCTTTACAATTTCTCTTCTTACAATAGAATGGAAATAAAGCAAGTAAGAAGAGTGGAAAAACCCTTAGAGCACTTTGGGAGAAGATTAGAGCATAAGCATTAGCCTCCCAAAGCTCCATCCCCTTCCTTTTATAGAGGAAGAGGGTTTCTTCCCGTTGACACAAGAGTAGTCGACTGATGCCCTCGATCAGTCGACTGGTCCTGTAGCCGTTGCCCAATAATGGCCGCTTTCCACGTTGGATTCCATCCAACGGTATTGGCATCAGTCGACTGATCTTACCATCAGTCGACTGATGCTCGATCAGTCGAGTGCTCCACGAGCTCGACTCCATTCTGTGCCCATGCATAGTGCCACCAATGATGTTGCACTGCGGAGCAATGATCGATCAAGCTCATCCGACTAATCAACTTGATTCACCGACTTAAACCGGTCGATCGAACCATCGATTGAGCGATCCGCCATGACATGGCTGATCGGTCGTCGAAAAACTCATCCGACACTTGGCCAAATGTCCCAGTTTCACCTAAGAGCTACCCCTTCCCAGGTTACATCGCTCACTCTTATCCCTCAGAGTCTCTCGCCTTCGAAGTTCTCTTCGTTTGGAGCCATGCCCCTCGGCAGCATCAGGCGCACGACTCTGCAATGCTCCTTCTCGTCTCTTGCCTCGAAGTCTACTTCCTCTGGCTTCACTCCAAGCTCCTCGTCCGGCGGTTCCTTGGATGCTCCAAGCGCATGGCTTCCGCAAAGCTATCCTTCACCGACTCAAGGCCCGAGTAATGAGATGTGAAACTTGCCACGACTCCATGTGCGAATTACTAAGTCCTGCATGACTTCAACGCACATATCAAATCATAATTACAAACTAACTTAAACCCTTTGCCACACACATCAAAACCTTATCATGGTAAGAGATTGCCCTAACAATCTCCCCCTTTTTGATGTGTGGCAATCCGTTTAAGTTAGGTAAAAATATTTGATAAAAATTTATAAGGTAAGAAAGCATGTAAACATAAACATGATATAGCAACATGCAACTCCCCCTTAATCCATGAAACTCCCCATACAAATTTTCTCCCCCTATCATAATTTACTTAAACATAATCAATTCTCCCCCTTTGACACCATCAAAAAGATTAATACTAAGTTATAAACTTATGACATCAAGTCTAATAGAAGGAAAATACCAAAAATTGGTTTAACAACTGAAATCAGTCTTTATTGTTCGGAATATCAGGCCACCAGTCGACTGGTTCAGACTACTACGATCGAATAATCGCTGTGAATTCTAATTTTTCGGGGTGAAATTCAGAAATGCATTAAAAATTCCAGAAAATTTGAAAAATCATGAAATTTGGGGAACATATTTCTTGTAAGGTTCTTTATCAGTTAAAAATAGTTTTTCATGAAAAATCATTATATTTTCACATATTTGCCAAAAATCCAAAAGCTTTAAAAACCACTAGGTTTTTGATCATGTGAGTATCAAGTTTAACACCTAGTTTTGGTTCCAATTGTTTCAAAACATGAATACATAGATTTTAAAGTAAGAAATTGTTTTGAAAACATGTGAAATATCCAACCATGATCTTTGGGCAATATGTCTATGAATTAAACATAAGTCTTCCCCATGATTGGTCTATTATTGTTATTTTGACACTTTAGATGACCATCTAAATGCCATAGGCATTAGTGGACATTTGTATCATCCTAACATCTTACCCATGCTAAGTTTTCAATCATGGTAGCCTATGATGAGTGTGAGATGCATCCTAGAGGGTATTTGTATATACTTAACCATTATATTCATGAAATTCTATCAAGGCTAAGTATCATCCTAGCAAACCTCATGATCATAAAGACATATATAACTTAATTTCACATTATGATCATGAAACACATGTATTCATTGAATTGTTATCATGCATTAGATATTACATGATGATAATAAGGTAAACATCATCTAAAGCATGATTTTATCTATTTATAGGTACGTTATCATCACCTAACACTATTTCAAAAATGTTGTCCCGCCATCCTAAGTCAACCAAAAATATGATATAGGTCAAGTCCATATGGTTGACTACCCTAGGGTTTTTCTAACCCTTAAGGATGGATTTTGGAACCCAAAATAAGTTCTTGCCTATGGGGTTCACTAGAAATTCCTTAGGAATCCATTTCCTAGCAATTACTTTCTTCTTATCTTGTCCCCTAGCAATTAGGCATTTATAGGCCTTTTCATTTTTCTTTTCTTTGTATCCTAGGCCTTTCTTGTTAAAGCTTGCTCTTTGGCTCCCTATGATCATGTTCAATGTGTTGGAGCCAATAGTGAATTTTTCTAGGGCTTTTGTCAAATAGTCTACCTTTTCCCTTAAAGCCCTATTTTCATCCATACATGCATCACTAACATTAAATGGCATATATTCATGTGAGCATGCATCGTCATCATTATCATTAAAACATGCTTTTTCTAATTTATTTTCTAAATCCTTAATTTGATCTAGCATGCTCTTATTTTTCTTTTTCATTCCAAATAAGTCCTTAGTTAAACTAGAAATTATGGAAACTATTTTCTTAGGAGAGGCATTCATTACCATAGTTTCCATGTCTTCTTCTTCTGATGAGGAGGATGAGGAAGCTCCCCCTTCACTTGAGCTCTCTCCACTTGAGCTTGATCCTTCATTTTCGGAGGAAGAGCAATCCAAGTCGTCAAATTCCATTAGGGCAAGGTTGGAGTAGACATGTTCTTCTTCTTCGGATGAGGATGAAGAGGAAGGGTAATCCCATGTCTTTGCTTTGAATGCCTTGGCCTTCCCTTTTTCTTTGGCCTTCTTTTCTTCTTCCTTCTTTTTACTCTCCTTATACTTCTTCTTTTCTTCTTTCTTCTTCCTCTCTTCTTTGCTCTTGTTTAGGTGAGGAAAATTGTCCCTTATGTGTCCTTCTCCTTGGCAATTGTAGCAAATGACCTTCCCCCTTGGTCTTCTCCTCCTATCATTAGATTTATTAAATTGAAAACCTTTTAATGCACGCCTTACCCTCCTTACCATATAGTCTTCTTCCGTGCTATCCATGGAGGAGGAGGATGCTTCATCATCGGAGGAGGAGAGGATCTCCATTTTCTTCTTCCCCTTGTTCGCCAAAAGTGCTACTCCTCTTGAAGGTTGAATTCTTGGCTCTTCGACTATTCCTTCAAGCCTCGTTTCATGGAGCTCCATTGTTGAGAAGAACTCCTCCAAGGTACTTACTTCCAAGTTCTTGGAGATGTAAAACGAATCCACCATGGAGCTCCATCTTGAGGACCGGGAAAAGGCATCTATGGCCTTCATTACCATATCTCGGTTGGAGAGCTTTTCACCTACACTTGTCAAGCCGGTTAGAATTTCCTTAAATCTAGAGTGTAGGGATTTTACCTTCTCTCCCTTTTCGAGTTTGATATTGGACAATTGGGAGTGAAGGACATATCTCCTTGCTAGCTTTGCCTCGGATGTGCCTTCATGAATCTCTATTAGTTTCTCCCACATTTCCTTGGCGCTAGCACACTCTCCTATCCGGTTGACTTCTTGTTGGGGGAGGACATTGTATAGGTGATGCTTGGCCTTTGAATTTGCCAAGTATTCTTCTCTTTGCCTCTTGCTCCACCTTGATTTCTCCAATGGCTTCCCATTTTCGTTCCTAGGCAATTCGAAACCGTTTTCCATTATTAAGAGAATTTCAAAGTCAGTTTTGAAGAATACCTCCATTCTCTTTTTCCACCAAGAGAATTCGCCTTCGAATTTCGGTGGGTGAATGTTCGAGCCAGCCATCTTTTAATGAAGTTCTTGTTGCGGTGGTTAGTCCTCGACAAGCGACTTGGCTCTGATACCACTTGTTGGTGATCGATCGACCGGCTAGAGGGGGGTAAATAGCCCTCTTTACTTGGATGGAGGATTTTGCTCGTCTACAAAAGATTAGCGCAAGCGGAAACAACAATACAAGACAAGCAAATAAACAAAAGAGAATACAAACAATAACACCGAGATGTAACGTGGTTCACGGCTACGCCGCTAATCCACGGTCCGATTCGTCCAAGGTGAATCACTCCTCCAAATCCACTAGATCTCTCCTTTGCACCAAGCTAGGTGGAGGTAACCTCTTTACAATTTCTCTTCTTACAATAGAATGGAAATAAAGCAAGTAAGAAGAGTGGAAAAACCCTTAGAGCACTTTGGGAGAAGATTAGAGCATAAGCATTAGCCTCCCAAAGCTCCATCCCCTTCCTTTTTATAGAGGAAGAGGGTTTCTTCCCGTTGACACAGGAGCAGTCGACTGATGCCCTCGATCAGTCGACTGGTCCTGTAGCCGTTGCCCAATAACGACCGCTTTCCACGTTGGATTCCATCCAACGGTATTGGCATCAGTCGACTGATCTTACCATCAGTCGACTGATGCTCGATCAGTCGAGTGCTCCACGAGCTCGACTCCATTCTGTGCCCGTGCACAGTGCCACCAGTCGACTGCTGCCTGTGAGCAGTCGACTGATCAAGCCATCAGTCGACTGCCCTTGTCTGCAGTCGACTGATCAACTTGATTCAGCTGACTTAAACCAGTCGATCGAACCATCGACTCAGAGCAGTCGACTGCCATGACATGGCAGTCGACTGGTGTCGGGAAAACTCATCCGACACTTGGCCAAATGGCCAAGTTTCACCTAAGAGCTACCCCTTCCCGGGTTACATCGCTCACTCTCATCCCTCGGAGTCCCTCGCCTTCGAAGTTCTCTTCGTTTGCGGCCACGCCCCTCGGCAGCATCAGGCGCACGACTCTGCAATGCTCCTTCGCGTCTCTTGCCTCGAAGTCTACTTCCTCCGGCTTCACTCCAAGCTCCTCGTCCGGCGGTCCCTCGGATGCTCCAAGCGCACGGCTTCCGCAAAGCTATCCTTCACCGACTCAAGGCCCGAGTCATGAGATGTGAAACTCGCCACGGCTCCATGTGCGAATTACTAAGTCCTGCATGACTTCAACGCACATATCAAATCACAATTACAAACTAACTTAAACCCTTTGCAACACACATCAAAACCTTATCATGGTAAGAGATCGCCCTAACAAGTCATACTCAATTGATCACAACTAAGCTAGGACCATCGGTTCGTAGCGAAGCTTTATCTACAATCCACATGACCATATATAAACACATGATCAGAAATGGGTACGCAACATAAGGATTTATCATAAGATTCAATTATATGTTCAGGACATTACCCACTCCCCCAGATGACCTTTTATCCCATTTACAAGTCAAGTCTTCATCCGTACTCCACTAAATACACCTAATTATAGGCTTACATGCATCACATCTATAACTCATAATCCTGATGAAGGAAAATGTGATAACAGCAATAGAGTATTTAAAAGGGCAAAGATTAAGTATCAAACATTAGAAAAACTAGAGTGGAGTCAAGGTCATAGTGACAATAATAGGAAGTTATATACTTTAAGATTTAGCTACTACCTGACCAGGATAGAAAATTAACCACCTTTTAAGAAGCTCGCGATAATAAAATCTTTACGGTCATAGTCCTGTCTCGTATCCACATCTTGCACATATCAAACATTATCGTTAAGTGCAAGCACACGATAATATACAAATTAACTACTACATCGTTCTTATATTCATATCCTTTTACGAATACGAATTAGAAACCCCCAATTATCCAAGGTCGATTCACTATAACCAACCTTCACATTAGACCCTCAACTTGTACCGTTAATACCATAATAAAACCCCCCGTTTCCAATTAGCAAATACGCTAACCTACACATTCAATTCCATACACCAATTTCTACATTAACCGAATATTCCACAACCCAAAACAACTCTCTAACCATGAAAACCACCGATCATAGCTCCTTTACCGCCAACACTAGCCCTTTCCTTGCCAAGAGTATCCTTCACAGCTCTTTCACAGCCATCATAGCTTGGTCCATTCACCGAAACAGCCCAATCGAGTACTCTTCTCTCACTCACAACCGCACCACTGAAGGGATATCCACCCCCGGATCACACAACCCAAAATCTAGCAAATTCACAGCTAAAAGAGAGAGGCTAGATCAAGATTACCTACACTTGAGACTCCACCGATAGAGATTTCCCCAACTCTGCCCTGTTCACCGAAAAACTCAATACCAGTCGCTGCCCTAACTTCCGTAGTAATCCCCTGTTCACCGTCACAAGACCACTGCCAAACCATAGATCCAAGCTAGAATGAGGAAATCCATAGCTAGGTATAGATCTCATCTAGGATCAAGGAGAAGGTCGACAGCTTACCTAGCTCCAACGATGATCGGCCAAGAAAACTCACACTCAAGCAGGATGACGCCATTGTCGGTCCTTGGCTCCACTAAGCACTCACCAGGACCACACCCACTGAAGCTCGATCAGGGCTCCTCCCTCCAACCAGTTCTCCCACTGGAAAAGGCATCGACAGTCATTGGATTGTGGAGGAAACGAAAGAGCAGAGAGACATCGGAAGGCGCAACTAGGGAAGACGAAAGAGGTCGCTCAGTGACCCTCCCTCCGGCCGGACCTCTCACCGTTCAAGCATTGGCCACAACAGAGAAGATGAGAAGGCAGAGACATCCGTCGCATGGTGAGAAGGAAATCGGTGTCATGGTGAGGAAGAAGGTGAAGTCGCGCGAATGGGAACGGTCGGAGTAAAAGGTTTTGGCGAGATTAAAAGCTGGACGATGAGAATTGGGAAAGAACGACTTGCCATTAAGGTGAGGCGGGTTGCAAAAATGCACGGGAGAAGGAAAGCTCACAGTGAGGAAGAGAAAGAGGGGATCGCGCGAGGAATCACGATTGGGCTTGGCTTTAAGGGAAGAAGCGGATCGGATATACGGGTCGGGTTTGAAAATGGGTAGGGTTTAAATCCAATAAGACTAATCCTAGGTTCAATAACACACATAAGCATTAACCCTAGGTTAAACCTGATTAAATCCCTAACCATCCTTCAAAATTTTTAATTAAGCTACTAATAATATTACCCCTTTAGCCATCTATTTGTAGTATTTTACATTCTCCCTCACTTAATAAAATTTGGTCCCTAAATTTCGTACTAACATGAAAAACTTAAATTCAAGCAGATTTCCGAAATGACCACATACCTCAAGTAAACAGATGAGGGTATGAGCTCGGATAGTATCTTCCAGCTCCCACATAGCCTCCTCATCCGTATGATGCTGCCATCCAACCTTTATGAGTCGGATGGTTTTATTCCGCAACTGTCGCTCCTTGCGACCAAGAATCCGCACTGTAATCTCCTCATAAGTCGAATTCGCCTAGAGTGGAATCGGAACCTCTTTCAGAACATGATCAGAACGTGACACGTATTTCCTCAGTATTGAAACATGAAATACGTTATGAACACCTGCAAGTGTCGGAGGTAAACCCAATCGATAAGCTACACCCCAATCCGTTCCAATATCTCAAATGAACCAATGTAGTGTGGAGCTAACTTTCCTTTCAACCCAAATCTTTTGAGTCCTTTGGTGGGTGAAACTCGTAGGAATACATGATCCTTGACTGAGAATTCCAAAGGCCTTTGCCTCCAGTCCGCATAACTCTTCTGCCGATCCTGTGCCTCGGATAATTGTCGTCTGATGACTTGCACCAATTCTGCATCATGCTAGATACTCTGTAGCCTCAGTAACTATCGCTCCCCAACCTCCTCCCACAACACGGGAGATCTACAGGGTCTATCATATGATGCCTCAAAAGGAGACATTTGAATAGAGGAGTGATAACTATTATTATAGGCAAATTCCACTAAATGAACGTGGTCCCCCCCAACTGCCTCGGAAATCCATAACACACGATCTCAGCAAATCCTCTAATGTCTGAATAGTATGCTCAGACTGTCCATCTGCCTATGGATGAAATGTTGTACTGAGTAGAAGTTCTGTGCCCATGGCATGCTATAGACTCTGCCAAAATCGCGAGGTAAATTGTGGGTCTCTATCAGATATAATACTCAAAGGCACGCCATGCAATATGATAATCTCTCGACAGTACAACTCCGCCAGACAATCCAATGAGTCCGTCACACAAATAGGAAGGAAGTGAGCTGATTTGGTTAATCGATCCACAATCACCCAAATTGCATCATGTCCTTTACGGGTTCTAGGCAATCCCGTAACAAAATCCATAGTGATATGCTCCCACTTCCATTCTGGAATCGGAATTTTCTGAAGCAACCCAGCAGGTTTCTGATGTTCAACCTTCACCTGCTAGCATACTAAACATCGAGCAACAAAGTTTGCAATATCTCTCTTCATACTGTTCCACCAGTATAAGCGTTTCAAATCTCGGTACATCCGAGTACCACCAGGATGTATAGCAAATCTCAAATAATGTGCTTCCTGTAATAACTCTTCCTTAACTGGATGCGTGTCCGAAACACATAACCGTCCATGGAAACGAAGTACTCCATTCTCGTTGCTCGAGAAATCCATCTGTCGTTCTGAGTCTATTGTGCTGCACAAGAACCACAAATGTTGATCACTAACTTGTGCTACACAAGAACCACAAATGTTGATCACTAACTTGTGCTACACAAGAACTACAGATGTTGATCACTAACTTGTGCTTCCTTGATATTCTCATCAATAGTGGACTGGGTAACCATAGAAACTAATATCCCCCGGATGTTTGATCTTGTTCAGACAATCCTAACTCCGATAACTGTTGGACAAGATCAGTAACTGCTGTCAGATGACTGGCCAGAACCCCACAAGACTTCCTGCTCAGTGCATCAGCTACCACATTAGCTTTTCCCAGATGGTAATGAATTGTGCAATCATAGTCCTTTAGATATTCCATCCACCGTCTCTGTCTCAGGTTCATTTCTTTCGGTGTGAACAGATACTTCAAACTTTTATGGTCTGTGTAGATCTCAAAAGTAATCCCATACAGATAGTGTCTCCATATTTACAATGCGAAAATGATGGCTGCTAACTCTAGATCATGCATTGGATAATTCCTTTCATGATTCTTTAGTTGACGGGAGGCATAAGATACCACACAGTTGGACTGCATCAGAACTGCACCCAACCCTTTGATAGAAGCATCAATATATAGGACCATCCCATCAACACCAGAAGTGTTGGATCGAAAGTGTCGCTAGAGGGGGGGGGGTGAATAGCGATACGGTGTCGTTAAAAACTTTTGCAATAAGTAAAAAGCAAGTAGAGAATGCACAGCGGAAATATAAAGTAGACAAGATATTTTTACGTGGTTCACAATCTTTCGATTGCTAATCCACGGCCCTAGTGATCCTTGATCACGTACGGAGGGCAATTCACTAAAACCACTCCTCTTCGTTGGAAGTAGGAGCAACGATTACAAAAAGAAATCAAGGCAAAGGGACACTCCCCCTTTCCTTGTTACGATTAAAGCACAAAGACAATTTAAAGAAGTAGAACTTAAATAAATATACCGACAACTCTTATAAGTAGAAGATGTAGCTTTCGTTGTCGGCGGCACTTCGTCGTAGCAAATGTGAGTAGTAGTAGCGGCGTTACGACGGCGTGTTGAGAGCTCTTGAATTCTTGTGTTTGCTTGGCTTGAACATGTCTATTTATGGATATTGATCTATGAATTTAGACATAGGTAGTGTCCAAGGTGAGGTTCTTATCCCAACTCAAGGATGAGGTGTTTCATCCAACCACCTTGTGCCACCTCCAACCTTCTTGTGCGCCAACTCAAGGATGAGGTGTTTCATCCAACCACCTTGTGCCACCTCCAACCTCCTTGGGCGCCAACTTGAGGATGAGGTGTTTCATCCAACCACCTTGTGCCACCTCCAACCTTCTTGTGCGCCAACTCAAGGATGAGGTGTTTCATCCAACCACCTTGTGCCACCTCCAACCTCCTTGGGCGCCAACTTGTTGGAGCCATTCAACTTGTGCCACATCATGGGAGCTAACCATCTTGTGCCATCTCACCTTATTTTGGGCGTCCTCCACAAGGAAGCTTGGTGATGTTTTGGAGGTCCACCTTGATGCCACATCACCCTTTGTACCAAAACACGAGTCAAGTCCAAATTCACCCCCTTGAAATTCGAGCTCTTCTCGAGGCTGGAACTTGACTGTAGTCAAAGGGTTTTGAATGATACAAGTTAGCTTAAAATATAAAGTACGATGGTTCTAACCATCGATCTCGACCTAGACCTTCCATTGGAGGTATTGGGTCGGATCTACGCTAACGACCTTGCTTCGCTTTCACACGAGCTTACCTTGTAGCCTCGCCGGTCTTCACCCGAGTACCTCGGCTTCCTCCAAGTCCCTCTGGCGTTGCCCGACCACCTCGGTTCCCACCGGGTGTCGCAGACCTTCCGCTCAACTTTAGCATTTCTGCACACTTAATTGAGCTCGTAAGATAACAAATATACCCTTAACTATAGAGCCTTTTGCCATAATCAAAATACCGGTTCGACTTTGGTGCCCACTGCACCAACAATCTCCCCCTTTTTGATTCATGGCAAATCGACACAAAAGTTAAGGAAAAATTAAGCATAACAGTAAGCTAGCATAATGATTAAGCATGAATGAGCTAGCATAAAGATTAAATATGAATGAGCTAGCATAATGATTAAGCATGAATGAGCTAGCAGAAAGATTAAGCATGAGTGAGAAATATTATTGTTTCAAGTTCTCCCCTTTGAGGTAACCTCCCCCTTGACCGAAGGTGAGTTCTTGAAAAATAATTTTTACTCCCCCTTAATAGTTGCTTAAGTAATCGGAATTACTTAATATAAAAGGTAATAATTTTGTTTACTTTCTTCCCCTTTAATTTTGGTTAATTTTGGTTACTTTTGTGACTTTCTCCCCCTTTTGCCTTAACTCAAAAAGTTTGTAAATATATTTTAGGGTTTGTAAGTCCAAGCAAGTTCCCAATATGATTTCTAAGGTAAGACTTAGGCTAATTTCATAAAAAGAAGCAAAAATAGAGTACATATATAGAAAATTTTAAATCCTACTCTATTACGCACATACCTAACTTTTAATGTTGTTAAAGATTAAGCTAAAGTCTTGGAGAGTGTGCTTCATCCACAGGAGCTGAGAGACACACTCACCCATCGCAACGTATTCGGCTTCGGTGGTAGGCAACGCAATGCTGCTTCCTACTGCACCAACTCACTAGACTCGAGCCGAGGATTTGACAACAACCACTCGTGCTCTTTCTATCGAGTTTACTACCGGCATAGTCGGAGTCGGAGTAGCCGATTAGATTAAACTCGGTAGATCTAGGGTACCAAATACCTACGTTTAGCGTGCCCTTTAGATATCTAAGGATACGCTTGACTAGGGTTAGGTGAGACTCCTTGGCACAGGTTTGTAACCTTGCGCACATACTTACCGCGAATAAAATGTCGGGTCGGCTCGCGGTTAAGTATAGGAGACTTCCTATTGCGCTCCTATAGTATTTTAGGTCAACGGGTTTTCCTTCTACATCTTCGTTTATATTAACATTAGTTGCTATAGGTGTATTAATTATTTTAGCATCTTGCATTCCAAATCGATTTATTAAGTCCTTAGTATATTTTTGTTGATGTAAATATATTCCATCTTTAGTTTGTTTAATTTGTAAACCTAAGAAGAAACTTAACTCTCCTACTAAATTCATTTCAAATTCACTTTCCATAAGTGAGATGAATTCGTTTAGCAGGATCGAGTTGGTAGTTCCAAAAATTATATCATCTACATAGATTTGGGCTATAAAGATTTCTTTTCCTACGGTTTTAACGAATAAGGTTGGGTCGACTAAACCTTGGTTGAATCCTTTGGACTTAAGATAGATCGAAAGCCTTTCGTACTAAGCTCTTGGGGCTTGTTTGAGTCCATATAGGGCTTTCTTAAGTCTAAGGACATGGTCAGGTTTATCTAGATTTTGAATCCGGAGGTTGGTAGCGTAAACTTCTTCCTTAATGTATCCATTCAAAAATGCTGACTTGACATCCATTTGAAACAATTTAAAACCTCGATGTGCAGATATGCTAACAACATTCGGATGGACTCTAGTCCTGCACGGGGCGAGGTCTCATCGTAATCTAAACCTTCGACTTGACTAAACCCTTTGCGACTAATCTAGCTTTATTTCTAACTACTTCACCTTTATCATCAAGTTTATTTGAAATACCCACCTTGTTCCAATAATTGATTTTTCTTTAGGTGGTGGTACTAATTCCCGGACTTCATTTCTAGTGAATTGAGCTAGCTCTTCTTGCATAGCAATAATCCAAATCGGGATCAAGAAGTGCTTGTTCAATAGTTTTGGGTTCGATTTTGGAAATTAACGAGATTTGACTAAGGTTTCGATATGAAGCTCTAGTTCGAACCCTAAATTTGGATCACCTATAACTTGATTGATAGGATGATTTGTTTGAGTCTTAGTGTGACTCGGGTTAGGGTCATCTATCACTTGGTCGATAGGATGACTTGGGTGAGTTCTAGTTTGACTTGGGTTAGAGTCATCTATCACTTGGTCGATAGGATGACTTGGGTTAGGACGAGATTCAAGTTCAAGATCGTAGTCGGGTTCGCTATAAGTTGATTTGCTAGTTGGTTTTGTTAAGGATTGAACGGTTCGTGTCCTTCGTCTAAAACTATATTAATGGTTTCTTCGACTCTTATGTGTAGGATCAATGGAATTACTAAAGGGTTGTTTGTAAGTTTTTAAACCTAAATCATCTCACCAATATCTACATGATCAAAACATGTTATTCCTATGTGTTACTGTGAGATGACTTTCAATTTTACTTGATTAATTTTAACCAACATTAGGTTAGATTCGGATTTAGTCTAAGCTCATCAAGTAATCTTTTCAAGAGATTAGCTTCCAGGTCGTGGCGAGGCACAGAGGCCTTCTTTGATCGGAACAACGACCACTTCCTTAGACAAAGCTAATTTCAAGAAATTGATAACTCGACTTACTTGAGACTACGTCTTGGTCTAACTAGTTATTTTTGAAAAGAGGCTCCCCGAGGCTCAATCTTTTCGTAGGATTTTAGTTGGTTTATTTTTTAAAAGAGGCTCCCCGAGGCTCAATCTTTTCGTAGGATTTTAGTTGGTTATGAGTCCTATCTAACCATTCTAAAAATAAAGGAAAAACTAAGCATGCAATTTCTAAGACTTAACAAAATACATTTTGTATTGGCTCTCGACCATTGAATCGAGTGGGTCTATTCACATAGTGAATTTGGTCCTTGGGAACCCAATACATGTTAGATCCTAAAGTTGAAATCAAAGTGGTCTTAGGGACCCATGCTTGGACATTTTTCTTATGTTGGTTTACTATAGACATATATGACTTATTGGTTGTATTTGAGTTAAACCCGAGTCCGCCGTGTTGTACACGGCCCTTTGTGATCCAAGTAAGAGGTCAAGTCCCTTGGATCCCAAAGTGAACCTTTCCAACGTGTTCCTAAGGTCTTCGACTTGTGTTTTCAAAAGCGAGTTCTCAACTTCAAGCTTTTCAACTTGAGTTGAGTCCTCCTCTTGAATACGAGTAGTCGAAGAGGTTAGGGAGACCTCATGTTTGAGAAGGTTAACCTCCTCAATTAGGGTCTCGACCTTGGACTCGGACTTAGCTAGTTTCTTATTTAAAAATTTAATTGCACCATACAAAGTATTAAGTAACGACCGACTTACCCTTAATGATTCTTTTGAACCGGATACGGATCCGTGGCTTGTCTTGAATGGAAGCTCATCATCGGATTCGACTCGGACTCTTCTTCGTTTTGAGTCGTGCTCGGTCGGCTTGGCCATTAGAGCTTGGATATCGCCTTCTTCCTCCGAGGGTGGCTTGCTTGGGGCTTCTTCTTCTTGGAACACTGCAACTAACGCAATACTCTTCTCGGCTGGACCACGTTAGTTTGCTCATGTAATTCAAGTTCAAACAATTCGCCTAACCTAATCTTAGAAAGGTCCTTGGAGACCTTGTAGGCATCGACCATGGATGCCCACAAGGTGGTCCTAGGAAACGAGTTAAGAGAATACCTGATAAGGTCGCGATCCTCGACCTTTTGTCCGATGGCATGGAGTTGGTTGACGATGTCTTGGATACGAGCATGTAGTTGAGTTGCGGTCTCGTTTTCCTGCATTTTCAAGTTATACAATTTATTTAGAAGTAAATCTCTTTTACATACCTTCGTGTCGTCGGTGCCTTCGTGTAGTTCCACTAGCTTGGTCCATAAGTCCTTTGCACTAATGAAGGGCCGCGGTTGAACTCTTCCTTGGAAAACCCACATTGCAAGATTTGAGTTGCCTTGGCATCGGCTTCTACTTGTTTTTTCATGGAATTTGACCATTGATCGTAACCCAAAGATTCACCATCTTCATTAATAGGAAGTGTGAAACCGGTTTGGATTACGATCCACATCTCGATTTGGGTTTTAAGAAAGCATTCCATCCGACCCTTCCAATAACGAAAGTCATTACCGTTGTAAAACGGGGGTTGGGCGGTGCTAAACCCTTCGAGATGGGCCATTTAAAAACAAGAAGAAGAACGACGAAAAGAATCTTGCAAAACACACACGAAAGAATATTCCAAGACTTTCGCCTTGGATTAGTAGAAAGGGAAGTAAAAAAGATATATAAAATGTAACTTGCAGAAAGAAATAAACAATCAAATGCGAATGTCGTTGAAGTTCCGGAGGACAACCTTACTCGGGATCTAACCCGAAGGACAACCTTATCCGGATCCTAAAGCCTCTAATGCAATTCTATATGTAGGAGAAGATAAGCAAGTGAAATAATTATACGAAAACAGTAATAATTAAATAAAAAATGTGTAAAAAAAAAAAAAAAAAAGCTAGATTGGTGGTTTCACCGAATCTTAGCGCCCCCGGCTCTGATACCAATTGTTGGATCGAACGTGTCGCTAGAGGGGGGGGGGTGAATAGCGATACGGTGTCGTTAAAAACTTTTGCAATAAGTAAAAAGCAAGTAGAGAATGCACAGCGGAAATATAAAGTAGACAAGATATTTTTACGTGGTTCACAATCTTTCGATTGCTAATCCACGGCCCTAGTGATCCTTGATCACGTACGGAGGGCAATTCACTAAAACCACTCCTCTTCGTTGGAAGTAGGAGCAAAGATTACAAAAAGAAATCAAGGCAAAGGGACACTCCCCCTTTCCTTGTTACGATTAAAGCACAAAGACAATTTAAAGAAGTAGAACTTAAATAAATATACCGACAACTCTTATAAGTAGAAGATGTAGCTTTAGTTGTCGGCGCACTTCGTCGTAGCAAATGTGAGTAGTAGTAGCGGCTAGTTGAGAGCTCTTGAATTCTTGTGTTTGCTTGGCTTGAACATGTCTATTTATGGATATTGATCTATGAATTTAGACATAGGTAGTGTCCAAGGTGAGGTTCTTATCCCCCAAGACTTGTTCATCCACATCCTTTGCGCCAACTCAAGGATGAGGTGTTTCATCCAACCACCTTGTGCCACCTACAACCTCCTTGTGCGCCAACTCAAGGATGAGGTGTTTCATCCAACCACCTTGTGCCACCTCCAACCTCCTTGGGCGCCAACTTGAGGATGAGGTGTTTCATCCAACCACCTTGTGCCACCTCCAACCTTCTTGTGCTCCAACTCAAGGATGAGGTGTTTCATCCAACCACCTTGTGCCACCTCCAACCTCCTTGGGCGCCAACTTGTTGGAGCCATTCAACTTGTGCCACATCATGGGAGCCAACCATCTTGTGCCAACTCACCTTATTTTGGGCGTCCACCACAAGGAAGCTTTGTGATGGTTTGGATGTCCACCTTGATGCCACATCACCCTTTGTACCAAAACACGAGTCAAGTCCAAATTCACCCCCTTGAAATTCGAGCTCTTATCGAGGCTGGAACTTGACTAGCAGTTGGATTAGTCAAGGGTTTTCTTAAAATATAAAATCACGATGGTTCTAACCATCGATCTCGACCTAGACCTTCCATTGGAGGTATTGGGTCGGATCTCGCTTAACGACCTTGAGCTTACCTTGTAGCCTCGCTTCCGGTCTTCACCCGAGTACCTCGGCTTCCTCCGAAGTCCCTCTGGCGTTGCCCGACCACCTCGGTTCCCACCGGGTGTCGCAGACCTTCCGCTCAACTTTAGCATTTCTGCACACTTAATTGAGCTCGTAAGATAACAAATATACCCTTAACTATTGAGCCTTTTGCCATAATCAAAATACCGGTTCGACTTTGGTGCCCACTGCACCAACAAGAAGGAATCACTAAGACTGGTGAAGAAACTAGCCGTCGCTTAAGCTCCTGGAAGCTAGTTTCACAAGCCTCTGACTAGGTGAACTTGACCCCTTTTCGAGTCAGGCGAGTGAGTGGCATGACAATACTTGAGAATCCCTCTACGAATCTCCGATAATACCCGGCTAGACCCAGGAAACTACAGACCTCCTGAGCTGATTTTGGCTGTTCCCAACTAGTAATCGCCTCGATCTTCTGAGGATCTACTAAAATACCTCTGCTAGACACCACGTGTCCAAGAAAAACCACAGAGGATAGCCAGAAGGCACACTTACTAAACTTGGCATACAGCTGCTCCCGTTGTAACGTCTCCAACACTATCCGAAGATGTTGTTCATACTCCTCCTCAGATCAAGAATATATCAATATATCATCGATGAATACTATCACAAAGTGATCTATATACCTTAAGAATACCTGATTCATCAAGTCCATAAATGCAGTTGGGGCATTCGTGGTACCAAAAGACATCACTAGAAACTCGTAATGCCCATAACGAGTGTGAAATATTGTTTTCTGCACATCCTCATCTCTTATTCGAAGCTGATGACATCCTGAGCATAGATCAATTTTAGAATACACACATGTATCCTTGAGCTGATCAAACAAATCCTCTATCCTCATTAGTGGATATTTGTTCTTAACTGTAACTGCATTCAGTTGCCGATAGTCAATACATAACCGCAACGATCTATCTTTCTTCTTGACAAATAGTATTGGAGCTCCCCATGGAGAAACACTAGGGCGAATGAATTCATTATCCAATAGCTCCTATAGTTGTACTTCAAGTTCATTCAGTTCTTTTGGTGCCATCCGATAAAGAGGTTTCAATATTGGCGCGGTTCCTGGAATCACCTCTATCATAAATTCCACTTGCCTAGGAGGTGGTAAGCCTGGAAGTTTATCTGGAAACACATCCGGATACTCTTGTACTACCCGCACATCAGAGAGGGTGTGAGTGATCGGATGGCCGGCTAGAGGGGGGTGAATAGCTCTTTTCGTTTGGATGGCGGTATTTTGCTCGTCTACAAAATGTTAGCGCAAGCGGAATATACAAATATAAATAAGTTATCACCTAAAGCATGATTTAAACCTATTTTTCATGATAATGTGCCCAATATCAAAATCATAAATCATGATTACACATATGCATAGAAATTACATTAATCATCATGATTTTAAGCATTATTACCTATTTATGGGCACGTTATCATCACCCAACACTATCTAAAAATGTTGTCCCGTCATCCTAAGTCAACCAAAATATGATATAGGTCAAGTTCATATGGTTGACTACCCTAGGGGTTTTCTAACCCTTAAGGATGGATTTTGGAACCCAAAATAGATTTTTGCCTATGGGGTTCACTAGAAATTCCTTGGGGATCCATTTCTTAGCTATTACTTTGTTTTTGTCTTGTCCCCTAGCTATTAGGCATCTATAGGCCTTCTCATTTTTCTTCTCTTTATATCCTAGGCCCTTCTTGTTAAAACTTGCCTCGAAGTCTACTTCCTCCGGCTTCACTCCAAGCTTCTCGTCCGGCGGTCCCTCGGATGCTCCAAGCGCACGGCTTCCGCAAAGCTATCCTTCACCGACTCAAGGCACGAGTCATGAGATGTGAAACTCGCCACGGCTCCATGTGCGAATTACTAAGTCCTGCACGACTTCAACGCACATATCACATCAACATATCAAACTAACTTAAACCCTTTGCCACACCATCAAAACCATATCACGGCAAGAGATTGCCCTAACAGAGGGGTGGTAGTCCTTCGTTTTCAACTTTGACTAAAGACAATAAATAACCCTGACAACCATGGGCCAATAACTTCTGAGCCTGTAAAGCCGATATAATGGATAACCCATCATCTCTAGTGCCAACAAATTTCCATGCAGGTTGATCCGGTGGTCAAAAAGTCACTACTCTCACTCTACAATCCACTATAGCATAATAAGTGGCCAATCAGTCCATACCGAGAATAATGTAAAACTCTACCATTTCCAACACCTGGAGGTCCACCGTAAGGATATGCCCGTTGAAATCCAATGGGCAACCTTTGATTTCTTAGTGGCTAGTCAGCACCTCTCCTAATGGCAAAGATACTGCTAACCCACAAGAATGAACCATCGTAATCCTTCGAACTCTACCCAGAAATATTATAGATACAAATGAATGTGAACTACCAGTATCAATCAAAGTATCAGCATATATAGAATAAACTGAAACCATACCCCATATGACTGATCCCTCAGCCCGCTGTGCCTCATCTCTAGTGATGGCATAAACACATCCAGTCTCCATATTGGACGACTGCATCCCTGCTGAAGTAGTAGAGTGCCTCTACTTAGGTTGAGTCTGACTCTGTGGTACTGGAGACTGAGTCGTCGGTGTAGGCATAATATACCCCTGAGAGCCAGCTGGTAACATTTGCGGTGCAGGTACCCCTGGATAGTAGATTACTGGAGATGTAGGATAATGGATAGCTATCGACATCACTAAAGGGGCACCCCCTGTATCTGATACAACTGTGCTTGTGGGGGTACTAGCTGCTTCTGACCATAAGACTGTGTTCGCGGTGTTGTCCTCTACTGCCGCTGCTGGCTAGACTTTCTTCCCTTGTTGGAGCTATCAGAAAACTCCAACTGTGCTCTCAATGTACACTCTCGACTGGTATGCCCAGGTTGCTTGCAATAATAGCAAACAGGCTGCTCCAAAGGACACTCTGGGGCTCTATGACTTCCAGATCCACATCTATAACATCCAGTTCTGTTCTGACCCTTACTATTCTTCTGAGAACCTCTAGAATATTCAGAAGCTGGGCGCTTACCTTTTTACCCCCTAGACGATCTCTCTGTAGTACCTCGAGTAGTTCCCTGCTGATCTTGCTTCTTCTGAGTCTGATTCACTGAATTTTGTTTCGGCTGCTTACTCTGAGACATTTGTTTCTCCATATTTTTCTCCCTCAAAATCTACTGGGAAGTCATCTCAATACAGATAGCTCGGTCCAATGCCTCTCTGTAAGAGGTAATGGAAGATCCTGACATCCTGGCCCAAATATAAGCAGTTAGGTCCTGAGTAAACTGGAACATCCGATCTGCATCCTGAGTTACCAGATGAGAGCAGAACTCCGTAAGTTTGGTAAACTCCTCGTTATATTCCATAACGGATTGGTCCCCTTGCTTCAGGCTTAGGAATTCCTGATGATGTGTTGTAGAAAATACAGAAGGGAAATACTGTCTCCATAAAGCATCTCGAAAAACTGCCCAGGTAATCTCCCACTCCCCGAGTAGGGTTTTTTGCATCTTCCACCAAGTAACAACCTGATCTCTAAGGTGGTATGCAGCTAGGCCCACTTTCTCCTCGTCTGTACAATCCATGTACTCGAAAGTGTCCTCCAAATTTTCCAGCCACGCATGTGCGATCCATGGATCAGACTCCCCTCGGAACATGGTAAGTCGATCCTTGGCCAAACGCGCCAGTACAAGTATCCGTGCTTTATTATTCAGCCAACTGGAGTCTGTAGGTCCTGGCCTAATCAGTGGTATATTCGGATCTTGAGACTTCAAACCTTCGATAGGGGGATGCTAAGGCTGTTCTTGAGTAGTCGGCTCAGTCGTAACCGTATCTTGTCCCACCACTCTAGCTGATCGCCTTGATGGACGACCTCGACCACGAGTCTGCATAGTTGTCATAACTCTGACTGTATACACCTGTTGAACAAGTTTAGATAAGTATCTAACTAGAATATAAGTTATCAGGAATTCTTACTTCATGCTGCTCGGAGCTCATGTCGCTGTCGATCCCATCTCACAAAACCAAAACTAAAACAAATCAACTCCTGAAAATCCAAAACTCAACGAAAAAAATCATTGTATGGCATCGCAGAACCTAGGGCTCTGATACCAATTGTAAGTACTTATAAGAATCATATATCTCCACAATGACATGATATTGTCCACTTTTGGCCTAAGCCCTCATGGTTTTATTTTTGGGCTTTACCCAAAAGGTCTCATACTAATAAAGTATCTTTTCATCTTATAAGCACATGATCTTTTCTATGTCTTACCAATGTGGGACTTTGATTGTATTCCCAATACTTCAACAATCCCCCCTCAAATGAAGGACCACATTGACCCCCCCTTAAGCCTATCCGTCCTCGAAGGACATCCTCTGCTTGATGTCCGATCCTCAACCCACTAGGACGTCCTGCCAATTGTCTGGTCCTCTTGACCCAGCTGGACTTCCTGCCAGTTGTCCAACCCTTCTGGCCCAACTGGACTTCCTGCCAGTTGTTCGCTCCTCCTGACCCAACTGGACTTACTGCCTAGTGTTTGGTTCTTTTGATCCGGACATGGAAGCTCAACTTTCTTAGTTCGAGGTTCATGGCTTAACATAGACCATGGCTCTGATACCAATAAAGTTGTCACGCCCCGAGAGTATGCCGAGCCAAAAAACAAATGGACAACATCTCCCCTGTACGTGGCAACATATCCTATTGATACAAGCCTTTCGGCCACATCCACACAACATAAATAAATATATCTATATCAAAACACAGCGGAAACCATCACAACATAATAACAAACTCACAACAACGAATATCGACATAAAAATCTGAAACAAGACAGGTGTACACCAACCAACAAGTCCACAACACGAAACATCACATAAACTCAAAATACATACTAAAGTATACGAAAAACCCAAAATGTCCACAGGAGCTTCGGAAGTGAGATGGGATGGATCAGCTAGCGATGCTCCAAGCTGTCACCAAGACTTTTACCTATTACCTAGACGACAAGAAAACCCAGGGTCTGTGGTGGTGAGTATAAACTCAGCGGTAATATGAAAGAACATGTATATATCAAATATCTCATGTAATTCAACAATATAACCTAAAGGTACCTCAGGTATACACCAGTATATATATATATATATATATATATATATATATATATATATATATATATATATATATATATATATATATATATATATATATATATATATATATATATATATACATGTATATACCAACTAAACAAATGAACAACATAAAGTGCAAACATATGTGAAAGTCTGTTATGCTAAACTCATCCAACCTGAGCATATATCCACAATATACAAAAATAAATCTGGTCTAACTCATACTACATCATGATACTGGTCAAAGATATGCAATAGTCCAACCAACTCATACACAAGTATCCCACACACACCATATAGCAAATGCAAGTATCATGTATGATGATGTACAAACAAATGCAGCAAGCATAGTACAAATAAATGCAACATCACAATAGGCATACATATAGACTTCATCTATATATATACTAATCACAACAATCCATATATATATATATATATATATATATATATGTCAATATATAAAATGCCAAAAAAACATGGCAATGCAGAATGCATGGTCATGCCTGCTCACCCTAACTGCTACCACGACCCCATTGTTCTGATTTCACATGTCTTCGTGATATGTACTGCACGCACACAATCCCTTCGAAGTCTTTGTTCTGATTTTGCTAATATCCACGAGAACATCCTGATGATCTGCGGTTGGTCTTCTATAATCAAAAAATAGCTCAAAGCCTATGACTCTGATCTTGCTCCTTTATCCAACAGTTGGAGACTTCTGACTCTATTAAGTTGACCTGCAATATTTGCTTACCGGTATCCAACTCTTACACCCTTGTATGGAGTCATTTCTAAACTCCTGTCTCAATCCAACGTCTTCCAGTAGGATCTGGTAGAAGATCCCGACATCCTAATCCAACTATAAGCCAATAACTCTGGGTGGCTTAAATCATCCATTCATCTTCTTGAGCTATTAGGTGGTCGTAACCTCTGCAAGTCTCATGACTCTACACAGTACACAATTACTAACCGATCACCCTTTCTTGAAGCTCAAGAATTCCTTACAATGTGTCACTAAAATTGACACGGGGAAATACTCTCTTTCAACATCACTAAACCATGATCAAGTGATATATTATTTCCTGAAGATTATTTTCTGTATTTATCACCAAATACCGGCTTGATCCCGATAATGGTATGCCAACAACTCTTCTTTCTCGGTATAATATGAGTTAGGTATTCAAAAGTACTCTCAAAGTTATACAACTTAGTACGAACAACTCAGGGATAAAATCCCTATGAAACACCGTAACCTAGCCTTCCGCTATCTGCATCAACAATAGTTTACTTGTCTTGTCCATTACCCAATAGGTAATGATCTGACTAGCATAATTAGTGAAAATCTCTAAGACTGTAGTCTCTAATTTCCACAAGAAATGTGACGACTTGACCCCTATTTTTTGACTCGGTATCAGTCGGCTCTCAAAGGTAAATCACCTTTTCGACACAGATTCAAGACTCACAGACTTAATAGGTCGTTCCCGTGGTCAACTAATACCACGATTACGAAGAATAACCAGTATACTACAGGTTATTCCCTGTTATTAACATTAAAAGCATAGTCAACTAAAACCGAGAGTATAAACCCTAAAGGACACTCCGGTTGGTCACCTCGGTGGACAACCCCTACTACAAGTCTGCACAGGTGTCATAACTCTATTGTATACACCTACTGATCAAGTTTAGATAAATATCTACTAAACCATAAGTTATCAGGAATTCATACCTCGTGCTGCTTGGAGCTCAGGCCGTTGTCCATCTCATCTCAGAAAACCAAAAACGAATAAATCGACTCCCGAGAATCTAAGACTCGACACAAAAACAACATTGTATGGCATCGCAGAACCTAGGGCTCTGATACCACTAAAGTTGTCACGCCCTGAGAGCATGCCGAGCCAAAAATCAAATGGACGACATCTCCCTTGTACGTGGCAACATTTCGGGTTAATACAAGGCTCGTTGGCCCACAATAACAAAAACATGTAAATATGTAAACAACCACAACAACATCACAAACTAACTACAACAACTACACAACGAAAACATAAAACACAATAACATCACAACTACACAGTGCATACTGGTATGACTAACACATCACAACATAACGGAATAGCGACAAAATCCGAATCCACAAGTCCACAACACAGTACATCAGAAAAACTCCAAATACATATCACAATGTATGAAAAGCCCAAAACAAACATGGGAGCCTCGGAGGTGAGATGAAATATCAGCCAGTGGTGCTCCAAGCCATCACGAAGACTTCTACCTGTTACCTGGGTGACAGAAAAACCCAGGGTTCGTGGTGGTGGTGAGTAAAACTCAACAGGTAATAGAAAAACATGTATATATGTAATATCACATGTAATTCAACAACATAATCTAGAGGTACAACAAGTATATCAGCATAGTATATAAATACAAGCATATACCGTCTAACCAAATAAACAACATAAAATACAGACATACCTGAAAGTCTGCTACTCTACTCTGATCCAACCTGAACATATATCCAACATATATATAACAGGAAGAGTAAGATCAACTCACAATATACTCAAGCTACAGGTCAAGGTATCTAATGGTCTGTCCAACACATATACCAGTATCTGACACAACCATAACATATGCAAGAAGCATCCATGAATATGATGTACAATCAAATGCAGCAAGCATAATACAATCAAATGCAACATCACAATAAGCATATATATATAGACTGCATCTATATATATATTAATCTCAACCATCCATATATATATATATAGAAAAATCTTCTGCCGTGCGACTCCTCCTCCGCGACCCGTCCGCGCGCTCGTCACGCGCCGCTGCCCATTGGGCGTTCGGCCTCCGCCATGGGGCGCGATCGACGCGACTTCGCAGCGGTCCGGCGGTGACCGGTTTCCCGCCGGATAGCGGCCGCCCGTCGGCCCTAACCGGCCGGAAACGAGCGCTGATCGCGGCCGGCAGTGGCGCGGCCACTGCCGACCGTGATCGGGCTGGATTCCGGCCAAATTGCGGTCGGAAACCGGCGCAGGACGGACCGACGTCGCCTGCCGGTCCGTCCGGCGTCGGATTCCGACCGTCGAATCCGGCCGCGTCGAATCGGCCGCCCGGTCGCGGCGATTTTGCCGCCGCGGCAGCCGAATGGCGGCGGCCTTTGCGCCGACGGACCGGCCGTGGCGCGCCGATCCGTCGCACAAAGGGTCGGCCGCCATTCGACCTTGCGGATCAATTCGGCCGAATGCGGCGAAATCTGGCAGCCGGACGGACCGGCAGCGGCCGTCCCGTCTGCCGCCGGTTCGGCCGCGGCCGGAATCCGGCCCGATCATGGCCGGCAGTGGCCGCGCCACTACCGCCCGCAATTCGGCCGGAATCGCGGCCGAATTTCACCGGCTTCTGGCCGCAATCTGGCCGGAAGCCGAGCTCTGCCGGACCGCTGGAGAGGTGCGCTTCCAACACACCCGGTCCGGCGCCCGGAGGTGGCCGGATATTTATATATATATATATATGTATGTATGTATATATATGGTAATATGCAAAGCGCCATCATATACGACAATGCAGCATGCATGGTCATGCCTGCGCACCCCTACTCGCTACCATGCCCCCAGTGTGGCCTAGGTGGCACGACATGACAACTGTCCCAACTCAACACCAACCACTGCTATAGAGTGGCCGAGTGGGCAGT
This sequence comes from Wurfbainia villosa, assembly GCA_025175895.1. Taxonomy (NCBI): domain Eukaryota; kingdom Viridiplantae; phylum Streptophyta; class Magnoliopsida; order Zingiberales; family Zingiberaceae; genus Wurfbainia; species Wurfbainia villosa. Next base: position 35,934,224 of record CM045997.1, read on the forward strand.
ATGATCAAGTAGCATATGAGCGTAAAGAGCTCGCTACACAATGGGGGTCCCGCCTGCTGGCCACTCCGACTAACACTACCAATGAGTGGTCTAGTACCACGCACCCAGGACAACTGCATGCAACTCCAACTACCACCGTCTATAGTGGTAGAGTGCGGCACAACAGATGCTCTACCCTCACACCAGTTACTTCTCGGGGAGTAACCTGGGATGCAAGATGACTGATGACTCTCTTAACCCCAAGGGAGACTATGTCGTCAGAATACATGCAAATGACATGAGTATGTTGTCACACGTACAACCATCTACCACAGACTCTCTGTTCAACAAAGAGTCATACCCATCTGATCAATACACTCTCTATTCTGCAGAGAGTCATACTCAACTGATCGACAGACTCTCTATCCTGTAGAGAGTCGTACTCAACTGATCATAACTCTCTATCCAATAGAGAGTTGTACTCAACTAATCGACGTACACTCTATCCTGTAGAGAGTCATACTCGACTGATCATAACTCTCTATCCAATAGAGAATCATACTCAACTGATCAACGCACTCTCTATCCTATAGAGAGTCGTACTCGACTAATCATATCAAGCTGGGACCATCGGTCAGTAACGACACACTAATCACCTTTCACTTAACCATTACACAACATATGGTTGGTAATAAGTATGCAACATACGGGTATTGGAAATAAATCCTACATTTAGGGCATTACCTACCCACAGTTGACCTTTTTGCCAATTTATAAATTGGGTCATCACCCGTACTAACATTTACACCCTACTAAACATCTAGGCCAATTTATATCACATCTATAACTCCTAAATCATGATAGGGAATATGTGATATCAACAATTGAGCATAAATACATCCAACGATAAGTTCAAACATAAGATAATAAGAGCAGGGTAAAGATAATATGAACACCTAACATGCTCATATTTATTGTTAGAGCAATCTCTTGCCGTAATATGGTTTTGATGGTGTGGCAAAGGGTTTAAGTTAGTGTGTTATGTTGATGTGATATGTGCGTTGAAGTCGTGCAGGACTTAGTAATTCGCACATGGAGCCTTGGCGGGTTCTGTTGGGAGTATGGGGAATACAATCAAAGTCCCACATTGGTAAGACATGGAAAAGATCATGTGCTTATAAGAAAAAAGATATCTCCATTGGTTTGAGGCCTTTTGGGTAAAGCCCAAAAAACAAAACCATGAGGGCTTAGACCCAAAGTGGACAATATCATGCCATTGTGGAGATATGTGGAGCTTATAAGCACTAACAATTGGTATCAGAGCCATGGTCCATGTCAAGCCATGAACCTCGAACGAAGGAAGTTGAGCTCCCACGTCCAGATCAAGAGAACCAGACATCAGGAAGGAAGTCTAGTTGGGTCGGGGGGACCGAACAACTGGCATGAAGTCCTGGTGGGTTGAAGATCGGACATCAAGCAGAGAAAATCCTTCGAGGAGGGATAGGCTTGAGGGGGGGCCCAATGTGGTCCTTCGTTTGAGGGGGGGATTGTTGGGAGTATGGGGAATACAATCAAAGTCCCACATTGGTAAGACATGGAAAAGATCATGTGCTTATAAGAAAAAAGATATCTCCATTGGTTTGAGGCCTTTTGGGTAAAGCCCAAAAAACAAAACCATGAGGGCTTAGACCCAAAGTGGACAATATCATGCCATTGTGGAGATATGTGGAGCTTATAAGCACTAACAGGTTCACCCTCACAACCTCGGTACTTGAGTCGGTGAAGGATGACCTTGTAGAAGCCATGCGCTTGGAGCATCCGAGGGACCGCCAGACGAGATGACTTGAAGTGAAACCAAGGAAGCAGACTTCGAAGGAAAGAGACGCGAAGGAGCATTGCAGAGTCGTGCGCCTGATGCTGCCGAGGGACATGGCCGTGAACGAAGAGAGCTTCGGCGAGGGACTTTAAGTGAGATGAGAGAATGAGTGAAATGTAAGTAGCTCGTTAGGTGAACTTGGCTGAATGGCTGAGTGTCGGAGACTTGACCGCAAGGGTTAAGGTTTACCCGACCACCGGAAGCTCAAACTTATGTTAAGTTTGACTTTCACACGGCACCAGTCGACTGCCATGTCACGGCAGTCGACTGCTCTGAGTCGAGTAGGTTCGACTGGTATCCGACTGTTGGGTTTATGCCCAGCATGATCGCCAGGATATCGCGCATTAACCGCCGTAGCGATCGGGCCGATCACGGAGGCGAATGATCGGGTGAGGTTCATCGCTTGATCGCCAAGAGTTCCGTTGACTACAACGGCCGGGATCCGACATGTTCGGAGGTCGCTAGATCGACAATGATCGCCAAGGGCGGTGACCGTGGCGCTAACGGGAAGAAATCAGCCCTCTCTATAAAAAAAGAGGGTGTGACCCTTTGACAGGCTAATGCTTATGCTCCAAGTGATCTTCCTAGTGCCCCACAAGCTCTAAACTCTTCTTACTTGTTTTTACTCCATTCTTATTGTAAGAAGAGTGATCTTGATTGTAAAGGTTACCTCCACCTAGCTTGGTGCAAAGGAGAGACCAATAGTGATTGGCTTTGGAGGAGTGATTCACCTCGGACGAATCGGCATCGTGGATTAGCGGCGTAGCCGTGAACCACGTTACTTCTTCTTGTTAGCATTTGTGTTTTTGTTTATTGCTTTGTCTTTATTATTTATGCTTCCACTTGCGCTAACGATTGTGTAGAAGAGCAAACGAACGAGAGAATTCCGACATCCATCGTAAAAGGGCTATTCACCCCCCTCTAGTCGGCTGTACCGATCCCCTACAAGTGGTATCAGAGCCAAGGAAAGCTTGTCGAGGACTAATCGCCACAACAAGCAACTTTCAAAATGGCCGGCTCCAACATCCATCCTCCGAAGTTTGAAGGAGAATTCGCTTGGTGGAAGAAGCGAATGGAGGTATTTTTCGAAACGGATTTTGATATTATGATTACAATGGAATCCGGCTTCGTTTTGCCTAGGGATGAAGAGGGGAAGCCAATAGAGAAATCTAGGTGGACCAAAAGGCAAAGGGAAGAGCACCTTGCAAATTCAAAAGTCAAGCATCATCTTTTCAATGTGCTCCCCCAACAAGAGATCAACCGAATAGGAGAATGCCTAAGTGCCAAGGAGATGTGGGAGAAACTAATTGAGCTTCATGAAGGCACATCTGAGGCAAAGCTAGCAAGGAGAGACCTCCTCCGCTCCCAACTCAACAACATTAAACTAGAAAAGGGAGAAAAGGTAATTTCCTTACATTCTCGTTTCAAAAAAATTATAACTGGTTTGTCAAGTGTAGGTGAAAAGCTCTCCAACCGGGATATGGTAATGAAGGCCATAGATGCCTTTCCCCGGTCCTCAAAGTGGAGCTCCATGGTGGACTCATTCTATATCTCAAAGAATTTAGAAGTGAGCACCTTGGAGGAGTTCTTCTCAACAATGGAACTCCACGAAACAAGGCTTGAAGGAATACAAGAAGAGCCAAAAATCCAACCTTCAAGAGGAGTAGCTTTGATGGCAAACAAGGGGAAGAAGAAGATAGAGATCTCCTCCTCCTCCGATGACGAAGCGTCTTCCTCCTCCTCCATGGATAGCACCGAAGAAGCCTATATGGTAAGGAGGTTAAGACGTGCTTTAAAAGGTTTTCATTTTCATAAATCAAATGATAGGAATAGAAGACCAAGGGGGAAGGTCATATGCTACAATTGCCAAGGAGAGGGGCACATAAGGGATAATTGTCCCCTTCTAAACAAGAGCAAGGAAGAGAAGAAAAAGAAAGAAGAAAAGAAGAAGAAAAAGGGGAGCAAGAAAAAGAGGAGAAGAAGACAAAAGAAAAGGGGAAGACCAAAGCTCTAAAGGCAAGGACTTGGGATGACCCATCCTCATCCTCCTCATCATCATCGGATGACGAGAATGCCTTTGTCACCAATTTGGCCTTGATGGCCTTTGATGACTTGGATTGCTCTTCATCCGAAAATGAAGGATCAAGCTCAAAAGGAGAGAGCTCAAGTGAAGGGCGAGCTTCTACATCCTCTTCATCCGAAGAAGAAGAAGAGGATATGGAAACTATGGTAACGAAAGCCTCTCCTAAGAAAATAGTTTCCATAATTTCTAGTTTAACTAAGGACTTATTTGGAATGAAAAAGAAAAATAAAAGCATGCTTAATCAAATTAAGACATTAGAAAATAAGCTAGAAAATGCATGCTTAAATGATAATATTTCTTCTAGCTTAAATGATGCATGCTCACATGACCTTTATGTGCCATTAGATGTTAGTGATGCATGTATAAATGAAAATAGGGCATTAAGGGAAAAGGTAGATTATTTAACCAAAGCTCTAGAGAAATTCACAATTGGCTCCAACACATTGAACATGATCTTAGGGAGCCAAAGGCCAAGTTTCAATAAAAATAGCCTAGGCTACAAGGAAAAGAAAAATGAAAAGGCTTATAAATGCCTAATTGCTAGGGGTCAAGATAAAAAGAAAGTAATTGCTAGAAAATGGATCCCTAAGGAGTTCTTAGTGAACCCAATAAGCAATAACTTATTTTGGGTTCCAAAATCCATCCTTAGGGGTTAGGATAACCCTAGGGTAGTCAACCATATGGAATTGACCTATATCATATTTTGGTTGACCTAGGATGGCGGGACAATATTTTTAGAATAGTGTTGGGTGATGATAACGTGCCCATAAATAGATAATAATGCATAAATCATGATGATTAATGTAATTGCTATGTTTGCAATCATGATTTATGATATTTGGCACAACATCATAAGAAATAGGGTTTAAATCATGCCTTAGGTGATATTTTGTTTTATTATCATCATATAATACCTAATGCATGATTATTATTCAATGAATACATGAATTTCATGATCATAATGTAAAATTAATTGACATATGCCTTTATGATCATGATGATTGTTAGGTTGATACTTAACCATGATAGAATTGCATGAATACAAGGGTTAAATATATACAAATACCCCCTAGGATGCATCTCACACTCACTATAGGCTAACTTGATTGCAAACTTAGCATGGGTGAGATGTTAGGATGATACAAATGTCCACTAATGCCTATGGCATTTAGATGGTCATTTAAAGTATCAACATAGCAATAATAGACCAATCATGGGGAAGGCTTATGTTTAATTCATAGACATATTGCCCAAAGATCATGGTTGGATATTTCATATATTTTCAAAACAATTTCTTAATCTAAAATCTATGTATTCATGTTTTGAAACAATTCAAAGCAAGACTAGGTGTTAAAATGGATACTCTTATGATCAAAAACCTAGTAGTTTTTAAAGCTTATGGATTTTTGGAAAATACGTGGAAATATAATGATTTTTCATGAAAACCTATTTTTCACTGATAGATATACTTAAAAGAAATGTGTTCCCAAAATTTCATGATTTTTCGAATTTTTTGGAATTTTTAATGCATTTCTGAAATTCGCCCAGAAAATCAGAATTTCAGAATCCATTGTGCCAGTTGATTGCCATATTGATAGCAGTCGACTGATAACCTGAAAAACAGCCCAATATTTTCTGATTTCAGATTTTAATCAAGTTTTTGGGTTTCTCTTTCTACTATACTTGATGCCATGAGTTTACAAATTAGGATTAATCTTTTTGATGGTGTCAAAGGGGGAGAAATGTATGTTTAAGTAAAGGGGAACATATTTAGGGGGAGAAATGATTATGCTTATGATAGGGGGAGAATATTTTTATGGGGAGTTTCATGGATTAAGGGGGAGTTGCATGTTGCTATATCATGTTTATCTTTACATGCTTTCTTACCTTAGAATTTATATCAAATGTTTTTACCTAACTTAAACGGATTGCCACACATCAAAAAGGGGGAGATTGTTAGGGAAATCTCTTGCCGTAATATGGTTTTGATGGTGTGGCAAAGGGTTTAAGTTAGTGTGTTATGTTGATGTGATATGTGCGTTGAAGTTGTGCAGGACTTAGTAATTTGCACATGGAGCCTTGGCGGGTTCACCCTCACAACCTCGGTCCTTGAGTCGGTGAAGGATGACCTTGCGGAAGCCGTGCGCTTGGAGCATCCGAGGGACCGCCGGACGAGATGACTTGAAGTGAAACCAAGGAAGCAGACTTCGGAGGCAAGAGACGCGAAGGAGCATTGCAGAGCCGTGCGCCTGATGCTGCCGAGGGACGTGGCCGTGAACGAAGAGAGCTTCGGCGAGGGACTTCAAGTGAGATGAGAGAATGAGTGAAATGTAAGTAGCTCGTTAGGTGAACTTGGCCGAATGGCTGAGTGTCGGAGACTTGACCGCAAGGATTAAGGTTTACCCGACCGCCGGAAGCTCAAACTTATGTTAAGTTTGAGTTTCACACGACACCGATCATTGCCATGTCAGAGTCATTGCTCTGAGTCGAGTAGGTTCACCGTATCCATGTTGGGTTTATCGAGCGATCGATCGCCATGGAATGACAATCATTGCAGAGGATATCGCGAACCTGAGAACCGCTCATAGCCGAGCGCGATTATGGACTGAAGCGTGATCGGCGGTGAGGTTCATCAGTCGACTGCCAAGAGTTCCGTTGGACTACAACGGTCGGGATCCGATGTGTTCGGAGGCCGTTGTAGTGATGGCAGTCGACTGCCAAGGGCAGCAGTCGACTGGTGGCGGCCAACGGGAAGAAATCAGCCCTCTCTATAAAAAGAGAGGGTGTGAGCCTTTGACAGGCTAATGCTTATGCTCCAAGTGATCTTCCTAGTGCCCCACAAGCTCTAAACTCTTCTTACTTGTTTTTACTCCATTCTTATTGTAAGAAGAGTGATCTTGATTGTAAAGGTTACCTCCACCTAGCTTGGTGCAAAGGAGAGACCAATAGTGATTGGCTTTGGAGGAGTGATTCACCTCGGACGAATCGGCATCGTGGATTAGCGGCATAGCCGTGAACCACGTTACTTCTTCTTGTTAGCGTTTGTGTTTTTGTTTATTGCTTTGTCTTTATTGTTTATGCTTCCGCTTGCGCTAACGATTGTGTAGAAGAGCAAATGAACGAGAGAATTCCGACATCCATCGTAAAAGGGCTATTCACCCTCCTCTAGCCGGCCGTACCGATCCCCTACATTTATGACTAAATCTGAATGCATTAAAACTACCTGACCAGGGTAGGAATTACCCACCTTATACGTAGACCATGTCGATGGTCTTCACGTCCATGAACCTATCTTGAATCAAGGTCCTGAAATCAACATATACAACTAGATTATGCTATCCATTCCAATATTAGGATCAAATCCTTATCCTACATCAACTAACTAAATAGTTTCTTCCATTAGCTCTTAATCACCATACCAACCATCAATGTAGTCATAGCTAATCAAGCTAACTAAATAACATCTCCATATACAATTAAAATAACAATTCATAGAATTTACCTTGTTCCAAATCTATGATAAGAGCTTCTTGGTCCACAATAGAAAATCAGCTCTATGCAATCAAATCTATAATTCATCACCAACCAAAACAACAACATAACCATATCAAAACTTAGCTCATATGATCCAATCAAATCAACCACAGCTTCTTGATCGGCTTAATCCAGATGAACTGAAAGAAACTTCCAAATTCAAAATATTAGACACCTGATAATTAGATCATAAGAAACTTACGAGTTGCTTCACATACCTCCACCCCCAAACCACCGGACTGTGTCAAGTCCGTGCTCACCTTCAATCTTGCTGTGGACTCACCGACGAAAAACATTGGCTAATACCAGCTCTGCCTCCCAACAAGATCAGCAAATGGTGAACCGAGCTCCTCCCTCTTTGATCTGAGAGTGAGGAGATGACTGGTGGATGAGATCACAGATCCCAACTCGCGGTGAAGGCAATCTGGTGCTCACAGTAGAAACCCAATTGGAATAGGAGGCTACGATAACGTCGTTGACCCCGATCGATCACAACCCTCGACTGTGATGGTGGTGTCACAACACGCCGTCTGGATCAGTGGCACACGGTAAGGAGGTAGCGGCTGGATATGGTTGCCAGTGAAGATCTCAGGTGTGGGCGATGGTGCATAGGGGAGTAGAATCGCGAGAGGGAACACACAGAAGAGAAAGGAGTGCGATCGACTGACGTTGTTGTTCACAACCAACGAGGCTCCCTGCGGTGAAGATCCTTGGTGGCAGAAGCCTCGATCGACGGCGATGGAGCATCGACCATTAGCGGGAGAGAAGGGACGGCGACGGGGCGGTTCGGCGGTCGCGTGCGCAGTAAGCGGCGGCGAGGAGGCATCGTCGGGCTACCTCTCAATTCGACGGTCGACAGCGCGAGGAAACAGAGGGGTCACACGCAATTGGGGAAGAAGGGAAGAAACTGCGGTGAGAAGGATGTGATCGGGGAGAAAATTGCGGAAGAAGGCGATTGGGTGAAGGGAAAAATAAACGCTCGGCTTTATGATATGGGTCGGGTTCACGAAAACGAATCGGGTTTAACCTATAAGCATTAAACCCAAACTAAAAATCTCTTCATAAGAAGATAACCCAAACAGGCTTTCCCAAAGCCTATTAAATTCTTCCCCGCCAACTGTCATAGAAATTTTCATTTAAGTTCAGGAAAATTTCTTAAAATTCTTGAAAAAATTCCATAGGATATTTTCCCAATTACCCAACATTTATTTTATTTTATTTTTTTTGTGGTATTTTACATTCTCCCCCACTTATAAAAATTTGGTCCCCAAATTTTGTCCTAACATGCAAAAATTTGCTTCAAGCAAGTTTCTGAAAGGACCACATACATTCTTCAAGTGAACAGATGAGACTATCGAGCTCGGATAGTATCTTCCAGCTCCCACATAGCCTCCTCATCGGTATTATGTTGTCATCCAACCTTTACGAGTCGGATGCATGTCGTCCCACTACTATCGCTCCTTGCGACTCAAATCGTTTCACCCCTTTTGAAGGTGAAACATGCAGAAATATCTATTCCCCAACTGAGAATTTCTAAAGGCCTTCTCCTCTGGTCTGCATAACTCTTCTGTCGACTCTGTACCTCTAATAACCATCATCCGATGGCACACACCAACCTAGCATCATGTTGGATACTCTGTGGCACCAGCCACTGTTGTTTCCCGACTTCCTCCCATAACACAGGAGATCTATAGGGTCTACCGTATAGGGCCTTAGAAGGAATCATCTGAATGGAGGAGTGATAACTATTCTTATAGTCAAATTCCACTAAAGGAATGTGATTCTCCCAACTACCTCCATAATCCAGGAGACAAGATCTTAATAGATCCTCCAGAGTCTGAATGTTACACTCAGACTGTCTATCTGTCCACAGATGAAATGTTATACTGAGTTGAAGCTCTGTGCCCATAGCTTGTTGCTAACTCTGCTAATATCGCGAGGTAATTCACGGGTCTCTATCAGATATGATACTCAAAGGTGACCTGCGTGAGGGCACCAAATATGATAATCTTCGACAGTACAACCCTACCAGACGATCCAACAAGTCCTTTCCACGAATAGGCAGAAAGTGAGCTGATTTGGTTAGTCGATCCATGATCTCCCAAATCGCATCATGTCCTTTACGGGTTCTAGGCAATCCCGTAATAAAATTCATAATGATATGCTCCCACTTCCATTCCGAAATCGAAATTTTTCTGGAGCAATCCAGTGAGTTTCTGATATTCAGCCTTCAACTATTGGCATACTAAACATCGAGCATCAAAATCTGCTATATCTCTCTTTATACCGTTCTACCAGTATAAGCATTTCAAGTCTCGGTACATCCACGTGCCACCAGGATGTAGAGCAAATCTCAAATGATGTGTCACCTGTAGTAACTCTTTCTTAAACACTGCAACTCCAGAACCCACTATATTTATCAGAGACGGGGAATTATTTTCTCAAAAGAGGAGTCCATCAACCATTCAAAATCCACTCTATCACACACTCTGTAAGTGCATGGAAGACTATAGCGATCAATCTCACTCGTTACATGTTTGCGTACCAGCAACTCTATAGTAGCTACCCAGTAGCTAGTCAAAACTCCATGAGCACTTCTGCTCCATATCACTACAAATCCAAATAATAACTACTAAAGCCACGTCATGTATATGACAACCTATCTCGTAGTTTCTTAACTGTCGTAAGCATAAGGTACGCCTCATTCAACTGCATCGGAATTGCTCCGATCCCTGAAACGATGCATTTGCGTACAATATCCTTTTGTCCACTCCGGAAGGATTAACTAATACTCGTGTAAAAGTTAACCGTCGTCTAGGTCTTGTAAACTGGTTTCACCAACTTCCGACTAAATGATTTCCATCATCACCTTTGTCAAACAAGTTAGTGATATGCTAACGCTCAAAAGCATCCTATCCATATTCGTAGGAATAACCAAATCATACAAGGCAAACCACCATCTACGGTGGTCGAGTGCGCAACTCCAACTACCACAATCAACAGTGGCCAGGTTATGCAACCCCATCAACCACAAAAGGATCCAATCGTGTTCAGGATACATGATTCTCAAATCCAGTGACGATTAAATCGTTAATTAGTCTAACAACTTAATCACAACTCAAAAAAATTCATACTAAGTATGAAATTGTCGCCTTTACACACCTGCATCCTCTTTACTCTTCACTGATGATATATCAATCATCACAATGACCTTGATAATTGTATGACACCATGTCACTATGATATCAATACTCCAGTCGTAAACCAACCCTAGAGTATACACAGGTGTCCTTAGCTGATCTAAATAGATCATTTATCCACAACGAAGGATATTCATTTACAACAACTACTGTATTCATCATCGATAATCGATGCATAATCTCAAAGGTTCATCTCTCTTTCAACAAAGAGTTTCGAATCTTCTCAAGGAGGAATACTGGGATAGATAAATATCCCTTCCAACATCTCCTATAATTACAACTTACATTCTTCCAATTTCTATAGTGTTTAGCAACATTGATACTAACAAAACTATCACTTGATATGTGATCTTCGATACCAGAACTATTTTCGCAATCATTTCGATCGCCTACTCCACTTGCCTATGCAACGGCAAGCCTTGGAGTTCATCCGAAACTACATCCGAATACTCTCAGATTATACGCACATCCGAGAGCATATCGTACCATACTTCCAATAATTTGACCATATGTAAGGATATATCTACAGTAAAAGTATGTCTATCAAAGTCTAAGGGTCTCCCTTGACTTCTTAATTGTTGGTCCACTTCTCATCTGACGGTAGAGATACCACCGACCTACAAGTCAATGTAAAGGACCCTTCTAATCCAAACAAAGAATGTTCTAGACAAAGATACCTGTAAATACAAGAATCTCTCAATATATTCACCTTGAGGGTAAACTAAAGTAATACCCTGAACAATCCATTATCTGTCGATCTGATTCAAAGGCTCCTCGTAAGTCTCGACCTTTCTCTGAAGAGAAGAAGATCAGATCCAACAATCCACGATAAAGCAGTCACATTTCTACAACGAATGACCCAAGGATTTTCCCGAATCATCTGATCTCATCGCTTAATCCTACGAGATGCAACTATAGAATACCGAATAGATATGACCATCATCGTATACTCTCTCCTCTGTACTAAGCAAATCATATCTGGGGGTAACTGTTATTGTCTGCATGAGTCTTCCACGATGTCTTCTGTTGATACTGCTGCATAAGTCACTTCCCTTGAAGGGAAGTATCACGGAACTCCAACCACGCCTGAGGTGGAAGATCACTGCTGATGAGATAACCCAATCTTCTGTGATGATCTCTACTGTTGAGACGGTGTATCATCCTCCCGGAACACTATTGGTAGTCTTCAACTGAGTCTTCAAAGTATACCTCCTCAAATGTACTGGTTGCTTACAATAGTAACAGATGAACTGATCCAACGGATAATCTGACTTCACATGTCTTCATGATCTGCACTGCACGCACAATCCCTTCGAAGTCTTTGTTCTAATTTTGCTGATATCCACGAGAACATCCTGATGATCTGCGGTTGGTCTTCTATAATCGGAAAATAGCTCAAAGCCTATGACTCTGATCTTGCTCCTTTATCCAACAGTCGGAGACTTCTGACTCTATTAAGTTGACCTACAATATTTGCTTACCGGTCTCCAACTCTTACACCCTTGTACGGAGTCATTTCTATACTCCTGTCTCAATCCAACGTCTTCCAGCAGAATCTGGTAGAAGATCCCGACATCCTAATACAACTATAAGCCAATAACTCTGGGTGGCTTAAATCATTCATTCATCTTCTTGAGCTATTAGGTGGTCGTAACCTCCGCAAGTCTCACGACTTTGCACAGTACACTATTACTAACCGATCACCCTTTCTTGAAGCTCACAAATTCCTTACAATGTGTCACTAAAAGTGACACGGGGAAATACTCTCTTTCAACATCACTAAACCATGATCAAGTGATATATTATTTCTCGAAGATTATTTTCTACATTTATCACCAAATATCGTCTTGATCCCGATAATGGTATGCCAACAACTCTTCTTTCTCGGTATAATATGAGTTAGGTACTCAAAAGTACTCTCAAAGTTATACAACTCAGTACGAACAACTCAGGGATAAAATCCCTATGAAACACCGTAACCAAGCCTTTCGCTATCTGCATTAACAATAGTTTACTTGTCTTGTCCATTACCCAACAGGTAATGATCTGACTAGCATAATTAGTGAAAATCTCTAAGACTGTAGTCTCTAATTTCCATAAGAAATGTGACGACTTGACCCCTGTTTTTCGACAAGGTATTAGTCGGCTCTCAAAGGTAAATCACCTTTTCGACACAGGTTCAAGACTCACATACTTAATAGGTCGTTCTCGTGGTCAACTAATACCACGATTACGAATAATAACCAGTATACTACAGGTTATTTCCTGTTATTAACATTAAAAGCATAGTCAACTAAAACCGGGAGTATAAACCCTAAAGGCCACTTCGGTTTGTCGCCTCGGTGGACGACCCCTACTACAAGTCTGCACAGGTGTCATAACTCTATTGTATACACCTACTGATCAAGTTTAGATAAATATCTACTAAACCATAAGTTATCAGGAATTCTTACCTCGTGCTGCTTGGAGCTCAGGCCGCTGTCCATCTCATCTCAGAAAACCAAAACTGAATAAATCGACTCCTGAGAATCTAAGACTCGACACAAAAACAACATTGTATGGCATCGCAGAACCTAGGGCTCTGATACCACTAAAGTTTTCATGCCCCGAGAGCATGCTGAGCCGAAAATCAAACGGACGACATCTCCCCTGTACGTGGCAACATTTCGGGTTAATACAATGCCCGTAGGCCCACAATAACAACAACATGTAAATATGTAAACAACCACAACAACATCACAAACTAACTACAACAACTACACAGCAAAAACATAAAACGCAACAACATAACAACTACACAGTGCATACCGGTATGACTAACACATCACAACATAACGGAATAGCGACAAAATCTGAATCCACAAGTCCACAACACAGTACATCAGAAAAAAACCAAATACATATCACAATGTACGAAAAGTCCAAAACAAAAATGGGAGCCTTGGAGGTGAGATGAGATGTCAGCCAGCGGTGCTCCAAGCTGTCACGAAGACTTTTACCTGTTACCTGGGCGATAGAAAAACTCCGGGTTCATGGTGGTGGTGAGTAAAACTCAGCAGATAATAGAAAAACATGTATATATGTAATATCACATGTAATTCAACAACATAATATAGAGGTACAATAGGTATATCAGCATAGTATATAAATACAAGCATATACCGTCTAACCAAATGAACAACATAAAATGCAGACATACTTGAAAGTCTGCTACACTACTCTGATCCAACCTGAACATATATCCAACATATATATAACAGGAAGAGTAAGATCAACTCACAATATACTCAAGCTACAGGTCAAGGTATCTAATGGTATGTCCAACACATATACCAGTATCTGGCATAACCATATAATATATGCAAGAAGCATGCATGAATATGATGTACAATCAAATGCAGCAAGCATAATACAATCAAATGCAACATCACAATAAGCATATATATATAGACTGCATCTATATATATATATTAATCTCAACCATATATATATATATATATATATATATATATATATATATACATGCATATATATATGGTAATATAAAAAGCGCCATCATATACTGCAATGCAGCATGCATGGTCATGCCTGCGCACCCCTACTCGCTACCACGACCCCAGTGTGGCCTAGGTGGCACGACATGACAACTGTCCCAACTCAACACCAACCACTGCTATAGAGTGGCCGAGTGGGCAGTATGATCAAGTAGTATATGAGCGTAAAGAGCTCGCTACACAATGGGGGTCCCTGCTGTTGGCCACTCCGACTAACACTACCAATGAGTGGTCGAGTACCATGCACCCAGGACAACTGCACGCAACTCCAACTACCACTGTCTATAGTGATAGAGTGCGGCACAACAGATGCTCTGCCCTCACACCAGTTACTCCTCGGGGAGTAACCTGGGAGGCAAGATGACTGACGACTCTCTCAACCCCAAGGGAGACTATGTCGTCAGAATGCATGCAAATGACATGAGTATGTTGTCACACATATAACCATCTACCACTGGCTCTCTGTTCAACAAAGAGTCATACCCATCTGATCAATACACTCTCTATCCTGTAGAGAGTCATACTCAACTGATCGATGGACTCTCTATCCTGTAGAGAGTCGTACTCAACTGATCGTAACTCTCTATCCAATAGAGAGTCGTACTCAACTGATCGACATACTCTCTATCTTGTAGAGAGTCATACTCGACTGATCATAACTCTCTATCCAATAGAGAGTCATACTCAACTGATCGACGCACTCTCTATCCTATAGAGAGTCATACTCGACTAATCATATCAAGCTGGGACCATCGGTCTGTAGCGACACACTAATCACCCTTCACCTAACCATTACACAACATATGGTTGGTAACAAGTATACAACATACAGGTATTGAAAATAAATCCTATATTTAGGGCATTACCTACCCGCAGATGACCTTTTTGTCAATTTATAAATTGGGTCATCACCCGTACTAACATTTACACCCTACTAAACATCTAGGCCAATTTATATCACATCTATAACTCCTAAATCATGATAGGGAATATGTGATATCAACAATTGAGCATAAATACATCCAACGATAAGTTCAAGCATAAGATAATAAGAGCAGGGTCAAGATAATATGAACACCTAACATGCTCATATTTATGACTAAATCTGAACGCATTAAAACTACCTACCAGGTAGGAATTACCCACCTGATACGTAGACCATGTCGATAGTCTTCACGTCCATGAACCTATCTTGAATCAAGGTCCAAAAATCAACATATACAACTAGATTATGCTATCCATTCCAATATTAGGATCAAATCCTTATCCTACATCAACTAACTAAATAGTTTCTTCCATTGGCTCTTAATCACCGTACCAACCATCAATGTAGTCATAGCTAATCAAGCTAACTAAATAACATCTCAATCTACAGTTAAAATAACAATTCATAGCATTTACCTAGTTCCAAATCTATGATAAGAGCTTCTTGGTCCACAGTAGAAAATCAGCTCTATACAATCAAATCTATAATTCATCACCAACTAAAACAACAACATAACCATATCAAAACTTACCTCATCTGATCCAATCAAATTAACCACAGCTTCTTGATCGACTTAATCCAGATGAACTAAAAGCAACTTCCAAACTTAAAATATTAGACACCTGATAATTAGATCATAAGAAACTTACGAGTTGCTTCACATACCTCCACCCTCAAACCACCAGACTGTGTCAAGTCCGTGCTCACCTTCGATCTTGCTGTGGACTCACCGATGAAAAACATCGGCTAATACCAGCTCTGCCTCCCACCAAGATCAGCAAATGGTGAACCGAGCTCCTCCCTCTTTGATCTGAGAGTGAGGAGATGACTGGTGGATGAGATCACAGATCTCAACTCGCGGTGAAGGCAATCTGGTGCTCACAGTAGAAACCCAATTGGAACAAGAGGCTACGACAACGTCGTTGAGCCCGATCGATCACAACCCTCGACTGCGATGGTGGTGTCACGACACACCGTCTAGATCAGTGGCACACGGTAAGGAGGTAGCGGTTGGATATGGTTGCCAGTGAAGATCTCAGGCGTGGGCGATGGTGCACAGGGGAGCAGAATCGCGAGAGGGAACACACAGAAGAGAAAGGAGTGTGATTGGCCGACGTTGTTGTTCACGACCAACGAGGCTCCCTGCGGTGAAGATCCCCGGTGGAAGAAGGCTCGATCGACGGCGATGGAGCATTGACACGTGGCGGAGAGAAGGGGCACGACAGGCGGTTCTGCGCGTCGCGTAGCATGATCGGCGAGAGGCATCGTCGGTGCCTCCCGATTCGTGATCGGCAATGAGGAAATAGAGGGGTCATGTGCGATTGGGGAAGAAGGGAAGAAACTGCGGTGAGAAGGGGAGAAAATTATGGAAGAAGCCGATCGGGCAAAGGGAAAAATAAATGCTCGACTTTATGATACGGGTACAAAAACTAATCGAGTTTAACCTATAAGCATTAAACCCAAACTAAAAATCTCTTCATAAGAAGATAACCCAAACAGGCTTTCCCAAAGCCTATTAAATTCTTCCCCGCCAACTATCATAGAAATTTTTATTTAAGTTCAGGAAAATTTCTTAAAATTCCTGGAAAAATTCCATAGGGTATTTTCCCAATTACCCAACTTTTTTTTTTTTTGTTGTTGTGGTATTTTACAATTTCAACAAGACTTTTGGGGAGATTTTGGAGGGGAATTGCTGCTACATTCCAGACCTTCAAGAGTAAACCAAAGCAAGCAACAAGCAAGAGATCAAATCCATTGTTATAATGTTTTCTTTACGTATTTCATTGTTGTATTTGTATTTGCTTGTATTACATTTGTGTATTTTCTTGTACAAGGTTTCTCCACCTCCAACGTGTTGTCGAGAAGGAGTTGTTGTTAGTGTCGTGCGCATAAAATGAGCTCGTTGAGCTCATCCATGGAGTAGGAATCCTAAGGTTCCGAACCACGTATATCGTGTGTTGTCTCTTGTTGTGTATTTGTTTTATTATCATTTTGCTGTGCATTAATGAGAATTGTAGATGAGCACGCGAAGAACGATTGACTTCCACCGTATACACAAATTGGGGCTATTCACCCCCCTCTAGCCGGCCACTGATGTTCCAACAAGTGGTATCATAGCGAGGAGCTTGTCGAGGACTAACCACCAACACAAGCATGACAAGATGGCTGGCTTCAACATCCATCCACTAAAATTTGATGAAGACTTTTCTTGGTCGAAGAAAAGGATGGAGGTATACTTCAAAACTGAAGGGTTTTTCGAATTGAAGGTAGGAAACTTCGCTTCCCACTTCAACTCGGTCGTTTGTTCATGGCGATCCCTTCTACATCCCCGGATAAAAAAAAAATTATCCTTGACAAGGAGGGATTACCCAAGCTACCGTTTCATCGTCGTGCTATTCGATTAGAGTGGTCACTTGAACAAACTTGTTGTTCAAGCAACCAACATCTATTCTACGAATAGCCGTGGAATAGACGATGTATGGATCGCCGGTTTTTACGTTTGTATTCGGGGTCCAAGTAAATTAGCCACATAACAAAACATACAACATGCATATAATTGAAAAACAATTATAGACATAATACAAAAGAATATAAACAAGCATTATACCTCTCGATCTTCTATTGTATGTCCTTCCTCCTTTTGGACATCATGTGGGCGACGATCTTCCAAAAGTCGAAGCCTCCTAGATCATGATCTTCCTTTCCTTGCTCGGTCCGAACAAGAGGAAGTATATAATCAAAACTCTCCTCTATCTAGGACCAACCAACAAGCTCCAAACTTGAAGCTTGCCGCCGGCCCAAAGAGAGGGGAAGGTGGGCGACGGCCAAGAGCTCCAAGGAACCACCCTTACCCTTGTTTCCACTGGCCAAGGAGAAGAAGAAGAAGAGGTTGGATGCTGGCCAAGGAGAGGAGAAGAAAGTTGGGCGCCGACCAAGAAGAAGAAGAGAAAGGAAAAATTTTCCAAAATTGTGGCCGCTCAAGCCTCCAAGCCCTAGCCGCCCAAACCCTAATCCCTCTTCAATTGCTCTTGCCGCCCACCCCTAGCCTCCTTTTATAGAGTTAGGCCTAAGCCTCCTTTAATCTCCACTGTCGGTTCTAGGGATTTAATCTCAACCATCGGATCTAGAGATTTAATCTCAACCGTCGGATCTAGAGATTTAATCTCCACCATCGGTTCTAGGGATTTAATCTCAACCGTCCGTTCTAGAAATTTAATCTCAACCATCGGATCTAGTGATTTAATCTCCACCGTCGGATCTAGAGTTTTATTTTCCACCATCGGATCTAGGCTCCATGAGGTTTTAATAGGCTACAATAGGGACCATGAGGAGGAGTTGGATCTTGGCCACCCAATGGATCAAGCCCACATAAAGTCTAATCCATTAATGATAATTCATTCCATTAGAGGATTATCATTGATCTACCTCACCAACCCCCATAAGTTAATATGGGCTTCATATATTATTTGTACATTTGTCTCCCCATGTTTAAGATCTTGAATGTCTGTCAATTAATTAATTTATTGACAATTAATTAATCAACATCTAACTCCATTAGTAGTATCACTCAACCTTATCATCATGCCGGACCAAGTCCACCTGTAGGGTTTACATGATGAACCTTATGAGTTCCTCAAGGGGACATCATCATCCTAATATATAGGACACGGTTTCCTCCTATAATCAACGACACACCACATAAATAATACCATTTCCCAACTTACCGAGCCTATCGATTTACTCTATAAATCTCGCCCATTGGTAAATCAAAGAAATGAATACTAAGTGCATGTGCCCGTTATTATTGTTAGTATGAGCCCTTAGTGCCAATTATGAGATGATTGATGAGGGAGACTTTTGTATTATATTCTTGCATTAATAAAGGCAAAGATTGATTATTATATTTCTTTATGCATGTGCCAGCTAAATAAATATAATAATGCCCATGAATAGTAGGTTGTTCTCTACAGCTTCTTTTGAACTTCCTCGAGGTACTTTTTACAGTTCCTCTTCCAATGTCCAGCTTCCTTACAGTGGAAGCAAGTCCCTTCCTTGGCCACCCCACCTTTAGGCTTCAATGCTTTGTCCTTATCTTTATTCTGGGTCTTACCCTTGCCTTTAGACTTTTTCTTACCCTTGCCCTTTTTAACCATAAGTACATCATTAGTACCAGGTTGCATCTTCTTAAGATTGCTCTCAGCAGTTCTCAACATGCTTAAGAGCTCAGGCAATGGTTTGTCAATTTCGCTCATGTAATAATTCATGACAAATTGACTAAAGCCTCTAGGAAGCGAATATAGAATAAGGTCAGTGGCCAACTCTTGGCCTAAAGGAAACCCCAATCTTTCAAGGTTCTCAACATACCCAATCATATTGAGTACATGAGTTCCTACGGGTGTTCCTTCTTGCATTTTGCATGAAAATAATGCCTTAGATACCTCAGATCTCTCGTGCCTCGCCTTCCCTTGATATAGTTGCTTCAAGTGTGCAACCATATCGAAGGCATCCATGTTCTCATGTTGTTTCTGAAGCTCAGAGTTCATGGTTGCAAGCATAAGGCATGATGCATCTAATGCATCATCTTGATGCTTCTTGTATGCATCCTTATCTGTACGAGTAGCATTATTGGTGGGTGGTTCAGGAATGGGTTGCTCTAGGACATAGAGTTTCCACTCCTGTTTGAGAACTATTCTCAAATTTCTGAACCAGTCAATGAAGTTTGCTCCATTAAGTTTGTCCTTCTCAAGGACCGATCGCAGAGAGAGGGTATTTGACATATTTGAAGACATAGTAATCTACAACAGAAATAATATGCAAAATTGAGTATTATATATGAAATCATTTAATTAGTCCTTTAATTAAATGAGACTCCCACTGATTCCTTTAGCTTCAATAGGAGCTAGTCATACCAGTTCTATTGAGCTTCAAGTTCATGTGGGATAAGATCCACATCATACCTCACCTTGAGTTAGCTTTGGCTAATCACCCAAGATTTAGTATCACTAGGTAGGTAACATTTTACCAATTGCATCGTATGCAACTCTTGGAATAAAGGATCAAGATTCACATTATACATCATCTTGAGTTAGCTTTGGCTAATCGCCCAAGACTTAGTATAAATGTTCTCTTATCCGTGTCTCTTAACTATTAGGAAATGCCTCTAAGTATTTCTCAATTTAATTGAGACACTTAGTGAAGTCTCATCCAAAGTTTGATAGCGGGACATCACAATTGTCCTCTCGCACTCTACCAAGATAAAATGCGCTGCTTTGCTTTGGCAAACCCAACACAAATGATCGAGGTAGTTTATGAGTACCAAACTTTGGTAGGCATATTCATTTGACTTAATTTTAAGATAACAAATTATCTAGCATGCATCACATATACACAAAATATATCACATATACGCTAAACGTGACATAGTTATGGCCCTTATTCTACGATTTCTCAAGCCAATGAGAAAATCGATTGGTTACCCTAGGGATAGCATCTTCTCCAAGTGCTTCCTTTGGTCAACATGTGTTGTCAGCATCGTCCTTGTAACATCCACCTTCAATGGACTTTCATTGCTTATTTATTTTGTACATTACAAAATGAGAACACTCGAGTTACATTCGAGTCTAAATCTATTTTACAACTAGAAAATAGAAGTGAAGGCACAACACGCAGGTCGTGTAAAAAAAATTACAACACCCACATACATATGATGGCACGCAGGCCGTATTATGAATTACAACACATAACCACAATCATATTGGGTCCTAGGCCATAACCATGCACCATATACAAATCATTCACAATGATTTAATAAATTATTTTATTTATCAGTTTTATTATGTGTAATTTTTAAGCCACTATGCCGATTAGCCGCAACACCACGGCGGTCCCGCTAGTTAGCGGGTCGAGGCGCCCTTCTACGGGGTGAGGGGCAAGAGCAAATTTTTTTTTTTGCTAATTCATCTTATGAGTCGCTGCCCATTTTGTCCATCTCTATGAACCCGAGACCTCCAGATGGCCAAGTGTGTTCAGCACCGTCCGACTTGAACCAACCCACTTGGCAGACCATCTGCTTGGCTGAATCAACTCGGACACAGGCGGAGTCGGCACCATCCGACTTGATTCAGCCCACTCGGCAGACTATCTGCTTGACTAAATCAACTCAGACATAGACCGAGTCGGCACCATCTGACTTGATTCAGCCCACTCGGCAGACTATTTGCTTGGCTAAATCAACTCGGACATATACCGAGTCGGCAAAAAAAAACATAATAAAACTAAATTGTTTCTTCTTCTTCTTCAATGTGAGAATGAAAAAAAAAACATAATAACTCATTAAGGTGTATTATTGTTTCTTCTTCTTTCTTCAACGTGAGAATGAAAAAAAAACAAATTGAATCTAATTTTTATTTGGTTCTCAAAAGCCAAGTATAGAGTGAAAAAGAGAGATCTTGGCGTGGTTGCTAGCACAACTGAAAGGGTTTACCTCTTCTCTCCAAGATCATGTGTGTGTGCACCGTAGAGGCGTGGACATTCTGACCACGCTGAGATTCGCAAGTGTTGCTGACTGGAATTCGAAGGGCACGCTTCAAAGGTAATCTCGATTCCTATAGGATAGAATCGATAATAGAAATGAGTATGTTTTTTTTGCTTGGATCTCTGGAGGGATCCTAAGTTTTCTGCTGTGAATTTTGTTTATCGCTCGGGATCCCTACAATTATATCGGTATTAAGAGCATGTACAACATAATATTTGAGGTCCGATTCGATTATGTAATCAGCAATAAATCGAATCACCTCTAAGTCGGTCCTGCTCAATACACACAAAGGTACTAGTGTGATTCTATGATCAAGACAAACCAATACCAAATCACACTACAATCATGCCAATGGTTTGTCCAAAACCATCTCAGTTGTGAGCCTTTACAAATACTTTACAAGGAACTGATAACATGATCTCCCGTGTGACACTACACACCATGTTATCTACAATGTATTGTATTAGACAATATGCATAACCATAAATATGCAAACAATGATCATGTGATTCTTATTTCAAAATAAAGATGTTCATACAAAAGATAGACTTTTTAGTATACATCCCAACAGAAACCGATTTCGATATTATGCTAATCATGGAAAGCGATTTTGAAGTGCCTAGGGACGAAGAGGGAAAGCTGATGGAAAAATCAAAATGGACACAAGAGCAACATCAAGAATTCAAGACAATGGTTAAGGTAACAAAAATGCTATTAGATTTAATACCAAACCATATCTTGTGCAAGCTAGGTGAATACCGGGATGCCAAAGATTTACGGGACAAATTAGTCAAATTCCATGAACATCCCAAACCGTCTCAATTGGAGAAGGAGGCCGAGGAAGAAAGTTCATCAACATCCGGATCCGAGGATGTTGAAGAATCACCATCTACATTCGACGATGTGGATGATTTGGTGGAGACCTCCACCTCTAGCATTGAGGGGGAGGAGAGGCCTTCCATCCCGGAACAAGATCAAGAAGAAACTTCAACATGCGGGAGAAGTGAAGATCAAGAGGCTTCCACCTCCCTAGGTAACTCATGCATTATAATTAAAAATAAAAATCACATAATATGCTTTGAGTGTAGGGAGTAAGGACACTATAAAAGTAGGTGTCCCAAGAAGGTGAAGAAAGCTCAACTGGTACCAAAAGTAAAAGATGTTGAAGTTCCCTCAACTAGAAGAAAGGAGCACATTGTGTGCTTCAAATGCAACCAAAGGGGACATTATAGAAGCCAATGCCCTAGGGGGAGGAAGAAAGGGCAAGAAGGTGTATCACATGTAGGGGGAGCTTCCAAAGCTAACCCTAAGGTAAATTTAATTAATGCACCTTCAATTCCTAAGTCTAAGAAGCATGCTAAAAATTATTTTAGTTCACTTGCTATTATTAATGAAAAGCATGCTAATAGGAATAAATATTTTTGTCTAGGTGCCAAGCATGTTAGTTTACCTAAGGACAAACCTAGACATCATAACTCTAGACCAATCCTACCTAGGGAGTCTATAAAAAGAATAGAAGAAAACTTGGGCATTAACCCCAAGAAATTTAGGCATATGCCTAAGAAGAAAAATAATTCCCAAAAGATTAATGAAAAATCAAAATTGGAAAGACTAGAGGTGGAAAACCAAGCCTTAAGGTCAAGGCTTGAGAAACTTGAGAAGACTCTCAAAATTATGACAAAATCAATTATGGGGTCAAGCGGTCAAAATTTAAGGCCTAGGAAACAAGAAATGTCCAAGGGCAAGAAAGGTTTGGGTCACAAATCTATGCCCTACCATAAGGTTCCATTCAACTATGGAACTACTTCTAGGTCTAGAAAAATCAAGGCTAATAGAGAAGTTATCCCTAAGATTATCCATGGTGTGTGTTTAATGGCTAAGAATTCAAGAAAAACCAAAGTAGCCACTAAGAAGGTCAAAGGGGGAGTTACCTCTAGAGTTGACCTAAGAAAGACCCAAATGACTAAGATGTCAAAACCAAAAAGGGTCATTAGGAAGGTATCTAGGGAAGTTATCCCTAGTGAATACCTTGTTAACCCAAGGAGCTCCAATAGGTATTGGGTTCCTAGGAGCATGATCAATTCATGCTAGATGGGTTAGGGTGTGTCAACCGTAAGTGGATAGGTAGTTAACCTAGCCATGGTGAGTTGACATCTTAGGATGTGCCAATGTATTTTGAGAAGTTGAAAAATGGTTAAATTGGCACAATTAGGTCTTAGAAGTTATGGTGTGCCTTTTTGGATTTTTGGCACACTAAGGGGATAATTGGCATTAAGGCAAAAATGGATTTGATTTTAGAAATGACAATTTGAGTTTAACACTTAGTTATTTTATATCTCAGTATCTTATAATTTCCATGCTTTGTTTGCCTTGCCATGACATGACATCATATTTACTTTTATCATATAAAATGTCATGATCATTTTTAGGGTTATTTTTATATGTCATGTATGCTTAGATTTCAATCACATGCCATAACATCATGATTTTGGCACATATTTTATTCTTGTATCATTATGCCATAATCATTATTCATGCATAAATAAAATGGATTTAAGGACTAAGGCATGATAAGGGAATCAAATAATGTTGCCTAGAGATATGCATGAAACCCTAAATAACAAAGACCCCGCATCTTACTAATACTTGACTTGTATTTGTTTTACACATTTAGATATAAGTGAGATGTTTAGGAAAAAGAAATTAAAGGTTTTAAAAACATTTCAAAATTATTTTGAAAAACCTTGGTGAAGTCTATATTTTGATAGCAATCACCATTGAATGAGGTGATACAAAGAGGGCTCAATATCAAAGCTTTTCTAAACTTTTGAACTTTGTGTCAATCTCACTAGTTTATGGGTATTTTAATTTTCTAATATTTTTCACTCATAGTGTTTGTAATAAGTATTATACGTATGAATTTTCAAGATTTTTCACCTTATATATATTTACTTATGCATTTAAGAAATTCATTTTTGAAAATTGAAAACTACATTTTGCAATTATCAGTCGACTGCCATGGATGGCAGTCGACTGATGTAGGAAGGAGTCGACTGGTAGCTGAGAGAGTCGACTGATAATGTTGATTTCAAGTAAACAAGGTTTGTTAGGCCCATGTTCAGCTAGGTTAAGGTTCCCTGACCACTCCTAACACTAGGGCATGCTTGGGAGAGCATTAGAAAGGGTGAAAATTCATTGGATATGGATTAGGAGAAGTGTTTAGGGTGAGTATCAATTTAAGGTTCATGGAGGTTCATTGTTGAACTTTGCCTTAATTTTGATTGTTTAGCATTCCTATTGGCTTAGGGACTCTCCAAGGACATTGTTGGTGCCATGGTCAAGGGGGAGCAAGCCTTTAGGGGGAGGTATCCATCATGGGAAGATGGATGTGTATTTTTCCTCATGGGAGAAAAATTTGGGATTGCCTCTCTTAAGTGATATGGGACTTATCACTAGATAGATTGTAGGCATGTGTTTTCCTCCAAGGGAGAGATTGTAAGATCTCATTGGGATATGAGACATTCATACCCTTGGGGAGCACCTTTTTGATGTATGTCAAAAAGGGGGATAAGTTACCAATTTGGATAGTTAGAATTCTCATTGGGATGTGAGAATTGCCAATTGGGGATAATTGGTAGACTTGAGTTTGAGGTTTTGTCAAACATCAAAAAGGGGGAGATTGTTGGTGCAATTGGCCCAGGACTCGAGTTTGACTCGAACTATATTTTGATTTTAGACAAAACACATGACATGGAATTGTCATGGGAAGTCCGACATGGGTTGACCACGTAAATCCAAGTATGTAGCCTTGGTAGTGAAAAGTCCAAGCATGGGGCTTGGTGTGGGAAGTCTTGAGAAGTTGGCAAGTTCACTAGGCTCGGGGTCCTTGAGTCGGTGAAGGATGACATTGTGAAGTTGTGCGCTTGGTGTTGTTGGGATGTATACTGAAAATTCTATCTTTTGTATGAACATATTTAGTTTTGAAATAAGAATCACATGATTATTGTTTGCATATTTATGGTTATGCATATTTGTATGATACATTACATTGTAGATAACATGGTGTGTAGTGTCACACAGGAGATCATGTTATCGGTTCATTGTAAAGTATAAGTAAATGCTCACAACTGAGATGGTTATGGACAAACCATTGGAATGGTTGTAGTGTGATTTGGTATTGGTTTGTCTTGACCATAGAATTACACTAGTACACTTTGTGTGTATTGAGCAGGACCGACATAGAGGTGATTCGATTTATTGTTGACTACATAATCGAATCGAACCTCAGATATTATCTTGTACATGCTCTTAATCCCGATATAATAACGGGCACATATACTTAGTATTCATTTCTTTGATTTACCAATGAACGAGATTTATAGAGTAAATCGATAGGTTTGGTAAGTTGGGAAATGATATTATTTATATGGTGTGTCGTTGATTATAGGAGGAAACCGTATCCTATATATTAGGATGATGATGTTCCCTTGAGGAGCTCATAAGGTTCATCATGTAAACCCTACAGGTGGACTTGGTCCGACATGATGATAAGGTTGAGTGGTACTACTCATGGAGTTAGATGTTAATTAATTAATTGTCAGTAAATTAATTAATTGACGGACATTCGAGATCTTAAACACGGAGAGATAAATGTACAAATAATATATGGAGCCCATATTAACTTATGGGGGTTGGTGAGGTAGATCAATGATAATCCTCTAGTGTAATGGATTATCATTAATGGATCGGACTTTATGTGGGTTTGATCCATTGGGTGGCCAAGATCCAACTCCTCCTCATGGTTCCTATTGTAGCCTATTAAAACCTCATGGAGCCTAGATCCAATGGTGGAAAATAAAACTCTAGATCCGACGGTGGAGATTAAATCTCTAGATCCGACAGTTGAGATTAAATCTCTAGATCCGACAGTTGAGATTAAATCCCTAGAACCGACGGTGGAGATTAAAGGAGGCTTAGGCCTAACTCTATAAAAGGAGGCTAGGGGTGGGCGGCAAGAGCAATTGAAGAGAGGATTAGGGTTTGGGCGGCTACGGCTTGGAGGCTTGGGCGGCCACAATTTTGGAAAGTTTTTCCTTTCTCTTCTTCTTCTTGGCCGGTGCCCAACTTGCTTCTCCTCTCCTTGGCCAGCGTCCAACCTCCTCTTCTTCTTCTCCTTAGCCGGTGGAAACATGGATAAGGGTGGTTCCTTGGAGCTCTTGGTCGGCACCCCCCATCTGAGGGACTGCTGGACGAGGAGCGAATGGAGTGAGGCCCAAGGGAAGCAGACTTTGAGGGCAAGAGACACGAAGGATGGCATTGTGAAGCCATGCACTTGGTGCATCCGAGGGACGTAGGCTGAGGGAAGAGAACTTCGATGGGGAACTCCATAAGAGGATGAGGTGGACTTAGCCAAGTGGATAAGACTGAGTGTCGGATGTTCAAACGTGGTGTTTGAGGGTTTATCTGACGGGCGGATGCTCAAACAACTTGGTGTTTGAGGTTCTACCCGACATCAATCGACTGGTATAGGTATCAGTCGACTGTTCTAGGTCGATTGGACTTTACCAGTGTTCGACTGACCAAGTTCTGGTCGAACAATCGACTGCCGAGGGAGGGCAGTCGCCTGTTGACGCCATCAGTCGACTGATGATGGAAATCAATCGACTGATCGAGGCAAATTCGAGCACAGAATGTTTTTCAGTCGAGTGATCGCGCCGAGCACTCGACTGATGGGGTTACCAGTCGACTGATGGGTAGGATCAGTCGACTGATGGTTATCTGTTGGGTTTTTGCCAATGTGGATTCGGCCGTTGTGAGACAACGACTACAGTAGCAGTCGACTGGAGGTTACGAGCAATCAACTGATTGACGCGAAATCAGCTCGAGGCAAGCATAAAGGGAGGAGTTTGGGGGAGGATTTCAATAAGACTTTTGGGGAGATTTTGGAGGGGAATTGCTGCTGCATTCCAGACCTTCAAGAGTAAACCAAAGCAAGCAACAAGCAAGAGATCAAATCCATTATTGTAAAGTTTTCTTTACGTATTTCATTATTGTATTTGCTTGTATTATATTTGTGTATTTGCTTGTACGAGGTTTCTCCACCTCCGACGTGTTGTCGAGAAGGAGTTGTTGTTAGTGTCGTGCGCATAACACGAGCTCGTTGAGCTCACCCGTGGAGTAGGAACCCTAAGGTTCCGAACCATGTATATCGTGTGTTGTCTCTTGTATTTGTGTTGTGTATTTGTTTTATTATCATTTCGCTATGCATTAACGAGAATTGTAGATGAGCACGTGAAGAACGATCAACTTCCACCGTATACGCAAATTGGGGCTATTCACCCCCCTCTAGCCGACCACCAACGTTCCAATAGCATAAACCTAATTGTCTTCTAAGCATACTAAATTCTATTTCCGAAAGTGGTTTAGTGAAGATGTTAGCAAGGTTAGATTTGGACTCAACATAGTTGAGTTCAATACTACCTTTTGCCACATGATCTCTTACAAAATGGTATTTAACATCAATGTGTTTAGTGCGTGAGTGATGGATTGGATTTTTAGTTAAATTTATTGAACTTATGTTATCAACTAATGTTTTGACCTTTTGTAATCTAATTCAAAATCCTTAAGTGTGTGCATCATCCATAATAGTAGTGTCATACATTCACCTAATGCTATGCATTCTGCTTCAGTTGTGGAGAGAGCAACACAATGTTGCTTCCTACTGAACCAGCTTACTAAGCATGATCCTAAGAGTTGACATCCTCCACTAGTACTTTTCCTATCTAGTTTGCACCCTGCATAGTCTGAGTCAGAGTATCCTATTAACTCAAAGTTACTAGATCTTAGACACCACATACCTACATTAATGATTCCTTTAATGTAACTTATAATTCTTTTGACATGTGTTAAATGTGATTCCTTAGCACAAGTTTGATATCTAGCACACATACTTACTGCAAATAGTATGTCGGGTCTACTTGTAGTTAAGTATAATAAACTACCTATGACACTCCTATAGTAATTTAGATCTACAAACTTTCCTTCTTTGTCTTCATTTAATATAACATTCGTAGCCATGGGTGTTTTAATATCTTTTGCATTTTCTATACTAAATTTTTTAATTAATTCTCTTGTATACTTATTTTGGTATATATAGTTACCGTCTTTTGTTTGTTTTATTTGTAAACCTAAGAAGAAGTTTAACTCACCTACTAAACTTATTTCGAATTCTTGTTCCATTAGGTTTATAAATTCTTTTAAAAATTTGAATTTGTTGATCCAAAGACTATATCATCTATATCTATTTGAGCAATAAAAATTTCTTTGTTCAAGGTTTTTACGAAAAGTATTGAGTCAATTTGACCTTGTCTGAAGCCTTTAGAGATTAAGTATGAGGATAGTCTCTCATACCAAGCTCTAGGAGCCTATTTTAATCCATATAAGGCCTTTTTGTTAACTTGTATACATAATTAGGGTAATCTAAGCTCTCAAAACCTGGGGGTTGACTTACGTATACTTCTTCTTTTATTACTCCATTTAAAAAGGCAGATTTGACATCCATTTGATATAACTTAAATCCTTTATGTGCCGCATAAGCTAGCAACATCTTAATTGAGTCAAGCCTAGCTACTGGGGCATAAGTTTCATCATAGTCTAACCATTCTGCTTGAATAAACCCCTTGGCTACTAAACGAGCTTTATTCCTTATAATTTCTCCTTGATTGTTTAATTTATTTCTGAATGCCCATTTAGTGTCTATTATTAATTTATTGGATGGTGAAGGTACTAAGTCCCACACTTCATTTCTATAGAATTGTTCTAGTTCTTCTTGCATGGCTATTATCCAATCAGGGTCCGGTAAAGCCTCATCTATTGACTTTGGTTCTATTTTTGATATCAATGCGATTTGACTTAAGTTTCTTAGGGCCGATCTAGTTTGAACTCCTAAAGTTGGATTTCCTAATATTTGTTCAAGTGGATGATTAAGATTAATTTTAGACGTCTTTAAGTTTTCTTCACATTGGATTTGTTCTTCTTCATCATGTGTTATTTCATTTGACTAATTTTGATTATCTTTTAATGTGTTTAGTTAATTATTATTAATTTCTTCCTCATCAAATTTTACATTAGTTGTTTCTTCAATTTTTAAAATTTTCTTATTATAAATCCTATAAGCCCTACTAGTGGTCGAATACCCTAAAAATATCCCTTCATTGGTTTTTGAAGAGAATTTTTCGAAATAGCCTTTCGTATTTAAAATAAATACTTTACATACAAATACTTTTAGATATTTTATTGATGGTATTTTCTTATTAAAAATTTCATAAGATGTTTTATTATGTAATTTATTAATTATTATTCTATTTTGCACATAACATGCAGTTTTAATAGCTTCAGCTCACAAGTAACTAGGTAAGTTGTATTCATTTAACAGTGACTTAGTAGCTTCTTTTAGGGTTCTATTTTTTTTTTCTACTATTCCGGTTTGTTGGGGGGTTCTAGGGAATGAATATTCATGGTGATATCCATTTTCTATACACATGTTTGTAAATTTCTCATTTTTAAATTCCCCTCCATTATCACTTCGTATTCTTTTTATCTTACAGTCTTTTTCGTTTTCTATTGTTTACTAAAGTTTTTAAATACTTCAAATGTTTCACCTTTTTGTTTTAGGAATTTTACCCATGTAAACCTAGAGTAATCGTCAATTATCACTAAACAGTATAAATTTTCACTTAGAGATTTTACCCCATGTGAATCGAACAAGTCTAAGTGAATTAACTCAAGTATTGAACTTGCTCGACCTTGATTAGTTGATTTATGTTGAGACTTGGTTTATTTTCCTTGTTGGCAAGCATTAAAAACTTTTTTTTCAAAATTTTTAAGTTTGGGCAACCCTCTAACTAGCTTAGTTTCACTTAACTTCGTTATATTCCTAAAATTGGTATGAGCAAGTCGCCTATGCCACAACCAACTTTCCTCTTGTTGTGTCATATGACACTTAATTGAGGATCTTTCTAAATTTATTAAATATATATTTTTATTCCTAACTCTTTTAAGTAATTTTTTTGGGTTTTCAATATTGTTAATCAAACATTCATTCGATAAAAATTTCACTTCATAACCAACATCACATAACTGACTTATACTAAGCAAGTTAAATTTGAAATTCTCTACAAGCAAAACTTTTTGTATAACAAAATTTGACTCTAGTTCAATGTTACCTGATCCAATTACCTTAAGTTTGCCGTTGTTTCCAAAGGTGACTGTACATAGATTCTTGTAGCTTAATTATGAGAACTTTTGACTATCTCCAGGCATATGTCTGGAGCAGCCACTATCCAGAATCCATTGGTCCATTCTGGAGTCCTACATGAGTTAAAACCTCTTTAAGATAATTTACACCTTGAATAAGATGAATAATCTTGAGTTTATTTGTGTTGTAAATTTATAAAGTTAAGTTAAATTTGTTAAGTTGAGTTAAGCTTAATATATTAACTCAAGTTTAATTAAGGTAAGTTGTTAAGTTAAATTTAGTTAATTTATTGTGTTTGAGTTAAGTATATTAAGTTGAGTTAAGTTAAATTAGTTTAAGTAAAGTTGTTAAGTTAGGTGAATTGTATTAAACTAATTAAGCTTGATTAATTTCTAAATCATCTCACCCATGCTAGGGTTTTAATACACGTTACTCCTATATATTTTGTGAGATGAGGATTTCATTTTATCTTAATTAAGTTTAATGATCAATTTCAAAGTTTTTTAAAACTTGTGTTAGATTCAAGCTTAGTTTGAGCTAGTCAAGTAGGTTTTTCCAGCATTGAATTTCAGGTCGTGGTGAGGCACATGACCTTCTTGAATATTTGAGCAACGACCACTTCCTAGACAAAGTTAATGAAGGAATCAAGTACTTGATTCACTTTGGACTAAGCCTTGGTCTAACTAGTCAAAGACTTAGTGAGTTAGCTTCGGTCAGTTCCACTCGACTTAGTGCACCAGGTCATTGCGAGGCACATGACCTTCTTGGATATCGGAGCAACGTCCACATCCTAGACATGCACTTTGAAGAGTTTCTCTAACTTACTATCAGTTCACTTTGTCTTAGTACTAGGTTGTTCAAGTTTAAACTACTTTGTTTCATATCTAGTCCATTCTAAATTAAACATGTAAAGTAAACTAAAACATGCCAGAGTTTAACTAAATAGGGAAACAAGCAAAGTTTTATCTCCCCCTAAGTCATAGCTAGGTTGAGTTTTGTTCACTAAGTGAACTTGACTGTTGGGAACCCAAAATTAATTTTGTCCAACTTGGTTGACTAAGCTAGACTTAGGAACCCATGCTTGGAGTCGATTCTTAGCGTTTCAGCTAAGTAATGATATGTATGATTTACAGGAGAATTTAGCTTTGTATCCGAGTCCAGACTTGTTGTACACAACTCACTGAGATCCAAGCATCATGTTGAGATACTTGGAACCTGATGTGAATGTCACGCCCCGAGAGTATGTCAAGCCTGAAAAATGGACAACATCTCCCCTATATGTGGTACAATTCCCTGTTGATACAAAGCCTTTCGGCCACATCCACATAACATATATAAAAATATACAACTAAAATCACAGCGGAAAGCATCACCAAAAGTTACAAACTCAAACAGACTGCAAACCGGTATGACTAACTACAAATCAAAAAGTACCGAAAATAAATCAGAAAGACCAATGCAACACTAACAATGTTCAATACTACAAACCACCATATGAATCCAAGTTCATAATAAGAAACATCCAAAACCAAGAAAAATGAATAACTCAAAAGTCAGGACCTCGGAAAATGAGATGAGACGACATCAGCCCGCGACGCTCCAAGCCCATCACGAAGTCAGCTACCAGTTACTTGGGCGACAAGAAACCCAGGGTCTGTGGTGGTGAGTATTAAAACTAAGCGATAATATAAAAGGATAGTGCATGCATATCAAATATCGCATGAGAGTCAATGATAACAATCTAAAGATATAACAAGTAACTACCAATATAATATGATCAATGAGTATACTAAAAGATCAACTGAACAACATAACGTACTGACATACCTGAAGATCTGCAACACCCCCAACTCATACAACCTGGGCACATATATGCAATATAGTACATACAATTGATAATAGTAAAACTACCTCTGTAATTGACAAACTGTCGTACTTACATTCTACAATAGATAGCACAAAAAATTTGACTCTAACTACTCAACATCATGGTAATGGTCAAAGGCGTACGACAGTCCGCCCAACTCGTACACTGGTATACGACACACAACCAATACAGACTATGCAAATAACATGCAAGATGATGTACAACCAAATGCAGACAAAATAGCACAAACAAATGCAACAACACAACAAGCATATATATATAGATTGTATCTATATATACTGCTCACACTCACACACACATATATATACATAAATATATGTATATGTATATATATACAAATGCCCTCACATATGACAATGCAAATGCATGGTCATGTCTGCGCACCCCACTCGCTACCACGACACCAGTGTGACCTAGGTGGCACAACATGACAACTGTCCCAGCTCAACAACAACCACTGCTCTTGAGTGGCTGAGTGGGCAGTATGAATAGGTAGTGGTAAGCTAAAGAGTTATAAGCTACACAACGGGGTCCCTGCTGCTGGTCACTCCGACTGATACTACCCATGAGTGGTCGAGTGTCACACATCCAGGACAACTGCACACAACTCCAACTACCACTATCAATAGTGGCTGAGTGCGGCACAACAAATGAACTACTCTCACACCAGTTACTACTACCACGAGTAACTGTGGAAGCAGGATGACTGACGACCCTCTCAACCACAAGGGAGACCAAGTCACCAGTATGCATGCAAATGGAATGAATGTACAACCATACATACGCACATCCACAACATACTCTCTATCCCTCAGAGTGTCGTATACAACTAATCATCGACCATGCTTGGACATCCAGTCCGTAGCGACACACCATCGACAACCCACACTACCATGTATAGACATATGATCTGTAATAGTTATACAATGAAAAGTAAGGTGATACAACCACAAACTCACATTAAGGACATCATCCATCCCCGGATGATTGTTCCTGATGACACGAGTCAAATCGACATCTATACTCAGCTACACCCCCCATGGTTAAGCATCTAAAGACCTACATACCATAGCATCGGTAATTTATAGCAATTATGAATGAAATATGACAACAACAACAGTATATCTCAAAGTGCAAAGACTAAGTAACAAGCACATGATTAAATAAGAGTGGAGTCAAGTTACAATATCAACCATATAGAAACGCATGCACTAAGAATAATCAACTACCTGACCTGGGTAGAATATTACCCACTTGATATGTAACTGTGTTGATTGTATTCGCGTCCGCGAACCTACCCCGTATCAAGGTCCTGAAACAGTGGAATACCAATATACCCAAAATGAATTAATCTCCACTAATCACTGATATAATCCAACAATTACTCTACTAGAACAGTAATCAGAAAACATTATCACTACTGCACACTATAGCATAAACAGATCAGAGCTTACCTAATCTCTGCTTCAATCACAACTAATCCCTCAATCCTCCTAATAGAATCTGATCTGCCCAACTATCAACTGCAAGTAAATCCCATGACATTAACCAAAAATCTAATGAGGATTTACACACCGATCTAATGATTATAGAAACACAGTTGTGCATTCTCCTTCAAGCATTAGTTACTCTAATCACACATCTAATGCATAACATACAATTCAAGGCTTACCTTCAACCGTTACAATCAACCACAGCTTCTTGATTTCCTCCAATGAATCCAATCCAAATGAAATAGTCGAATCGAAGACAACCAATCTCAATACTTGGTTGCATTGGAAGTTAACCCCAAATCCACCTTAGGAGGTTCAAATCTGCAATGATCAGATTCATTGACCAAAACCATTACTCTAATTGCCCTTTTCCACCTAGAAATCACAAAGACACAACATCAAAGTCCCAATCAACTTCTCCAATCTATACATAAATCAAACAATTACCCATCCATGGAAGAGTGGACACCGGCTCGGCAATCACCGCAGAAATCAAATAACCACAGTTGCAAATCGAGTAGGAGATAGCTATGAATCTGGCCAAAGACTACAGATCTGAGGATAATAGCAAGTGTTGTGTTCTGAATCGGGGGATGTCACGGAGGAGACCGACGGCCAATGCAGGCGACGCTGCAAAGGAGGAAGATGGCAGTATCAATCGAGCTGCGAGGAAAAAAGGGTGACTGACTGCGAGGGTTATGTAAGAGCAAATCAAGATCGTGATCATAATGGCTGGCGACAACGCAAGCGTAGATCTCCAGCATGACGATGATAAGCCAGCTCGGAGAAGAGAAGAGAAGGGTGGCGAGATCAACTGTCGGCAGAATAGAGGGACCGGTGACGAGGTGGCTCGTTGGTTAAGGCAGAGGCATCGACGTTGCTTGCATGGAGAAAGGAACACCAATCAGCGACGGTCAAGGAAGGAGAAGAAGAGGCGGTGTCAATCCAGCATCTCCTTTTTTAGCACGACGACGATGCCACCGCGGTGAGCTCGTGCAAGGAGATCCCATGAGCAAAAGGGCCAACGGTGGTGGCGAGTAGTTGTCGTCAGGTTTGAAAGTGAAAGGTTTGACGATGAGGAGAAATCGACAAAAAGAAGGAAGAGAAGGATCGGTCGACGGAGGGGAAAAGAAGGAATCAAGGAAAAATAAGAGTGGAAAACCTAGGTTATGCCTATTTAAACCTTAGTGCAATTAACCTATTAATCCCTCAATCACAAATAGTCTAAACATGCTTTACAAAAATCTATCCGTTTTATCCCCATAAAATATCCATAAAACTTTCGTTTAAATCCAAAAAAATTTCTAAAAATTCCTGAAAAATTCAATAAGTTAATTTTTTCATTAACCTGTGTTATTTTATTTTCTGATATTTTACATTCTCCCCCACTAATAAAAATTTGGTCCATAAGTTTCCAACTCAAGTATCTGGAGAAAGAATCACAAATCTTAAGTAACTAAGTGGGGGTATTGAGCTCGAGTATTATTTTCTATCTCTCATATGAACTCAAAAATCTATCACGTATACTCTCAATAGACTTCCTAAAGTATGAATAGTACCTTCATATCGACCATCCATCAAAAGGTAAATAATCGTACCAGAGTCGAGCTCTATATCCGTGAGCTGTTGGAAACTTTGTCAAAATCATAAGGTAAATCTCGAATCACTATCAAATACGATACTCAAAGATACTCCATGAAACTGAAAATCTCTCCCACAGTATAAATCTATCAAGCGATTCAACAAATTCATCTTACGGCTCGATAGAAAATGAGTGGACATGGTTAATCGACCACCAATTACCCAAACCACATCAAATCCTTTCCGAATTCTTGATAATCTCTTAATGAAGTTCATCGTATTAGGCTACCACTTCCATCTCGGTATATAACCTTGCTGATCACTAGTATTCCTCCTTTACTAGTTGACACACCCACATCAACTACGAAATCAACCATGTCGTACATGTTGCTCCACCACCAAGAACGTTTCAACACTCACTATTCTCGGATACACTCCGAATAAATCATCAATCTCGAATGGCATGTCTCCTAAACAACTCATCCTAAAACTAAAACAACTCTGGGTCATAGTCTTCCTCGAAGGTGTAGAATCTCTCTATCATCACAACAGAGATATGTCTGCTATCCTGAATCAAAAGTAACTCTTCATAAATCTAATATAACTTTGTAACCCACTATTCCCCTCGAAGATGGAGAATTCCTTTCTCGCTAGAGAAATCAATCTACTGTCTAAAATCCACTCTACCACACACACTGGAAGTGACTGGGAGACTATAATGACCAATCTCCTTGGTTGCAACTGTCCATGTTCTAGCAACTCTATTAGTGGCTAGGGTTTCAAGGAAACCTAGGGTGGCCACTAAGAAGGTTGTAAGGGGAGTTACCCCTAGAGTCAACCTAGGTAAGACCCAAATGACCAAGGCTAACAAGCCTAGGAGGGTCATTAGGAAGGGATCTAGGAAGGTTATCCCTAAGGAATACCTAATTAACCCTAGGAGCTCAAATAGGTTTTGGGTTCCTAAGAGCGTGATTGATTCACGCTAGATGGATTTAGGGTGTGCCAACCTTGATTGGAAGGGTAGTTAACTCAACCATGGTAAAGGTGGCACTTTAGGCAATTTTCAAGGTTATAGGTACCTTGGAAATAGGTTTGATTTTTAATCCTAAAAGATTTTAGGATGTGCCAATATACCTTAAAGATTATGAAAAATCAATTAAATTGGCACAATTTAGGTTTAGAGGTCATAATGTGTCATTTTAGGTTTTTGGCACACTTGGGAGATTAATAGGAATAATGGCAAAAATATACTTAATTATCTCAAATGACAACTAATATTAAATTTAGGTATTATTATACCTATACCTTTTAATTGCCATACCTTGATTGTCATATGCCATGACATGACATCATGTTTATTTTCATCATTCATATGTCATGATCATGTTTAGAATTAAGGATTTAAATGACATGTGCTTTAATTTTATATCATATGCCATGACATTATGATCATTGGTATTATTATGCCATGATCATTTTTGCTATTATTATGCCATGATCATTTCATGCATTTAATTGATTAAAATTGATTTAAGGACAATGGCATGACTTGGAGTCCCATTTATAAGGGAATCAAGTAGAGTTGCCTTAGAAAAATACATGAACCCCTAGTTTAGGGAGAACAAAACCCACATCTCACATCACATTAACATGTATGTGTATTTATACACCCTAGATACATGTGAGATGCTGGGATATGAGTTGAGTTCAAGGTGCATAGTTTTTGCATCTAGATGAACTATAACTCATCAAATTTCTTTGGTGGATTATTAGGAAAGCTTGTATACAAGTCATGTACATTGAGCCCAAGGAATATGATCCAAAATAAGGTTTTGAAAATATTTTAAAATCCTTTTGAAAAACCTTGGTGAAGCCTATTTTTTTTATAGCAATCATCATTGATGAAGTTGATACAAAGTGAGCCAAAACTTAGAAGTTTTCTTCACTTTTGAATTTTGTATCATTTTCAGTATATTATGGGTAAAATAATTTTCAAATATTTTTCACCCATTGTATTTACTATAAGTAATATACGTATCAAATTTCGTGATTTTTTGATATACGTAGAATTACTTATGATTTTTTGAAATTCGATTCTAATAATTGAAATTCGGAAATTTCAGTTATCAGTCGACTGCCCTGGGTGGCAGGCGACTGATGTGAGTGACAGTCGACTGGTATCTGATGGAGTCGACTGCCAATGCTGATTTCAAAAAAATAAGGTTTGTTTAGCCCATGTTCAGCTGCGGTTAAGGTCCCTAACCACTCCAAACCCTAGGATATGCTTTGGGAAGCATTATAAAGGGTGAAAATCCATTGGATATGGATTTGGAGAGGTATTAGGGTGATGTATCAAATTTAAGGTATTGAAAAGTTCAATGTTGAACTTTAGACCTTATTTTTGATGGTTTAGAGTTCCTATTGACTTAGGGACTTCCCAAAGACATTGTAAGTGCAATGGTAAAGGGGGAGCAAGCCTTTAGGGGGAGGTATTTGTGGGGGGTCGATCGGTGTGTATTGGCCCGCTAGAGGGGGGTGAATAACCCTCTTTCGTTCGATGATGGAATTTGCTCGTTCTCGTTGCGTCGCTTGTCTACGATTGTTGTTAGCGTAGCGGAATAACAATTATAATAACAATACTAACAACACATAACAATCACAAGCAATACACAAGCATATACGTGGTTCGGAACCGAATGGTTCCTACTCCACGGGCGAGCTCACCGAGCTCTAGTTATGCGCACGACACTAACTAAACTCCTTCTTGACTACACGTTGGAGGTGGAGAAACCTCTCACAAGCTATTACAACAAGTAATATATGAAATACAAGCAATACAAAGACAAATACGAAATACACGTAAAGAACACTTTACAATGCTTGCTTTGAACCCTTTGCTTATAGCTTGCTTTAGATGGCTCTTGAAGGTCTGGAATGCAGCAGCAATTCCCCTCCAATAGCTTCACAAAAGTCTTGGTGAAATCCTCCAACTTGAGCTCCATTTATAACCTGCATCAAGCTATTTTCGCGCCCATCTGTCGACTGCCAAAAGGCCCCAGTCGACTGCCCCTGTAGTCGTTGTCTCACAATGGCCAAATCCACGTCAGATAAGTTCCAACGAATCTCCTACCAGTCAACTGCCAGTCCATGGTAGTCGATTGGTGACCTAGTAGCCGATTGCCCAATCGGCTACGGAGCGTTCTGTGCTTGCGACACTCCCATCAGTCGACTGCCATCCCTTGGCAGTCGACTGCCAAGCACAAAACCCGCAGTCTTAAACCAGTCGAACCCTAGTCGACTTGGACCAGTCGACTGACACCTATGCCAGTCGACTGTTGTCGGGCAAAACCTCAAACACCAAGTTGTTTGAGCATTCGACCATCGAGTAAACCCTCAAACATCAAGTTTGATCCTCTGACACTCAGTCTTAGCCACTTGGCCAAGTCCACATCATCCCTCATGGAGTTCTCCACCGAAGCTCTCTTCCCTCGGCCTACATCCCTCGAATGCGCCAAGCGCACAGCTTCGCAACACGATCCTTCGCGTCTCTTGCCCTCGAAGTATGCTTCCCTTTGGGCTCACTCCATTCGCTCCCCGTCCGGCGGTCCCTCGGATGCACCAAGCGCATGACTTCGCAATGCCATCCTTCACCGACTCAAGGACCCCGAGCCTAGTGAACTTACCAAGTCCTCAAGACTTCCCACATGCACCAAGCGTACGGCTTCGCAATGCATTTCTCACCAAGCACCAAGCGCACGGCTTCGCAATGCTTTGGACTTTTCACACACCAAGCTCCATGCTTGGATTTTCCATGCCAACTCCATGTTGGACTTTCCCACACCAAGCTCCATGCTTGGATTTCCCATGCCAACTCCATGTTGGACTTTCCCATGACAATCCCATGTCATGAGTTTTGTCTATCATCAAAATCCTATCAAGGTACTGCTCGAGTTAAACTCGAGTCAACCTGGGTCGATTGCACCAACAATCTCCCCCTTTTTGATGATTGACAAAACTAACATCTCAAGTCTACCAATTCTTTCGTATTGGCAATTCTCACATCCCAAATGAGAATTCCAAACCTAATTGGTAACTTGGTAACTTCTCCCCCTTTTTGACATTACATCAAAAAGGTCCTCCCCAAGAGTATGAATGTCTCATATCCCAATGAGATCTTACAATCTCTCCCTTAGAGGAACACATGCCTACAATCTTTCTAGTGATTCCATATCACTTAAGAGAGGTAACACAAACTTTCCTCCCATGAGGAAATACACATCCATCTTCCCATGATGGATACCTCCCCCTAGAGGCTTGCTTCCCCTTGACCATTGCACCAACAATGTCCTTGGAGAGTCCCTAAGCCAATAGGAACATTTAACCAATCAAAATTAAGGCAAAGTTTAACAATGAACTCTCTTCCATCTTAAAATTGATACTCTCCCTAAACCCATCTCCTAATCCATGTTCAATGGATTTCCACCCTTTCTATTGTTCTCCCAAGCATATCCTAGGGTTAGGAGTGGTTAGGGGACCTTAACCTAACTGAACATGGGCCTAATCAACAAGATTTACCCAAAATCAGCTTGGGCAGTCGACTGAATTCAAAAATTAGTCATTTTGCCACCTCATCATCGATCGTAGCCACCATGGCGGATCGATAATACATTGTAGTTTTCTGAATTTCAGAAATGACTTTCTGAAATTCATAAGTAAATATACATAGGTTTAAAAATCTTGAAATTTGGTATGTATATTACTTATCATAAACACTATGGGTGAAAATTATTTAAAAATTATTTTACCCACTAAATTAGGAGATTGATACAAAGTCCAAAAGTTGAGAAAAGCTTCAATAAAGAGCCCTCTTTGTGTCATCACATTCAATGGTGATAGCTATCAAAAGATAGGCTTCACCATGGTTTTTCAAAATGTTTTCAAAATGTTTTTGAAACCTTTTATTTCTTTTTCCTAGACATCTCACTTATATCTAGATGTGTAAAATACATACAAGGCAAGTTTTTAGTGAGATGTGGGGTTTTGATCTTTTAATGGTTTCATGCATATTTCTAGGCAATATTATTTGATTCCCATCAAATTATGCCATGGTCCTTAATTCCATTCTATTTTATGCATGATGATGATTATGGCATAAATATGATATAGATAAAAGCATATGCCAAAATCATGATGTCATGGCATGTAAGAGACATCTAAGCATACATGACATCTAAAAATAATTCTAAACATGATCATGACATTTTTATAGATAAAAATGAAAATGATGTCATGACATGGCAAGGCAAACAAATCATGGCAAGTAAAATATACTAAGGTATAAAATACCTAAGTGTTAAATCCAAATTGTCATTTCTAGGGTTAAGTCCATTTTTGCCTTAATAGCCATTTTCTCCCAAGTGTGTCATAAACCCAAAATGACACACCAATACCTCTAAGACCTATTTGTACCAATTTAATCATTTTTAACTTCTCAAGCACATTGACACATCCTAATGTGTCAACTCTATTATGGTTAGGTTAACTACCCATCCACTTAGGGTTGACACACCCTAACCCATTTAGCGTGAATCGATCACGCTCTTAGGAACCCAATACCTATTGGAGCTCCTTGGGTTAACAAGGTATTCCCTAGGGATAACTTCCCTATATACCTTTCTAATGACCTTTTTAAGCTTTGAAGCCTTAGTCAAATGGGCCTTTTCTAGGTCAACACTAGAGGTGACTCCTCCTTTGACCTTCCAAGTGGCTACATTTGATTTCTTTGAGGTCTTAGCCACTAAGCAAACACCATGGCTAGACTTAGGGATAGCTTCTCTATTAGCCTTGGTTTTTCTAGACCTAGAAATAGTTCCATAATCAAATGGAACATTATGATAAGTCTTCTTGGGCTTAGATTTGTGACCCAAACCTTCATTTCCCTTAGACCATTTTTGAACCTTAGGTCTTAACTTTTGGGCATTAGACCCCTTAACCAAATTTGTGATTATTGCTAGGGTCTTCTCAAGTTTTTCTAGCCTTGACCTCAAGACTTGGTTTTCTAGCTCTAATTTTTCCAATTTTGATTTTTCATTTATCTTTTGGGAAGACCTCTTGTTCTTAGGCATGTGCCTAGACTTTTTGGGATTAATACCCAAATTTTCTTCTATTCTCCTAATGGACTCTTTTGGTAAAATATTTCTAGAATTTTGAGTCCTAGGTTTGTCCTTAGACAAACTAACATGCTTAGCACCTAAACACACATATTTATTCCTACTAGCATGCTTTTCATTGATGATTGCCAGAGAGCTAAAGTAATTCTTAGTATGCTTTTTAATTCTAGGAATTGAAGGTGCATTAACTAAATGTACCTTAGGGTTAGCTTTTGAGGCTCTCCCTATATGAGATACACCTTCTTGCCCTTTCTTCCTCCCCCTAGGGCATTGGCTTCGGTAGTACCCCCTATGGTTGCATTTGAAGCACACAATGTGCTCTTTGCTCTTAATTGAGGGGACTCCGGCATCCTTTGACTTTTGGTTGACTTTTGGTGCCGATGCCTTTTCCTTAGCCAATTTAGGGCATTTGCTCTTGTAATGCCCATTCTCCCTACACTCAAAGCATATTATGTGATTTTTATTTAAAATAATAACACTTGAGTTACCTAGGGAGGTGGTGGAGGCCTCTTCACTTCTTCCGAAGGTAGAAGCTTCATTTTGATCTTGCTCCGGAATGGAAATCCTTTCCTCCCCCTCAATGCTAGAGGTGGAGGTATCCACCAAATCATCAACATCTTCAAATGTGGAGGGGCTTTCTTCCACGGCATCTTCCTCTACTTGTGCCGGTTGGGAATTTTCTTGAAATTTCATTATCTTTTCCCATAATTTCTTTGCATCCCTATAGTCACCCAATCTAGACCAAATATGATTAGGTAACAAATCACCAAGTAAT
This sequence comes from Wurfbainia villosa, assembly GCA_025175895.1. Lineage (NCBI taxonomy): Eukaryota > Viridiplantae > Streptophyta > Magnoliopsida > Zingiberales > Zingiberaceae > Wurfbainia > Wurfbainia villosa. The sequence goes on from CM045997.1 coordinate 35,977,133, forward strand.
TTTATTACCTCAAGATTTGTCTTGAAGTCCTTTATTTGGTCTTGGATCCACCTTGACTTCTCAATTTTCCTATTTCTTTCATCCCTAGGCAATTTGAAACTGTTTTCTAAGATTAGCATAAAATCAAAATCGGTTTCTAGATATACCTCCATTTTTCTTCTCCACCATAGAAAATCTCCTTCGAACTTTGATGGTTGAAGGTTGTAGCCGGCCATTTTGTAGTGCTCTCGCGGCGGTTAGTCCTTGAAGAGCGACCTTGGCTCTGATACCACTTGTGGGGGATCGATCGATGTGTATTGGCCCACTAGAGGGGGGTGAATAGCCCTCTTTCGTTCGATGATGGAATTTTCTCGTTCTCGTTGCGTCGCTTGTCTACGATTGTTGTTAGCGCAGCAGAATAACAATGATAATAACAATACTAACAACACATAACAATCACAAGAAATACACAAACATATACGTGGTTCGGAACCGAATGGTTCCTACTCTACGGGCTAGCTCACCGAGCTCTAGTTATGCGCACGACACTAACTAAACTCCTTCTCGACTACACGTCGGAGGTGGAGAAACCTCTCACAAGCTATTACAACAAGTAATATATGAAATACAAGAAATACAAAGACAAATACGAAATACACGTAAAGAACACTTTACAATGCTTGCTTTGAACCCTTTGCTTGTAGCTTGCTTTAGATGGCTCTTGAAGGTCTGGAATGCAGCAGCAATTCCCCTCCAATAGCTTCACAAAAGTCTTGGCGAAATCCTACAACTTGAGTTCCACTTATAACTTGCATCAAGTTGTTTTCGCTCCCATCAGTCGACTGCCAAAAGGCCCCAGTCGACTGTCCCTGTAGCCGTTGTCTCACAACGGCCAGATCCACGTCGGATAAGTTCCAACGGATCTCCTACCAGTCGATTGCCAGTCCATGGCAGTCGACTGGTGACCTAGTAGGCGACTGCCCAGTCGACTACGGAGTGTTCTATGCTTGCGACACTCCCATCAGTCGACTGTCATCCCTCGGCAGTCGACTGCTGTCGACATCAGTCGACTGCCAAGCACAAAACCCGCAATCTTAAACCAGTCGAACCCTAGTCGACTTGGAACAGTCAACTGACACCTATGCCAGTCGACTGTTGTCAGGCAAAACCTCAAACACCAAGTTGTTTGAGCATCCGACCGTCGGATAAACCTCAAACACTCAAGCTTAGCCACTTGGCCAAGTCCACATCATCCCTCATGGAGTTCCCCACCGAAGCTGTCTTCCCTCGGCCTACGTCCCTCAGATGCACCAAGCGCACGACTTCACAACGCCATCCTTCGCGTCTCTTTCCCTCGAAGTATACTTCCCTTTGGGCTCACTCCATTCGCTTCCCGTCCGGCGGTCCCTCAGATGTACCAAGCACACGGCTTCGCAATGCCATCCTTCATCGACTCAAGGACCCCGAGCCTAGTGAACTTACCAAGTCCTCAAGACTTCCCACATGCACCAAGCGTACGACTTCGCAATGCATTTCTCACCAAGCACCAAGTGCACGGCTTCGCAATGCTTTGGACTTTTCACACACCAAGCTCCATGCTTGGATTTTCCAAGCCAACTCCATGTTGGACTTTCCCACACCAAGCTCCATGCTTGAATTTCCCATGCCAACTCCATGTTGGACTTTTCCATGGCAATCCCATGTCATGAGTTTTGTCTATCATCAAAATCCTATCAAGGTACTGCTCGAGTCAAACTTGAGTCAACCTGGGCCGATTGCACCAACAGTATCCATCATGGGATGATGGATGTGTTTTTCTCTTCTTGAAGGGGAGAAGTTATTGGGAGAGTATCATCAATTGGGAAAATTGATAGGATTTTGAGAGACCCAATTTGAAAATTGGGAGAGTGGATAGGATTGCCTCTCTTGAGTGATATGGGATTTATCACTAGGAAGATGGTAGGCATCCTAGGTATTTTTGGACCAAGGAGGAGATTGTAAGATCTCATTGGGACATGAGACATTGACCTCCTTGGAGAGATAACCTTTTTGATGTTAGTCAAAAAGAGAGAGAATATTTGGGGGAGAATATTTTGGAGAAGGTTAAATTACCAATTTGGGATAATTGGTAAGGAGTTTTTGAGTTAGATGGTCTCACTCAAATGGTTTGTTTGGTTTTTGTCAAACATCAAAAAGGGGGAGATTGTTGGTGCAATTTGCCCAGGTCACGATTAACCAGGACTCGAGCTTGGCTCGAGAGATGTTTTGATGTCAGACAAAAATATATGACAATGTAATTGTCATAGTAAAGTCCATGTCATGGGTACTTGGCATGGAAAGTCCAAGTGGGACACTTGGCATTTGGGAAAGTCCAAGCTTGAGTCTTGGCATTTGAGAAGTCCAAGGGGTTTGATATTGGCGGCGTAAAGTTCAAGGGTGGAGTCTTGGCAGCATAAGTCCAATGGTTAGCAGCGTAAAGTCGAAGCGGAGTCTTGGCGGCGTAAGTCTAATGTGCCTTGGCGGTGTAGACACCGTTAGCATGACATAGCCGATGGAAGCACGTGAAGGCTAGCGCGATGGATGAACAAGCCATGGATGACTTGGAGGGATCCGAGAGGCGTGAGGCTGATGGAGGTGGCTAGAAGGCTTAGGTATAGACTAAGGGTGGTCTAGCAAGTATGGGGACACCATACTTGGGTTAAAACTTCATCTTTGAGGTTGGCAGTCGACTGACATTATAGCTGGTTCGACTGCCGAGAGTCGACTAGAGCTCGACTGCCACTTAGGGCTGAAATTGCCATGGCAGTCGACTGCCATGGATGGCAATCACCTGCCAGTTGAGTTGAAAGCACAGAATGCTCCATAGCCGATTGGGCAGTCGGCTATGAGTGCTGGCAGTCGACTGCCAATGTTGACAGTCGACTGTCAAGAGATCCGTTGGAACTTGTACAACGTGGATTGAGCCGTTGTCTCACAGTTACAGTGTTGGCAGTCGACTGGGGCCTTATGGAAGTCGACTACCAGGTGGAAATTCAGGTCGCGCAAAAGGATAAAAGGAGCTCAACGAGAGGGTTTTTTCACATGGTTTCTTGAGCATCCTTAGAGAGATTTGTTGCTGCAAATCAGGGTCTCCAAGGACATTCTTCAAGCAACCAAAAGCAAGCAATCCAAAGCATTTGTAAAGTGTTTTATTTACTTGTATTACATTATATTTCATTGTATTTTCATTGTATTGCTGTTGTATACATTGTACGAGGTTTCTCCACCTCCGGATTGTTCCGAGAAGGAGTTATTACATAGTGGTGTGCTTGTGGCATCGCTAGGGCTCGTTTGAGCCCGATCCGTGGAGTAGGAACCTTGCGGTTCCGAACCATGTTAAATATTTATGTATTGGTGTGTTCGTGTTTGTCCTACTTCGTTATTGTTTTTATTATTATCATTCTGCTGCGCATAACGAGTTTGGTAGAGACGAACGCGAAAGATTTCCATCTACGTACAAGCATGTCGCTATTCACCCCCCTATCTAGCAGTCTCAAATCTTCAACAATTGGTATCAGAGCCCGGGGCTCTTCTACGGATTAATCGCCGGGAGCTAAAGAAGCTAGAGGGAAGATGGAATTCCAAGACAAGCTTGGCTGGGACATCAACACTCCACCGCCATATGATCGAGAAGACTTTTCGGCGTGGAAAGCAAGAATGGAGACATTCTTGATGATGGATATAGAGGATTGGTTCATCCTCGTAGAAGGCTTTGAACCTCCTCGGGATAAGAACGAAAATGTCTTGAAATTGAAGTGGACACAAGAGCAACGTCTCAAGTTCAAGACCGAAGTCAAGGTAACAAAGCTTTTAGAAGATTTGATACCTAATGACATTTTATCGAGTTTAGGTGAATTTCAAGATGCCAAGGAGCTATGGGACAAATTGGCCAAGTTCTATGAGAAGCCTCACTTGGCACAAGTAGAAGAAGAAGAATCTTCATCGGCTCAAGAAGAGGAAGAAGTCAAGGAAGAATCATCATCATCTTCACAAGCGAGTGAGGACTCGAAAGTTGAGAAGGAATCAACTTCCGGATTGGTGGAAGAAGAGGAGACCTCCACCTCTAGGATTGAGGGGGAGGAGATTAGAGCATCTACACCGGAGCAATCTCAAGAAGAATCATCTACATCCGGTAGAGAAGAAGAGCAAGCTCAAGAGAACCTCACCACCACCCTAGGTAACTCAAGCATGTCAATTAATAACAAAATTCATATAATATGCTTTGAGTGTAGGGAATCCGGACACTACAAGAGTAAGTGTCCAAAAAGGGTTAAGAAAGCTCCTCCGGCACCAAAAGTCAATGAAAAAGTCAAGGATGTCGGCGTCCCCACCAAGAAGAGCAAGGAGCACATGGTGTGCTTCAAATGCTGACAACCAGGATACTATAGGAGCCAATGTCCTAGAAGAAAGGAGGGAGCTTTACAAGTAGGGGGAATTTCTAAGACTAACCCTAAGGTATATTTTCATAATGCTCATTCCTTAAATTCTAAGCAAAAGCATGCTAGAATTAATTTAAATAATTTTGCTATTACTCATGAATCAAAACATGCTAGAAATAATAATTATGGTTGTCTAGAAGCTAAACATGTTGGTTTTAGGACTAAGGAGAAATCTAGAAATAATAACTCTAGACCTATTTCAAAGAAGGAGAAATTTGGGACTAATGTCCCTAAAAATGTCATACCTAGGGAATCTATTAGGAAAATATAAGAGCACCTAGGTTTTAACCCCAAATGGACTAGGCATATGCCTAGGAAGAACCATGTCCAAGGATTAAATGAAAATTCTAAAATTGGACAATTAGAATTAGAGAACCAAGCCTTGAGATCAAGGCTTGAAAAACTTGAGAAGACCCTTAAAATTATGCAAAATCAATTTAAAGGGTCAAGTGATCAAAAGTCTAGGTCCAAAAGTCAAAGTCAACACTTAGGACCTAAGAATCAAAAGTCAACCAAGGGCAAGAATGGTTTGGGTCACAAACCTAAGCCTAAGATGACTTATCATAATGTTCCATTAGATTATGGAACACAATCTAGGTCTAGGAAAACTAAGGTTACTAGGGAAGTTATCCCTAAGAGTAACCAAAGTTTGTGCCTAGTGGCTAGGGTTTCAAGGAAACCTAGGGTGACCACTAAGAAGGTTGCAAGGGGAGTTACCCCTAGAGTCAACCTAGGTAAGACCCAAATGACCAAGGCTAATAAGCCTAGGAGGATCATTAGGAAGGTATCTAGAGAGGTTATCCCTAAGGAATACCTAATTAACCCTCGAAACTCAAATAGGTTTTGGGTTCCTAAGAGCGTGATTGATTCACGCTAGATGGGTTTAAGGTGTGCCAACTTTGATTGGATGGGTAGTTAACTCAACCATGGTAAAGGTGGCACTTTAGGCAATTTTCAAGGTTATGGGTACCTTGGAAATAGGTTTGATTTTTAATCCTAAAAGATTTTAGGATGTGCCAATATACCTTGAAGATTATGAAAAATCAATTGAATTGGCATAATTTAGGTTTAGAGGTCATAGTGTGTCATTTTAGGTTTTTGGCACACTTGGGAGATTAATAGGAATAATGGCAAAAATATACTTAATTATCTCAAATGGCAACTAATATTAAATTTAGGTATTATTATACTTATACCTTTTAATTGCCATACCTTTATTGTCATATGCCATGACATGACATCATGTTTATTTTCATCATTCATATGTCATGATCATGTTTAGGATTAAGGATTTAAATGTCATGTGCTTTAGTTTTATATCATATGCCATGACATTATGATCATTGGCCATGTTTTATTTTTTCTATTATTATGTCAGGATCATTTCATGCATTTAATTGATTAAAATTGATTTAAGGACAATGACATGACTTGGAGTCCCATTTATAAGGGAATCAAGTAGAGTTGCCTTAGAAAAATGCATGAAACCCTAGTTTAGGGAGAACAAAACCCACATCTCACATCACATTGACATGTATGTGTATTTATACACCCTAGATACATGTGAGATGCTAGGATATGAGTTGAGTTCAAGGTGCATAGTTTTTGCATCTAGATGGACTATAACTCATCTAATTTCTTTGGTGGATCATTGGGAAAGTTTGTATACAAGTCATGTACATTGAGACCAAGGAATATGATCCAAAATAAGATTTTAAAAATATTTTAAAATCCTTTTGAAAAACCTTGGTGAAGCCTATTTTTTTTTATAGCAATCATCATTGATGAAGTTGATACAAAGTGAGCCAAAACTTAGAAGTTTTCTTCACTTTTGAATTTTGTATCATTTTCAGTATATTATGGGTAAAATAATTTTCAAATATTTTTCACCCATTCTATTGACTATAAGTAATATATGTATCAAATTTCGTGATTTTTCGATATACATAGAATTACTTATGATTTTCTGAAATTCAATTCTGATATCTGAAATTCGAAAATTTTAGTTATCATTCACTGCCCTGTGTGGCAGTTGACTGATGTGAGTGGCAGTCGACTGGTATCCGATGGAGTCGACTGCCAATGCTGATTTCGAGAAAACAAGGTTTGTTTAGCCCATGTTCAGCTGCGGTTAAGGTCCCTAACCACTCCTAACCCTAGGATATGCTTTGGGAACCATTATAAAGGGTGAAAATCCATTGGATATGGGTATGGAGAGGTGTTAGGGTGATGTATCGAATTTAAGGTATTGAAAAGTTCAATGTTGAACTTTAGACCTTATTTTTGATGGTTTAGAGTTCCTATTGGCTTAGGGACTTCCCAAGGACATTGTTGGTGCAATGATCAAGGGGGAGCAAACCTTTAGGGGGAGGTATCCATCTTGGGATGATGGATGTATTTTTCTCTTCTTGAAGGGGAGAATTTATTGGGAGAGTATCATCAATTGGGAAAATTGATGGGATTTTGAGAGACCCAATTTGGAAATTGGGAGAGTGGATAGGATTGGCTCTTTTGAGTGATACCTGTGCTGGAAAAAGTCGATGAGTCGATTGATCGGGACCATCAGTCGACTGATGCCACTGTTGTCGTGAGACAACGGCTAGATCCACGCTGGATAAATCCAACAGATCCATCATCAGTTGACTGACCATACCCATCAGTCGACTGATGGAGCCTTCAGTCGACCAGTCGAGTGTTGACTCCATTCTGTGCCCGATTTCACGAGCACCAGTTGACTGATCACACGATCAGTCGACTGCTCAAGCCAGCAGTCGACTGCCCACCTCTGGCAGTCGACTGCTAGGCCACTTCCCGCTGTCAAACCCTAATTGACTCAGGCCAGTCGACTGCCACATGACACCAGTCGACTGGCACACCTCAAACATGAGGTTTTAGCCCAAGTATGGTTCTCCCATACTTGCTAGACCACCCTTAGCCTAGACCTAAGCCTTCTAGCCACCTCCATCAGCCTCACGCCCCTCGGATCCCTCCAAGTCATCCATGACTTGTTCATCCATCGCGCTAGCCTTCAGGTGCTACCATCGGCTATGTCACGCTAATGGTGTCTACACCGCCAAGGCACATTGGACTTACGCCGCTAAGACTCCGCTTGGACTTTATGCCGCCAACCATTGGACTTATGCTGCCAAGACTCCCGCTTGGACTTTACGCCGCCAATATCAAACCCCTTGGACTTCTCAAATGCCAAGACTCAAGCTTGGACTTTCCTTTGCCAACCCATATTGGACTTTCCTTGCCAAGACCCATGCTTGGACTTTTCATGCCAAGTACCCATGACTTGGACTTTACCTTGTCAAGACTCATGCTTGGGCTTTCCCAAATGCCAAGTGTCCCACTTGGACTTTCCATGCCAAGTACCCAAGACTTGGACTTTCCCATGACAATTACATTGTCATATATTTTTGTCAAACATCAAAACATCTCTCGAGCCAAGCTCGAGTCTTGGTCAATCGTGACCTGGGCCGATTACACCAATAATCTCCCCCTTTTTTATGTTTGACAAAAACTAAACAAACCATTTGAGTTAGACCATCTAACTCAAAAACCCTTACCAATTTACCAAATTGGAAATCTTATCTTTCTCCCCCTTTTTGACATACATCAAAAAGGTTATCTCTCCAAGGAGGTCAATGTCTCAAGTCCCAATGAGATCTTACAATCTCCTCCTTGATCCAAAAAAAAATACCTAGGATGCCTACCATCTTCCTAGTGATAAGTCTCATATCACTCAAGAGAGGCAATCCTATACTCTCTCTCAATTTCCAAATTGGGTTTCTCAAAATCCCATTAATTTTCCAATTGATGTCTTTCTCCCAATAACTTCTCCCCTTCAAGAATACAAAAAAAAAAAAAAAATACATCCATCATCCCATGATGGATACCTCCCCCTAAAGGCTTGCTCCCCTTGACCATTGCACCAACCATGTCCTTGGGAAGTCCCTAAGCCAATAGGAACTCTAAACCATCAAAAATAAGGTTAAAAGTTCAAACATGAACTCTCCCCACCTTAAATTTGATACAATATCCTAACACCTCTCCTAATCCATATCCAATGGATTTTCAACCTTTATAATGCTTCCCAAAGCATATCTTAGGGTTAGGAGTGGTTAGGGACCTTAACCGTAGCTGAACAAGGGCTAAACAAACCTTATTTTCCCTAAATCAGAAATGGCAGTCGACTCTGTCAGATACCAGTCGACTGCCACTCACATCAGTCGACTGCCACCAAGGCCAATCGACTGATAACTGAACTTTTTGAATTTCAATTATCAGAGTCGAATTTCAGAAAATCATAAGTAATTCTACGTATATCGAAAAATTACGAAGTTTGATACGTATATTACTTATAGTCAATACAATGGGTGAAAAATATTTGAAAATTATTTTACCCATAAAATACTAAAATTGATATAAAATTCATAAGTGAAGAAAACTTCTAAGTTTTGGCTCACTTTGTATCAACTTCATCAATGGTGATTGCTATCAAAAGATAAACTTCACCAATTTTTTCTAAAATGACTTTAAAATGTTTTCAAAACTTTATTTTGGATAATATTCCTTGGGCTCAATGTATATGACTTGTACACAAGCTTTCCCAATGATTCACCACTCATATAAGATGAGTTTGAGTTCATCTAGATGCAAAAACTATGCACCTTAAACTTAACTCATATCCTAACATCTCACATGTATCTAGGGTGTATAAATACACATACATGTCAATGTGATGTGAGATGTGGATTTTGTTCTCCCTAATCTAAGGTTTCATGCATTTTTTAAGGCAACCCTACTTGATTCCCTTATACATGGGATTTCAAGTCATGTCAATTGTCCTTAACTCAATTTTAATCAAATGCATGAATGATTATGACATTAAAGATGGTATAAATAAACACATGCTCATAATCATGATGTCATGACATAATATGAAATCTAAAAACACACGACATTAATCCTTAATCCTAAAACTTGATCATGACATATAAATGAGGAAAAATAAACATGATGTCATGTCATGGCATATGGCAAATCAAGGCATGACAAATAAAAAGTATAGGTATAATAATACCTAAATTTTAATATTAATTGCCTTTTGAGATAATTAAGTATATTTTTTCCATATTCCTATTAATCTCCCAAGTGTGCAAAAAACCCAAAATGACACACTATGACCTCTACACCTAAAACGTACCAATTTGATCATTTTATCAAACTACTCAAATAATATTGGCACATCCTAAAACCTTTTAGGATATAAGATCAAACCTATTTCCAAGGTAACCATAACCTTGAAAATAACCTAAAGTGCCACCTTTATCATGGTTGAGTTACCTACCCACCCAATCAAGGTTGGCACACCCTAAACCCATCTAGCGTGAATCAATCACGCTCTTAGGAACCCAAAACCTATTTGAGCTCCTAGGGTTAACTAGGTATTCCTTAGGGATAACCTCCCTAGATACCTTCTTAATGACCCTCCTAGGCTTGTTAGCCTTGGTCATTGTGGTCTTACCTAGGTTGACTCTAGAGGCAACTCCCCTTGCAACCTTCTTAGTGGCCACCCTAGGTTTTCTATAAACCCTAGCCACTAGGCACAAACCTTAGTCAACTCTAGGGATGACTTCCCTATTGACCTTGGTCTTTCTAGACCTAGATTATGTTCCATAATCAAATGGAACACTATGATAAGCCACCTTAGGCTTAGGTTTGTGACTCAAACCTTTCTTGCCCTTGGTTGACTCTTGTCTTTTAGGTCCTAAGTGTTGACTTTGAGATTTTGACCCTTGACTTTGACCATTAGACCCTTGAAATTGATTTTGTATTTTATTTAGGGTCTTTTCCAATTTCTCAAGCCTTGATCTCAAGACTTGGTTTTCTAATTCTAATTGCCCAATTTTAGAATTTTGATTTGGTCTTTGGGCATTATCCTTTCTAGGCATATGTCTAGTCCATTTAGGATTAAAAACTAGGTGTTCTTGTATTTTCCTAATAGATTCCCTATGTATGATTTTTCTAGGGACATTAGTCCCAAATTTTTCCTTATCTCCTAAGTGGACACTTTTAGCACCTAAACACAAATATTTATTTTTAGCATGCTTTTCATGATGAATTACAAGAGAATTAAAATTCCTAGCATGCTTTTGACTTTTAAATTTAGAAGGTACATTATTAAAATATACCTTATGGTTTGCCTTAGAGGCTCCCCCTACTTGTGATGCTCCCCTTTGAGTCTTCTTCTCCCCCTTTTGTAGCGCCCACCCTTCCCGTTCTCCTAACACACATCCTATAGACGAGCAGCGGCGCTATGCGATCATACATTCATGTATATAACAGCGGAAGCATTTAAAAACTTTACAACTTTTAACTCTAATTCCATTAACCCAATCAACCTAACAATTTAATCATGGCAAAAGGTCTTAGCGATTTATTTAACTAAACATGTATTAACCATTTCAAGGTTCATAAAAATAAACATGAGTAACAACCATAGAAAGCATTAACGTCTCCTAACAGTTTACACATAAATTGAAAATCATGCATAAGTCCGTATATGAAAAATGATCTCGTCCACCATGCCACTGCCACACACATCTTTGCCCCTCCTGCTGCTCCCTTTAATTTATCCATTCCTTGCCCTTTTCTGCAGTACAAGGAAAGTAAACTCTAAGCACATAGACTTAGTAAGGTCCTTTCCTACTCACAAAAACATGCATCGTGAATTAAACGTAAAGTAATGACATGTTCGTTTAAACAACATATGAGCACAACATTTATTTAAAGTAGAGACATGATCAATTTAGGAAAAAAACATAAACTTAGCATTTTCATCGTAATAGTACATTGTCTCTAAACATGATAATTCGATGAACATAAAATGGTATATGCAGGATGCTCTTTGAAAACGTATAGTTTATATACTTAAACATAATCTCAACATATTGGGCCCGACATTGTACCACATACATCATTCGCGCGCATCCTAAATAGATCTGAGGTACCTAATCCTGAACCTACTAGGTTACTAGGTCCGTACTATGTCCGTCGACCTAGGGGCAACCTTGGAGCCCATCCCGTGGACCTTGTTAGGGTCCGGTACAAGCCATGCATAAAGTAAAATAACATACATGTTATTTTTCCTAAAGAGTGTTCTTGTCCCCACTCTTAGGGAAATATTTCTTAGACATTTCATATACGTGAGTCATGCCTAACATGGGTGAAAACATAAGCATGTAGCATAGCATAAATCGACATGAGTACAATTTAACATGGCATAAGATAGTGACATAAGAAAAATTAAGCTAACATAAATAGAAATCATCAAATCAAAACCTTGTTACAAGCACAAGAAGATTCATGCAAGCCTACCAAACTGACACATCCTTTACAATAAAATATACAGAAAATTTAAGAAATATATACAAATCTTAGAAAACATTAACTAAGTACAATGGATTAACACAAATTAGCATTTTCCAAAAAATATAAATAGATAGATGTTTCGTTCTTATAATAATAAGATGATTTTACCAATGCCAGCACACCCACTTACTATTCCTAGTAAGATCCTCCAGTACTCCTAATAAGACTGCTGGGGTTTACAATTTGTTGGAGCTAAATAAAACTTATGCTGAATCAATAGACATATTTCCTTGGCTAATTTTTGACACAACAAACTGTCATAGCACTTGGAATCAAGCCAAACCAACTCAATATATATTTTGGTTTGACCAATTTGATGTGAGATGAAAAAAAACATCAACTACTATTATTTTGGTTAATTATTACTAAGACAGCTTCTGAAATTTGGTGCCCCTTAAGCAAAAAAAGAGTTTCATAAGATTGTTCAAGAATAATTTCTCTAATCCTATTAGCCGAATCTTCTACACATAGTTCTAGATTCTTTCGTTCAAAATCAAGCATACAACATTACATCGTAAGCACTTATACTGCAGGTGAGGGGATACTTACATCCTACGCTTTTTCACCAATTTATACCGTTAGATTTCGTAAAGAAAAGATCTCCTTCGTATTCCTGTGCTTTAGCGTGATCCTTTACCAAGTTCTTAAGGAGATCCCTCTTGAAAATTTCCTCTTGAATTATTTTACGGTGGAGAAATTATAGAAGCTCTCCTTTTTTTTTCTTTTGTTTTCGTTAGTGGAGAGAGGATCGACGTTTGGAAAAAACGAGAGAGACAGATGAGAGGCGGTGGGAGAGAAGAGGAGGTGTGGGTGTTGGTCGGCGTTGGGAGAGAAGAGGAGGAGAGAGAGAGCATGGGTGGGCAGCTGGAAAAAAAAACGAGAGAGAAAAAATAAAAGAAATCCATATATATAAATTAGGATTTTTCTTAACCTAATTACCCCTTTAAATAATTAGTCAAATTAACTAATTTCTTCTTTTTTTTCGCCTATAGATATATTTTATTATATTCTACTCATTGGTAATCTTATGACTTAGTGGTGGGAAGCCTATTCCCCCAAATCAATGGTTCATGATTCAAGCCTCGATTACGAACTATTTATTTATTTTTTTCTTTTTTTTTATTCTTATTTCTATATATATATATATCCTTTAAATAAAAATATAGTAACTAAAATTTGGGATGCTACACCTTTGGGCATTGATTACGGTAGTGTCCCGGTTGCCGACATTTGAAGCAAATCACTTGCTCCTTACTTTTGGTTGTTGGGGGACTGACATCCTTAACTTTTGGTGTCGGTGGAGCTTTTCTTACTCTCTTTGGGCATTTTCTCTTGTAATGCCCACTTTCCCTACACTCAAAGCAAATTATATGATTTTTATTTAAACCTAAATTGCTTGAGTTACCTAGAGTATTTGTGGTGGTAGGTGCCGGAGTTGAATTTTGAGCTTCTTCATCTTGACCGGATGTCGAAGCTTCTTCTTGATGTTCCGGTGTGGAAGTTCTCTCCTCCCCCTCAATCCTTGAGGTGGATGCTTCTTCCACTTCCTCCACCGATCCGGAAGTTGACTCCCTATCAACTTCCGACTCCTCAAACTCTTTAGATGGCGATGTACTTGCTTGAGCTTGAGAGGGTGAGCACTCCTCTTCTTCTTCTTCTTCATCTTGGACCGATGATAAATTTTCATGGAGCTTTTCCACTTGGCTCCATAGCTCCTTGAAATATACATAATTACCTAACATACACAAGATATTGTTAGGCATTAAATCAATTAAAAATTTTATCACCTTATCATTTTTCTCGGATGCTTGGACTTGCTCTTCGGTCCATCTCTTCTTTTCGAGGAATCCACCTCTTGGTCCTCTTGGATATTCAAATTCATCCATCAAAATGGACCATTCCTCAAAATCTCTCATCATAATAAAATCTTCAATTCTTCTCTTCCAAGAATTAAAGTCTTCTCGTCCGTATAGAGTGTAGGACACCGGTGTGTCGATGTCCCATCCTAATTGTTCTTGGACTTCCATCTACACCCTCTAGCGTGCTCCCTTAGTTGTTAAACCTTGAAGAGCGGCTTCGCTCTGATACCACTTGTAGGGGATCGATTGGACGCTAGAGGGGGGGGGGGTGAATAGCGCGTTACCGTTCGTTGATGGAATTCGATCGTGATAGTCTCTACAAAACTCGTTATGCGCAGCGGAATAGTAATAATAAAAGAAATAACGAATTGAAACAACCACGAACACAAAGATATAACGTGGTTCGGAACCGAACAATTCCTACTCCACGGATCGAGCTCTAAAGAGCTCTAGCGACGCCAATGCAATCACTAATCACAAATACTCCTTCTCGACACAAGTCGGAGGCGGAGAAACCTTGTACAAAAGATTACAACAATAATCTAAATGGATACAAGCAAATACAATAGTGAAATACAATGCAAGTAAAGAAAACTACTTTACAATTGCTCTTTGAATGCTTGATCACTTGGTTGCGTGAAATCAACTTAGAGACCCTGATTTGCAACAGCAAATCGCCCCAAAAGCCCTAAAGAAACCATACCTTTTTTCTCCATCACGAGCTCCTTTTATAGCTTCAACCTGTGCTGGAAAAAGTCGATCAGTCGACTGATACCACTGTTGTCGTGAGACAACAGCTAGATCCACACTAGATAAGTCCAACGGATCCATCATCAGTCGACTGACCATACCCATTAGTCGACGGATAGAGCCTTCACTCAACCAGTCGAGTGTTGACTTCATTCTGTGCCCGATTTCACGAGCATCAGTCGACTGATCACATGATCGATCATTGCTCAAGCAGCCGATCATTGCCCACCTCGACGATCGCTAGGCCCTCCTGATCAAACCCTAGTTGACTCAGGCCAGTCAACTGCCACATGACACCAGTCGACTGGCACACCTCAAATATGAGGTTTTAGCCCAAGTATGATTCCCCCATACTTGCTAGACCACCCTTAGCCTAGACCTAAGCCTTCTAGCCACCTCCATTAGCCTCACGCCTCTCAGATCCCTCCAAGTCATCCATGACTTGTTCATCCATCGTGCTATCCTTCAGGTGCTTCCATCGGCTATGTCACGCTAACGGTGTCTACACCGCCAAGGCACATTGGACTTACGCTGCCAAGACTCCGCTTGGACTTTACGCCGCCAACCATTGGACTTATGCTGCCAAGACTCCTGCTTGGACTTTACGCCGCCAATATCAAACCCCTTGGACTTCTCAAATGCTAAGACTCAAGCTTGAACTTTCCCTTGCCAACCCATGTTGTACTTTCTATGCCAAGACCCATGCTTGGACTTTTCATGTCAAGTACCCATGACTTGGACTTTACCTTGCAAAGACCCATGCTTGGGCTTTCCCAAATGCCAAGTGTCCCACTTGGACTTTCCATGCCAAGTACCCAAGACTTGAACTTTCCCATGACAATTACATTGTCGTATGTTTTTGTCTAACATCAAAACATCTCTCGAGCCAAGCTCGAGTCCTGATCAATCGTGACCTGGGACGATTGCACCAACAGATAGGATTGCCTCTCTTGAGTGATATGGGACTTATCACAAGGAAGATGGTAGGCATCCTAGGTATTTTTGGACCAAGGGGGAGATTGTAAGATCTCATTGGGACATGAGACATTGACCTCCTTGGAGAGATAACCTTTTTGATGTTAGTCAAAAAAGAGGAGAATATTTGGGAGAGAATATTTTGGAGAAGGTTAAATTACCAATTTGGGATAATTGGTAAGGAGTTTTTGAGTTAGATGGTCTAACTCAAATGGTTTGTTTGGTTTTTGTCAAACATCAAAAAGGGGGAGATTGTTGGTGCAATCGACCCAGGTCACGATTGACCAGGACTCGAGCTTGGCTCGAGAGATGTTTTGATGTTAGACAAAAACATATGACAATGTAATTGTCATGCTAAAGTCCAAGTCATTGTACTTGGCATGGAAAGTCCAAGTGGGGCACTTGGCATTTGGGAAAGTCCAAGCTTGAGTCTTAGCATTTGAGAAGTCCAAGGGGTTTGATATTGGCGACGTAAAGTCCAAGGGTGGAGTCTTGGCAGCATAAGTCCAATAGTTGGCGGCGTAAAGTCCAAGCGGAGTCTTGGCGGCGTAAGTCCACTGTGCCTTGGCGGTGTAGACGCAGTTAGCATGACATAGCCGATGGAAGCACCTGAAGGCTAGCGCGATGGATGAACAAGTCATGGATGACTTGGAGAGATCCGAGAGGCGTGAGGCTGATGGAGGTGGCTAGAAGGCTTAGGTCTAGGCTAAGAGTGTTCTAGCAAGTATGGGAATACCATACTTGGGTTAAAACCTCATCTTTGAGGTTGGCAGTCGACTGACATTATGGCCGGTTCAACTGTCGAGTGTCGACTAGAGCTCGACTGCCACTTAGGACTGAAATTGCCTTAGCAGTCGACTGCTCATTGGAGTAGTCGATCACGATAATGATCGCTATGGATGGCGCGATCGCCTTGAGTTGCGAGCATAGAATGCTCCGTAGCCGATCGGGCGCCACGAGGAACTTGTCCAACGTTGATTGAGCCGTTGTCTCACAGCTACAGTGTTGGCAGTCGACTGGGACCTTATGGCAGTCGACTGCCAGGCGGAAATCCAGGTCGCGCGGAAGGATAAAAGGAGCTCGACGGGAGGATTTTTGCACATGGTTTCTTGAGCATCCTTGGGGTGATTTGTTGCTGCAAATCAGGGTCTCTAAGGCCATTCTTCAAGCAACCAAAAGCAAACAATCCAAAGCATTTGTAAAGTGTTTTCTTTACTTGTATTGCATTATATTCCATTGTATTTTCTTGTATTTTCATTGTATTACTATTGTATACATTGTACGAGGTTCCTCCACCTCCGGATTGTTCCTAGTTATTACATAGTGGTGTGCTTGTGGCATCGCTAGGGCTCGTTTGAGCCCGATCCGTGGAGTAGGAACCGTGTAGTTCTGAACCACGTTAAATATTTGTCTATTGGTGTGTTTGTGTTTGTCTTACTTTGTTATTGTTTTTATTATTATCATTCCGCTACGCATAACGAGTTTTGTAGAGACGAACGCGAAAGATTTCCATCTACGTACGAGCACGTCGCTATTCACCCCCCTCTAGTTGCCTCAAATCTCCAATAATCCTATCCACTTCTATGGTAATAACCAAATCATTACAAGGAAACCACCATCTATGGTGGTCGAATGCGCAACCCCAACTACCACCATCAACAGTGGCTAAGTTACGCAACTCCAACAACCACAACCTGATCCAGTCGCTTCATGAACGACTAAATCATTAATAAGTCTAAAAATATCATCAAATGCTCATAAAATTCATACCAAGTATGAAATGTTATATTCTACATATCATATCCTTTTTACTCTAAGCTGATGATATATCAATCATCACACAGACAATGATAATTGTAAGACACAAGTCACTATAATATCAACACCCCAATCATAAATCAACCCTAATGTATACACAAATGTCCTTTGTGTTGTCCTCTGATGTCGGTGCTAGCTAGGTTTCTTTCCCTTGTTGGAATTATTTGAAAACTCCAACAGTGCTCTCAGAGTACACTCCTGACTGGTATGCCCCGGATGCTTGCAATAATAGCAAACAGGCTGCTCCAAGGGACACTCTGGAACTTTGTGGCTTTCAGATCCACATCTATAACATCTGATCATGTTCTGGTCCTTACGACTCTTCTGAGAACATCCAGAATACTCAGAAGCTGGACGCTTCTCTTTTTGCGATCTAAATGATCCCTCTGCAACACCTCGAGTAGCTCAATCCCGATCCTGCTTCTTCTGAGTCTCCTTTGTTGAACTCTGATTCAGCTACTTACCTTGTGACATCTGCTTCTTTTCGGACTTTTGCTTTTTGTGGCTCCTTTCATCTTCGTATTTCTCCTGATGCTTCCTCTTTTTATGCTGCTTTTCGTCATGATTTGAGTTCAGTGCCTCATCTTTCTCATGGCTTTTCTTCCTCTTTGCCTTGTCTTTATGCTTCTTTGCCTTTTCTTCCTTTAGGAGCTTCATTGCATTATAAGAATTTTCAACCCCAGCACAGAGGATACACATTCGTAAGTAAGGAGAAATAGCCAACGATGCTATGATTAGCTACCGACTTAATCATAGCATCAACATATCAAGGCTTAATTAGTAGACCACAATAACCAAAGATGTCTATTCCCAAACCAAAGCCTTATTGAACATTGCATGAGTTATGATATTCTCAGTCTGTGGTACCATCTTATCATGATAACTAAAGAATTCTGCCTAATATCTAGAGGAGGTAAGGAACTCATAACCAATTTACAACAAAAGCATCTGAAGGGGATTTCTATAAATAAATCTGAAGCATCATCCTAAATAGACAAGAAAATCTATTAACAAAAGGCCAACAACTTACGGACCTAAAAAGAAAAAAAAAAGTCTAAAAAGGTAACCAACCACCCATTGCTCACTTACTCAGTAAGTAATTTTATAGACATCAAAGCAGCACCACAACAAGAAATTAAGTTCAAATTGGAGCAGATTAAGTTATTCCCACATCCATTTGAGATAATACAAGGGCCAAAATCATAGGTCGATTAGAAAGGATTTTAACTAAGGTCACATAATGTCTTTGGTCTGTAGCCAATACTGACCTAAGGATATTTTCCAAGAAATGTCGATCGACGACCATCATCAATCAAAGGCTAGGATTGCATTGGCCTGCCTCTTTGCTTGGTTTCAACACGCTTAGAACAATGTTTACAAAAAAAAACATGCACTGATGGTCCATCGCATTGCTACTTCTCAAAACCTATTAGCTAAAAACTGATCCTAACATGATCTATGAAAATCCAATGTAGCAAGGTAAACAATATGATATTTAAAAAAAATGTTGACTTCAACTCCCAGTCCCATAGATATAAAACTGGGAGTTGAGAACATTCGACAAGAGAATACAGAATGGGAGTTGAGAACATGTACATTCTGTATTCTCATGGGACTGGGAGTTGAGAACATTCGAACATGTACTTCTCTTGTCGAATAAACAGCATAGAACATTTGTTTAAAAAAAATGTTGACTACAACTCCCAGTCCCAAGAGAATACAGAATGTACATGCTGTTTATTCGGTAAACAAATTCCGGCAAATACAGATTTTCATGATCTCTTAAACTTCCTTCTTTTCCATAATATAACTACTAATACACTACTTATCTTGAATTCACTCGATAAAGATTTCACATCATTATCTCGAAACACAAGAACAATGTTTATAATCGTTAAATCACAACAAGACTAGTAATCCATTGAAAATATGGCATCTTATTCCCTTAATAATTCTTTGGCCAAGCAATAAACCTATAATAAAAAAATTCACCCTCTGATTCAACTAACTCACAACACCATATCCATCAGTATAACTCCATGAAGAGGTGGTAGACTGCCATCATCCTAATCGGTTGAAGCATAAAAATAACAACTTTGTTTAGATCCAGTTAGCAATGACCTTATTTAACCCTTCCCTTGTTGATCCACATATCAACTTATCTCTAACGACAAACTAAACATACGACTAAAAACCACCACCATCCTTTTTGTTTAGAATCAATCCTTGGTGGACGACCCCTACTACGAATCTGTACAGGTAGCATAACTCCGTCTTCCAACACCTACTGAACAATTTTAGATAAGTATCTAATAGGAATAAAAGGTATCAAGAATTCTTACTTCGTATAACTCAAAGCTCATGCCGCTGTCAATCCCATCTCACAAAACCAAAACCAAACCAAAATAAAACGACTTCCGTGGTCCAAAACCCAACGAAAATAGTATTGTATGACATCAAAACCATGGCTCTGATACCAATAAAATTGTCACGCCCCGAGAGTATGCCAAGCCCGAAAAACGGATAACATCTCCCTTGTACGTGGTACAATTCCCTGTTGATACAAAGCCTTTCGGCCACATCCACATAACATATATAAATGTATACAACTAAAATCACAGCGGAAAGCATCACCAAAAGTTACAAACTCAAACATATTGCATACCAGTATGACTAACTACAAATCAGAAAGTACCCAAAATAAATCAGAAAGACAAATGCAACACTAACAACGTCCAATACTATAAACCACCAAATGAAGCAAAGTTCATAATAAGAAACATCCGAAACCAAGAAAAATGAATAACTCAAAAGTCAGGACCCTCGGAAAATGAGATGAGACGACATCAACCCGCGACGCTCCAAACCCATCACAAAGTCAGCTACCTGTTACCTGGACGACAAGAAACCCAGGGTCTGTGGTGGTGAGTATAAAACTCAGCGGTAATATAAAAGGATAGTGCATGCATATCAAATATCGAATGAGAGTCAACGATAACAATCTAAAGATATAACAGGTAACTACCAATATAATATGATCAATGCGTATACTAAAAGATCAACTGAACAACATAACGTACTGACATACTTGAAGATCTGCAACACCCCCAACTCATACAACTTGGGCACATATACGCAATATAGCACATACAATTGGTAATAGTAAAACTACCTCTGTAATCGACAAACTGTCGTACTTACATTCGATAACAAACACCACAACGAATCTGACTCTATCTACTCAACATCATGGTACTTGTTAAAGGCGTACGACAGTCTGCCCAACTCATACATTGGTATATGACACACAACCAACACACGCTATGCAAATAACATGCAAGATGATGTACAACCAAATGCAGCAAACATAGCACAAACAAATGCAACAACACAACAAGCTTATATATATAGATTGTATCTATATATACTGCTCACACTCACACACACATATATATACATAAATATATGTATATGTATATATATACAAATGCCCTCACATATGACAATGCAAATGCATAGTTATGCTTGGGCACTCCACTCGCTACCACGACCCCAGTGTGGCCTAGGTGGCACGACATGACAATATTCCTAGCTCAACAACAACCACTGCTCTCGAGTGGCCGAGTGGGCAGTATGAATAAGTAGTGGTAAGCTAAAGAGCTATAAGCTACACAACGGGGGTCCCTGCTGCTGGCCACTCCGACTGATACTACCCATGAGTGGTCGAGTGTCACATATCTAGGACAACTGCACACAACTCCAACCACCACTATCAATAGTGGCCGAGTGCGGCACAACAAATGAACTACCCTTACACCAGTTACTACTACCATGAGTAACCATGGAGGCAGGATGACTGACGACCCTCTCAACCACAAGAGAGACCAAGTCGCCAGCATGCATGCAAATGGAATGAATGTACAACCACACATACATACATCTATAATACACTCTCTATCCCTCAGAGAGTCATATACAACTAACCATCGACCATGATAGGACTTCCAGTCCATAGCGACACACCACCGACAACCCACACTATCATGTACAGACATATGATCCATAATAGTTATACAACGAAAAGTAAGGTGATACAACCACAAACTCTAGATTAAGGACATCATCCACCCTCGGATGATTGTTCCTGATGACACGAGTCAAATCGACATCTATACTCAGCTACACCCCCCATTGTTAAGCATCTAAAGACCTACATACCATAGCATCAATAATTTATAGCAACGATGAATGAAATATGACAACAACAATAGTATATCTCAAAGTGCAAAGACTAAGTAACAAGCACATGATTAAATAAGAGTTGAGTCAAGGTACAATATCAACCATATAGAAACGCATGCACTAAGAATAATCAACTACCTGACCAGGGTAGAATATTCACCCACCTAATATGTAATTGTGTTGATTGTATTCGTGTCCATGAACCTACCCCGTATCAAGGTCCTGAAACTGTAGAATACCAATATACCCAAAATGAATTAATCTCCACAAATCACCGATATAATCCAACAATTACTCTACTACAACAGTAATCAGGAAACATTATCACTACTGCAAACTATAGCATAAACAGATCAGAGTTTACCTAATCTGCCCAACTATCAACTACAAGTAAATCCCATGACATTAACCAAAAATCTAATCATGATTTACACACCTATCTAATGATTATAGCAACATAGTTGTGCATTCTCCTTCAAGCATTAGTTACTCTAATCACACATCTAATGCATAACATACAATTCAAGGCTTACCTTCAACCGTTGCAATCAACCACAGCTTCTTGATTTCCTCCAATGAATCCAATCCAAATCAAATAGTCGAATCGAAGACAACCAATTTCAATACTTGGTTGCATTGGAAGTTAACCCCAAATCCATCTTAGGAGGTTCAAATCTGCAATGATCAGATTCATTGGCCAAAACCATTACTCTGATTGCCCTTTTCCACCTAGCAATCACAAAGACACAACATCAATGTCCCAATCAACTTCTCCAATCTATACATAAATCAAACAATTACCCATCCATGGAAGAGTGGCCACCGGCTTGGCAATCACCGCAGAAATCAAATAACCACAGTTGCAAATCGAGTAGGAGATAGTTGTGAATCTGGCCAGAGACTACAGATCTAAGGATAATAACAAGTGTTGTGTTTTGAATCGGGAGATGTCACAGAGGAGACCGACGATCAGTGCAGGCGACGCTGCAAAGGAGGAAGATGGCAGTATCAATCGAGCTGCGAGGAGAAAAGGGTGACAATGACTGCAAGGGTCGTGTAAGTGCAAATCAAGCTCGCGACCGTAATGGCTGGCGGAAGCGCAAGTGTAGATCTCCAGCGTGACGATGACAAGCCGGCTTGGAGAAGAGAAGAGAAGGGCAGCGAGATCAACTGTGAGCGAGATCAATCGTCTTTTCCAGTAGGACAAGTCCTCTCCATTGAAGAGAGGAGGACGAACGATGTTATACCCTTCTAAGTGTGACATTCCTAACAAAATATTTTAACAATATATTTTTATTTAAATGAATTAAAGTTGAGGAATATTCCTAGAGTTGTTTAAATTAAATAATATTTTGCCAGAATTAAATTTACACTAAGTGCACAAATTAATGAGAAATTTATTTTAAGCAAAAATTATTCTTGAATTAAAATTAATCTAAGTTCAGAAAATTAATTTAATTAATTTGATATGCAGACAATTAATTATTCTAATGAAAAATATATTTTAATAATTATTTAAATGTTGGAAAAATATTCTAGCAATTATTTAAATGCTGGAAAAATATTTTAACAAATATTTAAATGCTAGAAAAATATTCTAGCAACTATTTAAATGCTAAACAAATATTCTAGTAATTATTTAAATGCTGGAAAAATATTTTAGCAATTATTTAAATGCTGGAAAAATATTTTAGCAATTATTTAAATGATGGAAAAATATTTTAGCAATTATTTAATGCAGGAAAAATATTATAATAATTATTTAATGCAAGAAAAATATTCTAACAATTATTTAATATTGGAGAAATATTCTAATAATTATTTAATGTAGGATAAATATTCTAACAATTATAGAGAACTATAGAAAATTAATCTAATGCTAGAAAAATATAGAAAATTAATCGAATGCTAGAAAAATATAGAAAAATAATATAATGCTCTCGATGGTAGTTGAACCAAATTCGGAGCGCTCATGCTCTGATACCAATTGTAGGATCGCGATAATCCGAGAGAGGGGGTGATTCTCGGAGTTTATATTTTTCATGTATTTTAAAGCTTATTTTATATTATCAAATTATGAGTATGCAGTAGAAATTAAATACAGATTAAACATAACCAGTTTACTTGGTTCACAACCCTAGTTGGGTTGTCACTCCAAGGCTCGTAGCTCTTCCGAGAGCTACCTCGACAGACAATCACTATAGTACCCTCTAATTCGAGAACTCTCGACTTCGGAGGGATTCACTTTTTACAAAGGCAAGAGATGGGTAACACACTACCCTCTCTTGAAGTTAAGTACACAAGCGAATAAATAAAGATATTTATGAGCTACTTTATACCGACACAAATGGAAGCTTGGATGTAGGCACGAGGTGTCGGAAAAGCGCCTTTGTGAGAAGTCGAAGCTCTTGTGAACGAGAGTAAATTTTGATAACACTTTGGCATAGTAGTAGTGTTCTACTTAGATCTGGTCGAGCACTTGTTTTATAAACCTTTTCCAGTCGACTGGAATGTCTTTCAGTCGACTCCACATCAGCTCGTCGATATGGAACTTCTGGTCTTCCAGTCGACTGAAACCTCTCCAGTCGACTCCAGGTCACCCAGCTCCGCATTTGAAAGTTTCCACTTCAGTTGACTGAAACTCCTCAGTCGACTAAAACACTTTTCAACTATAGTTCCAGATCTTCGACCGATCATCAGCTAATCTTACTAAGTGTTTATTTAGTCGATTAAACCAAATAGAGTTGACTAGACTTTAGTCGACTAAAGTACATTCAGTCGATTGATCCCTGTAAAATGAGATTAGCACAAATAGATAAAATAAAATGTGATAGCAGTAGTAATAATGCTCGATCTCGACTATTAAGTCCCACACGGACTTTCAGTTGGATCGACGCCTAGCTTTTTCCCCCTACAGAGGACTCGACCTCACCTCTTCACTCGATGCTTACCTACCGGACTTACCACTCTTGACATCCGATCTGACCCACCAAGTCTTCCACCAGCTGTTTGGTCTGCCTGATCCAGCTGGACTTTTTTTTGATTGTCCGGTCTCCAGACCCAACCGGTCTTCATGCCAAATGTTTGGTCCACACGACCCATCTGGACTGTTGGGTTTCCGGCACCGCGGCGAGTGTGTGTTCGAACATGTTTCGTAAATATGTGCACAACGGAAGGAATAAAATAATAAATCTAATTTATTACAACACACACACCACACGCATGCTTAGTACAACATGTGTAGATATAATCGTAAATTCAAAATTTTGCAATAAAAGGAAATTTATACTACGTATACCTGATGTATCACGTGTAGTGGGAAATGCATCAACCGGAGCGATCCTCGCTAGAATCGCCTCTATCTGTATCCACGCCGAGTATCTTCGGGATGACTTCACAAAGTCACGAGCCTCGTCTTCGTATGGGTTACTAGCCTCGTGTTGAAGACGATGTGATCGAGAGAAGATCACGATCCGAATCAAAATTCGGATCCAAAACGAGTCCTCAAAAACTCGCTTCTTCGGAGAGGTATTCGTCAAACATTTGACGAATCCTTTGTCCTCCACCTATGAGGATTGCCGGAGATCGAATCCCCGGCAAGGATACCGCTGTCGGAGCTCCAAACGTCATCCAAACGACACTCCGACAAGAGGGAAACAAGCTGTCCAGAAAACTGGACAGCTTTAGTGGAGGAATAGGGGCCGGCCAAATAAGGAAAGTTGAAGCTCACCTTGTCGCCGGACCCAAAGGAGATCACCAGAGCTCCTCCGGCAGCAGCTCGACGCCGGCAAGGGGAGAGGATGGCAGCTGCTGGACGCCGGCATGGGATCTTTGGGCGGTGGTGGGCGACGGCAAGGAATTGGCACCGACCACTTGGAGAAGAGGGAGAGGGTGGGCGGCAACAACTAGGGTTGCAAGGATTAGGGCTTAACAAAAACCCTTAAGCCCTATTTTATAGAGAACAAATTCTCTTAATGGTTATCGGATCATAACCAAAAGCTCATTAACCCGCTCCATTAATTTAAGTTAAAATAAACCAAACCATGTTGGTCTATTTTAAGTTAAAACGAACCGAACCAACTTTGGTTCATTTGTTTAAAACAAACCAAACCCCTTTGGTTTATTCTCCTCCATTGAATTAGAACCAAACCAATTTGGTTCATCCATCATGTCTTCATAAGACACGGCCCATCCACGCTTCCATTGCGACTGAAATGATTTCATGCCCGCTCCATGTTTGGTCCAACCAAACTTAGTTTCTCTCGGTCTGAGAATCTCATTCTCAAGCTCGTTTTAAATCCTTCAGATTACGCTCGTTGTGCGTGTTACCAAATAGATTCTCGATTTATGTTGGTCGTCTATAATTAACCATTAATTATAGAACGATCATGAGTGGTACCTAGTAGTACATCATGATCTCCAATTAACCGAAAAGATCAACGGTTGATCCAGAACTATTTCTGAAACCCTTCAGCAGCTCGAATGAATCGTGCCCCATTCCCTTCACTCATCTTATACCCACTTGGTTTAGGACATAGTCTATAGTGTCAGTCCCCACTAGGTTGACTACGTCACACCTAGCCCAAGTATCATTTCCTCGTCCTACGGATTCTAGTTACTGCACATGTATCGAAGAGTACCTTACTCTAAACATATAATGCTTTGGCCAAAGACTTTAGTAACAATCCGACGAGAGGCCATGGGTATACATCTCCTCGCATGGAGTGGTGAATCCTTTATAGGCTATTCAAACACCTTCGATCACTTCGACTTATACCCAATCATCCCGGGTCCACATCTCCTCAGAGATGCTTGCTTAAGATGTCAAAGTATAAGTCTTTATGATCAAGATGACTTGAATACCGCAAGTCAAAGGAACATCGCACTTAAGCTACAGTAAGAACTTCATTGACATATCTATATATGCAGAGAACCATATGAAGTCTTATGGCTGGTCACTCCAATGAACTAGTTACCATAACTAGCATCCACGATTAACTCCGGACATCACAATGTTTGTACTTCGTTCGGTTACGTATTGCTTAGATGTGAGTTGCAACACAACTAGTGATCGTGGCCAGTTAGCAACCAATCTAGATCAATTCATCGACTAGGGATAATTCCGATACATCACAATTACACATGTAGAGATACTCACTAGTTGTGATCCAATCACAAATTCTCTCATGTTGTGAATCGTATTGTGGACATTCAGTAAATGAGTTTAAGATCTAATCAAATACATGAAAACATGTATACTCAAATAGTGAATCTTCATTTATCATATAAATGGTTCAAACATAAGGCGATTGCCTTAGGACATCTCTCATATATCACTAACATGGACTTCATGCCTGGTGTCTGATCCTCCTGATCTGTCAAGTCAACTGTCTAGTATCCGATCAATACGACCTACTAGGACTTCCTGTTAAGTCTGCACACTTAACACTGATATTAGAACACAAGCAATTTCTAACTTTAACTATGGTTCATACATCAAAACCAAGGAGTGATGCTCACTGCATCAACAATAGCTTAGCTTGGAGACAAGCTAGAAAAATAGTGACGACCCATCCTAGGGCTTTGCCTGTTCAGGGTGGAACAATAATTTTTTACTCCACGAATATTCATCAGTGCATTTGAGCCCAACTCCTCCATTCCACCACCACACAGGGATAATGGCTTCAGCTAGTACCGAGTCGTAAAAAGTGTGACGACTTGATTTAGGGCATTACCCCCTTAGGTCGGATAAATTTTTTACTCCGTCGTTCTTCACAGGTGTATCTACCTTAAACCCTACTCTTCCGCTTCGGAATCGCACAAGGATGACGGCTTTGGCTTACGTCGAGCCATAAAAAGTGTGATGACTTGATCTAGGGCTTCTTCCCATTAGATCGGATTAATTTTTTACTCCGCCATTCTTCACAGGTGTATTTATCTTAAACCCTACTCCTCCGTTCTGCAACTGCACGGGGATGATAGTTTTGGCTAACACCAAGCCATAAAAAGTGTGAGGACTTGATCTAGGGCTTCACTTCATCAGATCGGAATAATTTGTTACTCTGCCATTCTTCACAGGTGCATCTACCTTAAACTCTATTCCTCCGTTCCACAACCACACGAAGATGACGGTCTCGACTAACGCCGAGCTATAAAAAGTGTGATGACCTGATCTAGGGCTTTGCCCAATCAGGTCGGTATTATTTTTTACTCCACAATTCTTCACAGGTGTATCTATTTTAAACCCTATTCCTCCGTTCCACCATCGCACGGGGATGACGACTTCGGCTTACACTGAGCCATAAAAAGTGTGATAACATGATCTAGGGCTTCTCCCTATCAGGTCGGAATGAGTTCAAATTCAACCTCCCTCTAAACCATGCTCCAATCTTTATTCCAGGCCTATACTTTGACCCCAAGGCCCAATTTCTTCGCATGCTACTGATGCATTTCTTCTCTTTATATACGACCCCTCGCCTTACCCCTTCTTTATCCTTCATTCCTTCTGTCTTCGACACTTCTCCTCCTTTATTTGACATTTTTCCTTCCCCTTCTTGCATCTTCCTTCTTTTTCTCCTCTTAGCAATGAGATGAAGGCTCTTTGTCAACAGGTACTCTTTCAACAGTGACATGAAGCCGTGAGGAACAGGGGACAATTATCTGCCACATTAATGTTGCCGCCCCTCGCTCTCACTCCCGTCAGGTCCTCCTTCACCACTTCTCCAACCGCATCCCCTCCCTGTTCATCAGCAACTTCATTTGCTGTCATCCCATCATCGTCGATGGTACTTCCTAGTTCAGTACCATCTTCGCCTTTTTCTTCCCCAGTCTTATCACCAAACCCTAGTCTTCCTTCCTCTTCTTCTTCCCCTCTATGTAGCCCTAGGCTACCCCTCCCCCCCCTTTTCTTCATATTCAAACCGAACTACGAGGAGTGGCACGCTCATGGTTGCAGGACAAAGAACTTTTGCCTTCGACCCCTTTTCCTTATTCACGCCCCTAACGGACATGGAGTTAACCCCGGTCACACTCTCCCTATCTTCGACTTCCCCCACTGTCTTGCTTCACAGCTAGGGGTGGAATTCAACTCTGGCATCCCTCCCCTCATCAGTGAGAAACCATCAGTGGTCGTATCCCCCTCGGTTTCTCGTACACCTTCGACTTCACACACCATTCCCATGCCTCTATCTCCCAAATTACCAAGTTCCTCCCCCCTTCATTCTCTAGAGGGTTCCCCTTCTTCTATCATTCAACAAGTAGTTTTCGACATTCTGCCGCCATCATTGGGCTTCCCCCTCCCCTCTTTTACCCCCATAAGCCCCTTAGCAGCGACTCTCTTCCCCGCAGCTTCCACATCTCCCCTTTCTACAGATATTCCTCTTTTTTATTATGAAACTCTTATTCTTCCTCCTCCTCGGTCAATAGAACAATCCTATGCACCTGTTGGGATGTATACTGAAAGCCTAGCCTTTGCATGAACATCTTCATTTTGAAATAAGAATCACATGATCATTGTTTACATTTTTGCATATTGTCTGATACTTTACATTGTAGATAACATGGTGTGTGGTGTCGCACAGAAGATCATGTTATTAGTTCCTTGTAGAGTATAAGTAGAGGCTCACAACCAAGATGATTTTGGACAAACCATTGACATGGTTGTAGTGTGATTTGGTATTGGTTTATCTTGACCATAGAATTACACTAGTACACTTTGTGTGTATTGAGCAGGACCGATTTAGAGGTGATTCAATTTATACTGACTATATAATTGAATCGGACCTCAGATATTATGATGTACATGCTCTTAATCCCGATATAATAATGGGCACATATACTTAGTATTTATTTCTTTGATTTACCAATGGGTGAGATTTATGTGTTAAATCGATAGGCCTGGTAAGTTGGGAAATAATATTATTTACATGGTGTGTCGTTGATTATAGGAGGAAACTGTGTCCTATATACTAGGATGATGATGTCCCCTTGAGGAGCTCATAAGGTTCATAATGTAATTCCTGCAAGTGGACTTGGTCCAACATGATGATAAGGATGAGTGGTACTACTCATAGAGTTAGATATTAATTAATTAAATTGTCAGTAATTTAATTAATTAATGGATATTTGATATCTTAAACACGGGGAGATATTTTATACAAATAATATGTGGAGCCCATATTTAATTATGGGGGTTGGTGAGGTAGATCAATGATAATCCTCTAGTGGAATGGATCATCATTAATGGATCGAGTTTTATGTGGTTCAGATCCATTGGGTGGCCAAGATCCAACTCCTCCTCATGGTCCCTATTGTAGCCTATTATAAATACCTCGTGAAGCCTAGATCTATATAAGGGTTGGAGAGGCTTGGGCGGAAAAATAAGTTCTTCTAGGGTTTCTGGAGTTGGCATTGGAGGCTTGGGTGACAAGGAATAGAAGAGGTGTGCTAGGGTTTTGGTTGGTTCATCTCTTCTTAGCCGGCGCAACAAGAAAAGGAAGATAGGGTTTTTCCTTCCTTTCCCACTCTTGGTCGGTGCCACCCTCTTCCTTCTCCATTGTTGGCGCCTCCCTTTTTTTATCCAAGGGTCGGCGGCAACAAAGGTGAGGGTTCCTCCTTCCTTTGTCTTGGCCGGCAAACTCTCTCCCTCTCCTTAGCGCCAGTGGACACCAAGCTTGGTGGTTGGTGGTCGGCGCAAACAAAGAGAAGAAGGGAGCTTTTGTTCTTCCCTTGTTTAGAGCGAGCAAGGAAGGGAAGATGCGATCTAGGAGGCTTCGACTCTTGGAAGATCGTCGCCCACACGACATCCAAGAGGAGGATAGGAATACAATAGAAGATCAAGAGGTAAACTAAGAGGTATAATCTTGTTTAGTTTTGATTCTAGTTCTTTTGTATTTTGTATGTTATTGATTAACATGGACCCCAATGATAAACACAAAAATCGGCGATCTGTTCATCATCTATTCCGCGGCTAATCGAGGAAAAGAGTTAGGTTGCTTGAACAATAAATTTGTTCAAGCGACTATTCAAATCGAGTAACACGATGATGGATCGGTTGCTTGGGTAATCCATCTCCGTCCGAATTAGTTTTAGTTGATAAAATTTTAATCCGGGGACATGTGATAGGATCGCCATGCACAAGAGACCGAAGCGAGAAGCAATTCCCTTCAAGTGGTATCAGAGCCACGTTTTCCGATTTTGTGTGTTTTGGATTCGGTTACTTTCATGCATTTATCATATATTTTATACCGGATAATAGTAGGATGTGCGTAGGCTAACTTTTTGCTTGCAGGCATAAGATCCAACTATTATGGCTATATGGATGTATGTGATTGTATGTGTGTGATTGTAATTATTTATTTGAATCCTCGGGGTTGACGAGGCTAATTAGTATTTAATTTTTTGTAATTAAATACGACACTGTTTAGCTGCTCATTTTAATTTACTTTCGATCTAGATATGTTGTACACTCCTTCGTGGACTATAGGATCGATGGATGTAAATTAAAATAGTTTATCTTGGCTCGGATCCCCTTATGGCTAGAGCATGGTAAAGGGAGGAGCAGACGAGGTGGCGACACGACGGGAAGCATATTGGAAAACAAAAGCCATAATAGTTGAAAAATATTTTTTTTTCATATTTATTGCTTATTGTTTGATATGCATGTTGTGTGTTTGAGAAAATTCCTCAATTTTAAATTACTAAGTGGGAGAGGGATATTTTTAATTCCCGCGGCCTCCATTACAATTTGACATGTGATGCGAACAAACTTGCACGTTGGCTCTGAGTGCCTTCCTCCATATCGGATGAGTTTGTTTTGTGGATCACTAGGTCAAATATGGTTATAGGAAGTTATTTAGGAGCGTATGTACTTCCCCATCGGAAGGCACATAATTCGAGATAATTGCCTTAATATTGGATAATGGTAAACACTTAGATGCAAATAAAAGTATCCTCCCCATCGGAGTCACTGCTTTTATTTGTAGGGCCAAAGAGGAATCAACTATTAATTTTATTTGTCAAAAAGTAAGGTTGATAGGATAATAAAATTAATGGATAAAACCTCCCCTTACAAATGTAGAATTCGTATATGTCCACACTATCGTGGCATATGATATTCTCGGTGTTTTGAGGTGTTGGTTGATTTTAAAATTTTATTATTTGAGGAATAAATAAATTTTAAAATCTAATGTTTTGATCACTGTGATTCTTAGGTTTTTTCAAAATGACTTTCAACCCACTTGTTGTGATTCTGAAAGAAAATAAAATTACTAGACCTAACTATGTTGATTGGAAAAGGAATCTGGACATTGTCTTAACTGCTAAGGAGTACAAATATATACTCTTCGAAGAGTGTCCTTCTAAGCCTATGGATGATTCTGGTGAAAAGGAGAAAGAGAGTTATAAGAAGTGGATCAAGGTTGATGAGATGGCGCGGTGTTACATTTTGGCTTCTATGTCAAATATATTGCAACATCAGCATCAGGCCATGACTACTGCCTATGAGATGATGCTCAATCTCAAGGGATTTTCCGGACACCAGAATTGGGCTGCTAGGCAGGAAGCTATGAGGAACTTGATGACGACCACCATGGTTGAGGGAACACCTGTGAGGGATCATGTTCTCAAGATGATGGCTCATTTGAATGAGCTGGAAGTCCTTGGAGCGGAGATCGATGAGGAAACCCAGGTCAATATCATTCTCCAATCTCTACCTAGGAGTTTTGAGCAGTTTCGCCTGAACTACAACATGAATAAAAGGTTGTATTCGTTGGCGGAGCTTCTGACAGAACTCCAAGCGGTAGAGGGACTTTTTCGTCAGAGTTTCAGGCTTTGGTTGCTCAGAAGGTTTCTACTTCTAAGCTAAAAAGAAAGAAGAAGAAGAAACAAGGTGTAGCAAAGATGGCGGCAGGACCTCAGGTAGGAGTGAAGAAGCCGAAAGGCAAGTGTTGTTGGATCGAGCGGATCGCTAGAGGGGGGGTGAATAGCGATAAAACTTTTTCGTACAAATTCGTTCGAGTGGACAATTATACGTAGTGGAAAGATAAATGAAAACTAAAAGAGACAAGTAGATTTTTTACTTGGTTTGTAGCCTTCAGCTACTACTCCAAGGCCCTAGTGTCCTTGATCACGCGCGGAGGGCAAATCACTAAAGAACTCCTTCTCGTTGGAGGTAGGAGTTAATCGAATACAAGAAAACACCAAAAGCTTGAGGTAGAGGGACACTCCCCCTCTCCTCGTTACGATAAAAACTCTGAGACAATAAAGAAATAAACTGAATTGAAGCTTATACCGATGGAACAAAATATAAACAATTAAACCTAGAGTGTCGGAGAGGTAGCACTTCATTGTTGGAGAGTTGTAGCTTTGCGGAGGCTTTTGGAAGCTTAGAATTGATGAGAAAACCCTAGGAGAGGCCCTCCTTTTATAACCTTTGAGCCCCTTCTCGAGAGGAACTTCAGCCAATAAGATTTGAGCACCACCACCCTTGAAATGAGGTGATAAGCCTTGACTCCTCGAAGCTGATCCATGACCATCAGTCGACTGATGGCCATCATCAGTCGACTGATGGCAGCATCAGTCGAATGCTGACTATAGGTAGTTGATTGATAGATGACAGTCGAGTCCTCTAAGCTGTCAGTCAACTGATGTTAGCTACAGGGCAAAGTTAGCTTAACAAAAATATTATTTTGACGACTGTTGACCGTCCGATCTCATCCTAGACCATCTATAGGATGTCTTTGGTCGGATCTACGCTTAAGATCATCCCCGTAAGGAGGATACGACCTCTCTTACTCTTACACACACGAGCTTTACCTCGATACTTACTGTGTCGCTTTCGCTTCCAGCCTTCCACTCGATTCCTTCAGCTTCCTCAAAAATCACTCGAGCATCGCCCGACCACCGCGGCTTCCTCCGGGTGTCGCTAGCCTTCAGCTCCAGCGTTGGCACTTTTCTGCACACTCGATTTAGCTCATGAGACAACAATATGAGCTTAACTTTATATCGTTTGATATAATCAAAACTTAGGTTCGACTTAGGTGCCTACTGCACCAACAATCTCCCCCTTTTTGATCTATGGCAAACCCACATACAAAGTTAAGAAAATAGCATGCATGAAGAATAAAAATAATAAAAGGATTAAGTAGGAGTAGTAAGGATTTTCTTAAAGTCCTCCCCTTTGGAGAAACCTCCCCTTTGACCGAGGGTGAGTCTTGAAAGAATACCTTAATCCTCCCCCTTGAGGGTTGCTACCTAGGAAGAGTTTAAGTAATTAACATTACTTAAAGTTGGCCTTAGTAAAACGTTTAAGTTAAGAGGACTTCTTAACTTGGCCCTTTCTCCCCCTTTCTTAAGTAAAACATTAACGTTTGGCCATAGTGTTTAAAAATAAGTTTAAGTTAAGAATTCTCTTAACTTGGCCTTTATTTCCTTTTTTTGTTAACTCAAACAAGTTAAGTAAAAGTAAACATTTACTTAACTTTTGGCCATGTGGATAAATATTAAGTAAGTTAAGTTATAAAAAAAAATTTGATCCCTTAACTTTAGTAAGTTAAGTTATAAAAAAAATTTGATCCCTTAACTTTGGCCTTTTTCTCCCCCTTTTGCCATATATCGAAAAGAGTGGGGGTGTGTGAAAAATGAATATATGTATTAAATTTAAAGTCCAAGCATGTTTCATATTATTTTGAAAATAATATACTGAAAATAAGCTCATCTATAAAATATTCGACTCATATTTGACTTGATTGATATGAAAGATCAACCAGTCCTGGTCAGAGTCGGTTAATATGTATGATTATACTCCATGGTTCATGGTGATGCACTAGCTCTACATCTGGAACCAGAGTAAAGTCCTAACATCTCACGCCCATCTATGTGGCTAAGTACACAAACACATTAGTCCTATGTGTTGTGAGATGTATTGGCTCCTTAAAACTATAGGTGCATGATATCTAAGGTATGTCCTATGCTAGTTCCATGAAATTGAAAAGTAAAAAATAGTAGTAAGAAAATATAATTTGTAAGTTCCTATTCTACTACGCACATGCCCAATTTTCATCTTAATAGATTGAATTCGGCTTTGGGTAGGGATTTAGTAAATAGGTCTGCCAAGTTGGACTTCGATTCGACGTATTCGAGTTGTATGGCTCCGTTGGCCACATGTTCTCGAATGAAATGATGTTTGACCTCTATATGTTTGGTCCTAGAATGACATATTGGATTCTTAGTTAGGTTAATTGAGCTAATGTTATCTACGTGAAGCTTAGTGTTTGTAAAATCTAACTTAAAGTCTCGGAGAGTGTGCTTCATCCAAAGAAGCTGAGTAACACACTCACCCATTATGATGTATTCGGCTTCGGTGGTAGATAAGACAACACAATGTTGCTTCCTACTGCACCAACTTATTAGACTCGATCCAAGAAGTTGACAACAACCACTCGTACTCTTTCTATTGAGCTTACTACCGGCATAGTCCGAATCGGAGTAGCTGGTTAGTTCGAACTCGGTAGATCTAGGGTACCAAATACAGACATTAAGTGTACCCTTTAGATATCTAAAGATACGCTTGACTAGAGTTAGGTGAGACTCCTTGGCACAGGTTTGGATCCTTGCGCACATACTTACTGCAAATAAGATATCAGGTCGGCTCGCAGTTAAGTAAAGGAGACTCCCTATTATGCTTCTATAGTATTTTAAATCAATTGAATTTTCGATTACATCTTCTTCTATATTCACATTACTTGCCATTGGGGTATTAATAATTTTATCGTCTTGCATTCCAAAGCGTTTAATTAATTCCCTAGTATATTTGCGTTGATGTAGATATATTCCATCTTTAGTTTGTTTAATTTGTAGACCTAAGAAGAAACTTAACTCACTTACTAAATTCATTTCAAATTCACTTTCCATAAGTGAAATGAATTCATTCAGTAGGATCGAGTTGGTGGTTCCGAAAATAATATCATCTACGTAGATTTGAGCTATGAATATGTCTTTACCTACGGTTTTTACGAAAAGAGTTGGGTCAACCACACCTTGGTTAAATCCTTTGGACTTAAGATAAATTGAAAGCCTCTCGTGCCAAGCTTGAGGAGCTTGTTTAAGTCCATAGAGGGCTTTCTTTAACCTATGAACATGGTCAGGTTTATCTAGACTTTCGAAACTGGGGGGTTGACTAACATAAACCTCTTCTTTAATGTATCCATTCAAGAATGTTGACTTTATATCCATTTGAAATAACTTAAATCCTTGATGTGCAACATATGATAATAACATTCGAATGGACTCTAACCTAGCTACTGGAGCATAGGTCTCGTCGTAATCTATACCTTCGACTTAACTAAACCCTTTAGCAACTAGTCTAGCTTTATTTCTAACTACTTCACCTTTATCATCAAGTTTATTTCTAAACACCCACCTTGTTCCAATGATTGTTTTATCTTTAGGTGGTGGTATTAATTCCCATACTTCGTTCCTAGTGAATTGAGCCAGTTCTTCTTGCATTGCAATAATCCAATCGAGATCAAGAAGAGCTTGGTCAATAGTTTTGGGTTCAATTTTGGAAATCAAGGAGATTTGACTAAGGTTTCTGTATGAGGCTCTAGTTTGAACTCCTAGACTTGGATCACCTATCACTTGGTCGATAGGATGATTCGTTTGAGTCCTAGTTTGGTTTGGGTTTGGGTCATCTACCACTTGATCAATAGGATGACTTGTTTGAGTCCTAGTTTGGTTAGAGTCATCTACCACTTGGTCGATAGACTGACTTGGTTGACTTAGGTTAGGATTAATACTAGACTTGATCTCTAGATCGGAGTTAGGTCTGGTATGAATCGGCTCGCTAATTGGGGTTGTCGGGGGTTTTGTAGGTTCATGTCCTTCATCAAATACTACATTGATAGTCTCCTTGACTCTAAGGTTGTCATGGTTATATACTCTATAAGCTCTACTTGTAGTCGAGTATCCTAGAAAGATCCCGGTCGAGGTTTTGGATGTGAATTTTCCTAGGTAATACTTAGTGTTTAGGATATGTACCTTACACCCAAATACCCTAAAGTACTTGATGTTAGGTATTTTATCGTGATAAATCTCGTATGAGGTCTTAAGTTGCCTCTTTACCATAAAGATCCTATTTTGGACATAGCATGTCATACTCACGGCTTCCTCCCAAAACATATCGGGTAGGTTATACTCGTTTAAGATTGTCCTAGCGGCTTCTTGTAGGGTTCTATTTTTACGTTCTACTAGTCCATTTTGTTGTGGGGTTCTAGGGAAAGAGAACTCATGGTGGTATCCATTTAGGTTACAGAATTCTGTAAACCTGTGGTTCTCGAATTCACCACTATGATCAGTCCTAAGTCTTTTGATTTTAAGGTTTTGTTGATTTTCTATTAACTTAAATAGGTTGATTAATTGATCTAGGGTATCACTTTTGTGTTTGATGAGCTTAACCCAAGTAAATCTAGAATAGTCATCAATTAAGACTAAGCAGAATTTACTCCCATTAAGTAACTTAGCTCCGTGTGAATCAAATAGATCCATGTGCAGGAGCTCAAGAACACTTTTGTTTCATTCTTGATTAGTTAGTTAATGTTGTGTCCTAGATTGTTTACCTTGTTGACAAGCATTACATATTTTATTGTTTAAGTTATTGAGGTTAGGCAAACCTCTGACTAAGTCACTCTGACTCATCTTGTGGATGAGTCTTGGGTGTGAGTGACCGAGTCGTCGGTGCCACAACAATGATTCCTCTTGTCGTGTCATAAGACACTTGGTTGAGGAGTTAGTTAGATTAATAGTGTAAATATTGTTATTTCTGGTTCCCTTAAGGATTGTTTTAGAAGTTTCATTTGTATTAATTACGCATTCATTTTCTAGAAATATGGCCTTATAGTTATTATCACACAATTGGCTTACACTAAGTAAATTATATTGAAAATTTTCTACCAATAAGATATTTTGAATAATAAAGTTAGTGTTGAGCTCAATATCACCTGATCCGATGATTTTGAGCTTGTCGTTGTTTCCGAAGGCTACCGATCCTTGTCGTTTGAATCGAAGCTTCGAAAACTTAAGTTGATCCCCGGTCATGTGTCGGAAGCAACCACTGTCCAACATCCATTGATCCTACATGCAAGGTAGTTGGATTGGATATTGGATTTATTAAAGATTAGTTGAAAATTATTAACCTAAATCATCTCACCCATGTCTACATGATCAAACATGTTAACCCTATATGTTCTTGTGAGATGACTTCCAATTTTACTTGATTTAAATTTAATGATTTGAACACTTGTCAACCTTGCGTTAGATTCAGATTTGACCTTAGGCTCATCAAGTCACCTTTTCAAGATCATGGCTTCCAGGTCGTGGCGAGGCACAGAGACGTTCTTTGATCGGAACAATGATCACTTCCTTAGACAAAGTCATTTTCAAGAAAATAGAGACTTGACTCACCTAAGACCACTTCCTGGTCTAACTAGTCTAGGATACGGTGAGGTAGCTTCAGCTAGTTCCACTCAGTTAAGTGCACCGAACTAGATACGCCTTATCTAGCCCGAATACACAAGACTCCACTTTCCTAGCGTACTATCATCTCGCTGCATCCTGGTACTATGTTATCAAGTATTGACGAGTTATAGTCCTATCTAACCATTCTAAAAAGAAAAATCAAACTAGATAAAGAACTTAAGCATGCAATTTCTAAGTTAAAATACAAACAGGTTTTGTACTGGCTCCCCCTAGATCGTTGAATCGGTTCGGTCTCTCCACATAGTGGATTTGGTCCTTGGGAATCCAGTACTGGTTCGATCCTAAGTTTGAAATCAAGGTGGTCTTAGGGACCCATGCTTGGACACATTTTTTATGTCGACTTACAATCGACATATACGACTTGTTGGTCGTATTTGAGCTAAACCCTAGTCCGACCTTGTTGTACACGGTCCTTTGCGATCCAAGTAGGAGGTCAAGTCCTTTGGATCCCAAAGTAAACCTTTCCAACGTGTTCCTAAGATCTTCGACTTGACTCTTCAAGAGTGAGTTCTCAACTTTGAGCTTTTCAACTCGAGTTGAGTCCTCCTCTCGAACTCGACTAGTCGAAGAGGTTAGGGAGACCTCGTGTTTGAGGAGTTAACTTCC
This sequence comes from Wurfbainia villosa, assembly GCA_025175895.1. Lineage (NCBI taxonomy): Eukaryota > Viridiplantae > Streptophyta > Magnoliopsida > Zingiberales > Zingiberaceae > Wurfbainia > Wurfbainia villosa. Next base: position 36,015,813 of record CM045997.1, read on the forward strand.
TCAACCAGGGTCTAGACCTTGGACTCAGACTTAGCTAATTTACTAGTTAATAACTTAATTGCACTATAAAGCGTACTAATAAGGGATCGACTTACCTTGAGTGTATCTTTTGAACCGGATGCGTATCCGTGGCTTGTCTTGAATAGCGCTTCGCAGTCTGACTCGTCTTCGATTTCTGATTCGTGTTCCGGTTCCAACTCCATCTCCGATTCCACCGGTTTAGCCATGAGGACACGATCATCAACTTCTTCCTCGGATGCTTCTTCTCATGTAGCGTTAAGTGCCTTTTTGTGTTTTAGTGCTTTGCTCTTGAGCTTTGGGCATTCGGACTTGATGTGTCCAAACCTGTTGCATTCGTAACACCTAATATTAGAACTTTTAGGCCTACCTTCGTTGGGTCGAGTGACGGTTCGCTTTTGACCCTTGACTATACTCCGAACTAGGTTGACTAGTTCGGCCTCCATTTCTGCGTTGACCTCCGAATCGGACTCATCTTCTTCTTCTTTAGAGAGTGGCTTGCTTGTGGATTTCTTTCTCGAACCTACAAAAAGTGCTATACCCTTCTCGGGTTCCGAGTTAGAATGCTCATGAAGTTCGAAATTGGAAAACAACTCATCTAATCTAAGTTTTAAAAGGTCCTTGGAGACCTTGTAGGCATCGACCATGGATGCCCACAAGGTAGCCCTAGGAAATGAGTTAAGAACATACCTAATAAGATCGTGATTTTTGACCTTTTGCCCGATCACGTGTAGGTTATTGACTATGTCTTGAACGTGAGCGTGAAGTTGCATCGCCGTTTCATGTTCCTGCATTTTAGATTATATAACTTATTAAACAAAAGATCGCGCTTACATACCTTGGCTTCATCGGTCCCTTCGTGTAGCTCCACTAGCTTTGTCCAAAGGTCCTTTATGCTAATGAAAGGGCCAACGCGATTAAGCTCCTCCTTGGACAAGCCGCATTGGAGGATTTGAGTTGCCTTGGCGTCGGCTTCGACTTGTCTTTTTGTCGCATTGGTCCATTGGTCATAATCCAAGGATTCACCCACTTCGTTAATCGGAAGTGTGAATCCCGTTTGGATTATGATCCCCATCTCGATTTAGGTTTTAAGAAAGCATTCCATCCGACCCTTCCAATAACGGAAGTCATCTCTGTTGTAAAACGGAGGTCGGACGGTGCTAAAACCCTCGAGATGGGCCATTGAAACAAACAAGACAAAAGAATGAAGTGGAAAAACCTAAAACCACAAACATCGGAAATGTCCCAAGACTCGCGTCTTGGATTAGTAGTGCGGGAGAAAAACTACACAAATGAGAAAGAGAAAAAAAATCGAAATAAACAGAAAATAAATCGACAATAAAATCCGTAGAAAGCTAGATTGGTGGTTTCACCAAATCTTAGCACCCCCGACTCTGATACCAATTATTGGATCGAGTGGATTGCTAGAGGGGAGAGGGTGAATAGCGATAAAACTTTTTCGTACGAATTCGTTCGAGTGGACAATTATACGTAGCAGAAAGATAAATAAAAACTAAAAGAGACAAGTAGATTTTTTACTTAGTTCGTAGCCTTCGGCTACTACTCCAAGGTCCTAGTGATCCTTGATCACATACAGAGGGAAAATCACTAAAGAACTCCTCCTCGTTGGAGGTAGGAGTTAATCGAATACAAGAAAACACCAAAAGCTTGAGGTAGAGGGACACTCCCCCTCTTCTCGTTACGATAAAAACTCCGAGACAATAAAGAAATAAACTGAATTGAAGCTTATACCGACATAACAAAATATAAACAATTAAACCTAGAGCGTCAGGGAGGTAGCACTTCATTGTCAGAGAGTTATAGCTTTGCGGAGGCTTTTGGAAGCTTAGAATTGATGAGAAAACCCTAGGAGAGGCCCTCCTTTTATAGTCTTTGAGCCCCTTCTCGAGAGGAACTTCAGCCAATAAGATTTGAGCACCACCACCCTTGAAATGAGGTGATAAGCCTTGACTCTTCGAAGCTGATCCTTGACCATCAGTCGACTGATGGCCATCATCAGTCGACTGATGGCAGCATCAGTCGAATGTTGACTATAGGCAGTCGAATGATAGACGACAATATAGTCCTCCAAGCTGGCAGTCAACTGATACTAGCTGCAGGGCAAAGTTAGCTTAGCAAAAATATTATTTCGACGGCCGCTGACCGTCCGATCCCATCCTAGACCATCTATAGGATGTCTTTGGTCGGATCTACGATTAAGATCATCCTCGTAAGGAGGATACGACCTCTCTTACTCTTACACACACGAGCTTTACCTTGATACTTACTATGTCACTTTTGCTTTTGGCCTTCTACTCGATTCCTTCGACTTCCTTCGAAATCACTCGAGTGTCGCCCGACCACCGCGGCTTCCTCCGGGTGTCGCTAGCCTTCAGCTCCAGTGTTGGCACTTTTCTGCACACTCGATTTAACTCGTGAGACAATAATATGAGCTTAACTTTGTATCATTTTATATAATCCAAACTCAGGTTCGACTTAGGTGCCTACTGCACCAACAAGTGCTTCACTTGCAAGCAGACTGGACATTGGAAGGCAGATTGTCCCAATCGAAAATAGAACAAAGGTATATCTTTTAGTTTAGTCATTGAAACATGTTTAGCGGTGTTATCTACCGGTACCTGGTGTTTAGATATAGGAGCCACTGATCATGTCTGCAACTCTTTGCAGGGGTTCCAGAAAACCAGACGACTAGCTGAGGGAGAGATTATCGTCTACATGGGCAATACTACGAAGGTAGTGGCTATTGCAGTGGGAGATGTTTATTTATCTTTTGATAGAAATAAAATTTTGGTTCTGAGAAATTACCTTTATGTACCTTCTTTTAGAAAGAATTTGATTTCAGTTTCTAAATTATTTTTAGATGGATATTCTATTTCTTTTAATGACAGAGTTGTTATAAAAAGGAATAGGGTGATTATCTATTCTGGTGCATTGGTATAAAATTTATACACTCTTGAACCAAAAACTCCTACGATGCAAATAGAAATAAATAATTCATCTTCTAAATCTAATAAGAGAAAAGAACCTTTGAAAATGAACCAAACATATCTTTGGCATCTAAGGTTAGGTCATATTAACCTGAGTAGAATTCAAAGGTTGATAGCTGATGGACCTTTGGGTTCATTGGTGGTGGAAGATTTCCCAACTTGCGAATCTTGCTTGGAAGGTAAAATGACCAAAAGGTCTTTTAAGGCCAAGGGGTATAGAGCCAAAGATGTGTTGGAATTGGTTCATTCTGATTTGTGTGGCCCTATGTCTATCCAGGCTAGAGGTGGTTTTAAATATTTTGTCTTTTTTATAGATGATTATTTAAGATATGGATACATTTACTTGATGCGCCGCAAGTCTGAATGCTTTGACAGGTTCAAAGAATTCAAGGATGATGTGGAGAAACGTAAGGTAAAAGTATCAAGACACTACGATCTGATCATGGTAGTGAGTACCTCTTGGGAGAGTTTATGAGATACTTATCAGAGGTTGAGATTCAATCCCAACTGTCTGCACCTGGTACACCCCAGCAAAATGGTGTGGCGGAGCGAAGGAATATGACTCTTATGGAGATGATTAGATCGATGATGAGTTATTCTGAGTTACCATATTCATTCTGGGGGTATGCTCTGGATACGACAGTGTATATTCTGAACTTGGTACCATCTAAATCAGTGCCTTCTACTCCCACAGAATTGTGGACTAGGTGAAAGCCTAGTCTGAGACATATTCGAATTTGGGGTAGTCCAGCACATGTGCTGAAGGGAGATGCTGGTAAGTTGAAATCTCGTACAGAAGTGTGCCTATTCATAGGCTATCCTAGAGGAACGAAAGGTGGTTGTTCTATAGTCCTAGAGATTAGAGAGTGATCGTTAGCATGAACGCCCAATTTTTAGAGGAAGACTATGTGATGAACCACAAGCCCATGTGCAAGATTGTTCTGAAGGAATTAAGAGGGGAAGTCACTACTTTAGTACCAACGATACAAGAGGACATACCACAAGTGACTGCACCGCGTGTCACAGAGGATACACAAGTGATACCTCGTCATAGTGGGAGGGTTGTTAGACAACTTGATAGATTTATGCTCTTGGGATAATCTTCTGATTTGGTCCATGGCGAACATGAACTTGATCCCTGGACATATGAAGAGACAATCCAAGATAAAGATGCGATATCTTGGTAAAGGGCGATAAATTCTGAGATAGAATCTATGGATTCAAATCAGGTCTGGGAGCTGGTAGAACTACCCAATGGTGTAAAAGCCATTGGATATAAGTGGATCTACAAAAGAAAGAGAGGATCAGATGGGAAGGTAGAGACCTTCAAAGCAAGGCTTGTTGCGAAAGGGTATACTCAGAAAGAGGTTATCGATTATGAGGAGACCTTTTCACTGGTAGCCATGCTTAAGTCTATCTGGATTCTCTTATCTATTCCTGCTCATATGGATTATGAGGTTTGGCAGATGGATGTCAAGAAAACTTTCCTTAATGGAAGTCTTGAAGAAAACATCTATATGGAGCAACCAGAGGGATTCATTGCAAAGGGCAAAGAGCATCTTGTGTGCAAGCTTAATCGGTCTATTTATGGATTGAAGCAAGCTTCGAGATCTTGAAACATCCACTTTGATGAGGTAATCCGGTCATATGAATTTATTCAAAGTCCGACTGAGTCTTATGTATACAAGAGATGTGATGGAAACGTAGTGGTATTTCTTATACTATACGTAGATGATATTTTGCTCATTGGCACCAATGTCAAAGTGTAATCAGATGTAAGGGTATGGTTGTCCAAACAATTTGATATGAAGGACTTGGGAGAAGTGGGACACATCCTTGGGATCAAGGTTATAAGGGATCGCAAGAAAAGGATGTTGTGCTTATCTCAAGCTTCATACATAGATACTATTTTAGCTCGTTTTAGCATGCAGAACTCCAAGAAAGGTTTTCTACCTTTTCGGCATGGAGTACCTTTATCTAAAGAGATGTGTCTTAGAACATCAAAGGAGATATAGGAGATGAAGGCAGTTCCTTATGCTTCGGCGGTAGGAAGCCTCATGTATGCTATGTTATGTACAAGATCGGATATTTGCTTTGTTGTGGGCATGGTTAGCAGATATCGGAGTAATCCAAGACAGAGAATTGGACTGCGGTAAAGCATATATTAAAGTACCTGAGAAAGACTAGGGATTATATGCTGGTATACCAGGCAGATCAATTACTCCCTATGGGTTACACAGATTCTGACTTCCAATCAGATAGGGATAACAGTAAGTCTACCTTGGGTTTTGTGTTTACTTTGGGAGGTGGAGCCATTGTATGGAGGAGTGCCAAGAAGAAATGTGTGGCAGACTCCACCATGGAAGTTGAGTATGTGGAAGCCTTTGAGGCAGCCAAAGAAGTTGTATGGCTCAGAAACTTCTTGATGGACTTGGATGTGATTCCTGGTTTGCCCAGAACTATCACAATTTATTGTGATAATAGTGGTGCAGTTGTAAACTCGAAGGAACCACGAGCCCATAAGGCAAGTAAACACATAGAGCGCAAGTACCACCTGATATGAGAGATTGTAAAGCGAGGAGAAGTTGTTGTCGCCAAGATTGCATCAGAGGATAACCTGGCAGATCCTTTCACTAAGGCCCTTCCAGTGAGAGATTTTGATAGGCATATGGAGGGAATGGGAATCAGATGTATGGCAGTTTGATGGCAGCATAGTCTTTTAGTATAAGTGGGAGATTGCTGGGATGTATACTGAAAGTCTAGCCTTTGTGTGAACATCTTCATTTTGAAATAAGAATCACATGATCATTGTTTGTATTTTTGCATATTTTCTGATACTTTATAGATAACATGGTGTGTGGTGTCGCACAGAAGATCATGTTATCAGTTTCTTGTAGAGTATAAGTAGAGGCTCACAACCAAGATGGTTTTGGACAAACCATTGGCATGGTTGTAGTGCAATTTGGTATTGGTTTATCTTGACCATAGAATTACACTAGTACACTTTGTGTGTATTGAGCAAGACCGATTTAGAGGTGATTCAATTTATACTGACTATATAATTGAATCGAACCTCAGATATTATGAAGTACATGCTCTTAATCCCGATATAATAACGGGCACATGTACTTAATATTTATTTCTTTGATTTATCAATGGGTGAGATTTATGTATTAAATCGATAGACCTGGTAAGTTGGGAAATAATATTATTTATATGGTGTGCCATTAATTATAGGAGAAAACCATGTCCTATATACTAGGATGATGATGTCCCCTTGAGGAGCTCATAAGGTTCATCATGTAAATCCTGCAGGTGGACTTGGTCCAACATGATGATAAGGATGAGTGGTACTACTCATGGAGTTAGATATTAATTAATTAAATTATCAGTAATTTAATTAATTAATGGACATTCGATATCTTAAACACAGGGAGATATTTTGTACAAATAATATGTGGAACCCATATTTAATTATGGGGGTTGGTGAGGTAGATCAATGATAATCCTCTAGTGGAATGGATCGAATTTTATGTGGTTCAGATCCATTGGGTGGCCAAGATCCAACTCCTCCTCATGGTCCTTATTGTAGCCTATTATAAATACCTCGTGAAACCTAGATCTATATAAGGGTTGGAGAGGCTTGGGTGGCAAAATAAGTTCTTCTAGGGTTTTTGGAGTTGGTGTTCGAGGCTTGGGTGGCAAGGAATAGAAGAGGTGTGCTAGGGTTTTGGTTGGTTCATCTCTTCATGGTCGGCGGCAACAAGACAAGGAAGCTAGGGGTTTTCCTTCCTTTCCCACTCTTGGTCGGCACCACCCTCTTCCTTCTCCATTACCGGCGCCTCCCTTTCCTTCTCCATGGGTCGGCGGCAACAAAGGTGAGGGTTCCTCCTTCCTTTGTCTTGGCCGGTACACCCTCTCCCTCTCCTTAGGGCCAGCGGACTCCAAGCTTGGTGGTTGGTGGTTGGTGGTCGGCGCAAGCAAGGAGAAGAAGGGAGCTTTTGTTCTTCCCTTGTTCGGAGCGAGCAAGGAAGGGAAGATGCAATCTAGGAGGCTTCGACTCTTGGAAGATCATCGCCTACACGACATCCAAGAGAAGGATAGGAATACAATAGAAGATCAAGAGGTAAAACAAGAGGTATAATCTTGTTTAGTTTTGATTCTAGTTCTTTTTTATTTTGTATGTTATTGATTAACATGGACCCCGATGATAAACACAAAAATCGGTGATCCGTTCATCATCTATTCCGCGGCTAATCGAGAAAAAGAGTTATGTTGCTTGAACAACAAGTTTATTCAAGCGACAACTCAAATCAAATAGCACGATGATGGATCAATTGCTTGGGTAATCCATCTCCGTCCAAATTAGTTTTAGTTGATAAAATTTTAATCCAGGGACGTGTGATAGGATTGTCATGCACAAGCGACCAAAGCGAGAAGCAATTCCCTTCAACACCATCCCCCTTTTCTCCCATTATGAGTGAACCACAACTATTGGCCGCTTCTACTCCATCTTTTCCTTCTATCCGAGATTCATGGATCCTCAATTTGGAGGAGCTCATACTTCGGATGGAAAGCCTGTGACACGTTTTGGAATTGGCAAGCTTCCTTGGTTAGTCTTGCATGTCCTTTCCAACAATAACTTTCTTCTCCATTCACTGCCTTTAGGTGATGGTGAATTATCAAGAGCTGTATCGCTCTTTCTCTCACTACAAATCTCAGCTTCAACTACAGACTTTGTGACAATCTGTGGACCACACTACCTCTAGGGACATTGAGAACTCCTTGTTACAAGAATTGGCATGGTGCCAAAATCAACTGTCAAAAGCTCAATGCCAAAGGCAGGCAGATGTTGAAATCATAGCAACCCTTCAAGGCTAGTAACAGAGGGACACAGAGACTATATCCATCCTCCGATGCGAGAAACAAAAGGATGAGAATACTATAGACACCCTTTGAACCTGATTAAGCTAGGAGGTATACCAAAACTCAACTTTGATATCAAATATGGCTCGAGCTCATTCTCAAATACGCAGGCAAAAAACTTCTCTGAAGTAGTTGAGGGGCAAAATTGCTCGCATCAGGACTTACACTGAGGCAGTGGAGGGGATCTCAGCTTCCATGAATCAGGATATGGTGGACATGTCGAGGGTTATGCAACAAGGTCAAACTTCCCAATCCGACGATGTATCAACCTTGGCTTACGCTATAATTCAAGTATCAAAGATATACTGTTAAGTGTTGGTGCAATCGACCCAGGTTACGATTGACCAGACTCGAGTTTGACTCGAGTAGTATTTTGATGTTTGACATTGATGTCTGACATGTGTTGGGGGGATTGTTGGTGCAATCGACCCAGGTTATAATTGATGTTTGACGATGGTTTGACCATTGTCATGGGAGAAGTCCAAGTCTTGTGTACTTGGCATGAAAAGTCCAAGCTTGAGTCTTGGCAAGGAAAGTCCAACATGGGTTGGCAAAGAAAGTCCAAGCATGGGTCTTGGCAAGGAAAAGTCCAAGCATGGGTCTTGGCATGGAAAGTCCAACATGGGTTGGCAAGGGAAAGTCCAAGCTTGAGTCTTGGCAATTGAGAAGTCCAAGGGGAATATTGGCGGCGTAAAGTCCAAGGGTGGAGTCTTGGCAGCATAAGTCCAATGGTTGGCGGCGTAAAGTCCAAGCGAAGTCTTGGTAGCATAAGCCCAATGTGCCTTGGCAGTGTAGATCACATTAGCATGACAATAGCTGATGGAAGCACCTGAAGGCTAGCGTATGGATGAACATGTTATGGATGACTTGGAGTGATCCGATAGGTGTGAGGCTGACAGAGGTGGCTAGAAGGCTTAGGTCTAAGCTAAGAGTGGTTTATCAAGTATGGGGGCACCATACTTGGGTTAAAACCTCATGTTTGAGGTGTATCAGTTGACTGATGGGAGTTGACTACGATTGACCGTTGGAACCGCCTAATGATCGATTGTCGGCGATGGGCCGATCGATGGCTGAATATCGAATGATCTAGAGATCAGTCGACTACTGGTCAAGTTTTCGAGCATAGAAAGCTCTCCAGTCGAGTGATCATCCCGAGCACTCGACTGATTGAGCTATCAGTCGACTGATGGGCATGATCAGTCGACTGATGGTCTATCTATTGGAACTTATCCGACGTGGTTCATGCCGTTATGAGACAACGGTTACAGGGGCAGTCTACTAATGGTCCCGATCAGTCGACTGCTAGGAAGAATCCAGCCTAAGGAGAAGCTTTAAAGGGAGCTCATGGAGGATGTTTTCGCCATCGGTTTCTTGGACGTTCTTAAGGCGATTTGCTGGTGCAAATCAGGGTCTTCAACCACGGTTCAAGCAATCAACAAGCAATCATCTAAAAGCTCTTTGTAAAGTTTTCTTTACTTGCATTTCTAGTGTATTTGCTTGTATTCTTATTGTATTACTATTGTAATCTTTGTACGAGGTTTCTCCACCTCCGGATTGTTCCGAGAAGGAGTTATTTGTTATAGTGGTGTGTGTTGGCATCACTAGGGCTTTCAGAGTCCAATCCATGGAGTAGGAACCATTCAGTTCCGAACCACATTATATCTTTGCATTGTGGTTGTGTATCTTGTTATTATTATTCTACTGTGCTAACAAGATTGTAGATGATCAAACGTGAACAAATTCCATCAACGACGAATCGCTATTCACCCCCCTCTAACGGGCGCACAGGTCCTAACAATTGGTATCAGAGCGAGGCCGCTCTTCAAGGATTAACAACCAAGAGAGCACCGCTAGAGGGTGAAGAGATGGATTTTGAAGAACATCTAGGATTGGATATCAACATGCCAGTCCCGTATGTGCTATATGGATGAGAAGGCTTCAATTCATGGAAGAGAAGAATTGAGGACTTCATCATGATGAGGAACTTTGAAGAATGGTCCATCTTAATGGAAGGATTTAACTATCCAAGAGGACCAAAGGGAGGCTTCCTCAAGATGAAGAGATGGACCGAGGAGCAACTCCAAGAGTTTGATAAAAATAAGAAGGTAGTTAAATGTATTATTGATTTGATTCCTAATGACATCTTGTGTAGCCTAGGTGATTGCATGGATGCCAAGGAGTTATGGAGCAAGTTAGCGAGATTCTATGAGGAGTCTCACTCGACACAAGAGGAAGAGGTCGAAGAAGCTAGCTCATCCTCACAAGAAAGTGGGGATTCAAAAGTTGAAGAGGAGTCAACATCTAAGAAGGAAGGAGAGGGGGAATTGAAAGAAGTCTCTACCTCTAAGATTGAGGGGGAGGAGAGACCATCCACGCTGGAGCCGGAACAAAATCAAGAAGTCGCTTCAACCTCCGGAAGAAGTGAAGAATCAATTCCGGCACCGACCACCACTCTAGGTAACTCAAGCAATTTAGTTCAAAATAAAATTCATATAATTTGCTTTGAGTGTAGGGAAGCCGGGAACTATAAGAGCAAGTGCCCTAAGAAGGTCAAGAAGCCTCCTCTGGCACCAAAAGTCAACGAAAAGACCAATGAAGTCGGAGTCCCCACCAAGGAGAGCAAGGAGCACGTGGTGTACTTCAAGTGCCATCAAAAGGGGCACTATAGGAGTCATTGCCCAAAGGGAGGGAAGAAGACTCATGAAGGAAGAGCTACATATGTAGGGGGAACCTCTAAGGTAAACCCTAAGGTAAACCCTAAGGTAAAATTTAATAATGCTCATTCTTTAAGTTATAGGCAAAAGCATGCTAGAAATATTTTTAGCAATCTTGCAATTTATCAAAAAAGAGCATGCTATAAATTTGCCTTAGGGATAAGGAGAAATTTGGGACAATGTCCCTAAAAATATTCTACCTAAGGACAAACCTAGATCGACCAATTCTAGACCTATCCTTCTTAGGAAGACCATTAGGAAGATAGTGGATCACCTAGGCATCAACCCTAAATGGATTAGACATATGGCTAGAAATAAAAATATCTCAAGAGCTAATGAAAAATAAAAAATTGAGATATTAGAAAAGGAAAATCAAGTCTTGAGGTCAAGACTTGAGAAAATGGAAAAGACCCTTAGGAATATACAAAATCAATTTAAGAGGTCAAAAGGTCAAAGTCAAGGGCTTAGGAGACAAGGGTCAACAAAGGGCAAGAAAGGTTTGGGTCATAGACCTAAGCCCAAGGAGACCTACCATAGTGTTCCATTCGATTATAGAACACAACCTAGGTCTAGGAAAACCAAGGTTACTAGGGAAGTCATCCCTAAGGGTAACCAAGGTGTGTGCCTAGTGGCTAGGGTTTCAAGGAAACCTAGGGAAGCCATTAAGAAGGTCAAAGGGGGAGTTACCTCTAGGGTTGACCTAGGCAAGACCCAAATGACCAAGGCTACAAAGCCTAGAAGGGTCATTAGTGTTGGGATGTATACTGAAAAGTCTATCTTTTATATGAACATCTTTATTTTGAAATAAGAATCACATGATCATTATTTGCATATTTATAATTATGCATATTTATCTGATACATTACATTGTAGATAACATGGTGTGTAGTGTCACACAGGAGATCATGTTATCGGTTCATTGTAAAGTATAAGTAAAGGCTCACAACTAAGATGATTTTGGACAAACCATTGGCATGGTTGTGGTGTGATTTGGTATTGGTTTGTCTTGACCATAGAATCACACTAGTACACTTTGTGTGTATTGAGCAGGACCGACATAGAGGTGATTCGATTTATTGCTAACTACATAATCGAATCGGACCTCAGATATTATGTTGTACATGCTCTTAATCCCGATATAATAACGGGCACATATACTTAGTATTTATGTCTTTGATTTACCAATGGGCGAGATTTATAGAGTAAATCGATAGGCTCGGTAAATTGGGAAATGATATTATTTATATGGTGTGCCGTTGATTATAGGAGGAAACCGTGTCCTATATATTAGGATGATGATGTCCCCTTGAGGAGCTCATAAGGTTCATCATGTAAACCCTGCAGGTGGACTTGGTCCGACATGATGATAAGGTTGAGTGGAACTACTCATGGAGTTAGATTTTGATTAATTAATTGTCAGTAAATTAATTAATCGACGGACATTTGAGATCTTAAATACAGGGAGAAATATGTGCAAATAATATATGGAGCCCATATTAACTTATGGGGGTTGGTGAGGTAGATCAATGATAATCCTCTAGTGGATTGGATTACCATTAATGGATCAGACTTTATGTGGGCTTGATCCATTGGGTGGCCAAGATCCAACTCCTCCTCATGGTTCCTATTGTAGCCTATTAAAACCTCATGAAGCCTAGATCCAATGATGGAAAACAAAACTCTAGATTCAACGGTAGAGATTAAATCTCTAGATCCGACGGTTGAGATTAAATCTCTAGATCCGACGGTTGAGATTAAATCCCTAGAATCGATGGTGGATATTAACAAGGCTTAAGCCTAACTCTATAAAAGGAGGGATTAGGGTGGGCGGCAAGAGCAATTAGAAGCAAGATAGGATAAGGGTTGGGCGACAAGAGCTTGGAGGTGTTGGGCGGCCACAATTAAGGAAAATTTTTCCTTTCTTCTCTTCTTCCTTAGGTGGTCGGTGCCCATCATCCTCTCCTCTCTCTTTGGCCAGCGTCCAAAGCCCTTCCTTCTCTTCTCCTTGGCCGGTGGAAACAAGGGTTAGGGTGATTCCTTGGAGCTCTTGGTCGGCGCCCACTTTTCCCTCTCTTTAGGCCGGCGGCAAGCTTCAAGTTGGGAGCTTGTTGGTTGGTTCTAGATAGAGGTGAGTTTTGTTTCTTATTCTTCCTTTTGTTCAAAGCGAGCAAAGAAAGGAAGATTGCTGATCAAGGAGGCTTCGACTTTTGGAAGATCATCGCCACACGATGTCCAAAAGGAGGAAGGACATACAATAGAAGATTGAGAGGTATAATGCTTGTTTATATTCTTTTGTAACATGTCTATAATTATTTTTCAATCATATACATGTTTTATGTTCTATTTTATGGTTAAATATACTTGGACCCTGAATACAAACACAAAAGCCGATGATCCGTACATCGTCTATTCCGTGGCTAATCATAGAATAGAGGTTGGTTGCTTGAACAACAAGTTTGTTCAAGTGACAACTCTAATCGAATAGCATGATGATGAAACGGTATCTTGGGTAATCCCTCTTGTCAAGGATAAATTTTTTTATCTGGGGAAGCAGAAGGGATCGCCATGTACAAGCGACCGAGTTGAAGTGGGAAGCGAAGTTTCCTACCTTCAATTAGGAGGGTATTTAGGGAAGTTATCCCTAGTGAATACCTATTAAACCCAAGGAGTTCTAATAGGTATTGGGTTCCTAGGAGCGTGATCGATTCACGCTAGATGACTCTAGTGTGCCAACCTTGAATGGATGGGTAGTTAACCTAACCATAGTAAAGGTGGCATTTTAGGTCATTTTCAAGGTTATGGGTACCTTGGAAATGTGGTTTGATCATAATCCTAAAGGCTTTGGGGATGTGCCAATATATTTTGAAGATTATGATAAATCAATCAAATTAGCACAACTTAGGTTTAGATGTCATAGTGTGTCATTTTGGATTTTTGGCACACTTGGGGAATAAATGATAATATGGCAAAATGGGTTTAATAATAACAAAATGGCAACTAATGTTAAAATTTAGGTATTATATACCTTTATATTTTATTTTCCATGCTTGATTTGCCATATAACATGTCATGACATCATATCTATTTTTAATTATATAATATGTCATGATCATGCTTAGGATTAAGATTAAATGTCATATATGCTTAGATTCCATTTTATGTCATGACATCATGATTATGAGCACATGTTTATTTATATCATCATTAATGCCATAATCATTCATGCATTTAATAAAAATTGAGTTAAGGATAATTGGCATGGCTTAAAGTCCCATGTATAAGAGAATCAAGTAGAGTTGCCCTAGAAAATGCATGAAACCCTAGTTTAGGATGAACAAAACTCACATCTCATATTACATTGACATGTATGTGTATTGATATACCCTAGATACATGTGAGATGCTAGGATATGAGTTAAGTTCAAGGTGCATAGTTTTTGCATCTAGATGAACTCAAACTCATCTTATATTAGTATGGATCATTGGGAAAGCTTATGTTCAAGTCATGTACATTAATCCCAAAGAATATGATCCAATATAAGGTTTTAAAAATATTTTAAAATCATTTTGAAAAACCTTGGTGAAGTCTATCTTTTGATAGCAATCACCATTGAAGATGTTGATACAAAGTAAGCTAAAACATTGAAGTTTTTCTTCACTTTTGAACTTTGTGTCAATTTCACTATTATATGGGTAAAATATTTTTCAAACATTTTTCACCCATTGTATTGGTAATAAGTATTATACGTATGAATTTTCATGATTTTTCGATATACGTATAATTACTTATGCTTTTTTGAAATTCATTTCTGACAATTGAAAATCCGAATTTCAATTATCAGTCGACTGCCGCCTGATGTTAGTCGACTGATGAGCAAGGTAGTCGATTGTTGCCTGATAGAGTCAACTGTCAGGCTGATTTCGGGTAAACAAGGTATGTTTAGCCCAATTTCAGCTATGGTAAGGTTCCCTAATCACTCCTAACCCTAGGATATGCTTTGGAAAGCATTAGAAATGGTGGAAATCCATTGGATATGGATTAGGAGAGTTGTTAGGGTGATGTATCAATTTTAAGGTGAGGGAAAGTTCAATGTTGAACTTTGGACCTTAATTTTGATGGTTTAGAGTTCCTATTGGCTTAGAGACTTCCCAAGGACATTGTTGGTGCAATGGTCAAGGGGGAGCAAGCCTTTAGGGGGAGGTATCGGGATGATGAATGTTATTTTTCCTCATGAGGGGCAGAAATGGGAATTTGAGATACCCAATTTGGAAATTGGGAGAGTTCATAGGAGTGCCTCTCTTGAGTGATATGAGACTTATCACTAGGAAGATTGTAGGCATCCTAGGTGTTTTGGACCAAGGGAGAGATTGTAAGATCTCATTGGGATATGAGACATTAACCTCTTTAGGGAGAACCTTTTTTATGTATGTCAAAAA
This sequence comes from Wurfbainia villosa, assembly GCA_025175895.1. Lineage (NCBI taxonomy): Eukaryota > Viridiplantae > Streptophyta > Magnoliopsida > Zingiberales > Zingiberaceae > Wurfbainia > Wurfbainia villosa. The sequence goes on from CM045997.1 coordinate 36,030,915, forward strand.
GGGAGAGAAAGTGAAATTACCAATTTGGGAAAATTGATAAGGGAATTTGAGTTAATGGCCTAACTCAAGGGTATTTTTGTTAAACATAAAAAAGGGAGCGATTGTTGGTGCAATCGGCCCAGGTCACGATTGACCAAACTCAAGTAGTGTTTTGATGTTTGACATTGATGTCTGACATGTGTTGAGGGGATTGTTGGTGCAATCGACCCAGGTTATAATTGATGTTTGATGATGGTTTGACCATTGTCATAGGAGAAGTCCAAGTCTTATGTACTTGGCATGAAAAGTCCAAGCTTGAGTCTTGGCAAGGAAAGTCCAACATGGGTTGGCAAAGAAAGTCCAAGCATGGGTCTTGGCAAGGAAAAGTCCAAGCATGGGTCTTGGCATGGAAAGTCAAACATGGGTTGGCAAGGGAAAGTCCAAGCTTGAGTCTTGGCAATTAAGAAGTCCAAGAGGAATATTGGTGGAGTAAAGTCCAAGGGTGGAGTCTTGGCAGCATAAGTCTAATGGTTGGCGAAGTAAAGTCCAAGCGGAGTCTTAACAGTGTAAGCCCAATGTGCCTTGGCGGTGTAGACCACATTAGCATGACAATAGCTGATGAAAGCACCTGAAGGCTAGCGTATAGATAAACAAGTCATGGATGACTTGGAGGGATCCGATAGGCGTGAGGCTGACGGAGGTGGTTAGAAGGCTTAGGTCTAGGCTAAGGGTGGTCTAGCAAGTATGGGGGCACCATACTTGGGTTAAAACCTCATGTTTGAGGTGTATCACCGAGGGACTATGGTCACCCATCGATGGGAGTCGACTAGAGTTCGACTCATCGGAATTAGCCTAACAATGATCGATGGCTCGAGGAGTTTCTTCGACCGAGATCACCGATCGCAGCAGTTTTTCCGACGAAGCTCTCGAGTGATCGGCTGAGCACTCGACTGATTGAGCTATCAGTCAACTGATGGGCATGATCAGTCGACTGATGGTCTATCCGTTGGAACATATCCGACATGGTTCATACCGTTGTGAGACAATGGCTACAGGGGCAGTCGACTGATGGTCCCGATCAGTCGACTGCTAGGCGAAATCCAACCCAAGGAGAATCTTTAAAGGGAGCTCATGGAGGAGGTTTTCGCCATCGGTTTCTTGGACATTCTTGAGGCGATTTGCTGGTGCAAATCAGGGTCTTCAACGCCGGTTCAAGCAATCAATAAGCAAGCATCTAAAAGCTCTTTGTAAAGGTTTCTTTACTTGTATTTCTAGTGTATTTGCTTGTATTCTTATTGTATTACTATTGTAATCTTTGTACGATGTTTCTCCACCTTCGAATTGTTCTGAGAATGAGTTATTTGTTATAGGGGTATGTGTTGGCATCGCTAGGGCTTTTAGAGCCCAATCCGTAGAGTATGAACCATTCGGTTCTGAACCACATTATATCTTTGTGTTGTGGTTGTGTATCTTGTTATTTGTATCTTGTTATTATTATTTCGCTGTGCTAACAAGATTGTAGATGATCAAACGCGAACAAATTCCATCAACGACGAATCGCTATTCACCCCCCTCTAGCGGGTGCACAGGTCCTAACATCAAGCCCACTGAGCTCTCCAGGAGCACAGAGAACATTGCGCTAGGTTCCATCTAGATGCACACACTGTTAGTGAAAGTCCTAGAGCCGATCATGTGATGATTGTTGTATGAACTTGTTGTATCATATTCCTATATATATTTATAAAGGCATTTCTTTATGGTTATTATACTTACTTGTATTGGTGTCAAATAACTAAGTATAATAGCGTCCTTGAGTGGAAGATTCTTATCTATATCAATCGATTGGTTGAATCGATAATGAGATGATATAGAGAATACTACTCTTAACCATTCCTAGTCAAGTATTAATATTCAGGGACAATATTAATGCGAAGAGACTAGCATGTAGATCAACTCGATGACTTGATCTCACAAGTCATGGATATGAGATATCAAGTTGACACATGGGTATGCATTGGAGAATGTATACTGAATGAACCGCCATGAGAAAGTATCATGGATCGTTATATGAGTGTCATATACTTTCTCATGTGACTATTAGTATGACTATTAGTCCTTGGACCTGAAGTCACCATGGTTCCCTACATAAGGAGTTGCATACTTTGGCTTCATCAAACGTTACCCATAAATGGGTGGACTATAAAGGCGATTACTGGATATGTAACAAATTATGCGGAGGGATGTGAGTGATGTAGATAGGATCTATCCCTCCTATATGACGAGAGTGATATCATGATTCTTGATAGAGTGAGACCACTAAGTGCATGACCATGCCCAAATGAGTCAATATGAGGTATTGAGCTCATTTGATTAGAGTGATTCTACTTGGAGTTCAAGATATAGATTGTACAGAGGATGACACGGTCTATGCCTCAATTGTTCAATCTAAATGTCGAGGATAGAGGGACATTGTCACATATTGTGAGAGTCACAATTAGTAGTCACAAAGGTGATGTTAGATCTCAACATTCTTGTAACTTGGGTAGCAATGATGTGTTGCTAGATACCGCTCATTGCTTATATTTCTAAATCAGTTTAGGAGCATTGCCAACGTTACAAGAACCTATAGGGTCACACACAAAGGGCAATTAGGTGGAGATTAGGTAAATATGATGGACCAAGAGAATTAGGTTCATGTGATGAACCAAATTGGATTAAGAGTAATCCAAATTAGACTAATTGAGTTGGACTCAATTTGATTCAAGTGTTGAATGAGTCTAATTTAGATTTGATTCATTGAGTCAATTTAAACTAATGAATAGAGATTCATTAAATTAAATTGACTTGAATCAAAGGTTAGATTTGATCAACCATGGGAGATAAGAGGTCAAGTTTGACTTGACTTGAGAGGGAAGATAAAGGATCAAGTTTGACTTGACCAAATGCCACTTAACTCATAGTGACTTGGCATAGGGCCGGCCAATGATGATGTTCCACATCATCATGGACACATCATGGTGTGCCACCTCATGAGGAAGACCAAGAGCCTTGGCTCTTAGTATTACATGGATGTGTATATCTTTCCTTAATGTGGCCGACCAAGTGATGAAGTGGTGAATTGATTTCATCTTCTTCCTTCTCCCTTCTTGCTCTCTCCCTTCATCCTCCATTGTCAAGACCTCCCAAGGGTGCTAGCACACTCTAAGTGGTTCTCTCCACCTTTTGTCCGTGTGGATACGTGTAGAGGAGTGTACACTTGATACTCTACGAGATCAGTCAACCGTTTGGACTAGTGGGATAAGCGAAGGGCATCGCTACAAGGGTAACACTCTTTTCATGTAGATCTAGAGTAGATATAGTGTTTCTAAACATGTATATGAATTTTATTTTATTTATCTTCGCACGGATCCGTGGCCAACTTTCGAGATTTTCGAAACGCAAAAAGAGGTTTTTGTGGCTCGAAGAGTCTAACACACACAACTGATCAAAACCAACAGGAACGTTTGTGGTCTCTGATGCAAACTGCCTATTGGGATGGATTCAATGAGCCGGTTTGGCAATATGTTGATCATAGGTTTCCGCCAGCCTGTCAACCCGCTCCTTTTCTGCATTGGGAGACTGGCTTCAGACACTATCCCCTAGAACACTTCAGATTATAGTTTTCTTGTCTGTTGATAATAATTAAATAATTTTAGTAGCATGCTGTTGTTGGAGTATTGGGAATACAATCAAAGTCCCATATTGGTAAGACATAGAAAAGATCATGTTCTTATAAGATGAAAAGATATCTCCATTGGTATGAGGCCTTTTAGGTAAAGCCCAAAAACAAAACCATGAGGGCTTAGGCCCAAAGTGGATAATATCATACCATTGTGAAGATATGTGGATCTTATAGGCACTAACAATTGGTATCAGAGTGCTTATTTTGTTTCTCGCGTGTCATGCCTTCATCTCTATTTTCTTGGTTGTAAAATAGACTTAGACTTGAATGTAACTCGAGTGTTCTTATTTTGTAATGTACAAAATAAAGAAATGAAAAAGTCCATTGAAGGTTGAAGTTACAAGGAGGATTCCGACAACACAGGATGACCAAAGGTAGCACTTGGAAAAGATGTCATCCCTAGGTTAACCATTCGCTCTTCTCATTGGCTTGAGAAGATCGTAGATTTGGGCTATAACCGTGTCACGTTTATATGTTGATATATATTTTGTATATGTGATGCATGCGTAGTTAGTTGTCACATAATTAGGTCACATATCATATGCCTACCAAAGTTTAATACTTACTATTACCTTGTTCAATCATAGTGCATTTGCCAAAGCAAAGTGACTCGATTTACCTCGGTAAAGTACGACAAGACAATCGTGATGTCTGCCTATTAAACTTTGGGTTTGACTTAACTATGCTCTCTCAATTAGATTGATGAACTTAGAGGCATAACTCATACGAGACATCTACCAAGATTATACAATTCTTGGGCGATTAGCCAAAGCTAACTCAAGATGAGTAGTAATTTAGAAGGATATCTCATGTGATGGGCACTATGAACAAATGTTGTCCATAATATACAAGAGTTACATTAGATGTAATTGGTACAAGTTACCTACCTAACTTATACGTGTCTTGGGCGATTAGCCAAAGCTAACTCAAGATGCGGTATAATATGGAATTTGGGAAGCCACTCAACGTTTTCATGCAAATGAGTTAATGCATGAAAATGTGAATTAATGCATAATAGAGGGGATTTGAGAAATCTCCTTAACATGGATGAAGGTTATATCTCATGAGGGAGTGTGATCTCATTTTAACCAAGTATCCCATTTGTGCCTTGCATCCCAATTTGCCCTTCTTCCTCTTTTGTGGAGAGCCTTGGTTTTGGTTGCTAGCACAACCAAAGGTGTTATCTCCATCTCCAAGATATGGTTCGTGTGGATACCTTAGAGATACGGTTGTCCTTACCATATTGAGATTCGACTGCATTTAAATTAGCGGGATTACGAAGGGCTCGCATCGAAAGTATATTTCTTCTTCTAAATAAGATATAGATTAAAGAAAATGATTTATATGTTTTGCATGGATCTCTGGAGGGATTTGGTTTATTTTTGTTTCCGCTACGGTTGTGTGAAGTATTCGCCCACGATATTATGAATGTCATGATCCGGAATTTTCCCTACAGTGGTATCAGAGCCACTTGCAAAACATATATTTCGTTATGATGATTTATATGTGATATAAATTTAGATTTTAGTGTTTTATATTAGATATAAAACATGTGAATTATGGGTGCACGAATTTTAGGCTTGGAATGTTGATAAGGGGCAAAAATAGTGTTGAACACGGCCAAGCCATGTTGGAAAACATGACCTGGCAAAAAGAGCGACCCACGACCGTGTTGAAAAACATGGCCTGGCCGTGGGAACCTCTGCTCACCCCAAAATGACCGTGCCAATTGGCATGGCCCGACCGTGTTGAACATGGGACACTCCAGAAACGAGGGTCCAGGGTTCATATTCATGGACAAAGGGCAGCAACTCAATTCAAAGAGTTGAGTTGTATTATGAATTACAACATGCATATACAACACACAACCACAATCACATTGGGTCCTAAGCCATAACCATGCACCATGCTTCATATCATTCATAATCATGTAATTTTATAAAATTTATTATGAATACACACACGAATTTTAAGCCGCTTCGCCGATAAGCCGTAACCAGCAAAATTTTATTTTCAACTCAACTCCTTGAATTGAGTTGCTGCCCTTTGTCCATCAATATGAATCCAAGACCCTCGTTTTCGGAGCATCCTGTGTTCAACATGGTCGGGTCGTGGCAATTGGCACGACCATTTTGGGGTGAGCAGAGGTTCCCATGGCCAGACCGTGTTTTTCAACATGGTTGTGGGTCGTTCTTTTTGCTAGGCCGTGCTGAAAACACGGTCATGTTTTCCAACACGGCTTGGCCGTGTTCGACATTGTTTTTGCCCATTATCAACATTCCAAGCCTAAAATTCGTGTACCCATAATTCACATGTTTTATATCTCATAGAAAACACAAAAATCTAAATTTATATCACATATAAATGATCATAATAAAATATATGTTTTCAAGTGGCTCTGATACCACTGTAGGAAAAATTCCGGATCATGACATTCATAATATCGCGAGCGAATACTTCACACAACCGCAGCGGAAACAAAAATAAATCGGATCCCTCCAGAGATCCATGCAAAATATATAAATCATTTTCTTTAATCTAGATCTTATCTAAAAGAAGAAATATACCTTCGATGTGAGCCCTTCGCAATCCCACTAATTCAAACGCAATCAGATCTCAATACGCCGTATCTCTAAGGTATCCACACGAACCGTATCTTGGAGATGAAGATAACACATTTAGTTGTGCTAGCAACCAAAACCAAGGCTCTCCACAAAAGAGGAAGAAGGGCAAATTGGGATGCAAGGCACAAATGGGATACTTGGTTAAAATGAGATCACACTCCCTCATGAGATACAACCTTCATCCACGTTAAGGAGATTTCTCAAATCCCCTCTATTATGCATTAATTCACATTTTCATGCATTAACTCATTTGCATGAAAACGTTGAGTGGCTTCTCAAATTCCATGTTCATGAATTAATCCACATGCACGAATTAATCCATTTGAATGCATTAATTCATTTGCATGCAACCTTGAGAAAACTTCTCAAATTCCATGTGCATGAATTAATCCATTTTGCATGCAATATTTGGCAATAATTCTCATTTCATGCATTAATCCCTTTGCATGCAACATTAAGTATTAAATCCCATTTCATGCATTAATCCATTTGCATGCAACAACTCCCATTTACATGCATGATTAATCATTATTAATCATGCTAACCTTCTTCAATTGGTTTCGCTTGAGTCCAACTCAAGTTAAACCAATTTGAGTCCAACTCAAGTTTGGCCAAGCAATGAGTCTAACTCACTCTAGTCCATTCAATTAACTAATGATTCATTTAGTCAAACTAAGATGAACACTTCTCCAAAATATGTTCTTTGTATGTGACCCTATAGGCTCTCATAGCATTGGTAATGTATCTAAAACTATTTTAGATACATAAGCAATGAGCGGCATCTAGCAATACATCATTGCTACCCAAGCTACAAGAAAATCGAGATCCGACAACCTTTTTGTGACTATTATCATGTATGACGGTGTCCTTCTATCCTTGATATCTTAGATCGATCAATGAGGCATAGACCGTGTCATCCCCTTATCGACCTTTATGTTTCTTGATCCCCAAGTAGACTCACTCAAACAAATGAGCTCAATATCTCATATTGACTCATTTGAGCATGACCATGCATTTCGTGGTCATACTCTATCAAGAGGCCAAAGATATCACTCCCATCATATAGGAGGGATAGATCCCATCTACATCACTCACATCCCTCTGCATAATTCATTACATACCCAGCAATCGTCGTTATAGTGCACCCTGTTACGGGTGACGTTAGACGATACCAAAATACATAACTCCTTATGTAGGAAACCGTAGTGACTTCAGGTCTAAGGACTATTCATATCAATAGTCACATGAGAAAGTATATGACACTCATATAACGATCTATGACACTTTCTCATGGCGGGTAAATTCAGTACATATATTCTCCAATATATATACCCATGTGTCAATGTGATATCACATATCCATGACTTGTGAGATCAAGTCATTCATTGACCTACATGCTAGTCTCAATGTATTAATATATCCCTTTGTCTATTAATACAATACTTGACTAGGAATGTTTAAGTATAGTGTTCTCTACAGCTTCTCATAATCAATTCTACCAATATACTGTATATTACAACCTACTATTCAAGGGGCATTATTATATTTATTTGACTGGCACACACATAAAGTAAATATAATAATCAATCTTTGCCTATTATTAATGAAATATGATACATATGATCCCTAATCGATCATCTCATGATTGACACTAAGGGCTGACACTAACAGCTATGAGATTAGAATGACAGCGTTTCCTCTGAATAGATAATTGCAACTTTGTAACAAATTAATTATCCTCAACATTGCTCTTTGACATCTTCTTCCTTAGAACGAAAACTGATTTTCATTAACACTTGCTTTTCATAAATACTAGCCACCACACCATGGCTGGGCGTTCATGTTATGTTATTCCATTTCAAGATTTTGAGAGAATATATAAAACTCCTCCGCTTAACACCCCCAATTACATAGTGTGAAAATATTTTAGGTGTACAACATTCCAGGGCCTAGGTAACTCTTTACCCTTATCATCCTTTAAATAATATGCCGACCCAACCACTCGGTGAGCCACAATGTAAGGTCCTTCCCAATTAGGGTCTAGTTTTCTAGGATCTCCAGCAGGGTTGACCTTGCGTAAGACTAGGTCACCCTCTTGAAACCTCCTGGGCACCACCCTTTTGTTAAAGGCTCATTGTATCCTTTACTTGTAAGCTTTAGCTCGTATTCAGGCTTGCTCCCACTTTTCTTTCACCAGGTCCAGCTCAGTGCTCCTTATGACTTGATTTTTCTCTAGCTCATATGCTTTGACTTGGGCACTACTTAGAATGGCCTCCACCGGGATAATTACCTCGGTTCAATACACCAAACTGAATGTTGTTTCCTCTATGGCCGTTTTGGGAGTAGTTCGATAGGCCCATAAGATCCCAGGCAATTCATCCACCCAATTTCCTCTTTGGGCATCTTCAACCCTTGAATGAGAATTTTGTTAGTCACCTCAACTTGATCGTTGGCCTGAGGGTGCGCTACCAAGGTGAAAGCTTGCTGAATATTGAGGCTTTAACATCATTCCCTAATCTTCTTACCCTGAAATTGCTGCCCATTATCGCTTACTAACCTTCGGGGAATTCTATATCGACATATAATATTCTTCTAAAGGAATTGTATTACTGCATTTTCTGTAATTTTAGCTAAAGGTTCAGGTTCTATCCATTTAGAAAAGTAATCCATTGCTACTAATAAAAGTTTCTTCTGCAAAGGGACAGTAGGCATGGGGCCCACAATGTCCATTTTCCACTGATCAAAGGGGCAAGAAGCAACTACAGTTCCCATCAACTCGACAGGTTACTCGGATCTATTGCTGTGTTTTTGACAAGTTTGCACCAGTCGGGTTGCGTCTTGATGAAGAGTTGACCAAAAATACTCAGTCAATAGTACTTTCCTTGCTAACGCCCTTCCCCCCAAGTGATTGCTACAACATCCTTCGTGTACTTCTCGAAGCACCCACTCAGCGTCTTCCTTACCCAAACATTTCAATAGAGGTCCGCCAAAAGACGTCTTGTACAGAATCCCGTCAATAATTGTAAATCGCTTTGCCCTTGTTATCAAAATAGATGTCGCTCTACCTTCACTAGGAACCTTCCCATGCTATAAGTATGCCATAATATCAGTTCTCCAGTCAGGTGCACAGTCACCTCCAAGCGTCGCATCTTCCACATTGCACATCGTCAAGGAACTGGGAAAGTCCAGACAAACAGAGTCTTGCAGTCTCACCCTCTCTAAAGCACTAGCCAACCGAGCCAACTCATCTGCTTTTTGATTATCCTCCCTCAGGATTTGCTAAAAAATTACCTCCTGCAAATGAGCCTTTACTTTTCCAAAAGCCACCAAGTATTTTTGTAACCTTTCTTCTCAAACTGTGAAATAACCCTTGAGCTGTGACACTACCAACTGAGAGTCTGAATAGGCAACGATCGATATGTAGGGGATCATTGGAAGCTAGAGGGGGGGGGGGGTAGAATAGCTTGTAATCGTAGCATAGATGGAATTCGTTTATGATCGCGTCTACAAAGCATGTTAGTGCGCAGTGGAATAATAATAATAATAACAATACACAAGACACAATCACAAACACTCAAACACGAGCATATAACGTGGTTCGGACCCGAACGGTTCCTACTCCATGGATCGAGCTCTAAAGAGCTCTAGTGATGCCAATCACACACCACTATTCAATAACTCCTTCTCGACACAAGTCGGAGGTGGAGAAATCCCTTACAAACTATTCTTACAACAATAAGAAATAGATATAAGCAATTATAATAATGAAATACAATGCAAGTAAAGAAAACTACTTTACAATTACTCTTTGAATGCTTGATCGCTTGGTTGCTTGAAATGAACTTGGAGACCCTAATTTGCAGCAGCAAATTGCCCCAAATTCCCTCAAGAACCGCTGGTGAAATCCTCCTCCACGAGCTCCATTTAAAGCTTTAACCTGGGCTGGAAATCACCGATCAGTCGCTGCTCGGGACTATCAGTCGACTGATGCCACTATTGTCGTGAAACAAAGGCTAGATCCACGCTGGAAAAATCCAACGGATCCATCATCAGTCGACTGATCATGACCATCAGTCGACTGATCGAGCCTCTACTCGACTACTAACCCCAACAGTCGAGTCAGACTCCATTCTGTGCCCGAAAAACCGAGCACCAGTCGACTGATCACATGATCAGTTGACTGCTCAGCCACTCAGTCGATTGCCCACCTCTGGCAGTCAACTGCTAGGCTAATTCCCGTAGTCAAACCCTAGTTGACTCACGCCAGTCGACTGCCATATGACACCAGTTGATTGGCACACCTCAAACATGAGGTTTTAACCCAAGTATGGTGCCCCCATACTTGCTAGACCACCCTTAGCCTAGACCTAAGCCTTCTAGCCACCTCCGTCAGCCTCACGCCTCTCGGATCCCTCCAAGTCATCCATGACTTGTTCATCCATTGCACTGTCCTTCCGGTGCTTCCATCGGCTATGTTATACTAACGGTGTCTACACCGCCAAGGCACATTGGACTTACGCTGCCAAGACTCCGCTTGGACTTTACGCCACCAACCATTGGACTTATGCTGCCAAGACTCCCGCTTGGATTTTACGCCGCCAATATCAGACCCCTTGGACTTCTCAAATGCCAAGACTCAAGATTGGACTTTCCCTTGCCAACCTATGTTGGACTTTCCATGCCAAGACCCATGCTTGGACTTTCCCAAATGCCAAGGGTCCCACTTGGACTTCTCATGCCAAGTACTCAAGACTTGGACTTTCCCATGACAATCACATTGTCATATGTTTTTGTCGAACATCAAAACATCTCTCGAGTCAAGCTCGAGTCCTGGTCAATCGTGACCTGGGCCGATTGCACCAACAATCTCCCCCTTTTTGATGTTTGACAAAAACACATACCTTTGAGTTAGAACACTAACCCAAATTCCCTTACCAATTTCCCAAATTGGTAATCTTACCTTTCTCCCCCTTTTTGACATACATCAAAAAAGTTATCTCTCCAAGGAGGTCAATGTCTCATGTCCCAATGAGATCTTACAATCTCCCCCTTGGTCCAAAAATACCTAGGATGCCTACCATCTTCCTAGTGATAAGTCCCATATCACTCAAGAGAGATAATCCTATACACTCTCTCAATTTCCAAATTGGGTATCTAAAAATCTCATTTTCCTCCTCATGAGGAAAAAATACCATCCATCATTCCATGATGAATACCTCCCCCTAAAGGCTTGATTCCCCTTGACCATTGCACCAACAATGCCCTTGGGAAGTCCCTAAGCCAATAAGAACTCACAAACCATCAAAATTAAGGCCTAAAGTTCAACATTGAACTTTTCTTCACCTTAAGATTTGATACAAACTCTAAACAACTCTCCTAATCCATATCCAATGGATTTTTACCCTTTCTAATGCTTCCCAAAGTATATCCTAGGGTTAGGAGTGGTTAGGGACCTTTACTGTAACTGAATACGGGCTAAACAACCTTGTTTTTCTCGAAATCAGCTTGGCAGTCGACTTTATCAGAGATCACCGATCACATTATTAGTCAATCGCCACTAGAGCGATTGATCGAAATCAAAATCCAATTTTTAGTTATCAGAATTGAGTTTCAAAAATGAATAAATAAATATACATATATCAAAAAATCATGAAAATTCATACGTATACTACTTATGACACATACAATGGGTGAAAAATATTTTAAAATTATTTTACCCATAAAATAGTGAAATTGGCACAAAGTTCAAAACCATTGAAATTTTTAATATTTTGGCCCTACTTTGTATAACTTCATCAATGATGATTGTTATCAAAAGATAGACTTCACAAGGTTGTCTAAAATGATTTTAAAATGTTTTTGAAAACTTATATTGGATCATGTTCCTTGGGCTCAATATACATGACTTGTACAAAAGCTTTTCCAATGATCCATCACATGATTTTACATGAGTTTGAGTTCATCTAGATGCAAAAACTATGCACCTTGAACTTAACTCATATCCTATCATCTCATATATATCTAGGATTTTTAAAACATATAAAAGTCAATGTGATGTGAAATGTGGGTTTTGTTCATCTAATCTAGGGTTTCATGCATTTTCCTAAGGCAACTCTACTTGATTCCCTTATAAATGAGACTACAAGTCATGTCATTGTCCTTAAATCAATTTTAATCAAATTAAATGCATGAAATGATCATGGCATAGATGATAGCATAATTAAGCATGGCCAATGATCATGATGTCAAGACATAGGATATAATTTAAGCATACATGACATTTAACCTAACCCTGCACAAAATCATGACATATAAATGATAAAAATAAACATGATGTCATGACATGTTATATGACAAATCAAGCATGACATATAAAATGTATAGGTATAATAATACCTAAAACATAATATTAATTGTCATTTGATATAATTGAGTATATTTTGCCATATTGTTACTTTTCTTCCTAGTGTGCCAAAAACCCAAAATGGCACACTATGACCTCTAATCCTAAATTGTGTCAATTTAATTTATTTTTCATAATTCCAAAAATGTATTGGCACATCCTAAAATCTTTTAGGATCATAATATTAATTCTATTTCCAAGGTATCCATAACCTTGAAAATATCCTAAAATGCCACCTTTACCATGGTTGAGTTAACTACCCATCCAATCAAGGTTGGCACACCCTAAACCAATCTAGCGTTAATCAATCACGCTCTTAGGAACCCAAAACCTATTTGAGCTCCTAGGGTTTACTAGGTATTCCTTAGGGATGACCTCCCTAGATACCCTCCTAATGACCCTTCTAGGCTTGTTAGCCTTGGTCATTGTGGTCTTACCTAGGTTGACTCTAGGGGTAACTCCCCTTGCAACCTTCTTAGTGGCTTCCCTAGGTTTCCTTGAAACCCTAGCCACTAGGCACATACCTTGGTCAACTCTAGGGATGACTTCCCTATTGACCTTGGTCTTCCTAAACCTAGTTTGTGTTCCATAATTAAATGGAACACTATGATAAGCCACCTTAACCTTAGGTTTGTGACTCAAACCCTTCTTGCCCTTGGTTGACTTTTGTCTCTTAAGTTCTAAGTGTTGACTCTTGGTCCTAGACTCTTGACTTTGATCATTTGACCCTTTTAGTTGATTTTGCATAACCTTAAGGGTCTTCTCAAGTTTTTCAAGCCTTGACCTCAAGGCTTGATTTTCAACTTCTAATTGCCCAATTTTAGAATTTTGATTTAATCCTTGGGCATGGTTCTTCCTAGGCATATGTCTAGTCCATTTAGGGTTAATACCTAGGTGTTCTCCTATTTTCCAAATAGACTCCCTAGGTAAAACTTTTCTTGGGACATTAGTCCCAATTTTCTCCTTCTTTGAAATATTAACATTTTTGGCACCTAAACAAATATATCTATTATTTCTAGCATGCTTTTCATGTACAATAGCAAGATTGTTGACATCATTCCTAGCATGCCTTTTATCCCTAGAAATTGAAGGTGCATTGATAAATTTTACCTTAGGGTTTGCCTTAGAGGCTCCCCCTGCATGTGATGCTATTTCTTGCCCTTTCTTTTTCCCTTTAGGACATGAACTCCTATAGTGCCCTTTTTGTTGACATTTGAAGCACACCACGTGCTCTTTGCTTTTAATTATCAAGGCACCGACATCCTTTGATTTTTCTTGAGGTTTTGGTGCCGGAGGACTCTTCTTGACTTTCTTTGGGCACTTACTCTTATAGTGCCCAAATTTCCTACACTCAAAACACATAATATTATTTTTATTTTGAATTGAGGTGTTTGAGTTACCTAAGTCAATGGAGACCGGAATCGGATTTTGAGCTTCTTCATCTTGACCGGATGTTGAAGCTTCTTCTTGATGTTGCTCCGGTGATCTAATCTCCTCCGATTCTACTTCCTCTTCCTCCTTGGATGTTGATGGTCTCTCAACCTCCAAGTCCTCACTTCCTTGTGAGGATGATACATTTGCCTCTTCGGTCCCTTCCTCTTGGACTGGTGATGGACTTTCATGGAGCTTGGCCACTTGGCTCCATAGCTCCTTGGCATCTACATAATTACCTAACATACACAAGATATTGTTAGGTATTAAGTCAATCAAAAATTTCATTACCTTATCATTTTTCTCGAAGGCTTGGACTTGCTCTTCGGTCCATCTCTTCTTTTTGAGGAAACCACCTTTTGGTCCTCTTGGATATTTAACTCCTTCCATTAAGATGGATTATTCTTCGAAGTCCCTCATCATTAGGAACTCTTTGATTCTCGCCTTCCATTGTCTAAAACCTTCTTGTCCATAGAAGGTATAAGGGATAGGTGTGTTGATATCCAATCCTAGTTGTAAAATACCATGGAAAAAATAAATAAATAAATGAAATAAAATAAAGGTTGGGTAATTAAGAGAATACCCTATGGAATTTTCCAAAAAATTTTAGGAATTTTTCTGGACTCGAATGGAGATTTCTAAGACCCTCTTTACGGAGAAGAAATTAAAAAGCTTAACGGGTCTTGAATTCGACCCGTTAATGGACCCAACCCGCTCCACTTCTTAACGCCCGGCCGTCGCGTTTCTCACCATCGCCTTTATTTTCTGAGTTTTCCTCCACCCCACCTCTTCCTCGCCGAACGACCACTGTCGACTCCTCTTCCACCGTCGCTCCTCCTTCTCCACCGCAGCGGTTTCTCTCCCAATTGGCAGTTCTTCTCTTCTCACCGTCGCGCTTCCTCCTTTTCGCCAAACGCCACTGCGCTGCAACCCGTTCGTCGCCGGCACGCGGCCAGACTCCGTTGCCTAATCGCAGTTGCCTAGCCCAAGACACTAGCCATCCTTTTCTCCCGATTGTTCACCTCATTGCATCGTCACCTGCTCACTTGTCACCGCTCGAGCCCAAGCTCGATCTGCTACCATGCAAGCCCATCTCACACAGCCGTCAGCTACCGACGCAAGATCCTCTTCGATCGCCGGTGCCCCTGTTAGGGCAATCTCTTGTCGTGATAAGGTTTTATGTGTGTGGCAAAGGGTTTAAGTTAGGGTGTTATGTTGATTTGATATGTGCGTTGAAGTAATGCAGGACTTAGTAATTCGCACATGGAGCCGTGGCGAGTTTCACATCTCATGACTCGTGCCTTGAGTCGGTGAAGGATAGCTTTGCGGAAGCCGTGCTCTTGGAGCATCCGAGGGACCGCCGGACGAGAAGCTTGGAGTGAAGCCGGAGGAAGTAGAATTCGAGGCAAGAGACGCGAAGGAGCATTGCAGAGTTGTGCGCCTGATGCTGCCGAGGGACGTGGCCGAGAACGAAGAGAACTTCGAAGGCGAGGGACTCCGAGAGATGAGAGTGAGCGATTGTAACCCGGGGAGGGGTAGCTCTTAGGTGAAACTTGGCCATTTGGCCAAGTGTCGGATGGGTTTTCCTGACACCAGTCGACTGCCATGTCATGGCAGTCGACTGCTCTAAGTCGATGGTTCGATCGATTGGTATAAGACCAGTTTAGTGCTTGGCAATGATCGATGTCGGCTGATCGTTAGGGAATGGCCGATCGATGACACTGCAGACGCAGAATGGAGTCGATTCCATTGAGCACTCGACTGATCGAGCATCAGTCGACTGATGGTGCCATCAATCGACTGATGCCAATACCGTTGGATGAAATCCAACGTGGAAAGAACGGATCACTAATCGATCGAGGCATCATCGACCGTCGATCCTGTGTCAACGGGAAGAAACCCTCTTCCTCTATAAAAAGGAAGGGGGTGGGGGCTTTGGAGGCTAATGCTTATGCTCTAATACTCTCCCAAAGTTCCCTAAAGCATTCCATCCTCTTACTCAAGCTTATTTCCATTATATTTGTAAGAGGAGTGTTTTTGTGTAAAGAGGTTACCTCCACCTAGCTTTGTGCAAAGGAGTGATCTAGTGGATAGATTACGGAGTGATTCACCGTGGACGAATCGGACCGTGGATTAGCGGCGTAGCCGTGAACCACGTTACATCTCGGTGTTTGTATTGCTTATTTATATTTTGCTTGTCTTTATTTATATTTGCATATTCCGCTTGCGCTAATGTTTTGTAGACGAGCAAAATACGACATCCAACAAACGAGGGCTATTCACCCCCCCTCTAGCCGGCCAATCGATCCCCCAACAAGTGGTATCAGAGCAAGGTTGCTTGTCACCGGACTAACCGCCGCAACAAGCTCTACATAAAAAATGGCCGGCTCCAATATCCACCCACCGAAGTTCGACGACGAATTCTCTTGGTGGATAAAGAGAATGGAGGTATTCTTCGAAACTGATTTTGAAATATTGTTAATTATGGAAAACGGTTTCGAGTTGCCTAGGAACGAAGATGGGGAGCCATTAGAGAAATCGAGATGGAGCAAAAGACAAAGAGAGGAGTATTTGGAAAATTCAAAGGCCAAGCACCACCTCTATAATGTACTCCCCCAACAATAAGTCAATAGGATAGGGGAATGTTCAAGTGCTAAGGAGATGTGGGAGAAGCTAGTAGAGCTTCATGAAGGTACCTCGGAGGCTAAGCTAGCAAGAAGAGAACTCCTCCGCTCCCAACTATCAAACATCAAATTAGAAAAGGGAGAAAAGGTAACTTCATTGCATTCTAGGTTTAAAGAGATTTTGATTGGGCTAACAAGTGTAGGTGAAAGGCTCTCCAACCGGGATATGGTAATGAAGGCAATAGATGCCTTTCCCCGGTCCTCAAGATGGAGTTCCATGGTGGACTCATTTTACATCTCCAAGAACCTAGAAGTGAGCACCTTGGAGGAATTCTTCTCAACCATGGAGCTCCACAAAACGAGGCTTGAAGGAATACAAGAAGAGCCTAGAATCCAACCTTCAAGGGGAGTAGCATTGATGGCAAATAAGGGGAAGAAGAAGATAGAGATCCCCTCCTCCTCTGATGATGAAGCCTCTACCTCCTCCATGGATAGCACGGAAGAAGCCTACATGGTAAGGAAGGTAAGGCATGCATTTAAAATTTTTAGATTTGATAAATCTCATGATAGGAATAGAAGACCAAGGGGGGAAGATCATTTGTTACAATTGTCAAGGGGAGGGACACATAAGGGACAATTGTCCCCTCCTAAACAAGAGCAAAGAGGAAAAGAAAAAGAAGGAAGAAAAGAAGAAGAAGAAGGGGAGCAAGAAGAAAAAGGAAGAAGAAAAGAAGGCCAAGGAAAAAGGAAAGGCCATGGCTCTCAAAGCAAAGACATGGGATGACCTTGCTTCCTCATCCTCATATGAAGAAGAAGAGCATGTCTATTCCAACCTAGCACTAATGGCTCTTCATGACTCAGATTGCTCCTCCTCCTCCACCGAAAATGAAGAATCAAGCTCAAGTGGGGAGAGCTCAAATGAAGGGGGAGCTTCTACATCCTCCTCATTCGAAGAAGAAGAGGATATGAAAACTATGGTAACGAATGCCTCTCCTAAGAAAATAGTTTCCATAATTTCTAGTTTAACTAAGGACTTATTTGGAATGAAAAAGAAAAATAAAAGTATGCTTAATCAAATTAAGGCATTGGAAAATAAGCTAGAAAATGCATGCTTAAATGATAATATTTCTTCTAGCTTAAATGATGCATGCTCACATGATCTTTATGTGCCATTATATGTTAGTGATGCATGTATAAATGAAAATAGGGCCTTAAGGGAAAAGGTAGATTATTTAACAAAAGCCCTAGAAAAATTCAAAATTGGCTCCAACACATTAAATATGATAATTGGGAGTCAAAGGGCAAGTTTTAACAAAAAGGGCCTAGGATACAAAGAAAAGAAAAATGAAAAGGCCTATAAATGCCTAATAGCTAGGGGACAAGATAAAAAGAAAGTAATTGATAGAAAATGGATCCCCAAGGAGTATCTTGTGAACCCAATAGGAAAGAACTTATTTTGGGTTCCAAAATCCATCCTTAAGGGTTAGGATAACCTTAGGATAGTCAACCATATGAAATTGACCTATATCATATTTTGGTTGACTTAGGATAACGGGACAACATTTTTAAATAGTGTTGGGTGATGATAACGTGCCTATAAATAGTTAATAATGCTTAAATCATGATGATTAATGTAATTCCTATGTATGGTTGCAATCATGATTTATGATTTGGCACATTATCATAAGAAATAGGTTTAAATCATGCTTTAGGTGATAATTTGTTTATTATCATTATATAATACCTAATGCATGATTGTTATTTGATGAATACATGAGTTTCATGATCATAATGTAGAATTCATTCATATATGCCTTTATGATCATGAGGATTATTAGGTTGATACTTAACCTTGATAGAATTGCATGAATATAGTGGTTAAGTATATACAAATACCTCCTAGGATGCATCTCACACTCACCATAGGCTACCTTGATTGAAAACTTAGCATGAGTGAGATGTTAGGATGATACAAATGTTCACTAATGCCTATGGCATTTAGATGGTCATTTAAAGTATCAAAATAGCAATAATAGACCAATCATGGGGAAGGCTTATGTTTAATTCATAGACATATTGCCCAAAGATCATGGTTGGATATTTCATATGTTTTCAAAACAATTTCTTAATCTAAAATCTATGTATTCATGTTTTGAAACAATTCAAAGCAAGACTAGGTGTTAAATTGGATACTCTTATGATCAAAAACCTAGTAGTTTTTAAAGCTTTTGGATTTTTGACAAATACATGGAAATATAATAATTTTTCATGAAACCCTATTTTTCACTAATAGATATACTTAAAAGAAATGTGTTCCCCAAATTTCATGATTTTTCGAATTTTCTGGAATTTTTAATGCATTTCTAAAATTCGGTCCGAAAATTAGAAAATCTTGAAAATCATGTGCCAGTCGATAGGTATCTGAACCAGTCGACTGATGGCCTGTAAATCAGACTAGTTGAAGCCGAATTCAAGTTTTAGAGCAATTTTTGGTATTTTTCCTTCTATTATACTTGATGTCATGAGTTTTTAACTTAGTGTTAATCTTTTTGATGGTGTCAAAGGGGGAGAGATAATTATGTTTAAGTAAATTGTGATAGGGGAAATTGTTAAAAAGTGATAGGGGGAGAAATTTAAAGTTTCATGGATTAAGGGGGAGTTGCATGTTGCTATATCATGTTTATGTTTACATGCTTTCTTACCTTAGAAATTTTTATCAAATATTTTTACCTAACTTAAATGGATTGCCACACATCAAAAAGGGGGAGATTGTTAGGGCAATCTCTTGCCGTGATAAGGTTTTGATGTGTGTGGCAAAGGGTTTAAGTTAGGGTGTTATGTTGATTTGATATGTGCGTTGAAGTCATGCAGGACTTAGTAATTCGCACATGGAGCCGTGGCGAGTTTCACATCTCATGACTCGTGCCTTGAGTCCGTGAAGGATAGCTTTGCGGAAGCCGTGCGCTTGGAGCATCCGAGGGACCGCCGGACAAGAAGCTTGGAGTGAAGCCGGAGGAAGTAGACTTCGAGGCAAGAGACGCGAAGGAGCATTGCAGAGCCGTGCGCCGATCCGCCGAGGGGCGTGGAACGAGAGCGAGAACTGGCGCGGGACTCCGAGAGATGAGAGTGAGCGATTGTAACCCGGGGAGGGGTAGCTCTTAGGTGAAACTTGGCCATTTGGCCAAGTGTCGGATGGGTTTTCCCGACACCAGTCGACTGCCATGTCATGGCAGTCGACTGCTCTAAGTCGATGGTTCGATCGATTGGTATAAGACCAGTTTAGTGCTTGGCGATCAAGCGCGCCATGGATGATCGATGTCCGACAACGATCATTGCCAGGGGAATGGCGGTCGATCGATGCACTGCAGCACGAGAATGGAGTCGATTCCATTAAGCACTCGACTGATCGAGCATCAGTCGACTGATGGTGCCTTCAGTCGACTAATGCTAATACCGTTGGATGGAATCCAACGTGGAAAGCGACCGTTATTGGGCAACGGCTACGGGATCAGTCGACTGATCGAGGGCATTAGTCGACTGATCTTGTGTCAACGGGAAGAAACCCTCTTCCTCTATAAAAAGGAAGGGGGTGGGGGCTTTGGAGGCTAATGCTTATGCTCTAATACTCTCCCAAAGTTCCCTAAAGCTTTCCATCCTCTTACTCAAGCTTATTTCCATTATATTTGTAAGAGGAGTGTTTTTGTGTAAAGAGGTTACCTCCACCAAGCTTTGTGCAAAGGAGAGATCTAGTGGATAGATTGCGGAGTGATTCACCGTGGACGAATCGGACCGTGGATTAGCGGCGTAGCCGTGAACCACGTTACATCTCGATGTTTGTATTGCTTGTCTTTATTTATATTTGCATATTCCGCTTGCGCTAACATTTTGTAGACGAGCAAAATACGACATCCAACGAACGAGGGCTATTCACCCCCCCTCTAGCCAGCGAATCGATCCCCCAACAACCCCAAGCCAACCGCCATGCGATTCTTTGCCGCCGCCACGCTTGCCGCGCCGCTGCGAGTTGGATTAGTCTTCTTGCGGTCGCTTGATCGATCCGATCTCCGCATAATCCAACCGATCCCTGCTTGATCTTCATCGGATCTGGCCCTTCCCACTCGCCGCCGCCTCTGACCAGCCGTTGTTGGATGACCTCAAGACGACAAAATCCCTCCAGCCGATGCGCAGCCGCCTTTTGGTCACTGTCGGAGCACGAGCTCAGCTTGTCGTTGCCCTCTTCTACAGCTTCATCGCTGCACTGATCTTTAAAGCAGATGATCTACTATAGCCTATTTCTCAATTCGAAGATGTCGCAGATCAGATCGATTCTTTTGCATGGTTGTGTCCTGCCCATTGTGCCTCTGGCCGACTCTGTACAGCGAGCCCTTTGCCTCGGTTGTCGATCGCTTGCATCGTCAGAGCAACCGGTCGATCGTCGCTAGAAATAGGGTAAACTACTATTATAGCTTGGATTTAAGGGGTTATTCGATTGTTCAAATCTATTGATTTTGGTGGATGTTGATTAAGGTTTGTAATGGCTTGATTGTTTAGTTGTTTAGCTTGGATCGGTGTTTGGGCAGTGGTGGATCTTGGTTTGTTCCGATGAACAGGGCAATTGGGGGGAAAATGCCTGTCGGTGAATATCTGGTCAGTAAGATCTGTTTACCCTTGTTGTTTTCAATGGAAATTGCTATAAGTATGTTCAGGTTTGGAAACTTTATCGATATATAAAAATGGATATATGAAGATGCAGCTCATTTCTGTGTTGTGGTTGTGATGCTAGGTGGCCATTATGGTTGAATCTATTTGGTGGTTATAGATTGCTACTTCAATGGTGGATCATGATGCTTTGAAATGGAAGCTAAGCTAGGTAAGTTGTGATTTAAGAGGTAATGGAAGAACCTATTCAGTTAGTTGATCGAGATACAAGGTTGATGTAGGATTTGATTCGATCATTGGATATGTGATGGTACTTAACTGTATCCTATTGTTACAGGACTTTGATTGCGATAGATACATGGACGTGAAGATGGATAGCATGGATTACATAGAAGGTGGGTAATTCCTACCCTGGTCAGGTAGTTTAATGCATACAGATTTAGATGCATGATCATCTTATATGATCATGTTACCTTGACTCCGTTCTTATTTATTGTATGCTTGATACTTTACCGTTGGCTATTAACTCCATTGCTGCTATCATGTTTATTTTACCATGATTAGGAGTTATACATATAGGTGATGTAAGTAACTTAGAATTTGTTTAAGTTAAGTGCAAATAGTAAAGTTCGGATGACAACCTGATTGTACATTGGGCAAAAAGGTCATCCGTAGGTAGATAATGTCTTGAACTTAGGGTTAGTTCTAGTACCCTTAGGTTGCATGTTACCACCGACCATGTATTGTGTAAATGGTCAAGGGAATGATACATAGTGTGTCACTACGAACCGATGGTCCTAGCTTGTTATAATCAGATGAGTACGACTCTTTACAGGATAGAGAGTGTGTCCATCAGTTGAGTACGACTCTCTACAGGATAGAGAGTGCATCGATTAGATTGGTATGACTCTCTACAGGATAGAGAGTATTATGATCAGTTGAGTACGACTCTCTACAAGATACAGAGTGTGTCGATTAGATTGGTATGACTCTCTACAGGATAGAGAGTATTATGATCAGTTGAGTACGACTCTCTGTAGGATAGAGAGTGCGTTGATCTGGTTAGTATGATTCTCTGTAGAATAGAGAGTCTATGGTGGATGTCTATATGTGAGACATTGCATTCATGTCATTAGCATGCACGCTGGTGACGAGGTCTCCCTTGTGGTTGAGAGTGTCGCCAGTCATCTTGCCTCAACGGTTACTCATAGGAGGAGTAATTGGTGTGAGGGCAGAGCATTGTGGTGCCGCACTCTACCACTATTGATGGTGGTAGTTGGATTTGCGTGTCGTAGTCCTGCATGTTTGGCACTCGACCACTCATGGGTAGTGACTGTCGGAGTGGCCAACAACAGGGACCCCCATTGTGTAGCTTGCTCTTTATGCTTATATGCTACTCGATCATACTGCCCATTCGGTAACTCGAGAGTAGTCGTTGGTGTTGAGTTGGGACAATTGTCATGCTCGAGCCACCGAGGCCACACTGGGGGTAGCTTTAGGGTGAGCCAACATGACCATGCATGCTGCATTGTCGACTTATGACATTTTTGCATATTGCCATATATATACATATATGCATATATATATATATATATATATATATGGATGATTGTGATTAGTATACATATATAGATGCAGTCTATATATATATGCTTATTGTGATGATGCATTTGATTGTATTATGCTTGTTGCACTTGTTTGTATGTCATATTCATACATGCTTCTTGCACATGTTATACGGTTGTGTCGGATACTGGTATATGTGTTGGACAGACCATTAGATACCTTGACCTGTAGCATGAGTAGATTATGAGTTGGTATTACTCTTCCTATTATATATATGTTGAATATATGTTCAGGTTGGATCAGAGTAGCATAGCAGACTTCAGGTATGTCTGCATTTTACATTGTTCATTTGGTTAGACGGTATATGCTTGTATTTATATACTATGCTGATATACCTGTTGTACCTCTAGATTAAGTTGTTGAAATACATGTGATATTACATATATACATGTTTTTCTATTACCTACTGAATTTTACTCACCACCACCACGGACCCTGGATTTTTCTATCGCCCAGGTAACAGGAAGAAGTCTTCGTGAAGGCTTGGAACACCGCTGGCTGACATCTCATCTCACCTCCGAGGCTCCCGTGTTTGTTTTGGGCTTTCCGTACATTGTGTTATGTATTTGGAGTTTTCGTGATGTACTATGTTGTAGATTCGGATTTTGTCGAGGTTTCGTGTTGTTGTGATGTGTTAGTCATACCAGTATGCATGTGTGTAGCTTGTTGTAGTATGTTTCCGCTGTGCTTTGAGTAGTTGTATTTACTTTATATGTTATGTTGGTGTTGTGGCCTACGGGCCTTGTATTAATCCGAAATGTTACCACGTACAGGGGAGATGCTATTCATTTGCTTTTTGGCACGGCATGCTCTCGGGGCGTGACAACTTTAGTGGTATCAGAGCCCTAGGTTCTGCGATGCCATACAATGTTGTTTTTGAGTCGAGTCTTTGATTCTCGAGAGTCGATTTGTTCGGTTTTGATTTTTCGAGATGAGATGGACAGCGGCCTGAGCTCCAAGCAGCACGAGGTAAGAATTCCTGAAAACATATGGTTTAGTAGATATTTCTCTAAACTTGATCAGTAGGTGTATACAGTAGAGTTATGACACCTGTGCAGACTTGTAGTAGGGGTCATCCACCGAGGCGACCAACCGGAGTGGCCTTTAGGGTTTATACTCTCAGTTTTAGTTGACTATGCTTTTAATGTTAATAACAGGGAATAACCTGTAGTATACTAGTTATTATTCGTAATCGTGGTATTAGTTGACCACGGGAACGACATGTTAAGTCTGTGAGTCTTAAACCTGTGTCGAAAAGGTGATTTACCTTTGAGAGCCGACTGATACCGAGTCAGAAAATAGGGGTCAAGTCGTCACATTTCTTGTGGAAATCAGAGACTACAGTCTTAGAGATTTTCACTAATTATACTAGTCAGATTATTACCTATTGGGTAATGGACAAGACAAGTAGACGATTGTTGATACAGATAGCAGAAGGCTAGATACAGTGTTTCATAAGGATTTTTATCCCTGAGTTGTTCGTACTGAGTTGTATAACTTTGAGAGTACTTTTGAGTACTTAACTCATGTTATACCGAGAAAGAAGAGTTGTGTGCATACCATTATCGGGATCGAGCCAGTATTTGGTGATAAATGCAGAAAATAATTTTCGGGAAATAATATATCACTTGATCATGGTTTAGTGATGTTGAAAGAGAGTATTTCCCCGTGTCACTTTTAGTGACACATTGTAAGGAATTCTTGAGCTTCAAGAAAGGGTGATCGGTTAGTGATAGTGTACTGTGCAGAGTTGTGAGACTTGCAGAGGTTACGACCACCTAATAGCTCAAGAAGATGAATGGATGATTTAAGCCACCCAGAGTTATTGACTTATTGTTGGATTAGGATGCCAGGATCTTCTACCAGATCCTGCTGGAAGACATTGGATTGAGACAGGAGTTTAGTACAAGGGTTTAAGAGTTAGAGATCGGTAAGCAAATATTGCAGGTCAACTTAATAGAGTCAGAAGTCTCCGACTGTTGGATAAAGGAGCAAGATGGGAGTCATAGGCTTTGAGCTATTTTTCGATTGTAGAAGACCAACCGCAGATCATCAGGATGTTCTCGTGGACATCAGCAAAATCAGAACAAAGACTCCGAAGGGATTATGTGCGTGCAGTGCAGATCACGAAGACACGTAAAGTCATATTATCCGTTGGATCAGTTCATCTGTTGCTATTGTGAGCAACCAGTACAGTGGAGGAGGTATACT
This sequence comes from Wurfbainia villosa, assembly GCA_025175895.1. Taxonomy (NCBI): domain Eukaryota; kingdom Viridiplantae; phylum Streptophyta; class Magnoliopsida; order Zingiberales; family Zingiberaceae; genus Wurfbainia; species Wurfbainia villosa. The sequence continues at coordinate 36,056,193 of CM045997.1, forward strand.
TTGAAGACTTAGTTGAAGACTACCAATGGTGTTCTGGGAGGATGATGCTCCGTCTCGATAGAAAAGATCAGCACAGAAGATTTGTGTTATCTCATCAACAATGACTTACTACCTCAGGCATGGGTGGAGTTCCGTGATATTTCCCTTCAAGGGAAGTGATTTACGCAACAGTATCAACAGAAGACATCGTAGAAGACACATGCAGACAACAATAGTTACCTTCAGATGTGATTTGATTTGTACAGAGAAGAGAGTATACGACGATGATCGTATCTATTTTGTATTCTACAGTTGCAGCTCGTAGGATTTAGAGATGGGATCAGATGATCTAGGAAAAATCCCCAAGGCATTCGTCGCAGAAATGTGATCGCTTTGTCGCAAACTGTTGGATCTGATATGGTTCTCTTTGGAGAAAGGCCGAGACTTGCGGGAAGCCTTTTGGATTGGATCAACATATATTTGATCGTTCAGGGTATTACTCTAGTTTACACTCTGAGTTAATATATTGACAGATACCTGTAGTTTACAGGTATCTTTGTCTAGAACATTCTTAGTTCGGATTAGAAGGGTCCTTTACATCGACTTGTAGGTCGGTGGTATCTCTACCGTCAGGTGAGAAGTGGACCAACAATTAAGAAGTCAAGGGAGACCCTTAGACTTTGATAGACATACTTTTACTGTAGACATATCCTTACGGATGGTCAAATTGTTGGAAGTATGGTACGACATGCTCTCGGATGTGCGTATAATCTGAGAGTATTCGGATGTAGTTTTGGATGAACTCCTAGCCTTGCCGTTGCATAGGCAAGTGGAGTAGATGATTGAAATGATTGCGGAAAATAGTTCTGGTATCGAATATCACATATGAGTGATAATTTTGTTGGTATCAGTGTTGCTAAACACTATAGAAATTGGAAGAATGTAAGTTGTGATTATAGGAGATGTTGGAGGGGATATTTATTTGTCCTAGTATTTCTCCTTGAGAAGATCCGGAACTCTTTGTTGAAAGATAGATGAACCTTTGAAATTATGCATCGATTATCGATGATGGAATTCGATAGTTGTTGAAAGTGAATATCCTTTGTTGTGGACAAATGATCTGTTTAGATCACCTAAGGGCACCTGTGTATACTCTAGGATTGGTTTACGACCGGAGTATTGATATTGTAGTGACATAGTGTCATACAATTATCATTGTCGTTGTGATGATTGATATATCATCAGCTTAGAGTAAATAGGATGCAGGTGTATGAAGGATGACATTTCATACTTAGTATGAATTTACGAGCTGTTGTTAATGATATTAGATGTATTTAACGATTTAGTCATCCATGAATTTGAGAATCGTGTATCCTGGACACGATTGGATCAGTTTGTGGTTGTTGGAGTTGCGTAACCTGGCCACTGTTGATTGTGGTAGTTGGAGTTGCGCACTCAATCACCGTAGATGGTGGTTTTCCGTATATGTTTTAGTTAATTCTGTAGATGTGGATAGAATGCTTGGCATTACTATACCACGGACTTGTTTGACAAAGGTGATGATGGAAATCATTTAGTCAGAAGCTGGGGAAACCAGTTACAAGACCTAGACGGCGGTTAACCTTTACACGAGTATTAGTTAATCCTTTCGGAGTGGATAAAAGGATGTTGTATGCAGATGCATCGTTTCAGGGATCGGAACGATTCCGATGCAGTTGAATGAGGAATATCTTATGTCTACGGCAGTTAAGAAACAACGAGATAGTCTATCATATTGTCACGCCCCGAAGTAGACTCTGTCCGGCCAACGGACGGCACCCCCTTATGACAATTCCAATACGGTACAAAGTCGCAGCCAGTATAACACATATCGAAAATGTATAACAACACAGCAACACGTATAACATCAATAGCGGAAGCCAAACATAATGGAAATACAAACTCGACAACATAAGTACATCGGTATATCCGTCCATACTAGAACAAAATCCATACTGAATATCCAAAAGAGAAACATACAACATGATCTCCAAAACAATAAGAGTCCATATGAAAATACATGCGATGGGAAGCAAAACCCTCGGAAAAACGGCGGGATGGGATCAGGTGGCAATGCTCCAAGTCCATGCCAAAGTCTTCTATCTACTACCTGGGCGACAGGAAACCCAGGGTCCAGGGTGGTGAGTATAAAACTCAGGGGTAATATATAGAAGTGCAAGAATAACATACAGGGTAAAGAGATCTACAGGTATGCAGCATGAGTCCAATAAACATATAGTACTAAGCATAGTAATCAGTAATCACAGATATGTCCTACTCATAGCATAAACTGAACTGATCAACTGGCATAAAGTAATATACGTACCTGACGGTCTGCCCTCCATATGATCTATAACCTCCTGAACAGGTATATCATGACATAATCCAAATAGTACACACTCATGCTCAACACATGCACAGCGGTATATAAAATATGCAAAAGGCATGTAGCATGATGTACAATCATATGCAGCAACCAAATGCAGCATCTCACAGGCATAAGTAAAACATATATCAGATACATGCATACATATATATATCATCAATGCATATGCATGGCCATGTCTGCGGACCCGTCCAACCACGACCCCAATATGGCCCGGGTGGCACGGCATGACGACTAGCCCGACTCCAGCCGCCACTACTCTCGAGTGACCGAGTTGGGTAGTATGAATGAGTAGCATATAAGCGTAAAGAGATAACTACTCTCCGGGGGTCCCTGCTGCTGGTCGCTCCGTCACTACCCAAGAGTAAACGAGCTCTGCACATAGGACAACTGCACGTCACACAACCACCGTCTATAGTGGGCGAGTGCTAACACCACCCTGCTCAGTGGCTAGGTGCGCATCTCCAGCTACCACCATCCTTAGTGGCCGAGCGCGACACATCCAATGCTCTGCCCTCAACCCTGCTACCACTACCCCGAGTGGCCGGGGAGGCAGGTTGACTGACGACCTATCTCATCCATAAGGGAGACCCAGTCGTCAGCATGCATGCAATGAAATGATGCATAGTTCACAAATCCTCGCAACACTCCCTAACTCACGGGAAGACCTAGTCAACTAAAAGTCAACCATGCAAGGATGACTAATCCGTAATCACTACCTATTTACCTATGTACAGATAAATAGATCCGTCAAAATAACCCACTAATATGTGTATGGTACAACGACCGACCCCATATTCTGGACTCATCACCTAACCTAGTGATGCAACCCGATAACCCCATCTAAGTCCACACTAGTGACCATAACTACATGCGTTTAACTGAATACCTATCAACTAATACACAAGCAGAGTTATTATTCATATCTAAGATAAAGGTATGATGGATTAACAACAATATATCAAAGTTCGAAGGCTAAGTACAAGCACAGGATAAAATATGAGTGGATCTAAGGTAAACAGGTATAACATATATATATCTGATTTCATGCACCAGAATTGATCAAACTACCGGACCAGGTAGATATTACCCACCTGATACGAAGCTCGAATAATCCTCACGGCCATGGACCTGCTTCGTATCCCAAACCTGCACAATAGTAACAAATTACGGTTAAGTGCAAATCGCTGATACTATATGAACAAAATACTAGTTCATTTTATATTCGTATTCTTTTCCCGGAAGCATTTCAACCACTCTGACTATACCACTCCGATACACTACATAGATCTCTAAATCTAAATAGGTCAAACATCAATTAATATTACTCGAGAACCAATACCCGAAACAACAAGCCTAACCACTCATTGGCAACTCAAATTCACTATACAACCCAAATTAAAGATCAACTCTATCATCACAACTCTCCTTCCACACACCCACAGCCGGCACAATCAAATTACAATCACAGACTAATTTCCACAACCTAGCTGAAACTCCTAACCATCCGAACTTCACAGTTTCGATTCTTAACCTCATCGCTTCAATCAACAAACCACGAGCTCGCATCGATTACCGACATCACAAACACATCCGATCGAATCAAACAAATACCCAATATCACAATAATAGAACATCAATCAATGGATACCACCATTGGCAACATTGGGTTAGATCTAAACTTACCAGATCCAAACTCCTACCGGCGGCGATTCTTCCCGATCTCAGCTCAGCACTCCCGAACAACCGGCTGAAGACAACCCAGCAAGCATAGATCGTCGGAAACTGAATCTGCCGCGACAATAACAGGTTTCTCAGCTCAAAACTCTGATCAACACAACAAGATCTAAGGGAAGACAAAGAAACCTAACCCAAAATCGAAACCACCGAACCTGCGTGGCAGCTCACCGCCACGACAACGACGCCGTCCGCCCACTGGGAGTGTCGCCGTGACTTTCCCCTGGCGAGAACCCCTTGCTCCCTGGCCGGAGATCAGCCCAGGGATGGCGCCAGAGCCGTCGCACTGCACGACGAAGCGGAGGTCGGCGATGCGATCGCGCGGAGCAGAGAAATGTCGCAGAGAAGAAATGGGGATCGCGAAGGCACTGGGTTCATTCGCCAGCTTTTAACGTTGTTCTCGTGATCCGGTTAACCCAGCCAACTCTAAGCCCAATCTGATTGGGTTCAGCTTAGCTGGTTCAACCACCTAACTCAAGTCCAAGTCTAATCCGAGTTCAGTCCAAATCCAAATCTAATTCAGTCCAAGCCCATTTTCAGCCCAAGCCCATCTCAGCCCAAGTCTATCTCAGCCCAATTTCATTTCTACCCAATTTCAGCCCAATTAGAAAATTAACCCATTAGCCCACTAATTAAGCCTAATTAATCCTTTAATTAATCCTAATTAATTAACGGGTTACTCCAAAAAATTTTTTTTTTCGTATACTACATTCTCCTCCACTTAATAAAATTTGGTCCCCAAATTTCCGTACTTATATGCAGAAATCAAACGTAAGAAATTTCTTGAATTACTACATACCTCACGTGAACAGGTGAGGGTATTGAGCTCGGATGATATCCTCCAGCTCCCATGTAGCCTCCTCATCAGTGTGATGCTGCCATCCAACCTTTACAAGGCGGATGGTTTTGTTCCGTAACTGATGCTCTTTGCGACCAAGAATCCGCACAGGAACCTCCTCATATGTCGCGTTAGGCTGGAGTGGAACCGGCACTTCTGTCAGAACATGATCCGGATGCGGTACGTATTTCCTCAGCATAGACACATGGAATACGTTATGGACGCTCGCAAGCGTCGGAGGTAGAGCCAATCGGTATGCTACACCTCAAATCCGCTCCAATATCTCGAATAGTCCAATGTAGCGTGGTGATAACTTTCCTTTAATTCCGAATCTCTTGACTCCTTTCGTAGGCGATACTCGCAAAAATACATGATCTCCTATAACAAACTCTAGAGGTCTTCGCCTCCGATCCGCATAACTTTTCTGTCTGTCCTGAGCCTCTGACAATCGTCTTCTGATAACACGAACTAACTCTGCATCGTGCTGAATACTCTGAGGGCCCAATAACTGTCGCTCCCCAACATCCTCCCACAATACTGGAGATCTGCAGGGTCGACCGTACAAAGCCTCAAAGGGAGCCATCTGAATGGAAGAGCGATAGCTATTATTATACGCGAACTCCACCAAGTGAACGTGATCCTCCCAGCTGCCTCCGAAATCCATGACGCAAGATCTCAATAAGTCCTCCAAAGTCTGAATAGTACGCTCCGACTGTCCATCCGTCTGCGGGTGAAATGCAGTACTGAGACGAATCTCGGTGCCCATAGCATGCTGAAGACTCTGCCAGAATCGTGAAGTAAAACGCGGATCTCTGTCAGATATGATACTCAAGGGTACTCCGTGCAGTCTGACAATCTCTCTACAGTATAGCTCAGCTAGTCGATCCAATGGATGTGTCTCACGAATCGGAAGGAAATGAGTGGATTTGGTTAATCTATCAACAATCACCCAAATCGCATCATGTCCTTTACGGGTTCTGGGCAACCCCGTAACAAAATCCATCGTAATATGTTCCCACTTCCATTCCGGAATTGGGATTCTCTGTAGCAATCCGGCGGGTTTATGATGTTCAGCCTTTACCTGCTGGCAGACCAAACATCGAGCGACAAAATCCGCAATATCCCTCTTCATACCGTCCCACCAATAGGAACGCCTCAAATCCTGATACATCCGGGTACCGCCAGGATGTATAACAAATCTCGAGTGATGTGCCTCTCGTAATAACTCCTCTTTAATCGGATGTAATATGCGGAACACATAGTCTCCTCGGAATCGAGAGGACTCGGTCTCACACGAAATCATGCTGTTCTGCGTCAGGATGCTGATCACTAGCTTGTGCCTCTTTGATCCTCTCAATAATAGCAGACTGGGCAACCATAGATACCAATATCCCCCGGGATGTTTGACCCTGTTCAGACAACCCCAACTTTGAGAACTGTCAAACAAGATCAGTCACTGCGGTCAAATGACTAGCCCGAATCCCACGGGACTTCCTGAACTGACTTTGGCTGCTCCCAACTGGTAATCGCTTCGATTTTCTGGGGATCAACTGAAATACCTCTGCTAGATACCACATGTCCAAGAAATCCCACAGAAGATAACCAGAAAGCGCACTTACTGAATTTGGCATATAAATGCTCTCGTCGCAATGTCTCCAATACAATCCGAAGATGGTGCTCATGCTCCTCCTCAGAACGAGAATATATCAAGATATCATCTATGAATACGATGACAAACTGATCCAAGTACCTCAAGAATACCCGGTTCATCAAATCCATAAATGCAGCTGGAGCATTAGTCAGACCAAATGGCATCACTAGAAACTCGTAATGTCCATAACGCGTGCGGAACGCTATCTTCTGAACATCCTCGTCTCTTACCCTCAGCTGATGATAACCTGATCGCAGATCAATCTTGGAATACACGCAAGTATCCTTGAGCTGATCAAACAAATCCTCTATCCTCGGCAGTGGATATTTGTTCTTAACGGTTACTGCATTAAGTTGTCGGTAATCAATACATAACCGCAGAGATCCATCTTTCTTTTTAACGAACAGCACCGGAGCTCCCCAAGGTGAAACACTAGGACGAACAAAACCCCTATCCAATAACTCTTGCAGCTGTATCTTTAGCTCACTTAACTCTTTCGGTGCCATCCGATATGGAGATTTTGACACCGGTGCGGTTCCTGGAATCACCTCTATCGCGAATTCCACTTGCCTCGGAGGTGGCAAGCCCGGAAGTTCATCTGGAAATACATCCGGATACTCACGAACTACCCGCACACTGGAAAGAGGTGGTATCTCCTCCTCTCCACTTTGACCAAAGAGAATAAGTAACCCTGACAACCATGCGACAATAATCTCCGAGCCTGAAGTGCAGATATAACGGACACTCCATCATCCCGGGTACCCACGAATTCCCATGCAGGCTGATTTGGTGGTCGAAAGGTCACTACTCTCGCTCTACAATCCACTGTAGCACAATATGTAGCCAACCAATCCATTCCGAGTATGATATCAAATTCCACCATCTCTAGCACCTGAAGGTCCATCGTAAGTATATGTCCCTCGAAATCCAACGGACAACCTTTGATTACTTGATGACTGGTCAAAACCTCACCCGATAGTAATGATACCGCTAATCCATAAGAACGAATCATAGGGATTCTCCCAATTTTACTCAGAAATATACTAGAAATAAAGGAATGCGAGCTACCAGTATCAATCAATGTATCAGCAGGTATAGAATAAACCAAAATCATACCACGATCGATCCGATCCTCGCCACTGAGCGTCCTCTCGTAATGGCATAAACTCGCGATCTCTACATATACGATGGCTGCGCTCCAGATATAATAGTAGAATGCCTCCACTCCGGATGCATATGGGTCTGTGATGATGTCGCCGAGGTCACTCCACAAGCGCAGTGCATACTATATCCTCGAGAGCCAGGTAGATATCAGAGTAGGTGGTCGGAATAATAACTCTCTGAGCCGGTGTATAATGAATCGCCACGGCATCCGGAAGAATCACTCCCATGTATATGATATATCCGAGTGAGTAGGAGGGTGGTCATCTCTGACCATGCATCTGCGTCCTAGGTGCTGACCTCTGCTGATGATGCTGATCAAATCTCTTTCCCTTGCTGGAATTTCCTGAAAACTCCAACTGTGCCTTCAGCGTACACTCTCGACTCGTATGTCCTGAATGCTTGCAGTAGAAGCAAACATCGCGATCCAAAGGACACTCGGAAAAATTATGGCTCTCAGACCCACACCTCCGACATCCAGTCATGTACCTGCTCTTACGATTCTTTTGATAACCGCCAGACTGTCCAGAAGCTGGTCGCTTCCCTTTCTGTGCCTCTGAAGTACCACGAGAAGCCCCACTCTGATTCTGCTTCTTCTGAGTCTCAGTGGTTGTATCCTGCTTCCGCTGCTTTCCCTGGGACATCTGCTTCTCCACCTCCTTTTCCTTTACAATTTGCTGAGAAGTCATCTCAATAGACAGAGCTCTATCCAGTGCCTCTCGGTACGAGTTAATGGAGGATCCAGACATTCTTACTCGAATATAGGCTGCCAAACCCTATGTGAATTGTAACATTCGGTCCTCATCCTGTGCTACCAGACGCGGACAGAATTCCGCTAAACGAGTAAACTCTGCATTGTATTCCATAACTGATCGATCCCCCTGCTTAAGGCTTAAGAACTCCTGACGGCGTGCTGTAGAGAACGCAGAAGGAAAATACTGCCTCCAGAATATATCTCGGAAAACTGCCCAGGTGATGTCCTGCTCTCCCATCAAGGTCTTATGCATTTTCCACCACGTAACCGCCTGCTCCCGAAGATGATAAGCTGCTAGACCCACCTTCTCCTCATCGGTGCAACTCATGAACTCAAACGTATCCTCCAAATTGTCTAACCAAGTCCGCAATCCAGGATCGACTTCGCCTCGGAATAGCGTGAATCGGTCCTCCGACCGTGGCTAACACCGCATATACGTGCCTTGACTCGACCCAACCGAATCCGTAGAGCTCGGCATAGTCCGGGGTACATCAGGCTCTTGAGGTTCTGAACCTCTGGTAGGAGACTGTCGTGGCTCCTCCTGATCAACCGGTCCTCCGGCAGTAGGCTGTTTAGAGGGTCGACCTCTCTTACGAGTCTGAACAGGTGCCATAATATCGTCTATTCACACCTGTTGAACGACTTACATAAATATTTAACCAGAAAATATAGTGTGTCAAGATTTCTTACTTCGGACAACTTGGAGCTCATGCCTCTGTCAATCCCATCTTACCAAAATCGAAATCAAATCAAATCAAAAACTATTTCCGAGGTTCCAAAATCCAACAAAAACATTATTGCATGGCATCACAACCTAGAGCTCTGATACCAATAAAATTGTCATGCCCCGAGGTAGACTCTGTCCGGCCAACGGACGGCACCCCCTTATGACAATTCCAATACGGTACAAAGTCACAACCAGTATAACACATATCGAAAATGTATAACAACACAACAACACGTATAACATCAATAGCGGAAGCCAAACACAATGGAAATACAAACTCGACAACATAAGTACATCGGTATATCCGTCCATACTAGAACAAAATCCATACAAAATATCCAAAAGAGAAACATACAACATGATCTCCAAAACAATAAGAGTCCATATGAAAATACATGCGATGGGAAGCAAAACCCTCGGAAAAACGGCGGGATGGGATCAGGTGGCAATGCTCCAAGTCCATGCCAAAGTCTTCTATCTACTACCTGGGCGACAGGAAACCCAGGGTCCAGGGTGGTGAGTATAAAACTCAGGGGTAATATATAGAAGTGCATGAATAACATACAGGGTAAAGAGATCTACAGGTATGCAGCATGAGTCCAACAGACATACAGTACTAAGCATAGTAATCAGTAATCACAGATATGTCCTACTCATAGCATAAACTGAACTGATCAACTGGCATAAAGTAATATACGTACTTGACGGTCTGCCCTCCATATGATCTATAACCTCCTGAACAGGTATATCATGACATAATCCAAATAGTACACACTCATGCTCAACACATGCATAGCGGTATATAAAATATGCAAAAGGCATGTAGCATGATGTACAATCATATGCAGCAACCAAATGCAGCATCTCACAGGCATATGTAAAACATATATCAGATACATGCATACATATATATATCATCAATGCATATGCATGGACATGTCTGCGGAACCGTCCAACCACGACCCCAATATGGCCCGGGTAGCACGGCATGACGACTAGCCCGACTCTAGCCGCCACTACTCTTGAATGACCGAGTTGGGTAGTATGAATGAGTAGCATATAAGCGTAAAGAGCTAACTACTCTCCGGGGGTCCCTGCTGCTGGTCGCTCCGTCACTACCCATGAGTAAACGAGCTCTGCACACAGGACAACTGCACGTCACACAACCACCGTCTATAGTGGACGAGTGCTAACATCACCCTGCTCAGTGGCCAGGTGCGCATCTCCAGCTACCACCATCCTTAATGGCCGAGCGTGACACATCCAATGCTCTGACCTCAACCCTGCTACCACTACCCCGAGTGGCCGGGGAGGCAGGATGACTGACGATCTGTCTCATCCATAAGGGAGACCCAGTCGTCAGCATGCATGCAATGAAATGATGCATAGTTCACGCACAAATCCTCACAACACTCCCTAACTCACGGGAAGACCTAGTCAACTAAAAGTCAACCATGCAAGGACGACTAATCCGTAATCACTACCTATTTACCTATGTACAGATAAATAGATCCGTCAAAATAACCCACTAATATGTGTATGGTACAACGACCGACCCCATATTCTGGACTCATCACCTAACCTAGTGATGCAACCCGATAACCCCATCTAAGTCCACACTAGTGACCATAACTACATGCTTAATCAATACCTATCAGCTAATACACAAGCAGAGTTATTATTCATATCTAAGATAAAGGTATGATGGATTAACAGCAATATCTCAAAGTTCGAAGGCTAAGTACAAGCACAGGATAAAATATGAGTGGATCTAAGGTAAACATGTATAACATATATATATCTAATTTCATGCACCAGAATTGATCAAACTACCGGACCTGGTAGATATTACCCACCGATCTGGCTCAAATAATCCTCACTAGTGGACTCGCTCGTATCCCAAACCTGCACAATAGTAACAAATTACGGTTAAGTGCAAATCGCTGATACTATACGAACAAAATACTAGTTCATTTTATATTCGTATTCTTTTCCCGGAAGCATTTCAACCACTCCGACTATACCACTCCGATACACTACATAGATCTCTAAATCTAAACAGGTCAAACATCAATTAATATTACTCGAGCACCAATACCCGAAACAACAAGCCTAACCACTCATTGGCAACTCAAATTCACTATACAACTCAAATCCGCAATCACAGTATCAACTCTATCATCACAACTCTCCTTCCACACACCCACAGCTGGCACAATCAAATTACAATCACAGACTAATTTCCACAACCTAGCTGAAACTCCTAACCATCTGAACTTCACAGTTTCGATTCTTAACCTCATCGCTTCAATCAACAAACCACGAGCTCGCATCGATAACCGACATCACAAACACATCCGATCGAATCAAACAAATACCCAATATCACATTAACAGAACATCAATCAATGGATACCACCATTGGCAACATTGGGTTAGATCTAAACTTACCAGATATTCTTCCCCGATCTCACCAAGACTTTAACAACCTATCAAGACAACCCAGCAAGCACAGATCGTCGGAAACTGAATATGCCATGACAATAACAGGTTTCTCAGCTCAAAACTCCAATCAACACAACAAGATCTAAGGGAAGACAAAGAAACCTAACACAAAATGGAAACCACCGAACCTGCATGGCAGCTCACCGCCGCGACAACTACGCCGTCCGCCCGCTGGGAGTGTCGCCGTGACTTTCCCCTGGCGAGAACCCCTTGCTCCCTGGCCGGAGATCAGCCCAGGGATGGCGCCGTCGAGCTACCTGCACCGGACGCTGACGAGCGGAGGTCGGCGATGCGATCGCGCGGAGCAGAGAAATGTCGCAGAGAAGAAATGGGGATCGCGAAGGTGCTGGGTTCATTCGCCAACTTTTAACGCTGTTCTCGTGATCCGGTTAACCCAGCCAACTCTAAGCCCAATCTGATTGGGTTCAGCTTAGCTGGTTCAACCACCTAACTCAAGTCCAAGTCTAATCCGAGTTCAGTCCAAATCCAAATCCAATTCAGCCCAAGCCCATTTTCAGCCCAAGCCCATCTCAGCCCAAGTCTATCTCAGCCCAATTTCATTTCAGCCCAATTTCAGCCCAATTAGAAAATTAACCCATTAGCCCACTAATTAAGCCTAATTAATCCTTTAATTAATCCTAATTAATTAACGGGTTACTCAAATTTTTTTTTTTTCGTATACTACACATATACATGACATGACTTTAGTAGTTATTATCTGGATTTGTAGTTGTATGGAGCATAAGTGCTCATTGAATTTAACAAGCTACTGGGTAGCTAAAATGGAGTTGCTGGAGCGTGAACGGTTGCAACAATTGCAATAAGGGAGATTGATTGCTATAGTCTTCCATGCACTTACAACGTGTGTGGAGTGTATCTTGGATGGTTGATGGACTCCTCCTTTGAGAAGATAATTTCCCTGTCTCTAATATGGATATTTCGTTTCAGTTACGTATTGCTAGACAAGGAATTCTTTATGAGGCACATCATTAGATGTTTGTTATTTGTCCTGATGATACTCGGATGTACTAAAATTTGAGATGTTTATACTGGTGGGAACGGTATGAAGAGAGATACCATAGACTTTGTTGCTGGGTATTTAGTATACCAGCAGGTGAAGGTTGAACATCAGAAATCCGCTGGATTGCTCCAGGAAATTCCGATTTTGGAATGGAAGTAGGAGCGTATCACTATGGATTTCGTTATGGGATTGCTTAGAACCCGTAAAAGACATGATGTGATATGGGTGATCATGGATCGACTAACCAAATCAGCTCACTCTCTGCCTATGCGTGGAATGGACTTGTTGGATCATCCGACAGAGTTGTATTGTGGAAAGATTATCAGACTGCGTGGGGTACTTTTAAGTACCATATCGGATGGAGATCCGTGATTTACCTCATGATTTTTGGCAGAGTCTGCATCAGACTATGGGCACAGAGCTTCGGCTTAGTGGAACATTTCATCCGCGGACTGATGAACTGTCTGAGCGTACCATTCAGACATTGGAGGATCTATTGAGATCCTGTGTCATGGATTTCGGAGACAGCTGGAAGGATCACGTTCATTTAGTGGAATTGTCGGTTGGCTTTACCTTCGACACTGGCGGGTGTTCACAATGTATTTTCTATTTCTATGCTGAGGAAATGCGTGTTGCATGTTGAGCATGTCCTGAAGGAGATATCAATTCCACCTTAGTCTAATGCGACATATGAGGAGATTCTGGTGCGAATTATTGGTCGCAAGGAGCGACAGTATGGAACAAACCATCCAACTTGTAAAGGTTGGATGACAGCATCATACCGATGAAGAGGTTATGTGGGAGCTGGAAGATGCAATCCGAGCTCGGTACCCTCAGCTAGTCACTTGTAGTATGTGGTAATTCCAGATATTTCATGTATTGGTTCTTACATTTAAGTACGAAATTTGGGGACCAAATTTTGGTAAGTGGGGGGGAATGTAAAATACCATGGAAAAAAAATAAATAAAATAAAATAAAGGTTGGGTAATTAAGAGAATACCCTATGGAATTTTCCAAAAAATTTTAAGAATTTTTCTGGACTCGAATGGAGATTTCTAAGACCCTCTTTACGGAGAAGAAATTAAAAAGCTTAACGGGTCTGAAATCCGACCCGTTAATGGACCCGACCCGCTCCACTTCTTAATGCCCGACCGTCGCGTTTCTCGCCATCGCCTTTATTTTCTGAGTTTTCCTCCACCCCACCTCTTCCTCGCCGACCACCACATCGCCGACTCTCTTCCAACGCCGCCTTTCTCCATCGCAACGGCTTTCCCAACACACAGCTTTTTCTTCTCACCGCCGCGCTTCTCCTTTTCGCCAACGCCATCAAGGCCAGAGCCCATTCGCCACCGCACATAGCCGCATCGCCACACGACCGCCTAGCCGCCAGCCCGCGACACCACCGGCCCTTTCTCCCGATCAGGCGCTCACCGTGATCGCCGCCGCCACTTGTCGCCGCCGAGCCTAAGCTTGATTCGCCGCCGAAGACCATCGACGCAGCCGCCCACCGACGCGAGATCCTTCGACGCCGGTGTTCTGCCACCGCCATGCCAGCTTGTCGCCGCCACACCGCTGTCGCTGCCACCGTGAGTTGGATTAGCTATTGTCGCCAGTGCCGATCTAGTCCGATCTCCGCCCAATCCAGTCGATCCCCGCTTGATCTTCGTCGGATCTGGCCCTTCCCACTTGCCGCCACCTCTGACCAGCAGTTGTCGGACGACCTCCAGACAATGAAATCCTTCCAGCCGATGCGCAGCCGCCTTTTGGTCACCGTCAGAGAAAGAGCTCAGCTTGTCGTTGCCCTCTTCTGCAACTTCGTCGCTGCACTGATCTTTGAAGCAGGTGATCTACTACAACCTATTTTTCCATTCGAAGATGTCACAGATCAGATCGATTCTTTTGCGTGGTTGTGTCTTGCCCATTGCGCCTCCGACCGACTCTGTACAGCGAGCCCTCTGCATCGGTTGTCGATCGCTTGCATCGTCGGAGCAACCGGTCGATCGTCGCTGGAAATAGGGTAAACTACTGTTATAGCTTGGATTTAAGGGGTTATTCAATTGTTTAAATCTATTGATTTTGGTGGATGTTGATTAAGGTTTGTGATGGCTTGATTGTTTAGTTGTTTAGCTTGGATCGGTGTTTGGGCAGTGGTGGAGCTTGGTTTGTTCCGATGAACAGGGCAATTGGGGGAAAAATGCCTGTCGGTGAAGATCTGGTCAGTAAGATCTGTTTACCCTTGTTGTTTTCAATGGAAATTTCTATAAGTATGTTCAGGTTTGGAAACTTTATCGATATATAAAAATGGATATATGTTGATGCAGCTAATTTCTGTGTTGTGGTTGTGATGGTAGGTGGCCGTTGTGGTCGAATCTATTTGGTGGTTATAGATTGCTACTTCAATGGTGGATCATGATGCTTTGAAACGGAAGCAAAGCTAGGTAAGTTGTGATTTAAGAGCTAATGGAAGAAGTTATTCAGTTAGTTGATCGAGATACAAGGTTGATGTAGGATTTGATTCGATCATTGGATATGTGATGGTACTTAACTGTATCCTATTGTTACAAGACTTTGATTGCGATAGATACATGGACGTGAAGATGGATAGCATGGATTACATAGCAGGTGGGTAATTCCTACCCTGGTCAGGTAGTTTAATGCATACAGATTTAGATGCATGATCATCTTATATGATCATGTTACCTTGACTCCGTTCTTATTTATCGTATACTTGATACTTTACCGTTGGCTATTAACTCCATTGTTGCTATCATGTTTATTTTACCATGATTAGGAGTTATACATATAGGTGATGTAAGGAACTTGGAATTTGTTTAAGTTAAGTGCAAATAGTAAAGTTCGGATGACAACCTGATTGTACATTGGGCAAAAAGGTCATCCGTAGGTAGATAATGTCTTGAACCTAGGGTTAGTTCTAGTACCCTTAGGTTGCATGTTACCACCGACCATGTATTATGTAAATGGTCAGGGGAATGATACTTAGTGTGTCACTACGGACTGATGGTCCTAGCTTGTTATAATCAGATGAGTATGACTCTCTATAGGATAGAGAGTGCGTCCATCAGTTGAGTACGACTCATTACAGGATAGAGAGTGCGTCGATTAGATTGGTATGACTCTCTATAGGATAGAGAGTATTATGATCAGTTGAGTACGATTCTCTAAAGGATAGAGAGTGCGTCGATTAGATTGGTATGACTCTCTATAGGATAGAGAGTATTATGATCAGTTGAGTACGACTCTCTGCAGAATAGAGAGTGCGTTGATCTGGTTAGTATGATTCTCTGTAGAATAGAGAGTCTATGGTGGATGTTTGTATGTGAGACATTGCATTCATGTCATTTGCATGCACGCTGGCAATGAGGTCTCCCTTGTGGTTGAGAGTGTCGCCAGTCATCTTTCCTCCACGGTTACTCATAGGAGGAGTAACCGGTGTGAGGGCAGAGCATTGTGGTACCACACTCTACCACTATAGACGGTGGTAGTTGGATTTACATGTCGTAGTCCTGCGTGTGTGGCACTCGACCACTCATGGGTAGTGACTGTCGGAGTGGCCAACAACAGGGACCCCCATCGTGTAGCTTGCTCTTTATTCTTATATGCTACTCGATCATACTACCCACTAAGCCACTCGAGAGTAGTGGTTGGTGTTGAGTTGGGACAGTTGTCATGCTCGAGCCACCGAGGCCACACTGGGGTCGTGATAGCTTTAGGGTGAGCCGACATGACCAAGCATGCTATATTGCCGACTTATGGCATTTTTGAATATTGTCATATATATACATATATGCATGTATATATATATATATATATATATATATATATATATATATATATATATAGATATGGATGATTGTGATTAGTATACATATATAGATGTAGTCTATATATATATATGCTTATTGTGATGATGCATTTGATTGTATTATGCTTGCTGCACTTGTTTGTACATCATATTCATCCATGCTTCTTGCATATGTTATACGGTTGTGTCATATACTGGTATATGTATTGGACAAACCATTAGATACCTTGACCTGTAGCATGAGTAGATTATGAGTTGGTATTACTCTTCCTGTTATATATATGTTGGATATATGTTCAGGTTGGATCAGAGTAGCATAGCATACTTGAGGTATTTCTACATTTTACGTTGTTCATTTGGTTAGACGGTATATGCTTGTATTTATATACTATGCTGATATACCTGTTGTACCTCTAGATTATGTTGTTGAAATACATGTGATATTATATATATACATGTTTTTCTATTACCTGCTAAGTTTTACTCACCACCACCACGGACCCTGGGTTTTTTGATCGCCCAGGTAACAGGTAGAAGTCTTAGTGACGGCTTGGATCACCGCTGGCTGACATCTCATTGTTAGTAATATATGAGAGATGTCCTAAGGCAATCGCCTTATGTATGAACCATTTATATGATAAATGAAGATTCACTATTTGAGTATACATGTTTTATGTATTTGATTGGATCTTAAACTCATTTACTGAATGCCCACGATACGATTCACAGCATGAGAGAATTTGTGATTGGATTACAACTAGTGAGTATCTCTACATGTGTAATTGTGATGTATCGGAATTATCCCTAGTCGATGAATTGATGGATTTGGACACCATCAATTCTATCGAGACTAGTACGAGGTATACTCCTTGGTGTATCCAAGCAGCTGATTCTCACTGGCTGGAGACATAGTGATGTCCGGAGTTAATCGTGGATGCTAGTTATGGTAACTAGTTCATTGGAGTGACCAGCCGTAAGACTTCATATGGTTCTCTGCATATATAGATATGTCAATGAAGTTCTTACTGTGGCTTAAGTGCGATGTTCCTTTGACTTGCGGTATTCAAGTCATCTTGATCATGGAGACTTATGCTTTGACATCTTAAGCAAACATCTCCGAGGAGATGTGGACCCGGGATGATTGGGTATAAGTCGAAATGATCGAAGGTGTTTGAATAGCCTATAAAGGATTCACCACTCCTTGCGAGGAGATGTATACCCATGGCCTCTCGTCGGATTGTTACTAAAGTCTTTGGCCAAAGCATTACATGTTTAGAGTAAGGTACTCTTTGATACATGTGGAGTAACTAGAATCCGTAGGACGAGGAAATGATACTTGGGCTAGGTGTGACGTAGTCAGCCTAGTGGGGACTGACACTATAGACCATGTCCTGAACCAAGTGGGTATAAGATGAGTGAAGGGAATGGGGCACGATTCATTCGAGCTACTGAAGGGTTTCAGAAATAGTTCTGGATCAACCGTTGATCTTTTTGGTTAATTGGGGATCATGATGTACTACTAGGTGTCACTCATGATTGTTCTATAATTAATGGTTAATTATAGACGGCCAACATAAACCGAGAACCTATTTGGTCACACGCACAACGAGTGTAATCCAAAGGATTTAAAACGAGCTTGAGAATGAGATTCTTAGACCGAGAGAAACTATGTTTGGTTGGACCAAACATAAAGCGAGCATGAAATTATTTCAGTCGCAATGGAAGCGTGGATGGGCCGTGTCTTATGAAGACATAATGGATGGACCAAAATGGTTTGGTTCTAATCCAATGGATGAGAATAAACCAAAGGGTTTGGTTTATTTTAAACGAATGAACCAAAAGTTGGTTCGGTTCGTTTTAACTTAAAATAAACCATCATGGTTTGGTTTATTTTAACTTATCCTAATGGAGCGGGTTAACGGGCCTAATGGTTATGATCCAATAACCATTAAGAGAAGTAGTTCTCTATAAAAGAGGGCTTAAGGGATAATTAAGCCCTAATCCAAACCCTAGCCCCCTTGAGTTGCCGCCCACCTCCACCTTGGAGTTAATTGGCGCCAACCCTAAAGCTGCCGCCGCCCAGCTTGTGTGCAGCCGTCCAAGTCTTTGCCGGCGTCCAAGCTTCAGCCGGATAACCTCCGGAGACCCTCCGGCGATCTCCTTTGGGTTCGGTGATAAGGTGAGCTTCCATCTTTCCTTAACCGGCCTCTATTCCTCCACCAAAAGCTGTCCAGTTTTTCTGGACAGCTTGTTTCTTTGTTGTCGGAGCGTCGTTTGGACGACGGTTAGTGCTCCGACAGCGGCTAACTTACCGGGGATTTGATCTCCAGTAATCCTCTGAGGTGGGGGACGAAGGATTCGTCAAACAGTTGACGAATATCTCTCCGGAGAAGCGAGTTTTGAGAACTCGTTATTAGGATCCCAATTTGGATTCGGATCGTGATCATCTCTCGATCACGTCGTCTTCAACACGAGGCTAGTAACCCGTATGAAGACAAAGCTCGTGACTTAGCGAAGTCATCCCGAGGAGCTCGTCGTGGATACGGATAGAGATGATTCTTACGAGGATCGTTCCGGTTGATGTCGTTCCCGCTACACGTCATACAAAAGGTATAACGTAGATAAATTTCTTTTATTGCAAAATTTAATTTACGGTTATGTCTACACTTGTTGTAATATGCATGCGTGTGTTGTGTGTGTTGTAATAAATATAGATTTATTATTTTTAATTGCTTCCGCTGTGCTCATGTTTACGAAACATGATCGAACACACACACGCCGCGGTGCCGGAAACCCAACAGTGGTATCAGAGCCCGGGTTGTGTTTCGACATAATCGTAAAAATGGTTTTGCGATAGTCATAATGTATTTCTGGAAATTTTCTAATTTTAGAAATTTAGAAGTATTTATGGAAATTTTTCAATTTTGGAAAGTCTAGAAGTATTTATGGAAATCTTCCACTTTTGGAAAGTTGAAAGTATTTATGGAAATTGATATTTTTCATAAATAAAATATTTGATTAGATTCTGGAAATTTGTTTCCTAATTTAATCATGATTTGATTTGGGAAATCAAATCTTAAAATATTTTATTTCCATAAGTAGTTTTAATGATTTAGGAAATTGGTTTCCTAAATAGATTTTCCTTAATCAAATAATTCTATGAATAAAATATGTGATTAGATTTTGAAATTTATTTCCTAATTTAATTATGATTTGATTTGGAGAATCAAATCTTAAACATATTTTATTTCCATAAATAGTTATGACATATAAGGAAATTATATACATGACATAATTGTATGCCATGTAATTGCATTAGATGCATAACATTATGCCATGCGTGTTGTGACATGTAGATGTATGTCATGTATGCCATGCCATGTAGATAATAGTTATTTGCATGCAAAGAGGATGAGACATAAAAACCCTTAAACAATATTAAAGCCTACACCTTCCATTAATATGGTTAGAACCAGAGTTCCGTTTCTTGTTTGGGTTGTTGGACTCTCTCCAAGCCCGGCTCGAACCCGAACATGTTCAAACCATGGAATAGTTTAATACTAATATGGTAAGAGTCAGAGGTCAATCGTTAGCTTTGGTTGTTGGACTCTCTCCAAGCTGGGCTAATTGGTTGAATGCGCTCTAACCATATTAAAACTATTTTCCGATTAATGGGTTGGCTTTAACCTGGAGCATCGGCTTGTTGGACTCTCTCCAAGGTCGATGTAAAGGGAGGTGAAGTTGGGTGCTATGCATATGATGCATACTTGTTAATGTGTTAACAACCCAACGTATGTGTAAACATTCAATTAGTTGATAGCACATTGTGATAGTTGCATATACGTGATATGCAATCGGTAGAGATGATACCTACCGTCGTAGTTATGAATGGCTTGTTGGACTCTCTCCAAGGTTGTTCATAACTATGATGGATATCAGCCCATTCGGAGATGGACCTACGATCTCCCGAAGTGATTTTGGGGTTTTTTGAAATTCGAAAAATGAATGGGATTTATAAATGTATATTGATGCATTTTAAAAAACATCTTTCTTATATATGCTCGTTTTGTATTTCTAAAATTGATCATGTTGTCTTTTAATTTGCGTTCCATTTTGGATTCGAATAAATTGACTGGGCCGAACTTCTTGGACTGGCTTAGAAACTTGAGAATTATTCTCAAGGTGAAAAGCTTGCGTATGTCCTCGAAGCGCCTCTTCCCGCCCATCCTAGTGACGATGCAACTCCGGACCAATAGTTGGTCTATCAGAAACATGTGACTGATTCTGAACTGACAAGTTGCATCATGCTAGCCGCGATGGAACCCAAGCTATGAAAGCAGCATGAGCATATGGATGCTCATATCATAGTCCTTCATCTTTGTGAGTTGGTTGATGAGCAAGTGAGATTCGAAAGGTTCGAAGTCTCAAAGCTCCTCTTCACCTCTGAGATGCTAGGAGGTTCATCTGTGGTACTGCTCAATATGCTGAAGAATGTGGAGTCTTCTGAGAAGCATGAGCAGGGGACGGTGCTATTAGTTGATTCCTCGAAGAAAGGTTCTAAGAGGAAGTCAAAGGAATAGCAAAAGGGAAAGAAGAGAAAGGCTAAGAAGGTAGAACTAGCACAAAAGGAAACTTGCCATCATTATGGCAAGGAGAGCCATTTGCGAAGAAAGTGCAAGATTTATCTTGAGTCCGTGAAGAAGAATAAGGCATCGGATGCCCCATCTTCTTCAGATATCTTCGTTATTGATTGTCATTCTATTTTCTCAAACACTTGGGTATTGGATACTGGGTGTGGCTCACATATATGTAATGACATACATGGGCTAAGGAATAGAAGAAGACTCGTCAAGGGAGAGTCAAATTTGCGTGTTGGGAATGGAGCAAAGGTTGCTGCAGTCGCCATTGGAACACATTTGTTGAAACTCCCTACAGGACTTGTCTTAGAACTGGACAATTGCTTTTATGTTCCTTCATTGATAAAGAACATCATTTCTATTTCTTGTTTAAATAGAAATGGGTACCATTTGACTTTTAGTAACAATTGTTGTTACATAACTTTGAATGGAGTTCTTTATGGGACTGGAACTTTAAGCAATGGTGTTTATACGTTGGACGTATCCAGTGACATCTTCAATATCGAAGCGAGCAACACGCGTGCTCAAAAGGATAATCAAATAGACTTCTATATGTGGCATTGCCGTCTTGGCCATGTAAGCAAGAAATGCATGTCCGAATTACACAAATGTGGAATTCTGGAATCGTTTGAATTGGATTCATACGATACATACGAATCATGCTTAAAAGGCAAGATGACTAAGTTACCTTTTACTGGAAAAGGTGAACGAGTGGGAGAGTTACTAGGTCTAATACATACTGATGTATGTGGACCTATGTCAACTCAAGCATTAGGAGGCTATAGCTACTTCATTACCTTCACCGATGATCACTCATGGTTTGGGTATGTGTTCTTGATGAAACACAAGTCTGAAGCCTTTGAAAGGTTCAAAGAATTCAGAAATGAAGTAGAGAAACAACATGACAAGAGTATTAAAATACTTCGATCGGATCGAGGTGGTGAATACTTAAGTCAAGAGTTTCTTGATTATCTAAGAGACAATGGCATATTGTCTCAATGGACTCCGCCCTATACACCACAGCATAATTGTGTATCTGAGAGGCGTAACCGGACCTTGTTGGACATGGTCAGGTCAATGATGAATCATGCAACTCTTCCCAAGTCCTTTTGGGGCTATGACGCATACCTTTTTGTTAAATGTAATGCCTACAAAGGTAGTCTCAACTACTCCATATGAGATATGGAATAGTAAGAAACCTCATGTATCTTACTTGAAGATATGGGGTTGTCCTGCTTATGTGAAGCGGACTGTATCAGACAAATTGGATGCTAAGTCTGATAAATGTCTATTTGTTGGATACCCTAAGGAAACAAGGGATTACCAATTCTATCATCCTGTGGAACAAAAGGTGTTTGTTTCAAGGCATGCTGTGTTTCTAGAGAAAGAGTTTCTCTTGCAAGAAAACAGTGGGAGTGTCGTCGAGCTTGAGGAGGCTCGAGAGACTCAAATAGACATTGATGAGATACCTGGTGAAGCACAACAGCCGACAACTCATAGTAATGAGCAATCGGCTGGACCTATTGTAACACCACATCTTCGTAGATCTGGTAGAACACGCAATATTCTCGAGAGATATGGATTTCTCGTAAGTGAATCGAACGACGTGTTACTCATTGATGATGAGGAGCCTACCAGTTATGAAGAAGTGCTGACAAGTTTAGAAAGGGATAAGTGGCTTGGTGCCATGAAGTCTGAAATGGATTCCATGTATGAAAACCAAGTTTGGAACTTGGTTGACCCACCTGAAGGCATAAAGCCTATAGGGTGCAAGTGGGTTTTTCAAGAAGAAAACCGACATGGATGGTAATGTGATTACCTATAAGGCTAGATTGGTGGCAAAAGGATATCGTCAAAAGCAAGGTGTTGATTATGACGAAACCTATTCGCCTGTAGCTATGCTTAAATCCATTCGGATGCTCCTGGCCATAGCGGCTCATTATGATTATGAGATATGACAGATGGATGTGAAAATAGCTTTCCTTAATGGAAACCTGCTCGAGGACGTGTATATGATACAGCCTGAGGGTTTCACATCGGTTGATAAAACCAAGGTATGCAAATTGCGACGGTCCATTTATGGATTGAAGCAAGCATCCAGGAGCTGGAATATCCGTTTTGATGAGACAATCAAAAAGTTTGATTTCTCACAAAATCCAGACGAACCTTGTGTGTACAAGAAGGTTAGTGGGAGTGCAGTCGTATTCCTAGTATTGTATGTCGATGACATACTACTTATAGGAAACGATGTTTCAATCTTACAGTCAGTTAAGGTTTGGTTATCCAAGACATTCTCCATGAAAGACCTGGGAGAAGCAACCTACATCCTCGGGATTAAGATCTATAGAGATAGATCAAAACGGTTGCTTGGTCTTTCGCAGTCTACATATATAGACCGAGTGCTAAAGAGGTTTAGCATGTCGGAATCCAAGAAAGGTTTCCTACCCATCAGGCATGGGATACACCTTTCGAAGTCTATGTGTCCGCGCACAGAAGACGAGAGGATTTGCATGAGTAAGATTCCCTATGCATCCGCAATAGGATCTATCATGTATGTTATGTTATGTACGAGGCCCGATGTATCGTATGCTCTGAGTGTCACGAGCAGATACCAGTCTGATCCAGGAATGGATTATTGGGTGGCTGTTAAGACGATCCTTAAGTACTTGAGAAGAAATAAGGATGTGTTCCTAATATATGGAGAAGGGTGCATGGTGATACGTGGGTATATGGATGCCAGCTCCAGACAGACAAGGATGATTCCAAGTCTTTGTCTGGGTATGTATTCACCTGGAATGGAGGCGTAATAAGTTGGAAAGGTTCCAAGCTTGACACTATAGCGGATTCTGCCACTAAGGCAGAATACATTGCGACTTTAGGCGAAAGGAAGTGGTTTGGATCAAGAAGTTCATCTCTGAACTTGATGTGGTCTCATCAATGATCCAAACATGTGCTTCGCCGCTATCATCTTATCAGAGAGATCATCAGTAGGAACGAAATACAAAACGAGAAAATTCCCACTGAAAGGAACTTAGCGGATCCCTTGACTAAGGCATTACCTCAAAATAAGTTTGAGGGTCATGTTCGAGCTTATGGTATTGGATACCGTAGCGATTGGCATTAGGCCAAGTGGGAGTCTGTTAGTAATATATGAGAGATGTCCTAAGGCAATCGCCTTATGTATGAACCATTTATATGATAAATGAAGATTCACTATTTGACTATACATGTTTTATGTATTTGATTGGATCTTAAACTCATTTACTGAATGCCCACGATACGATTCACAGCATGAGAGAATTTGTGATTGGATCACAACTAGTGAGTATCTCTACATGTGTAATTGTGATGTATCGGAATTATCCCTAGTCGATGAATTGATGGATTTGGACACCATCAATTCTGTCGAGACTAGCACGAGGTATACTCCTTGGTGTATCAAGCGGTGATTCTCGGGGAGACATAGTGATGTCGGAGTTAATCGTGGATGCTAGTTATGGTAACTAGTTCATTGGAGTGACCAGCCGTAAGACTTCATATGGTTCTCTGCATATATAGATATGTCAATGAAGTTCTTACTGTGGCTTAAGTGCGATGTTCCTTTGACTTACGGTATTCAAGTCATCTTGATCATGGAGACTTATGCTTTGACATCTTAAGCAAACATCTCCGAGGAGATGTGGACCCGGGATGATTGGGTATAAGTCGAAGTGATCGAAGGTGTTTGAATAGCCTATAAAGGATTCACCACTCCTTGCGAGGAGATGTATACCCATGGCCTGTCGTCGGATTGTTACTAAAGTCTTTGGCCAAAGCATTACATGTTTAGAGTAAGGTACTCTTCGATACATGTGGAGTAACTAGAATCCGTAGGACGAGGAAATGATACTTGGGCTAGGTGTGGCTTGTGACCTAGTGGTGACACTATAGACCATGTCACGAACCAAGTGGGTATAAGATGAGTGAAGGGAATGGGGCACGATTCATTCGAGCTCAAGGGTTTCGAAATAGTTCTTGATCAACCGAGTTGATCTTTTCGGTTAATTGGGGATCATGATGTACTACTAGGTGCCACTCATGATCGTTCTATAATTAATGGTTAATTATAGACGGCCAACATAAACCGAGAACCTATTTGGTCACACGCACAACGAGTGTAATCCAAAGGATTTAAAACGAGCTTGAGAATGAGATTCTTAGACCGAGAGAAACTATGTTTGGTTGGACCAAACATAAAGCGAGCATGAAATTGTTTCAGTCGCAATGGAAGCGTGGATGGGCCGTGTCTTATGAAGACATAATGGATGGACCAAAATGGTTTGGTTCTAATCCAATGGATGAGAATAAACCAAAGGGTTTGGTTTATTTTAAACGAATGAACCAAAAGTTGGTTCGGTTCATTTTAACTTAAAATAAACCATCATGGTTTGGTTTATTTTAACTTATCCTAATGGAGCGGGTTAACGGGCCTAATGGTTATGATCCAATAACCATTAAGAGAAGTAGTTCTCTATAAAAGAGGGCTTAAGGGATAATTAAGCCCTAATCCAAACCCTAGCCCCCTTGAGTTGCCGCCCACCTCCACCTTGGAGTTAATTGGCGCCAACCCTAAAGCTGCCGCCGCCCAGCTTGTGTGCAGCCGTCCAAGTCTTTGCCGGCGTCCAAGCTTCAGCCGGATAACCTCCGGCGACCCTCCGGCGATCTCCTTTGGGTTCGGTGATAAGGTGAGCTTCCATCTTTCCTTAGCCGGCCTCTATTCCTCCACCAAAAGCTGTCCAGTTTTTCTGGACAGCTTGTTTCTTTGTTGTCGGAGCGTCGTTTGGACGACGGTTATTGCTCCGACAGCGGCTAACTTACCGGGGAATTGATCTCCGGTAATCCTCTGAGGTGGGGGACGAAGGATTCGTCAAACGGTTGATGAATATCTCTCCGGAGAAGCGAGTTTTGAGAACTCGTTTTAGGATCCGAATTTGGATTCGGATCGTGATCATCTCTCGATCACGTCGTCTTCAACACGAGGCTAGTAACCCGTACGAAGACGAAGCTCGTGACTTAGCGAAGTCATCCCGAGGAGCTCGGCGTGGATACAGATAGAGACGATTCTTACGAGGATCGTTCCGGTTGATGTCGTTCCCGCTACACGTCATACGAAAGGTATAACGTAGATAAATTTCTTTTATTGCAAAATTTAATTTACGGTTATGTCTACACTTGTTGTAATATGCATGCGCGTGTTGTGTGTGTTGTAATAAATATAGATTTATTATTTTTAATTGCTTCCGCTGTGCTCATGTTTACGAAACATGATCGAACACACACACGCCGCGGTGCCGGAAACCCAACACTCATCTCACCTCTGAGGCTCCCGTGTTTGTTTTGGGCTTTCCATACATTGTGTTATGTATTTGGAGTTTTCGTGATGTACTATGTTATAGATTTGGATTTTGTCGAGGTTTCGTGTTGTTGTGATGTGTTAGTCATACCAGTATGCATGTGTGTAGCTTGTTGTAGTATGTTTCCGCTGTGCTTTGAGTAGTTGTTGTATTTACTTTATATGTTATGTTGGTGTTGTGGCCTACGGGCCTTGTATTAACCCGAAATGTTGCCACGTACAGGGGAGATGCTATCCGTTTGCTTTTCGGCATGACATGCTCTCGGGGTGTGACACTAGTTGCTCTTGAACTTCCATCTTCACCCTCTAGCGTGCTCCCTTAGTTGTTAAACTTGAAGAGCAGCCTTGCTCTAATACCACTTGTAGGTGATCGTTGGAAGCTAGAGGGGGGGGGTGAATAGCTTGTAATCGTAGCGTAGATGGAATTCATTTGTGATCGCGTCTACAAAGCATGTTAGTGTGCAGCGGAATAATAATAATAATAACAATACACAAGACACAATCACAAACACTCAAACACAAGCATATAACGTGGTTCGGAACCGAACGGTTCCTACTCCATGGATTGAGCTCTAAAGAGCTCTAGTGACGCCAATCACACACCACTATGCAATAACTCCTTCTTGACACAAGTCGGAGGTGGAGAAACCCCTTACAAACAATTCTTACAACAATAAGAAATAGATACAAGCAATTACAATAATGAAATACAATGCAAGTAAAGAAAACTACTTTACAATTGCTCTTTGAATGCTTGATCACTTGGTTGCTTGAAATGAACTTGGAGACCCTGATTTGCAGCAGAAAATCACCCCAAATGCCCTCAAGAACCGCTGGTAAAATCCTCCTCCACGAGCTCTATTTAAAGCTTCAACCTGGGCTGGAAATCACCGATCAGTCGACTGCTCGGGACTATCAGTTGACTGATGCCACTGTTGTCGTGAGACAACGGCTAGATCCACGCTGGAAAAATCCAACGGATCCTTCATCGATCAGTGATCATGACCATCGATCATTATTCGAGCCTCCACTCATGCTAAGCCCGGCGATCAGTCGGACTCGATACATGCCCAAAAAATCGAGCACCGGTCGTGATCACACGATCGATCATTTGCCTCCACTCGATTATTTGTCCACCTCGGCGATCATTGCTAGGCCAATTCCCACAGTCAAACCCTAGTTGACTCACATCAGTCGACTGCCATATGGCTCCAGTTGACTAACACACCTCAAATATGAGGTTTTAACCCAAGTATGGTGCCCCCATACTTGTTAGACCACCCTTAGCCTAGACCTAAGCCTTCTAGCCACCTCTGTTAGCCTCACGCCTCTCGGATCACTCCAAGTCATCCATGACTTGTTCATCCATTGCGCTAGTCTTCAGGTGTTTCCATCGGCTATGTCATGCTAACGGTGTCTACACCGCCAAGGCACATTGGACTTACGCTGCCAAGACTCTATTGGACTTTATGCTGCCAAGACTTCTGCTTAAACTTTACTCCGCCAATATTAGACCCCTTGGACTTCTCAAATGCCAAGACTCAAGCTTGGACTTTCCCTTGCCAACCCATATTGGACTTTCCATGCCAAGACCCATGCTTGGACTTTCCCAAATACCAAGTGTTCCACTTGGACTTCTCATGCTAAGTACTCAAGGCTTGGACTTTCCCATGACAATCACATTGTCATATGTTTTTGTCTAACATCAAAACATCTCTCGAGTCAAGCTCGAGTCCTGGTCAATCGTGACCTGAGCCGATTGCACCAACACGACATGGCTCCCACGACATGAGCCACTTACAACCTTGCCAAAATTTCTTCATACTCTGCCTCATTGTTAGATGCCCGATATTCGAGGCGAATGGCAATGTGAGTTTTCTCCCCTTCCGGAGATACGATTAACACCCCAACTCCACTTCCTGCAGCTTCGAAAGACCCATCCACAAAATCGCTCCATGTCTTCTTCCCTTCTTTTTTGGCCGAGTTGTTCTCCAAGCCTGCTGGTACCTCTGCTAAGAAGTTGGCTAACGACTGAGCCTTGACAGAAATTCGGGAATGGTAGTGGATATCATATTCACTTAGTTCCACAACCCATTTGACTAACCTTCCTGAAGAGTTAGGTTTAGTAACCACTCTACCTAACTCGCTGTTGGTCAACACATTTATCGAGTGGGCTAGGAAATAAGGCCTCAATTTATGAGCTGTCAAGACTAGGATGTATGCTAGTTTTTCCAGCTTAGTGTACCATAACTCTGCTCTTTTCAAGATATGACTGATATAGTAGATGGGTTGTTGTTGAGAACCTTCCTGTTTTAACAACACCGAACTGATAGCCCCTTCTAAAACAACCAAATACATCCACAATAGTTCCCCTAACATTGGTTTGGCCAGCAGAGGGAGTTCAGCTAAATACTTCTTTAGTTCCTAGAAAGCTTGCTCACATTGGCTATCCCACTGAAACCGAGTAGCATTGCACAGAATCCGAAAGAAGGGTAGTCCCTTATCCGCTGATCTAGCTATAAAGCGAAACAAAGAGACTATCCTTCCCACCAATTTTTGAGTCTCCCGAAAATTAGTAGGTGACTTCATATTACATAGCGCTTGTAATTCTCTGGATTAGCCTGTCGCAGTCCCTTCTCTATCACAATATATCCTAGAAATTTTCCACTCTTCACCCCAAACAAACACTTCTTTGGATTTAACTTCATGTTATACCTCCTCAGAGTAGCAAAAGTCTCTTCAAGATCCACCACTAAATCCTGAGTCATCTTGGACTTGACCAGAATGTCATCCACATATACGTCCACATTTTTGCCTTTTTGTTTTGCAAAAATTTTGTCCATAAGCCATTGATAAGTAGTCCCCACATTCTTTAGTCCAAAAGGCATTACTATGTAAGCATACAACCCCCCAGTTGTCACAAAGCTGACCCTCTTCTGGTCACTCTTCGCCAAGGGGATTTGATGATACCCTTGATAAGCATCCATAAGTGATACCACTTCATACCCCATGGTAGAGTCAACTAACTGATCAATACGAGGCAGGGGGTAGCAGTCTTTAGGGCATGTTTTATTCAAATCACGAAAATCAATACATATCTTCCACTGCCCAAAAGCCTTGGGGACCAAAACTACATTAGAAACCAACTTGGGGAATTGAATTTCTCTAATATGACCGGCATGCAATAATTTATCCACTTCTTCGGCAATGACTGTCATTTTCAGGCCCAAAATGCCTCCTCTTCTGCTGAACGGGCTGGGCTCCCCGATTGATATTGAGATGGTGCTCGACAACTTTAGGATCTATCCCCGTGAGATCATGCACATCCTTAGTGAAGATGTCTTCATTCCTCTGTAAGCAGACCACCAACTCTTCCTTCACCTCCAGCTGTTGAGCCACCCAAGTGATTTTTCCAGGGGCTATCTCCACCGATTTGTCATCCTCCATCTTTTCAACTATGGGAGGTGTTGGAGATTTGAGGCCGCGAGAGGGGGGGTGAATAGCGTTGACTGTACGAAGATGGAAATCGTTCGCGTGCTTGTCTACAATTTCATTAGCGTAGCGGAATAACAAGAATAATAATGATAATGAAACATACAACACGCAAACACAAAGATATAACGTGGTTCGGAACCGAACGGTTCCTTCTCCACGGATCGAGCTCTAAAGAGCCTTAGTGATGCACACGCACTCACTAATCACAAATACTCCTTCTCGACACAAGTCGGAGGTGGAGAAACCTCTTACAATAAGATTACAACAATAATCTAAATACAACAAGCAAATATAAGAAGAAATACAACAAGAGAAGTAAAGAAAACTTTACAAAACTCTTTAGAAGCTTGCTTGTTGATTGCCTTGGACTAGCACTTGAAAGCCCTAATTTGCAGCAGCAAATCGCTTCAAAACGTCCAAGAAAATCGGTTGCAAAAACCCTCCCGTCGAGCTCCTTTTATCCTTGCGCGCGACCTGGATTTTCGCCCATCAGTCGACTGCCATAAGTCACCAGTCGACTGATGCCACTGTTGTCGTGAGACAACGGCTCGATCCACGCTGAAAAAAACTCCAACGGATCTCTTGGCAGTCGACTGCCAACATTGGCGATCGGCGCCCGATCGGCTATGGAGCATTCTGCTCGATGGTGAACTAACAATCATTGCGACCCGGGCGATCATTGCATCGTGAGACATCGATTCGCTCCAATGAGCGGTCATCGCCAGAGCAGTTCTAGCTCTTAAACGGCAATCGAACTCAAGTCAACTCACGACAGTCGAACCGGCCATAATGCCAGTTGACTGCCAACCTCAAAGATGAGGTTTTAACCCAAGTATGGTGCCCCCATACTTGCTAGACCACCATTAGCCTAGACCTAAGCCTTCTAGCCACCTCCATCAGCCTCACGCCTCTCGGATCCCTCCAAGTCATCCATGACTTGTTCATCCATCGCGCTAGCCTCCAGGTGTTTCCCTCGGCTATGTCATGCTAACGGTGTCTAAACCGCCAAGGCACATTGGACTTACGCCGCCATGACTCCGCTTGGACTTTACGCTGCCAATATCAAACCCCTTGGACTTCCCAAATGCCAAGACTCAAGCTTGGGCTTTCCCTTGTAAACCCATGTTGGACTTTCCATGCCAAGACCCATGCTTGGACTTCTCATTTTCCAAGACACATGCTTGGACTTCTCATGCCAAGTACTCAAGACTTGGACTTTCCCAAATGCCAAGTGTCCCACTTGGACTTTCCATGCCAAGTACCCATGACTTGGACTTTACCTTGCCAAGACCCATGCTTGGACTTTCCCATAATCACATGGTCAACCCTAGTCAACCATTAAGGTCTCCCTCGAGTCAAACTCGAGTCCGGTCAAACATGACCCAGGTCGATTGCTCCAACAATCTCCCCAACATATTAACCGACATTAATGTCAAACATCAATGCCAAATCACTTTGTCAAATCCCTTTGTCAAACATCAAAACATCACTCGAGTCAAACTCGAGTTTGGTCAATCGTGACCTGGGCCGATTGCACCAACAATCTCCCCCTTTTTGATGTTTGACAAAAACAATTCATCTGAGTTAGACCACTAACTCAAATCCCTTACCAATTATCCCAAATTGGTAAACACTCTCCAAATGTTCTCCCCCAAACATTCTCCCCCTTTTTGACTAACATCAAAAAGGTTTTCTCTCCAAGGAGGTCAATGTCTCATGTCCCAATGAGATCTTACAATCTCCCCCTTGAACCAAACATAAATACCTAGGATGCCTACCATCTTCCTAGTGATAATTCACATATCACTCAAGAGAGACAATCCTATACTCTCTCCCAATTTCCAAATTGGGTATCAAAAACCCATCAATTTTCCCAATTGATGATACTCTCCTAATAACTTCTCCTCTTCAAGGAGAAAAACACATCCATCATCCCAAGATGGATACCTCCCCCTAAAGGCTTGCTCCCCCTTGATCATTGCACCAACAATGTCCTTGGGAAGCCCCTAAGCCAATAGGAACTCTAAACTATGAAAATTAAGGTTCTAAGTTCAACATAGAACTTTCACTCACCCTAAATTTGATACTTTGACCTAACACAGCTCCTAATCCATATCCAATGAATTTTCACCCTTTATAATGCTTCCTAAAGCATATCCTAGGGTTAGGAGTGATTAGGAACCTTTTCCATAGCTGAACACGGGCTAAACAAACCTTGTTAACCCGAAATTAGACCTGCGATCGACTCGACGATGTCGATCGACCGCCACAGTTGGTGATAACTGAAAATCTCGATTTTCAACTATCAGAAATGAATTTTAGAAATTCATAAATAATTATACGTAATTAGAAAAATCATGAAAATCCATACGTATAATACTTATGACACACACAATGGGTGAAAAATATTTGAAAATTATTTTACCCATAAAATAGTGAGTTTGATACAAAACTCAAAACCATTGAAATTTTCAATGTTTTGGCCCTATTTTGTATCAACTCTATCAATGGTGATTGCTATCAAAATATAGACTTCACCAAGGTTTTTCAAAATGATTTTAAAATATTTTCAAAACTTTATTTTGGATCATATTCCTTGGGCTCTATGTACATGACTGAACACATGCTCTCCCAATGATCCACAAATGAAACAAGATGAGTTTTAGTTCATCTAGATGCAAAAACTATGCACCTTGAACTCAACTCATATCCTAGCATCTCACATGTATCTAAGGTATATAAATACACATACATGTCAATTGGATGTGAGATGTGGGTTTTGTTCATCCTAATCTAGGGTTTCATGCATTCTCTAAGGCAACCCTACTTGATTCCCTTATAAATGGGACTCCAAGTCATGCCCTAGTCCTTAAATCAATTTCAATTGAGATTTTCTTAAATGCATGAATGATTATGGCATTAATGATGACATAAATAAACATATGCTCATAACCATGATGTCATGACATAATATGAAATCTAAAACACATGACATTTAAATCCTTAAACCTAAGCATAATCATGACATATAAAATGATTAGAAATACACATGATGTCATGACATGACATATGGCAAACAAGGCATGACATATAAAATATATAGGTATAGTAATACCCAAATTTTAATATCAATTGTCATTTGATATAATTAGATATATTTTGCCATATTATCATTAATCTCCCTAGTGTGCCAAAAACCCAAAATGACACACTAACACTCTAAACCCTAATTGTGCCAATTTGATCATTTTATCAAACTTCATAACTAATATTGGCACATCCTAAAATCTTTTAAAATTATGATTCAACCCTATTTCCAAGGTATCCATATCCTTGAAAATAACCTAAAATGCCACCTTTATCATGGTTGAGTTAACTACCCATCCAATCAAGGTTGGCACACCCTAAACCCATCTAGCGTGAATCAATCACGCTCTTAGGAACCCAAAACCGATTTGAGCTCCTAGGGTTAATTAGGTATTCCTTAGGGATAACTTCCCTAGATACCTTCCTAATGACCCACCTAGGCTTGTTAGCCTTGGTCATTTGGGTCTTACCTAGGTTGACTCTAGGGGTAACTCCCCTTGCAACCTTCTTAGTGGCCACCCTAGGTTTCCTTGAAACCCTAGCCACTAGGCACACCCTTTGGTCAATTCTAGGGATGACTTCCCTATTGACCTTGGTCTTCCTAGACCTAGTTTGTGTTCCATAGTCAAATGGAACACCATGGTAAGCTACCTTAGGCTTAGGTTTGTGACCCAAACCTTGCTTGCCTTTGGTTGACTTTTGACTCTTAGGTCCTTGACTTTGACCATTAGACCCTTTAAATTGGTTTTGTATATTCCTAAGGGTCTTTTCAAGTTTTTCAAGCCTTGACCTCAAGACTTGATTTTCCTTTTCTAATTGCCCGATTTTAGAATTTTGATTTAAATCTTGGGCATTGGACTTCCTAGGCATATGCCTAGTCCATTTAGGGTTTAGACCTAGGTGCTCTTGCACCTTTCTAATTGTCTCCCTAAGTAAAATTGATCTTGAGTTATTTAACCTAGATTTGTCCTTAGATAAGTTGATTTTAGGGACATTAGTCCCAAATTTCTTCCTATTATCTAAGTGAATATTTTTAGCTCCTAAACAAAAGTATTTATTTCTATTAGCATGCTTTTTATGGCAAATTGCTAGGGAATTGAAATTTCTAGCATGCTTTTGTCTATTAACTAAAGAAAGAGCATTATTAACTTGATATACCTTAGGGTTAGCCTTAGTAGCTCCCCCTACTTGTGATGCTCCCCTTTGCCCCTTCTTCTCCCCCTTCAGGCATTGACTCCGGTAATGACCCGGTAGTCGGCATTTGAAGCAAATCACTTGCTCCTTGCTCTTTTTCATTGAGGCACTGGTCTCCTTGACTTTTGGCACGGGTGGAGTCTTCTTAACCCGTTTAGGACACTTACTCTTATAGTGTCCTTTCTCCCTACACTCAAAGCATATAATATTCATTTTATTATTAATTGACATGCTTGAGTTACCTAGGGTGGTTGTGGTGGTCGGAGTGGATTCTTGAGCTTGCTCTTCCTCTCTACCGGATGTAGATGGTTCTTCTTGTTGCTCCGGTATCGAGGATGCCCTAATCTCCTCCTCAATCCTAAAAGTGGATGCTTCTTCCACTTCCTCCACCTCTTCCAATCCGGATGTTGATTCCCTATCAACCTCCGAATCCTCACTTCCTTGTGAGGATGATCTCTCTTCTTCACCCTCCTTATCTTCTTGAATTGATGGTGAACTTTCTTGAGCTTGAGAGGGTGAGCACTCTTCTTCTTCTTCTTCTTCTTCTTGGACCGATGATGAGTTTTCATGGAGCTTTGCCACTTGGCTCCATAACTCTTTAGCATCTACATAATTACCTAACATACACAAGATATTGTTAGACATTAAATCAATTAAAAATTTTATCACCTTATCATTTTTCTCGGATGCTTGAACTTGCTCTTCGGTCCATCTTTTCTTTTTGAGGAATCCACCTCTTGGTCCTCTTGGATATTCAAATCCATCCATCAAAATGGACCATTCCTCAAAGTCTCTCATCATAATAAAATCCTCAATTCTTCCCTTCCAAGAATTGAATCCTTCTCGTCCGTATAGGGTGTAGGGCACCGGTGTGTTGATGTCCCAACCTAATTGATCTTGGACTTCCATCTTCACCCTCTAGCTTCTTTGTCCTAGCTCCCGACGATTAGTCCGTAGAAGAGCCCCGGGCTCTGATACCACTTGTTGGAGATTTGAGGCCGCTAGAGGGGGGGGGGTGAATAGCGTTGACCGTATGAAGATGGAAATCGTTCGCGTGCTTGTCTACAATTTCTTTAGCGCAGCGGAATAACAAGAATAATAATGATAACGAAACATACAACATGCAAACACAAAGATATAACGTGGTTCGGAACCGAACGGTTCCTACTCCACGGATCGAGCTCTAAAGAGCCCTAGTGATGCACACACACTCACTAATCACAAATACTCCTTCTCGACACAAGTCGGAGGTGGAGAAACCTCTTACAATAAGATTACAACAATAATCTAAATACAACAAGCAAATATAAGAAGAAATACAACAAGAGAAGCAAAGAAAACTTTACAAAAATACTTTAGAAACTTGCTTGTTGATTGCCTTGGACTAGCACTTGAAAGTCTTGATTTGCAGCAGCAAATCGCTTCAAAATGTCCAAGAAAATCGGTTGCAAAAACCCTCCCGTCGAGCTCCTTTTATCCTTGCGCGCGACCTGGATTTCCGTCCATCAGTCGACTGCCATAAGTCACCAGTCGACTGATTCCACTGTTGTCGTGAGACAACGGCTCGATCCACGCTGGAAAAAACTCCAATGGATCTCTTGGCAGTCGACTGCCAACATTGGCAGTCGACTGCCAGCCTCGTAGTCGACTGCCCAGTCGACTACGGAGCATTCTATGCTCGCGGCTGAACTAGCGATCATCCGACCCATGGCGATCCGATCGCCATAGACATCGGTCATCGCTCCAATGAGCGATCCGCGAGCGATTCGGCTCTTAAACGGCGGTCGAACTCAAGTCGACTTTCATGGCGGTCGAACCCGCCATAATGCCGACCGCCAACCTCAAAGATAGATGAGTTTTAGCAAAGTATGGTGCCCCAGTACTTGCTAGACCACCACTAGCCTGAACCTAAGCCTTCTAGCCACCTCCATGACCTCACGCCTCTCGGATCCCTCAAGTCATCCATGACTTGTTCATCCATCAGCGCTAGCCTCGGTGCTTCCATCGGCTATGTCATGCTAGCGGTGTCTAAGCGAGGCACATTGGACTTACGCCGCCAAGACTCCGCTTGGACTTTACGCTGCCAATATCAAACCCCTTGGACTTCCCAAATGCCAAGACTCAAGCTTGGGCTTTCCCTTGCCAACCCATGTTGGACTTTCCATGCCAAGACCCATGCTTGGACTTCTCATTTGCCAAGACACATGCTTGGACTTCTCATGCCAAGTACTCAAGACTTGGACTTTCCCAAATGCCAAGTGTTCCACTTGGACTTTCCATGCCAAGTACCCATGACTTGGACTTTACCTTGCCAAGACCCATGCTTGGACTTTCCCATAATCACATGGTCAACCCTAGTCAACCATTAAGGTCTCCCTCGAGTCAAACTCGAGTCCGGTCAAACATGACCCGGGTCGATTGCTCCAATAATCTCCCCAACATATTAACCGACATTAATGTCAAACATCAATGTCAAATCACTTTGTCAAATCCCTTTGTCAAACATCAAAACATCACTCGAGTCAAACTCGAGTTTGGTCAATCGTGACCTGGGCCGATTGCACCAACAGGAGGGGACTCTTCCAACACATATACTTCTGAGGTGACGACGACCTTCCCTTTGGGATCATCGACCCTGGCTTTCTTCTGATCGTCCCTTATCATTTGGATATAACAACTCCGAGCTACTCCTTGCTCTCCTCGAGTTTCCTCAACAAGCTACCCAACCGGGAATTTAACCTTTTGATGATAAGGGTGTTGGGTTTCCTCGGCACTGAGGCGATTGTGTGTTCGAACATGTTTCGTAAACATGTGCATAGCAGAAGAATTAAAAGCAATAAATCTAATTTATTACAATACACACATCACACGCATGCAAGATATAACATGTGTAGACATAATCGCAGTTTCAAATTTTGCAATAAAAGGAAATTATGCTAGTTATACCTGACGTATCACGTGTAGCAGGAATGACATCAACCGGAGCGACACTCACTAGAATCTTCTCTATCCGTATCCACGCCAAGTATCGTTGGGATGGCTTCACAAAGCCACGAGCCTCATCTTTACAAAAGTCACTAGCCTCGAGTCAAAGACGATGTGATCAGAGAGATGATCACAATCCGAATAAAAAATTCGGATCCAAAAATTGAGTTTCGTAAACTCGCTTCTCGGAAGCGGTTTTCGTCAACCGATTGACGAAAACTCAACCGTCCACCTATGAGGATTGCCGAAGAACCAATCCCTGGAAAATAGGTCGCTATCGGAGCGCAAAACGTCGACCAAACGACCTCTCCATGAAGAGAAGAACAAGCTGTCCAGAATGTTTGGTGGAAGATATGGCCGTCCAATCAATGGTCAGCTGCTCCTTGGTCGCCAGTGGCCAATGGAGGATGGCTGAAGGAGTCGCCGGAGGCTGGTGGGTGGCCGGTGGTGAGGAGAAGGCAGCAATAAAGTTGGGCGGCAACCAACTTGGGCGACTAGAGCAAGGAAGAAGAGGAGAAGGTGGCTATGGTTTCCAAAACCCTTAAACCAATTAATTCTCAATGAAAAACCCTTAAGCCATATTTTATAGAGAACACATTCTCCTAACGGTTATTGGTTCATAACCAAAATCCGTTAATCCACTCCAATAACTTAATTTAAAATAAACCAAACTGCATTGGTCTATTTTAAGTTAAAACAAACCAAACCAACTTTGGTTCATTCGTTTAAAACAAACCAAACCACTTTGGTTTATTTTCCACCATTGGATTAGAACCAAACCAATTTGGTTCATCCATCATGTCTTCATAAGACTCGGCCCATCCATGCTTCCGTTGCGACTGAAACGATTTCATGCTCGCTCCTTGTTTGGTCTAACCAAACTTAGTTTCTCTCGATCTGATAATCTCATTCTCAAGCTCGTTTTAAATCCTTCGGATTACGCTCATTGTGCGTGTGACCAAATAGGTTCCCAGTTTATGTTGGTCATCTATAATTAACCATTAATTATAGAACGATCATAAGTGGCACCTAGTAGTACATCATGATCCCCAATTAACCGGAAAATCAACGGTTGATTCTGGAACCATTTCTGAAATCCTTCAGTAGCTACAATGAATCGTGCCCCATTCCCTTCATGCATCTTATACCCACTTGGTTCAGGATATAGTCTATAGTGTCAGTCCCCACTAGGTCGACTACGTCACACCTAGCCCAAGTATTATTTTCTCGTCCTACGGATTCTAGTTACTGCACATGTATCTAAGAGTACCTTACTCTAAACATGTAATGCTTTAGCCAAAGACTTTAGTAACAATCCGACGAGAGGCCATGAGTATACATCTCCTCGCAAGGAGTGGTGAATCCTTTATAGGCTATTCAAACACCTTCGGCCACTTCGACTTATACCCAATCATCCCGGGTCCACATCTCCTCAGAGATGCTTGCTTAAGATGTCAAAGCATAAGTCTTCATGACCAAGATGACTTGAATACCACAAGTCAAAGGAACATCGCACTTAAGCTGCAGTAACAACTTCATTGACATATTCATATATGCAGAGAACCATATGAAGTCTTACAGCTGGTCACTCCAATGAACTAATTACCATAACTAGCATCCACGATTAACTCGGGACATCACAATGTCTCCAGCTAGTGAGAATCAGCTGCTTGGATACACCAAGGAGTAAACCTCGTGCTAGTCTCGACAGAATTGATGGTGTCCAAATCCATCAATTCATCGACTAGGGATAATTCCAATACATCACAATTACACATGTAGAGATACTCACTAGTTGTGATCCAATCACAAATTCTCTCATGCTGTGAATCGTATTATAGAAATTTAGTAAATGAGTTTAAGATCTAATCAAATACATGAAAACATGTATACTCAAATAGTGAATCTTCATTTATTATATAAATGATTTAAACATAAGGCGATTTCCTTAGGACACCACTCATATATTACTAACAAACTCCCACTTGGCCTAATGCTAATCGCCATGGTATCCAATACCATAGGCCATAATATAGCCCTCAAACTTACTTTGAGGTAAGGCCATAGTTAAAGGATCTGCTAGGTTCCTTTCAGTGGGAATCTTCTCGATTTGTATTTCCTTCCTACTTATGATCTCTCTAATCAAATGATAGTGGCGAAGCATATGTTTGGACCATTGATGAGACCACATCAAGTTCAGAAATGAACTTCTTAATCCAAACCGCTTCCTTTGCTGCTTCCGAAGCTGTAATGTATTCTGGCTTAGTGGCAGAATTCACTATAGTGTCTTGTTTGGAACTTTTCCAACTCACTGCGCCCCTATTCAAGGTGAACATGTACCCAAACTAAGACCTGGAATCATCCTTGTTTTTCTGGAAGCTGACATCTGTATACCCGCATATCACCATGTCCCCTTCTCCATATATTAGAAATACATCCTTAGTTCTTCTTAAGTACTTAAGGATCGTCTTAACAACCACCCATTGATCCATTCTTGGATCAGACTGGTATATGCTCGTGACACTCAGAGCATACAATACATCAGACCTCGTACATAACATAGCATATATGATAGATCCTATTGCGGATGCATAGGGAATCTTACTCATGCAAATCCTCTCGTCTTTTGTGCGCGAACACATAGACTTTGAAAGGTGTATCCCATGCCTGATGGGAAGGAAACCTTTCTTGGATTCCGACATGCTAAACCTCTTTAGCACTCGGTCTATATATATAGACTGTGAAAGACCAAGCAACCGATTCGATCTATCCCTATAAATCTTAATCCCGAGGATGTAGGTTGCTTCTCCCAGGTCTTTCATGGAGAATGTCTTGGACAACCAAATTTTAACTGACTGTAAGACAGAGACATCGTTTCCTATAAGTAATATGTCATCGACATATAATACTAGGAACACGACTGCACTCCCACTAACCTTCTTGTACACACAAGGTTCGTCCGGATTTTTTGAGAAATCAAACTTTTTGATTGTCTCATCAAAACAGATATTCTAGCTCTTGGATGCTTGCTTGAGTCCATATATGGACCGTCATAGTTTGCATACCTTGGTTTTATCAACCGATGTGAAATCCTCAGGTTGTATCATATACACGTCCTCGAGTAGGTTTCCATTAAGGAAAACTATTTTCACATTCATCTGTCATATCTCATAATCATAATGAACCGCTATGGTCAGGAGCATCCGAATGGATTTAAGTATAGCTACAGGTGAATAGGTCTCATCATAATTAGCACCTTGCTTTTGATGATACCCTTTCGCCACCAATCTAGCCTTATAGGCAATCACATTACCATCCATGTCGGTTTTCTTCTTGAAAACCCACTTGCACCCTATAGGCTTAATGCCTTCAGGTGAGTCCACCAAGTTCCAAACTTGATTTTCATACATGGAATCCATTTTCGACTACATGGCTTCAAGCCATTTGTCCCTTTCTGAACATTTCATAACTTCTTCATAATTGGTAGGCTCCTCATCATCAATGAGTAACACGTTGTTCGATTCACTTACAAGAAATCCGTATCTCTCAAGAATGTTGTGTGTCCTACCAGATCTATAAAGATGTGGTGTCACAAAAGGTTCAGTCGATGTCTCATCACTATGAGTCATCGGTCGAGGTGCTTAACTAGGTATCACCTCAATGTCTACTGGAGTCTCTTGAACCTCCTCAAGTTCAACGACACTCCCACTATTTTCTTGCAAGAGAAACTCTTTCTCTAGAAACACAACATTCCTTGAAACAAACAACTTTTGTTCCAAGGGATGATAGAATTGGTAACCCCTCGTTTCCTTAGGGTATCCAATAAATAGACATTTATCAAACTTAACATCCAATTTGTCTAACACAGTCCACTTCACATAAGCAGGACAACCCCATATCTTCAAGTAAGATAAATGAGGTTTCTTACTAGCCCATATCTTATATGGAGTAGTAGAGACTACCTTGGTCGGGACTCTATTTAACAAGTAAACAGCTGTCTGAAGTGCATAGTCCCAAAAGGACTTGGGAAGATTCGTGTGATTCATCATTGACCTGACCATGTTCAACAAGGTCCGATTTTGCCTCTCAGATACACCATTAAGTTGTGGTGTATACGGCGGAGTCCATTGAGACAATATACCATTGTCCCTCAGATAATATAGAAACTCTTGACTCAAGTATTCACCCCACGATCTGATCGAAGTATTTTTAAAACTCTTGCCAAGTTGTTTCTCTACTTCATTTCTGAATTCTTTGAACCTTTCAAAGGCTTCAAACTTGTGTTTCATCAAGAACACATACCCAAACCGTGAGTGATCATCGGTGAAGGTAA
Source organism: Wurfbainia villosa (assembly GCA_025175895.1). Lineage (NCBI taxonomy): Eukaryota > Viridiplantae > Streptophyta > Magnoliopsida > Zingiberales > Zingiberaceae > Wurfbainia > Wurfbainia villosa. The sequence continues at coordinate 36,097,936 of CM045997.1, forward strand.
TGAAGTAGCTATAACCTCCTAGAGCTTGGGTTGACATAGGTCCGCATACATCAGTATGTATTAGACCAAGCAACTCACCCACTGGTTCACCTTTTCCAGTAAAAGGTAGCTTGGTCATCTTGCCTTTTAAGCATGATTCGCATGTATCGTATGAATCTAATTCAAACGATTCTAGAATTCCACATCGGTGTAATTCGGACATGCATTTCTTGCTCACATGGCCAAGACGACAATACCACATGTAGGAGTTTAATTGATTATCTTTTTGAGCATGCTTATTGCTCGCTTCGATATTGAAAATGTCACTGCATACATCCAATGTATAAATACCATTGCTTAAAGTTCTAGTCCCATAAAGAACGTCATTCAAAGTTATGTAACAACAATTATTACTAAAAGTTAAATGGTACCCATTTCTATTTATACAAGAAATAGAAATGATGTTCTTTATCAACGAAGGAACATAAAAGCAATTGTCCAATTCTAAGACAAGTCCTATAGGGAGTTTCAACAAATAAGTTCCGATGGCGAGTGTAGCAAACTTTGCACCATTCCCAACATGTAAATTTAACTCTCCCTTGATGAGTTTTCTTATATTCCTTAGCCCATATATGTCATTACATATATGTAAGACACACCCAGTATCCAATACCCAAGTGTAGGAGATTTGAGACCGCTAGAGGGGGGTTAATAGCGGCGTGACCATTCATTGATGGAAATCGTTCGTGATCGTCTCTACAAAACTCGTTATGCGCAGCGGAATAGTAATAATAAAAGCAATAACAAAATGAACCAACCACGAACACAAAGATATAACGTGGTTCGGAACCGAATGGTTCCTACTCCACGAATCGAGCTCTAGCGACACCAATGCAATCACTAATCACAAATACTCCTTCTCGACACAAGTCGGAGGCGAAGAAACCTCGTACAAAAGATTACAACAATAATCTAAATGGATACAAGCAAATACAATAGTGAAATACAATGCAAGTAAAGAAAACTATTTTACAAGAGCACTTTGGTTGCTTGATCTTTGGTTGCCTTGGACTAGCCTTGAAGGACTGGAAGAGCACCAACAATTCCCCTTCAAATCTTCCAAGAAAAACCGCTGCTAGAGCCTTCCACGAACAGCTACTTTTATCCTCCATCGGGTTGGATTTCTGCCTAGCAGTCGACTGCCATAAGTCACCAGTCGACTGCCAACACTGTAGCTGTGAGACAATGGCTCAATCCACGTTGGACAAGTTCCAATGGTACTCTCACCAGTCGACTGCCAATATTGGCAGTAGACTGCCAACACCTGTAGTCAACTGCCCAATCGGCTAGGGAGCATTCGGTGCTCGCAACTCGACTGGCAGTCGATTGCCGTCGACATTAGTTGACTGCTCCAATGAGCAGTCGACTGCCAGAGCAATTTCAGCTCTTAAACGGCAGTCAAACTCAAGTCGACTCACGACAGTCGAACTGGCTATAATGTCAGTCGACTGCCAACCTCAAGGATGAGGTTTTAACCCAAGTATGGTGTCCCCATACTTGCTAGACCACCCTTAGCCTAGACCTAAGCCTTCTAGCCACTTCTATCAGCCTTACGCCTCTCGGATCCCTCCAAGTCATCTATGACTTGTTCATCCATCGCGCTAGCCTTCAGGTGCTTCCATCGGCTATGTCATGCTAACGGTGTCTACACCGCCATGGCACATTAGACTTATGCCGCCAAGACTCCGCTTGGACTTTACGCCGCTAATATCAAACCCCTTGGACTTCTCAAATGCCAAGACTCAAGCTTGGACTTTCCCTTGCTAACCCATGTTGGACTTTCCATGCCAAGACCCATGCTTGGACTTTCCCTTGCCAACCCATGATGGACTTTCCATGCCAAGCCCCATGCTTGGACTTTCCTTGTGTCAAGTACTCAAGACTTGGACTTTCCCAAATGCCAAGTGTCCCACTTGGACTTTCCATGCCAAGTACCCATGACTTGGACTTTACCTTGCCAAGACTCATGCTTGGGATTTCCCATAATCACATGGTCAATCCCTAGTCAACCATCAAAGACTCCCTCGAGTCAAACTCGAGTCTGGTCAATTATAACCTGGGTCGATTGTATAAACAATCTCCCCAAAATATTAACTGACATCAATTTCAAACATTAATGTCAAACATACTATGTCAAACATCAAAACATCACTTGAGTCAAACTCAAGTCTGGTCAATTATGACCTGGGCCGATTGCACCAACAATCTCCCCCTTTTTGATGTTTGACAAAATGAACCTTGAGTTAGGCCCCTAACTCAAATTTCTTTATCAATTATCCCAAATTGGTAATCCCAAACATTCTCCAAAACTTCTCCCCCTTTTTGACTAACATCAAAAAGGTTATCTCTCCAAGGAGGTCAATGTCTCATGTCCATATGAGATCTTATAATCTCCCCCTTGATCCAAAAATACCTAGGATGCCTACCATTTTCCTAGTGATAAGTCTCATATCACTAAAGAGAGACAATCCTATACTTTCTCCTAATTTCCAAATTGGGTTTCTCAATATCCCATCAATTTTCCCAATTGATGATACTTTCCAAATAACTTCTCCCCCTTCAAGAAGAGAAACACATCCATCATCCCAAGATGGATAACTCCCCCTAAAGGCTTGCTCCCCCTTGACCATTGCACCAACAATGTCCTTGGGAAGTCCCTAAGCCAATAGGAACTCTAAATCATTAAAATTAAGGCTCAAAGTTCAAACATGAACTCTCCCCACCTTAAATTTGATACATTACCCTAACATCTCTCCTAATCCATATCCAATGGATTTTCACCTTTTCTAATGCTTCCCAAAGCATATCCTAGGGTTAGGAGTGATTAGGAACCTTTACCATAGCTGAACACGGGCTAAACAACCTTATTTTTCTCGAAATCAGCTTGGCAGTCGACTATTCTGATGTCGATCGATCATTGCCATCGAGGCGATCGTGATAAGCTGAAATTCTAGAATTTCAACTATCAGAATCGAGTTTTGAAAAGTCATAAGTAATTCTACATATTTTGAAAAATCATGAAAATTCATACGTATATTACTTATAATCAATACAATGGGTGAAAAATATTTGAAAATTATTTTACCCATAAAATATCGAGATTGATACAAAATCCAAAAGTGAATAAAAACTTCAATGCTTTAGCTTACTTTGTATCAACTTCATCATTAGTGATTGCTATCAAAAGATAGGCTTCACCAAGGTTTTCTAAATTAATTTCAAAATGTTTTTGAAAACCTATTTTGGATCATATTCCTTGGGCTCTATGTACATGACTTGTACACATGCTTTTCCAATGATCCACTATTAAAATTAGATGAGTTTTAGTTCATCTAGATGCAAAAACTATGCACCTTGAACTCAACTCATATCCTAGCATCTCACATGTATCTAGAGTGTATAAATACACATACATGTCAATTGGATGTGAGATGTGGGTTTTGGTTCATTTAATCTAGGGTTTCATGCATTTTCTAAGGAAACCCTACTTGATTCCTTTATGAATGGGACTCCAAGTCATGTCATAGTTCTTAAATCAAATTTCAATCAAGTTAATGCATGAAATGATCATGGCATAATAGCAAAAATAAAGCATGGCCAATGATCATGATGCCATGGCATATGATATAAAAACTAAAGCATATGACATTCAATCCTAATTCCTAAACATAATCATGACATATGAATGATAAAAATAGGCATGATGTCATGGCATGTTATATGACAAATCAAAGCATGGCATATAAAATATATAGGTATAATAATAATACCTAAGATTTAATATTAGTTTCCATTTGAGATAATTAAGCATATTTTTGCCATAATACTACTAATCTCCCTAGTGTGCCAAAAGTCCAAAAGGGCACACTAACCTCTAAACCTAAATTGTGCCAATTTGATCAATTTATCAAACTTCTCAAATAATATTGGCACATCCTAAAATCTTTTAGGATTAAGGCTCAAATGTATTTCCAAGGTAACCATAACCTTGAAAATGACCTAAAATGCCACCTTTATCATGGTTGAGTTAACTACCCATCCAATCAAGGTTGGCACACCCTAAACCCTTCTAGCGTGAATCTATCACGCTCCTAGGAACCCAAAGTCTATTTGAGCTCATTGGGTTAATTAGGTATTCCTTAGGGATAACCTCCCTAGATACCCTCCTAATGACCCTTCTAGGCTTGTTAGCCTTGGTCATTTGGGTCTTACCTAGGTTGACTCTAGGGGTAACTTCCCTTGCAACCTTCTTAGTGGCTACCCTAGGTTTCCTAGAAACCCTAGCCACTAGGCACACCCTTTGGTCAACCTTAGGGATGACTTCCTTATTGACCTTTGTCTTCCTAGACCTAGTTTGTGTTCCATAATCAAATGGAACACTATGGTAAGGCATATTAGGCTTAGGTTTGTGACCCAAACCCTTCTTGCCCTTTGATGACTTTTGCTTCTTGGGTCCTAAGTGTTGACTTTGAGGTTTTGACCCTTGACTTTGACCATTAGACCCTTGCATTTGATTTTGCATAATCTTGAGTGTCTTTTCTAGTTTTTCAAGCCTTGACCTCAAGGCTTGGTTCTCTAATTCTAATTGCCCAATTTTAGAATTTTGATTTGGTCTTTGGGCATGGTCCTTTCTAGGCATATGTCTAGTCCATTTAGGATGGAAACCTAGGTGCTCTTGTATTTTCCTAATAGATTCCCTAGGTATGATTTTTCTAGGGACATTAGTCCCAAATTTTTCCTTATTTCCTAAATGGACACTTTTAGCTCCTAAGCAAAAATATTTATTCCTATTAGCATGCTTTTCATATATTGCAAGAGAATTAAAATTCCTAACATGCTTTTTAACATTTAAATTAGAAGGAGCTTTATTTAAAAATACCTTAGAGTAAGCCTTAGCTCCCCCTACTTGTGATGCTCCTTCTTGGGTCTTTTTGCCCCTCCTAGGACATTGATTCCTATAATGTCCTTTTGAATTGCACTTGAAGCATATGATGTGCTCCTTGCCTTTAGGTGTTGGGGAACTGGCATCCTTGACTTTTGGTGCCCGCGGAGCTTTCCGAATCTTCTTTGGGCACTTGCTCTTATAGTGCCCAAATTCCCTACACTCAAAACACATAAGATTATTTTTATTTTGAATTACGGTGTTTGAGTTACCTAGGGTGGTTGTGGTGATTGGAGTAGATTCTTCATTCCTCTCGGAGGTTGAGGCTTCTTCTTTGTTTTGTTCCAGCTCCGGTGTGGATGGTCTTGTTGGGAGTATGGGGAATACAATCAAAGTCCCACATTGGTAAGACATGGAAAAGATCATGTGCTTATAAGAAAAAAGATATCTCCATTGGTATGAGGCCTTTTGGGTAAAGCCCAAAAACAAAACCATGAGGGCTTGGGCTCAAAGTGGACAATATCATACCATTGTGGAGATATGTGGATCTTATATGCACTAACAATTGGTATCAGAGCCATGGTCCATGTCAAGCCATGGACCTCGAACGAAGGAAGTTGAGCTCCCACGTCCGGATCAAGAGAACCAGACATCAGGAAGGAAGTCTAGTTGGGTCGGGGGGACCGAACAACTGGCAGGAAGTCCTGGTGGGTTGAAGATCGGACATCAAGCAGAGAAAATCCTTCGAGGAGGGATAGGCTTGAGGGGGGGCCCAATGTGGTCCTTCGTTTGAGGGGGGGATTGTTGGGAGTATGGGGAATACAATCAAAGTCCCACATTGGTAAGACATGGAAAAGATCATGTGCTTATAAGAAAAAAGATATCTCCATTGGTATGAGGCCTTTTGGGTAAAGCCCAAAAACAAAACCATGAGGGCTTGGGCCCAAAGTGGACAATATCATACCATTGTGGAGATATGTGGATCTTATATGCACTAACAGGTCTCTCCCCCTCACTCATAGAAGTGGATGCTTCTTCCACCTCTTCTACTTCCTTCTCCGATCCGGAAGTTGACTCCTCACTTTCTTGTGAGGATGATGAAGCTTCCTCTTCGATCTCCTCCTCTTCCAAATCTTCTTGGACCAATTCGGGATTGTCGTAGAACTTGACCAACTTGTTCCACAACTCCTTGGCATCCCTATAGCTTCCTAATCTAGACAAAATGTCGTTAGGTATCAAATTAACCAACATTTTTGTTACCTTAACGGTTGTCTTGAATTTTTCCCGTTGCTCCTCGGTCCATCGCTTCTTTTTGAAGATTTCACCGTTCTCTCCTCTCGGAGCATCAAAACCTATAATCACGGCAAACCAATTTTCTATATTCGACATTAGAAAAAAATTCCATCCTACCTTTCCAATACACGAAATCTTCGCGGTCAAAGGTGGGTGGAGTTGTTATGTCATCACCCCATCTTTCTTGAAGATCCATCGTCTTCCCTCTAGCTTCTTTGCTCCCAGTTGTTAATCCGTTGAAGAGAAACCTGGCTCTGATACCAATTGTAGGAGATTTGAGGCCACTAGAGAGGGGGGGGGGTGAATAGCAGCGTGACCGTTCGTTGATGGAAATCATTCGTGATCGTCTCTACAAAACTCGTTATGCGCAGCGGAATAGTAATAATAAAAGCAATAACGAAATGAACCAACCACGAACATAAAGATATAACGTGGTTTGGAACCGAATGGTTCCTACTCCACGGATCGAGCTCTAAAGAGCTCTAGCGATGCCAATGCAATCACTAATCACAAATACTCCTTCTCGACACAAGTCGGAGGCGGAGAAACCTCCTACAAAAGATTACAACAATAATCTAAATGGATACAAGCAAATACAATAGTGAAATACAATCCAAGTAAAGAAAACTACTTTACAAGAGCACTTTGGTTGCTTGATCTTTGGTTGCCTTGGACTAGCCTTGAAGGACTAGAAGAGCACCAACAATTCCCCTATAATCGCCCAAGAAAAACCACTGCTAGAGCCTTCCACGAATAGCTGCTTTTATCCTCCATCGGGCTGGATTTCCACCTAGCAGTCGACTACCATAAGTCACGATCATTTGCCAATCTATGGTGAGACAACGGCCAATCCATGTGGACAAGTTCCAGCGGTACTCTCACCCGATCATTGCCAATATTAATACGATCGCTAACGCCGTGGTCGATCGCCCGCGGCTCTGAGCACTCGTGCTCGCAACTCAACCGTAGTCGATCGCCCATCCCTTAGCGATCGTATCATCGACATCGATCGATTGTGCCGACATCATCGATCATTGCTCAATGAGTGATCATTGCGAGCAATTTCAGCTCTTAAATGGCAGTCGAACTCAAGTCGACTCACGACAGTCGAACTGGCCATAATGCCAGTCGACTGCCAACCTCAAGGATGAGGTTTTAACCCAAGTATGGTGTCCCCATACTTGCTAGACCACCCTTAGCCTAGACCTAAGCCTTCTAGCCACTTCCATCAGCCTTACACCTCTCGGATCCCTCCAAGTCATCCATGACTTGTTCATCCATCGCGCTAGCCTTCAAGTGCTTCCATCGGCTATGTCATGCTAATGGTGTCTACACCGCCAAGGCACATTGGACTTACGCCGCCAAGACTCCGCTTGGACTTTACGCCGCCAATATCAAACCCCTTGGACTTCTCAAATGCCAAGACTCAAGCTTTGACTTTCCCTTGCCAACCCATGTTGGACTTTCCATGCCAAGACCCATGCTTGGACTTTCCCTTGCCAACCCATGTTGGACTTTCCATGCCAAGCCCCATGCTTGGACTTTCCTTGTGCCAAGTACTCAAGACTTGGACTTTTCCAAATGCCAAGTGTCCCACTTGGACTTTCCATGCCAAGTACCCATTACTTAGACTTTACCTTGCCAAGACCCATGCTTGGACTTTCCCATAATCACATGATCAATCCCTAGTCAACCATCAAAGACTCCCTCGAGTCAAACTCGAGTCTGGTCAATTATAACCTAGGTCGATTGTATAAACAATCTTCCCAAAATATTAACCGACATCAATGTCAAATATCAATGTCAAACATACTATGTCAAACATCAAAACATCACTCGAGTCAAACTCGAATCTGGTCAATCGTGACCTGGGCCGATTGCACCAACACCAAGTGTTTGAGGAAATAGAATGATAATCAATAACGAAGATATCTGAAGAAGATGGGACATCTGATGCCTTATTCTTCTTCACGGACTCAAGATAAATCTTGCAGTTTCTTCGCCAATGGCCCTCCTTGCCACAATGATGGCAAGTGCTATTTTGAGCTGGTTCTGCCTTTTTAGCTTTTTTTTTCTTCCCCTTCTGTTGTTCCTTTGACTTCCTCTTAGAACCTTTCTTCGAGGAATCAACTAACAACACTGTCCCGTGCTCATGCTTCACAGAAGACTCCATAGTCTTCAGCATGTTGAGCAGTACCACAGATGAACCTTTTTGCATCTCAGAGGTGAAGAGGAGCTTGGAGACTTCAAACCTTTCGAATCTCACTTACTCATCAAACAACTCATAAAGATGAAAGACTATGGTATAAGCATCCATATGCTCATGCTGCTTCCGTAGCTCGGGTACCATCGCGGCTAACATGATGCAACTCACTAGTTCAGAATCACTTACATATTTCTGATAGGCCAACAATTGGTCCAGAGTTGCATTATCACTAGGACGGGCAGGAAGAGGCTCTTCGAGGACATATGCAAGCTTTTCCGCCTTGAGAATAATTCTCAAGTTTCTAAGCTAGTCCAAGAAGTTTGGCCTAGTCAATTTATTCGAATTCAAAATAGAGCGAAAATTCAAAGATGTCATGATCAATTGATTAACCTAGAAATACAAATCGAGCATATATGAGAAAGATTATTTAAAATGCATCCACATACATTTACAAAATCCCATTCATTTTTCGAATTCAAAAACCCTCAAAATCAATTCGAGAGATCATAGGTCAATCTTCGAATGGGCTGATATCTAACATAGATAAGAACAACCTTGGAGTGAGTCCAACAAGCCATTCTTAGCTATGATGGTGGGTATCAAGTATACCGATTACATATCACATATATGTAACTATCACAATGTGCTATCAACTAATTGAATGTTCACACATACATTGGGTTGTTAACACATTAACAAGTATGCATCATATGCATAGCACCCAACTTCAACTCTCTTCACATCGACCTTGGAGTGAGTCCAACAAATCGATGCTCCAAGTTAGAGCCGACCCATTAATCGTGAAATAGTTTTAATATGGTTAGAGTGCATTCAACCAATTAGCTAGGCTTGGAGTGAGTCCAACAACCCAAACTAACGATTGACCTCTGACTCTTACCATATTAGTGTTAAACTATTCCAATGATTTGAACATGTTCAGGTTCGAGCCAGGCTTGGAGTGAGTCCAACAACCCAAACAAGAAACAGAACTCTGGTTCTAATCATATTAATGGAAGGTGTAGGCTTTAATATAGTATAAGAGTTTTAAAGTCTGATCCTTTTTGCATGCAAATAACTATTATCTACATGACATGACATACATGACATACATCTACATGTCACGACACGCATGACATAATGATATGCATCTAATGCAATTACATGGCATACAATTATGGCATGTACAAAAATTTCCTTATATGTCATAACTATTTATGGAAATAAAATATGTTTAAGATTTGATTCCCAAATCAAATCATGGTTAAATTAGGAAATAAATTTCCAAATCTAATCATATATTTTATTTATAGAAAGTCTTAATTAAGGAAAGTCAAATTTAATTTAGTAAACAAATTTCCTAAATTGTCAAAACTATTTATGGGAAAAAAAATATGTTTTAGATTTGATTCCCAAATCAAATCATGATTAAATTAGGAAACAAATTTCCAAATCTAATCACATATTTTATTTATGGAAAGTATTAATTTCCATAAATACTTCTCTACTTCCAAAAGTAGAAGATTTCCATAAATACTTCTAAACATTCCAAAATTAGAAAATTTTCATAAATACTTTTAAACTTTCCAAAAGTATAAAATTTCCATAAATACAATTATGACTATCGAAAAATAATTTTACGATTATGTCGAAATGTTAGTAATATATGAGAGATGTCCTAAGGCAATCGCCTTATATATGAACCATTTATATGATAAATGAAGATTCACTATTTGAGTATACATGTTTTATGTATTTGATTGGATCTTAAACTCATTTACTAAATGTCCACGATACGATTCACAGCATGAGAGAATTTGTGATTGGATCACAACTAGTGAGTATCTCTACATGTGTAATTGTGATGTATCGGAATTATCCCTAGTCGATGAATTGATGGATTTGGACACCATCAATTCTGTCGAGACTAGCACGAGGTATACTCCTTGGTGTATCCAAGCAGCTGATTCTCACTGGCTGGAGACATTGTGATGTCCGGAGTTAATCGTGGATGCTAGTTAAGGTAACTAGTTCATTGGAGTGACCAGCCGTAAGACTTCATATGGTTCTCTGCATATATAGATATGTCAATGAAGTTCTTACCGTGGCTTAAGTACGATGTTCCTTAGACTTGTGGTATTCAAGTCATCTTGATCATGGAGACTTATGCTTTGACATCTTAAGCAAACATCTCTAAGGAGATGTGGACCCGGGATGATTGGGTATAAGTCGAAGTGATCGAAGGTGTTTGAATAGCCTATAAAGGATTCACCACTCCTTGCGTGGAGATGTATACCCATGGCCTCTCGTCGGATTGTTACTAAAGTCTTTGGCCAAAGCATTACATGTTTAGAGTAAGGTACTCTTCGATACATGTGGAGTAACTAGAATCCGTAGGACGAGGAATTGATACTTGGGCTAGGTGTGACGTAGTCAGCCTAGTGGGGACTGACACTATAGACCATGTCTTGAACCAAGTGGGTATAAGATGAGTGAAGGGAATGGGGCACGAATCATTCGAGCTGCTGAAGGGTTTCAGAAATAGTTCTGGATCAACCGTTGATCTTTTCGGTTAATTGGGGATCATGATGTACTACTAGGTACCACTCATGATCGTTCTATAATTAATGGTTAATTATAGACGGCCAATATAAACCGAGAACCTATTTGGTCACACGCACAACGAGCGTAATCCAAAGGATTTAAAACGAGCTTGAGAATGGGATTCTCAGACCGAGAGAAACTATGTTTGGTTGGACCAAACATGGAGCGAGCATGAAATCGTTTCAGGCGCAATGGAAGCGTGGATGAGCCGTGCCTTATGAAGACATAATGGATGGACAAAAATGGTTTGGTTCTAATCCAATTGAGGAGAATAAACCAAAGGGTTTGGTTTATTTTAAACGAATGAACCAAAAGTTGGTTCGGTTCGTTTTAACTTAAAATAAACCATCATGGTTTGGTTTATTTTAACTTATCTTAATGGAGCGGGTTAACGGGCCTAATGGTTATGATCCAGTAACCATTAAGAGAATTAGTTCTCTATAAAAGAGGGCTAAGGGATAATTAAGCCCGAATCCAAAAACCCTAGCAAGGAGTTGCCGCCCACCCCATTGAGGGAGTTGCCGCCCACCCCATTGAGGGAGTTGCCGCCCAACCTCGTTTGCCGCCCAGCCCCTTCTGCCGCCGTCCAGCTCCTTGCCGGCGACCAAGCTTCAGCTGGTGATCCTCCGGCGACCCTCCGGTGATCTCCTATAGGTTTGGCATCAAGGTGAGCCTTTTCTTCCCTTGGTTGGCCGGCGCCTATCTCCTCCACCAAAGCTGTCCAGTTTTTCTGGACAGCTTGTTCTCCTCTCGTCGGAGCGTCGTTTGGACGACGGTTAGAGCTCCGAGAGTGGCTAACTTACTGGGGATTCGATCTCTGGTAATCCTCTGAGGTGGAGGACGAAGGATTCGTCAATTGGTTGACGAATACCTCTCCGGAGAAGCGAGTTTTGAGAACTCGTATTAGGATCCGAATTTGGATTCGGATCGTGATCATCTCTCGATCACGTCGTCTTCAACACGAGGCTAGTAACCCGTACGAAGACGAAGCTTGTGTCTTAGCGAAGTCATCCCGAGGAACTCGGCGTGGATACAGATAGAGACGATTCTAGTGAGGATCATTCCGGTTAATGCCGTTCCCGCTACACGTCATACGAAAGGTATAACGTAGATAAATTTCCTTTTATTGCAAATTTAAATTTACGGTTATGTCTACACTTGTTGTAATATGCATGCGTGTGTTGTGTGTGTTGTAATAAATGTAGATTTATTATTTTTATTGCTTCCGCTATGTTCATGTTTACGAAACGTGATCGAACACACACACGCCGCGTTGCCAGAAACCCAACAGTGGTATCAGAGCCCAGGTTGTGTTTCGACATAATCGTAAAAATGGTTTTGCGATAGTCATAATGTATTTCTGGAAATTTTCTAATTTTGGAAATTTAGAAGTATTTATGGAAATTTTTCAATTTTGGAAAGTCTAGAAGTATTTATGGAAATCTTCCACTTTTGGAAAGTTGGAAGTATTTATGGAAATTGATATTTTCCATAAATAAAATATTTGATTAGATTCTAAAAATTTGTTTCCTAATTTAATCATGATTTGATTTGGGAAATCAAATCTTAAAATATTTTTATTTCCATAAGTAGTTTTAATGATTTAGGAAATTGGTTTCCTAAATAGATTTTCCTTAATCAAATAATTCCATGAATAAAATATATGATTAGATTTGGAAATTTGTTTCCTAATTTAATTATGATTTGATTTGGAGAATCAAATCTTAAACATATTTTATTTCCATAAATAGTTATGACATATAAGAAAATTATATACATGACATAATTGTATGTCATGTAATTGCATTAGATACATAACATTATGCCATGCGTGTCGTGACATATAGATGTATGCCATGTATGTCATGCCATGTAGATAATAGTTATTTGCATGCAAAGAGGATGAGACATAAAAACCCTTAAACAATATTAAAGCCTACACCTTCCATTAATATGGTTAGAACCAGAGTTTCATTTCTTGTTTGGGTTGTTGGACTCTCTCCAAGCCCGGCTCGAACCCGAACATGTTCAAACCATGGAATAGTTTAATACTAATATGGTAAGAGTCAGAGGTCAATCGTTAGCTTTGGTTATTGGACTCTCTCCAAGCTGGGCTAAATGGTTGAATGCATTCTAACCATATTAAAACTATTTTCCGATTAATGGGTTGGCTTTAACCTGGAGCATCGGCTTGTTGGACTCTCTCCAAGGTCGATGTAAAGGGAGGTGAAGTTGGGTGCTATGCATATGATGCATACTTGTTAATGTGTTAACAACCCAACGTATGTGTAAACATTCAATTAGTTGATAGCACATTGTGATAGTTGCATATACGTGATATGCAATCGGTATAGTTGATACCTACCGTCGTAGTTATGAATGGCTTGTTGGACTCTCTCCAAGGTTGTTCATATCTATGATGGATATCAGTCCATTCGGAGATGAACCTACGATCTCCCGAAGTGATTTTGGGGTTTTTGAAATTCAAAAAATGAATGGGATTTATAAATGTATATTGATGCATTTTAAAATCATCTTTCTCATATATGCTCGTTTTGTATTTCTAAAATTGATAATGTTGTCTTTTAATTTGCGTTCCATTTTGGATTCGAATAAATTGACTGGGCCGAACTTCTTGGACTGGCTTAAAAACTTGAGAATTGTTCTCAAGGTGAAAAGCTTGCGTATGTCCTCGAAGCGCCTCTTCCCGCCCATCCTTGTGACGATGCAACTCCGGACCAATTGTTGGTCTATCAGAAACATGTGACTGATTCTGAACTGACAAGTTGCATCATGCTAGCCGCGATGGAACCCAAGCTACGAAAGCAGCATGAGTATATGGATGCTCATATCGTAGTCCTTCATCTTTATGAGTTGTTTGATAAGCAAGTGAGATTCGAAAGGTTCGAAGTCTCCAAGCTCCTCTTCACCTCTGAGATGCAAGAAGGTTCATCTGTGGTACTGCTCAACATGCTGAAGACTGTGGAGCCTTCTGAGAAGCATGAGCAGGGGATGGTGTTGTTAGTTGATTCCTCGAAGAAAGGTTCTAAGAGGGAGTCAAAGGAACAACAGAAGGGGAAGAAGAAAAAGGCTAAAAAGGCAGAACCAGCTCAAAAGGGCACTTGCCATCATTATGGAAAGTAGGGCCATTTGTGAAGAAAGTGCAAGATTTATCTTGAGTCCGTGAAAAAGGGTAAGGCATCAGATGCCCCATCTTTTTCAGAAATCTTCTTTATTGATTGTCATTCTACTTCCTCAGACACTTGGGTATTTGATACTGGGTGTGGCTCACATATATGTAATGACATACATGGGCTAAGGAATAGAAGAAGACTCGTCAAGGGAGAGTTAAATTTGCGTGTTGAGAATGGAGCAAAGGTTGCTGTAGTCGCCATTGGAATGCATTTGTTAAAACTCCCTACAGGACTTGTCTTAGAACTGGACAATTGCTTTTATGTTCCTTCGTTGATAAAGAACATCATTTCTATTTCTTGTTTAAATAGAAATGGGTACCATTTGACTTTTAGTAACAATTGTTGTTACATAACTTTGAATGGAGTTCTTTATGGGACTGGAACTTTAAGCAATGGTGTTTATACATTGGACGTATCCAGTGACATCTTCAATATCGAAGCGAGCAACACGCGTGCTCAAAAGGATAATCAAATAGACTCCTATATGTGGCATTGTCATCTTGGCCATGTAAGCAAGAAATGCATGTCCGAATTACACCGATGTGGAATTCTGGAATCGTTTAAATTGGATTCATACGATACATGCAAATCATGCTTAAAAGGCAAGATGACTAAGTTACCTTTTACTGGAAAAGGTGAACGAGTGGGAGAGTTATTAGGTCTAATACATACTGATGTATGTGGACCTATGTCAACTCAAGCTTTAGGAGACTATAGCTACTTCATTACCTTCATCGATGATCACTCACGGTTTGGGTATGTGTTCTTGATGAAACACAAGTCTGAAGCCTTTGAAAGGTTCAAAGAGTTCAGAAATGAAGTAGAGAAACAACATGACAAGTGTATTAAAATACTTCGATCAGATCGAGGTGGTGAATACTTGAGTCAGGAGTTTCTTGATTATCTAAGAGACAATGGTATATTGTCTCAATGGACTCCGTCATATACACCATAGCATAATGGTGTATCTGAGAGGCGTAACCAGACCTTGTTGGACATGGTCAGGTCAATGATGAATCATGCAACTCTTCCCAAGTCCTTTTGGGGCTATGCACTTCAGACAGCTGTTTACTTGTTAAACAGAATGCCTACCAAGGTAGTCTCAACTACTCCATATGAGATATGGAATAGTAAGAAACCTCATGTATCTTACTTGAAGATATGGGGTTGTCCTGCTTATGTGAAGCGGACAGTATCAGACAAATTGGATGCTAAGTCTGATAAATGTCTATTTATTGGATACCCTAAGGGAACAAGGGGTTACCAATTCTATCATCCTGTGGAACAAAAGGTGTTTGTTTCAAGGCATGCTGTGTTTCTAGAGAAAGAGTTTCTCTTGCAAGAAAACAGTGGGAGTGTCGTCGAGCATGAGGAGGCTCGAGAGACTCAAATAGACATTGATGAGATACCTGGTGAAGCACAACAGCCGACAACTCATAGTGATGAGCAATCGGCTGGACCTATTGTAACACCACATCTTCGTAGATCTGGTAGAACACGCAATATTCCCGAGAGATATGGATTTCTCGTAAGTGAATCGAACGACGTGTTACTCATTGATGATGAGGAGCCTACCAGTTATGAAGAAGTGCTGACAAGTTCAGAAAGGGATAAGTGGCTTGGTGCCATGAAGTCGGAAATGGATTCCATGTATGAAAAACAAGTTTGGAACTTGGTTGACCCACCTAAAGGCATAAAGCCTATAGGGTGCAAGTGGGTTTTCAAGAAGAAAACCTACATGGATGGTAATGTGATTACCTATAAGGCTAGATTGGTGGCGAAAGGATATCGTCAAAAGCAAGGTGTTGATTATGACAAAACCAATTCACCTGTAGCTATGCTTAAATCCATTCGGATGCTCCTGGCCATAGCGGCTCATTATGATTATGAGATATAGCAGATGGATATGAAAACAACTTTCCTTAATGGAAACTTGCTCGAGGACGTGTATATGATACAGCCTGAGGGTTTCACATCGGTTGATAAAACCAAGGTATGCAAATTGCGACGGTCCATTTATGGATTGAAGCAAGCATCCAGGAGCTGGAATATCCGTTTTGATGAGACAATCAAAAAGTTTGATTTCTCACAAAATCCAGACGAACCTTGTGTGTACAAGAAGGTTAGTGGAAGTGCAGTCGTGTTCCTAGTATTGTATGTCGATGACATACTACTTATAGGTAACGATGTTTCAATCTTACAGTCAGTGAAGGTTTGGTTATCCAAGACATTCTCCATGAAAGACCTGGGAGAAGCAACCTACATCCTCGGGATTAAGATCAATAGAGATAGATCGAAACGGTTGCTTGGTCTTTCGCAGTCTACATATATAGACCGAGTGCTAAAGAGGTTTAGCATGTCGGAATCCAAGAAAGGTTTCTTACCCATCAGGCATGGGGTACACCTTTCGAAGTCTATGTGTCCGCGCACAGAAGACGAGAGGATTTGCATGAGTAAGATTCCCTATGCATCCACAATATGATCTATCATGTATGCTATGTTATGTACAAGGCCCGATGTATCGTACGCTCTGAGTGTCACGAGCAGATACCAGTCCGATCCAGGAATGGATCATTGGGCGGCTGTTAAGACGATCCTTAAGTACTTAAGAAGAACTAAGGATGCGTTCCTAATATATGGAGAAGGGTACATGGTGATACGTGGGTATACGGATGCGGATCGGGCAGGACAAGGATGAATCCATGTCGTAGTCTGGGGATGTCTGCACCTGGAATGGAGGCGCAATACGTTGGAATGGTTCCCAGCTGGCCACTATAGCGGATTGTGCCACTAAGGCCGAATACATTGCGACTTTAGAAGCGAAAGGAAGCGGTTTGGATCAAGAAGTTCATCTCTGAACTTGATGTGGTCTCATCGATGATCCAAACATGTGCTTCGCCGCTATCATCTTATCAGAGAGATCATCAGTAGGAACGAAATACAAATCGAGAAAATTCCCACTGAAAGGAACTTAGCGGATCCTTTGACTAAGGCATTACCTCAAAGTAAGTTTGAGGGTCATGTTAGAGCTTATGGTATTGGATACCGTAGCGATTGACATTATGCCAAGTGGGAGTCGGTTAGTAATATATGAGAGATGTCCTAAGGCAATCGCCTTATGTATGAACCATTTATATGATAAATGAAGATTCACTATTTGAATATACATGTTTTATGTATTTTATTGGATCTTAAACTCATTTACTGAATGTCCACGATACGATTCACAGCATGAGAGAATTTGTGATTGGATCACAACTAGTGAGTATCTCTACATGTGTAATTGTGATGTATCGGAATTATCCCTAGTCGATGAATTGATGAATTTGGACACCATCAATTCTGTCGAGACTAGCACGAGGTATACTCCTTGGTGTATCCAAGCAGCTGATTCTCACTGGCTGGAGACATTGTGATGTCCGAAGTTAATCGTGGATGCTAGTTATGGTAACTAGTTCATTGGAGTGACCAGCCGTAAGACTTCATATGGTTCTCTGCATATATAGATATGTCAATGAAGTTCTTACTGTGGCTTAAGTACGATGTTCCTTAGACTTGCGTTATTCAAGTCATCTTGATCATGGAGACTTATGCTTTGATATCTTAAGCAAACATCTCTAAGGAGATGTGGACCCGGGATGATTGGGTATAAGTCGAAGTGATCGAAGGTGTTTGAATAGCCTATAAAGGATTCACCACTCCTTGCGAGGAGATGTATACCCATGGCCTCTCGTCGGATTGTTACTAAAGTCTTTGGCCAAAACATTACATGTTTAGAGTAAGGTACTCTTCGATACATGTGGAGTAACTAGAATCCGTAGGATGAGAAATTGATACTTGGGCTAGGTGTGACGTAGTCAGCCTAGTGGGGACTGACACTATAGACCATGTCCTGAACCAAGTGGGTATAAGATGAATGAAGGGAATGGGGCACGAATCATTCGAGCTACTGAAGGGTTTCAGAAATAGTTCTGGATCAACCGTTGATCTTTTCGGTTAATTGGGGATCATGATGTACTACTAGGTACCACTCATGATCGTTCTATAATTAATGGTTAATTATAGACGGCCAACATAAACTGAGAACCTATTTGGTCACACGCACAACGTGCGTAATCCGAAGGATTTAAAACGAGCTTGAGAATGAGATTCTCAGACCGAGAGAAACTATGTTTGGTTGGACCAAACATGGAGTGAGCATGAAATCGTTTCAGGCGCAATGGAAGCGTGGATGAGCCGTGTCTTATGAAGACATAATGGATGGACCAAAATGGTTTGGTTCTAATCCAATGGAGGAGAATAAACCAAAGGGTTTGGTTTATTTTAAACGAATGAACCAAAAGTTGGTTCGGTTCGTTTTAACTTAAAATAAACCATCATGGTTTGGTTTATTTTAACTTATCTTAATGGAGCTGGTTAACGGGCCTAATGGTTATGATCCAATAACAATTAAGAGAATTAGTTCTCTATAAAAGAGGGCTTAAGGGATAATTAAGCCCTAATCCAAAAACCCTAGCAAGGAGTTGCCGCCCACCCCATTGAGGGAGTTGCCGCCCAACTTCCTTTGCCGCCCAGCCCCTTGTGCCGCCGTCCAGCTCCTTGCCGGCGACCAAGCTTCAGCTGGTGATCCTCCGGCGACCCTCCGGTGATCTCCTATAGGTTTGGCATCAAGGTGAGCCTTTTCTTCCCTTGGTTGGCCGGCGCCTATCTCCTCCACCAAAGCTGTCTAGTTTTTTTGGACAGCTTGTTCTCCTCTCGTCGGAGCGTCGTTTGGACGACGGTTAGAGCTCCGACAGTGGCTAACTTACCGGGGATTCGATCTCCGGTAATCCTCTGAGGTGGAGGACGAAGGATTCTTCAATTGGTTGACGAATACCTCTCCGGAGAAGCGAGTTTTGAGAACTCGTATTAGGATCCGAATTTGGATTCGGATCGTGATCATCTCTCGATCACGTCGTCTTCAACACGAGGCTAGTAACCCGTACGAAGACGAAGCTTGTGGCTTAGCGAAGTCATCCCGAGGAACTCGGCGTGGATACGGATAGAGACGATTCTAGTGAGGATCGTTCCGGTTGATGCCGTTCCCGCTACACGTCATACGAAAGGTATAACGTAGATAAATTTTCTTTTATTGCAAATTTAAATTTACGGTTATGTATACACTTGTTGTAATATGTATGCGTGTGTTGTGTGTGTTGTAATAAATGTAGATTTATTATTTTTATTGCTTCCTCTGTGTTCATGTTTACGAAACGTGATCGAACACACACACGCCGCGGTGCCGGAAACCCAACACGAAACACAACCTGAGCTCTGATACCACTGTTGGGTTTCCCCAGCACCGCGGCGATTGTGTGTTCGAACATGTTTCGTAAACATGTGCACAGCGGAAGAATTAAAAGCGATATATCTAATTTATTACAACACACACATCACACGCATGCAAGATACAACATGTGTAGACATAATCGCAGTTTCAAATTTTGCAATAAAAGGAAATTACGCTAGTTATACCTGACGTATCACATGCAGCAGGAATGACATCAACCGGAGCGACTCTTGCTAGAATCACCTCTATCTGTATCCACGCCGAGTATCGTCGGAATGACTTCACAAAGCCATGAGCCTCGTTTTCGTAAAAGTTACTAGCTTCGAGTCGAAGATGATGTGATCCGAGAGACGATCACAATCCGAATAAAAAATTCTGATTCAAAAATTGAGTTTCGCAAACTCACTTCTCGGAAGCGGTTTTCGTCAACCGATTGACGAAAACTCAACCCTCCACCTATGAGGATTGCCGGAGAACCAATCCCTGGCAAATAGGTCACTATCGAAGCACAAAACGCCGACCAAACGACCTCTCCACGAAGAGGAGAACAAGCTGTCCAGAATCTAGACAGCTTGTTTGGTGGAAGATATGGCTGGCCAATCAATGGCCGACTGCTCCTTGGTCGCCGGTGGCCAATGGAGGATGGCCGGAGGAGTCGCCGGTGGCTGGTGGGTGGTCAGCGGCGAGGAGAAGGCAGCAATAAAGTTGGGCGGCAACCAACTTGGGTGGCTAGAGCAAGGAAGAAGAGGAGAAGGTGGCTAGGGTTTTCAAAACCCTTGAACCAATTAATTCTCCATGAAAAACCCTTAAGTCATGTTTTATAGAGAACACAGTCTTTTAACGGTTATTGGTTCATAACCAAAACCCATTAACCCGCTCCAATAACTTAAGTTAAAATAAATCAAACTGCATTGGTCTACTTTAAGTTAAAACGAACCGAACCAACTTTGGCTCATTCGTTTAAAACAAACCAAACCACTTTTTTTTCTAGAAAAAGACACGGCCCGCCCATACCAAAAGGCACGGCTGTGTCATGGGTCCAGATTTAGGTTTGGAGCATGTTTAAAAGCAAGAAAGGTCGGACAAAATGCCATCTATTCTTCCCTTGAACCCTAGCAGCCGTCTCCACCTCCCTTCCATCCATTTTCCTCCTCGGATGAGGAGGAACCACTTCATCGAGGGATTTCAACGACGTCTTCCATCTTCACAGCTCATCCACCTTCTCTTTCAAATTTGAGGAGGAGTTCCGCCCCAATGACACTTCTTCGAGCTCAACCAGATCTGCGAGATTTCAGAGCATCCATAAGCTACTGGATTCAAGAGTTTGTGCCATCCCACATCCACCACCATTTGAGGAGTCTCGATCGAGCTCCGTTAAACTTAGCCAAAGGAACTTGTTCATACACTGGGCAAATCTTGGGTTGATTAGATCTTTTAGTTTCTTGTTTATTTTACTTGAACTTTAATTTTGTATGCATGTCAATTATTGGTCAATTGTTGGATTAATTTCCCCTTACATTTATGATACTTTTGGGTTATGCACATTAGGTGTTTGGTTTAATTCTTGTTATAGTTTTTGTTCCTTTAATTACTTCAATTAACTTGTTTACTTTAATTTCTGCATTGTTTTACTTGTTGCATGTTTTAATTACTTGCATTGTCAGATTAGCATTTTAGTTACCTTGAAATCGTAGGTTAGAACTCAAATCACAAACCCCCCATTTACATGAAGAAAACCCAAATCAATAACGAAATGATCCTAAGGAAGCCACTCTACCGATTGCATTCGTTGGGAGACGACCTGAGTCATCTCTATGCTACATTAGTGTAGAGGGGTTTCAGTTTAATTATAAATTTTGTTTTGTAATGGTACCACGACAAAAACCATTACCAAAAATGGCATCATTGCCGAGGAATGTAATGGTGCTTGGAAGACAAGATTGTTTACCCATTTTTCTAAAAAAAAAAATGAAAAATCCAAAAATTTTGTTTAGGGCTTCATTCTTTTATTTCTTGTATCCATGTACTTATCATGTATACTTCCCGTGTCTTTTGATTTGTTTGTTAGTGTTTCAAGAAAGAATAGGAAATTTCTTTAAACATGGATCCATATTATCAACGGTTTGGAGATTTCAATGATCTTTATTATTCAGGCATTGGACAACAAAAGTATAATCATCTTGAACATCAACAGTATCAGTACCAGCCGCAATATCATCATCTTGTTTCTCAATATCATCAGTCTTATTAGCAAGACAGGTATAATTCAAATTTTGGTACATATTTTGATTCAAATTTCAGGTATGGCACACACCACAATATGTTCTTGAGCAGCCTTAGTGCTATTCACCCCCACCATTTACCGATACTTACATGCCCAGTTGGGGAGATCAATCAAGTTACAATTATGGAGAAGAACATCAGGAAAAGGCTCAGAATTTTTTAGTTTATAAGAGTCCATTAGGATTACAAGATGACACAGTGTGTGATGGACTACAACCATTCCAACAAGTTGAGTCAACTCCTTGGGAGATATACCAAGACTACTGTGAAGAAACCTCTGCTCCCAGTCAAGCATATACAGAGATACAAGAAAAGCTTTTACAGCTAGGATCATTGCTACAAAAACACCAACAACAAATGAGTGATAGACATCAACAACAATAACAGTAGATACAGAACATGCAATTCCAGCTGAATCAAATTGCATCATCCATCAACCAGACAAAAGCACAAGATTCCTCCCAGTTTCCCTCAGAGATCATTTCTGATGGTAGTGATGTGTTTAAGGAGATGGATTGCAGAGCTAGTGATATTTACATTTCTACCTTTGTAGCTTTATAGGACTCCTCTACTGATGTGCATGATGATGATGTACTATTTGATGTTCTAGATAATGATAAAGTTCCTGTTGTGGTTGATGACTTGCAAGATGATACTAGCGACTTAGATTTACTCTGTGATGATATTTTTCACCCATATTATATTGAAGAAATGGAGTAGTTTCCATATGCCAGTGCTCGGACTTGCCAGCAAGACTAGAAGACAAGTGAGATAGTGGCGACAAGTATTTGTGATGAACTGATTTCCCTAGGAGTGGTGGATAGCTGGAGACCCCTAGACTGGACACTCCCATCTAAGCTGAAGACTCCAACACCTTTGCTGATGAAGGCCCTGACGTCCAATGCAATAATCCATCCCCAAGGCTAAACACTATTTCTGAATCACCTCCGACCACCAGAGATTACATATGATGAGGCAATCATATTGGAGGGAGTGACATGGACCTATCCTGATCACACCGTAAAGGCACTCACCTCCATTCAGTCCACCCCACTCCCAGCATGGATGCTCACTTTGAATCTTCTTCAACCACCGGGATGGGATTTCTTTCAGAGCACCCCACGACCTGCGTGACTTCTTCTACTGAATCTTCTTCAACCGCCAGGACCTCAAAGGAGTTTGCTCCATCTCATCTTCTTTTCTTTTTCTTTGTATATATGTTTCTTTTACTTCATTTGTTTTTATTTTAGTTGTTATGTTTTGTTTGTTGAGTTTTTGTTTTATCATTTTTTGAGATAAATTCCCTATGCATTCTTTTATATCTTCTTAAATGTCATGAAAGCTAGTTAAATTTGATTGTTAAATTTTGGGATTTATTGCCATGAATGGATTATTTGATTGCATGTGGTTACTACTTGGTGATGGATTATGTGTTGATAGACTGAGTTGATTATTTTTATTTACCTAGTAAGGATTGAGCCTATTTTTATTGCTTGTGTGGTGCACTTGTGGTTATTGTAACTCTAGAACTTGCTTTGATTCTTTCGAGACCACACAATAATAGGTTTGCATGATTATTATGAAGGCAATCACATTTGTTTTCCTTCACTTCTTTTATCGCCACATGCTTATTGAATAACACTTTAGTCGTTCATCATTTCTATTTTTCTTTTCTTCCATTACTTTCTTCTCCATTTCTATTTTTGGATGTGGGATACTTGGTTGTTCCATGATGAGTGTTTTGCCTAGGATGGACAAAAATTTAAGTGTGGGGGAGAGGAGTAGCTTAGGAAAATTTAGTGTAAGCATAGATAAGTCGTGCTTGATCACCATGAGCTAGCCATGTTCTTTATCTTTTTAGCTGAGCTTGATGTTGGAGCATAGGAAAGTGCACTACTTGTCGAAAAAAAAGAGTTTGAAAAAAATATTAAAAAAATATATGAAAAAAAGAAGTTGAAAAGAATAAACATTTGGGTGCCCATGAAATAAAAAAAAATATTGTGAAAATTTTGACATGTTGTGCCATTTTTTATTTATGTGTGATAGTATTTTTGTGATGGACATCCATTGTTGCAACCATTGAGAGATTTATTGTACATCATGAGTGGATTTGTATTGAAGAATGTGATAAGGGTTGTTTACATGTTTATTGGGTTTGAAGAAATTTTTTTTTAGGGCAATGCTTTCTTGTACTCATCTATGTAGCATTCCATTATTTCCATATCTTCCACTATTTTTTTTCTCTTTCATTTTTTTTCTTACATACACGCCATCATTACTTTTATTTCATGTTTTCCTTACATTCCTAATAAGCCTTCAAAGATTGTGCATTCTTATGTTTATAATAGTGGTGAAGAGTAGAAGAGAAGCAAGCATATGGTAGTGCATAAACCATGAGTAGCTGGAGTGAACTCCACTATTATATGCTTATGAGAGCGAGAGAAAGCACCACTTATCTTGTGAGGCTTAGTCATTCTTAGTTTATTCAGGATGGATTGAAGTTACCATGTTTGTTAATCCATGTAAGATTTTAGTCCATGATTGCTTGAGTCTTTGGGAATTGACGATTCTAGGTAACTTTCTTTCACGATTTTCTATGCAAGATTGGGAATTGCTAGGGGAATGCATCTTTAGTCATTTTCATAGTTTTGTTTACTTGCACGAGATGTGCAAGAATAAGTGTGGGAGAATTGATAACTCACATTTTGCCATGATATTTTATATTCATTCCTCGATGTTTTGATCCATTCTACTGCAAAATTTTGCAACAAATATAAAATTCATCACAAAATTTTGCAACGAATTTCATATTTGTCACAAAATTAACAACGAAAATATAAATTCGTCATAGATTTTGCGACGAATATGGGATTCGTTATAGATTTTGCGATGAATATAATTTTTTGTCACAAAATTGCAATGAATTTGGCAACGAAATATTTTCGTCGCTCATTTTTAATTATTTTTGAAAAATACGATGATTGTTGTAAAAGGAAACACGCCAACCTACCGCAAAATTTTGCGACGAATATAAAATTCATAACAAAATTTTGCGACGAATTTCAAATTCGTGGCAAAATCTACGACGAAAATATAAATTCGTTGGAGATTTTGCGAGGAATATGGAATTCGGTGCAGATTTTGCGACAAATATTATTTTCATCACAAAATTGCAATGAATTTGGCAACGAAATATTTTCGTCACTCATTTTTAATTATTTTTTGAAAAAAATACGATGATTGTCATAAAATAAAATGCACCATCCTACCCAAAAATTTTGTGATGAATTTCATATTCGTCACAAAATTTGCACCGAAAATATAAATTCGTCATAGATTTTGCGATGAATATGGAATTTGTTGTAAATTTTGCAACGAATATATTTTTTTGTCGCAAAATTGCAATGAATTTGGCAATGAAATATTTTCTCGCTCATTTTTAATTATTTTTAAAAAAATACAGTGATTGTCGTAAAAGAAAACGCGCCATCCTACCCAAAATTTTGCGATTAATTTCATATTCGTCGCAAAATTTACAACGAAAATATAAATTTATCGCAGATTTTGTGATGAATATGAGATTTGTTACAGATTTTGCATCGAATATATATTTTCGTTATAAAATTGCAACGAATTTGACAACGAAATATTTTCGTCACAAAACCCCATTTAATTACCCACACATATCATTTTCCTCTCATGCTCACGACCTCATGCTCCTTCTCTGAAATGCCCTCCTCTCTCTTTCTCTCTCAAACTCCGACCATCCATCACCAGATTAGCATAGATCTGGTGGTGGATCACTGGATCTACGCGGTATGGTTGACGACCCCCGCCCCAACTCCAGCCTCAGCCTTAGTCGCCTTCTTCTCTTGCGGCAGTAGATCACCGGATCTGAACGAAGGCTTCAGAGTGATGCTGCCTTCTTCTCTGATGGTGGTGTGACACACTCTGAGAGTATTCTGAGGCAAAAAAAATGAACAACATCTCCCCTGTGTGTGACACAGTATCCTGTTCATACAAAGCCTTTTGCCCATATCCACACAACACATATAAATGCATCTATATCAAAACATAGAGAAAACTATCACAACAAAATAATAAACTTCACACCAATGCATACCGACAGAAAAATCCGAAACAACACAGGTGTAAACCAATCAAACAAGTCCACAACATAAAACATCACATAAACTCCAAATACATACTAAGACATACGAAAAACTCAAATAATCTCCAGGAGCCACGGAAGTGAGATGAGACGGATCAGCTAGCGATGCTCCAAGTCGACACCAAGTCTTCTACCTGTTACCTGGGCGACAAGAAACCCAGGGTCTGTGGTGGTGAGTAAACACCATGAGCCCATAAGGCAAGTAAACACATAGAGCGCAAGTACCACTTGATACGAGAAATCGTAAAGAGAGGAGAAGTTATTGTGGCCAAGATTGCATCAGAGGATAACTTGGCAGATCCTTTCATTAATGCCCTTCCAGCGAGAGCTTTTGATAGGCATGTGGAGGGAATGGAAATTAGATGTATGACAGTTTGAGGACATCATAGTCTTTTAGTATAAGTGAGAGATTGTTGGGATGTATACTGAAAAGTCTATCTTTTTTATGAACATCTTTATTTTTGAAATAAGAATCACATGATCATTGTTTTCATATTTATGGTTATACATATCGTCTAATACATTACATTGTAGATAACATGGTGTGTGGTGTCACACGGGAGATCATGTTATCAGTTCCTTGTAAAGTATAAGTAAAGGCTCACAACCGAGATGGTTATGAACAAACCATTGGAATGGTTGTAGTGTCATTTGGTTTATTACTGACTACATAATCGAATCGGACCTCAGATATTATATTGTACATGCTCTTAATCCCGATATAATAATGGACACATATACTTAGTATTCATTTCTTTGATTTACCAATAAGCGAGATTTATAGAATAAATCGATATGCTCGGTAAACTGGGAAATGGTATTATTTATATGGTGTGTTGTTGATTATAGGAGGAAACCGTGTTCTATATATTAGGATAATGATGTCTCATTGAGGAGCTCATAAGGTTCATCATGTAAACCCTGCAGGTGGACTTGGTCCGGCATGATGATAAGGTTGAGTGGTACTACTCATGGAGTTAGATGTTGATTAATTAATTGTCAGTAAATTAATTAATCGACGGACATTCGAGATCTTAAACACGGAGAGAAAAATGTACAAATAATATATGGAGCCCATATTAATTTATGGGGGTTGGTGAGGTAGATCAATGATAATCCTCTAGTGAAATGAATTATCATTAATGGATCTGACTTTATGTGGGTTTGATCCATTGGGTGGCCAAGATCCAACTTCTCCTCATGGTCCCTATTGTAGCCTATTAAAACCTCATGAAGCCTAGATCCAATGGTTGAAAACAAAACTCTAGATCCGACGGTGGAGATTAAATCTCTAGATCCGACGGTTGAGATTAAATCTCTAGATCCGACGGTTGAGATTAAATCCCTAGAACCGAAGGTGGAGATTAAAGGAGGCTTAGGCCTAACTCTATAAAAGGAGGCAAGGGGGTGGGCGGCAAGGGTAATTGAAGAGGGGCTAGGGTTTGGGCGGCTAGGGTTTGGAGGTTGGGCGGCCACAAATAAGGAAATTGTTTCCTTCTTCTTCTTCTTCCTTGGTGGCCGACGCCCATCTTCTTCTCTCCTCTCCTTGGCCGGTGTCCAAAGCACTTCCTCCTCTTCTCCTTGGCCGGTGGAAACAAAGCCTAGGGTCTCTTCCCTTAGAGTTTTGGCCGGCGTCCACCATCCTTCTTCTCCTCTTGGCCGGCGGCAAGCATCAAGGTTGGTTCTTGGTGGTTGGTTAAAGGAAGGAGAAGAGTTTTGTTTCTATACTTCCTCTTGTTCGGAGCGAGCAAGGAAGGAAGATTGGTGATCTAGGAGGCTTCGACTTTTGGAAGATCATCGCTCACACGATGTCCAAAAGGAGGAAGGACATACAATAGAAGATCGAGAAGTATAACGCTTGTTTATCTTTTGTAACATGTCTATAATTGTTTTTCAATCATATACATGTTGTATATTCTGTTTTGTGGTTAAATTAACTTGGACCCCAAATACTAACACAAAAGCCGACGATCCGTACATCGTCTATTCCGCGGCTATTCGTAGAATAGAGGTTGGTGTCTTGATCAACAAGTTTGTTCACGTGACTACTCTAATCGAATAGCACGATGATGAAACGGTAGCTTGGGTGATCCCTCCTTGTCAAGGATAAATTTTTTTATCTGGGGACGTAGAAGGGATCGCGATGTACAAGAAACCGAGTTGAAGTGGGAAGCGAAGTTTCCCACCTTCACTATCAAACTCAAAGGTGAAACAAACCTCATATATCATGTTTGTTGGGGATCTTCGAATGGCTAGAGGGGAGGAGGGGGGTGAATAGCCTCTTTCGATTTCTTTCTACAAAATATTAGCAGAAGCAAAATAAAATCGAAAACTAGAATTGAAATAACAATAGTAACAATGCTAAATCCAAGATGTAACGTGGTTAGGAGATGAAGCTGCTACTCCACCACAATCTTTAAGGTGGATCACCCCTTGTAAACCTTCACTAAAACTCCTTTTGATGAGAACATCAAAGTGGAGAAGCTTTCTTTACAATGCAACCTCTTCCTTTTACAAAATGATAAAGAATGATCTTAGGAAGAAGAGATTGAGAGCTCAAGAACTTGGAAGAAAGCTTGGGAAGCTTAGGGAGTAAGAATTTCGTGTAAGATCATTAACCTCCTCAAGCCACCAAGCCTCCCATTTTATAGAGAAATAGGTGTTTTGTAGGATCTTTAGTGAGCACTAGAGGGGGGGGGGGGGTGAATGATGCATTCTCGTCGTTTGACGAAATTCGTTCGTACTTGCATGCTTGTCTACAATTCTTCTTAATATGCACATCGTAAATAATAATGAAGCATAAACAATATATACAAACACACAATACACAAGAACACAACGATATAATGTGTTTCGGAACCTTATGGTTCCTACTCCACGGATTGAGCTCAAATGAGCTCTAGCGATGCAAATACCACCACTAATAAAAAACACTCCTTCTCGATAACAAGTCAGAGGTGGAGAAACCTCGTACAAGGATTACAAAAGTAATATAAGAAATTACAAGCAAATACAAAGATGAAATGCAATACAAGTAAAAAAAACACTTTACAAGAAGACTTTGAATGCTTGCTTTTGGTTGCTTGAGAAGAGCCTTAAAAGTCTCGATTGCAGCAGTAAATTCCCTCCAAATCGCCTCAAACAACCATACCAAAATCCTTCTCCTCGATCTCCCTTTAAGGCTGTAACTCGGGCTGGATTCCGCCTAGCAGTCGACTGCTCGTGACCATCAGTCGACTGTTCCTATAGCCATTGTGAGACAATAACTTTATCCACGTTGGACAAGTTTCAACAGATAGACCATCAGTTGACTATTCATACCCATCAGTCGACTGATCATGCCTCCACTCGACTGCCAAACCCTAGCAGTCGACTCAGAAACATTATGTGTCCGTGTCCTCGACCATCAGTCGACTACCATCCATGGCGATCGATCGATCAAGCTTCATCGGGCGTCAATACTATCACTGATCAAGGCCACATGGTCAGTAGTCGAATGCCGATCGACTCGATGCTGGATCGCAGAGTCAACTCGGATGCCAAGTGTCAAAATACTTGACCAGTCGATGGGTCCATAACCCCAATCGACTGATACACCACAACCATGAGGTTTACCCCAAGTATAATGTCCTCATACTTGCTAGACCACCCTTAGCCTAGACCTAAGCCTTCTAACTATCTTCATCAGTCTCACGCCTATCGGATCCCTCTACATCATCCATGACTTGTTCATCCATACTCTAGGCTTCAGTTGCTTCCATCGCCTATTGTCACGCTAATGTGGTATGCACTGCCAAGGCATATTTAGGCTCACGCTGCGAAGACTACTGCTTGGACTTTACGCCGCCAAACCATTGTACTTATGCTGCCAAGACTCCACCTTTGGACTTTACGCCGCCAATATCACCCCTTGGACTTCCTAATTGCCAAGTACCCATGACTTGGACTTTCACCGCCAAGACTACACACTTGGACTTACGTGGGCAAGACTACACCCTTGGACTTTCCTTGCCAACCCATGTTGGACTTTCCAAATGCCAAGACTCAAGCTTGGACTTTCCCATTGCCAAGTGTCCCACTTGGACTTCTCCATCACATGGTCAATCCCATGTTAACCATACAATCAACCCATTATCAAACAATGGTCAACTCATCGTCAAAAATCAAAACACAACATCAAAATACTATTCGAGTCAAACTCAAGTCTGGTCAATCGTGACCTGGGCCGATTGCACCAACAATCTCTCCCTTTTTGATGTTTGACAAAAATCAAATACCTTTGAGAATAGCACCAACAATGGCCAGTCAATTGCCATAACATAGCAGCCGAGTCAACTCTGGGCAGTCGACTGGGATTATGACCAATCGACTGATGTGAGTCGACTGGCAATCGACTGTGATCGAGTGGCTTGGGAAATCGACTGCTATGTTATGGAAATTGACTGGCCTTGAGCAGTTGACTGCCATGGATAGCAGTCGACTGCTAGTCGAGGACACGAGTACAGAATGTTTCTGAGTCGACTTCTAGGGTTTGGTTGTCGACTAGAGGCTATGAGTAGTCGACTGATGGGTCTGATCAGTCGATTGCTAGGTATCCGTTGGAACTTTTCCAGCATGAATTAAGTCATTGTGAGACAACAACTACAGGAGCAGTCGACTGATGGGTATGAGCAGTCGACTACTAGGTGGAAATCAGTCTGAGTTACAGCCTTATAAGGAGCACAAATGGGAGGTTTTTTTCCATCGTTCTTGGGGCCTTTTGGAGGGGAATTGATGTTGCATTCCAGACCTTCCAAAGCAAACCAAAGCAATCAACAAGCAAGCAATCTAAAGCTCTTAGTGTAAAGTTTTCTTTACTTGTATTTATTTATTTCTTAGTTTACTTGTTGTATTTCATTGTATTACTTTTGTAATCATTTGTACGAGGTTTCTCCACCTCCGAATTGTTCTGAGAAGTAGTGTATTTATTGTTGGTGGTGTTTGCATCACTAGAGATCATTTGAGCTCACCCCTTAGAGTAGGAACCCTAAGGTTCCAAACCACGTTATATTGATTGTGCAAGTGTGTGCTTGTATTGTGTTTATGTGTTTCTATTATTTCCGCTGCGTACTAATCAAATTATAGCAAACACGATCAAATTCCGTCAAGCAACGAAAACACGGCATTCACCCCCCCTCTAGCACTCACCAAAGTTCCAGCAAGTGGTATCAGAGCGAGACTGCTCTTCAAGGTTTAATAGCCAAGAGAGCTCCGCTAGAGGGTGAAGAAGAAGATGGAGGAGCCAAGTCTTAAATTGGGCCGCGACATCTACACACCTCCTCTATTCAAAATTTTTGGAGCTAAGGGATTTGACCAATGGAGGATGTGGATGGAGAATTTCTTGATGATGGACATCGAGCAATGGTTCATCATACTAGATAGATTCGAACTTCCGAGGGGGTCAAAAAGGAGGATATCTCAAGAAGAAGAGATGGACCCAAGACCTACTCCAAAAATCCAAAATTAATGACAAGGTAATCGATATGTTAGTCGATTCAATACATAATGATTTATTGTCTAGATTAGGTGAATTTCAAGATGCCAAGGAGCTTTGGAGCAAATTGATAAAGTATCATGAAAATCCATCACCGACTCATGAAGAAGAGGAAGAGTCCAAAGAGGAGTGTTCATCCTCTCAAGCTCAAAATGAAGCGAGTATATCATCCTCATAAGAAAGTAAGGACTCAGATGTCGAGAGGTGTTCGACATCCGAGAAGAAAGAAGAGGTGGAAGAAGCCTCCACCTCTAGGATCGAGGGGGAGGAGAGTTCATCCTCAATGCTGGAGCACAATCAAGAGGAGCCAACAACCTCCGGGAGAAGTGATGAACAAGTTCAAGAGGCCTTCATCACCACCCTAGGTAACTCAAGCAATTTAATTAAAAATAAAGATCATATTATGTGCTTTGAGTGTAGGGAACAAGTACACTACAAGAGTAAGTGTTCAAAAAGAGTCAAAAAGGCTTCACTCACACCAAAATTTCAAGAAAAGTCAAAGCATGTCGGAGCCCCAATTAGGAAGAGCAAGGAGAACATGGTGTGCTTCAAGTGCCAACGACAGGACCATTATAGAAGTCAATGCCCTAAGAGGAGGAAGAAGACCCAAGAAGGAGCATCATATGTAGGGGGAACTTATAAAGCTAACCCTAAGGTATATTTTAATAATGCACCTTTAAATTTTAATGTTAAAAGCATGCTAGGGATAATTTTAATTCACTTGCTATTCATCATAATACAAAGCATGCTAAAAATAGGTTCTATTGTTTAGGTGCCAAATCATGAGATTTAAGATCAAAGGAGAAATTTGGGACTAATAACTCTAGAAAAAACCTACCTAGGGAAACTATTAGGAAGGTAAAGGGGCATTTAGGCATTAACCCTAAGATGGGAAGACATATGCCTAAAATGAAGAACCACACCTAAAGACTAAATGAAAATTCAAAGATTGAACAATTAGAATTGGAAAATCAAGCCTTGAGGTCAAGGCTTGAGAAACTTGAAAAGACCCTTGCAAGAATGACAAATTCAATTAAAGGGTCTAGGAGTCAAAACCTAGGATCTATGAGGCAAGGCTCATCTATGGGCAAGAAAGGCATGAGTCACAAGCCTAAGTCCAAGGTAGATAAGCCTAACTATCACAATGTTCCATTCGATTATGGATCACAACCTAGGTCTAGGAAGGCCAAGGTTACTAGGGAAGTTATCCCTAAGGGTAACCAAGGTGTGAGCCAAGTGGCTAAGATTTCAAGAAAACCTAGGGAAGCCACTCAGAAGGTTACAAGGGGAGTCACTCCTAGAGTTAACCTAGGCAAGACCACAATGACCATGACTTCTAAGGCTAGAAGGGTCATTAGGAGGGTATCTAGGGAAGTTATCCCTAGTGAATGATGGAGGATCGGTGGCCGGATAAAGGGGGGAGGTGAATAGCCTTCTTGATGTTCGTCGATGGTAATCGTTCGCTTAATCATCTACAATCAAAGGTTAGCGAAGCAGAATAATAAAGTTAAAGACAATTAAGATAAAACAAATGAAGAGAGGAAACAAACACAAACACGCCGATGTAATATAGTTCACGACCCTTGCCGCTAGTCCACGGATGATTCATTCGCCGAATCATTCCAACCCAAATCCACTAGTCTCTCCTTCAAGGTGGAGGTAAACCTTTCTTACAATCTCTCCCTCTTGTGATAAGATTAAAATAAAAGCAAGTAAGAGGAGTAAAAATTATGTGGGCACTTTGGGAGAACTTTAGAGTAGAAGCATTAACCTCCCAAAGTGATCCAAGGCCTCTTCTTATAGGGAAGAGGCCATTCTTCCCATTGGGCATCGAGCAGTCGACTGATGCAGTTATCAGTCGACTGCTACTGTAGCTTCTGCCTCGCAACGACCATATCCACTTTGGCTTCTAGAAAATGGCTCCCACATCAGTCTACTGATTATCCCCATCAGTCGACTGATGGAGCCATCAGTCGACTGACCGAGGCGATCAGTCGACTCCAAAACATTCTGCGTCTGACCACTCGATTAGTCGATCGTCCCTTAGCGGATCGATGAGTCGAGCGATGATCGCCAAACCCTAGCAATGATCATTGGGTCAGAAAAGCTTTGGTCGAACACCGGTCAAGTGACATCGACCTAGAGCAGTCGACTGATATCTATATCAGTCGACTGGTGTCGGGTAAAACCCCAAACACACATTTGTTTGAGCATCCGACGGTCGGGTAAAATCTCAACCCACTTGGTTGAGCATCCGACACTTGACTTGGCCATTCGACCAAGTTCACCTATGAGCTACGTTACACTTTGCTCATTCTCTCATCTCCCTTGAAGTCCCTCGTCGAAGTTCTCTTCGTCCAGCCACGTCCCTCGGATGCACCACACATACGACTTTGCAATGCCATCCTTTGCATCTCGCCCTGAAGTCTACATCATTAGCTTCACTCCAATGCTGCACGTCCGATGGTCCCTCGGATGCACCAAGCACACGGCTTCATAATGTTGTCCTTCACCGAGTCAAGGACCCGATCCATGAGATGGTGAACCTACCAATGATTCGTCAAAGCCAATCCCATGTGTGAATTACTAAGTCCTGCACGACTTCAACACACATATCAAATCACATTATAACCTAACTTAAACCCTTTGCCACACACATCAAAACCACATCATACATGGGTTGATTGCCCTAACAATCGCCCCCTTTTTTATGTGTGGCAATCCGTTTAAGTTAGGTAAAATAATATAAAAACACATAAGGTAGATAAGCATGTAAATCAAACATGACAATCAAATCTCCCCCTTAATACATGCAAACTCCCCCTTAACACATGCTAATTCTCTGCCCCTAGCATGAATAAATTAAACACAACCATTTCTCCTCCATTGACACAATCAAAAACATTAACATATGTTATACAAGTATGACATCAAGTCTAGGGAGCGAAACTCACCAAAATCTGACTTAAAACCAGATAAAATAGGTTACTTTGCTCGTGCAAAGTACATCAGTCGACTGAATCAGAGTGCCAGTCGACTGACACAAGTAAAAGTAGAATTTCTGATTTTCGAACCAAATTTCAGAAATACATTAAAAATTATAAAAAATTTGAAAAATCATGAAATCGAGGAACACATTTCTCATAAGTCCCTTAATCAATGGAAAATAGTTTTTCATGAAAATGCATTCTATTTTCAAAAGTTTGGCAAAAACTCAAAGATGTTGAAAATCACTAAAGTTTTTATCAACTTAAAAGCCTAGTTTTGACTTGAAATGATTTAAACCATGAACATACAGATTATTAAACATAAAATGGTTTTAAAAATATTTGAAATATCCAATCATGATCTTTGGGCAATATGTCTATAAATTAAACATATGCTTTCCCCATGATTGGTCTATTATTACTATGTCATGATACATCTAATGCCCCATCAAAATGTTATAATAATAAGTGAGTCATTTGTATCATCCTAACATCTCACCCATGATATGTTTTCAATCAAGTTAGCCTATTGTGAGTGTGAGATGTACCTAAAGTTATTTATACTTAACCCTCAATTTCATGCAATTTCTACAAAGTTCAAGTATTATCTAAAATGATCATGAGTCATATATTATGACCGTACATCAAATATTACCATCCAAATCATAAATCATTATTATTTATTAAAATCAAGCATAAATCATCATTTAAACATTCAATTCATGAGTTACACATTATTATCACCCAACACTAAGTTAAAAATTATCACCCACATCATCCTAAGTCAACCATTTAACATGATATAAGTAAAGTCCAATTAAGGTTAACTATCCTAGGTTCTCCTAACCCTTAAGGATGGACTTAGGAACCCAATATAGATTCTGTCCAATAGGGTTCACCAAGTATTCCATTGGGATCCATTTCCTCGCTACCATTGTAGTTTTAGCTTGACCCTTGCAATCAAACGATGGTAAGCCTTCTTATTCTTGGATCCCTTATAACCTAAGTCCTTCTTGTTAAAGCTTTCCCTTTGGCTCACAATGATCATATTTAGGGTGTTGTAGCTAATTATAAATTTTTCTAGGTGTAGAGGAAACGGTGACCGCTAGAGGGGGGGGAGTGAATAGCTCATTTCAATGCTCGATGGAATTCGTTGCGTGCTTGTCTCTACAAGTCGTGTAAGCATAGCAGAAATAAAGCAATAACAAATAAAAGCACACAATTACACAATCATATAACATGGTTCAGAACTGAACGGTTCCAACTCCATGGATCAAGCTCTAAAGAGCTCTAGCGATGCCATAAACACCACTAAACAATAAGCTCCTTCTCGACAACACGTTGGAGGCGGAGAAACCTCGTATAAATGATCTTACAACAGTAAGAAACAAAAGCAAGAAAGATACAACAATATAATGCAATACAAGTAAAGAAAACAACTTTACAAGAGCTTTTGGATTGCTTGCTTTGTGGTTGCTTGAGTTACACTTGGAGACCCTGAATTACACCAACAATTCGCCCCAAAACTCCTCAAGAAACGCTAGTGATTTCCTCCTCCACGAGCTCCATTTAAAGCTATTGTCTGGGCTGGAAATAACCTATCAGTCGATTGCTCGGGACCATCAGTCAACTAATGCCACTGTTGCTGTGAGACAACGATGTGATCCAAGTTGGAAAAATCCAACGGATAGGACATCAGTCGACTGATCATGTCCATCAGTCGACTGATCATGTCTATCAGTCGACTGCTAACCCCAGCAGTCGAGTCAGACTCCATTCTATGCCTAAAATACTGAGCACCAATCGACTGATCACAAGATCAGTCGACTGATCGGTCCAACAGTTGACTGCCCACCTCTGGCAGTCGACTGCTAAGGCACTCCCCACAGTCAAACCCTAGTTGACTCACGCCAATCGACTGTCACATGGCACCAGTCGACTGATACACCTTAAACATGAGGTTTTAATTTTAAACATGAGGTTTAACCCAAGTATGGTTCCCCCATACTTGCTAGAACACTCGTAGCCTAGACCTAAGCCTTCTAGCCACCTCCGTCAGCCTCGCGCCTATCGGATCCCTCTAAGTCATCCATGACTTGTTCATTCATATGCTAGCCTTTAGGTGCTTCCATCGGCTATGTCATGCTAACAGTGTCTACACCGCCAAGGCACATTGGACTTACGTTGCCAAGACTCCGCTTGGACTTTATACCGCCAACCATTGGACTTATGCTGCCAAGACTCCCGCTTGGACTTTACGCCGCTAATATCAAACCCCTTGGACTTCTCAAATTCGAAGACTCAAGCTTGGACTTTCCCTTGCCAACCCATGTTGGACTTTCCATGCCAAGACCAAGCTTGGACTTTACATGCCAAGTGCTCAAGACGTAGACTTTCCATGACATGGTCAACTCTAGTCAACCATCAAAATCCCCCTCGAGTCAAACTCGAGTCTGGTCAATCATAACCCAAGTCGATTGTACCAACAATCTCCCTAAAACATTATCAGACATCAATATCAAACATCGATGTCAAACTTCCATGTCAAACATCAAAACATCGCTCGAGTCAAACTCGAGTCTGGTCAATCGTGACCTGGGCCGATTGTACCAACAATCTCTCCCTTTTTGATGTTTAACAAAAACACATACTTTTGAGTTAGAACACTAACTTAAATTCCCTTGCCAATTATCCCAAATTGGTAATTTCACTTTCTTCCCCTTTTTGACATACATCAAAAAGGTTCTCTCCAAGGAGGTCAATGTCTCATGTCCCAATGAGATCTTACAATCTTTCC
The DNA here is from genome assembly GCA_025175895.1 of Wurfbainia villosa. Classification (NCBI taxonomy): domain Eukaryota; kingdom Viridiplantae; phylum Streptophyta; class Magnoliopsida; order Zingiberales; family Zingiberaceae; genus Wurfbainia; species Wurfbainia villosa. Next base: position 36,135,251 of record CM045997.1, read on the forward strand.
CTTAGTCCAAAAATACCTAGGATGCCTACCATCTTTCTAGTGATAAGTCTCATATCACTCAAGAGAGACAATCTATACACTCTCCCAATTTCCAAATTGGGTATCTCCTAATTCCATTTTCCTCCTCATGAGGAAAAATATCATCCATCATCCCATGATGGATACCTCCCTCTAAAGGCTTGCTCCCCCTTAACCATTGCACCAACAATGTCCTTGGGAAGTCCCTAAACCAATAGGAACTCTAAACCATCAAAAATAAGATCTGAGTTCAACTTTGAACTTTCCCATACCTTGAATTTGATACATCACCCTAACACCTCTCTTAATCCACATCCAATGGATTTTCACCCTTCATAATGCTTCCCAAAGCATATCCTAGGGTTAGAAGTGGTTAGGGAACTTTACCGTAGCTGAACACGGGCTAAACAACCTTGTTTTTCCTGAAATCAACCAATCAGTCGAGTCCTTCAGAAATCAGTCGACTGAAGTGCTCATCAGTCGACTGCCAACAGGGGCAGTCGATTGATAACTGAAAAAAATCTAATTTTCAGTTATCAGAAATGAAATTGCAAAAAGCATAAGTAATTATATGTAATTCAAAAAATCATGAAAATTCATACATATAATACTTATAACCAATACAATGGTTGAAAAATATTGAAAAAATATTTTACCCATAAAATATCAAAATTGATACAAAATTCAAAAGTGAAGAAAAACTTCAATATTTTAGCTCACTTTGTATCAACTTCATCAATGGTGATTGCTATCAAATGATAGACTTCACCAAGGTTTTCTAAAATGATTTTAAAATATTTTTGAAAACCTATATTGGATCATATTCCTTGGGCTCAATGTACATGATTTGTACACTAGCTTTCTCAATGATCCACAATTAAGATAAGATGAGTTTTAGTTCATCTAGATGTAAAAACTATGCACCTTGAACTCAACTCATATCCTAGCATCTCACATGTATCTAGGGTGTATAAATACACATACATATCAATTTAATGTGAGATGTGAGTTTTGGTTCATCTTAAACTAAAGCCTCATGCATTTTCTAAGGCAACACTACTTGATTCCCTTATAAATGGGACTTCAAGTCATGTCATTGTCCTTAAATCAATTTTCATTAACTTAAATGCATGAATGATCATGGCATAAATGATAGCAATAATTAAGCATGACCAATGATCATGATGTCATGGCACATGATATAATTTAAAAACACATGACATTAAACCTACATAATCATGACATATAAATGATAAAAGTAAACATGATGTAATGACATGTTATATGATAAACAAAGCATGACACATAAAATGTATAGGTATAATAATACCTAAAATTTAATATTTGTTTCCATTTGATATGATTAAGTATATTTTGCCATATTATCAATTTTCTTCCAAATGTGCCAAAAATCTAAAATGGCACACTATGACCTCTAAACCTAAAATGTGGCAATTTGATTGATTTTTCATAATCCAAAAAATGTATTGGCACATCCTAAAATCTTTTAGGATCATAAGATCAAACTTATTTCGAAGATAACCATAACCTTGGAAATAACCTAAAATGCCATCTTCACCATGGTTAGGTTACCTACCCTTCCATTCAAAGTTGGCACACCCTAACCCATTTAGCGTGAATCGATCACGCTCTTAGGAACCCAAAATCTATTTGAGCTCCTAAGGCTAATTAGGTATTCCTTAGGGATAACCTCCCTAGATACCTTCCTAATGACCCTTCTAGGCTTGTTAGCCTTGGTCATTTGGGTCTTACCTAGGTTGACTCTAGGAGTAACTCCCCTTGCAACCTTCTTAGTGGCTTCCCTAGGTTTCCTTGAAACCCTTGCCACTAGACACATTATTTGGTTACCCTTAGGGATGACTTCCCTAGTAACCTTAGTCTTCCTAGACCTAGCTTGTGTTCCATAATCAAATGGAACACTATGATAAGTCACCTTAGGCTTAGGTTTGTGACCCAAACCTCTCTTGCCCTTGGTTGACTCTTGTCTCCTATGCCCTAGGTTTTGACTTTGACTTCTAGACCCTAGGGTTTGACCATTTGACCTTTGCATTTGATTTGTCATTTTTGCAAGGGTCTTTTCAAGTTTCTCAAGCCTTGACCTCAAGGCTTGGTTTTCCAATTTTAATTGCCTAATTTTTGATTTTTCATTTGGTCTTTGGGCATTGTTTTTCCTAGGCATATGCCTAGTCCATTTAGGGTTTAAGCCTAGGTGGTCTTCAATTTTTATAATAGATTCCCTAGGTAAGGTTTTTCTAGGGACATTAGTCCCAAATTTCTCCCTATTTGAAAAGTGGACATTCTTAGCTCCTAAACAAAAATATTTATTGTTCCTAGCATGCTTTTCATGGGTAATAGCAAGTGAATTGAAATTTCTAGCATGCTTTTGCCTATTAACTAAAGAAGGTGCATTATTGAAATATACCTTAGGGTTAGCCTTAGCTCCCCCTACTTGTGATGCTCCTTCCTTTTTCCTAGGGCATTGGCTCCTATAATATCCCGGTTGTTGGCATTTGAAGCACACAACATGCTCCTTGCTCTTCTTGATGGGGACAATGGCATCCTTTGACTTTTCTTGACTTTTAGGCACCGGAGGAGCTTTCCTTACTCTCTTTGGGCACTTGCTCTTATAGTGTCCGGATTCCCTACACTCAAAGAAAATTATATGATTTTTATTTAAAATTGACATGATTGAGTTACCTAGATCGGTGGTGTTTTGGATTTATTCTTCTTCTCGACCGGAGGTGGATGGTTCCTCTTGAGTTGGCTCCGGTGTTGAAGATGACCTCTCCTCCCTCTCAATCCTAGAGGTGGAGGCTTCTCCTACTTCTTCCTCTTCTTCCACCGATCCTGATCCGAATGTTGATTCCCTATCAACTTCCAAATTCTCACTCTCTTGTGAGGAAGATGATGTGCTCTCTACTTCGGTCTCCTCCTCTAATTGAGCCGATGAGCACTCTTGTTCCTTGAGCTCCTCATGGAATCTTGCCAACTTGCTCCATAGCTCCTTGGCATCCATATAATCTCCTAGCCTAGACAAAACATCTTTAGGTATCAAATCTTCTAAAAGTTTTATTACCTTGGCTTCGGTCTTGAATTTTAGTCGTTGCTCTAGGGTCCATTTCTTCAACTTTAGAACTTCTCCCTTTTTATCCCTAGGAGGTTCAAAGCCTTCTATGAGGATGAACCAATCCTCTATGTCCATCATCATGAATGTCTATTCTTGCTCTCCACGCCGAAAAATCTTCTCGGTCGTATGGTGGTGGAGTGTTGATGTCTCATCCAAGATTGTCTTGGAATTCCATCTTCCCTCTAGCGTCTTTTGCTCCCAGCGATTAGTCCATAGAAGAGCCCTGGGCTTTGATACCAATTATAGAGGAAACAGTGACCACTAGAGGGGGGTGAATAGCTCATTTCAATGCTCAATGGAATTTGTTGCATGCTTGTCTCTACAAGTTGTGTTAGCACAGTGGAAATAAAGCAATAACAAATACAAGCACACAATTACACAATCATATAATGTGGTTCAGAACCGAACGTTTCCTACTCCACGGATCGAGCTCTAAAGAGCTATAGCGATGCCACAAACACCACTAAACAAAAAACTCCTTCTTGACAACACGTCGGAGGCAGAGAAACCTCGTACAAATGATCTTACAAAAGTAAGAAACAAAAACAAGCAAGATACAACAATATAATGCAATACAAGTAAAGTAAATAACTTTACAAGAGCTTTTGGATTGCTTGTTTTGTGGTTGCTTGAGTTGCACTTAGAGACCCTGAATTACACCAGCAATTTGCCCCAAAACTCCTCAAAAACGTTAGTGATTTCCTCCTCCACGAGCTCCATTTAAAGCTATTGCCTGGGCTAGAAATCACCTATCAGTCGACTGATCGAGACCATCAGTTGACTGATGACACTATTGCTGTGAGACAATGGTGTGATCCACACTGGAAAAATCTAACGGATAGGACATCAGTCGACTAATCGAGCCTTCACTCGACTGCTAACCCCAGCAGTCGAGTCAGACTCCATTATGTGCCCAAAATACCGAGCACCAGTCGACTGATCACAAGATCAGTCGACTGATCACAAGATCAGTCGACTGATTAGTCCAATAGTTGACTGCCCACCTCTGGCAGTCGACTACTAGGACACTCCTCGCAGTCAAACCCTAGTTGACTCATGCCAGTCGACTGCCACATTACACCAGTTGACTGATACACCTCAAACATGAGGTTTTAACCTCAAACAAGAGGTTTAACCCAAGTATAGTTCCCCCATACTTGCTAGACCACCCATTGCCTAGAACTAAGCCTTCTAGCCACCTCCGTCAGCCTCGTGCCTATCGGATCCCTCCAAGTCATCCATGACTTGTTCATCCATACACTAGCCTTCAGGTGCTTCCATCAGCTACGTTATACTAACGGTGTCTACACCGCCAAGACACGTTGGACTTACACTGCCAACACTCCGCTTGGATTTTACGCCACCAACCATTGGACTAATGCTGCCAAGACTCTCACTTGGACTTTACGTCGCCAATATCAAACCCCTTGGACTTCTCCAATGCCAAGACTCAAGCTTGGACTTTCCCTTGCCAACCCATGTTGGACTTTCCATGCCAAGACCCATGCTTGGACTTTACATGCCAAGTACTCAAGACTTGGACTTTCCATGACATAGTCAACTCCAGTCAACCATCAAAATCACCCTCGAGTCAAACTCGAGTCCGGTCAATCATGACCCGGGTCGATTGTGCCAATAATCTCCCCAAAACATTATCAGACATCAATGTCAAACATCGATGTCAAACTTCCATGTTAAACATCAAAACATCGCTCGAGTCAAACTCGAGTCTGGTCAATCATGACCTGGGCCGATTGCACCAACACTAGGGCCTTAGTCAAATGATCTACTTTTTTCCTTAAGGCCTTATTTTCTTCTACTAAGCATGCATCACTAGTCATAGAAGTAGAAGCATTATCATTAACTTTTAAACATGCATTTTCTAGCTTTTCTTCTAATTTCCTATTATCATCATGAATGCATTTATTTTTCTTCTTACTCTTAAACAAATCTCTAGTAAGACTAGAAATCATAGAGACAATTTCTTGAGTAGGAAGAATTCTTACCATACTCACCATATCTTCTTCTTCCTCTGATTCTGATGAGGATGCTCCTCCTACACTTGAGCTCTCCTCACTTGAGCTTGTTTCTTCTTTTTCGGAGGAGGAGGAGTCCAAGTCTTCTATTGCCATTAGTGCAAGGGTTGTGAAGGCTTGTTCTTCGTCCGATGAGGATGATGGATCATCCCACGTCACCACTTTAAGGTTGTGGGGCTTTGACTTATTCTTTTCTTTGGGCTTCTTCTCTTCTTTATTTTTGCCCTTCTTCTTGCTATCTTTTTTCTTCTGTTCTTCTTTGCTTTTGTTCAATAAGAGACACTCATCCCTCATATGTCCCTCTCCTTGACAATTATAGCAAATGACATTTCTCCTTGGCCTTCTTCCCCTATCATGAGATTTATTAAATTTAAAATTCTTTAAGGCACGTCTCACCTTCCTTACCATGTAGGCTTCTTCATTACTATCCATGGAGGAGGAAGATTCTTCATCGGAGGAAGAGGGTATAGTCTCCTTCTTCTTCTTCTTTCCTTTTTCCACCACTAACGCTACTCCCCTTGGCTTTATGCACGGTTCTTTAATTATCCCTCCAAGCCTAGTCTCATGAAGTTCCATTGTTGAAAAAAATTCTTCTAGAGTACTTACCTCTAGATTCTTGGAGATGTAGAATGAATCTACCATGGAACTCTATTTTGAAGATCAGGGGAAGGCGTCTATGGCTTTCATGATCATATCCCATTTTGAAAGTTTTTCTCCTACATTTGATAAACCGGTTATTATTTCATTGAATCGAGAATGTAAATAAAGTACATTTTCTCCTTTTTCTAATTTGATGTTGCTTAATTGTGATCGGAGAAGGTCCTTTCTTGCTAGCTTTGCCTTAGAAGTGCCTTCATTAAGCTCTACAAGCTTTTCCCACATTTCCTTGGTGCTAGAGCATTCTCTAATTCTATTAATTTCTTATTTAGGGAGCACGTTGTATAGATTGTGCTTGATCTTTGAATTCGGAAGGTGCTCCTTTCTTTGCTTCTTTGTCCATCTTGACTTCTCTAATGGCTCCCCTTCTTCATCCCTAGGCAACTCGAAATCGTTTTCCATAATAAGTATTATATCAAAGTCGATCTCGAAGAATACCTCCATTCGTTTTTTCCACCAAGCGAATTCTCCTTTGAATTTAGGAGGATGAATGTTGGAGTCGGTCATCTCTTGTCGTTCTTGTGTTGGCGATTAGTCTGCGACAAGCTCCTCGCTCTGATACCACTTGTTGGAGGATCGGTGGCCGGCTAGAAGGGGGGGTGAATAGCCTTCTTGATGTTTGTCGATGTTAATCGTTCACTTAATCGTTTACAATCAAAGGTTAGCAGAGCGAAATAATAAAGTTAGATAATTAAGACAAAACAAATGAAGAGAGGAAACAAATGCAAACATCCCGATGTAACATGTTTCACGACCCTTGCCGTTAGTCCACAGACGATTCATTCTGTGAATCACTCCAATCCAAATCCACTAGTCTCTCCTTCAAGGTGGAGGTAAACCTTTCTTACAATCTCTCCCTCTTACAATAAGATTGAAATAAAAGCAAGTAAGAGGAGTAAAAATTGTGTGGGCACTTTGGGAGAACTTTAGAGTAGAAGAATTAACCTCTCAAAGTGACCCAAGGCCTCTTCTTATAGGGAAGAGGCCATTCTTCCCGTTGGGCACCGAGCAGTCGACTGATGCAGTCATCAGTCGACTGCTGTTGTAGTCATTGTCTCGCAATGGCCTTATCAACGTTGGCTTCCAACAAATGGTTCCCACATCAGTCGACTGATCATCCCTATCAGTCGACTGATGGAGCCATCAGTCGAGTGACCGAAGCGATCAGTCGACTCCAAAACCTTCTGTGCCCGAATTCACCTCGATCAGTCGACTGTCGTCCCTTGGCAGTCGACTGATGGTCGAGCAGTCGACTGCCAAACCCTAACAGTCGACTGTTGGGCCAGAAAAGCTTTGGTCGAACACCTGTCGAGTAACATCGACCCAGAGCAGTCGACTGGTGTCGGATAAAACCTCAAACAAATATTTGTTTGAGCATCCGACGGTCGGGTAAAACCTCAACCCACTTGTTTGAGCATCCAACACTTGACTTAGCCATTCGACCATGTTCACCTATGAGCTACATTACACTTCGCTCATTCTCTCATCTCCCTTAAAGTCCCTCGCCGAAGTTCTCTTCGTCCGACCACGTCCCTCGGATGCACCAAGCGCACTGCTTTACAATGCTATCCTTTGCGTCTCTCCCTAAAGTCTACTTCATTGGCATCACTCCAATGATGCTCGTTCGGCGATCCCTCGGATGCACCAAGCACACGGCTTCGCAATGCCGTCCTTCATAGACTTAAGGACCCGAGCCATGAGATGGTGAACCTACCAATGCTTTCGTCAAGCCAATCCCATCTGTGAATTACTTAGTCCTGCATGAATTCAACACACATATCAAATCACATAACAACCTAACTTGAACCCTTTGCCACACACATCAAAACCACATCATACATGGGTTGATTGCCCTAACAATCTCTCCCTTTTTGATGTGTGGCAATCCGTTTAAGTTAGGTAAAACAATATAAAAACACATAAGGAAGATAAGCATGTAAATCATACCTCTCCTTTAATACATGCAAACTTCCCCTTAACACATGCTAATTCTCTCCCCCTGGCATGATTAACTTAAACACAACCATTTCTCCCCCTTTGACACCATCAAAAACATTAACATATGTTATACAAGTTTGACATCAAGTCTAGGCAACGAAAATCACCAGAATCTGACTTAAAACATGATAAAATAGGTTACTATTCTCATGCATAGTACATCAGTCGACTGAATCAAAGCGCCAGTCGACTGGCACAAGTAAAAATAGAATTTCTGATTTCCGAACCGAATTTCAGAAATACATTAAAAATTCTAAATTTTTTGAAAAATCGTGAAATTTGGGGAACACATTTCTCATAAGTCCCTTTATCAATGAAAAATATTTTTTCATGAAAATGCATTCTATTTTCAAAAGTTTGGCAAAAACTCAAAGATGTTGAAGAACACTAAGTTTTTATCAACTTGAAAGCCTAGTTTTGCCTTGAAATGATTTAAACCATGAACATACAGATTATTAAACATAAAATGGTTTTAAAAACATTTGAAATATCCAACCATGATCTTTGGACAATATGTCTATAAATTAAACATATGTTTTCCCCATAATTGGTCTATTATTACTATGTCATGATACATCTAATGACCCATCAAAATATTATAATCATAAGTGAGTCATTTGTATCATCCTAATATCTCACCCATGCTATGTTTTCAATCAAGTTAGCGTATACTGAGTATGAGATGTACCTAAAGGTATTTATACTTAACCCTCACTTTCATGCAATTTCTACCAAGGTTAATTATTATCTAAAATGATCATGAGTCATATATTATGACCATACATCAAACATTACCATCCAAATCATAAATCATGATTATTTATCAAGTATAAAATCAAGCATAAATCATCATTTAAATATTCAATTCATGGGTTACACATTATCATCACCCAACACTAAGTTAAAAATTATCACCCACATCATCCTAAGTCAACCATTTAACAAGATATAAGTAAAGTCCAATTATGGTTGACTATCCTAGGTTCTCCTAACCCTTAAGTATGGACTTAGGAACCCAATATAGATTCTTTCCAATAGGGTTCACCAAGTATTCCTTTGGGATCTATTTCCTAGCTACCCTTATAGTTTTAGCTTGACCCCTAGCAATCAAACAATGGTAAGCCTTCTTATTCTTGGATCCCATATAACCTAAGCCCTTCTTGTTAAAGCTTGCCCTTTGGCTCACAATGATCATATTTAGGGTGTTGTAGCCAATTATAAATTTTTCTAGGGCCTTAGTCAAATGATCTACCTTTTCTCTTAAGGCCTTATTTTCTTCTACTAAGCATGCATCACTAGTCATAGAAGAAGAAACATTATTATTAACATTTAAATATGCATTTTCTAGTTTGTCTTCTAATTTCCTAATATCATCAAGCATGCATTTATTTTTCTTTTTACTCCTAAACAAATCTCTAGAAAGACTAGAAATCATAGAAACAATTTCTTGAGTAGGAAGATTTCTTGCCATACTCACCATATTTTCTTCTTCCTCCGATTCCGATGAGGATGCTCCCCCTACACTTGAGCTTGTTTCTTCTTTTTCGGAGGAGGAGGAGTCCAAGTCTTCTATTGCTATTAGTGCAAGGGTTGTGAAGGCTTGTTCTTCCTCAGATGAGGATGATGGATCATCCCACGTCACCGCTTTAAGGTTGTGGGGCTTTGACTTCTTCTTTTCTTTGAGCTTCTTCTCTTCTTCCTTTTTACCCTTCTTCTTGCTATCCTTTTTCTTCTCTTCTTCTTTTCTTTTGTTCAATAAGGGACACTCATCCCTCATGTCCCTCTCATTGGCAATTATAGCAAATGACCTTTCTCCTTGGGCTTCTTCCCCTATCATGAGATTTATTAAGCTTAAAATTCTTTAAGGCATTTCTCACCTTCCTTGCCATGTAGGCTTCTTCATTACTATCCATGGAGGAGGAAGATTCTTCATCGGAGGAAGAGGGTGGAGTCTCCTTCTTCTTCTTCTTTCCTTTTTCTGCCACTAACCCCTTTGGCTTTATGCTTGGTTCTTCAATTATGCCATCAAGCCTAGTCTCATGAAGTTCCATAGTCAAAAAGAATTATTCTAGAGTACTTACCTCTAGATTCTTGGAGATGTAGAATGAATCTACCATGGAACTCCATTTTGAAGATCGGGGGAAGGCATCTTTGGCTTTCATGATCATATCCCAATTTAAAGATTTTTCTCCTACACTTGATAAACCGCTTATTATTTCATTGAATCGAGAATGTATAGAAAGTACATTTTCTCCTTTTTCTAATTTGATGTTGCTTAATTGTGATTGGAGAAGGTCCCTTCTTGCAAGCTTTTCCTCGGAAGTGCCTTCATTAAGCACTACAAGCTTTTCCCACATTTCCTTGGCGCTAGAGCATTCTCCAATTCTATTAATTTCTTATTGAGGGAGCACATTGTATAGATGGTGCTTGGCCTTTGAATTCGCAAGGTGCTCTTCCCTTTGCTTCTTTGTCCATCTTGACTTCTCTAATGGCTCCCCTTCTTCATCCCTAGGCAACTCAAAATCGTTTTCCATAATAAGCATTATATCAAATTCGGTCTCGAAGAATACCTCCATTCGCTTTTTCCACCAAGCAAATTGTTCTTCGAATGTAGGCGGTTGAATGTTGGATCCAGCCATCTCTTATCGTGCTTGTGTTGGCGATTAGTCTACGACAAGCTCCTCGATCTGATACCACTTGTTGGAGGATCGGTGGACGGCTAGAGGGGGGGGTGAATAGCCTTCTTGATGTTCGTCGATGGTAATCGTTCGCTTAATCGTCTACAATCAAAGGTTAGCGGAGAGGAATAATAAAGTTAAAGACAATTAAGACAAAATAAATGAAGAAAGGAAACAAACGCAAACATGTCGATGTAACGTGGTTCATGGCCCTTGCCGCTAGTCCACGGACGATTCTTTCGGCGAATCACTCCAACCCAAATCCATTAGTCTCTCCTTCAAGGTGGAGGTAAACCTTTCTTAGAATCTCTCCCTCTTATAATAAGATTGAAATAAAAGAAAGTAAGAGGAGTAAAAATTGTGTGGGCACTTTGGGAGAACTTTAGAGTAGAAGCATTAACCTTTTAAAGTGACCCAAGGCCTCTTCTTATAGGGAAGAGGTCATTCTTCCCGTTGGGCATTGAGCAGTCGACTGATGCAGTCATCAGTCGACTACTTCTGTAGTCGTTGCCTTGCAACGTCCTTATCTATGTTGGCTTCCAACCAACAACTCCTACATCAGTCGATTGATCATCCCCATCAGTCGACTTATGGAGCCATCAGTCGAGTGACTGAGGCGATCAGTCGACTCCAAAACCTTCTGTGCCCGAATTCACCTCGATCAGTCGACTGATGGTCGAGCAGACAACTATTGGGCCAGAAAAGCTTTGGTCGAACACCGGTCGAGTGCCATCGACTCAGAGCAGTCGACTGATATCAGGTAAAACCTCAAACAAACATTTATTTGAGCATCTGATGGTTGGGTAAAACCTCAACCCACTTGGTTGAGCATCTAACACTTAATTTAGCCATTCGGCCAAGTTCACCTATGAGCTACATTACACTTCGCTCATTCTCTCATCTCCCTTGAAGTCCCTCGCCGAAGTTCTCTTTGTCCGGCCACGTCCCTCGGATGCACCAAGCGTATGACTTTGCAATGTCATCATTCGCCTCTCGCCCTGAAGTGTACTTCATTGGCTTCACTCCAATGCTTTTCGTCCGGCGATCCCTCAGATGCACCAAGCACATGACTTCGCAATACTATCCTTCACTGACTCAAGGACCCGAGCCATGAGATGGTGAACCTACCAATGCTTTCGTCAAGCCAATCCCATGTGTGAATTACTAAGTCCTGTACAACTTCAACACACATATCAAATCACATAACAACCTAACTTAAACCGTTTTCCACACACATCAAAACCACATCATACATGGGTTGATTGCTCTAATAGTGAATACCTTGTAAACCCAAGGAGCACCAATAGGTATTGAGTTCCTAGGAGCATGATCGATTCACGCTAAATGGGTTAGGTTGTGTCAACCTTGAATGGATGGGTAGTTAACCTAACCATAGCAAAGTTGGCACTTTAGGTCATTTCCAATGTAATGGGGTACTTGGAAATAAATATGAATTTGAATCCTAAAAGATTTTATGATGTGCAAATATCTTTAAGAATTGTTGAAAAATTGATCAAATTAGCACAATTAGGTTTGGAGGTCATAGTGTGTCATTTTAAATTTTTGGCACACTTGGGAGATAAGAAGTATTATGGAAAAATGAATTTTATCATAACAAATGGAAATTAATACTAAATTTTAGGTATTTTTATACATTTATCTTTTATTTGTCATACCTTGTTTGTCATTGCCATGTCATGACATCATATTTCTTTTTAAATCATATAATATGTCATGATAATGCTTAGGGTTAAGGTTTTATGTTATGTATATTTAGGTTCATATTATTGCCATGACATCATGATTATTGACACATGTTTATTTATGATATCTTATATGCCATAATCATCATTCATGCTTTTAAATTAATTGAAATTGATTTAAGGACTATGACATGATTTGAAGTCCCATGTATAAGGGAATCAAATAGTGTTGCCTAAGAAAATGCATGAGACCTTAGTTTAGGATGAAAAAAACCCACATCTCACATCACATTGACATGTGTCTGTATTCATACACTCTAGACACATGTAAGATGCTAGGAAATGAGTTAAGTTCAAGGTGCATAGATGTTGCATCTAGATGAACTCAAACTCATCATATACCATAGATGAATCATGAGGAAAGCTTATGTATAAGTCATGTGCATTAAGCCCATAGACCATGGTTCAATATAATATTTTAAAAAAATTTCAAAATCATTTTGAAAAACCTTGGTCTAGTCTAATCTTTTGATAGAAGTCACCATTGATGAAGTTGATACAAAGTAGGCTCAAAACAATGAAGTTTTTCTTATTTTTGAACTTTGTATCAATCTCACTATTTTATAGTATTTTATTTTTCAAATATTTTTCACCCATAATTATTGACATAAGTATTATACATATGAATTTTCGTGATTTTTCGAATTATGTATAATTACTTATGATTTTTGTAATTTCGATTTCTGAACATGATTTCTGCATTTGTAGAAATCAGTCGACTGCCATGGATGGAATTCGACTAGCATCAAGGGCAGTCGACTGTTGATTGACAGAGTCGACTGCTAATGCTGATTTCGGGTAAAAAAGAATGTTTATCCCATGTTTCAGCTATGTTAGGCTATCCTAACTGCTCTTAACCTTAGGATATGATTTGGAAAGCATTATACAGGATGAAAATCCATTGGATATAGATTGGGAGAGTTGTTTGGGTGTGTATCAATTTTAAGGTGTGTGAAAGTTTAAGTTTGAACTTTTGACCTTAATTTTGATGGTTTAGTGTTCCTATAGACTTAGGGACTCTCCAAGGATATTGTTGGTGCAATGGTCAAGGGGGAGCAAGCCCTTAGGGGGAGGTTATCCATCATGGGATGATGAACGTGTTCTTTCTCATGAGGGGGAGACTGTGGAGAATTTGGAGAGTTGAAGAGTTTGAAGGATTGCCTCTCTTTAGTGATATGAGACTTATCACTAGGAAGAGTGAAGACATCCTAGATGTTTTTGGACCAAGGGGGAGATTGTAAGATCTCATTGGGATATGAGACATTGACATCCTTGGGGAGAGAACCTTTTTGATGCATGTCAAAAAGGGGGAGAATTTGAGAGAATTATGAGAGAATTGATGGGAGAATGTAGAATTCCTAATTTGGATAATTGGGAGGATTGGATTGAGTTAGTGTTCTAACTTAAAGGTGTTGGTTTTTGTCAAACATCAAAAAGGGAAAGATTATTAGTGCAATCGGCCCAGGTCACGATTGACCAGACTCGAGTTTGACTCAAGTAGTGTTTTGATGTTTGACAATGAGTTAACCTTTGTTTGACAATGGGTTGACTGTATGGTTGACATGAGGTTAACTATATGATGGAGAACTTCATGTGGAACACTTGGCATGGAAAGTCCAACCATGGGTCTTGGCAATGGGAAAGTCTAAGTCTTGAGTACTTGGCATGGAAAGTCCAAGCATGGGTCTTGGTAAGGGAAAGTCCAAGCTTGAGTCTTGGCAATTAGAAAGTCCAACATGTGTTGGCATGGAAAGTCCAAGGGTTGATATTGGCAACGTAAAGGTCAATAGTGGAGTCTTGTCATCATAAGTCCAATGGTTGGTGACGTAAAGTTCAAGCGTGTGTCTTGGTAGCGTAAGCCCAATGTGCCTTGGCGGTGTAGACCAGCTTAGCATAACAATAGCCGATAGAAGCACCTAAAAGCTAGCATATGGATGAACAAGTCATGGATGACTTGGAGGGGTCCAAAAGGCGTGAAGCTGATAAAGGTGGCTAGAAGGCTTAGGTCTAGATTAAGGGCGGTCTAGCAAGTATGAGAGTATCATACTTGAGGCAAACCTCACGATTGAAGTGTAGCAGTCGACTAGGGTTATGGACCAGTCGACTGGTCAAGTGTTTTACACTTGGCAGCCAAGTCGACTCTGGGGAGTCGATTGGGATTATGGCCAGTCGACTAATGTGAGTTGACTGCGATCGAGTGGCTTGGGTAGTCGACTGCCATAGATGGCAGTCGACTGCTAGTCAAGGACAGGTGCACAGAATATTTCTGAGTCGATTGCTAAGGTTTGACAGTTGATTGGAGGCTATGAGCAGTTGATTGATGGGTCTGATCAGTATTCGTTGGAACTTTTCCAACATGGATTAAGTCATTGTGAGACAAGGGCTACAGGAGCAGTTGACTGATGGGTATGAGCAGTCGACTGCTAGGTGGAAATCAGTCTGAGTTGCAGCTTTATAAGGAGCACAAATGGTAGATTTTTGCCCATAATTCTTGGGGAGATTTGGAGGGGAATTGCTATTACATTCTATACCTTCAAGAGCAAACCAAAGCAATCAACAAGAAAGCAATCCAAAGCTCTTAGTATAAAGTTTTCTTTACTTGTATTTGCGCATTGCTTAGTTTACTTGTTGTATTTGATTGTATTACTTTTGTAATCATTTGTACGAGGTTTCTCCACCTTCAGATTGTTCTGAGGAGTGTATTGATTAGTGGTGGTGTTTGCATCACTAGAGCTCACCCCGTAGAGTAGGAATCCTAAGGTTTGAAACCACATTATATCGATTCTGTATGTGTGTGCTTGTATTGTCTTTATGCTTTTCTATTATTTCCACTGCATACTAATCAAATTGTAGCAAGCACGATCGAATTCCGTCAAGCAATGAAAATGCGCCATTCACCCCCTTTAGCGCTCACTGAAGTTCCAACATTGGGGTCTTTCGCTAAGGTTCATTTGAACTTATGCCGCCAAGACTACACACTCGGACTTTATATTGCTAAATCCTCACCCTTGGACTTCCCTGCCAAGATCCACTTGGACTTACGACGCTAAGACTACATACTTGGACATATACCGCCAAGTCCTCATCCTTGGATTTTTCTTGCCAAGACTTCACACTTGAACTTTATTTATCCCTATCACTTACCATTCATGTTAGATCACAAATATTGCCTAATTATAAATGATTATACAAATACCAAAAGATTAATACTTGAAGTATACTTGTATCAATAATCTCCCCCTTTTTGATGTTTGACAATCATTTAAGTTAGGTCTTTAAATATGCAATAACAACATCATATGCCACAATATGAATTCTAACTTAAATCTTCCCCTCTCCCCCTTCGACACACATCAAAAAGAGATAGGTAAATTTTCAAGAAATCATGTGTGAGTATGGGTTTTATTCCTTGAATTAAGGAAAAAATATACTTAAATCTCTCCTGTAATCCAAGACACATTCTAACTTTAACATGTTGAGCAAAGTATGAAAACATAGATAAAGGTATTGTTCGACTTTGCACCAACAATTATTCATGTGCACATAGGTTTTGGGTTTAGATATTGATAAGGTAAACCTCCCCCTTGACCATTGCATCAATTAGTCCTACTCCCCCTTAATCCTTAAATAATTATCATTTTAATGTTGTACTAATCATATCATAGGGTTAGGACTTCCTAGGACTAGTGGTAAATGGTTAAATCAAGCTTAAGTAACCAAAATCAGAGTTATTAGTCAACTCAAATGAACGCCAGTCGACTGGTATCTGAAGCAGTAGACTATTATTAATTGATACATGTAGTTTGGATTTTTAGTCAAAAATCAAAAATACATAATTAAATATAGGGGTGTCAAAAATTCACAAAATTTTGCAACACATTAGTTAGTCCATTTTCTATCAAGAAAAAATAGTTTGAAAAATATATCTCTTCTAGATCTCAAGATTGATATAAATTTTGAAACTAGCAAAAACTCTAATGGGGTTTTCAAACTTTGTACCATTTTTGCTTAACAAGCAAAAGCTATTTTTCAAAATACGATAAACATAGTTAAAAAGTTATTTTATTTGACATTTTCAACTATGTTCTTAGAGCTATGTGCACATCAATTATACACAAGTCTTCCAAATGATTGGTCCAATGAAGGATTCATGTCTCTAGATGTCACTTTGGTTCATAGTAATGCATCATAACAAGCATGATGAGCCAAATACATATTCCTAACATCTCACATGATGTCTAAGTAGCTCAATATAAAAATCATGGATTTTTAGGTATTTTGTGAGATGTATCAAGGTATAATCCTAAATTTAAGCTATAAGATTAGCAAATCTATACCAACTACTCTATAAAGCACATTCCAAGTTCTCTTTTTAGTGATGTAAATTCCGCTTTGGAGAGAGCCTTGGTGAAAATGTCAACAAGATTGGACTTAGATTCAATATAATTAAGTTCAATGTCTCTTCTTGCCACATGATATCTAATGAAGTGATGCTTCACTTCAATCTGCTTTGTCCTAGAGTGATGTACCAGATTTTTGGTCAAATTAATGGTATCACATTATCACAATAAACTTTGATTTTGGAGTAGTGTAGCTCATAATCCTCTAGAGTATGTCTCATCTAAAGCAATTGAGCCACACAACTACCCATGACCATATATTCATCCTTAGTTGTAGACAAAGCAACATGTTAGTATTAGCCTTTAGTGTCAATCAATTATGAGATGATTGATAAGGGAAACTCATATTTCATAATAAAGGCAAAGTTTATGGTTGTTGTATTTACTTCATTGATGTGTCATTTGAATAAATATAACAATATCCAAGGGTAGTTGGTTCTAGTCTACGACATATCAAGTTGGTGACTTGATTGTGGGATATTATATATATATATATATATATATATATATAACACTACTCGTAACTGTTCCTAGTCAAGTATTAATATACCAAGATAATATTAATACGTTGAGACTAGCATATAGGTCAACTGATGAATTAATCTCACAAGTCATGTATATAGGATATAAAGTTGACATATGGGTATGTATTAGAGAATACGTACCAAACTAAACCGACATGAGAATATTTCATGGATCGTCATATGAGTGTCATAAACATTCTCATAGTGAATATTGGTATGAATAATTCTTAAACCTGAAATCACTACTATTCCCTACATAAGGAGTTATATACTTTGGTATCGACAAATGTCACTTGTAACAAGGTGGACTATAAAATCGATCACTGGGTATGCAATGAATTATGCGGAGTAGTGTGAGTGATAGAGATGGGATCTATCCCTTCCATATGACGAAAGTGATATCTATGGGTCCCTTGATAAAGTAAGTTAATATTAGATATTGAGCTCATTTGATTAAGATAGTGTACTTGGAGATCAAGAAATACAAAGATTGATAAGAGGATGACATGATCTATGCCTCATTGATCAATCTATCTATCAAGGATAAAAGGATTGAGTCCTATAAGATAATAGTCATAGAAAGGTTATGTCGGATCTCGATATTCTTGTCACTTGGGTAGCAATGATACATTTCTAGATGCTTCTCATTGCTTATGTTTTTAAAAGGGGTTTTAGAGACATTGCCAACATCACAAGAACCTATAGGGTCACACACAAAGTACATATTATTTTAGAAATGAGTTCATTTTAGTTTGACTAAAAGGAACCATTAGGATCATCAGATGGACTAGATTGAGTTAGACTCATTGCTTGGTTGAAACTTGAGTTAGACTCAAATTAATCTAATTGAAGAAGATGAATGGATATGGATTCATCATGCATGATTAATGTGGAATAATCATGAATAGAAGAAGATGAATGGATTTGTATTCATCATGCATGATTAATGTGGATTAATCATGCATTGAAGAGAAAATACAAAAAGATGCAAAACCTTTCGTATTCATGGGATAAATATAAAAGGTCTTTGGATCATGATGCTTAATTTGGGTGCCTTTTGTTCATCTTCTAGTCTTCTTGGCCGAAACTTTTTCCTCTCCTTTTGGGCAAAAGCTTTTGTGGCGTTGCTAGCACAACCAAAGGCTTCTTCTTCTCCAAAGAGAGTGCTCGTGTGGGTAACATAGAGGCGCGACCATCCTGATCACGCTGAGATCCATTTGAAGAGTTGTTGTCGGGATTGCGAAAGGATACACATCAAGGGTAATCTCTCAACTAGATGTATTTGTAAGAACGATCAATATTATATATACACATGGATCTCTAGAGGGATCCAATTTCTGCTGCATTTTTGCGATGGGTTTTTCGCATAAGATCCCTAGACAACACATGGTTTCTTTCTACTACTCCAACTTACTAAGGAGGATCCAAGAAATTGGCATCCACCACTAGTGCTTTTCCGATCCAATTTGTAACCCGCATGATCGGAATTGGTGTACCCAACCAAATCAAAAGTTTGAGTCCTAGGGTACCATAGACCTACATTAAGAGTTCCCTTGATATATCATAAAATTATTTTGACCATTACTAGATGGGACCCTTTGACATAAAATTGGTATCTTACACACATACCTACTGCAAATAATATATTGGGTCTACTAGTGATTAGGTATAATAAGCTACCAATCATACTCCTATAAGTTTTGAGTCTTTTAATTTTCCATCTAGATCATTGTCTATTTTAGTGTTAGTTCTCATAGGAGTAGGCACTACCTTAACATTTTCTAAACCAAATTTCTTAATGATTTCTTTGGCATATTTGGTTTGATAAACATAGGTTCCTTCACTAGTTTGTTTGACTTGTAGGTCTGAGAAAAAGTTCAATTCTTCTACTAGACTCATTTCAAATTCATTTTTCATATTTTTGATGAAGTCTTGGAGAAGTTCATCATTTTTTGACCCAAATATGATGTCATCAACATACACTTGAGTAACAAAGATATCTTTTTCTTTGGACTTTAGGAATAATGTTTAGTCAACTTGGCCTCCTCTAAAGTCCATAGAGATTAGGAAAGATGAGAGTCTTTTATACCAAGCCCGGGGAGTTTATTTTAACCCATATAAGGCTTTCTTAAGCCTATAAATATGGTTTGGGTAATCTATAATCTCAAACTCAGGTTGTTTCTCCACATAGACCTCTTCCTTAATGAACCCATTTAGAAATACCAATTTCAAATCAATTTGATAGAGTTTGAAATCCATGTGAGCGGCATACCCTAATAGGATTCGAGTAGACTCTAATCTAGCTACCAGAGCATAGGTCTCATCATAATCAAGTCCTTCAACTTGATTAAACCCTCGGGCCACTAACCTAGCCTTGTTCCTAGTGATTTTTCCTTGATAATCCAACTTGTTCCTAAAGACCCATCTTGTGGTAACAATTGTGCTATTATTGGGCTGATAGCTTCATTTTTATTGCGTTGTTTTGACTTATGGATCAGACATTTTAGGCTCTTTGATGTGGGTAATTACTGTTATTTGGTATATTTTTTACATATTGAATCTTTTTGTCATTAATTGTGTAATTCCTATAATTTCAGAATTATTTTTCATAAGTTGGATGTGATCTTGTAGGAAACACAAAGAGGGCCTATTTGGAGCGATCGGAATTGTCCATCTAGATTTGAATCAATCACAATCGTTGGATGGAGCAACCTAATTAAGCAAATGATTGATTCATCAAACCATAGATATAATTGATGGCTAAGATTTGAGGGGCATTTGATTGGATGACCACAGAAATAAGCTTAATTGTCATTCTTTTCTCCGCACGAGAAGAACAGAAGTGCGACCTTCTTCCCCAAAATCGCCGCTTGTGCGATTTTCTCTTCACGACGACAACGGTAGATTCTAGCAGCCATCTCCGATGACCCTTCCTTTCATCCAGCCGACAACTATCCCACTCCCCTCCTCTGCATCGACAGAAACTCAGATGCGGTGGTTTGGCAGTGGAGTTGAGCAGCGATAGGAGTTTCGATCATCTTCCCCGCAACACTACACCGCCTAGTGATCGGAGTTGAGATGACTCAACTGGACATGGTTTGAAAGGATGAGGTTAACTTCTACTGCGGTGGTTCAGCAACATGATAACTACCATTTTATCGCATTATTTTGGTCCTTAATATCAATGTTTTTATCCACTCGAGTGATTTATTGTTGATTATTAGCATGTTTTATTAGTTTGGATTCATTTTGGACCTTATTGTAAATTCTCTTAAATTTTGGACTTATATGCAAATTTTATCTTTGTTTGTAGGAGATCGAGATAAGCCAATGGACTAGACTCAAGTCAGATCAAATATGGCTTCATCTAGGGTCATAATAGGCATTTCAAGCTGACTTAATCAGAACCATTCATCAAGATATGAAGTAATTTAATCAAGGGACAATATCTGATCAATCTGGACCATCCAATGTGATTGGTTTGATCTGAGACATTAATTCGGATCTGAAGCAATCCGGCTCATACATTAAGATCCACACATCTTGGTCGTTCATCCGGACCATTCGATCTAAGCCATTCATTCAGATCTGACCAAATCCGTCCATCTCAAATCGGAGTAATTTCAGCTGTTGGATGCACAACCCCTAAATCGATTAATCAAGGCATTTAACCCTAGCTTTAATTGGACGGTTGAGATTGAAGGGGCTTTAATTGGATGGTCAAGGAAATTCACTTAAGAAAATCAACATCTTCCCCAAATCTGGCATCGCGCGACACACAGACGCGGCGGGGACTTCATATTCCTCCTCGCGCAAGCGGAGGAAATGGGAACTGGGATCGCGGCTTCTGCTCCGTCGGAATCAGCTCGTCACTGATCATCTCCCCATCGAGAGCCCTCGCTCATGCTATCATAGCCCTTCCACCGCCACCTTCTTCATTGGATCTGACGAAGAATCGTTCCATCAGAAATCTCTGATGAGTTCTTCACCTTCAGTCGGTTGTCCCCTCCTTCTGTGAATTCACGAAGGAGTTCTGCCTTGACAACAGTCTCCTAGCTTCATCGGATTCGAGAGAGCAAGGAGACACCACTAGATTTCCAAATTTGGGAGTTTGCACCATCCCGCACCATCCTTTTTCTCTAGAGACTCAATTGAGCTCCGTTGAACTCGTTGGGTTTTTTCTGCTCATTATTTGGGCGTACCTCAGTGGGATGATCGTTTACTTATTGTTTCGTGCATTAATTTGATAGTTGCCAATTCCTTATACTTGATATTGGAAATTTTTTTAGTTGTGTAGTTGTTTGTTTAACTTGCATTCCTAGTGTTTGATGAATTACTATTTAGAATAGTTTTTACTTTCAGCATTTAATTGTTGAATACATAATTTATCTTCATTGTTATACTTTATCTCTTTAATTTTTGTTATCCATGTAGTTGCATAATCTTCAAATCCAAACCCCCATCCTATTAAGAAAAACCTTAACTCTAGCATTGACTTACACCGTTACCTTCCGTGGGAGACGATCCGGGCCATTCCCTATGTTATTTTGGCATAGAGAGGGTTTGGTAATTAAATTGTTAGGCTTCGCCTACCAATTTTTGGCGCCGTTGCCGGGGAAGTTTGTTAGCGGTGTTAGTTAGTTGTTAGAGTTGCAATAATTTCTTTTAGATATTCTTTCTTGTTTTAGCTTTCTAATCTTTTACTTTTGTGCAGTGCATGACAAGATCATCCAGTGAGGATTTACTTGAGCTTGACCCAGAAATTGATCTGACTTTTCACGCACTACAGCGAGCACACCGGATTTCAACTACAAGTGAGAGTGCTAGTCTTGTGGGACTTGATTCGGATATGGCAAACAATCGAACACTTAGGGAGCTCGCAGCACTAGATGTTTCCTATCATTCATTGTGTATTCAGTATCTAGACCTTGATGTAGACTTTGAGCTGTAATATGGGATTATTCATCTTCTACCTAAATTCAATGGATCGGCTGGAGAAGATCCTACCCGACACTTACAGGAGGTCCATGCGATTTGTTCCACCATGAAACTACATGGCATCAGTGAGGAGGATATTAGCTTAAGAGCTTTTCCATTTTCATTAGCGAGAGGAGCAAAGGATTGGCTTTATGGTTTACCACTCGGATCTATCACATGTTGGGCTGAGATGAAGAGATCATTACTAGAGAAATTTTTTCCAGCTTCACAATCTGCGGCTATCAGAAGAAGTATCTGTGCAATTCAACAGCTGACAGGAGAGACATTGCATGAGTATTGGGAGAGTTTTGAAAAGCTATGTACCATTTGTCCTCATCACCAGCTTAGTGAGCAGATACTCATTTAGTCATTCTATGAGGGACCACTTCCTATGGATCGATGTATGATCGACGCAGCTAGTGGGGGAGCACTGGTAAACAAGACACTTGAAGAAGCAAGGGAGCTCATCTCAATTATGGCAACCAATGCATAGCAGTTTAGGAGCAGACAGTTGCTTACCAGAGGGGTGAATGAGATTCTAGTGCCTAGAATAGATAACCAGGAGCTTAAGACTGAATTGTAGGAGCTAACTTCAATGGTTAGACAGATAGCTCTGAAGCAGGCTCAACAACCATTGATGCAATCTATTCAGCCGGTGAGCACCTATGGGATTTGTTCTAGTTCCACTCATTTGACCGATGTTTGCCCCATGTTACAACAAGAAGGGAGTTCTAACTTTATGGATCAGGCAGCTGCAGCAAATGTTTTTCAACCAAGCTCTCAATTTTATCAGTCACAACTTGGGTATAGGCAATATGATCCCATGTCTCCCACTTACAACCCAGGATGGAGAGATCACCCAAATTTGAGGTATGGAAATGTGCATCATCAACAACAACAGTCATTTCAGCCACCTCCAGCATTTCAGAGACCATTTTTTGTTCATCAGAATGCAACTCTAGTTAAACCACAACAGACTCAACCTACCAGACTAGAGGCTTCAGTGCAAAAATTGGAGGAGCTTGTGCAGCAGATGCAACAGCAGATGTAGTAGCAGATGCAGCAGCAGATGCAACAGTAGATACAACAACAACAGAGGATGGATACATCCATGCAGAATCTGGAGAGACAGCTTAGTCAAATAGCATCAAACATTACGCAGTCTCAGTCATAGGGGTCCAGTCAATTACCTTCGCAAACTATTCCGAACCCCAGAGGGAATGTTAGTGCCATCACATTGCAGAGTGGTAAGACTACTTCTGACCCAGCAACATCTGCACCAGTGCCAGTTTCAGATTCGGTATGTGAGGAGTAGAGAGATGTTTCACGGACCATATCGAATACCTCAGTGCCTTTTCCATTTCCTCAGAGGCTAGTACCTTTAAGAAGAAACAGTGATGCAGACAAGGCAGAGGAACTTTAGGAGCTTGTGGACACATTTATTAAGGTGGAAGTGAATATTCCATTGTTGAGAGTCTTAAAGCACATCCCAAAATATGCCAAGTTTCTGAAAGATTTGTGCATTCATAAGAGGAAGCTTAAGGGGAATGAGTTGGTCACCATGGGGAGGAATGTATCAAGTATGATTCAGCCGATGCCTCAAAAGTGCAAGGATCCTGGTGTATTTACCGTGCCATGTGTGATTGGAGACAACACTTTTGGAGATGCTATGCTAGACCTAGGAGCTTCCATTAATGTTATGCCTAAGTCTATTTTTCAGGCGCTTGGTATTGGCTCACTTCAGGCCACCGGAGTTGTTATAGAGTTGGCCAACCGTAGTTTCGCGCACCCAGCAGGAGTGATAGAGGATGTATTAGTCAGGGTAAAGGAGTTAATTTTTTCAGTAGATTTCTATATTTTGGATATGGAGGGAGATGCAACTTCAAGCCAACCTCCATTGATTCTTGGACGACCGTTCCTGAAGACAGCAAGGACAAAAATCGATGTACACGCATGAATGCTTACCATGGAGTTTGGCGACACAGTTGTTTAGTTTAGTATTCCAGATGCGATGAGATATCCCGTTGAGGATCATTCACTTTTGAGCATAGACGTGCTGGATGAGTTAGATTGTGAGGAGGCTGAGCATTTTGACACAGATTGGGTGAGCAGGTTTGACAATGCAGATATTTCATTGGGAGACATTGGTTGCGATGCAGGTGATGCAGAGGATGATGTTGGTTGCTTAGATTTACTCTGTGAGACTATTTTTGCTAAGGAAGCAAAGGTATTTACAGAGGAAGCAGATTTCGAAAAATCGCTTCCAAGGACTGTTCAGCCACTGAGAATGGAATTGAAAGCATTGCCTGAGCACCTTAAGTATGCTAGAGATCTTGAGATAGGGCAGGAGCAACATTTGCTAGACTTCTCAGGCACTATCAGAAGGCTATCGGGTGGACAATTGATGATATACCTAGTATTAGTCCCACTTTGGGTATGCACCAGATTTTCTTAGAAGACGGAATGAAGACATTGAGGCAACCACAGCGTACACTAAACCCACTTATATCAAAGGTTGTCAAGACAGAGATAACGAAGCTTCTTCGAGCTAGTATCATATACTTCATTTCTGACAATCAGTGGGTCAGTCTCGTGGATGTAGTGCCAAAGAAGTCCGGTATCACCATGATAGCAAACCGACATGACGAGATGATCTCCACACGACCGTAGAATGCATGGAGAGTCTGTATTTATTATCGCAAGCTGAACCAGGCCACCAGGAAAGATCACTATCCCCTACCATTTATTGATCAGATGTTGGAGAGGCTGGGAGTGATGTCTTTCTATTGCTTCTTGGATGGCTATACAGGCTATTTTCAGATTCCCATAGCGCTAGAGGATCAGGAAAAGACTACCTTTACATGGCCATTCGGGACTTTTGCATATCGACGTATGCCATTTGGGCTCTACAACGCTCTAGGTACTTTCCAGCAATGTATGGTAAGTATTTTTTTTTATCTATTAGAGCATTGCATGGAAGTTTTCATGTATGATTTCACTGTATATGACACCTCATTTGATACTTGATTGGATAGCTTGTCACGAGTCTTGCATAGGTGTGTAGAGACTGACCTGGTATTAAATTTTGAAAAATGTCATTTCATAATTACACATGGCATAGTCTTAGGTCATATAGTCTCTAGGAAGGGTTTTGAAGTAGATCCTGCAAAAATCGATACTATTTCTTTGCTATCTTACCCCACATGCGTGTGGGCAGTGCATTCTTTTCTTGGACATGCAGGTTTCTACAGGCGGTTCATCAGAAATTTCAGTAAGATTGCCCTTCCATTGTTCAGATTGAAGGGTTTTGTTTATCGAGTCCGTGAGGGGAAACTTTAATTCCCACTTCACAGTGGTCATTTGTTCATGGCGATCCCCTCGATGTCCCCAGATTAAAAAAAAATTAATTCTAGAAAAAAAGGATTGCCCAAACAACCAAGTCATCGTCGTGATATTCGTTTAGAGAGGTCACTTGAACAAACTAGTTGTTCAAGCGACCATCCTCTAATTCTACGAGTAGCCGCGGAATAGACGATGTCCGGATCGCCGGTTTTTGTGTTTATGCTCGGGATCCAAGTATTATTTAGTCATATACAGATTTATATCATGCTCATAATTGAAAAACAAATACAAATATGTAACATATAAAAATTAGAGAATCGATATACCTCTCGATCTTCTAATGTATGTCCTTCCTCCTTTCGGACGTCGTGTGGGCGACGCTCTACCAAAAGTCGAAGCTCCTAGATTGCAAATCTTCCTTCCTTGCTCTTCCAAAGCAAGAGGAAGAATAGAAACAAAGCTCTTCTCCTTCCTATAGCTAACCAACAAGCAACAAGGAGAATGCTTGCCGTCGGCCAACAAGGAGAAGGAGATAATGGTGGAAACCGGCCAAGACACAAAGGGAAAACCCTATATCTTGTTTCCACCACCTAAGGAGAAGGAGAAGGGGTCTTTGGATGCCGGCCAAGGGATGGGAAAGGGCTGTGGGCGCCGGCCACCAAAAGAGAGGAAGAAGAAGCCAAACTACTTCCTTATTTGGTGCCACCCAAGCCTCCTAAACCCTAAGCCTCCAAACCCTAATCCTAGCTCTCCTTATGGCCGGCCATGGAAGTGGGGAAGAAGATTAGGATGAGCACAATACAAGGTCAAGGGAAGATGGAAGGAACCGGCCACACCTTAGGAGGAAGAAGAAAAACTCCACCTTGAGTTGCCGCCCATCCATAGCTCCCAAAACCCTAGCCATCCAAACCTAATCCTAAACCAACTAGGATTCCTAGCCTCCAAAGGAAGCAAACCCTAATCCCCTTAAGCCATCATCTTCATGCTGCCCACTTCATGATCTCTATTTATAGAGTTGGGCTCAAGCCATGATTTAATCTCCTCCATTGGTTCTAGGAATTTAATCTCAACCGTCGGATCTAGAGATTTAATCTCAACCGTCGGATCTAGAGATTTAATCTCTACCTTTGGATCTAGAGTTTTGTTTTCATCCATTGGATCTAAGCTTCATGAGGTGTTAATAGGCTACATTAGGGACCAAAAGGAGGAGTTGGATCTTGGGCACCCATGGATCAAGCCCACATAAAGTCCGATCCACTAATGATGATCCAATCCACTAAAGGATCATCATTGATCTACCTCACCAACCCCCATATGATAATATGGGCTCCATATATTATTTGTACATTTTCTCCCCATGTTTAAGATCTCGAATGTCCGTCGATCAATTAATTTACTGACCATTAATTAATCAACATCTAATTCCTTGAGTAGTACCATTCAACATTTTCATCATGCTGGACCAAGTCCACTTGTAGGGTTTACATGATGAACCTTATGAGATCCTCAAGGGGACATCATCATCCTAATATATATAGGATACGGTTTCCTCCTATAATCAACGACACACCATATAAATAATATCATCTCCCAACTTACCGAGCTTATCGATTTAATCTATAAATCTCGCCCATTGGTAAATCAAAGAGATGAGTACTAAGTATAGGTGCCCGTTATTATATCGGGATTAAGAGCATGTACTAAATAATATCTTAGGTCCGATTCGATTATGTAGTCAGCAATAAATCGAATCACCTCTATGTCGGTCCTGCTCAATACACACAAAGTGCACTAGTGTGATTCTATGGTCAAGACAAACCAATACCAAATCACACTACAACCATTCCGATGGTTTGTCCAAAGCCATCTCGATTGTGAGCCTTTACTTATACTTTACAAGGAGCCGATAACATGGTGTTCTGTGTGACACCACACACCATGTTATCTACAATGTAATGTATTAGACAATATTGCATAACTATGCAAACAATGATCATGTGATTCTTATTTCAACATAAAGATGTTCATACAAAAGATAGACTTTTCAGTATACATCCCTACAATCTCCCACTTATACTAAAAGACTATGCTGTCCTTAAAGTTCCATACATTTGATCCCCATTTCCTCCACATGCCTATCAAAAGCTCTCTCCGGAAGGGCCTTAGTGAAAGGATCTGCCAGGTTATCCTCCGATGCAATCTTGGCCACAATAACTTCTCCTCTCTTTACGATTTCTCGTATCAGGTGGTACTTGCACTCTATGTGTTTACTAGCCTTATGGGCTCGTGGTTCCTTCGAGTTTGCAACTGCACCACTATTATCACAATAAATTATGATAGTTCTGGGAAAACCAGGAATCACATCCAAGTCCATCAGGAAGTTCCTGAGCCATACAACTTCTTTAGCCACCTCAGAGGCCGCCACATACTTGGCTTCCATGGTGGAGTCCGCCACGCACTTCTACTTGACACTCCTCCATACAATGGCTCCATCTCCCAAAGTAAACACAAAACCTGAGGTAGACTTACTGTTATCCCTATCAGATTGGAAGTCAGAATCCGTGTAACCCACAGGGAGTAATTGGTCTGCCTGGTAAACCAGCATATAATCCCTAGTCCTTCTTAGGTACTTCAATATATGCTTTACCGCAGTCGAATGTCCCTGTCCTGGATTACTCTGATATTTGCTGACCATGCCCATGACAAAGCAAATATCTGGTCTCGTACAGAGCATCGCATATATGAGGCTTTCTACTGCCGAAGCATAAGGAACCGCCTTCATCTCCTCTATCTCCTCAGATGATCTAGGACACATCTCCTTAGATAAAGGAACTCCATGCCTGAAAGGTAGAAAACCCTTCTTGGAGTTCTGCATGCTAAAACGCTCCATAATTGTGTCTATGTATGAATCTTGGGATAAGCACAACATCCTTTTCCTGCGATCCATGATAACCTTGATCCCAAGGATGTGTCCCACCTCTCCCAAGTCCTTCATATCAAACTATTTGGACAACCATACCCTTACGTCCGATAACACCTTGATATTGTTGCCAATCAACAAAATGTCATCTACGTATAGTACAAGAAATACCACTACATTTCCGTCACATCTCTTGTATACACAAGACTCATCCAGACTTTGAATAAATCCATAAGACTGGATCACCTCATCAAAGCAGATGTACCAAGACCTCGGAGCTTGTTTCAATCCATAAATGGACCGATTTAGCTTACATGCAAGATGCTCTTTGCTCTTAGCAATGAATCCCTCTGGTTGTTTCATGTAGATGTTTTCCTCAAGACTTCCATTAAGGAAAGTTGTCTTGACATCCATCTGCCACACCTCATAATCCATATGAGCTACTATGCATAAGAGAATCCGGATAGACTTAAGCATGGCTACCGGCGAAAAGGTATCCTCATAATCGATACCCTCTTTCTGAGTATACCCCTTCGCAACAAGCCTCGCTTTGAAGGTCTCAACCTTCCCATCTATTCCTCTCTTTCTCTTATAGATCCACTTGCATCCAATGGTTTTTACACCATCGGGTGGTTCTACTAGCTCCCAGACCTAATTTGAATCCATAGATTCAATCTCAGCATTCATTGCACTTTGCCAAGATACTGCATCTTTATCTTGGATTGCCTCGTCATATGTCCAGGGATCAGGTTCATGTTCGTCAGGGACCAAATCAAAATATTCTCCCAAGAACATGAATCTATCAAGCTGTCTCACAACCCTCCCACTACGACGAGGTATCACCTGTGTATCCTCTGTGACACGCAGTGCAGTGACATGTGGTATATCCTCTTGTTCCGGTGGTACTAAAGAAGTGACTTCCTTTTTTAACTCCTCCAGAACAATTTTACTCTTGGGCTTGTGGCTCATCACATGGTCTTCCTCTAGAAATCTGGCGTTCGTGCTAACGATCACCCTCTGATCTCTAGGACTATAAAACAATCCACCCTTCGTTCCCCTGGGATAGCCAACGAACAAGCATACTTCTGTACGAGGTTCCAACTTACCAACATCTGCCTTCAGTACATGTGCTGGACTCCCCCATATCCGAATATGTCTTAGACTAGGCTTTCACCCAGTCCACAACTCTGTGGGAGTAGAAGTGATTTAGATGGAACCAAGTTCAGAATGTATACCGCCGTATCTAGAGCATATCCCCAGAATGAATCTGGCAAGTCAGAATAACTCATCATCAATCTAACCATCTTCATAAGAGTCCTATTCCTTCGCTCTGTTACACCGTTCTGCTGGGGTGTGCCAGGTGCAGTCAATTGAGATTGAATTCCAACCTCTGATAAGTAGTTCCTAAACTCTCCCAAGAGGTACTCACCGCCACGATCAGATCGTAGTGTCTTGATACTTTTACCTTGACGTTTCTCCACATCAACCTTGAATTCTTTGAACTTGTCAAAGCATTCAGACTTGCGGCGTATCAGGTAAATGTATCCATATCTTGAGTAATCTTCTATAAAAGAGACGAAATACTCAAAACCACCTCTAGCCTAGATAGACATAGGACCACACAAATTAGAATGAACCAATTCTAACACATCTTTGGCTCTATACCCCTTGGCCTTAAAAGGCCTCTTGGTCATCTTACCCTCCAAGCAAGATTCACAGGTTGGGAGATCCTCCACCACTAATGAACCCAAAGGTCCATCAGCTATCAACCTTTGAATTCTGCTTAGGTTAATGTGACCAAGCCTAAGATGCCAAAGATATGTTTGGTTCATCTTCGAAGGTTCTTTTCTCTTATTGGAATTAGAAGATGAGTTATTAACTTCAATTTGCATCGTTGGAGGTTTTGGTTCAAGTGTATACAAATTTCCTATCAATGTACCTGAACAGATATTCTCCCTATTCCTTTTTATAACAGCTCTGTCATTAAAAGAAATAGAATATCCATCCATAAACAATTTAGAAACTAATACTAAGTTCTTTCTAAATAAAGGTACATAAAGGAAATTTTCCAGAACCTAAGTTTTATAAAACTTCTCCCATTGCAATAGCTGACATCTTCATAGCATTGCCCAAGTAAATGGTAATCTCCCTTTTAGCTAGTCGTCGGGTTTCCTGGAACCCCTGCAAAGTGTTGCAAACATGATTAGTGGCTCCCGTATCTACACACCAGGTGCCAGTAGATATCACCGCTAATCATGTTTCAACGACTAGACCAAAGGATATACCTTTGTTCTGCTTTGGATTGGGATAGTCCTTCTTCTAAGGTCCATCCTGCTTATAAGTGAAGTACTTGCCTTTCGGCTTCTTCACTCCTCCCTGAGATCCTCCCACCACCATTGCTCCACCTTGTTTCTCCTTCTTGCCTTTCGGCTTAGAAGTAGAATCCGTTTTTTTGAGCAACCATGGCTTGAGGACACTCTTCGAAGAGTGCATACTTGTACTCCTAAGCAGATAAGATAATATCTAGATTCTTTTCCAATCAACATTATCTGGGTACAGTAAGTTTATTTCCTTTAGTATCATAGTAAGTGGACCGAAAGTCATTTTTGAAAATCCTAAGAATCACATAGATCATTAGTGTAGATTTTAAAAAATTATTGATTCCTCAAACAATAAAATTTCAAAATCAACCAACACCTCAAAACTCCGAGAATATCATATGCCACAATAGTGTGGATGTATACGAATTCTACATTTGTAAGAGGAGGTTTTACCCATTAATTTTACTATCTTGTCAACCTAACTTTTTGACAAGTAAAATTAATAGTTGGTTTCTCTTCGGCCCTACAAATAAAAGCAGTGACTCCGATGGGGAGGATACTTATATTTGTATCTAAGTGTTCACCATCACTCAGTACCAAGGTAATTATCTTGGGTTATGTGCCTTACGATGGGAAAGTACACATGCTCCTTAATAATTTCCAATAACAATATTCGACCTTGTGATCCACAAATAAATCCATCCAATATGGAGGAAGGCACTCAGAGCCGATGCGCAAGTTTGTTTGCATCACTTGTCAAATTGTAATGGAGGCCGTGGGAATTTTAAAAAATTCCCTCTCCCACTTAGTAATTTGAAATTGAGGAATTTTCCTAGCCTACGACATACATATCAAACAAAAAGCAATAAATATGAAAAATAAATTATTTTCTAACTATTATGGCTTTTGTCTTCAATATGACTCCCGTCGCATCGCCATCTCGTCCGCTCCTCCTACGCCATGTACGAGCCATCCGGAGATCTGAGCCGAGACTAAAACATATTTTAATTTACATCCATCGATCCTATACTCCACGAGGGAGTGTACATGAAATCTAGATCAAAAGTAAAATAAAATAAAGAGTGGCTAAACAATGCCATATTTAATTTACAAAAACTAAATATTAGCCTCGTCAACCCCGAGGATTTAACAAAATAAATATTTACACACATACAATCAAATACACACATATGGCCATAATAGTCGGATCTTATGCCTGCAACCAAAGAGTTAAACAACACATATCCTACTATTATCCAGCACATATAATATATGAAAAAGTGTATAAAAATTAACCGAATCCTAAACACACAAAACCGGAAACCTTGGCTCTGATACCAATTGAAGGGTTTTGTTTATCGAGTCCGTGAGGGGAAACTTCGCTTCCCACTTCACCTTGGTCGTTTGTTCATGGCGATCCCCCCGATGTCCCCAGATTAAAAAAAATTTAATCCTAGACAAAAAGGATTGCCCAAACAACCAAGTCATCGTCGTGCTATTCATTTAGAGAGGTCACTTGAACAAACTAGTTGTTCAAGCGACCATCCTCTATTTTACGAGTAGCCGCGGAATAGACGATGTCCGGATTGCCGGTTTTTGTGTTTATGCTTGGGATCCAAGTATTATTTATCCATATACAAATTTATATCATTCTCATAATTGAAAAACAAATACAAACATGTAACATATAAAAATTAGAGAATCGATATACCTCTCGATCTTCTAATGTATGTCCTTCCTCCTTTCGGACGTTGTGTGGGCGACGCTCTACCAAAAGTAGAAGCTCCTAGATCGTAAATCTTCCTTCCTTGCTCTTCCAAAGCAAGAGGAAGAATAGAAACAAAGCTCTTCTCCTTCCTATAGCTAACCAACAAGCAACAAGGAGAATGTTTGCCGTCGGCCAACAAGGAGAAGGAGATAATGGTGGAAACCGACCAAGACACCAAGGGAAAACCCTATATCTTGTTTCTACCACCTAAGGAGAAGGAGAAGGGGTCTTTGGATGCCGGCCAAGGGATGGGAAAGGGCTGTGGGCGCCGGCCACCAAAAGAGAGGAAGAAGAAACCAAACTACCTCCTTATTTGGTGCCACCCAAGCCTCCTAAACCCTAAGCCTCCAAACCCTAATCCTAGCTCTCCTTATGGCCGACCATGGAAGTGGGGAAGAAGATTAGGATGAGCACAATCCAAGGTAGAGGAAAGATGGAAGGAACCGGCCACACCTTAGGAGGAAGAAGAAAAACTCCACCATGAGTTGCCGCCCACCCATAGCTCCCAAAACCCTAGCCACCCAAACCTAATCCTAAACCAACTAGGATTCCTAGCCTCCAAAGGAAGCAAACCCTAATCCCCTTAAGCCATCATCTTCTTGCTGCCCACTTCATGATCTCTATTTATAGAGTTGGGCTCAAGCCATGATTTAATCTCCTCCATTGGTTCTAGGGATTTAATCTCAACCGTCGGATCTAGAGATTTAATCTCAACCGTCGGATCTAGAGATTTAATCTCTACCTTTGGATCTAGAGTTTTGTTTTCATCCATTGGATCTAAGCTTCATGAGGTGTTAATAGGCTACATTAGGAACCATGAGGAGGAGTTGGATCTTAGCCACCCATGGATCAAGCCCATATAAAGTCCGATCCACTAATGATGATCCAATCCACTAAAGGATCATCATTGATCTACCTCACCAACCCCCATATGATAATATGGGCTCCATATATTATTTGTACATTTTCTCCCCGTGTTTAAGATCTCAAATGTCCGTCGATTAATTAATTTACTGACCATTAATTAATCAACATCTAACTCCTTGAGTAGTACCACTCAACCTTTTCATCATGCCGGACCAAGTCCACCTGCAGGGTTTACATGATGAACTTATGAGCTCCTCAAGGGGACATCATCATTCTAATATATATAGGACACAGTTTCCTCCTATAATTAACGACACACCATATAAATAATATCATCTCCCAACTTACTGAGCCTATCGATTTAATCTATAAATCTCGCCCATTGGTAAATCAAAGAGATGAGTACTAAGTATAGGTGCTCGTTATTATATTGGGATTAAGAGCATGTACTAAATAATATCTGAGGTCCGATTCGATTATGTAGTCAGTAATAAACCAAATCACCTCTATGTCGGTCCTTCTCAATACACACAAAGTGCACTAGTGTGATTCTATGGTCAAGACAAACCAATACCAAATCACACTACAACCATTCCGATGGTTTGTCCAAAGCCATCTCGGTTGTAAGCCTTTACTTATACTTTACAAGGAGCCGATAACATGATCTCCCGTGTGACACCACACACCATGTTATCTACAATGTAATGTATTAGATAATATTGCATAACTATGCAAACAATGATCATTTGATTCTTATTCCAAAATAAAGATGTTCATACAAAAGATAGACTTTTCAGTATACATCCCTACATAGATTGCTACAAAAAGATGTGGAATTCCATTTTGATCAGCAATGTAAGGATGCATTTGACCAGTTGAAGAGTGCTCTTACCTCAACTCTGATTATACAACCATCGGACTGGACTCTGCCATTCAAGGTGATTTGTGATGCCTCAAATCATGCAGTAGGAGCGGTTCTAGCTCAGAGAGTGGGTGGAGCAATACATGTCATATGCTATGCATCAAAGACTCTGGATTCCACACAATCCAACTACACGACAATAGGAAAAGAATTTTTGGCTATTATTTTTGCTTTAGATAAATTTCGATCTTATCTTTTATGTTCTCATGTGATCATTTTTTCTGATCATGCAGCTCTCAGGTACCTACTAAAGAATCAAGATGCAAAGACGAGATTGATACAATGGATACTTCTCCTCCAAGAATTCGACGTCGAGATATGCGATAGGAGCGGTAGGGAGAACCTGGTAGCCGATCACTTGAGCAGGATTGAGAGAGAGGCGGACCCTATAACGATCAGAGATTCATTTCCTGAGATGCATCTTTTACAGTTGTAGGGTAAGATGCCATGGTACTCTAAACTTGTTAACTATTTGGTTGCTTGTGTTTTTCCTACACATTCTCTAAGGCTCAATGTGCAAAACTAAAAAGTGATGCAAAATATTATGTGTGGGATGATCCTTATATGTGGAAATTTTGTAGTGACCAAGTGGTTAGGAGATGCATTCCTGATGATGAGTTTCACTTTGTACTTTCCTTTTGTCATTCACTTGCATGTGGGGGTCATTTTGGTTCCCAACGTATAGCTAGGAAAGTATTAGATGTAGGATTATATTGGCCTACGTTATTTCAGGATGCATACTTATTTTTCAAAACTTGTGACTGTTGTCAACGGATAGGGACTTTAGGTTAGAGGAATGAAATGCCCCAACAACCAATTTTTTTTTGTGAAATTTTTTATGTATGGGGTATTGATTTTATGGGTCCTTTTCCAAGTTCATTTGGCTTTATTTACATTCTACTAGTTGTTGATTATGTCTTTAAATGGATGGAGGCTATCTCCACCAAGGCTGATGATGCTACAGTTGTTGTAGATTTTATCAGGTCACAGATATTTTACAGGTTTGGGGTACCCAGGACGATCATTAGTGATCAAGGGTCCCACTTTTGCAACCGACAATTGAAGGGACTCTTAAGCAACTATGACGTAGTACACAAAGTGTCCACCCCATACCACCCTCAAACAAATGGTCAGGCTGAAATTTCGAATAGGGAGATCAAATTAATTCTGGAAAAGACAGTACGACCGGAAAGATTGGAGCAAAAGACTGATCGATGCATTATGGGCCTATCGGACCGCTTACAAGACTCCAATTGGAATGTCTTCCTTTTGGATTGTATTTGGAAAGGCTTGTCATTTACCAATGGAGGTGGAACACAAGGCATATTGGGCCGTAAAAGCATGCAACATGAGTTTGGAAGAAGCTGGTTGTAAAAGAAAACTGCAGTTGCAAGAATTGGAAGAATTGAGATTGGAAGCGTACGAGAACTCCCACACCTATAAGGAAAAGGCAAAGGCTTTCCAAGATAAACATATTTTACGCAAAAACTTTTGTGTTGGGGAGAAGGTGTTATTATACAATTCCAAATTCAAATGGTCTGCAGGTAAGTTAAATCTAAATGGGAAAGTTTGTTCATTAATATTAATGTTTTCCCGTATGGTGTCATTGAGATACAGGATCCTACTTCGGTAAAAAATTTCAAAGTTAACGACCACAGACTCAAACACTTTCATGAAAGCCTGTAAGGAATAGTGGAGGAGGCGACGACGTTTCTCGATGCCATTTACCCAACTTGAAAGAGGAGTGTGTTCTTTTATTTACTGGATTTATTTCCTTCCTTTCATGTTCGGAATAAGTTGTTATGATTGTTTGTTTGTTTGCCTATTTACCTAGGTTTAGTTGTTGTTGTTGAGCTTAAATAATATTTCCAATGCATGCCTTAGTATCATTTCAGAGGTGGTAAAAATTAGTTAAGTTTGGTCATCGAATTATGGATTTTTGTGTATGATTGGAGACTTCACTTGTATGTAGTCACTTGCAATGATGGTGAATTTTTTTTATTGATAGACTAAGCTTGATGTTTTATTCACCTAGTGAGGTTGTAAGCCATTCTTATCATTTACCCACTTTTGTGTGATAACACATGTGATACTTGTTACTCTAGAACTTTCTTTGAGTCTTTTCAAAACTGCAGTAACATTTACTTGCATGAATATGATGAAGGATTTCATTCTTGATTCTTTTCCTGACTTGGCTTGATTGTCTAATCCACTTGATACTTTTATATTCATGTCTTAATTGTCTTATCTCTTCATTTACTATCCATTGTCTTTGTATCTTTGTGGATTATCTTTTTCATATCTATTATTTTTCATGTTGGAGGAATAGTTTGATGGGTCGTATTATCTAAGACGGACAACATTTTTAAGTGTGGGGGAGGAGCTATATTGTTTTGTTGGAAACATAATATGGAAGGCATAGTTTTCAGAGATCATTGGCCTTAAGATGTATTTGCTTGCGATTAGTACTTGATTTTCTACAAAAAAAAAAAGAAGAAGAAAAGAAAAAAATTGTCCAATTGTAATGTAAGAAAATGGAATTTCCAATGTCTGGATAGAGTCATTTGATCCTGAAAATCTAATTCTTTAGTTTCCAAATGTTCTAGCCTCACCCCATATTGCTAGTGTCACTAAGCATTCTCACAAAGCAACTTATCAGGTTTATTTCTCCAATTCTTCTATTGATTTCTATTCATTGTACCTTTGTCTTATACTTCTCTTTGTATACTTTATCTAAGGTCTACTCTTGATCTCATTCTGATTCTTGATAAATCCTTTTGATTCATGTATAAGATGTATTGATAGCGGTAGAGAAGTAGATGATAAGCAAACATATGGTAGTGCAGGATTACATGTTGTTTTGAGGGCGTCCCGCTCCTATGTTTATTATGTGAGCACAGTGCATTTATCTATTTTGGGAGGTTTTGTATCAGGCTTAGTCTATTTGATTTGATTGGAAATCATCATACATATTGACTGTTGTAGGAGTCAGATCTTTTGACTACCTTGTATCTGGATCGATTTGGTGATCCTTGTTGGAACGTCGGTGGCCGGCTAGAGGGGGTGAATAGCCCTTAATCGCGTGTACGGTGAAAATTATCCATTCGTCGTGTGCTCGTCTACAATACTCGTTAATGCGTAGCGGAAATAATAGTAATACGAATACAAAAGATAAGCATACACAAATAACACGATATACGTGGTTCAGAACCTTAGGGTTCCTACTCCACGGGTGAGCTCAATGAGCTCGTGTTATGTGCACGACACTAACAACAACCCTTTCTCGACAACACGCCGGAGGTGGAGAAACCTCGTACAAGCAATTACAATAGTAATACAAAAATACAAGCCAAAATACAAAGACAATACAAAAGAGAACTTTTACACAATTGCTTTGATCACTTGCTTGTTGCTTGCTTTGGTTTGGCTCTTGAAGGTCTGGAATGCAGCAGCAATTCTCCTCTAAAATCTCCCCAAAAGTCTAATTGAAATCCTCCCACAAGCTGCTCCTTTTATGCTTGTCTCGGACTGATTTCTCGCCGATCAATCGACTACTCCTGGCCTCCAGTCGATTGCTCCTGTAGCCGTTGTCTCACAACGGTCGAATCCACGTTGGCAAACACCCAACGGATGACCATCAGTCGACTGATCATACCCATCAGTCGACTGGTAACCCCATCAGTTGAGTGCTCGGTGCATCACTCGACTGGAAAGTGTTTTGTGCTCGAATTTGCCCCAATCAGTCGACTGATCTCCATCATCAGTCGACTTATGGCGTCGGCAGTCGACTGCCCTCCCTCGACAGTCAACTGTTCGACCAAAACTTGGCCAGTCGAACACCGGTTGAGTCCAATCGACCTAGAGCAGTCGACTGGCACCTATGCCAATCAACTGATGTTGGGTAAAACCTCAAACACCAAGTTATTTGAGCATCCGACCGTTGGTTAAACCCTCAAACACCACATTTGAGCCTCCGACACTCAGTCTTAGCAACTTGGCCAAGTCCACCTCATCCTCTCATGGAGTTCCCCACCGAAGCTCTCTTCCCTCAGCCTACATCCCTCGGATGCACCAAGCACACGACTTCACAATGCCATCTTTCGTGTCTCTTGCCCTCGAAGTATGCTTCCCTTGGGCCTCACTCCATTCGCTCCCCGTCTGGCTGTCCCTCGGATGCACCAAGCGCATGATTTCGCAATGCCATCCTTCACCGACTCAAGGAGCCCGAGCCTAGTGAACTTGTCAAGTCCTCAAGACTTCCCACACCAAGCCTCATGCTTGGATTTTTCATGCCAAGCCCCATGCTTGGACTTTCACCGCCAAGGCTACACACTTGAACTTACGTGACCAACCTAAGTTGGACTTCCCATGACAATCCCATGTCATGCGTTTTGTCTAACATCAAAATATAGTTTGAGTCAAACTCGAGTCTTGGGCTGATTGCAACAATAGTCTCCCCCTTTTTGATGTTTGACAAAACCTCAAAATCAAGTCTACCAATTAACCCCAATTGGAAATTCTCACATCCCAATGAGAATTCCAACTATCCCAATTGGTAACTTCTCCCCCTTTTTGATATACATCAAAAAGGTTCTCCCCAAGGGTATGAATGTCTCATATCCCAATGAGATCTTACAATCTCTTCCTTGGAGGAACACATGCCTATAATCTTTCTAGTGATAAGTCTCATATCACTTAAGAGAGGCAATCCCTCAATTTTCCTCCCATGAGGAAAAATACACATCCATCTTCCCATGATGGATACCTTCCCCTAAAGGCTTTCTCCCACTTGACCATTGCACCAACAATGTCCTTGGAGAGTCCCTAAACCAATAGGAACATTTAAACAATCAAAATTAAGGCAAAGTTCAAAAATGAACTCTCATCCACCTTAAAATTGATACTCACCCTAAATACTTCTCCTAATTCATATCCAATAGATTTTCACCCTTTCTAATGCTCTCCAAAGCATGTCCTAGGGTTAGGAGTGGTTAGGGGACCAAAACTGTTAGTGCCTATAAGATTCACATTGTTGGGATGTATACTAAAAGCCTAGCTCTTTTGTATGAACATCTTTATTTTGAAATAAGAATCACATGATCATTGTTTGCACATTATATTTATAAATGTGCATATTGTCTAATACTTTACATTGTAGATAACATGGTGCTTGGGTGTGGCACAGAAGATCATGTTATCAGTCCCTTGTAGAGTATAAGTAGAGGCTCACAACCAAGATGGTTTTGGACAAACCATTGGCATGGTTGTAGTGTAGCTTGGTATTGTTTTGTCTTGAACATAAAGTTACACTAGTACACTTAGGTGTATTGAGTAGGACCGACATAGAGGTGATTCAATTTGTTGCTGACTACATAATTGAATCGGACCTCGGATATTATGTTGTACATGCTCTTAATCCCGATATAATAACGGGCACATGTTCTTAATATTTATTTCTTTGATTTACCAGAGGGTGAGATTTCTATGGATTAAATCAATATGCCCGGTAAGTTGGGAAATGATATTATTTACATGGTGTGCCATTGATTATAGGAGGAATCCATGTCCTATGTATTAGGTTGATGATGTCCCCTTGAGGAGCTCATAAGGTTCATCATGTAAACCCTGCAGGTTGACTTAGTCAACATGATGATAAGGTTGAGTGGTACTACTCGAGGAGTTAGATGTTGATTAATTGATGGTCAGTAAATCAATTAATTGACAGACATTCGATATCTTAAACACGGGGAGATGGATGTACAAATAATATATGGAGCCCATATTAATTTATGGGGGTTGGTGAGGTAGTTCGATGATGATCCTCTAGTGGAATGGAACATCATTGATGGATCAAGTTTGTGTGGTTCCGATCCATCGGGTGGCCAAGACCCAACTCCTCCTCATGGTCCCTATCGTAGCCTAATATAAACCTCATGAAGTCTAGATCAAATAATGGAAAACAAATCTCTAGATCCGACGGTTGGGATTAAATTCCTAGAACCGACGGTGGAGATTAAATCTCTAGATCCGATGGTTGGGATTAAATTCCTAAGAACCGACGGTAGAGATTAAATCCCTAGATCCGACGGTTGGGATTAAATTCCTAGAACCGACGATGGAGATTAAATCTCTAGATCCGACGGTTGGGATTAAATTCCTAAGAACCGACGGTAGAGATTAAATCTCTAGATCCGATGGTTGGGATTAAAACCCTAGAACCGACGGTTGAGATTAAATCTCTAGATCCGACGGTTGAGATTAAAACCCTAGAACCGACGGTGGAGATTAAACCAAGGCCTAAACCCTAACTCTATAAAAGGGTGGCTATGGGTTGGGCGGCAACATGTTTTTTAGAGGTTGGATGATGGATGCTAAGGAGATTAGGGTTTAGCCTCCAATTGCTTGGGCAGCAAGCAACCCTAGGAGGAAACCCTAATTAGGGTTTGGCTCTTTTGGGTTGGGCGGCCAAGGTGAGGAAGAAGAGTGGGCGGCAACTTGTGGAGGAGCTTGTCTTCTTCCATGGAGGTGGCTAGCTCCTAGATCTCTTCTCTCCACCATGCTTGGGCGGCAAGGAACCCTATGGAGGAAACCCTAATTTGATTAGGGTTTTGGTTCCTATGCATGGGCGGCCATGGATGGGAATGAAGGTTGGGCGGCCACTTGTGGAGGAGTTTATCTTCTTCATTGGAGGTGGCTAGCTCCTAGATCTCTTCTCTCCACCATGGTTGGGCGGCAAGAAAGCCTAAGGAGAAACCCTAATTAGGGTTTCCTCCTTAGGTTGGGCGGCTAGGGATTGCAAGGAAGTTGGGCGGCAACTATAGGAGAGGAGGTCTTCCTCTTCCTAGGGTGTGGCCGACTCCTTCCTCTATTCCCTCCACCGTGGCCGGCGCCCAACATATTCCTTTTCTCCTATTCACTCCATCTTGGCCGGCGGCACCAAAACTAGGGTTTGTCCCTAGTTCGGTTCCTTGGTTGTTTCCATATTATTCTCTCTATTCTTGGGGCCGGCGGCATCAATCCTTTGTGGAATGGTGGTTGGCTCAAGCAAGAAGGGAAAGAGAGTTCTTCTTTCTTTGGATTGAAGAAGATCTAGGAAGCTTCAACTTGTGGAGGATCTTCGCCCACACGAAGTCTACAAGGAGGTTAGGACATACGATAGAAGATCAAGAGGTATAAAAGTTTTATAACTTTTATTATTGTTCTTTGCATGTTCTTATTCATATGCTAGCTTATGTTCTTTATGTTAGTATATGTTGATTATACTAGTTTGCATTTGCATGTTTTTGTATAATCATGGACCCCGATAAGAAACACAAAAACCGGCGATCCGTCCGTCGTCTCTTCCGCGGCTAACCGACTAGAAGAGTTGTGTTGCTTGAACAACTAGTTTGTTCAAGCGATCGATCAAGTCGTTAGCACGACGACGAATTGGTTGTGCTTAGGAAACTCATCCCATCCGGATTAGTTTTCATTAGTGAAAATTTTAATCCGGGGACATGGGAGCCTATGAGCATTCCGAGAGATAGCAGGATTGCCAACTCACATATCTCCACAATGGTATGATATTGTCCACTTTGGGCCTAAGCCCACATGGTTTTATTTTTGGGATTTACCCAAAAGGCCTCATATCAATAGAGATATCTTTTCATCTTATAAGCAAATGATCTTTTCTATGTCTTACCAATGTGGGACTTTAATTGTATTCCCAATACTCCAATAATCCCTCCCTCAAACGAAGGACCACATTGACCCTCCCTCAAGCCTATCCGTCCTCGAAGGACATCCTATGCTTGATGTTTGTTCTCAACCCACCAGGACTTCCTGCCAACTGTCTGATCATCCTGACCCAGTTGGACTTTCTACTAGTTGTCCAACCCTTTTGGCCCAATTGGACTTCCTGTCAATTGTTCGGTCCTCCCGACCTAACTGGACTTCCTACCTGGTGTCTGGATCTCTTGATCCGGACATGGGAGCTCAACTTTTTTCGTTTGAGGTTCATGGCTTGACATGGACCATGACTCTGACACCAATTGTTAGTGTTTATAAGATTCACATATCTCCACAATGGTATGATATTATCCACTTTGGGCTTAAGCCCTCATGATTTTATTTTTGGACTTTACTCAAAAGATCTCATACCAATAGAGATATCTTTTTATCTCATAAGCACATGATTTTTTCCATGTCTTACCAATGTGGGACTTTAATTGTATTCCCAATACTCCAACAAAAACATAGCTGAACATGGGCCTAACAACCATGGTTTACTCGAAATCAACATTATCAGTCGACTCTCTCAGAGATCAGTCGACTTCTTCTCACATTAGTTGACTGCCATCAATGACAGTCGACTGATAACTGCAAAATGCAGTTTTCAATTTTTTCAGAAATGAATTTCTGAAATTCTTAAGTAAATATACACAAGTTTAAAAATCATGAAAATTCATATGTATATTACTTTTTACAATCATTATGGGTGAAAAATATTAGATAATTATTTAACCCATAAAATAGTGAGATTGATACAAAGTTCAAAAATTAAGAAAAACTTCAATATTGGGCCCTCTTTGTATCACCTCATTCAATGGTGATTGCTATCAAAAGATAGACTTTACCAAGGTTTTTCATAATGTTTTTGAAATTTTTTGAAAACCTTTAATTTTATTTTCCTAAACATCTCACTTATATCTAGATGTGTAAAACACATACAAGTCAAGTATTAGTGAGATGTTGGGTCTTTTTTATTTAGGGTTTCATGCATATCTCTCGCCAACAATATTTGATTCCCTTCAAATCATGTCTTAGTCCTTAAATACATTTTATTTATGCATGAATGATGATTATGACACAAATGATACAAAGATAAAAGCATATGCCAAAATCATGATGTCATGACATGTGAATGAAATCTAAGCATACATGACATATAGAAATAACCCTAAAAATGATTATGACATTTTATATGATAAAACTAAATATGATGTCATGTCATGACAAGGCAAACAAAGTATGATAATTATAAAATACTAAGGTATAAAATACCTAAGTGTTAAGCCCAAATTGTCATTTCTAGGATTAAGTCTATTTTTGCCTTAATGTCAATTATCCCCCTAGTGTGCCAAAAGCCCAAAATGGCACACCATTACTCCTAAAACATAATTGTGCCAATTTAATCATTTTTCAACTTCTCAAAGTACATTGGAACATTCTAATGTATCAACTCACCATGGCTAGGTTAACTACCCATCCACTTAGGGTTGACACACCCTAACCCATCTAGCGTGAATCCATCATGCTCCTATGAACCCAATATCTATTGGAGCTCCTTGGATTAACAATGTATTCACTAGGGATAACTTCCCTAGATACCTTCCTAATGACCCTTTTGGCTTTGAAGCCTTAGACAATTGGGTCTTTCCTAAGACAAACCTAGGGGTAACTCCCCCTTTGACCTTCTTAGTGACTTTCTTGATTTTACTTAAGTCCTTAGCCACTAAGCACACATCATGGCTAATCTTAGGGATAACTTCCCTATTAGCCTTGACCTTTCTAGACCTAGAATTAGTTCCATAATTGAATGGAACCTTATGGTAGGACATAGGTTTGTGACCCAAACCTTTCTTGCCCTTGGACATTTCTTGTTTCCTAGGCCTTGAATTTTGAACATTTGACCCTTTAATTGAATTTGTAATTCTTCCTTGGGTCTTTTCCAATTATTCAAGCCTTAACCTTAAGGCTTGGTTCTCCACCTCTATTCTTCCCAATTTTGATCTATCATTAGATTTTTGGGAATTATTTTTCTTTTTAGGCATATGCCTAGATTTCTTAGGGTTAATGCCCAAGTTTTTTATCTATTCTCCTTATAGACTCCCTAGGTAGGATGGGTCGAGAATTGTTGTTCCTAGGCT
This sequence comes from Wurfbainia villosa, assembly GCA_025175895.1. Lineage (NCBI taxonomy): Eukaryota > Viridiplantae > Streptophyta > Magnoliopsida > Zingiberales > Zingiberaceae > Wurfbainia > Wurfbainia villosa. The sequence goes on from CM045997.1 coordinate 36,179,498, forward strand.
TGTCCTTAGGTAAACTAACATGCTTGGTACCTAGACAAAAATATTTATTTCTACTAGCATGCTTGTTAACTTTAGGAATTGAAGGTGCATTAACAAAGTTTACCTTAGGGTTAGCTTTGTAAGCTCCCCCTACATGATATGCTCCTTCTTGCCCTTTCTTCCTCTCTTTAAAGCATTGGCTATGGTAGTGTCCTCTTTGGTTGCATTTGAAGCACACAATGTGCTCTTTTCTTCTCTTCGTGAGGACTCCGACATCCTTTGACTTTTGGTTGACTTTTGATGTATGTGTTTTCTTCTTAGCTAATTTTAGGCATTTACTCTTATAATTCCCTTTCTCCCTACACTCAAAGCATATTATATGATTTTTATCCTTTATTATAATGCATGAGTTACCTAGGGTGGTGGTGGAAGCCTCTTGATCACTTCTTCTGGAGATAGATGTTTCATTTTGATCTTGCTCTGGAATGGAAGACCTCTCCTCCCCCTCAATGTTAGAGGTGGAGGTTTCCTCTAAGTCATCCACATCTTCGAAGGTAGATGACGATTCTTCAACGTCATGGACCAATGTGAGCTCTTCATGAAATTTGATCACCTTGTCCCACAGGTCCTTAGCATCCCTATATTAACCTAGTCTAGACCAAATATTGTTAGGAATCAAATCATTAAGCAATTTGATTACCTTGAGATTTGTCTTGAAATCCTTCATTTGGTCCTTGGTCCATCTTGCCTTTTCAATTTGCCTATTGCTTTCATCCCTAGGCATTTCGAAACCATTTTCTAGAATTAGCATTAAATCGAAATCGGTTTCAAAATATACCCCCATCCTTTTCTTCCACCAAGAAAAATCTCGATCGAATTTCGATGGATGGATGTTGTAGCCGACCATCTTGTCGTGCTTGTGTTGGCGGTTAGTCCTCGACAAGCAACCTGCTCTGATACCACTTGTTGGAACGTCGGTGGCAGGCTAAAGGGGGGTGAATAGCCCTTAATCGTGTGTACAGTGGAAATCATTCGTTTGTCGCGTGCTCATCTACAATACTCGTTAATGCGCAGCGAAAATAATAGTAATAAGAATACAAAAGACAAGCATACACAAATACACACTATATACGTGGTTCGGAACCTTAGGGTTCCTACTCCACGGGTGAGCTCAATGAGCTCGTGTTATGTGCACGACACTAACAACAACTCCTTTTCGATAACACATTGGAGGTGGAGAAACCTCGTACAAGCAATTACAATAGTAATTCAAAAATACAAGCCAAAATACAAAGACAATACAAAAGAGAAATTTTACACAATTGCCTGTTGCTTGCTTTGGTTTAGCTCTTGAAGGTCTGGAATGCAGGAACAATTCCCCTCCAAAATCTCCCCAAAAGTCTTGTTGAAATCCTCCCCCAAGCTCTTCCTTTTATGCTTATCTCGGGCTGATTTCTCGCCAATCAGTTGATTGCTCCTGACCTTCAGTCGACTTCTCCTGTAGCCGTTGTTCACAATGGGCGAATCCACATTGGAAAAAACCCAACGGATAACCATCAGTCGACTGATTATACCCATCAGTCGATTGGTAACCCCATCAGTCGAGTGCTCAGCGCATCACTCGACTAGAAAGTGTTATGTTCCCGAATTCGTGCCAATCAGTCGATTGATCTCCATCATTAGTCGACTGATGGCATCGACAGTCGATTGCCCTCCCTCGGTAGTCGACTGTTCGGCCAGAACTTGGTCAGTTGAACATCGATCGAGTCCAATCGACCTAGAGCAGTCGACTGGCACCTATGCCAGTCGACTGATGTCGGATAAAACCTCAAACACCAAGTTGTTTGAGCATCTGACCATCGGGTAAACCCTCAAACACCACGTTTGAGCCTTCGACACTCAGTCTTATCCATTTGTCCAAGTCCACCTCATCCTCTCATGGAGTTCCCCACCGAAGCTCTCTTCCTTCGACCTACGTCCCTTGGATGCACCAAGCGCACGGCTTCGCAATGCCATCCTTCGTGTCTCTTGCCCTCGAAGTATGCTTCCCTTGTACCTCACTCCATTTATTCCCCGTCCGATGGTCCCTCAGATACACCAAGCGCACAGCTTCGCAATGCCATCTTTCACCAACTCAAGGACCCCGAGCCTAGTGAACTTGCAAAGTCCTCAAGACTTTCCACACCAAGCCTCATGCTAGGATTTTCCATGCCAACCCCCATGCTTGGACTTTCACCGCCAAGGCTATACACTTGGACTTACGTGGCCAACCCATGTTGGACTTCCCATGATAATCCCATGTCATGCGTTTTGTCTAACATCAAAATATAGTTCGAGTCAAATTTGAGTCCTGGGCTGATTGCACCAACAATCCTAAGTAACTTATTATTTTCTGTCTCTGAATTATTAATCTGTGTATTAACTGTTGGTGCAATCGGCCCAGGTCATGATTGACCTAACTTGAGTTTGACTCGAGCGATGTTTTATGTTCGACAAAAACATATGACAATGTGATTGTCATGGTAAAGTCCAAGTCATGGGTACTTGGCATTGAAAGTCCAAGTGGGACACTTGGCAATGGGAAAGTTCAAGTCTTGAGTACTTGGAAGGTAAAGTCCAAGCATGGGTCTTGGCAAGGGAAAGTTCAACATGGGCTGGCAAAGGAAAGTCCAAGCATAGGTCTTGGCATGGAAAGTCCAACATGGGTTGGCAAAGGAAAGTCCAAGCTTGAGTCTTGTCATTTGGAAAGTCCAAGGGGAATATTGGAGGCGTAAAGTCCAAGTGGGAGTCTTGGCAGCATAAGTCCAATAGTTGGCGGCGTAAAGTCCAAGCGGGAGTCTTAGCAAAGATGTCCATGTCCTTGGCGGTGTAGACACCGTTAGCATGACAATAGCCGATGGAAGCAGGCTAGTCATGGATGACTTGGAGGGATTCGATAGGCGTGAGGCTGATGGAGTTGGCTAGAAGGCTTAGGTCTAGGATATGAGTGGTCTAGCAAGTATGGGGGCACCATATTTGAGTTAAAACCTCATGTTTGAGGTGTATCAGTGGACTGAGACTATGGTTAGTCGACTGATGGGAGTCAACTGGGGTTTGACTGTGGGAAGTGCCCTGGCGATCAGCCGAGTTGGGCATAACTACTAGTTTAGCGCGATCGATCCGTGATCACGATCGATGGTCGTCGATCTCGGCACAAGGCTCTCTCCAATGAGTGATCGCCAACACTCGGATCGATTGAGCCATTAGTCGACTGATGGGTATTATCAGTCGACTGATGGTTTATCCGTTGGACTTATCCAACGTGGATCTGATCATTGTGTGACAACAGCAACAGCAGCAGTCGACTGATGATCCCAATCAGTCGACTGCTAGGCGGAATCTAACCCAAGGAGCAGCTTTAAAGGGAGCTCATGGAGGGAGAATTTGGCACCAATTCTTGGACGTGTTTGGGGCGATTTGTTGCTACAAATCAGGGTCTTCAAGTTCAATTCAAGCAACCAACCAATCAAACATCCAAAAGATCGATTGTAAAGTTTTCTTTCCATTTCTTTTGTTGTATTTCATTATAATAGCTTGTATTCAATTCTTATTGTTGTAAAAATACTTGTACGAGGTTTCTCCACCTTTGGATTGTTCCAAGGAGTTATTTGTTATAGTGGTGTGTGGTTGCATCTCTAGGGCTCTTACGAGTCCAATCCGTGGAGTAGGAACCATTTGATTCCAAACCACATTACATCATCTTGTCGTGTGATTGTGTTTGTTCATTTTGTATTGTATTATTTATATTTCCACTGCGTATAACACATTTTGTAGCAAGCACGATCGAGATCCATCGCAAATGATGAATGACGCTATTCACCCCCCTCTAGCGGTCACGGAGGTCCCTATAATTGTTATCAGAGCTAGGTCGCTCTTCAAGGATTAACAACCATAAGAGCACCACTAGAGGAACAAGATAGATTTTGAAGAACAACTAGGATGGGATATTAACATGCCGATCCCGTACACCTTCTATGGACAAGAAGGGTTTAGGCAATGGAAGGCAAGAATTGAAGATTTCTTGATGATGAGGGACTTTGAGGACTGGTCCATCTTAATGGAAGGATTCCAATACCCAAGAGGACTTAAGGGAGGCTTCCTCAAAATGAAGAAATGGACTGAGGAGCAACTCCAAGGGTTTGATAAAAATAAGAAGGTAATAAAATTTTTGATTGATTTAATACCTAACAATAGTGTCTAGTTTAGGGGACTACATGGATGCCAAGGAGCTATGGAGCCAAGTGACAAGATTCCATGAAGACCCATCACTGGCTCAAGAAGTCGAGGTCGAAGAAGATAGCTCTTCCTCACAAGAGAGTGGGGATTCAGAAATTGATAGGGAATCAACATCTGGATCGGAATCAATGGAAGAGGTAGAAGTAGAAGAAGTCTCCTCCTCTAGGATTGAGGGGGAGGAGATTAGATCATCTACACCGGAGTAACCTCAAGAAGAACCATCCACCTCCGGTCAAGAAGAAGAGGAAGCTCGGGGCTCCCCTACAATGGAAGGTAACTCATGCATGTCAATAAATAATAAAATTTATATTATATGCTTTGAGTGTTGGGAGCAAGGACACTACAAGAGTAAGTGTCCTAAACGAGTCAAGAGGTCTCAACCGGTGCCAAGGGTCAAGGATGTCGGTCCCCCAACAACTAAAAGCAAGGAGCATGTCATTTGCTTCAAATGTCGACAACCGGGACAATACCGGAGTCATTGCCCAATGGGGGAGAAGAAGACTCAAAAGGGAGCATCACAAGTAGAGGGAGCTAAGGCTAACCCTAAGGTATATTTTAATAATGCACCTTCAACTTATGTTAAAAAGCATGCTAGGAGTTATGTTAATAATCTTGCTATTTCTCATGAACAAAAGCACGCTAGTAGAAATAATTGATTTTATTGTCTAGGTGCTAAGAGTGTCAACCTTAGGAATAAGGATAAATTTGGGACTAATGTCCCTAAAAATGTTTTACCTAAGGCAAGTATTAGAAAAATTAAGGGCCACCTAGGTTTTAACCCTAAATGGACTAGGCATATGTCTAGGAATGGTAATGCCCAAAGATTAAACTATTGGTGCAGGGACACCAGATAATCGAACCTGTATTTTTATTATGGAAAAGACACAAAGTTAAGTTTACATCGTTATCTCATGAGCTAAATCGAGTGTGCAAAAAAGTACTAAAGCTGAAGCTGAAGACTAGCGACACCCGGAGGAAGCCGCGGTGATCGGGCGACACTCGAGTGACTTCGGAGGGAGCCAAAGGAATTGAGTGGAAGGCCGAAAGCGAGAGCTACAATGTAAGTATCAAGGTAAACTCGTGTGAGTGAGAGATGGTAAGGTTGTGTCCTCTGTACGGGGATGACCGTAGGCAGCGATCCGACTAAGACTTCATATGGAAGGTCTAGGTCGAGATCGGACGGTTAGAAACCGTCGCATTTACCATTTTCCGTGCTAACCTCTTACTATAGAGAAGTGGCCAGGCTGGCAGTCGACTGCTGGACATTGGGCAGTCAACTGATGCACATCAGTCGACTGATGGGAGGCATCAGTCGACTGATGGCGATGAATCAACCTTTGCGCTAGGTCAAAATGGATAACGTTTGACGCGGCCACTTTGTGATAAAATTTGTTACCACTTCATGATTTGTTCCAAATTCAGAGGAGACATATTCTGAGGACAAACTCTATAAAAGGAGGGGAGGATTCCAACCCAAAGTATCATCAAGATTATTCTTAAGTGCTCCTATAACGCTAAAGCTCCAACATCGTCATAATGCTGACGCGACGCCAAGCTTTCACCTTCTTTGTCAGCAGCAGCAACAAGTAACATATTTTGTTATTGTATTCTTTGTTTTTATTTGTAACGGGTGAGGTAGGATTGTTGCCTTATCCTCGTACTTTCGGTTTTATGATCATTGTCTCCTACCTCCAACGAGGAGGAGACGTTATAGTGTTTTGCCCTCTGTACGCGGTCTAGGACCGTTAGGGCCTTGGATTAACAACCGCTGGGTTGTGAACCAAGTAAAAATAAATGTTTCTTTTTATTTTTCCACTGTACTTACTCGTGTATCGAACGAACAAACGAAAAGATTTATGCTCGCTATTCACCCCCGTCTAGCGACACTTCTCGATCCAACAATTGATATCAGAGCGGGGGCGCTAAGATTTGGTGAAACCACCAATCTAGCACTTTTTGGTTTTCTTTTTGTATTTTTTGAGTCACGTTTTTTTTAGGTTTTTTTCCTCCTGCACTACTAATCCAAGACGATGTCTTTGTACGGTTCTTTTGGTTGTGTGTTTGCAAGTATTCTCTTTTGGAGTAGTTGATGATAAAACGACCATAACTTTTTACACAAGTAGACTCACAAAATGATCTACCTACCAAATCGAAGCAATCTGAGAGATCTACATTTCTTATGAGGGTTTACCCTCGTAACAAGCTGTTTCCAGCCCCAAAAACCAACGTTTAGTACCCTTTCGAGGACATCGAAGGTCGTAAGTTTCTAGTTTTTGTTAGTTTCTTATTCTTCTTATTTATTTCTATTTATTTCTTATTATTTCCCGCATTACTAATCCAAGACCAAGTCTTGGAATTCTTTTTGGTTTTTATTCGTGTTTTTCAAGATATTTAATGACTCACATTGAGGGGTATAGCACCACCCGACCTTCATTCTTTAACGGAAATGATTTCCGTTATTGGAAAGGTCGGATAGAGTGTTTCTTGAAAACACAAGTCAAGACTTGGATAATAATCCAAACCGGCTTTGCTCTACCCACCAATGATCAAGGAGAGCCCTTGGACTTCAACAAGTGGACCAATGCAACCAAGAGACAAATTGAAGCCGATGCAAAGGCGACCCAAGTGTTGCAGTGCGGTCTGTCCAAAGAGGAGATCAACCGCATCAGACCCTTCATCAGCACAAAGGACCTGGGAACAAATTAATCGAGCTACACAAAGGAACGTCCGATGCTAAGGTATGTAAACGTGACCTTCTTTTCAATAAGTTGTATAACCTTAAGATGCAAGAACACGAGACGGAGGTGGAGAAACCTCGTACAAGCAATTATAATAGTAATACAAAAATACAAGCCAAAATACAAAGACAATACAAAAGAGAACTTTTACACAATTGCTTTGATTACTTGCTTGTTGCTTGCTTTGGTTTGGCTCTTGAAGGTCTGTAATGCAGCAACAATTCTCCTCTAAAATCTCCCCAAAAGTCTAATTGAAATCCTCCCACAAGCTGCTCCTTTTATGCTTGTCTCGGACTGATTTCTCGCCGATCAGTCGACTACTCCTAGCCTCCAGTCGACAGCTCCTGTAGCCGTTGTCTCACAACGGTCGAATCCACGTTGGCAAACACCCAACGGATGACCATCAGTCGACTGATCATACCCATCAGTCGATTGGTAACCCCATCAGTCGAGTGCTCAGTGCATCACTCGACTGGAAAGTGTTTTGTGCTCGAATTACTTCAATCACCGATCGATCTCCATCATCAGTCGACTTATGGCGTCGGCAGTCGACTGCCCTCCCTCGACAGTCAACTGTTCGGCCAAAACTTGGTCAGTCGAACACCGGTTGAGTCCAATGGACCTAGAGTAGTCGACTGACACCTATGCCAATCGACTGATGTTGGGTAAAACCTCAAACACCAAGTTATTTGAGCATCCGACCGTTGGGTAAACCCTCAAACACCACATTTGAGCCTCCGACACTCAGTCTTAGCCACTTGGCCAAGTCCACCTCATCCTCTCATGGAGTTCCCCACTGAAGCTCTCTTCCCTCAGCCTACATCCCTCGGATGCACCAAGCACACGACTTCACAATGCCATCTTTCGTGTCTCTTGCCCTCAAGTATGCTTCCCTTGGGCCTCACTCCATTCGCTCCCCGTCTGGCTGTCCCTCGGATGCACCAAGCGCATGATTTCTCAATGCCATCCTTCACCGACTCAACGAGCCCGAGCCTAGTGAACTTGTCAAGTCCTCAAGACTTCCCACACCAAGCCTCATGCTTGGATTTTTCATGCCAAGCCCCATGCTTGGACTTTCACCGCCAAGGCTACACACTTGAACTTACGTGACCAACCTAAGTTGGACTTCCCATGACAATCCCATGTCATGCGTTTTGTCTAACATCAAAATATAGTTTGAGTCAAACTCGAGTCTTGGGCTGATTGCAACAATAGTCTCCCCCTTTTTGATGTTTGACAAAACCTCAAAATCAAGTCTACCAATTAACCCCAATTGGCAATTCTCACATCCCAATGAGAATTCCAACTATCCCAATTGGTAACTTCTCCCCCTTTTTGACATACATCAAAAAAGTTCTCCCCAAGGGTATGAATGTCTCATATCCCAATGAGATCTTACAATCTCTTCCTTGGAGGAACACATGCCTATAATCTTTCTAGTGATAAGTCTCATATCACTTAAGAGAGGCAATCCCTCAATTTTCCTCCCATGAGGAAAAATACACATCCATCTTCCCATGATGGATACCTTCCCCTAAAGGCTTTCTCCCGCTTGACCATTGCACCAACAATGTCCTTGGAGAGTCCCTAAACCAATAGGAACATTTAAACAATCAAAATAAAGGAAAATTTCAACATTGAACTCTCATCCACCTTAAAATTGATACTCACCCTAAATACTTCTCCTAATTCATATCCAATAGATTTTCACCCTTTCTAATGCTCTCCAAAGCATGTCCTAGGGTTAGGAGTGGTTAGGGGACCAAAACTGTTAGTGCCTATAAGATTCACATTGTTGGGATGTATACTGAAAGCCTAGCTCTTTTGTATGAACATCTTTATTTTGAAATAAGAATCACATGATCATTGTTTGCACGTTATATTTATATATGTGCATATTGTCTAATACTTTACATTGTAGATAACATGGTGCTTGGGTGTGGCACAGAAGATCATGTTATCAGTCCCTTGTAGAGTATAAGTAGAGCCTCACAACCAAGATGGTTTTGGACAAACCATTGGCATGGTTGTAGTGTAGCTTGGTATTGTTTTGTCTTGAACATAAAGTTACACTAGTACACTTAGGTGTATTGAGCAGGACCGACATAGAGGTGATTCAATTTGTTGCTGACTACATAATTGAATCGGACCTCGGATATTATGTTGTACATGCTCTTAATCCCGATATAATAACGGGCACATGTTCTTAATATTTATTTCTTTGATTTACCAGAGGGTGAGATTTCTATGGATTAAATCAATATGCCCGGTAAGTTGGGAAATGATATTATTTACATGGTGTGCCGTTGATTATAGGAGGAATCCGTGTCCTATGTATTAGGTTGATGATGTCCCATTGAGGAGCTCATAAGGTTCATCATGTAAACCTGCAGTTGACTTAGTCAACATGATGATAAGGTTGAGTGGTACTACTCGAGGAGTTAGATGTTGATTAATTGATGGTCAGTAAATCAATTAATTGACGGACATTCGATATCTTAAACACAGGGAGATGGATGTACAAATAATATATGGAACCCATATTAATTTATGGGGGTTGGTGAGGTAGTTCGATGATGATCCTCTAGTGGAATGGAACATCATTGATGGATCAAGTTTGTGTGGTTCCGATCCATCGGGTGGCCAAGACCCAACTCCTCCTCATGGTCCCTATCGTAGCCTAATATAAACCTCATGAAGTCTAGATCATATTGGAAAACAAATCTCTAGATCAAGCGGTTGGGATTAAATTCCTAGAAGAGTGGAGATTAAATCTCTAGATCCGGTTGGGATTAAATTCCTAGAACCGATGTAGAGATTAAATCCTATATCAAGCGGTTGGGATTAAATTCCTAGAAGCGATGGAGATTAAATCTCTAGATCCGATGGTTGGGATTAAATTCCTAAGCAAGCCAGTGAGATTAAATCTCTATATCCGACGGTTGGGATTAAAACCCTAGAACCGACGGTTGAGATTAAATCTCTAGATCCGACGGTTGAGATTAAAACCCTAGAACCGACGGTGGAGATTAAACCAAGGCCTAAACCCTAACTCTATAAAAGGGTGGCTATGGGTTGGGCGGCAACATGTTTTTTAGAGGTTGGATGATGGATGCTAAGGAGATTAGGGTTTAGCCTCCAATTGCTTGGGAAGCAAGCAACCCTAGGAGGAAACCCTAATTAGGGTTTGGCTCTTTTGGGTTGGGCGGCCAAGGTGAGGAAGAAGAGTGGGCGGCAACTTGTGGAGGAGCTTGTCTTCTTCCATGGAGGTGGCTAGCTCCTAGATCTCTTCTCTCCACCATGCTTGGGCGGCAAGGAACCCTATGGAGGAAACCCTAATTTGATTAGGGTTTTGGTTCCTATGCATGGGCGGCCATGGATGGGAATGAAGGTTGGGCGGCCACTTGTGGAGGAGTTTATCTTCTTCATTGGAGGTGGCTAGCTCCTAGATCTCTTCTCTCCACCATGGTTGGGCGGCAAGAAAGCCTAAGGAGAAACCCTAATTAGGGTTTCCTCCTTAGGTTAGGCGGCTAGGGATTGCAAGGAAGTTGGGCGGCAACTATAGGAGAGGAGGTCTTCCTCTTCCTAGGGTGTGGCCGACTCCTTCCTCTATTCCCTCCACTGTGGCCGGCGCCCAACATATTCTTTTTCTCCTATTCACTCCATCTTGGCCGGCGGCACCAAAACTAGGGTTTGTCCCTAGTTCGGTTCCTTGTTTTTTTCCATATTATTCTCTCTATTCTTGGGGCCGGCGGCATCAATCCTTTGTGGAATGGTGGTTGGCTCAAGCAAGAAGGGAAAGAGAGTTCTTCTTTCTTTGGATTGAAGAAGATCTAGGAAGCTTCAACTTGTGGAGGATCTTCGCCCACACGAAGTATACAAGGAGGTTAGGACATACGATAGAAGATCAAGAGGTATAAAAGTTTTATAACTTTTATTATTGTTCTTTGCATGTTCTTATTCATATGCTAGCTTATGTTCTTTATGTTAGTATATGTTGATTATACTAGTTTGCATTTGCATGTTTTTGTATGATCATGGACCCCGATAAGAAACACAAAAACCGGCGATCCGTCCGTCGTCTCTTCCGCGGCTAACCGACTAGAAGAGTTGTGTTGCTTGAACAACTAGTTTGTTCAAGCGATCGATCAAGTCGTTAGCACGATGACGAATTGGTTGTGCTTAGGAAACTCATCCCATCCGGATTAGTTTTCATTAGTGAAAATTTTAATCCGGGGACATGGGAGCCTATGAGCATTCCGAGAGATAGCAGGATTGCCAACTCACATATCTCCACAATGGTATGATATTGTCCACTTTGGGCCTAAGCCCTCATGGTTTTATTTTTGGGATTTACCGAAAAGGCCTCATACCAATGGAGATATCTTTTCATCTTATAAGCACATGATCTTTTCTATGTCTTACCAATGTGGGACTTTAATTGTATTCCCAATACTCCAATAATCCCTCCCTCAAACGAAGGACCACATTGACCCTCCCTCAAGCCTATCCGTCCTCGAAGGACACCCTATGCTTGATGTTTGTTCTCAACCCACCAGGACTTCCTGCCAACTGTCTGATCATCCTGACCCAGTTGGACTTTCTACTAGTTGTCCAACCCTTTTGGCCCAACTGGACTTCCTGTCAATTGTTCGGTCCTCCCGACCTAACTGGACTTCCTACCTGGTGTCTGGATCTCTTGATCCGGACATGGGAGCTCAACTTTTTTCGTTTGAGGTTCATGGCTTGACATGGACCATGACTCTGATACCAATTATTAGTGTCTATAAGATTCACATATCTCCACAATGGTATGATATTATCCACTTTGGGCTTAAGCCCCCATGATTTTATTTTTGGACTTTACTCAAAAGATCTCATACCAATCGAGATATCTTTTTATCTCATAAGCACATGATTTTTTCCATGTCTTACCAATGTGGGACTTTAATTGTATTCCCAATACTCCAACAAAAACATAGCTTTCGTTCGGTTACGTATTGCTATGGTTTTCGAAATCAACATTATCGATCGACTCTCTCGAGATCGATCGACTTCTTCTCGATAGTTGCCATCAATGGTCGTGATAGCGCAAAATCTGATTTTATTTTTATGAATTTCTGAAATTCGTAAGTAAATATACACAAGTTTAAAAATCATGAATATTCATATGTATATTAATTTTTACAATCATTATGGGTGAAAAATATTAGATAGTTATTTTACCCATAAAATAGTGAGATTGATACAAAGTTCAAAAATTAAGAAAAACTTCAATATTGGGCCCTCTTTGTATCACCTCATTCAATGGTGATTGCAATCAAAAGATAGACTTTACCAAGGTTTTTCATAATGTTTTTGAAATTTTTTGAAAACCTTTAATTTTATTTTCCTAAACATCTCACTTATATCTAGATGTGTAAAACACATACAAGTCAAGTATTAGTGAGATGTTGGGTCTTTTTTATTTAGGGTTTCATGCATATCTCTCGCCAACAATATTTGATTCCCTTCAAATCATGTCTTAGTCCTTAAATACATTTTATTTATGCATGAATGATGATTATGACACAAATGATACAAAGATAAAAGCATATGCCAAAATCATGATGTCATGACATGTGAATGAAATCTAAGCATACATGACATATAGAAATAACCCTAAAAATGATCATGACATTTTATATGATAAAACTAAATATGATGTCATGTCATGACAAGGCAAACAAAGTATGATAATTATAAAATACTAAGGTATAAAATACCTAAGTATTAAGCCCAAATTGTCATTTCTAGGATTAAGTCTATTTTTGCCTTAATGTCAATTATCCCCCTAGAGTGCCAAAAGCCCAAAATGGCACACCATTACTCCTAAAACATAATTGTGCCAATTTAATCATTTTTCAACTTCTCAAAGCACATTGGAACATTCTAATGTATCAACTCACCATGGCTAGGTTAACTACCCATCCACTTAGGGTTGACACACCCTAACCCATCTAGCGTGAATCCATCATGCTCCTACGAACCCAATATCTATTGGAGCTCCTTGGATTAACAAGGTATTCACTAGGGATAACTTCCCTAGATACCTTCCTAATGACCCTTTTGGCTTTGAAGCCTTAGACAATTGGGTCTTTCCTAAGACAAACCTAGGGGTAACTCCCCCTTTGACCTTCTTAGTGACTTTCTTGATTTTACTTAAGTCCTTAGCCACTAAGCACACATCATGGCTAATCTTAGGGATAACTTCCCTATTAGCCTTGACCTTTCTAGACCTAGAATTAGTTCCATAATTGAATGGAACCTTATGGTAGGACATAGGTTTGTGACCCAAACCTTTCTTGCCCTTGGACATTTCTTGTTTCCTAGGCCTTGAATTTTGAACATTTGACCCTTTAATTGAATTTGTAATTCTTGCGTGGGTCTTTTCCAATTTTTCAAGCCTTGACCTTAAGGCTTGGTTCTCCACCTCTATTCTTCCCAATTTTGATCTATCATTAGATTTTTGGGAATTATTTTTCTTTTTAGGCATATGCCTAGATTTCTTAGGGTTAATGCCCATGTTTTTTTTTCTATTCTCCTTATAGACTCCCTAGGTAGGATGGGTTGAGAATTGTTGTTCCTAGGTTTGTCCTTAGGTAAACTAACATGCTTGGTACCTAGACAAAAATATTTATTTCTACTAGCATGCTTTTCATTGATAATAGCAAGTGAACTAAAATAGTTTCTAGCATGCTTGTTAACCTTAGGAATTGAAGGTGCATTAACTAAGTTTACCTTAGGGTTAGCTTTGTAAGCTCCCCCTACATGATATGCTCCTTCTTGCCCTTTCTTCCTCTCTTTAAAGCATTGGCTATGGTAGTGTCCTCTTTGGTTGCATTTGAAGCACACAATGTGCTCTTTTCTTCTCTTCGTGAGGACTCCGGCATCCTTTGACTTTTGGTTGACTTTTGATGTATGTGTTTTCTTCTTAGCTAATTTTAGGCATTTACTCTTATAATTCCCTTTCTCCCTACACTCAAAGCATATTATATGATTTTTATCCTTTATTATAATGCATGAGTTACCTAGGGTGGTGGTGGAAGCCTCTTGATCACTTCTTCTGGAGATAGATGTTTCATTTTGATCTTGCTCTGGAATGGAAGACCTCTCCTCCCCCTCAATGTTAGAGGTGGAGGTTTCCTCTAAGTCATCAACATCTTCAAAGGTAGATGACGATTCTTCAACGTCATGGACCAATGTGAGCTCTTCATGAAATTTGATCACCTTGTCCCACAGGTCCTTAGCATCCCTATATTAACCTAGTCTAGACCAAATATTGTTAGGAATCAAATCATTAAGCAATTTGATTACCTTGAGATTTGTCTTGAAATCCTTCATTTGGTCCTTGGTCCATCTTGCCTTTTCAATTTGCCTATTGCTTTCATCCCTAGGCATTTCGAAACCATTTTCTAGAATTAGCATTAAATTGAAATCGGTTTCAAAATATACCTCCATCCTTTTCTTCCACCAAGAAAAATCTCGATCGAATTTCGATGGATGGATGTTGTAGCCGACCATCTTGTCGTGCTTGTGTTGGCGGTTAGTCCTTGACAAGCAACCTGCTCTGATACCACTTGTTGGAACGTCGGTGGCAGGCTAAAGGGGGGGTGAATAGCCCTTAATCGTGTGTACAGTGGAAATCATTCGTTTGTCGCGTGCTCTTCTACAATACTCGTTAATGCGCAGCGAAAATAATAGTAATAAGAATACAAAAGACAAGCATACACAAATACACACTATATATGTGGTTCGGAACCTTAGGGTTCCTACTCCATGGGTGAGCTCAACGAGCTCGTGTTATGTGCACGACACTAACAACAACTCCTTTTCGATAACACGTTGGAGGTGGAGAAACTTCGTACAAGCAATTACAATAGTAATTCAAAAATACAAGCCAAAATACAAAGACAATACAAAAGAGAAATTTTACACAATTGCCTGTTGCTTGCTTTGGTTTAGCTCTTGAAGGTCTGGAATGCAGGAACAATTCCCCTCCAAAATCTCCCCAAAAGTCTTATTGAAATCCTCCCCCAAGCTCCTCCTTTTATGCTTGTCTCGGGCTGATTTCTCGCCAATTAGTTGACTGCTCCTGACCTTCAGTCGACTTCTCCTGTAGCCGTTGTTCACAATGGGCGAATCCACATTGGAAAAAACCCAACGGATAACCATCAGTCGACTGATTATACCCATCAGTCGATTGGTAACCCCATCAGTCGAGTGCTCGGTGCATCACTCGACTAGAAAGTGTTATGTGCCCGAATTCGTGCCAATCAGTCGATTGATCTCCATCATTAGTCGACTGATGGCATCGACAGTCGATTGCCCTCCCTCGGTAGTCGACTGTTCGGCCAGAACTTGGTCAGTCGAACATCGATCGAGTCCAATCCACCTAGAGCAGTCGACTGGCACCTATGCCAGTCGACTGATGTCGGGTAAAACCTCAAACACCAAGTTGTTTGAGCATCTAACCATCGGGTAAACCCTCAAACACCACGTTTGAGCCTTCGACACTCAGCCTACGTATTGCTGTCAGTCCACTCATCCTCTCATAATCCCACCATTCTTACAAACTCGTCCTTGGATACTGGCGCCTTGGACTTCGCAATGCATCCTTGAAATCTCTTACACCCTCGAAGTATGCTTTCCTTGTGCCTCACTCCATTTATTCCCCGTCCGATGGTCCCTCGGATACACCAAGCGCACAGCTTCGCAATGCCATCTTTCACCAACTCAAGGACCCCGAGCCTAGTGAACTTGCAAAGTCCTCAAGACTTTCCACACCAAGCCTCATTCTAGGATTTTCCATGCCAACCCCCATGCTTGGACTTTCACCGCCAAGGCTATACACTTGGACTTACGTGGCCAACCCATGTTGGACTTCCCATGATAATCCCATGTCATGCATTTTGTCTAACATCAAAATATAGTTCGAGTCAAATTCGAGTCCTGGGCTGATTGCACCAACAATCCTAAGTAACTTATTATTTTCTGTCTCTGAATGATTAATCTTTGTATTAACTGTTAGTGCAATCGGCCCAGGTCATGATTGACCTAACTTGAGTTTGACTCGAGCGATGTTTTATGTTCGACAAAAACATATGACAATGTGATTGTCATGGTAAAGTCCAAGTCATGGGTACTTGGCATGGAAAGTCCAAGTGGGACACTTGGCAATGGGAAAGTTCAAGTCTTGAGTACTTGGAAGGTAAAGTCCAAGCATGGGTCTTGGCAAGGGAAAGTTCGACATGGGTTGGCAAAGGAAAGTCCAAGCATAGGTCTTGGCATGGAAAGTCCAACATGGGTTGGCAAAGGAAAGTCCAAGCTTGAGTCTTGTCATTTGGAAAGTCCAAGGGGAATATTGGAGGCGTAAAGTCCAAGTGAGAGTCTTGGCAGCATAAGTCCAATAGTTGGCGGCGTAAAGTCCAAGCGGGAGTCTTAGCAGCGTATGTCCAATGTGCCTTGGCGGTGTAGACACCGTTAGCATGACAATAGCCGATGGAAGCACCTGAAGGCTAGCGTATGGATGAACAAGTCATGGATGACTTGGAGGGATTCGATAGGCGTGAGGCTGATGGAGTTGGCTAGAAGGCTTAGGTCTACGATATGAGTGGTCTAGCAAGTATGGGGGCACCATATTTGAGTTAAAACCTCATGTTTGAGGTGTATCAGTGGACTGAGACTATGGTTAGTCCGATGATGAGTCAGCGGGTTTGGTGTAGGAAGTGCCTGGCGATTATTTGCCCGAGTTGGGCGATCCACTACTAGCCTAAGCGATCGTGATCGGTGATCGATCGGTGATGTCGAGATCTCGAACGCGAAGGCTCTCGGTCGGTGATCGGCCGAACACTCGGATTGAGCCATTAGATGTCCGTTGGACTTATCCAGCGTGGATCCGATCATTGTGTGACAACGCTAATGATCGGTGATGATCCCAATCGATCATGCTAGCGGAATCTAGCAAGGAGAGCAGCTTTAAAGGAGCTCATGGAGGGAGAATTTGGCACCAATTCTTGGACGTGTTTGGGGCGATTTGTTGCTACAAATCAGGGTCTTCAAGTTCAATTCAAGCAACCAACCAATCAAACATCCAAAAGATCGATTGTAAAGTTTTCTTTGCATTTCTTTTGTTGTATTTCATTATAATAGCTTGTATTCAATTCTTATTGTTGTAAAAATACTTGTACGAGTTTTCTCCACCTCTGGATTGTTCCAAGAAGGAGTTATTTGTTATATGTTGGGTTTCCAGCACCGCGGCGTGTGTGTGTTCGATCATGTTTCGTAAACATGAGCACAGCGGAAGCAATAAAAATAATAAATACTCCTATTTATTACAACACACACAACACACGCATGCTATTACAACAAGTGTAGACATAACCGTAAATTAAAATTGCAATAAAGGAAATTAAACTACGTTATACCTTCCAGTATGACGTGTAGTGAAACGGCATCAACCGGGCGATCCTCGTAGAATCGTCTCTATCCGTATCCACGCCGAGCTCCTCGGGATGACTTCGCTAAGTCACGAGCTTCGTCTTCGTACGGGTTACTAGCCTCGTGTTGAAGACGACGTGATCGAGAGATGATCACGATCCGAATCCAAATTCGAATCCAAAACGAGTTCTCAAAACTCGCTTCTCCGGAGAGGTATTCGTCAACCGTTTGACGAATCCTTCGTCCTCCACCTCAGAGGATTACCGGAGATCAAATCCCCGGTATGTTAGCCACTGTCGGAGCACTAACTGTCGTCCAAACGATGCTCCGACGAGAGGAGGAGAAGCTGTCCAGAAAACTGGACAGCTTGGTGGAGGAGTAGGCGCCGGCCAAAACAAGGAGAGAAAAGCCTCACCTTGATGCCAAACCTATAGGAGATCACCGGAGGGTCGCCGGAGGTTCACCGGCTGAAGCTTGGTCGCCGGCAAGGAGCTAGACGGCAGCACAATCAAGCTGGGCGGCAAGGAGGTTGGGCGGCACAACCAGGTTGGGCGGCAACTCCTTGGAGGCTAGGATTTTGATTTTGGATTAGGGTTTAACAATCCCTTAAGCCCACTTTTATAGAGAACTAATTCTCTTAATGGTTAATGGATCATATCCATAAAGCCCGTTAACCCGCTCCATTAGGATAAGTTAAAATAAACCAAACCATGATGGTTTATTTTAAGTTAAAACGAACCAAACCAACTTTTGGTTCATTCGTTTAAAATAAACCAAACCCTTTGGTTTATTCTTATCCATTGGATTAGAACCAAACCATTTTGGTCCATCCATTACGTCTTCATAAGACGCAGCCCATCCACGCTTCCATTGCGACTGAAACGATTTCATGCTCGCTTTATGTTTGGTCCAACCAAACCTAGTTTCTCTCGGTCTGAGAATCCAATTCTCAAGCTCGTTTTAAATCCTTTGGATTACACTCGTTGTGCGTGTGACCAAATAGGTTCTCGGTTTATGTTGGCCGTCTATAATTAACCATTAATTATAGAACGATCATGAGTGGCACCTAGTAGTACATCATGATCCCCAATTAACCGAAAAGATCAACTGTTGATCGAACTATTTCAAACCCTTGATGGCTCGAATGAATCGTGCCCCATTCCCTTCACTCATCTTATACCCACTTGGTTCAGGACATGGTCTATTGTGTCAGTCCCCACTAGGCTGACTACGTCACACCTAGCCCAAGTATCATTTCCTCGTCCTACGGATTCTAGTTACTCCACATGTATCCAAGAGTACTTTACTCTAAACATGTAATGCTTTGGCCAAAGACTTTAGTAACAATCCGACGAGAGGCCATGGGTATACATCTCCTCGCAAGGAGTGGTGAATCCTTTATAGGCTATTCAAACACCTTCGATCACTTCGACTTATACCCAATCATCCCGGGTCCACATCTCCTCGGAGATGTTTGCTTAAGATGTCAAAGCATAAGTCTCCATGATCAAGATGACTTGAATACCGCAAGTCAAAGGAACATCGCACTTAAGCCACAGTAAGAACTTCATTGACATATCTATATATGAAGAGAACCATATGAAGTCTTACGGCTGGTCACTCCAATGAACTAGTTACCATAACTAGCATCCACGATTAACTCCGGACATCACTATGTCTCCAGCCAGTGAGAATCAGCTGCTTGGATACACCAAGGAGTATACCTCGTGCTAGTCTCAACAGAATTGATGGTGTCCAGATTCATCAATTCATCGACTAGGGATAATTCCGATACATCACAATTACACATGTATAGATACTCACTAGTTGTGATCCAATCACAAATTCTCTCATGCTGTGAATCGTATCGTGGACATTCAGTAAATGAGTTTAAGATCCAATCAAATACATAAAACATGTATACTCAAATAGTGAATCTTCATTTATCATATAAATGGTTCATACATAAAGCGATTGCCTTAGGACATCTCTCATATATTACTAACAGACTCCCACTTGGCCTAATGCCAATCGCTACGGTATCCAATACCATAAGCTCTAACATGACCCTCAAACTTACTTTGAGGTAATGCTTTAGTCAAAGGATCCGCTAAGTTCCTTTCAGTGGGAATTTTCTCGATTTGTATTTCGTTCCTACTTATGATCTCTCTGATAAGATGATAGCGGCGAAGCACATGTTTGGATCGCCGATGAGACCACATCAAGTTCAAAGATGAACTTCTTGATCCAAACCGCTTCCTTTGCTGCTTCCAAAGCTGCAATGTATTCTGCCTTAGTGGCAGAATCCGCTATAGTGTCAAGCTTGGAACCTTTCCAACTTATTGCGCCTCCATTCCCGGTGAATACATACTCAGACTGAGACATGGAATCATCCTTGTCTGTCTGGAGCTGGCATTCGTATACCCACGTATCACCATGTACCCTTCTCCATATATTAGGAACACATCCTTAGTTCTTCTCAAGTACTTAAGGATCGTCTTAACAGCCGCCCAATGATCCATTCCTGGATCGGATTGGTATCTGCTCGTGACACTCAGAGCGTATGATACATCGGGCCTCGTACATAACATAGCATACATGATAGATCCTATTGCGGATGCATAGGGAATCTTACTCATGCAAATCCTCTCGTCTTCTGTGCGCGGACACATAGACTTCGAAAGGTGTTCCCCATGCCTGATGGGTAGATAACCTTTCTTGGATTCCGACATGCTAAACTTCTTTAGCACTCGGTCTATATATGTAGACTGCGAAAGACCAAGCAACCGTTTCGATCTATCTCTATAGGTCTTTCATGGAGAATGTCTTGGATAACCAAACCTTAACTGACTGTAAGATTGACACATCGTTTCCTATAAGTAATATGTCATCGACATACAATACTAGGAACACGACTGCACTCCCACTAACCTTCTTGTACACACAAGGTTCGTCTGGATTTTGTGAGAAATCAAACTTTTTGATTGTCTCATCAAAACGGATATTCCAGCTCCTGGATGCTTGCTTCAATCCATAAATAGATCGTCGCAATTTGCATACCTTGGTTTTATCAACCGATCTGAAACCCTCAGGCTGTATCATATACACGTCCTCGAGCAGGTTTCCATTAAGGAAAGTTGTTTTCACATCCATCTGCCATATCTCATAATCATAATGAGTCGCTATGGCCAGGAGCATCCGAATGGATTTAAGCATAGCTACAGGCGAATAGGTTTCGTCATAATCAACACCTTGCTTTTGACGATATCCTTTCGCCACCAATCTAGCCTTATAGGTAATCACATTACCATCCATGTCGGTTTTCTTCTTGAAAACCGACTTGCACCCTATAGGCTTTATGCCTTCAGGTGGGTCAACCAAGTTTCAAACTTGGTTTTCGTACATGGAATCCATTTCCGACTTCATGGCACCAAGCCACTTATCCCTTTCTGAACTTGTCAGCACTTCTTCATAACTGGTAGGCTCCTCATCATCAATGAGTAACACGTCGTTCGATTCGCTTACGAGAAATCCATATCTCTCAGGAATATTGCGTGTTCTACCAAATCTACGAAGATGTGGTGTTACAATAGGTCCAGCCGATTGCTCATCACTATGAGTTGTCGGCTGTTGTGCTTCACCAGGTATCTCATTAATGTCTATTTGAGTCTCTCGAGCCTCCTCAAGCTCGACGACACTCCCACTGTTTTCTTGCAAGAGAAACTCTTTCTCTAGAAACACAGCATGCCTTGAAACAAACACCTTTTGTTCCACAGGATGATAGAATTGGTAACCCCTTGTTTCCTTAGGGTATCCAATAAATAGACATTTATCAGACTTAGCATCCGATTTATGCGTCTGATCGCTTCACATAAGCAGGACAACCCCATATCTTCAAGTAAGATACATGAGGTTTCTTACTAGCCCATATCTCATATGGAGTAGTAGAGACTACCTTGGTAGGCATTCTGTTTAACAAGTAAATGCAATTTATGCAAGTGCATAACCCCAAAGGACTTGGGAAGAGTCGCATGATTCATCATTGACTGACCATGTCCAACAAGGTCCGATTCGCCTCTCGGATACACCATTATCTTTGTGGTGTATAGAGTCCATTGAGACAATATGCCATTGTCTCTTAGATAATCAAGAAACTCTTGACTTAAGTATTCACCACCTCGATCCGATCGAAGTATTTTAATACTTTTGTCATGTTGTTTCTCTACTTCATTTCTGAATTCTTTGAACCTTTCAAGGGCTTCAGACTTGTGTTTCATCAAGAACACATACCCAAACCGTGAGTGGTCATCGGTGAAGGTAATGAAGTAGCTATAGTCTCCTAAAGCTTGAGTTGACATAGGTCCACATACATCAGTATGTACTAGACCTAGTAACTCTCCCACTCGTTCACCTTTTCCAGTAAAAGGTAACTTAGTCATCTTGCCTTTTAAGCATGATTCACATGTATCGTATGAATCCAATTCAAACGATTCTAGAATTCCACATCGGTGTAATTCGGACATGCGTTTCTTGCTTATATGGCCAAGATGACAATGCCACATATAGGAGTCTATTTGATTATCCTTTCGAGCACGCGTGTTGCTCGCTTCGATATTGAAAATGTCACTGGATACGTCCAACGTATAAATGCCATTATTTAAAGTTCCAGTCCCTTAAAGAACTCCATTCAAAGTTATGTAACAACAATTGTTACTAAAAGTCAAATGGTACCCATTTCTATTTAAACAAGAAATAGAAATGATGTTCTTTATCAACGAAGGAACATAAAAGCAATTGTCCAGTTCTAAGACAAGTCCTATAGGGAGTTCCAACAAATACGTTCCGATGGCGAGTGCAGCAACTGTTGCTCCATTCCCAACACGTAAATTTGACTCTCCCTTGACGAGTCTTCTTCTATTCCTTAGCCCATGTATGTCATTACATATATGTGAGCCACACCCAGTATCAAATACCCAAGTGTCTGAGGAAATAGAATGACAATCAATAAAGAAGATTTCTGAAGAAGATGGGGCATCCGATGCCTTATCCTTCTTCACGGACTCAAGATAAATCTTGCACTTTCTTCGCAAATAGCTCTCCTTGCCATAATGATGGCAAGTTTCCTTTTGTGCTAGTTCTACCTTCTTAGCCTTTCTCTTCTTTCCCTTCTGCTGTTCCTTTGACTTCCTCTTAGAACCTTTCTTCGAGGAATCAACTAATAGCATCGTCCCCTGCTCATGCTTCTCAGAAGACTCCACAGTCTTCAGCATACTAAGCAGTACCACAGATGAACCTCCTAGCATCTCAGAGGTGAAGAGGAGCTTTGAGACTTCGAACCTTTCGAATCTCACTTGCTCATCAACCAACTCACAAAGATGAAGGACTACGATATGAGCATCCATATGCTCATGCTGCTTTCGTAGCTTGGGTTCCATCGTGGCTAGCATGATGCAACTCATTTGTTCAGAATCACTTACATGTTTCTGATAGGCCAACAATTGGTCCAGAGTTGCATTGTCACTAGGATGGGCAGGAAGAGGCGCTTCGAGGACATACGCAAGCTTTTCCACCTTGAGAACAATTCTCAAGTTTCTAAGCTAGTCCAAGAAGTTCGGCCCAGTCAATTTATTTGAATCCAAAATGGAACGCAAATTCAAACACATCATGATCAATATATTAACTGAGAAATACAAAACGAGCATATATGAGAAAATGATTTTAAAATGCATCAATATACATTTATAAATCCCATTCATTTTTCGAATTTCAAAAACCCCAAAATCACTTCGGGAGATTGTAGGTCCATCTCCGAATGGGCTGATATCCATCATAGTTATGAACAACCTTGGAGAGAGTCCAACAAGCCATTCATAACTACGACGGTAGGTATCATCTATACCGATTGCATATCCCGTATATACAACTATCACAATGTGCTATCAACTAATTGAATGTTCACACATACATCGGGTTGTTAACACATTAACAAGTATGCATCATATGCATAGCACCCAACTTCACCTCCCTTTACATCGACCTTGGAGAGAGTCAAACAAACCGATGCTCCAGGTTAAAGCCAGCCCATTAATCAGGACATAGTTTTAATATGGTTAGAGCGCATTCAACCAATTAGCCCAGCTTGGAGAGAGTCCAACAACCAAAGCTAACGATTGACCTCTGACTCTTACCATATTAGCATTAAACTATTCCATGGTTTGAACATATTTAGGTTCGAGCCGGGCTTGGAGAGAGTCCAACAACCCAAACAAGAAACAGAACTCTGGTTCTAACCATATTAATGGAAGGTGTAGGCTTTAATATTGATTAAGGGTTTTTATGTCTCATCCTCTTTGCATGCAAATAACTATTATCTACATGGCATGGCATACATGGCATACATCTACATGTCACGACACGCATGGCATAATGTTATGCATCTAATGCAATTACATGACATACAATTATGTCATGTATATAATTTCCTTATATGTCATAACTATTTATGGAAATAAAATATGTTTAAGATTTGATTCTCCAAATCAAATCATAATTAAATTAGGAAACAAATTTCCAAATCTAATCACATATTTTATTCATGGAATTATTTGATTAAGGAAAATCTATTTAGGAAACCAATTTCATAAATCTTTAAAACTACTTATGGAAATTAAATATTTTAAGATTTGATTTCCCAAATCAAATCATGATTAAATTAGGAAACAAATTTCCAGAATCTAATCAAATATTTTATTTATGGAAAATATAAATTTCCATAAATACTTCCAACTTTCCAAAAGTGGAAGATTTCCATAAATACTTCTAGACTTTCCAAAATTGAAAAATTTCCATAAATACTTCTAAATTTCCAAAATTTAGAAAACTTCCAGAAATACATTATGACTATCGCAAAACCATTTTTATGATTATGTCGAAACACAACACAGGCTCGATACCCTTGGGTTTCCTGAGCATGCAGTGTGTGTTCGATCATGTTTCGTAAACATGAGCACAGCGGAAGCAATAAAAATAATAAATACTCCTATTTATTACAACACACACAACACACGCATGCTATTAAAACAAGTGTAGACATAACCGTAAATTAAAATTGCAATAAAAGGAAATTAAACTACGTTATACCTTCCGTATGACGTGTAGCGGGAACGGCATCAACCGGAACGATCCTCGTAAGAATCATCTCTATCCGTATCCATGCCGAGCTCCTCGGGATGACTTCGCTAAGTCACGAGCTTCGTCTTCGTACGGGTTACTAGCCTCGTGTTGAAGACGACGTGATCGAGAGATGATCACGATCCGAATCC
Organism: Wurfbainia villosa; assembly: GCA_025175895.1. Taxonomy (NCBI): domain Eukaryota; kingdom Viridiplantae; phylum Streptophyta; class Magnoliopsida; order Zingiberales; family Zingiberaceae; genus Wurfbainia; species Wurfbainia villosa. The sequence goes on from CM045997.1 coordinate 36,204,291, forward strand.
AAATTCGGATCCAAAACGAGTTCTCAAAACTCGCTTCTCCGGAGAGGTATTCGTCAACCGTTTGACGAATCCTTCGTCCTCCACCTCAGAGGATTACCGGAGATCAAATCCCCGGTATGTTAGCCGCTGTCGGAGCACTAACCGTCATCCAAACGACGCTCCGACGAGAGGAGGAGAAGCTGTCCAGAAAACTGGACAGCTTGGTGGAGGAGTAGGTGCCGGCCAAAACAAGGAGAGAAAAGCCTCACCTTGATGCCAAACCTATAGGAGATCACCGGAGGGTCGCCGGAGGTTCACCGGCTGAAGTTTGGTCACTGGCAAGGAGCTAGACGGCAGCACAATCAAGCTGGGCGGCAAGGAGGTTGGGCGGCACAACCAGGTTGGGCGGCAACTCCTTGGAGGCTAGGGTTTTGATTTTGGATTAGGGTTTAACAATCCCTTAAGCCCACTTTTATAGAGAACTAATTTTCTTAATGGTTAATGGATCATATCCATAAATCCCGTTAACCCACTCCATTAGGATAAGTTAAAATAAACCAAACCATGATGGTTTATTTTAAGTTAAAACGAACCGAACCAACTTTTGGTTCATTCGTTTAAAATAAACCAAACCCTTTGGTTTATTCTTATCCATTGGATTAGAACCAAACCATTTTGGTCCATCCATTACGTCTTCATAAGACGTAGCCCATCCAAGCTTCCATTGCGACTGAAACGATTTCATGCTCGCTTTATGTTTGGTCCAACCAAACCTAGTTTCTCTCGGTCTGAGAATCCAATTCTCAAGCTCGTTTTAAATCCTTTGGATTACACTCGTTGTGCGTGTGACCAAATAGGTTCTCGGTTTATGTTGGCCGTCTATAATTAACCATTAAATATAGAACGATCATGAGTGGCACCTAGTAGTACATCATGATCCCCAATTAACCGAAAAGATCAACGGTTGATCCAGAACTATTTCTGAAACCCTTCAGTAGCTCGAATGAATCGTGCCCCATTCCCTTCACTCATCTTATACCCACTTGGTTCAGGACATGGTCTATTGTGTCAGTCCCCACTAGGCTGACTACGTCACACCTAGCCCAAGTATCATTTCCTCGTCCTACGGATTCTAGTTACTCAACATGTATCGAAGAGTACTTTACTCTAAACATGTAATGCTTTGGCCAAAGACTTTTGTAACAATCCGACGAGAGGCCATGGGTATACATCTCCTCGCAAGGAGTGGTGAATCCTTTATAGGCTATTCAAACACCTTCGATCGCTTCGACTTATACCCAATCATCCCGGGTCCACATCTCCTCGGAGATGTTTGCTTAAGATGTCAAAGCATAAGTCTCCATGATCAAGATGACTTGAATACCGCAAGTCAAAGGAACATCGCACTTAAGCCATAGTAAGAACTTCATTGACATATCTATATATGCAGAGAACCATATGAAGTCTTACGGCTGGTCACTCCAATGAACTAGTTACCATAACTAGCATCCACGATTAACTCCGGACATCACTATGTCTCCAGCCAGTGGGAATCAGCTGCTTGGATACACCAAGGAGTATACCTCGTGCTAGTCTCAACAGAATTGATGGTGTCCAGATTCATCAATTCATCGACTAGGGATAATTCCGATACATCACAATTACACATGTAGAGATACTCACTAGTTGTGATCCAATCACAAATTCTCTCATGCGGTGAATCGTATCGTGGACATTCAGTAAATGAGTTTAAGATCCAATCAAATACATGAAACATGTATACTCAAATAGTGAATCTTCATTTATCATATAAATGGTTCATACATAAGGCGATTGCCTTAGGACATCTCTCATATATTACTAACATTGTAGTAGTGTGTGGTTGCATCGCTAGGGCTCTTACGAGTCCAATCCATGGAGTAGGAACCATTTGATTCCAAACCACATTACATCATCTTGTCGTGTGATTGTGTTTGTTCATTTTGTATTGTATTATTTATATTTCCACTGCGTATAACACATTTTGTAGCAAGCACGATCGAGATCCATCGCAAATGACGAATGACGCTATTCACCCCCCTATAGCGGTCACAGAGGTCCCTATAATTGTTATCAGAGCTAGGTCGCTCTTCAAGGATTAACAACCATAAGAGCACCACTAGAGGAACAAGATGGATTTTGAAGAACAACTAGGATGGGATATCAACATGCCGATCCCGTACACCTTCTATGGACAAGAAGGGTTTAGGCAATGGAAGGCAAGAATTGAAGATTTCTTGATGATGAGGGACTTTGAGGACTGGTCCATCTTAATGGAAGGATTCCAATACCCAAGAGGACTTAAGGGAGGCTTCCTCAAAATGAAGAAATGGACTGAGGAGCAACTCCAAGGGTTTGATAAAAATAAGAAGGTAATAAAATTTTTGATTGATTTAATACCTAACAATAGTGTCTAGTTTAGGGGACTACATGGATGCCAAGGAGCTATGGAGCCAAGTGACAAGATTCCATGAAGACCCATCACTGGCTCAAGAAGTCGAGGTCGAAGAAGATAGCTCTTCCTCACAAGAGAGTGGGGATTCAGAAATTGATAGGGAATCAACATCTGGATCGGAATCAATGGAAGAGGTAGAAGTAGAAGAAGTCTCCTCCTCTAGGATTGAGGGGGAGGAGATTAGATCATCTACACCGGAGTAACCTCAAGAAGAACCATCCACCTCCGGTCAAGAAGAAGAGGAAGCTCAGGGCTCCCCTACAATGGAAGGTAACTCATGCATGTCAATAAATAATAAAATTTATATTATATGCTTTGAGTGTTGGGAGCAAGGACACTACAAGAGTAAGTGTCCTAAACGAGTCAAGAGGTCTCAACCGGTGCAAAGGGTCAAGGATGTCGGTCCCCCAACAACTAAAAGCAAGGAGCATGTCATTTGCTTCAAATGTCAACAACCGGGACAATACCGGAGTCAATGCCCAATGGGGGAGAAGAAGACTCAAAAGGGAGCATCACAAGTAGAGGGAGCTAAGGCTAACCCTAAGGTATATTTTAATAATGCACCTTCAACTTATGTTAAAAAGCATGCTAGGAGTTATGTTAATAATCTTGCTATTTCTCATGAACAAAAGCACGCTAGTAGAAATAATTGATTTTATTGTCTAGGTGCTAAGAGTGTCAACCTTAGGAATAAGAATAAATTTGGGACTAATGTCCCTAAAAATGTTTTACCTAAGGCAAGTATTAGAAAAATTAAGGGCCACCTAGGTTTTAACCCTAAATGGACTAGGCATATGTCTAGGAATGGTAATGCCCAAAGATTAAACTATTGGTGCAGGGACACCAGATAATCGAACCTGTATTTTTATTATGGAAAAGATACAAAGTTAAGTTTACATCGTTATCTCATGAGCTAAATCGAGTGTGCAAAAAAGTACTAAAGCTGGAGCTGAAGACTAGCGACACCTGGAGGAAGCCGCGGTGATCGGGCGACACTCGAGTGACTTCGGAGGGAGCCAAAGGAATTGAGTGGAAGGTCGAAAGCGAGAGCTACAAAGTAAGTATCAAGGTAAACTCGTGTGAGTGAGAGATGGTAAGGTTGTATCCTCTGTACGGGGATGACCGTAGGCAGCGATCCGACTAAGACTTCATATGGAAGGTCTAGGTCGAGATCGGACGGTTAGAAACCGTCGCATTTACCATTTTCCGTGCTAACCTCTTACTATAGAGAAGTGGCCAGGCTGGCAGTCAACTGCTGGACATTGGGCAGTCAACTGATGCACATCAGTCGACTGATGGGAGGCATCAGTCGACTGATGGCGATGAATCAACCTTTGCGCTAGGTCAAAATGGATAACGTTTGACGCGACCACTTTGTGATAAAATTTGTTACCACTTCGTGATTTGTTCCAAATTCAGAGGAGACATATTCTGAGGACAAACTCTATAAAAGGAGGGGAGGATTCCAACCCAAAGTATCATCAAGATTATTCTTAAGTGCTCCTATAACGCTAAAGCTCCAACATCGTCATAATGCTGACGCGATGCCAAGCTTTCACCTTCTTTGTCAGCAGCAGCAACAAGTAACATATTTTGTTATTGTATTCTTTGTTTTTATTCGTAACGGGTGAGGTAGGATTGTTGCCTTATCCTCGTACTTTCGGTTTTATGATCATTGTCTCCTACCTCCAACGAGGAGGAGACGTTATAGTGCTTTTCCCTCTGTACGCGGTCTAGGACCGTTAGGGCCTTGGATTAACAACCGCTGGGTTGTGAACCAAGTAAAAATAAATGTTTCTTTTTATTTTTCCACTGTGCTTACTCGTGTATCGAACGAACAAACGAAAAGATTTATGCTCGCTATTCACCCCCGTCTAGCGACACTTCTCGATCCAACAATTGATATCAGAGCGGGGGCGCTAAGATTTGGTGAAACCACCAATCTAGCACTTTTTGGTTTTCTTTTTGTATTTTTTGAGTCACGTTTTTTTTAGGTTTTTTTCCTCCTGCACTACTAATCCAAGACGATGTCTTGGTACGGTTCTTTTGGTTGTGTGTTTGCAAGTATTCTCTTTTGGAGTAGTTGATGATAAAACGACCATAACTTTTTACACAAGTGGACTCACAAAACGATCTACCTACCAAATCGAAGCTATCTGAGAGATCTACATTTCTTAGGAGGGTTTATCCTCGTAACAAGCTGTTTCCATCCCCAAAAACCGACGTTTAGTACCCTTTCGGGGACATCGAAGGTCGTAAGTTTCTAGTTTTTGTTAGTTTCTTATTCTTCTTATTTATTTCTATTTATTTCTTATTATTTCCCGCATTACTAATCCAAGACCAAGTCTTGGAATTCTTTTTGGTTTTTATTCGTGTTTTTCAAGATATTTAATGACTCACATTGAGGGGTATAGCACCACCCGACCTTCATTCTTTAACGGAAATGATTTCCGTTATTGGAAAGGTCGGATAGAGTGTTTCTTGAAAACACAAGTCAAGACTTGGATAATAATCCAAACCGGCTTTGCTCTACCCACCAATGATCAAGGAGAGCCCTTGGACTTCAACAAGTGGACCAATGCAACCAAGAGACAAATTGAAGCCGATGCAAAGGCGACCCAAGTGTTGCAGTGCGGTCTGTCCAAAGAGGAGATCAACCGCATCAGACCCTTCATCAGCACAAAGGACCTGGGAACAAATTAATCGAGCTACACAAAGGAACGTCCGATGCTAAGGTATGTAAACGTGACCTTCTTTTCAATAAGTTGTATAACCTTAAGATGCAAGAACACGAGACGGAGGTGGAGAAACCTCGTACAAGCAATTACAATAGTAATACAAAAATACAAGCCAAAATACAAAGACAATACAAAAGAGAACTTTTACACAATTGCTTTGATCACTTGCTTGTTGCTTGCTTTGGTTTGGCTCTTGAAGGTCTAGAATGCAGCAACAATTCTCCTCTAAAATCTCCCCAATAGTCTAATTGAAATCCTCCCACAAGCTGCTCCTTTTATGCTTGTCTCGGACTGATTTCTCGCCGATCAGTCGACTACTCCTGGCCTCCAGTCGACTACTCCTGTAGTCGTTGTCTCACAACGGTCGAATCCACGTTGGCAAACACCCAACGGATGACCATCAGTCGACTGATCATACCCATCAGTCGACTGGTAACCCCATCAGTCGAGTGCTCGGTGCATCACTCAACTGGAAAGTGTTTTGTGCTCGAATTCGCCCCAATCAGTCGACTGATCTCCATCATCAGTCGACTTATGGCGTCGGCAGTCGACTGCCCTCCCTCGACAGTCAACTGTTCAGCCAAAACTTGGTCAGTCAAACACCGGTTGATTCCAATCGACCTAGAGCAGTCGACTGGCACCTATGCCAATCGACTGATGTTGGGTAAAACCTCAAACACCAAGTTATTTGAGCATCCGACCGTTGGGTAAACCCTCAAACACCACATTTGAGCCTCCGACACTCAGTCTTAGCCACTTGGCCAAGTCCACCTCATCCTCTCATGGAGTTCCCCACCGAAGCTCTCTTCCCTCAGCCTACATCCCTCGGATGCACCAAGCACACGACTTCACAATACCATCTTTCGTGTCTCTTGCCCTCGAAGTATGCTTCCCTTGGGCCTCACTCCATTCGCTCCCCGTCTGGCTGTCCCTCGGATGCACCAAGCGCATGATTTCGCAATGCCATCCTTCACCGACTCAAGGAGCCCGAGCCTAGTGAACTTGTCAAGTCCTCAAGACTTCCCACACCAAGCCTCATGCTTGGATTTTTCATGCCAAGCCCCAAGCTTGGACTTTCACCGCCAAGGCTACACACTTGAACTTACGTGACCAACCTAAGTTGGACTTCCCATGACAATCCCATGTCATGCGTTTTGTCTAACATCAAAATATAGTTTGAGTCAAACTCGAGTCTTGGGCTAATTGCAACAATAGTCTCCCCCTTTTTGATGTTTGACAAAACCTCAAAATCAAGTCTACCAATTAACCCCAATTGGCAATTCTCACATCCCAATGAGAATTCCAACTATCCCAATTGGTAACTTCTCCCCCTTTTTGACATACATCAAAAAGGTTCTCCCCAAGGGTATGAATGTCTCATATCCCAATGAGATCTTACAATCTCTTCCTTGGAGGAACACATGCCTATAATCTTTCTAGTGATAAGTCTCATATCACTTAAGAGAGGCAATCCCTCAATTTTCCTCCCATGAGGAAAAATACACATCCATCTTCCCATGATGGATACCTTCCCCTAAAGGCTTTCTCCCGCTTGACCATTGCACCAACAATGTCCTTGGTGAGAGAGCTTGGTGGAAGCTTTGGTTGTGTGGGTTTGTGAGTGTAGGCTAGCAAGAAGAGGAGTCTTCTTCTTCCTTTCTCCTTTTCCCTCTCTTCCTCTCCTTTAGGGACTTCTCTAGCAAGAAGTAAAGGAGAGCTCTTCTAGTTTTCCTTTTGTGAGACAAGAGCGTGCTTGTGTGGATACATATAGAGGCACGGACACTTGAACGTGCTAAAGATCCAACAAACCGAAAGGAAAAGCGGGATTAGCAAGGGCACGCAACAAAGGTAATCCTCTCCTATAAGATAGGTTTGGTTTAGAGAAATTTATTTTATACGAGTTTGCTTTCGCATGGATCACTTGGAAGGGATCCTATTTTCCGTTGCGCATATGCCATTTGGCATACGAGATTTCCCTACAGTGGTATCAGAGCCACTTGCGAAAGATCGTATAAAAATAGGTTTTCTCTATTTTATATGTGATATAGAAGTAGGATAAATTTTATTATGAGTTGATAATTGCATTAGCAAATTTTCACACATAATAAAATATCCAATGTCTTTTAAAAGTTAAAATGACATGGTGCATGGTTATGGCCTAGTCCCAAAAAGTTTGTGATTGTGTGTTGTAATTCTTAATACGGCCTACGTGTCGTGCCTTTCTCCTAATATTCTTGTTGTAAAATTAGTTTTAGACTCCAATGTAACTCGAGTATTTCTCCTTTTGTAATGTACAAAACAAGGATGGAGGGTCCATTGGAAGATGAGGTTACAAGGAGGAAGTCAACACACAAGACAACCAAAAGGAAGCACTTAGGAGAAGATGCTATCCCTAGGTTGACCAATCAATCTTTTCATTGGCTTGAGAAGATTGTAGAATAAGGGCCATAACCATGACACGTTAGTTTAATATGTATGTGATGCATGATAGTTTAGCTTATATGTGATGTATGCTAATATGTATATGATACATGTTTATTTCTTAATAAGTCTAAACGATATGCCTACCAAAGTTGGTACTCACTACTTCCTCGATCATTTGTTATTGGGTTTGCCAAAGCAATGCATTTTATCTTGGAGGGGTGCGAGTGGACAATCGTGATGTCCCGCTATCAGTCTTGGTTAAGACTTAATTAAGTGTTTTCTTAATTGGTTAAGAAAGTAGAGGCATATATTAGCTTTGAACATAAGTGTTAACATTAGTTTTGTGTGATTTCCGAACATCGGCCTTTGTCTTAGAAGTGGTCGTTGCTCGATATCCAAGAAGGCCCTGTGCCTCGCCACGGCTAAGTGGTTTAGGAATAAACACTAAACTAATCTAAAACTTAAACAAAGCTATTAAAGAGTTACATCAGATGTAATTGGCAAAAGATTGCCTACCTAATTATACTACGTCTTGGGCGATTAGCCAAAGCTAACTCAAGACGAATTATGATGTGGATCTTTATCCCATATAAATTTATAGCTAAGTAGTAGCTATGAGAATTTAGTGGGAGCCTCATTTAATTAAAGGCCTAATTAAATGATTTAGGTATGATACTTAACTTTGCATTTTAATGTTGTAGATCACCATGTCATCTAACACGACACACCCCCTCAACTTGCGATCTGTCCTTGAGAAGGACAAGCTCAATGGAGCAAACTTTCTTGACTGGTATAGGAACTTGAGGATTATCCTCAAGCAAGAACGCAAACTGTATGTCCTAGAGCAGTCTACCCCTGAAACACCCGGCCATGCGGCCACTCGTGCTGAAAAGGATGCTTATAAAAAGCATCAAGATGACGCATTAGATGTGTCATGTCTTATGCTTGCCACCATGAACTCTGAGCTTCAGAAGCAACATGAGAACATGGATGCCTATGATATGGTTGAGCATTTGAAACAACTATATCAAAGACAAGCTAGGCACGAGCGTTTTGAAGTGTCTAAGGCTCTTTTTGCATGCAAGATGCAAGAAGGAACACCTGTAGGAACTCACGTACTCAAAATGATTGGGTACGTTGAGAACCTTGAAAGACTAGGTTTTCCACTCAGCCAAGAATTGGCAATCGATGTTATCCTCGCAATCGCGAAGCATACAATCAATTCGTCATGAATTATAACATGAATGAAATTGATAAACCTTTGCTTGAGATTCTCAGCATGTTGAGAACTGCTGAACCAAATCTCAAGAAGAAAGTTAGTAATGTACTAATGGTCAAGAAGGACAAAGGTAAGCGCAAAGGCAAGGGTAAGACCCAAGCCAAAGGCAAGGCCAATTCATCCACTTCAAAGGGTAAAGGTAAAGTACCTAAGGAAGGGGATGCTTCCATTGCGGTGAGATCGACAATCGAAGGAACCGCAAAGTCTACCTTGAGGAAGTAAAGAACAAGAGAAGTGGGACTTACGCCTCGTATACACGTTATAGAAGTTAATCTATCTATTTCTTCTACATGGGTATTAGATCGGATGTGCATCTCACATTTGTACTAATGTGCGTGGACCGAGAAATAGTAGAATAATGGCAAAGGGTGAAGTGGACCTACGAGTAGGCAATGGCGCAAAGTTGTCTGTAGGAACATATTCTTTGTCTTTGCCGGGCTTATCTTAGAACTAGAGGAGTGCTTCTATGTACCTGCATTAACGAAGAACATCATTTCTGTATCTTGTTTCGACAAGAAAAACTTTTCTTTTATAATAAAGGACAAATGTTGTTCCATTTATTTAAATGAAATGGTCTATTGTAATGCACCACTTATGAATGGTCTCTATGTTCTAGATTTAGATAACCCAATTTATAACGTAAATACCAAACGGTTCAAATCGAATGATTTGAACCAGACATATCTCTGGCACTGTCGCCTAGGTCACATAAATGAAAAACGCATATCCCAACTCCATAAAGATGGATTATTGGACTCATTTGATTTTGAATCATATGAGGTATGCAAGTCTTGTCTTTTAGGAAAGATGACTAAAACTCCATTTAGTGGACATGGCGAGAGAGCGACGGACTTGTTAGGACTCATACATACTGATGTATGTGGCCCTTTCAATGTCGAAGCCAGAGGAGGCTATAAGTACTTTATTACTTTCACTGATGATATGAGTAGATTTGGCTACTTATATTTGATGAGACATAAGTCAGAATCCTTTGAAAAGTTCAAAGAATTCAAGAATGAAGTACAAAACCAACTTGGTAAGTGTATTAAGCTACTTCGATCAGATCGAGGTGGTGAATACCTTAGTCAAGAGTTTCGTGATCACCTGGCTAAGTGTGGGATAATATCCCAACTCACTCCACCTGGAACACCACAATGGAATGGTGTATCTGAGAGGAGAAATCGTACTCTATTAGATATGGTACGATCAATGATGAGCCAGACTGATCTACCTACTTCCTTTTGGGGTTTAGCTCTAGAGAGTGCTTTCACTTAATCGCGTTCCATCAAAAGCCGTAGAAAAGACACCATATACGATATGGATCGGGAAGAGTCCCAAAATGTCTTTTATAAAGATTTGGGGTTGTGAAGCTTACGTTAGACGTCAAGTCTCAGATAAACTAGGACCCAAATCAGATAAGTGTTATTTTGTAGGATATCCCAAGGAAACTAAGGGATATTACTTTTACAATCCCACACTTGGCAAGGTGTTTGTTGCCAGAAATGCTGTCTTTCTAGAAAGAGAATTTATTTCTAGAAATACTAGTGGGAGTAAAATTCATCTTGAAGAAGTTCAAGATAATGATAACACTAAGGCTTCGATGGAAAATGAACAGGAACCACAAAGTGTTGTGGATGAGGAAATTGTTGCCCAAAGAGTTGTGGAGCAAACACCTGTTCAAGTAGACCAACCTCTTCGTAGATCTGATAGGATCCGTCGTCAACCTGAGAGATATTCTTTTCTCTTGACTGACAACGGTGATGTATTGCTTATCAATCTTGACGAGCCTACGTCCTATAAAGAAGCTATGATGAGCCCAGATTCCGAGAAATGGCTAGAGGCCATGAGATCCGAAATGGAATCCATGTACACTAACCAAGTATGGACTTTGGTTGATCCACCTGAAGGGGTAAAACCCATTGGGTGTAAGTGGGTCTTTAAAGTAAAGACTGACATGGATGGTAATAAGCATACCTATAAAGGTAGATTGGTGGCTAAAGGATTCAAACAAATTCATGGTATTGACTATGAAGAAACCTTTTCACCAGTTGCGATGCTTAAATCCATTCGGATCATACTTGCTATTGAAGCCTACCATGATTATGAGATCTGTCAGATGGATGTCAAAACCGCTTTTCTGAATGGAAAGCTACTCGAGGATGTGTACATGACACAACCTGAGGGTTTTGAAGATCCAAAGCATCCTGGAAAGGTATGCAAACTGCAAAGGTCCATTTATGGACTAAAGCAAGCCTCTCGAAGCTGGAATCTTCGATTCGATGATGCAATCAAAGAGTTTGGTTTCATCAAGAATGAAGATGAGCCTTGTGTCTACAAGAGAAATAGTGGGAGCACAGTTGTATTTCTTGTCTTGTATGTAGATGACATACTTCTCATCGGAAATGATATTCCCTCACTCCAGTCCGTGAAGATGTGGTTAGGGAATTGTTTCTCGATGAAGGACTTAGGTGAAGATGCCTATATTCTAGGCATCAAGATCTATAGAGATAGATCTAGAAGATTACTTGGCCTAAGTCAGAGTACATACATTGATAAAGTGCTAGATCGTTTTGCTATGCAAAATTCTAAGAAAGGGTTTCTGCCTTTATCACATGGTGTGAGTCTTTCGAAGACTCAATGTCCCTCTTCTAAGGAGGAGAGAGATCGCATGGATAAGATCCCTTATGCATCAGCTATAGGGTCTATCATGTACGCCATGCTTTGTACTCGTCCTGACGTCTCGTATGCTTTGAGCATGACGAGTAGATACCAGTCAGATCCAGGTGAAAGTCACTGGATAGCAGTCAAAAATATTCTTAAGTACTTACGAAGAACGAAAGAATATTTCCTGATATTTGGAGGCAATGAGGAGCTAACTGTAAAGGGTTACAGTGATGCAAGCTTCCAAACAGACAAGGATGACTATAGATCGCAATCGGGGTACGTGTTTTGCCCGAATGGTGGAGCTGTGAGCTGGAAGAGTTCGAAGCGAGACACGATTCTTGATTCTACAATGATGGTAGTATATTGCGATCGATGCGCAAAGAAAGGAGGTCATTTGGCTCCGCAAGTTCATCTGAACTTGGAGTAGTTCCTAGCATTGCAGATCCAATAGACCTCTATTGTGACAACAATGGGGCTATTGCACAGGCTAAGGAACCTCGATCACATCAGCGGACCAAACACATACTGCGGCGCTTCCATCTCATTCGAGAGATCATCAATAGAGGAGATGTGAGGATATGCAGTACCGATGAGCTAACATCGCAGATCCATTGACCAAGGCTTTGTACGGAGGAAGCATGATGGTCACACTAGGTCACTAGGTATTAGATATCATAGTGATTGGTACTAGTGCTAGTGGGAGATTGTTAGTTAAAGCCCTAGAACCAATCATGTGATGGTTGAATAGGGAACATTTTGTATCATATTCTATAAAGGCAAAGGATTGGTTATTATATTTACATCTTGCTTGTGCCTAATTTAAATATAATAATGCCCTAGAAAAGTAGGTTCTTATCTCTGACACATCAATTGTGAATTGATTATGAGAGTCAGAGAGAACACTTTCCTAAATGTTCTAGTCAGTATTAATATGCAAGGGCAATATTAATACATAAAGACTAGCATGTAGGTCAATTGATGACTTGATCTCACAAGTCATGGATATATGATATCAAGTTGACACATGGGTATATATTGGAGAATATATACTGAACTGACCCGCCATGAGAAAGTTTCATGGATCGTTATATGAGTGTCATAAACTTTCTCATGTGACTATTGGTATGAATAGTCCTTAGACCTAAAGTCACTATGGTTCCCTACATAAGGAGTTATGTACTTTGGTATCGTCAAACGTCACCCGTAAAAGGGTGGACCATAAAGGCGATTACTGGGTATATAACAAATTATGCGGAGGGATGTGAGTGATGTAGATGGGATCTATCCCTCTCATATGACGAGAGTGATATCGGTGGGCCCCTTGATTGAGTAGAACTACTAGAACGCATGGCCATGCTCGAATGAGTCAATATGAGATATTGAGCTCATTTGTTTGAGTTACTCGGGGATCAAGAAACACATAGATTGATCGAGGATGACACGGTCTATGCCTCATTGATCAATCTGATATCAAGGATAGAAGGACACGGTCATATATTATAGTAGTCACGGAAAGGTTAGTCGGATCTTGACTTATCTCGTAACTTGGGTAGCAATGATGTATTGCTAGATGCCGCTCATTGCTTGTGTATCTAAAAGAGTTTAGGTCCACTGCCAACGTTATGAGAGCCTATAGGGTCACACACAAAGAGCATGATAATTAGAGGAATTAGAGTATTCTAGTTTGACTAGAATAATATGGGAATAAGCTTAAGTACAAAATGGTTTTGGACTTTAAGCTTAATGAGAATTTTAGCTAATTGATTTAATGAGATTAATTCAATATGTTACCTTATTGATTTAATAAGATTAATTCAATATGATAACATAAGCTTAATTGAATTAATAAGATTAATTCAATATGATAACATAAGCTTAATTGAATTAATAAGATTAATTCAACATGCATGAATGCCACATAAGAATGCCACATAAGCATGCCACATAAGCATGCCACCTAAGCATCCACCTAAGCTAGTTAAGGTGGAAGGAAACAAAATGGTTTTGCCTCCTTAAGTGGCCGGCCAAACAAGGAAGCCAAATCCTTTTTGAGTGTGTCTCAATGCAATGGATTGCATTGAATGTGAAGGAGGTGGAAGGGTTTTTCCAACCCTATAAAAGGCTCCATGGAGTGGCCGGCCATAGTGAGTTTTTGGTGTTGTGGTTGTGAGAGAGCTTGGTGGAAGCTTTGGTTGTGTGGGTTTGTGAGTGTAGGCTAGCAAGAAGAGGAGTCTTCTTCTTCCTTTCTCCTTTTCCCTCTCTTCCTCTCCTTTAGGGACTTCTCTAGCAAGAAGTAAAGGAGAGCTCTTCTAGTTTTCCTTTTGTGAGACAAGAGCGTGCTCGTGTGGATACGTATAGAGGCACGGACACTTGAACGTGCTAAAGATCCAACAAACCGAAAGGAAAAGCGGGATTAGCAAGGGCACGCAACAAAGGTAATCCTCTCCTATAAGATAGGTTTGGTTTAGAGAAATTTATTTTATACGAGTTTGCTTTCGCATGGATCACTTGGAAGGGATCCTATTTTCCGTTGCGCATATGCCATTTGGCATACGAGATTTCCCTACACTTGGAGAGTCCCTAAACCAATAGGAACATTTAAACAATCAAAATTAAGGCAAAGTTCAACAATGAACTCTCATCCACCTTAAAATTGATACTCACCCTAAATACTTCTCCTAATTCATATCCAATAGATTTTCACCCTTTCTAATGCTCTCCAAAGCATGTCCTAGGGTTAGGAGTGGTTAGGGGACCAAAACTGTTAGTGCCTATAAGATTCACATTGTTGGGATGTATACTGAAAGCCTAGCTCTTTTGTATGAACATCTTTATTTTGAAATAAGAATCACATGATCATTGTTTGCACGTTATATTTATATATGTGCATATTGTCTAATACTTTACATTGTAGATAACATGGTGCTTGGGTGTGGCACAAAAGATCATGTTATCAGTCCCTTGTAGAGTATAAGTAGAGGCTCACAACTAAGATGGTTTTGGACAAACCATTGGCATGGTTGTAGTGTAGCTTGGTATTGTTTTGTCTTGAACATAAAGTTACACTAGTACACATAGGTGTATTGAGCAGGACCGACATAGAGGTGATTCAATTTGTTGCTGACTACATAATTGAATTGGACCTCGGATATTATGTTGTACATGCTCTTAATCCCGATATAATAACGGGCACATGTTCGTAATATTTATTTCTTTGATTTACCAGAGGGTGAGATTTCTATGGATTAAATCAATATGCCCGGTAAGTTGGGAAATGATATTATTTACATGGTGTGCCGTTGATTATAGGAGGAATCCGTGTCCTATGTATTAGGTTGATGATGTCCCCTTGAGGAGCTCATAAGGTTCATCATGTAAACCCTGTAGGTTGACTTAGTCAACATGATGATAAGGTTGAGTGATACTACTCGAGGAGTTAGATGTTGATTAATTGATGGTCAGTAAATCAATTAATTGACGGACATTCGATATCTTAAACACGGGGAGATGGATGTACAAATAATATATAGAGCCCATATTAATTTATGGGGGTTGGTGAGGTAGTTCGATGATGATCCTCTAGTGGAATGGAACATCATTGATGGATCAAGTTTGTGTGGTTCCGATCCATCGGGTGGCCAAGACCCAACTCCTCCTCATGGTCCCTATCATAGCCTAATATAAACCTCATGAAGTCTAGATCAAATAATGGAAAACAAATCTCTAGATCTGACAGTTGGGATTAAATTCCTAGAACCGACGGTGGAGATTAAATCTCTAGATCCGACGGTTGGGATTAAATTCCTAAGAACCGACGGTAGAGATTAAATCCCTAGATCCGACGGTTGAGATTAAATTCCTAGAACCGACGATGGAGATTAAATCTCTAGATCCGACGGTTGGGATTAAATTCCTAAGAACCGACGGTAGAGATTAAATCTCTAGATCTGATGGTTGGGATTAAAACCCTAGAACCGACGGTTGAGATTAAATCTCTAGATCCGACGGTTGAGATTAAAACCCTAGAACCGACGGTGGAGATTAAACCAAGGCCTAAACCCTAACTCTATAAAAGGGTGGCTATGGGTTGGGCGGCAACATGTTTTTTAGAGGTTGGATGATGGATGCTAAGGAGATTAGGGTTTAGCCTCCAATTGCTTGGGCAGCAAGCAACCCTAGGAGGAAACCCTAATTAGGGTTTGGCTCTTTTGGGTTGGGCGGCCAAGGTGAGGAAGAAGAGTGGGCGGCAACTTGTGGAGGAGATTGTCTTCTTCCATGGAGGTGGCTAGCTCCTAGATCTCTTCTCTCCACCATGCTTGGGCGGCAAGGAACCCTATGGAGGAAACCCTAATTTGATTAGGGTTTTGGTTCCTATGCATGGGCGGCCATGGATGGGAATGAAGGTTGGGCGGCCACTTGTGGAGGAGTTTATCTTCTTCATTGGAGGTGGCTAGCTCCTAGATTTCTTCTCTCCACCATGGTTGGGCGGCAAGAAAGCCTAAGGAGAAACCCTAATTAGGGTTTCCTCCTTAGGTTGGGCAGCAAGAAAGCCTAAGGAGAAACCCTAATTAGGGTTTCCTCCTTAGGTTGGGCGGCTAGGGATTGCAAGGAAGTTGGGCGGCAACTATAGGAGAGGAGGTCTTCCTCTTCCTAGGGTGTGGCCGACTTCTTCCTCTATTCCCTCCACCGTGGCCGGCGCCCAATATATTCCTTTTCTCCTATTCACTCCATCTTGGCCGGCGGCACCAAAACTAGGGTTTGTCCCTAGTTCGGTTCCTTGGTTGTTTCCATATTATTCTCTCTATTCTTGGGGCCGGCGGCATCAATCCTTTGTGGAATGGTGGTTGGCTCAAGCAAGAAGGGAAAGAGAGTTCTTCTTTCTTTGGATTGAAGAAGATCTAGGAAGCTTCAACTTGTGGAGGATCTTCGCCCACACGAAGTCTACAAGGAGGTTAGGACATACGATAGAAGATCAAGAGGTATAAAATTTTTATAACTTTTATTATTGTTCTTTGCATGTTCTTATTCATATGCTAGCTTATGTTCTTTATGTTAGTATATGTTGATTATACTAGTTTGCATTTGCATGTTTTTGTATAATCATGGACCCCGATAAGAAACACAAAAACCGGCGATCCGTCCGTCGTCTCTTCCGCGGCTAACCGACTAGAAGAGTTGTGTTGCTTGAACAACTAGTTTGTTCAAGCGATCGATCAAGTCGTTAGCACGACGACGAATTGGTTGTGCTTAGGAAACTCATCCCATCCGGATTAGTTTTCATTAGTGAAAATTTTAATCCGGGGACATGAGAGCCTATGAGCATTCTGAGAGATAGCAGGATTGCCAACTCACATATCTCCACAATGGTATGATATTGTCCACTTTGGGCCTAAGCCCTCATGGTTTTATTTTTGGGATTTACCCAAAAGGCCTCATACCAATGGAGATATCTTTTCATCTTATAAGCACATGATCTTTTCTATGTCTTACCAATGTGGGACTTTAATTGTATTCCCAATACTCCAATAATCCCTCCCTCAAACGAAGGACCACATTGACCCTCCCTCAAGCCTATCCGTCCTCGAAGGACATCCTATGCTTGATGTTTGTTCTCAACCCACGGGACTTCACCTTTATGCGATCATCTGACCCAGTTGGACTTTCTACTAGTTGTCCAACCCTTTTGGCCCAACTGGACTTCCTGTCAATTGTTCGGTCCTCCCGACCTAACTGGACTTCCTACCTGGTGTCTGGATCTCTTGATCCGGACATGGGAGCTCAACTTTTTTTGTTTGAGGTTCATGGCCTGACATGGACCATGACTCTGATACCAATTGTTAGTGTCTATAAGATTCACATATCTCCACAATGGTATGATATTATCCACTTTGTGCTTAAGCCCTCATGATTTTATTTTTGGACTTTACTCAAAAGATCTCATACCAATGGAGATATCTTTTTATCTCATAAGCACATGATTTTTTCCATGTCTTACCAATGTGGGACTTTAATTGTATTCCCAATACTCCAACAAAAACATAGCTGAACATGGGCCTAACAACCATGGTTTACTCGAAATCAACATTATCAGTCAACTCTCTCAGAGATCAGTCGACTTCTTCCCACATTAGTTGACTGCCATCAATGACAGTCGACTGATAACTGCAAAATGCAGTTTTCAATTTTTTCAGAAATGAATTTCTGAAATTCGTAAGTAAATATACACAAGTTTAAAAATCATGAAAATTCATATGTATATTACTTTTTACAATCATTATGGGTGAAAAATATTAGATAATTATTTTACCCATAAAATAGTGAGATTGATACAAAGTTCAAAAATTAAGAAAAACTTCAATATTGGGCTCTCTTTGTATCACCTCATTCAATGGTGATTGCTATCAAAAGATAGACTTTACCAAGGTTTTTTATAATGTTTTTGAAATTTTTTTAAAACCTTTAATTTTATTTTCCTAAACATCTCACTTATATCTAGATGTGTAAAACACATACAAGTCAAGTATTAGTGAGATGTTGGGTCTTTTTTATTTAGGGTTTCATGCATATCTCTCGCCAACAATATTTGATTCCCTTCAAATCATGTCTTAGTCCTTAAATACATTTTATTTATGCATGAATGATGATTATGACACAAATGATACAAAGATAAAAGCATATGCCAAAATCATGATGTCATGACATGTGAATGAAATCTAAGCATACATGACATATAGAAATAACCCTAAAAATGATCATGACATTTTATATGATAAAACTAAATATGATGTCATGTCATGACAAGGCAAACAAAGTATGATAATTATAAAATACTAAGGTATAAAATATCTAAGTGTTAAGCCCAAATTGTCATTTCTAGGATTAAGTCTATTTTTGCCTTAATGTCAATTATCCCCCTAGTGTGCCAAAAGCCCAAAATGGCACACCATTACTCCTAAAACATAATTGTGCCAATTTAATCATTTTTCAACTTCTCAAAGCACATTGGAACATTCTAATGTATCAACTCACCATGGCTAGGTTAACTACCCATCCACTTAGGGTTGACACACCCTAACCCATCTAGGGTGAATCCATCATGCTCCTACGAACCCAATATCTATTGGAGCTCCATGGATTAACAAGGTATTCACTAGGGATAACTTCCCTAGATACCTTTCTAATGACCCTTTTGGCTTTGAAGCCTTAGAAAATTGGGTCTTTCCTAAGACAAACCTAGGGGTAACTCCCCCTTTGACCTTCTTAGTGACTTTCTTGATTTTACTTAAGTCCTTAGCCACTAAGCACACATCATGGCTAATCTTAGGGATAGCTTCCCTATTAGCCTTGACCTTTCTAGACCTAGAATTAGTTCCATAATTGAATGGAACCTTATGGTAGGACATAGGTTTGTGACCCAAACCTTTCTTGCCCTTGGACATTTCTTGTTTCCTAGGCCTTGAATTTTGAACATTTGACCCTTTAATTGAATTTGTAATTCTTGCTTGGGTCTTTTCCAATTTTTCAAGCCTTGACCTTAAGGCTTGGTTCTCCACCTCTATTCTTCCCAATTTTGATCTATCATTAGATTTTTGGGAATTATTTTTCTTTTTAGGCATATGCCTAGATTTCTTAGGGTTAATGCCCAAGTTTTTTTTCTATTCTCCTTATAGACTCCCTAGGTAGGATGGGTCGAGAATTGTTGTTCCTAGGTTTGTCCTTAGGTAAACTAACATGCTTGGTACCTAGACAAAAATATTTATTTCTACTAGCATGCTTTTCATTGATAATAGCAAGTGAACTAAAATAGTTTCTAGCATGCTTGTTAACCTTAGGAATTGAAGGTGCATTAACTAAGTTTACCTTAGGGTTAGCTTTGTAAGCTCCCCCTACATGATATGCTCCTTCTTGCCCTTTCTTCCTCTCTTTAAAGCATTGGCTATGGTAGTGTCCTCTTTGGTTGCATTTGAAGCACACAATGTGCTCTTTTCTTCTCTTCGTGAGGACTCCGGCATCCTTTGACTTTTGGTTGACTTTTGATGTATGTGTTTTCTTCTTAGCTAATTTTAGGCATTTACTCTTATAATTCCCTTTCTCCCTACACTCAAAGCATATTATATGATTTTTATCCTTTATTATAATGCATGAGTTACCTAGGGTGGTGGTGGAAGCCTCTTGATCACTTCTTCTGGAGATAGATGTTTCATTTTGATCTTGCTCTGGAATGGAAGACCTCTCCTCCCCCTCAATGTTAGAGGTGGAGGTTTCCTCTAAGTCATCCACATCTTCAAAGGTAGATGACGATTCTTCAACGTCATGGACCAATGTGAGCTCTTCATGAAATTTGATCACCTTGTCCCACAGGTCCTTAGCATCCCTATATT
Source organism: Wurfbainia villosa (assembly GCA_025175895.1). NCBI lineage: Eukaryota > Viridiplantae > Streptophyta > Magnoliopsida > Zingiberales > Zingiberaceae > Wurfbainia > Wurfbainia villosa. The sequence continues at coordinate 36,224,250 of CM045997.1, forward strand.
AACCTAGTCTAGACCAAATATTGTTAGGAATCAAATCATTAAGCAATTTGATTACCTTGAGATTTGTCTTGAAATCCTTCATTTGGTCCTTGGTCCATCTTGCCTTTTCAATTTGCCTATTGCTTTCATCCCTAGGCATTTCGAAACCATTTTCTAGAATTAGCATTAAATCGAAATCGGTTTCAAAATATACCTCCATCCTTTTCTTCCACCAAGAAAAATCTCGATCGAATTTCGATGGATGGATGTTGTAGCCGACCATCTTGTCGTGCTTGTGTTGGCGGTTAGTCCTCGACAAGCAACCTGCTCTGATACCACTTGTTGGAACGTCGGTGGCAGGCTAAAGGGGGTTGAATAGCCCTTAATCGTGTGTACAGTGGAAATCATTCGTTTGTCGCGTGCTCGTCTACAATACTCGTTAATGCGCAGCGAAAATAATAGTAATAAGAATACAAAAGACAAGCATACACAAATACACACTATATACGTGGTTCGGAACCTTAGGGACCCTACTCCACAGGTGATCTCAACGAGCTCGTGTTATGTGCACGACACTAACAACAACTCCTTTTCGATAACACGTTGGAGGTGGAGAAACCTCATACAAGCAATTACAATAGTAATTCAAAAATACAAGCCAAAATACAAAGACAATACAAAAGAGAAATTTTACACAATTGCCTGTTGCTTGCTTTGGTTTAGCACTTGAAGGTCTGGAATGCAGGAACAATTCCCCTCCAAAATCTTCCCAAAAGTCTTGTTGAAATCGTCCCCCAAGCTCCTCCTTTTATGCTTGTCTCGGGCTGATTTCTCGCCAATCAGTCGACTGCTCCTGACCTTCAGTCGACTTCTCCTGTCGCCGTTGTTCACAATGGGTGAATCCACATTGGAAAAAACCCAACGGATAACCATCAGTCGACTGATTATACCCATCAGTCGATTGGTAACCCCATCAGTCGAGTGCTCGGTGCATCACTCGACTAGAAAGTGTTATGTGCCCGAATTCGTGCCAATCAATCGATTGATCTCCATCATTAGTCGACTGATGGCATCGACAGTCGATTGCCCTCCCTCGGTAGTCGACTGTTCGGCCAGAACTTGGTCAGTCGAACATCGATCGAGTCCAATCGACCTAGAGAAGTCGACTGGCACCTATGCCAGTCGACTGATGCCGGGTAAAACCTCAAACACCAAGTTGTTTGAGCATCTAACCATCGGGTAAACCCTCAAACACCACGTTTGAGCCTTCGACACTCAGTCTTATCCATTTGTCCAAGTCCACCTCATCCTCTCATGGAGTTCCCCACCGAAGCTCTCTTCCCTCGGCCTACGTCCCTTGGATGCACCAAGCGCACGGCTTCGCAATGCCATCCTTCGCGTCTCTTGCCCTCGAAGTATGCTTTCCTTGTGCCTCACTCCATTTATTCCCCGTCCGATGGTCCCTCGGATACACCAAGCGCACAGCTTCGCAATGCCATCTTTCACCAACTCAAGGATCCCGAGCCTAGTGAACTTGCAAAGTCCTCAAGACTTTCCACACCAAGCCTCATGCTAGGATTTTCCATGCTAACCCCCATGCTTGGACTTTCACCGCCAAGGCTATACACTTGGACTTACGTGGCCAACCCATGTTGGACTTCCCATGATAATCCCATGTCATGCGTTTTGTCTAACATCAAAATATAGTTCGAGTCAAATTCGAGTCCTGGGCTGATTGCACCAACAATCCTAAGTAACTTATTATTTTTTGTCTCTGAATTATTAATCTGTGTATTAACTGTTGGTGCAATCGGCCCAGGTCATGATTGACGTAACTTGAGTTTGACTCGAGCGATGTTTTATGTTCGACAAAAACATATGACAATGTGATTGTCATGGTAAAGTCCAAGTCATGGGTACTTGGCATGGAAAGTCCAAGTGGGACACTTGGCAATGGGAAAGTTCAAGTCTTGAGTACTTGGAAGGTAAAGTCCAAGCATGAGTCTTGGCAAGGGAAAGTTCAACATGGGTTGGCAAAGGAAAGTCCAAGCATAGGTCTTGGCATGGAAAGTCCAACATGGGTTGGCAAAGGAAAGTCCAAGCTTGAGTCTTGTCATTTGGAAAGTCCAAGGGGAATATTGGAGGCGTAAAGTCCAAGTGGGAGTCTTGGCAGCATAAGTCCAATAGTTGGCGGCGTAAAGTCCAAGCGGGAGTCTTAGCAGCGTATGTCCAATGTGCCTTGGCGGTGTAGACACCGTTAGCATGACAATAGCCGATGGAAGCACCTGAAGGCTAGCGTATGGATGAACAAGTCATGGATGACTTGGAGGGATTCGATAGGCGTGAGGCTGATGGAGTTGGCTAGAAGGCTTAGGTCTAGGATATGAGTGGTCTAGCAAGTATGGGGGCACCATATTTGAGTTAAAACCTCATGTTTGAGGTGTATCAGTGGACTGAGACTATGGTTAGTCGACTGATGGGAGTCAACTGGGGTTTGACTGTGGGAAGTGCCCTGGCAGTCGACTGCCAGAGTTGGGCAGTCCACTACTAGCCTAAGCAGTCGACTGATCTGGTGATCAGTCGACTGATGGTCAGGATCTCGGGCACAGAAGGCTCTCCAGTCGAGTGATCGGCCCGAACACTCGACTGATTGAGCCATTAGTCGACTGATGGGTATTATCAGTCGACTGATGGTTTATCCGTTGGACTTATCCAACGTGGATCTGATCATTGTGTGACAACAGCTACAGCAGCAGTCGACTGATGATCCCAATCAGTCGACTGCTAGGCGGAATCTAACCCAAGGAGCAGCTTTAAAGGGAGCTCATGGAGGGAGAATTTGGCACCAATTCTTGGACGTGTTTGGGGCGATTTGTTGCTACAAATCAGGGTCTTCAAGTTCAATTCAAGCAACCAACCAATCAAACATCCAAAAGATCGATTGTAAAGTTTTCTTTGCATTTCTTTTGTTGTATTTCATTATAATAGCTTGTATTCAATTCTTATTGTTGTAAAAATACTTGTACGAGGTTTCTCCACCTCTGGATTGTTCCAAGAAGGAGTTATTTGTTATAGTGGTGTGTGGTTGCATCGCTAGGGCTCTTACGAGTCCAATCCGTGGAGTAGGAACCATTTGATTCCAAACCACATTACATCATCTTGTCGTGTGATTGTGTTTGTTCATTTTGTATTGTATTATTTATATTTCCACTGTGTATAACACATTTTGTAGCAAGCACGATCGAGATCCATCGCAAATGACGAATGACGCTATTCACCCCCCTCTAGCGGTCACGGAGGTCCCTATAATTGTTATCAGAGCTAGGTCGCTCTTCAAGGATTAACAACCATAAGAGCACCACTAGAGGAACAAGATGGATTTTGAAGAACAACTAGGATGGGATATCAACATGCTGATCCCGTACACCTTCTATGGACAAGAAGGGTTTAGGCAATGGAAGGCAAGAATTGAAGATTTCTTGATGATGAGGGACTTTGAGGACTGGTCCATCTTAATGGAAGGATTCCAATACCCAAGAGGACTTAAGGGAGGCTTCCTCAAAATGAAGAAATGGGTGAGCAACTCCAAGGGTTTGATAAAAATAAGAAGGTAATAAAATTTTTGATTGATTTAATACCTAACAATAGTGTCTAGTTTAGGGGACTACATGGATGCCAAGGAGCTATGGAGCCAAGTGACAAGATTCCATGAAGACCCATCACTGGCTCAAGAAGTCGAGGTCGAAGAAGATAGCTCTTCCTCACAAGAGAGTGGGGATTCAAAAATTGATAGGGAATCAACATCTGGATCGGAATCAATGGAAGAGGTAGAAGTAGAAGAAGTCTCCTCCTCTAGGATTGAGGGGGAGGAGATTAGATCATCTACACCGGAGTAACCTCAAGAAGAACCATCCACCTCCGGTCAAGAAGAAGAGGAAGCTCGGGGCTCCCCTACAATGGAAGGTAACTCATGCATGTCAATAAATAATAAAATTTATATTATATGCTTTGAGTGTTGGGAGCAAGGACACTACAAAAGTAAGTGTCCTAAACGAGTCAAGAGGTCTCAACCGGTGCCAAGGGTCAAGGATGTCGGTCCCCCAACAACTAAAAGCAAGGAGCATGTCATTTGCTTCAAATGTCGACAATACCGGAGTCAATGCCCAATGGGGGAGAAGAAGACTCAAAAGGGAGCATCACAAGTAGAGGGAGCTAAGGCTAACCCTAAGATATATTTTAATAATGCACCTTCAACTTATGTTAAAAAGCATGCTAGGAGTTATGTTAATAATCTTGCTATTTCTCATGAACAAAAGCACGCTAGTAGAAATAATTGATTTTATTGTCTAGGTGCTAAGAGTGTCAACCTTAGGAATAAGGATAAATTTGGGACTAATGTCCCTAAAAATGTTTTACCTAAGGCAAGTATTAGAAAAATTAAGGGCCACCTAGGTTTTAACCCTAAATGGACTAGGCATATGTCTAGGAATGGTAATCCCCAAAGATTAAACTATTGGTGCAGGGACACCAGATAATCGAACCTGTATTTTTATTATGGAAAAGACACAAAGTTAAGTTTACATCGTTATCTCATGAGCTAAATCGAGTGTGCAAAAAAGTACTAAAGCTGGAGCTGAAGACTAGCGACACCCGGAGGAAGCCGCGGTGATCGGGCGACACTCGAGTGACTTCGGAGGGAGCCAAAGGAATTGAGTGGAAGGTCGAAAGCGAGAGCTACAAAATAAGTATCAAGGTAAACTCGTGTGAGTGAGAGATGGTAAGGTTGTGTCCTCTGTACGGGGATGACCGTAGGCAGCGATCCGACTAAGACTTCATATGGAAGGTCTAGGTCGAGATCGGACGATTAGAAACCGTCGCATTTACCATTTTCCGTGCTAACCTCTTACTATAGAGAAGTGGCCAGGCTGGCAGTCGACTGCTGGACATTGGGCAGTCAACTGATGCACATCAGTCGACTGATGGGAGGCATCAGTCGACTGATGGCGATGAATCAACCTTTGCGCTAGGTCAAAATGGATAACGTTTGACGCGACCACTTTGTGATAAAATTTGTTACCACTTCGTGATTTGTTCCAAATTCAGAGGAGACATATTCTGAGGACAAACTCTATAAAAGGAGGGGAGGATTCCAACCCAAAGTATCATCAAGATTATTCTTAAGTGCTCCTATAACGCTAAAGCTCCAACATCATCATAATGCTGACGCGACGCCAAGCTTTCACCTTCTTTGTCAGCAGCAGCAACAAGTAACATATTTTGTTATTGTATTCTTTGTTTTTATTCGTAACAGGTGAGGTAGGATTGTTGCCTTATCCTCGTACTTTCGGTTTTATGATCATTGTCTCCTACCTCCAACGAGGAGGAGACGTTATAGTGCTTTGCCCTCTGTACGCGGTCTAGGACCGTTAGGGCCTTGGATTAACAACCGCTGGGTTGTGAACCAAGTAAAAATAAATGTTTCTTTTTATTTTTCCACTGTGCTTACTCGTGTATCGAACGAACAAACAAAAAGATTTATGCTCGCTATTCACCCCCGTCTAGCGACACTTCTCGATCCAACAATTGATATCAGAGCGGGGGCGCTAAGATTTGGTGAAACCACCAATCTAGCACTTTTTGGTTTTCTTTTTATATTTTTTGAGTCACGTTTTTTTTAGGTTTTTTTCCTCCTGCACTACTAATCCAAGACGATGTCTTGGTACGGTTCTTTTGGTTGTGTGTTTGCAAGTATTCTCTTTTGGAGTAGTTGATGATAAAACGACCATAACTTTTTACACAAGTGGACTCACAAAACGATCTACCTACCAAATCGAAGCTATCTGAGAGATCTACATTTCTTATGAGGGATTACCCTCGTAACAAGCTGTTTCCAGCCCCAAAAACCAACGTTTAGTACCCTTTCGGGGACATCGAAGGTCGTAAGTTTCTAGTTTTTGTTAGTTTCTTATTTATTTCTATTTATTTCTTATTATTTCCCGCATTACTAATCCAAGACCAAGTCTTGAATTCTTTTTGGTTTTTATTCGTGTTTTTCAAGATATTTAATGACTCACATTGAGGGGTATAGCACCACCTGACCTTCATTCTTTAACGGAAATAATTTCCGTTATTGGAAAAGTCGGATAGAGTGTTTCTTGAAAACACAAGTCAAGACTTGGATAATAATCCAAACCGGCTTTTCTCTACCCACCAATGATCAAGGAGAGCCCTTGGACTTCAACAAGTGGACCAATGCAACCAAGAGACAAATTGAAGCCGATGCAAAGGTGACCCAAGTGTTGCAGTGCGGTCTGTCCAAAGAGGAGATCAACCGCATCAGACCCTTCATCAGCACAAAGGACCTGGGAACAAATTAATCGAGCTACACAAAGGAACGTCCGATGCTAAGGTATGTAAACGTGACCTTCTTTTCAATAAGTTGTATAACCTTAAGATGCAAGAACACGAGACGGCGACGCAACTACACGCCCGCATCCAGGACATTGTCAACAACCTGCACACAATCGGACACAAGGTCGAAAAATGCGACCTCCTAAGGTACGCTCTTAATTCATTTGCTAGGACTACCCTGTGGGCATCTATGGTCGATGCCTACAAAGTCTCTAAGGACCTTTCGAAGCTTAGGTTAGATGAATTATTTTCCGAGTTTGAACTTCACGAGCAGACTAATGTGGTCCGGGCTGAGAGAGGTATTGCTCTACTTGCAGGACAAAGAAGCAAGCCACCTACCAGGCAAGAAGATGGACTCAAACTCGAAGACGAATCAGAGTCTGAATCTAAAGAGGTGGAGGCAATAGTGAACGTAGTGTGGAAGATCGTTCGGAGGGAAAGGAGGCTACTAAAGAACCTAAATAGGGCACAATTTGTTGGGTTTTCGGCACCGCGGCGTGTGTGTGTTCGATCACGTTTCGTAAACATGAACACAGCGGAAGCAATAAAAATAATAAATCTACATTTATTACAACACACACAACACACGCATGCATATTACAACAAGTGTAGACATAACCGTAAATTTAAATTTGCAATAAAAGGAAATTTATCTACGTTATACCTTTCGTATGATGTGTAGCGGGAACGGCATCAACCGGAATGATCCTCGCTAGAATCATCTCTATCCGTATCCACGCCGAGTTCCTCGGGATGACTTCTCTAAGCCACGAGCTTCGTCTTCATACGGGTTACTAGCCTCGTGTTGAAGACGACGTGATTGAGAGATGATCACGATCCGAATCCAAATTCGGATCCTAATAAGAGTTCTCAAAACTCGCTTCTCCGGAGAGGTATTCGTCAACCAATTGACGAATCCTTCGTCCTCCACCTCAGAGGATTACCGGAGATCCAATCCCCGGTAGTTTAGCCGCTGTCGGAGCTCTAACCGTCGTCCAAACGACGCTCCGACGAGAGGAGAAGAAGCTGTCCAGAAAACTGGACAGCTTGGTGGAGGAGTAGGCGCCGGCCAAAACAAGGAAGACAAGTGCTCCCCTTTTCACCGAAGCCTAGGAAGATCACCGGAGGGTCGCCGGAGGATCACCGGCTGAAGCTTGGACGCTGGCAAGGATCTAGACGGCAGCACAACAAGCTGGGCGGCAATGGAGGTTGGGCGGCAACTCCAAGCTAGGGTTTTGGATTAGGGCTTAATTATCCATTAAGCCCTCTTTTATAGAGAACTAATTCTCTTAATGGTTATTGGATCATAACCATTAGGCCCGTTAACCCGCTCCATTAAGATAAGTTAAAATAAAACAAACCGTGATGGTTTATTTTAAGTTAAAACGAACCGAACCAACTTTTGGTTCATTCGTTTAAAATAAACCAAACCCTTTGGTTTATTCTCCTCCATTGGATTAGAACCAAACCATTTTGGTTCATCCATTATGTCTTCATAAGACACGGCTCATCCACGCTTCCATTGCGACTGAAACGATTTCATGCTCACTTTATGTTTGGTCCAACCAAACTTAGTTTCTCTCGGTCTGAGAATCCCATTCTCAAGCTCGTTTTAAATCCTTCGGATTACGCTCGTTGTGCGTGTGACCAAATAGGTTCTCGGTTTATGTTGGTCGTCTATAATTAACCATTAATTATAGAATGATCATGAGTGGCACCTAGTAGTACATCATGATCCCCAATTAATCGAAAAGATCAACGGTTGATCCAGAACTATTTCTGAAACCCTTCAGCAGCTCGAATGATTCGTGCCCCATTCCCTTCACTAATCTTATACCCACTTGGTTCAGGACATGGTCTATTGTGTCAGTCCCCACTAGGCTGACTACGTCACACCTAGCCCAAGTATCATTTCCTCATCCTACGGATTCTAGTGACTCCACATGTATCGAAGAGTACCTTACTCTAAACATGTAATGCTTTGGCCAAAGACTTTAGTAACAATCCGACGAGAGGCCATGGGTATACATCTCCTCGCAAGGAGTGGTGAATCCTTTATAGGCTATTCAAACACTTTCGATCATTTCGACTTATACCCAATCATCCCGGGTCCACATCTCCTTAGAGATGTTTGCTTAAGATGTCAAAGCATAAGTCTCCATGATCAAGATGACTTGAATACCGCAAGTCAAAGGAACATCACACTTAAGCCACAGTAAGAACTTCATTGACATATCTATATATGTAGAGAACCATATGAAGTCTTACGGCTTGTCACTCCAATGAACTAGTTACCATAACTAGCATCCACGATCAACTCCGGACATCACTATGTCTCCAGCCAGTGAGAATCAGCTGCTTGGATACACCAAGGAGTATACCTCATGCTAGTCTCGACAGAATTGATGGTGTCCAACTCCATCAATTCATTGACTAGGGATAATTCCGATACATCACAATTACACATGTAGAGATACTCACTAGTTGTGATCCAATCACAAATTCTCTCATGTTGTGAATCGTATCATGGACATTCAGTAAATGAGTTTAAGATCCAATAAAATACATGAAACATGTATACTCAAATAGTGAATCTTCATTTATCATATAAATGGTTTATACATAAGGCGATTGCCTTAGGACATCTCTCATATATTACTAACAGACTCCCACTTGGCCTAATGCCAATCGCTACGGTATCCAATACCATAAGCTCTAACATGACCCTCAAACTTATTTTGAGGTAATGCTTTAGTGAAAGGATCCGCTAAGTTCCTTTCAGTGGGAATTTTCTCGATTTGTATTTCGTTCCTACTGATGATCTCTCTGATAAGATGATAGCGGCGAAGCACATGTTTGGATCATTGATGAGACCACATCAAGTTAAGAGATGAACTTCTTGATCCAAATCGCTTCCTTTCTTTCGCCTAAAGGCTGCAATGTATTCTGCCTTAGTGGCAGAATCCGCTATAGCGTCAAGCTTGGAACCTTTCCAACTTATTATGCCTCCATTCTAAGTGAATACATACCCAGACTAAGACATGGAATCATCCTTGTCTGTCTGGAGCTGGCATCCGTATACCCACGTATCACCATGTACCCTTCTCCATATATTAGGAACACATCCTTAGTTCTTCTCAAGTACTTAAGGATCGTCTTAACAGCCACCCAATAATCCATTCCTAGATCAGACTGGTATCTGCTCGTGACACTCAGAGCATACGATACATCAGGCCTCGTACATAACATAGCATACATGATAGATCCTATTGCGGATGCATAGGGAATCTTACTCATGCAAATCCTCTCGTCTTCTGTGCGCGGACAAATAGACTTCGAAAGGTGTATCCCATGCCTGATGGGTAGAAAACCTTTCTTGGATTCCGACATGCTAAACCTCTTTAGCACTCGGTTGACTGCGAAAGACCAAGCAACCGTTTCGATCTATCTCTATAGATCTTAATCCCGAGGATGTAGGTTGCTTCTCCCAGGTCTTTCATGGAGAATGTCTTGGATAACCAAACCTTAACTGACTGTAAGATTGAAACATCGTTTCCTATAAGTAATATGTCATCAACATACTAGGAACACGACTGCACTCCCACTAACCTTCTTGTACACACAAGGTTCGTCTGGATTTTGTGAGAAATCAAACTTTTTGATTGTCTCATCAAAACGGATATTCCAGCTCCTGGATGCTTGCTTCAATCCATAAATGAACCGTCGCAATTTGCATACCTTAGTTTTATCAACCGATGTGAAACCCTCAGGCTGTATCATATACACGTCCTCGAGCAGGTTTCCATTAAGGAAAGCTGTTTTCACATCCATCTGCCATATCTCATAATCATAATGAGCCGCTATGGCCAGGAGCATCCGAATGGATTTAAGCATAGCTACAGGCGAATAGGTTTCGTCATAATCAACACCTTGCTTTTGACGATATCCTTTCGCCACCAATCTAGCCTTATAGGTAATCACATTTCCATCCATGTCGGTTTTCTTCTTGAAAACCCACTTGCACCCTATAGGCTTTATGCCTTCAGGTGGGTCAACCAAGTTCCAAACTTGGTTTTCATACATGGAATCCATTTCAGACTTAATGGCACCAATCCACTTATCCCTTCTAACTTGTCAACACTTCTTCATAAGCTGGTAGGCTCCTCATCATCAATGAATAACCGTCGTTCGATTCACTTACGAGAAATCCATATCTCTCGGGAATATTGCGTGTTCTACGGATCTCTGAAGATGTGGTGTTACAATAAGTCGAGATTGCTCATCACTATGAGTTGTCGGCTGTTGTGCTTCACCAGGTATCTCATCAATGTCTATTTGAGTCTCTCGAGCCTCCTCAAGCTCGACGACACTCCCACTATTTTCTTGCAAGAGAAACTCTTTCTCTAGAAACACAGCATGCCTTGAAACAAACACCTTTTGTTCCACAGGATGATAGAATTGGTAACCCCTTGTTTCCTTAGGGTATCCAATAAATAGACATTTATCAGACTTAGCATCCAATTTGTCTGATACTGTCCGCTTCACATAAGCAGGACAACCCCATATCTTCAAGTAAGATACATGAGGTTTCTTACTATTCCATATCTCATATGGAGTAGTTGAGACTACCTTGGTAGGCATTCTGTTTAACAAGTAAATAGCTGTCTGAAGTGCATAGCCCCAAAAGGACTTGAGAAGAGTCGCATGATTCATCATTGACCTGACCATGTCCAACAAGGTCCGGTTACGCCTCTCAGATACACCATTATGCTATGGTGTATATGGCGGAGTCCATTGAGACAATATGTCATTGTCTCTTAGATAATCAAGAAACTCTTGACTTAAGTATTCACTACCTCGATCCGATCGAAGTATTTTAATACTCTTATCATGTTGTTTCTCTACTTCATTTCTGAATTCTTTGAACCTTTCAAAGGCTTCAGACTTGTGTTTCATCAAGAACACATACCCAAACCGTGAGTGATCATCGGTGAAGGTAATGAAGTAGCTATAGCCTCTCTAATGCTTGAGTTGACATAGGTCCACATACATCAGTATGTATTAGTCCTAGTAACTCTCCCACTCGTTCACCTTTTCCAGTAAAAGGTAACTTAGTCATCTTGCCTTTTAAGCATGATTCGCATGTATCGTATGAATCCAATTCAAACGATTCTAGAATTCCACATCGGTGTAATTCGGACATTCGTTTCTTGCTTATATGGCCAAGACGATAATGCCACATATAGGAGTCTATTTGATTATCCTTTCGAGCACGCGTGTTGTTCGCTTCGATATTGAAGATGTCACTGGATACGTCCAACGTATAAACACCATTGCTTAAAGTTCCAGTCCCATAAAGAACTCCATTCAAAGTTATGTAACAACAATTGTTACTAAAAGTCAAATGGTACCCATTTCTATTTAAACAAGAAATAGAAATGATGTTCTTTATCAACGGAGGAACATAAAAGCGATTGTCCAGTTCTAAGACAAGTCCTGTAGGGAGTTTCAACAAATGCGTTCCAATGGCGACTGCAGCAACCTTTGATGCATTCCCAACACGCAAATTTGACTCTCCCTTGACGAGTCTTCTTCTATTCCTTAGCCCATGTATGTCATTACATATATGTGAGCCACACCCAGTATCCAATACCCAAGTGTTTTAGGAAATAGAATGACAATCAATAACGAAGATATCTGAAGAAGATGGGGCATCCGACGCCTTATTCTTCTTCACGGACTCAAGATAAATCTTGCACTTTCTTCGCAAATGGCTCTCCTTGCCATAATGATGGCAAGTGCCCTTTTGAGCTGGTTCTGCCTTTTTAGCCTTTTTCTTCTTCCCCTTCTGTTGTTCCTATGACTCCCTCTTAGAACCTTTCTTCGAGGAATCAACTAACAACACCGTCCCCTGCTCATGCTTCTCAGAAGGCTCCATAGTCTTCAGCATATTGAGCAGTACCACAGATGAATCTTCTTGCATCTCAGAGGTGAAGAGGATCTTGGAGACTTCGAACCTTTCGAATCTCACTTGCTTATCAAACAACTCATAAAGATGAAGGACTACGATATGAGCATCCATATGCTCATGCTGCTTTCGTAGCTTGGGTTCCATCGCGGCTAGCATAATGCAACTCATTTGTTCAGAATCACTCACATGTTTCTGATAGACCAACAATTGGTCCAGAGTTGCATTGTCACTAGGATGGGCAGGAAGAGGCGCTTCGAGGACATACACAAGCTTTTCCACCTTGAGAACAATTCTCAGGTTTCTAAGCCAGTCCAGGAAGTTAGGCCCAGTCAGTTTGTTCGAATCTAAAATAGTGCACAAATTCAAAGACGTCATGATCAATTTATTGACCTAGAAATACAAAATGAGCATATATGAGAAAATGATTTTAAAATGCATCAATATACATTTATAAATCTCATTCATTTTTCGAATTTCAAAAACCCCAAAATCACTTCGGGAGATCGTAGGTCCATCTCCGAATGGGCTGATATTCATCATAGTTATGAACAACCTTGGAGAGAGTCCAACAAGCCATTCATAACTACGACGGTAGGTATCGTCTATACCGATTGCATATCACGTATATGCAACTATCACAATGTGTTATCAACTAATTGAATGTTCACACATACATCGGGTTGTTAACACATTAACAAGTATGCATCATATGCATAGCACCCAACTTCACCTCCCTTTACATCGACCTTGGAGAGAGTCCAACAAGCCGATGCTCCAGGTTAAAGCCAACCCATTAATCGGGAAATAGTTTTAATATGGTTAGAGCACATTCAACCAATTAGCCCAGCTTGGAGAGAGTCCAACAACCAAAGCTAACGATTGACCTCTGACTCTTACCATATTAGTATTAAACTATTCCATGGTTTGAACATGTTCGGGTTCGAGCCGGGATTGGAGAAACAACCCAAACAAGAAACGGAACTCTGGTTCTAACCATATTAATGGAAGGTGTAGGCTTTAATATTGTTTAAGGGTTTTATGTCTCATCCTCTTTGCATGCAAATAACTATTATCTACATGGCATGACATACATGACATACATCTACATGTCACGACACGCATGACATTATGTTATGCATCTAATGCAATTACATGACATACAATTATGTCATGTATATGTTTCCTTATATGTCATAACTATTTATGGAAATAAAATATGTTTAAGATTTGATTCTCCAAATCAAATCATAATTAAATTAGGAAACAAATTTCCAAATCTAATCACATATTTTATTCATGGAATTATTTGATTAAGGAAAATCTATTTAGGAAACCAATTTCCTAAATCATTAAAGCTACTTATGGAAATAAAATATTTTAAGATTTGATTTCCCAAATCAAATCATGATTAAATTAGGAAACAAATTTCTAGAATCTAATCAAATATTTTATTTATGGAAAATATCAATTTCCATAAATACTTCCAACTTTCCAAAAGTGGAAGATTTCCATAAATACTTCTAGACTTTCCAAAATTGAAAAATTTCCATAAATACTTCTAAATTTCCAAAATTAGAAAATTTCCAGAAATACATTATGACTATCGCAAAACCATTTTTACGATTATGTCGAAACACAACCTGGGCTCTGATACCACTGTTGGGTTTCCGGCACCGCGGCGTGTGTGTGTTCGATCACGTTTCGTAAACATGAACACAGCGGAAGCAATAAAAATAATAAATCTATATTTATTACAACACACACAACACACGCATGCATATTACAACAAGTGTAGACATAACCGTAAATTTAAATTTGCAATAAAAGGAAATTTATCTACGTTATACCTTTCGTATGACATGTAGCGGGAACGGCATCAACCGGAACGATCCTCGCTAGAATCGTCTCTATCCGTATCCACGCCGAGTTCCGCGGGATGACTTCTCTAAGCCACGAGCTTCATCTTCATACGGGTTACTAGCCTCGTGTTGAAGACGACGTGATCGAGAGATGATCACGATCCGAATCCAAATTCGGATCCTAATACGAGTTCTCAAAACTCGCTTCTCCGGAAAGGTATTCGTCAACCAATTGACGAATCCTTCGTCCTCCACCTCAGAGGATTACCGGAGATCCAATCCCCGGTAGTTTAGCCGCTGTCGGAGCTCTAACCGTCGTCCAAACGATGCTCCGATGAGAGGAGAAGAAGCTGTCCAGAAAACTTGACAGCTTGGTGGAGGAGTAGGCGCTGGCCAAAACAAGGAAGCCAAGTGCTCACCTTTTCACCGAAGCCTAGGAAGATCACCGGAGGGTCGCCGGAGGATCACCGGCTGAAGCTTGGACGCCGGCAAGGAGCTAGATGACAGCACAACAAACTGGGCGGCAATGGAGGTTGTGCGGCACAACTAGGTTGGGCGGCAACTCCAAGCTAGGGTTTTAGATTAGGGCTTAATTATTCATTAAGCCCTCTTTTATAGAGAACTAATTCTCTTAATGGTTATTGGATCATAACTATTAGGCCCGTTAACCCGCTCCATTAAGATAAGTTAAAATAAACCAAACCATGATGGTTTATTTTAAGTTAAAACGAACCGAACCAACTTTTGTTTCATTCGTTTAAAATAAACCAAACCCTTTGGTTTATTCTCCTCCATTGGATTAGAACCAAACCATTTTGGTTCATCCATTATGTCTTCATAAGACACGACCCATCCACGCTTCCATTGCGACTGAAACGATTTCATGCTCGCTTTATGTTTGGTCCAACCAAACTTAGTTTCTCTCGGTCTGAGAATCCCATTCTCAAGCTCGTTTTAAATCCTTCGGATTACGCTCGTTGTGCGTGTGACCAAATAGGTTATCGGTTTATGTTGGCCGTCTATAATTAACCATTAATTATAGAACGATCATGAGTGACACCTAGTAGTACATCATGATCCCAATTAACCGAAAAGATCAACGGTTGATCCAGAACTATTTCTGAAACCCTTCAGCAGCTCGAATGATTCGTGCCCCATTCCCTTCACTCATCTTATACCCACTTGGTTCAGGACATGGTCTATTGTGTCTGTCCCCACTAGGCTGACTATGTCACACCTAGCCCAAGTATCATTTCCTCGTCCTACGGATTCTAGTTACTCCACATGTATCGAAGAGTACCTTACTCTAAACATGTAATTCTTTGGCCAAAGACTTTAGTAACAATCCGACGATAGGCCATGGGTATACATCTCCTCGCAAGGAGTGGTGAATCCTTTATAGGCTATTCAAACACCTTCGATCATTTCGACTTATACCCAATCATCCCGGGTCCACATCTCCTTAGCGATGTTTGCTTAAGATGTCAAAGCATAAGTCTCCATGATCAAGATGACTTGAATACCGCAAGTCAAAGGAACATCGCACTTAAGCCACAGTAAGAACTTCATTGACATATCTATATATGTAGAGAACCATATGAAGTCTTACGGCTGGTCACTCCAATGAACTAGTTACCATAACTAGCATCCACGATCAACTCCGGACATTACTATGTCTCCAGCCAGTGGAATCAACTGCTTTGATACACCAAGGTGTATACCTCGTGCTAGTCTCGACAGAATTGATGGTGTCTAACTCCATCAATTCATTGACTAGGTATAATTCCGATACATCACAATTACACATGTAGAGATACTCACTAGTTGTGATCCAATCACAAATCCTCTCATGCTGTGAATCGTATCGTGGACATTCAGTAAATGAGTTTAAGATTCAATCAAATACATGAAACATGTATACTCAAATAGTGAATCTTCATTTATCATATAAATGGTTCATACATAAGGCGATTGCCTTAGGACATCTCTCATATATTACTAACACAATTCAAATCAAATCAAAAGAAGGCTTTCCATGCGACTTGGGACAACAAAGAAGACATAGCTTACATGGCAAGACTGGGGGAGTCTGAGTTAGAATCCGAAGTTGAGTCCAACTACAACTCCAACTCCGACCCCGAAGATTACTTTGAGAGGAAACTCAAAGTCGGACCAAAAGGGAAAGTCAAGGTTAGTCGCTCTTTAATTAGAACACTTTACCTTAAAATTAAAATGTTTACTAGGAAATTAACTAAGTCCGAGTCTAGGGTTGAGTCGTTACTTGAGGAGGTTGAAACTCTCAAGCAAGAGGCTACTCTAACCTCTTTAACTAGTCAAGTTCAAGAGGGAAACTCAACCCAAGTTGAAAAACTTTAGGAAGAGAATTCTCTCTTGAAAGATCGAGTTCAAGAGGTCGAGGCTAGGTTGGAAAGGTTCACGTTGGGATCTAAGAAACTTAACCGACTACTTGAAACCCAAAGAGCTGTGTACAACAAAGTCGGATTCGGGTTTAGTCCAAAGACTACGAATAGATTATATACGTCTATCGTAAATCGTAGTCATCAAAGAGTCCAAGCATGAGTCCCAAAGATTTTATTTAACTCACATATAAGGACTACTAAGTATTGGATTCCCCAGGATCAAGTTCATTATTTGAATAGACCATATTGGTTCAATGGTCTAGGGGGAGCTAACACTAAAATAGTATACCCGCTTACTTAACAAAACCATTGCATATTTTATTTTAATTTTTAGAATGATTAGATGGGGAAAATAGTTAGTCAACTCTTGACAACATAGTATCAGGACGCGGCGAGATGATAGTACGTTAGGGAAACAAAGTCTCGTGTATTCGAACTAGATAAGGCGTATCTAGCTTGGTGCACTTGACCGAGTGGAACTAGATGAAGCTACCTCGTCGTATCCTAAACTAGTTAGATCAGGAAGTAACCCTAAGTGACTTAAGTGATATTTTCTTGAATTTGACTTTGTCTAAGGAAGTGGTCGTTGTTCCGATCAAAGAAGGCCCCTGTGGCTCACCACGACCTGGAAGCTAGTTTCTCGAAAAGTTACTTAACGATCTAAAGGTTAAATCTGAATCTAACCCAAGGTTGACTATCTATAATCAATTTCAAATCATCTCACAAAACATATAAGGTGAACAAATTCTGAGACACATAAAATGGGTGAGATGTTAAGGATAATTGAAATATAACCTCTTCAAAATACTACTTATTTTCTCAACTATTATACTTAACGACTAGTTACAACTCTTAGGCCAAAGTTTAGCGCCTCCTACATCTATTATACTTCATATATTTGACTAAGGGGGAGAGCAAACTAACCCTAAGGGTTATATTACAAACCTTTAGATTATTGGTACAGAGGGTCACACCTCGAACCAATCTATCTAACTATTGCTAAACGCATTCTTGGACTCATATTTGATTTATCTCGATGCATGCATATACGATATTGTTTTTAAACCCCTATTTTATACAAAAACCCCAATATTTTTTTTTTGATTTATGGCAAAAGGGGGAGAAGAGCAAAAGTTAAGGGGGGAGTAACACAAAATTTGATTTTAAAACTAAAGTATCTCTTTCAAAACTCACCTAGGGTTAAGGGGGAGTTTTGGTTAAGGGGGAGTTTTTGGAAATGGAAATCATTATTTACTATACTTATTTTATGGATTAATTTCCCTTAACTTTGTGTTGGTTTGCCAAAGATAAAAAAGGGAGAGATTGTTTGTGTAGGGGCACCAGATAATCGAAACTGTGTTTTGATTATGGCAAAGACACAAAGTTAAGTTTACATCGTTATCTCATGAGCTAAATTGAGTGTACAGAAAAGTACTAAAGCTGGAGCTGAAGGCTAGCGACACCTGGAGGAAGCCGCGGTTGTCGGGCGACACTCGAGTGACTTCGGAGAGAGCCGAAGGAATCGAGTGGAAGGCCGGAAGCGAGAGATACAAAGTAAGTATCGAGGTAAGCTCGTGTGAGTGAGAGATGATAAGGTTATGTCCTCTATACGGGGACGACCGTAGGTGGTGATCCGACTAATACTTCATGTGGAAGGTCTAGGTCGAGATTGGACGGTTAGAAACCGTCGCATTTACCATTTTCCGTGCTAACCTTTTACTGTAGGAAAGTGGCCAGGTTGCAGTCGACTGTTGGACATTTGGTAGTCAACTGATGCTCATCAGTCGACTGATGGGAGGCATCAGTTGACTGATGGGAGGCATCAGTCGACTGATGGTGACAAATCAGTCTTTGTGCTAGGTCAAAATGGATAACGTTTGACGCGGCCACTTCGCGATAAAATTTGTTACCACTTTGTGATCTATTCCAAATTCTGAGGACAAACTCTAAAAAAGGAGAGGACGATTCCAACCCAAAGTATCATCAAGATTATTCTTAAGTGCTCCTACAACGCTAAAGCTCCAACACCGTCATAATGCCGACACGACGCCAAGCTTTCACCTTCTTCGTCAACAACAGCAACAAGTAACATATTTTGTTATTGTATTCTTTGTTTTTATTCGTAACGAGGTGAGGTAGGCTTGTTGCCTTATCCTCATACTTTTGGTTTTGTGATCGTTGTCTCCTACCTCCAACGAGGAGGAGACGTTATAGTGCTTTGCCCTCTGTACGTGGTCTAGGACCGTAAGGGCCTTGGAGTAGAAACCGTTGAGTTGTGAACCGAGCAAAAGTAAACGTGTCTTTTTATTTTTTCACTGTGCTTACTCGTGTATCGATCGAACGAATGAACGAACGAACGAAAAGATTTACACTCGCTATTCACCCCCCCCTTTAGCGATGCTTCTCGATCCAACATAAACAAAAATTCAAAAATTGGGCAATTAGAGAAAGAAAATCAAGCCTTGAGTTCAAGACTTGATAAACTTGAAAAGACCCTTGCAAAGATGCAAAATTCAATTATATGGTCAAATGAACAAAAATCAAGGTCAAGGAGTCAAAACCTAGGGTTTAGAAAGCAAGGTCCACCCAAGGGTAAGAAAGGTTTGGGTCACAAACCTAAGCCCAATGAGACCCCATAGTGTTCCATTTAATTATGGAACACAACCTAGGTCTAGGAAGGCAATCCCTAAGGGTAACCAAGGTGTGTGCCTAGTGGCTAGGGTCTCGAAGAAACCTAGGGTGGTCACTAAGAAGGTTACAAGGGGAGTCACCCCTAGAGTTAACCTAGGCATGACCACAATGACCAAGGCTACCAAGCCTAGAAGGGCCATTAGGAAGGTATCTAGGGAGGTTATCCCTAAGGAATACCTAGTTAACCCAAGGAGGTCAAACAAGTATTGGGTTTCTAAGAGCATGATTCCATCACGCTAAGTGGGTTGGGGGTGTTAACTTGAATTGTGGGTAGTTAACCTAACTATAGTAAAGTTAACACTTTATAGCATTTCCAAGGTTATGTGATACCTTGGAAATAAGATTGAATGTTAATCCTAAAAGATTTTAGGATTTGCCATTAAACCTTGAGAATTGTGAAAATTTGATTCAACTTGGCACATTTAGACTTAAAGGTATTGGTGTGCAATTTGGGGTTTTGGCACACTTTGGGAATTAGAGTATCAAGAAAATTATCTTAAGGCTTAGAAATTACATTTAAAATTAATACTCAAGTACTATACATCTTAATGTCACATACTTACCATGCTCCATGTGTTTTACCATATGTTTGCATGGAAGCAATGTTTATGATGTATTGCATCTCACAAAATATATCATTCACCTTGATTGTGTATTTCAACACTTAGAAAAGGTGAGATGCTAGGATTTGAAACTCTTGGATATTAATGCTTGTGAAAATGAAATAAAATACCAAAATACATTAATAAATACATGAACATAGGCATAACACTAATATATTCGATATACATGAATAAACAGGTTAAAATGAAACAAATTGAGTGAAGAAATCAAAATTCACTTAATTTCAGAACTAAAAATCAGATATCAGTCGACTGATAACATTGTAGCATGATATCGCGATCCCAACAGTTGAGTGCTGCTTCCAAGACTCGACCGATTGTACATCAGTTGACTGATGTTACTGTCCATCGGGGCAAGAGGAGCCGACCATAGAGCTTGGAGAGCCTGCGACACATTATGAGGGGCCCGCTGCTTAGGAGGATGACCCTGTGATAGCAGATGCATCAACAGCAGGTCTCTTAGAGCGTGTTGCACATATGGAGGTTAGATTTAAGGACTACCAGCAGACTGTTGACTCACGACTGGAAGAGATCAGATTGGAGCAGTCCTCCATGGGTCAGCAGCTCAGCCGGATGGAGCAGCGCTAGATTGATATATATGAGATGATGCAGACCTGGACACTGAGCCAGCAGCCTCCACCGCCTCCACTATCTACGGGAGATGATAGCTAGGCAAGGATTAGGGATCTTGTTTCGTAGTGATGTCGAGAGTTGTTCTTGAACATATATTTTGATTGCCAAACAAATTTTCTTATTGAATGAAATCCTTTGTTTATGAAAAATCATGTGTCTTTGTCTGATTGTGTGGGTGTTAATGTGTTTATTCTATTTTGCCATGTCATGACATCATGTTTTCTTTTATCATATAAAATGTCATGATATTACTTAGGGTTACTTTTAATGTCATGTATGCTTCAGTTATATTATATGCCATGACATCATGATCATTGGCCATGTTTATTTATGATTATCACTTATGTCATGATCATTCATGCATTAATTAAAATTGAGTTAAGGACTATGACATGATTTGAAGTCCCATGTATAAGGGAGTCAAATAGAGTACCTAGAAAATGCATGAAGCCATAACAACCCTAATTCTACATCTCACAATCACATTGACTTGTGTGTGTTTTATACACCCTAGATGCATATGAGATGTTAGGAAAATAAGTTAAGTTCAAGGTGCATAGATGTTGCATCTAGATGAACTTAAACTTATTTCAATCATAACTATGAATCATGAGGAAAGATAATGTACAAGTCATGTACATCTAGCCAATAGTCCATGGTTCAAAATAGGTTTTCAAAATCTTTTTAAAATCCTTTTAGAAAACCTTGGTGAAGTCTATCTTTTGATAGCAATCACTATTGAAGAAGTTGATACAAAGTAGATAAAAAACATTAAAGTTTTAATGGTTTTTGAACTTTGAATCAATCTCCTATTTTAATGGGTATTTTATTTTCAAACTATTTTTCACCCATTATATTCCATGTAACTAATGTGCGTATGAAATTTCAAATTTTTCAAAATACGTATATTTACTTATGCATTTTCAAATTTCATTTTTGAAAACCTGATTTCTAAAAATTAGGGATCAGTCGACTATTACAGTTTATCAGTCGACTGATGGTGGTTTTAGTCGACTGTTCTATTGAAGAGTCGACTGATAGGCTAATTTCAGGTAAACAAGGATGTTTAACCCATGTTTCAGCTATGTTAGGGTTCCCTAACCACTCCTAACCCTAGGATATGCTTGGAAAATATTAGAAAGGGTGAAAATCTATTGGATATGGATTAGGAGAGTTTTTAGGGTGATGTATCAATTTTAAGGTGTGGAAAAGTCAATGTTGAACTTTTAACCTTATTTTTGATGGTTTAGAGTTCCTATTGGCTTAGGGACTTCCCAAGGACATTGTTGGTGCAATGGTCAAGGGGAAGCAAGCCTTTAGGGGGAGGTATCCATCATGGGATGATGAATGTTATTTTTCCTCATGAGAGAGAAAAATGGGAATGTGAAATGCCGCATTTGGAAATTGGGAGAGTTTATAGGAGTGCCTCTCTTTAGTGGTATGAGACTTATCACTAGGAAGATTGTAGGCATCCTTTGTGTTTAGACCAAGGGGGAGATTGTAAGATCTCATTGGGATATGAGACATTGACCTCCTTGGAGAGAACCTTTTTGATGTTAGTCAAAAAGGGGGAGAAAGGTAAAATTATCAATTTGGTATAATTGGTAAAGGATTTTGAGTTAGGGGCCAAACTCAAGGGTGTTTTTGTCAAACATTAATAAGGGGGAGATTGTTGGTACAATCGGCCCAGGTCATAATTGACCTAACTCGAGTTTGACTCGAGTGATGTTTTGATGTTCGACAAAAACATATGACAATGTGATTGCCATGGTAAAGTCCAAGTCATGGGTACTTGGCATGGAAAGTCCAAGTGGGACACTTTGCATTGGGAAAGTCCAAGTCTTGAATACTTGGCATGTAAAGTCCAAGCATGGGTCTTGGCAAGGGAAAGTCCAACATGGGTTGGCAAAGGAAAGTCCAAGCATGGGTCTTGGAATGGAAAGTCCAACATGGGTTGGCAAAGAAAAGTACAAGCTTGAGTCTTGGCAGTTGGAAAGTCCAAGGGGAATATTGGCAGGGTAAAGTCCAAGCAGGAGTCTTGGTAGCATAAGTCTAATGGTTGGCGACGTAAAGTCCAAACGGGAGTCTTGGCAGCATAAGTCCAATGTGCCTTGGTGGTGTAGACACCGTTAGCATGACAATAGCCGATGGAAGCACCTAAAGACTAGCGTATGGATGAACAAGTCATGGATGACTTGGAGGGATCTGATAGGTACGAGACTGACGGAGGTAGCTAGAAGGCTTTGGTCTAGGCTACGGGTGGTCTAGCAAGTATGGGGGCACCATACTTGGGTCAAAACCTCATGTTTGAGGTGTATCGATCAGCCAGGACTATGGTCGATTGGTGATGGGAATCAAGCAGGGTTTGATCTGCGGAAGTGCCACTGAAGTAGGCGCGAGTTGGGCCTGTCATTTGTTGGCTGGCGATCAAGCCCATCGGTGATCAGATCACACAGTGGTCGGGATCTCGGGCACAGAAGGCTCTCCAGTCGAGTGATCGGCCCAAACACTCGACTAATTGAGCCATCAATTGACTAATGGATATTATTAGTGTAGGGTATCGGTGTTAGCCAGCTAGAGGGGGGTGAATATCCCTCTTTCATCATATGGTGGAATTCGTTCATTCTTGCATGCTTGTCTACAATTGTTGTTAATATACGCAGCAGAAATAATAGAAATAATAACAACAATACAATCACACGCAATACACAAAGATATACGTGGTTCGGAACCGAATGGTTCCTACTCCACGGGCGAGCTCACCAAGCTCTAGTTATGCACACGACACTAACTAAACTTCTTCTCGACAACACGTCGGAGGTGGAGAAACCTCTCACAAGAAATCACAACAGTAATTTAACAAGATTAAAGCTAATACAAAGACACTAAGAAATACAAGTAAAGAACGCTTTACAACTCTGTGCTTTGAATGCTTTCTTGTTGCTTGCTTTGGTACTCTTAAAGGACTAGAATGCAACAACAATTCCCCTTCAAAGTCTCCCTTAAAGTCTTGGCGAAATCCACCATCTTGAGCTCCATTTATAACCTGCATCAAGATGATTTCGCGCGCATCAGTCTACTGGTCCTGTAGTCGTTGTCTCACAACGACTTGATCCACGTTGGAAAAACTCCAACGAATCTATCATCAATTGACTGATGATACTCATCATTCGACTAGTCCTCCCATCAATCGAGTGCTGGCGTGAGTACTCGACTGGAAACTATTCTGTGGCTGAAAACACCCGATCGATCGTGATCTCCTCATCGTCGATCGATGATGTTAACGATCATCATCCCTCATCAGGTCGTCGGCGGACCCTATTCAGTCGAACACAAGTCGAACCCTAGTCGACTTAGAGCAGTCGACTGACACCTATGTCAATCGATTGATGTTGGGTAAAACCTTAAACCCAAGTTGTTTGAGCATCCGACACTCAGTCTTAGCCACTTGGCCAAGTCCACCTCATCCCTCATGGAGTTCCCCACTGAAGCTCTCTTCCCTCGGCCTACGTCCCTCGGATGCGCCAAGTGCACAACTTCACAATGCCATCCTTCGCATCTCTTTCCCTCAAAGTATGCTTCCTTTGGGTCTCACTCCATTCGCTCCCCGTCCGGCGGTCCCTCGGATGCATCAAGCACACGACTTCGCAATGCCATCATTCACCGACTCAAGGACCCCAAGCCTAGTGAACTTGCCAAGTCTTCAAGACTTCCCACATGCACCAAGCGCACGACTTCGCAATGCATTTCTCACCAAGCACCAAGCGCACGACTTCGCAATGCTTTGGACTTTTCCACACCAAGCCTCATGCTTGGATTTTCCATGTCAACTCCATGTTGGACTTCCCTATGACAAACCCATGTCATAAGTTTTGTCTATCATCAAAATACTGCTCGAGTCAAACTCGAGTCAACCTGGGCCAATTGCACCAGCAATCTCCCCGTTTTTGATGATTGACAAAAATACCATCTCAAGTCTACCAATTCTCCCATATTGGCAATTCTCATATCCCAATGAGAATTCCAACAAACCCTAATTGGTAACTTGGTAACTTCTCCCCCTTTTTGACATTACATCAAAAAGGTCGTCAAGGGTGTCAATGTCTCATATCCCAATGAGATCTTACAATCTTCCCCTTGACATGCCCTCAATCTTTCTAGTGATAATCCCATATCACTTAAGAGAGGCGCAATCCCTCAATTTTCCTCCCATGAGGAAAAATACATATCCATCTTCCCATGATGGATACCTCCCCCTAAAGGCTTGCTCCCCTTTGACCATTGCACCAACAATGTATTTGGAAAGCCCCTAAGCCAATAGGAACACAAAAACCATCAAAATTAAGGCAAAGTTCAACAATGAACTCTCATCCACCTTAAAATTGATACTCTCCCTAAACACTTCTCCTAATCCATATCCAATGGATTTCCACCCTTTCAAATGCTATCCTAAGCATGTCCTAGGGTTAAGAGTGGTTAAGGGACCAAAACATGGGCCTAACCACCAAGGTTTACCCAAAATCAGCAGTATTAGTCAACTCTATCAGCTACCAGTCGACTCCTTCCCACATCAGTCGACTGGCCTCCCTGGCAGTCGACTGATAACTGCATTTGCAGTTTTCTGAATTTCAAAAATGAATTTCTGAAATTCGTAAGTAAATATACATACGTTGATAAATCATGAAATTTTGTACGTATATTACTTATTACAATCATTATGGGTTAAAAATATTAGAAAATTATTTTACCCACCCATTAGCGAGATTGATACAAAGTTAAAAATTTTAGAAAAACTTCAATATTGAGCCCTCTTTGTATCATCCCATTCAATGGTGATAGCTATCAAAAGATAGACTTCACCAAGGTTTTTCAAAATGTTTTCAAAATATTTTTAAAACCTTTAATTTCTTTTTCCTAAACATCTCACTTGTATCTAAATGTGCAAAACACATTCAAGGCAAGTATTCTAGTGAGATGTGGGTTTTTGTTCTTTAATGGTCTCATGCATATTCTAAGGCAACTCTACTTGATTCCCTTATGCATGAGACTTCAAGTCATGCCAATGATCCTTAAATCAATTTTATTTTATGCATGATATGATTATGACATATATATGATATAACTAAGCATGTGCCAAAATCATGATGTCATGGCATGTGAATGAGATTTTAGCTTACATGACATATAACAATAAGTCTAAAACATGATCATGACATTTTTAGAGATAAAAATGAAAATGATGTCATGACATGACAAGACAAACAAAGCATGACAATTATAAGATACTAAGGTATGAGATACCTAAGTGTTAAATTCAAATTTCCATTTATAGGAATTAATTCCATTTTGCCTTAATACCATTATCTCCCAAGTGTGCCATAAACCCAAAATGGCACACCCATACCTCTAAGACCTATTTGTGCCAATTTAATTATTTTTCAACTTCTCAAAGCATATTGACACATCCTAATGTGTCAACTCATCATGGCTAGGTTAACTACCCATCCACTTAGGGTTGACACACCCTAACCCATCTAGCGTGAATCGATCACGCTCCTAGGAACCCAATATCTATTGGAGCTCCTTGGGTTAACAAGGTATTCACTAGGGATAACTTCCTTAGATACCTTCCTAATGACCCTTTTAGGCTTTGAAGCCATAGTCTTTTGGGTCTTTCCTAAGTCAAACCTAGGGGTAACTCCCCCTTTGACCTTCTTAGTGACTTTCTTGGTTTTCCTTAAGTCCTTAGCCACTAAGCAAACACCATGGCTAGTCTTAGGGATAGCTTCCCTATTAGCCTTGGTTTTTCTAGAACTAGAAATTTTTCCATAATTAAATGGAACATTATGATAAGTCTTTTTGGGCTTAGGTTTGTGACCGAAACCTTCCTTGCCCTTAGACCGTTCTTGAACTCTAGGTCTTGATTTTTGGGCATTTGACCCTTGAATAGAATTTTCTATAATCCTAAGGGTTTTCTCCATTTTCTCAAGTCTTGACCTCAAGACTTGGTTCTCTAACTCTAATTTTCCCAATTTAGATTGTTCATTTGATTTTAGGGAAGGCCTCTTCTTCTTAGGCATGTGCCTAGACTTTTTGGGATTAATACCCAAATTTTCTTCTTTTCTCCTAATTGATTCCCTAGGCAAGATAGGTCTAGTGTTATTGGTCCTAGGTTTGTCCTTGGACATATGAACATGCTTAGCACCTAGACACACATATTTCTTCCTACTAGCATGCTTTTCATTAATAATTGCAAGAGAGATAAAATAATTTTTAGAATGCTTTTTAACTTTAGGAATTGAAGGTGCATAATTTAAATATACCTTAGGGTTAGTTTTGGAAGCTTCCCCTACATGAGATACACCTTCTTGCCCTTTCTTCCTCCCCCTAGGGCATTGGCTTCAGTAATGCCCCCTTTGATTGCATTTAAAGCACACAATGTGCTCTTTGCTTCTAATTGTGGGGACTCTGACATTTTTGGCTTTTGGTGCCAGTTGAGCCTTCTTCACCTTCTTAGGATACTTACTTTTATAGTGCCCTTGTTCCCTACACTCAAAGCATATTATATGATCTTTATTTAAAATCAAAATACTTGAGTTACCTAGGGAGGTGGTGGAAGCCTCTTGATCACATCTTCCGAAGGTAGATGCTTCGTTTTGACTTTGCTCTGGAATGGAGACCCTTTCCTCCCCCTCAATGCTAGAGGTGGAGGTTTCCACCAAGTCATCAACATCTTCAAATGTGGTGGGTGCTTCTTCCTCAGAAATCTCCTCTACTTGTGCCGGTTGGGAATTTTCTTAGAATTTCATTACCTTATCCCATAGGTCCTTAGCATCCCTAAAATTACCTAGCCTAGACCAAATGTTGTTAGGAATCAAATCACTAAGTAATTCAATTACCTTGAGATTTGTCTCGAAGTCCTTGATTTGGTCTTGGGTCCACCTTGACTTTTCAATTTGCCTATTGCTTTTATCCCTAGGCAATTCGAAACCATTTTCTAAGATTAGCATGAAATCAAAATCGGTTTCTAGATATACCTCCATTTTTCTTCTCCACCATTGAAAATCTCCTTCGAATTTTGGTGGTTGGAGGTTGTAGCCGGCCATCTCATAGTGCTTGTTGTGGCGGTTAGTCCGTTGACAAGTGCCTTGCTCTGATACCACATGTAGGGGATCGGTGTTGGCCGGCTAGAGGGGGGGTGAATAGCCCTCTTTCGTCGTATGGTGGAATTCATTCATTCTTGCATGCTTGTCTACAATTGTCGTTAATATACACAGCGGAAACAATAGAAATAATAACAACAATATAATCACACGCAATACCAAAAGATATACGTGGTTTGGAACCGAATGGTTCCTACTCCATGGGCGAGCTCACCGAGCTCTAGTTATGCGCACGACACTAACTAAACTCCTTCTCAACAACACGTCAGAGGTGGAGAAACCTCTCAAAAGTAATTACAACAGTAATATAACAAGATTAAAGCTAATACAAAGACACTAAGAAATACAAGTAAAGAACACTTTACAGCTCTTTGCTTTGAATGCTTTGTTGTTGCTTGCTTTGGTTGGCTCTTGAAGGACTGGAATGCAGCAGCAATTCTCACAAGTAAAGAAGTCTTGATGCTTGCTTGATCTCCTTCGTGTGGAGAGGTCATTTGGTCGGTGTTTTATGCTCCGATAGTGGTCTACTTACTGGGGATTGGATCTCTGGCAATCCTCATAGGTGGAGGGTTAAGTTTTAATCAAACAGTTGACGAAAACCGCTTCCGACAAGCGATTTTGTGAAACTCATTTTGGGATCCGAATTTATTTCGGATTGTGATCGTCTCTCAGATCACATCATATTCGACTCGAGGCTAGTGACTTTTGCGAAGACGAGGCTCGTGGCTTTGTGAAGCTATCCCGATGATACTCGGCGTCGATACAGATAGAGGCGATTCTAGCGAGGGTCGCTATGGTTGATTCCATTCCCAATACACGTGATCCGTCAGGTATACCTAGTATAAGTTTCCTTTTATTGCAAAATTTTAAATAGTGATTATGTCTACACATGTTGTATTTTGCATGTGTGTGTTGTAATAAATTAGATTTATTACTTTTATTGCTTCCGCTGTGTACATGTTTACCAAACGTGTTCGAACACACACTCACCGCGGTGCTGGGGAAACCCAACAGTGGTATCAGAGCCACGCTATGTTCCAACATAATCGTAAAATTATTTTGCGATAGTCATAATTGTATTTATGGAAATTTTATACTTTTGGAAAGTTTAGAAGTATTTATGGAAATTTTTTACTTTTGGAAAGTTTAGAAAGTATTTATGGAAATTTTCTTCTTTTGAAAAGTTTAGAAGTATTTATGGAAATTAACACTTTCCATAAATAAAATATGTGATTAGATTTGGAAATTTGTTTCCTAATTTAATCATGATTTGATTTGAGAAATCAAATCTCAAACATATTTTATTTCCATAAATAGTTATGACAAATAAGGAAATTCAAATTGGAAATTTCCTAATATGATTAGGAAATTACAATTTAGGAAATTTGTTTCCTAAATTAAATTTGACTTTTCTTAATTAATACTTTCCATAAATAAAATATGTGATTAGATTTGGAAATTTGTTTCCTAATTTAATCATAATTTGATTTGGGAAATCAAATCTAAAACATATTTTATTTCCAAAATAATTATGATAAATAAGGAAACTATTTGTACATGTCATAATTGTATGTCATGTAATTGCATTAGATGCATATCATTATGCCATGCGTGTCGTGACATGTAGATGTATGTCATGTGTGCCATGCCATATAGATAATAGTTATTTGCATGCAAAGAGGATGAGACATTAAATCCCTTACACAATATTAAAGCCTATACCTTCCATTAATATGGTTAGAACCAGAGTTCCGTTTCTTGTTTGGGTTGTTGGACTCTCTCCAAGCCCGGCTCGAACCTGAACATGTTCAAACCATTGGAATAGTTTATTACTAATATGGTAAGAGTCAAAGGTCAATCGTTAGTTTGGGTTGTTGGACTCTCTCCAAGCCTAGCTAATTGGTTGAATGCGCTCTAACTATATTAAAACTATTTCTCGATTAATGGGTTGACTTTAACCTTGAGCATCGGCTTATTGGACTCACTCCAAGGTCGATGTGAAGGGAGGTGAAGTTGGGTGCTATGCATATGATGCATACTTGTTAATGAGTTAACAACCTGATGTATGTGTGAACATTCAATTAGTTGATAGCACATTGTGATAGTTGCATATATGTGATATGTAATTGGTATACTTGATACCTACCATCGTAGCTAAGAATGCCTTGTTGGACTCTCTCCAAGGTAGTTCTTATCTATGTTGGATATCAACCCATAAGGAGATGGACCTACGATCTCCCGAATTAATTTTGAGGGTTTTTAAAATTTGAAAAATGAATGGGATTATGTAAATGTATGTTGATGAATTTTAAAATCATTTTCTCATATATGCTTGATTTGCATTTCTAGGTTAATCGCTTGATCATGATGTCATTGAATTTGTGCTCTATTTTGTTAGTAATATATATGAGAGGTGTCCTAAGGTAATCGCCTTATGGTTGTTCCCTTTATTTTATAAATGAAGATTCACTATTTGAGTATACGTGTTTTCATGTATTTGATTGGATCTTAAACTCATTTACTGGATGTCTGCAATACGATTCACAACATGAGAAAATTTATGATTGGATCACAACTAGTGAGTTTCTCTACATGTGTAATTGTGATGTATTGGAATTATCCGTAGTCGATGAATTGATCGATTAGGATGCCATCAATTCTATTGAGACTAACACGAGGTATACTCTTTGGTTTATCCAAGAAGCTGTTTCTCACTGGCTGGAGACATTGGGATGTCTGGAGTTAATCATGGATGCTAGTTAAGGTAACTAGTTCATTGGAGTGACCAATTGTAAGACTTCATATGGTTTTCTGCATATAAGGATATGTCAATGAAGTTCTTATAGCAGCTTAAGTGCGATGTTCCTTCGACTTGTGGTATTCAAGTCATCTTGGTCATGAAGACTTATGCTTTGACATCTTAAGCAATCATCTCCGAGGATATGTGGACTCACAATGATTGGGTATAAGTCAAAGTGGTCGAAGGTGTTTGAATAACCTATAGAGGATTCACCGCTCCTTGCGAGGAGATATATACCCTATGGCCTCTCGTTGGATTGTTACTAAAGTCTTTGGCCAAAGCATTACATGTTTAGAGTATGATACTCTTGGATACATGTGCAGTAACTAGAATCCAGAGGATTAGGAAGTAATACTTGGGCTAGGTGTGACGTAGTCAACCTAGTGGGGACTGACACAATAGACCATGTTTTGAACTAAGTGGGTATAAGATGAGTGAAAGGAATGGGGCACGATTCATTGTAGATGCTGAAGGGTTTCAGAAATGGTTCTGGGATCAACCGTTTATTTTCCGATTAATTGGCGATCATGATGTACTACTAGGTGCCACTCATCATCGTTCTATAATTAATGGTTAATTATAGATGGCCAACATAAACCGGGAACCTATTTGGTCACACACACAATGAGTGTAATCCGAAGGATTTAAAATGAGTTTGAGAATAGGATTCTCAGATCGAGAGAGACTTAGTTTGGTTGGACCAAATAAAGAGCGAGTATAAAATTGTTTCAGTTGCATCGGGAGAATGAATGGGCCGAGTCTTATAAAGACATGATGGATGAAACAAATTGGTTTGGTTCTAATCCAATGGTGGAAAATAAACCAAAGTTGTTTGGTTTGTTTTAAACGAATGAACCAAAGTTGGTTCGGTTCATTTTAACTTAAAATAGACTAACACAGTTTTGTTTATTTTAACTTAAGTTATTGGAGCAGGTTAACGGGTTTTGGTTATGAACCAATAACCGTTAGGAGAATGTGTTCTCTATAAAAACACAACTTAAGGGTTTTTCGAGAATAATTAATTGGTTCAAGGGTTTTAGAAACCCTAGCCTCTTTTCCTCCTTCTCCTTCTTGCCGCCAAAGCCAAGGTGGTTGTCGCCCACCTTTGTGTCGCCGTCGCCCATTGGAGCTGCTAGCTCTCCTCGCCGTTGGCCATCCACCAACTGTCGGCGTCCCTTGGGCCACCCTCAGCCACTGGCCAACCTCCCTTGGCCTCTGGCAACCAAGGAGTAACCGGCTAAGCCTTTGGCCGACCCCTTCTTCCTCCACAACAAGCTCTCAAGTTTTGTACAGCTTGATCTCTTTCGCGTGGAGAGGCTGTTTGGTCGGTGTTTTGTGCTCCGACAGTGATCTACTTGCCAGGGATTGGATCTCCGGCAATCCTCATAGGTGGAGGGTTAAGTTTTCATCAAACGGTTGACGAAAACCGTTTTCGACAAGCGAGATTGTGAAACTCGTTTTGGGATCCAAATTTATTTAGGATTGTGATCATCTCTCAGATCACATCATTTTCGACTCGAGGCTAGTGACTTTTTCGAAGACGAGGCTCGTAGCATTGTTAAGCTATCTCGACGATACTCGGTGTGGATACGGATAGAGGCGATTCTAGCGAGGGTCGCTACGGTTGATGAAATTCCTGCTACACGTGATCCGTCAGGTATACTTAGTATAAGTTTCCTTCTATTGAAAAATTTTAAATAGCGATTATGTCTAGACATGTAGTATACTGCATGCATGTGATGTGTGTATTATAATAAATTAGATTTATTTCTTCCGCTGTGGGCATGTTTACGAAACGTGTTCGAACACAGACTCGCCGTGGTGCCGGGGAAACCCAACACAATCTATTGGGGTTATGGACTAGTCGACTGATTGAGTGTTTGTCATTCGGAAGCCTAGTTGACTCAGAGCAGTCGATTGAGATTATGACTAGTCGATTGGTCAAAAGTCGACTGGAGGCTCGACTGTTACTGTGTGCCACCAGTAATCGACTGCCATGTATTAGCATTCGACTGGCCTTGAAAAGTCGACTACCATGGATGGAAGTCGATTGGAATTTATGGATACAACCATACAAAAGTCCATAGTCGACTGCTATGTAAGGGCAGTCAATTGACGACTATGGGAAGTAGACTGATTGGTCATAGCAGTCGACTGGTGTGCCCTAATCTGATGTGGATTAGTCCGTTGGAGACAATGGCTAAGTGACCGGTCGACTGCTGGATAAGAGTAGTCAACTGGAAGGAGAAAAATTAGCTCGAGCTGAGTTATAAAAGGAGCTCGATGGGAGAATTTGGAGCTACCGATTATTAAGGAATTTGAAGGGGAATAGTTGCTGCTTTTCAGACTTTCAAAGCCATTCACAACAACCAAAAGATACAGCATCCAAAAGCATACTTATAAAGTGTTGTAATTTCATTTATTTCATTTCTTTATATTTTTGTTGCTTCTTATTCCTGTAAGAACTTCGTACGAGGATTCTGATAACGAGTAATTATCGAGTGGTACCTTTTCAAATTAATTACCAAACTCTCTTTACACTAATATAGCATAGGGAATGGCTCGGATCATTTCCCAACGAGTGTAATTGATAGACTAGTAGTGTTACGATCGCTAATTATTTTTGGAGTTTTGCAAATGTAAACAATGTTAGTAATATATGAGAGATGTCCTAAGGCAATCGCCTTATGTATGAACCATTTATATGATAAATGAAGATTCACTATTTGAGTATACATGTTTTATGTATTTGATTGGATCTTAAACTCATTTACTGAATGTCCACGATACGATTCACAGCATGAGAGAATTTGTGATTGGATCACAACTAGTGAGTATCTCTACATGTGTAATTGTGATGTATCAGAATTATCCCTAGTCGATGAATTGATGAATCTGGACACCATCAATTCTGTTGAGACTAGCACGAGGTATACTCCTTGGTGTATCCAAGCAGCTGATTCTCACTGGCTGGAGACATAGTGATGTCCGGAGTTAATCGTGGATGCTAGTTATGGTAACTAGTTCATTGGAGTGACCAGTAGTAAGACTTCATATGGTTCTCTGCATATATAGATATGTCAATGAAGTTCTTACTGTGGCTTAAGTGCGATGTTCCTTTGACTTGCGGTATTCAAGTCATCTTGATCATGGAGACTTATGCTTTGACATCTTAAGCAAACATCTCCGAGGAGATGTGGACCCGGGATGATTGGGTATAAGTCGAAGTAATCGAAGGTGTTTGAATAGCCTATAAAGGATTCACCACTCCTTGCGAGGAGATGTATACCCATGGCCTCTCGTCGGATTGTTACTAAAGTCTTTGGCCAAAGCATTACATGTTTAGAGTAAAGTACTCTTCGATACATGTGGAGTAACTAGAATCCGTAGGACGAGGAAATGATACTTGGGCTAGGTGTGACGTAGTCAGCCTAGTGGGGACTGACACAATAGACCATGTCCTGAACCAAGTGGGTATAAGATGAGTGAAGGGAATGGGGCACGATTCATTCGAGCTACTGAAGGGTTTCAGAAATAGTTCTGGATCAACCGTTGATCTTTTCGGTTAATTGGGGATCATGATGTACTACTAGGTGCCACTCATGATCATTCTATAATTAATGGTTAATTATAGACGGCCAACATAAACCGAGAACCTATTTGGTCACACGAACAACGAGTGTAATCCAAAGGATTTAAAACGAGCTTGAGAATGAGATTCTCAGACCGAGAGAAACTATGTTTGGTTGGACCAAACATAAAGCGAGCATGAAATTGTTTCAGTCGCAATGGAAGCGTGGATCGGCCGTGTCTTATGAAGACATAATGGATGGACCAAAATGGTTTGGTTCTAATCCAATGGATGAGAATAAACCAAAGGGTTTGGTTTAAATTAAACGAATGAACCAAAGGTTGGTTCGGTTCGTTTTAACTTAAAATAAACCATCATGGTTTGGTTTATTTTAACTTATCTTAATGGAGCGGGTTAACGGGCTTTATGGATATGATCCATTAACCATTAAGAGAATTAGTTCTCTATAAAAGTGGGCTTAAGGGATTGTTAAACCCTAATCATCCAAAACCCTAAAGCAAGTTGCCGCCCACCTCCTTGGTGAATTCGGCGCCAACAACCTTGTGCCGCCGCCCAACCACTTGTGCCGCCGTCCAACTTGTTGCCGGCGACCAAGCTTCAGCCGGTGAACCTCCGGCGACCCTCCGGTGATCTCCTATAGGTTTGGCATCAAGGTGAGGCTTTTCTCTCCTTGTTTTGGCCGGCGCCTACTCCTCCACCAAGCTGTCCAGTTTTCTGGACAGCTTCTCCTCCTCTCGTCGGAGCGTCGTTTGGACGACGGTTAGTGCTCCGACAGCGGCTAACTTACCGGGGATTTGATCTCCGGTAATCCTCTGAGGTGGAGGACGAAGGATTCGTCAAACGGTTGACGAACACCTCTCCGGAGAAACGAGTTTTGAGAACTCGTTTTGGATCCGAATTTGGATTCGGATCGTGATCATCTCTCGATCACGTCGTCTTCAACACGAGGCTAGTAACCCGTACGAAGACGAAGCTCATGACTTAGCGAAGTCATCCCGAGGAGCTCGGCGTGGATACGGATAGAGACGATTCTTACGAGGATCGTTCCGGTTGATGCCGTTCCCACTACACGTCATACGGAAGGTATAACGTAGTTTAATTTCCTTTTATTGCAAATTTTAATTTACGGTTATGTCTACACTTGTTGTAATAGCATGCGTGTGTTGTGTGTGTTGTAATAAATATAGATTTATTATTTTTAATTGCTTCCGATGTGCTCATGTTTACGAAACATGATCGAACACACACACGCCGCGGTGCCGGAAACCCAACAAACAAGGGGTTTGGATCGAAATAAAACTAATCATACTGAACAAAAAGACAATGCACGTAATCAATCTCTAATCTGGCTAAACTATGATTGTGAAGAAATTAAACAAAACATAAAATAAGCATTCAAAAGTATAAAGGAAGTGCAGGAATTGAAACATGCAGAATAACATAAATGTAAAGCAAAGCATGAAATTAAGGCTACGTTTGGTACAGGGTAATGTAATCAACCTTTAAATGTAATCAAGTTTGTAATGTAATGTGTATACATTACTGTGTTTGGTTAGTGATTGGTGTGTAATGTTTGATTACAAAAGTGATTACATTCGTTTGTTTGGTGTCCATATTTTTTATAAGGATTGTAATTCATATTATTATAAAATGACAAAAATACGCCGATCGGCCGGCCGGTCGCCACGGCCGGCGCCGATCGCCGCCGGCCGGTCCAGCCGCATCGGCCACGGCCGCGATCACGGCCCGGCCGATGGCCGCCGGTCAGGCCGATCCGCCGATCGCCGGTCGCCGGCCGGCTGCCGGTCGCCGGCCGCCGGTCCGGGCCGTCGATCGCCGGTCGCCCGCCGATCGTGATCGCCATGGCCGTCGATTGCCGGCCGGCCTCGAGAAGTAATTAGAAAAAATAAAAGAAGGACATATTTGTAAAGACAAATATTGAGTCCGTAATGTAATCGGATTACATTGCTTTTCCTTCGTAATCGAGATTACGGATCTTAACTCTTATTTTGTAATGCGATTACATTACATTACATCTTTGAAATGTTAACAAACAAAGTAAATTATCTTGTAATGTAATCCGATTACATTACAAGCCTGATTACCCCTTACCAAACGTAGCCTAAATCTAACCTAACTAACTGCAACCTAATTACTGAAGAGACATTTAATCAAACACTACGTAGGTATGGAACAAATTAAACTAAGTACGTGCAATTTTAAAAATGGAAGATCATTTCATTACAAACATTCAACAAATGAAAAAAAAAACAATCAAAGCACATCAAGGAAAATCAATGGAAGGCTTGCAATCCAAATGACGAAATGCTGGAAACAGGGCTGCTGAAAATTAAGATGGAACTGCCAGATGGAGGTAGAAGGCGGTGCTGCTCACTGGATGGTGGAGGTGTGGTGGCTTCGTCGGAGGTAGAGACGGAGCTGCCGGACCGATCGACGGTCACAGAACTCGGCTGTGGATGAGGTGGTGTGGCTGTCGATGGTAGAGGAAGGAATGGGGTGGTTCCCGTCGGGTGCTTGGCGAAGAAGAAGAGCTGCCCCGATCGGGATTTGGTGGAGGAAGATGAAGTGGATGGAGATGGAAGGGATGGAGATGGTGGACGGAATGCCACCGCCGGCCTTGGTGGAAGAGATGAGTGGCCGGCGGTGCTTGGAGGTGAAATGGCAATGGAGCTCGCCGATGAAGAGGGCGGCGTCCGGTGCGTGCGTGAAGAAGAAGATGTGCCAGCTCAAGCTTAATTAACCCAAATCCTAAATATGATCTGACGGCTGAAATTGCTCTAATCTCGTCTGGACGGATCTGATCAATCTGAATGGACGATCACGATCAAACCGATACGGATGAAAGGCTAGGATGTCTAGATCTGAATGTATGGACCGGATCTCTCCAGATCTGGATGGATGGCTCAAAATTAATCGAATCTCATTGGACGATCAGGATCGATCAGATATGCTTCTTTAGATCAAATTACTTTAGATCTGCATCAACGGTTCAGATTGTTTCTGCTTAATCTATCTCTTTTGGTCTTGAAATCAAGCCTAACTTGGTTTGACTTGACTCGAATCATGGCTCCTTTTAATTTCCTACAAAATCACATTCATAATATGAGAAATAATATCGTAGTTGTAGGAAAATTACAATTAAGCTCAAAATAAATCCAAACTCATAAAACATGCTAACAATCAACAATTAATCACATGAAAGAGTAAAAAGTATCAAATCTAGGAGAAAAAATAATGTACTAAAATGTTGTTATCAAATTCCCCCACACTTATTCTTGCACGTCCCGAGCAAGTAAAAAAAACTAAAAAATTTATCCAAAAGCATATCCCTATCATCCCCTAGCAATACCTTGAAAATAGTAAAACATAATTACTTAAGATCATCAAGTTTTGAGAATCTAGGCACTTATATTCCACTTCCTACATAAGTCAATAAGCCAGGTAATTTCAATCAACTTGAATAGATTAAGCATGATAGAACCTCACAAGGTATATATATGCACTGATACACACATAACAAATATGGAACTGAAGCTCACTCAAAACAACTTATGATATTGCACTACCATATGCTTGCTAATCTTCTACTTCTCCATTACTATGAACATAAGCACAAATAAATCAAGAGGACTTATCAAAAGTAGTGATGAAGCCAATATGAATTCCAAAGAACAAGAAAGATAGGCAACACAGAAGACTAAAAGAACATGAGAGCATTGGAGTATTCACATGATGACTACAACAAAATATAAGCAAGAAATCACTCAAACACATCCAACACTCAACTTCCTTGTACCCTTTTCAATGTAATACACAAATTAAACATTCACACATCTCCAAAAATATCTACGCTCAACAAACTCTCAATCCAAGAATGCTTCCACATGACAAAGCCAAATAGATAGGAATAACATCCTCAAAAACTCAATATCACTAATATGTGAATTTTGAAACCATGAGAATGCTTATTTTTATTCATCAATCACATATCATGCAAAGAAAAATACAACATTTGTTTGTTTTGTTTTTTTTTGTTGTTATTTTTTTCTTTTCTTTTTTTTTCTTCTTTTTTTCTTCTTTTTTTTTTCTTTCAACATTTTTTCGTGTTTTTTTGGAATCAAAGAAAGATACGTGATTGTGATGATGATAAATTTGGACTCCCATGTTTCAACCTATGAAAATCTCCTCTCAACAAAAAATTCAAAAGAATGTAACAATATATTTCATCCCTTTTTTTTCCATATATAACACTCTCCCCCACACTTAAACTTGTCCGTCCCGGACAATGTACTCATCATGTAATCCCCCAAAACTCTCATCATATGATAAGGAAAGGAAAACCAACAAAGATGTGAAAGTGACAATATAATGACAATGAGAAGATATATCAAGGAAGCTACAATGTCATGCAAGTATCAGGTGGAATGTATGACGAGTAACAATAAGAAAGAAAAAGGGGAGAAAACACAAGAGAAATTGCCTCCATCATATTTATGCAAGCTTGTATTATTGTAATTTCAAAAAGAATCAAAGCAAGTTCTAGAGTGTCAAATATCACAAGTGTTATCACACACAAGAAGATAAAGGATAGACATGACAATAAACCTCACTAGGTGAATAAAAATATCAAGCTTAATCTATCAAGATAGAGTCCATCACCATAACAAATGACTAAATGCAAGCAATGTACTTAATCATACCAATGAATCCAAAACTCGATAGTCAAACTTAATTGTGTTTTACAATTTTCAAAGCACTGCGAAAGGATGTGTAAGGAATTATTGAAACCACTATGACAAAGTAAATAAAACCAAATAATGTGTGAAGTAAAAGAACAAAACAAGAATGTAACAACACAAATAGAAAGGTAAAGAAAGATA
Organism: Wurfbainia villosa; assembly: GCA_025175895.1. Taxonomy (NCBI): domain Eukaryota; kingdom Viridiplantae; phylum Streptophyta; class Magnoliopsida; order Zingiberales; family Zingiberaceae; genus Wurfbainia; species Wurfbainia villosa. Next base: position 36,263,293 of record CM045997.1, read on the forward strand.
AAAGCAAGAAAAGAAAGGAACAAACTCCCCTGAATTCCTGGCGGTCGAAGAAGATTCAGAAGTAGTAGCCAGTGAGGGAGTGGAGTGCTCCAAGAAAAGATCCTTCCCGATGGTTGAAGCCGGTTCAGAAGCAAAATTCACACAGGAGGTGGAATGGATCGAGAGAAAGCGAGCACCTCCATGATGTGATCAGAATTGTCCTATGTTGCTCCCTCTAATATGATCACCTTCTTATACATCTTCTCTGGAGCTCGGAGACGATTCATCAGAAGTTTCCAACCTAGGGGTTGGATTATTACATTCAGTGTTGAGGCCTTTATGAGCAAAAATGTTGGAGGCTTTTGTTGTGGCAGGAGTGTCCAGTATGGAGGTCTCCTGCTATCCATCACTCCTATGTCAGACTGGCAATTCTGGGTGTTGATATCTAGCAGCTGCTCTTCTTCAGGACATGCATACTCCAAGGAATCAGGAAGAATATTTAACTATAGATCCTTTTGTTGCACAACTGAAGGAAACAACTTTGAGAGTGATGCCTCTTCTGCTATATTATCTTCAATAAAACTACAAGCTGCTTCAGTTGGCAACTCATCAATAGTATCATCCACATTTAAAATAGTAGCAACTTCCTCAAAACCTTCACATGCATCAATATCAACAATAATATTTGCAGCAATACTAATATCATCTAGTGTTCTGCATGTATCAATATTATCATCAAAGTACACAACATCAGTATTCACATCGATATTTGGAACATTACAATGTATATCATCACAACTCACAGTAGCGAAGTCCTGTAGAGTTGTAGAAGTAGAAACTAGCGCATCCTCAACTCTACAATCTATCTCCTCAAGCACATCAATCTGCCTCGGCATAAAGCAACGAGGAATAGCCTTCGATAGAGATTGAATGACTTCTTGTGCCTGCATCTGCTGGATGGATGATCTAAGCTGATCTAACTGACTTTCCATTTCATGTTCTAATGCTTCAATTTCATGTTGGGAATAGAGACCACTGGTCATCTGCATTCGCTTCATAGTTAGCTGCTGGATAAGTTTTCTCAAATCTTGTATTGAATCATCTTGTGGGCTAGGGTTAGAAGCTTGTTCATTGTAATTCTGAAATCCCAATGGACTCTGATATGCAGAAGAATGTTGAGCATCTTGATGTTGTGCTACCTCATATGTGTAAGATGACCGATCTCCCCAACTAGGCATGCAAGTACTGGTAGATGATGGGGGTGAATAACACTGAGGTTGTTCAGGAATGTACTGATGCACGTGCCCATATCTCAAATCTAAATTGTAAGCATGTGTACCAGAAAATGAATTATACATCCCTCTTGATATGATCTTGATGATCAGGCATAGGCTGATTATACTGAGATTGGTACTGGAGATGTTGATAGTCAGATTGATAATACTGAGAATATGCATTTGTATTACTCCTACCATAATATCCAATGCCTGGATAATGAATGTTACTGAAGTCTCCAAATGACTGATAATATGGATCCATGATCAAAGAATTTTCCTGTTTTTATCCTGAAACACTGGCGAATAAAATCAAAAGATATAGGAAACATGCAAAATAGAACACATGGATATAGAAGACATAAAAGAATGAAACCCTCAACAAAAGTTTTGAATTTTGATTTTTTTTAGAAAAATAGACAAACAATCCTAAGTCTACCAAACATCATTACACTCCCCGACAATGACGCCAAAATTTGATAACGAGTAATTATCGTGTGGTACCGATTCAAATTAATTACCAAACCCTCTCTACACTAATATAGCATAGGGAACAACCCAGATTGTTTTCCAACGAGTGTAATTGATAGACTAGTAGTGTTAGGATCGCTAATTATTGCTGGAGTTTTGCAAATGTAAACAAGGGGTTTGGATCGAAATAAAACTAATCATACTGAACAAAAAGACAATGCATGTAATCAAACTCTAATCTGGCTAAACTACGATTGCGAAGAAATTAAACAAAACATAAAATAAGCATTCAAAAGTATAAAGGAAGTTCAGGAATTGAAACATGCAGAATAACATAAATGTAAAGCAAAGCATGAAATTAAATCTAACCTAACTAACTGCAACCTAATTACTGAAGAGACATTTAATCAAACACTACGTAGGCATGGAACAAATTAAACTAAGTACGTGCAATTTTAAAAATGGAAGATCATTTCATTACAAACATTCAACAAATGAAAAAAAAAACAATCAAAGCACATCAAGGAAAATCAATGGAAGGCTTACAATCCAAATGACGAAATGCTGGAAATAGGGCTACTGGAAATTAAGATGGAACTGTCGGATGGAGGTAGAGGGCGACGCTGCTCATTGGATGGCAGAGGTGTGGTGGCTTCGGCAGAGGTAGAGATGGAGCTACCAGACCGATCGGCGACGATAGAACTCGACTGCGGATGAGGTGGTATGGCTGCCGGTAGTAGAGGAAGGAATGGGGCGGTTCCCGTCGGGTTCTTGGCGAAGAATAAGAGCTGCCTCGATCGGGATTTGGTGGAGGAAGATGAAGTGGATGGAGATGGTGGACGGAATGCCACCGCCGACCTTGGTGGAAGAGATGAGTGGCCAGCGGTGCTTGGAGGTGAAACGACGATGGAGCTCGGCGATGAAGAGGGCGGTGTCCGGTGTGTGCGTGAAGAAGAAGATGTACCGACTCAAGATTAATTAACCCAAATCCTAAATATGATCTGACGACTGAAATTGCTCTGATATCGTCTGGACGGATCTGATCAATCTGAATGGACGATCATGATCAAACCGATCCAGATGAAAGGCTAGGATGTCTATATCTGAATGTATGGACCGGATCTCTCCAGATCTGGATGGATGGCTCAAAATTAATCGGATCTCATTGGACGATCAGGATCGATCATATCTACTTCTTTAGATCAAATTACTTTAGATCTGCATCAACGGTTCAGATTGTTTCTGCTTGATCTCCCTCTTTTGGTCTTGAAATCAAGCCCAACTTGGTTTGACTTGACTCGAATCATGGCTCCTTTTAATTTCCTACAAAATTACATTCATAATATGAGAAATAATATCATAGTTGTAGGAAAATTACAATTAAGCTAAAAATAAATCCAAACTCATAAAACATGCTAACAATCAACAATTAATCACATGAAAGAGTAAAAAGTATAAAATCTGGGAGCAAAAATAATGTACTAAAATGTTGTTATCAGTTTCTCCACCTCCGGATTATTTTTGAGAAGGAGAAGCTTACTAGTGGTGGTGTGCATTACTAGAGCTCGACTAGAGCTCATCGTGGAGTAGGAACCCAGTTCCAAGCCATGTAAAATCTATGTGTTCGTGTTTATTGTGTATTTGTTTTTATTATTCTTGTATAGTCCACTAAGAAATTATAGAAAATTCTATTCACCCCCTCTAGCACGGTCACCGATTCCCCAACAAGTGGTATCAGAGCAAGGTTGCTCTTCTACAGACTCATCGCCAAGAGAGAACGCACTAGAGGATGGAATTACCTAACAATGGATTGGGGTATGACATCAACACTCTTCCGCTCTACGGATTCTACTGGCTAGAGAGATTTGATCTATGGGCGACAAGAATCAACACATTCTTGAAAATGATAAGCATTAAAGATTGGGTCATCTTGAAGTGCAGATTTGAAGCCCCTATAGACAAGAAGGGAAGAGTTCTAAAAAACAAGAAGTGGACCAATGAGCAATGCCTATAATTTAAGACCGAGGTTGAGGTAGCAAATTTTTTAACAAATTTAATGTTAGGGCAATCAACCCAAGTATGGTTTGGTTTTGATGTGTGTGGCAAAGGTTTAAGTTAGGATGTTTATGTTGATTTGATATGTGTATTTAAGTTGTGTAGGACTTAGTAAATCACACATGAGTTAGCTTGATGATAGCATTGGTGGGTTCACCATCTCATGGCTTGGGTCCTTGAGTCGGTGAAGGATGACATTGTAGAAGCCATGCACTTGGTGCATCTGAGGGACCGCCGGACGAGGAGCATTGGAATGAAGCTAAAGGAAGCAGACTTCAGGGCGAGATGCGAAGGATGATATTACAGAAGTCGTACGCTTAGTGCATCCGAGGGACATGGCCGGATGAAGAGAGCTTCGGTGAGGGACTCCAAGGGAGATGAGAGATTGAGCAATTGTAACGGTAGCTCATAGGTGAACTTGGCCGAATGGCTAAGTCAAGTGTCGGATGCCCAAACTTAGGTTTGAGGTTTACCCAACCGTCGGATGCTCAAACAAGGGTTTTTTTTGAGGTCTTACTCGACACCAGTCGACTGATATAGATAGTAGTCGACTGCTCTAAGTCGATGACACTCGGTAGTGTTCGATCGATGGGTTTTAGCCAATGATCGCTAAGGATGGCGATGGTGCTACACCATCGATCGGCAATAAGGAATGTGATCATTGTTGAAGATGGTCGTTGGCATAGAACCTCTCGTAGTCGATTGATCAGTCGGCTACATGGGTAGCAGTCGACTGTTGATATCAATAGTCGACTGCCAAGGCTACCATTGTACTACAACGGTCATGATCTAACATGGTCAGAAGCCATTGGAATGACAGTAGTCGACTGATGGCATGCACCAGTCGACTGCTGTATGCCCAAATGGAAGAAATCTCTTCTCTCTATAAAGAGAAGGGGTGAAGGCCTTGCAGATGCTAATGCTTACACTCCTAAGTGCCCCCCAAGTGCTGTGAATGTTTTCCACTCTTCTTCCTTGTATTTATTTCTATTCTATTGTAAGAGAGAGTGAATTTTTGTAAAGAGGTTACCTCCACCTTGTTTAGCTAAAGGAGAGACTAGTGGATTTGGTTGAGGAGTGATTCGCCTTACGAATCATCCATCGATTAGCGGCAAGGGCCGTGAACCATGTTACATCTTCATTTTAGTGTTTGCTTTCTCTTTATCTTTTGTATTATTTTAATTGTCTTTGTTTTAGCATTTCCACTCAGCTAATTACTCTTGTAGACAATTAAGACATAAGCGATTTCCATCTATGACATCAGGGCTATTCAACCCCCTTCTAGCCGGGTCACGATCCTCCAACATTTAATATCTAATGATATCTTGTGCAAGCTAGAGGATTATATGGATGCCAATGAGCTATGGAGCAAATTCACAAAATTCCATGAGAAGACTCAACCGGTCCAAGATGATAAGGAAGAAATAAAGGAGGAACCAAAAGCATGACAAAATCAAAGGAAGCTCTTGAAGGCAAGCACAAGAATGAAGGAGTCGTGTGTAAGTGCAATTGGCCCAGGTCATGATTGACCAGACTCGAGTAGTATTTTGATGTTCGACAAAACGTATGACAATGTGATTGTAATGGGATGTCCAAGAATGGTCTTGGAATTTGAGAAGTCCAAGTCTTGTGTACTTGGCATGGAAAGTCCAAGTCTTGAGAACTTGGCATGGAAAGTCCAAGCATGGGTCTTGACAATGCTAAAGTCCAAGTCATGGGTACTTAGCAATTGGAAAGTCCAAGCATGAGTCTTGGTAATTGGAAAGTCCAACATGGAGTTGGCAAGGGAAGTCCAAGAGTGTGATATTGACAGTGTAAAATCTAAGCATGGGTCTTGGCAGCATAAGTCCATTGTTTGGTAGCGTAAAGTCCAAGCATGGAGTCTTGGCGGCATAAGTCCAAATGGATCTTGGCAATTGGGATGTCCGAGGGTGTGATATTGGCGGCATAAAGTCCAAGCTGTAGTCTTGGCGACATAAGTCCAATGTTTGGCAGCGTAAAGTCCAAGCTTTTTTCTTGGCAACATAAGTCCTAATGTACCTTGGCAAAGTAGACGCGGTTAGAATGACAATAGCCGATGGAAGCACCTGAAGGCTAGTGTATGGATGAACAAGTCATGAATGACTTGGAGGGATCCGATAGGTGTGAGGCTGATGGAGGTGGCTAGAAGGCTTAGGTCTATGCTAAGAGTGACCTATCAAGTATGAGGGGATCATACTTGGGTTAAACCTCATATTTGAGGTTTATCAGTCGACTGGGAATATGGACCAGTCAACTGGCCAAGTGTTTGATACTTGGCAGCCTAGTCAACTTGCATCAGTCGATTGGGATTATGACTAGTTGACTGGTCAAGTAGTCGACTGAGCTTCAAACTTCTCGGATGAAGCTTTGGCAGTAGACTACCAACTTTGGATAGTCGACTAGCCTTGGGAAATCAACTAATTTAAGTGGACACGAGCATAGAAGCTTTGGTAGTCGACTGACAAGTAGATTTCCTGACATCAGTCGACTGCTAGTAAGGGTAGTCAACTGATGAGGTATCAGTTGGAAAAATTCCAACGTGGATAGAGTCATTGTGAGACAATGACATAAAGTTCAGTCGACTATTGAGTAAGAGCAGTCAGCTAGAAGGCAAAAATCAGCTCGAGTTGCAACTTTATAAGGAGCACGAGGAACAGGTTTTGGCCATGGTTCTAGGGGAGATTTGAGGTAAAGTGCTGGTACATTTAAGGGTCCTTCAAGATCATCCAAGCAATCAATAAGCAAAGCATTCAAAGTAATCTTTTATAAAGTTTTCTTTACATCATTGTTGTATTTCTTTTGTATTTGCTTGTATTTTATTCTTATTGTTATAAGACCATTGTATGAGGTTTCTCCACCTTTGGTGTGTCACGTGAAGGAGTTTATTAGTGGTGGTGTGCATCACTAGAGCTCACTTGAGCTCGACTCGTGGAGTAGGAACCCTAGGTTCCGAACCACATTATATCCTTGTGTATTGCATGTGAGTGTTTATCTTTGTTATTTGTTTTATGTTTTATTATTTTCGCTGTGCATAACAAGCTTTGTAGATGAACATGAACGAATCTATCAAACAATAAGAAATCGCTATTCACCCCCTCTAGCGACGTTCAACATTCCTACAATTGTTACTAGAGCTCAAAGCTCTCAAAAGAATAAGTCGCTCCAATACCTACAATTGGTATCATAGCTAGGAGCTCTTCTATGGACTAACCGCCAAGAGAGCATCGCTAGAGGTGAAGAAGATGGACTTTCAAGAAAGATTGGGGGATGACACCACGATTCCATTTTTCTTTGACGACGAAGATTTCACGGGTTGGAAAGGTAAAATGGAATACTTTTTAATGAAAGATATAGATTATTGGTGTAGTATTGTAGATGACTTTGATTCTCCCAAGGACAAGAAAGGAAGAGTCCTCAAGAAGAGGAAGTGCACCGAGGAGCAAAATAAGAAATAAGAAATTAATAAAAAGGTAATGTTAATTTAGACTAACTTTATGCCTAGTAATATCTTGTATAAGGTAGGAGATTGTAAGGATGCCAATGAGCTTTGGAGCAAGTTGGCAAAATATAATGAAGATCCATCATCAGCTCAATTGGAGAAGGAGCCCGAAGAGGAAGAAAATTTTTTATCCCGAGAGCTTGAAGAATCGAAAGTTAAGGGATTCTCAACATCTGAAGAAGAAGTTGAAGAGGTTGTAGAAGCCTTCACCTCAAGGATCGAGGGGGAGGAGAGACCATCCTCAATGCTGAAGCAAGAAGATGAGTCATCTACCTCCAGTACAAATGAAGAACGACATATCCCTACCACCAACCTAGGTAACTCAAACATGATAATTAAAAATAAAAATCATATTATATGTTTTGAGCATAGGGAAGTCGGGCATTACAAGAGTATGCCCAAAAAGAGTTAAGAAGACTCAACCGATGGCAAAAGTTCTTGAAAAGCCTAAGGATGCCGGAGCCCCAACAATCAAGAGCAAGGATCATATCATTTGCTTCAAATGCAATCAAAGGGGTCACTATAGAAGCCAATGCTCTAGGGGGGGGGGGGGGGGGGGGGAAGCAAACAAAGGGAAAAGTAGGAGCATCACATGTAGGGGGAGCTTCTAAAGCAAACCCTAAGGTAAATTTAAATAATTCTCTTACTTTACGTAATGATAGGAAGCATGCTAGGAATTTTATTGCAATTGTGCATAATCACGAGAAGTATGCTAGAAATAGATCTTATTGCTTAGGTGCTAAATCTTGCGATGTTGGGGTTAAGGATAAATCTAGAACCAATAACCCAAGAACAATTCTACCTAGAGAAACCATTGGGAAGATAGAGGACAACCTAGGCATTAACCCTAAAAGGGGTAGACATATTCCTAGGAAGCACAATTCCCAAAATGTGAATGAAAAATCAAAAATTGGGAAATTGTAATTAGAAAATAAAGTTTTGAGGTAAAAACTTGAGAAATTATAAAAAAACCTAAGAAAGATTAAAAAATCGATTATGGGGTCTAATGATAAAAATTTAGGGTCTTGGAGGTAAGAACCATCTAGAGGCAAGAAAGATTTGAGTCACAAACCTAAGCCCAAGGAGACCTACCATAATGTTCCATTCGATTATGGAACCATTCATAGGTCTAGGAAAACGAAGGTTATTAGGGAAGTCATCCCTAAGGCTAACCAAGGTAAGTGCCTAGTGGATAAGGTTTTAAAGAAACCTAGGGAAGCCACTAAGAAGGTTACAAGGGGAGTTATCCCTAGAGTTGACCTAGGCAAGACCCAAATGACCAAGACTTCAAAGCCTAGAAGGGGCATTAGGAAGGTACTAAGGGAGGATATCCCTAGTGAGTACCTAGTAAACCGAAGGAGTTTCAATAGGTATTAGGTTCCTAGGAGCATGATTCCATCACGCTAGATGAGTTAGGTTCTGTCAACCTTGAATGAATGAGTAGTTAATCTAACCATAGCAAAGTTGACACTTTAGGGCATTTCCAAGATGATGAGACACTTTGGAAATGAGGTTAGAATTTACATCCTAAAGGATTTTAAGATATGCCAATAAAATTCAAGAAGTTTGAAAACTTAATCACAATAAACACATTTAGGTTTAGAGGTCATGGTGTGTTATTTTGGGTTTTTGGCACACTTGGGAGAATTTTGTTTAAGGCAAATTAGTGTTAATTTTAGAATATGACAATTTGGGCTTAACACTTAGGTATTATATACCTTTGTATTTTATACTTGCCATGCTTTACTTGCCTTACCATGTCATGACATCATATTTTATTTAATCATATAAAATGTCATGATAATGTTTAGTTAAATGTCATGCTTATGCTTAGGTTATATTGTCACGCCCCGAGAGTATGCCGAGTCGAAAATCAAACGGACGGCATCTCCCCTGTACGTGGCAATATTTCGGGTTAATACAAGGCCCGTAGGCCCACAACAACAACATAATAAACAGCTAAATAGATATCAATACCACAGCGGAATAGAAAGCACATACCCACAACCACATATACAAAAAAAACATACAGGTGTACTCCACCTGACAAGACCACAACACTAAAACAGTACATAAAACGACTACACAAATAGAGTCCACGACATCACGACAAAATCCATAACAACAACAAGTCCATACATATCAAAGTCCAAGACATAACCAAAAATGAACTCCTCTGGAGACTCGAAAAATGGAGATGGGATGGATCGGTCGGCGCAGCTCCAAGTCGTCACGAAGACCTCTACCTGTTACCTGGGCGACAGAAAAACCCAGGGTCGAAGGTGGTGAGTAAAACATAGCAGGTAATCAAAGAAAACATGTAAATATATGTATCAATATTACATGTCATTCAACAGTTTAATCTACTCGTACAACAAGTATACATCAGCATAACAATAGATATGCATGCATATACTAAATAAACTGAACATCAACGATGCTGACATACCTGGCAGTCAGCTACTCTATCCTGATCCAACCTGGGCATATAATCACATCATAGGGTATAACAGTATAGTACTAACACAATATCCTTACCTGAGTCAAGGGTATCACTGTGAATATCCGATAGGTATACAAATATCAACCTACTACTATACAGGAAATGAAGTATCATGTATGAATATGTACAAACAAATGCAACAAGCATAGTGCATACAAATGCATCATCAAAGTGAGTATACATATAGACTGTATCTGTATGTATACTAATCACCATTATCCATATATATATATATACAAGCAAGTATGTATATATATATAATCATATGCAAAACACCGTATAATACGGCAATGCAGCATGCATGGTCATGCCTTCTCACCCCTACTCGCTACCACGACCCCAGTGTGGCCTAGGTGGCACGACATGACAACTATCCCGACTCCAGCCGCCACCACTCTCGAGTGACCGAGTTGGGTAGTATGATCAAGTAGCATATGAGCGTAAAGAGCTCGCTACGCAACGGGGGTCCCTGCTGCTGGCCACTCCGACTGACACTGCCAATGAGCGGTCGAGTGCCACGCACCCAGGACAACTGCACGCGACTCCAACAACCATCGTCAATAATGGTAGAGTGCGGCACAACAAATGTTATGCCCTCACACCAGTTACTCCTCTGGAAGTAACCTGGGAGGCAGGATGACTGACGACTCTCTCTCAACCCCAAGGGGAGACGATGTCGTCAGTATGCATGCAATGACATGAGGGTACTGTCTCACATACAGAACATCTACCCTAGACTCTCTGTTCAACAAAGAGTCACACCCAATTGATCAGTACACTCTCTACCCTGTAGAGAGTCACTCATCTAATCATGACATGACCAGAAGCGACCTGCATCCACGACTCACATGACCATTCACACAACCCGTGATTGGTGAATAAATGTGCAACATATAGGTATGGAATAAGTCCTACATCTAGGGTCATACTTATCCACAGAGGACCTTTTTTCCAAATTTACAATTTAGGTCAACCTCCATACTCTAACATCTACACCCTTCTAAACAGTTAGACTTACTTACATCACATCTGTAACTTCTAGATCATGCTAGGGAATATGTGTTATCAATAATCGAGCACACATATATATCAACGGTAAGTTCAAGCATACGATAAACAGAGCATGATCAAGGTAATATGAACACCTAACATGTTCATATCTATATCTAAATCTGGAAATCATTACATCTACCCGACCGGTAGAAAATTACCTACCTGATACGTAGCTCGTGCTGATTGTCTTTGCGTCCACGAGCCTGCCTCGTATCCATGTCCTGCACGTATCAAACATTATGATTAAGTGCAAGTATACGACAAATACACAACTTAATTACCACGTCGTTCCTATGTTCACATCCTTTCCTCGTCTACGAGTTAGGAACTCGAGCACACATCTCTCGTAACCTCATATATACATTCCTCCTCGATCGATACACCCAACCAAACTCTTCATAACACCACATCAACAATCAAAATATGCAAATCACCACCATACATCCCCCTATCCCCTAGTTAACGTATCAGCTAACCACGGAACCTCAAAGTCTTTGCAACGAATAAACTACACGTCCCTTATGGCACCACTTTATCTCACTGCCATTACAACTCAATTCACAATTATATATAATTCATCATTAAACTAACAGCATACTTCCATTAGTTATTAATCAACAAACCAATAATAACTAACTATAATCTAGCATCACATCCATAGTCCAAATCCATGCTAAACATAGTAACACAACCACAGAACACCTCCAATTCCTCTATACGTCATACTATTCACCAACATTACTCATCTAACAATTATCATAAAGATAATGAACCTCACAACCCCTTCGTGGCCAAGAATATCCCTATTCACAGTCAAATCACAACCGTTCATAGCTCCTTTACAACCATATCACAGCTTCCTCCACTCTTCACAGTCGGCACAACCTCACATAACTTGCACAACCGCTCAACCGACTTCAAACCCATTTACACTCGGCAAATCCTTGCTCACAGTCAACTCCATCGACAAGAACAACCTCTCCACAGATCACACAATTAAAATTTAGCAATTTACAACTAAAAGAGTGGGGATAGAACATGCTTAGCAGCCCTGGACTCCACCGGCAGTAATCCCTAATACTTGCAGCCCGTTCACCGACTACGATTGATGCTCACGATCCCTGCCCAAACACCCAAAATCCCGTTCAACCATGAAAATCATAGACGGATTTCGATCTCGTCCAAGGTAAGGAGAAGGTCAACACCAACTCACCTAAGTCCGGCGACGAGTGGGAAGGGCCAGATCCGGCGACGAGTGGGAAGAGCAGGGAAAGGGGATCGACTGGACCGGGCTACTGCTCCAGGCGGCACTACCGCTCGCGAAATCCCTAACTGCACAATTGGAGATCTCCGATGAAGCAGTGGCGGGGCGGTTCGGCGGCCACGCAGTGTGCGGCTGGTGGAAGCAAATTAGTCGAAAGAGGAGCGGCAACGGCGTGGCCGCTACCCTCTGCGTGATCGGCTGGCTTAGGGCGCCGTCGATCGAGAGGAGCTCACGACGATAGCGGCATAGCCGGCGCGCGAGGGAGAAGGCGACGGCGAATCGATCCCGCGTCGAGTGGGGACGGCGACGACAGTGAGCTCCGTAGAAATCCACTAGATCGGGCGAAGATGAGAAAAAAGAGAAGGCGATCAGGAAGAGGGATAGGGCTTTGGTTGCTCTGGAGACGAAGGGGAGAGGTCGCGCGATAGAGAAACGACCGACGGTGAGTTGCGATAAGAAACCGATGGGAAATGAAGGAATCAAATTTATTGAGAAATTTAACACCTCATTATAGTCTAAACAGGCATTACAAAAGCATGTTTACTTTATCCCCATGAAATATCTATAGAACCTCCATTTAAATCCAGAAAAATTTCTAAAATTCCACAAGATGCTTTATCAATTACCGAGGAATATTTTTATTTTTATTTTTTTTTCCCTCCGGTATTTTACATTCTCCCCCACTTATAAAAATTTGGTCCCCAAATTTCGTACTAACATGCAAAAATTTACTTCAAGCAAGTTTCCAAAAGGACCACATACCTTCCTCAAGTGACTAGATGAGACCATCGAGCTCGGATAGTATCTTCCAGCTCCCACATAGCCTCCTCCTCAGTATGATACTGTCATCCAACCTTTACGAGTCGGATGATTTTGGTCCAACTACTGTCGCTCCTTGCGACTCAGGCTCCACCCTAGAATCACCTCGTAAGTTGCATTAGACTGAGGTAGAATCGAAACCTCTTACAGAACATCCATGACGAGTCGGATGAAATACGTTATGAACACCCGCAAGTGTCGGAGGTAAAGCTAGCCGATAAGCTACACCTCCATAATCCACGACACAAGATCTGAATAGATCCTCCAACGTTTGAATGTCATGCTCAGACAGTCCATTAGTCCGCGGATGAAATGTTGCACTAAGCCGAAGCTCTGTGCCCATAGTCTGGTGTAGACTCTACCAAAATCGCGAGATAAATCGCGAATCTCTGTCCGATATGGTACTTAAAAGTACCCCACGCAATCTGATAATCTTTCGGTAATACAACGTTGTCGGACGATCCAACAGATCCGACCCACAAATAGGCAGAAAATTAACTGATTCGGTTAGTCGATCCATGATCACACAAATCAGATCATGTCTTTTACATGTCCTAGGCAATCCCGTAATGCAATCAATAGTGCTATGCTACCACTTCCATTCCGAAATTGGAATTTCCTGGAGCAATCTAGCGGGTTTCTAATGTTCAACCCTCACCTGCTGGTATAGTATATATCCAGCAACAAAGTCTACGGTATCTCTCTTCATACCATTCCACCAGTATAAATGTCTCATATCCCGGTACATCCCAATACCACCAGGATGTATAGTAAATCCCAAATAATGTGTCTCCTGTAGCAACTCTTCCTTAAACACTACAACTCCGGAACCCACAATCCTTATCAGAGATGGGGAATTATTTTCTCAAAAGAGAAATCCATTAACCATTCAAGATCCCCTCTACCACACACTCTGTAAGTGCATGAAAGACTATAGCGATCAAATCTCGCAAATTACAATTATTCGCGTTCCAGCAACATTATACTAGCTACCCAGTAGTTAGTTAAAATCCCATCAGCATTCCTGCTCCATATATCCATAAATTCAGACAATAACTGCTAAAGTCATGTCATGTATATAACATACTATCTCGTAGTTTATTAACTGACGTAGGCATAAGATATGCCTCATTCAACTGCATCGGAATCGTTCCGATCCCTGAAACGATGCATCTGCGTACAACATCCTGTTGATCCACTCCGGAAGGATTAACCAATACTTGCGTAAAAGTTAACCGCCATCTAGGTCCTGTAAACTGGTTTCACCAGCTTCCGACTAAATGATTTACAACATCATCTTTGTCAAACAAGTCTGTGGTATAGTAATTCTAAGACATTCTATGCACATCTACAGTACTAACCAAAACATACAAGGAAAACCACCATCTACGGTGGTCGAGTGCGCAACTCCAACTACCACAATCAACAGTGACTAAGTTACGCAATTCCAACAACTACAAAAGGATCCAATCATGTTCAGGATACACGATTCTCAAATCCTGTGATGACTAAATCATTAATTAGTCTAACAACTTAATCAAAACTCATACAATTCATACTAAGTATGAAATTGTCGTCCTCCATACACCTGCATCCTGCTTACTCCAAGTTGATGATATACCAATAATCACAACGACTATGATAATTGTATGACATCATGTCACTACAATATCAACACTCCAGTCGTAAACTAATCCTAGAGTATACACAGGTGTCTTTGGCTGATCTCAATAGATCATCTATCCACAACGAAGGATATTCTTCACAATAACTATTGTATTCCATCATCGATAATCGATGCATAACTTTCAAAGGTCCATCCCTCTTTCAACAAAGAGTTCCGGATCTTCTCAAGGAGGAATACTAGGATAGATAAATATCCCTTCCAACTTCTCCTATAATTACTACTTACATTCTTCCAATTTCTATAGTGTTTAACAACACTGATACTCACAAGACTATCACCCGGTCTATGATCTTCGATATCAGAACTATTTTCGCAATCATTTCGATCGCCTACTCCACTTGCCTAAGCAATGACAAGGCTAGGATTTCTTCCGAAACTACATCCGAATGCTCTTGGATTATACGCACATCTGAGAGACATAATCATACCATACCTCCAACAATTTGACCATCCGCAAGGATATGTCTACAGTAAAAGTATGTCTATCAAAGTCTAAGGGCCTCCCTTGACTTCTTAATTATTGGTCCACATCTCACCATACGGTAGAGATACCACCGACCCACCAGTCGATGTATAGGGATCCTTCTAATTCACACTAGGAATGTTCTAGACAAAGACACTTGTAAACCACTAGTGTCTCTCAATATATTAACCTAGAGGGTAAAACTAGAGTAATACTCTGAACAATAAAATATCTGTGGATTCGATCCCAAAGGCTCCACGCAGGTCTCGGCCTTTCTCCGAAGAGAATAAGATCAGATCCAATTGTCCGCGACAAAACAGTCGCATTTCTGCGATGAATGATCCGAGGATTTTTCCTAGATCATCTGATCCTATCACTTAAATCTACGAGCTACAACTGTAGAATACAGAATAGATACGACCTTCGTCGTATACTCTCTCTTCTGCACTAAGCAAAACACATCTGGAGGTAGCTGCTTGTTGTTGTCTGCTGAGTCTTGTACAATGTCTTCTGCTGATACTCCTACATAAGTCACTTCCCCTGGAGGGATGTATTAAATAACTCCAACCACGCCTGAGATAGTAGGTTGCTGCTGATGAGATAACTCAATATTCGATGCTGATCTCTGTTGAAGGGGAGTATCAAGGAACTCCAACCACGCCTGAGGTAGTAGGTTGATGCTGATAAGGTAACCCACACCTTCTGTGTTGATCTCTGTTGTCGAGACGATGCATCTTCCTCCTGGAACACTATCGATAGTCTTCAACTGAATCTTCAAGGTACACCTCCTTCACTGTACTGGTTTCTCAACAATAGCAACAGTTGAACTGCCCCTATGGATATCTGACTTCGCGTGTCTTCGTGATCCGCACTGCACGCACATAATCACTTCGGAGTCTTTGTTCTGATTTCGCTGATACTCACAAGAACATCCTGATGATCTACGGTTGGTCTTCTATAATCGGAAAATAACTCAAAGACTATAACTCCGATCTTGTTCCTTTTATCTAACAGTCGGAAACTTCTGACTCTATTAAGTTGACCTGCAATATTTGCTTATCGGTCTCCAACTCTTAAACTCTTGTACGGAGTCATTTCTAAACTCCTGTCTCAATCTAACGTCTTCCGGCAGGATCTGGTAGAAGATCTCGTCATCTTAACCCAACAGTAAGCCAACAATCGTAGGTGGCTTAAAATATCCATTCATCTTCTTAAGCTATTAGGTGGTCGTAACCTCTGCAAGTCTCACGACTCTGCACAGTACACTATTACTGACCGATCACCCTTTCTTGAAGCTCAAGAATTCCTTACAATGCGTCACTAAAAGTGACATGGGGAAATACTCTCTTTCAACATCACTAAACCATGATCAAGTGATATATTATTTCCCGAAGATTATTTTCTGCATTTTTCACCAAATACCGGCTTGACCCCGATAATGGTATGCAAATAACTCTACTTTCTTGGTATAACATGAGTTAAGTACTTAAAAGTACTCTCAAGGTTATACATCTCAGTACGAACAACTCAGGGATAAAATCCCTATGAAACACCGTAACCTAGCCTTCCGCTATCTACATCACAAATAGTCTACAAGTCTATTCATTACCCACAGGTAATGATCTGACTAGTACCGTTAATGAAAATCTCTAAGGCTGAAATCTCTGATTTCAACCAGAAATGTGATGACCTGACCCATGTTTTTCCGACTCGGTATCAGTCGGCTCTCAAAGGTAAATCACCTTTTCGACACGGGTTCATCAAGACTCACAGACTCAACAGGTCGTTCCCATGGTCAACTCATACCACGGTTCCGAACAACAACCAACACACAACAGGTCATTCCTTGGTATAAGCATCTAAATGCATAGCCAACATAACCGGGAGTATAAACCCTAAAGGTCACTCCGGTTGATCGCCTCGATGGACGACCCCTACTACAAGTCTATACAGGTGTCATAACTCTATTGTATACATTTACTGATCAACTTTAGATAGATATCTACTAAACCATAAATTTTCAGGAATTCTTACCTCGTGCTGCTTGGAGGTCAGGGCGCTGTCCATCTCATCTCAGAAAACCAAAACCGAATAAATTGACTCCCGAGAATCCAAGACTCGACTCAAAAACAACATAATATGGCATCGCAGAACCTTGGGCTCTGATACCAATAAAGTTGTCACGCCCCAAGAGTATGCCGAGCCGAAAATCAAACGGACGGCATCTCCCCTGTACGTGGCAACATTTCGGGTTAATACAAGGCCCGTAGGCCCACAACAACAACATAATAAACAGCTAAATAGATATCAAACACACAACGGAATAGAAAGCACATAACCACAACCACATATACAAAAAAAAACATACAGGTGTACTCCACCTGACAAGACCACAACACTAAAACCGTACATAAAACGACTACACAAATAGAGTCCATGACATCACGACAAAATCCATAACAACAACAAGTCCATACATATCAAAGTCCAAGACATAACCAAAAACGAACTCCTCGGGAGACTCGAAAAATGGAGATGGGATGGATCGGTCGGCGCAGCTCCAAGTCGTCACGAAGACCTCTACCTGTTACCTGGGCGACAGAAAAACCCAGGGTCGGAGGTGGTGAGTAAAACTCAGCAGGTAATCAAAGAAAACATGTAAATATATGTATCAATATTACATGTCATTCAACAGTTTAATCTACTCGTACAACAAGTATACATCAGCATAACAATAGATATGCATGCATATACTAAATAAACTGAACATCAACGATGCTGACATACCTGGCAGTCAGCTACTCTATCCTGATCCAACCTGGGCATATAATCACATCATAGGGTATAACAGTATAGTACTAACACAATATCCTAACCTGAGTCAAGGGTATCACTGTGAATATCCGATAGGTATACAAATATCAACCTACTACCATACAAGAAATGCAGTGTCATGTATGAATATGTACAAACAAATGCAACAAGCATAGTGCATACAAATGCATCATCAAAGTAAGTATACATATAGACAGTATCTGTATGTATACTAATCACCATCATCCATATATATATATATACAAGCAGGTATGTATATATATATAATGCAATGCAAAGATGCATGGTCATGCCTGCTCACCCCTACTCGCTACCACGACCCCAGTGTGGCCTACGTGGCACGACATGACAACTATCCCGACTCCAACTGCCACCACTCTCGAGTGGCCGAGTTGGGTAGTATGATCAAGTAGCATATGAGCGTAAAGAGCTCGCTACGCAATGGGGGTCCCTGCTGCTGGCCACTCCGATTGACACTGCCAATGAGCGGTCGAGTGCCACGCACCTAGGAAAATTGCACGCGACTCCAACAACCATCGTCAATAATGGTAGAGTGTGGCACAACAAATTCTATGCCCTCACACCAGTTACTCCTCTGGAAGTAACCTGGGAGGCAGGATGACTGACGACTCTCTCTCAACACCAAGGGGAGACGATGTCGTCAGTATGTATGCAATGACATGAGGGTACTGTCTCACATACAGAACATCTAGCCTAGACTCTCTGTTCAACAAAGAGTCACACCCAATTGATCAGTACACTCTCTACCCTGTAGAGAGTCACTTATCTGATCATGACAAGCTAGGACCATCGGTTCGTAGCGACACACTGTCCACGACTCACATGACCATTCACACAACCCGTGATTGGTGAATAAATGTGCAACATATAGGTATGGAATAAGTCCTACATCTAGGGCCATACTTATCCACAGAGGACCTTTTTGCCAAATTTACAATTTAGGTCAACCTCCATACTCTAACATCTACACCCTTCTAAACAGTTAGACTTACTTACATCACATCTGTAACTTCTAGATCATGCTAGGGAATATGTGTTATCAATAATCGAGCACACATATATATCAACGGTAAGTTCAAGCATACGATAAACAGAGCATGATCAAGGTAATATGAACACCTAACATGTTCATATCTATATCTAAATCTGGAAATCATTACATCTACCCGACCGGTAGAAAATTACCTACCTGATACGTAGCTCGTGATGATTGTCTTTGCGTCCGCGAGCCTGCCTCGTATCCATGTCCTGCACGTATCAAACATTATGATTAAGTGCAAGTATACGACAAATACACAACTTAATTACCACGTCGTTCCTATGTTCACATGCTTTCCTCGTCTACAAGTTAGGAACTCGAGCACACATCTCTCGTAACCTCATATCTACATTCCTCCTCGATCGATACACCCAACCAAACTCTTCATAACACCACATCAATAATCAAAATATGCAAATCACCACCATACATCCCCCTATCCCCTAGTTAACATATCAGCTAACCACGGAACCTCAAAGTCTTTGCAACGAATAAACTACACGTCCCTTATGGCACCACTTTATCTCACTGCCATTACAACTCAATTCACAACTATACATAATTCATCATCCAACTAACATCATACTTCCATTAGTTATTAATCAACAAACCAATAATAACTAACTATAATCTTGCATCACATCCATAGTCCAAATCCATGCTAAACATAGTAACACAACCACAGAACACCTCCAATTCCTCTATACGTCATACTATTCACCAACATTACTCATCTAACAATTATCATAAAGATAATGAAACTCACAACCCCTTCATGGCCAAGAATATCCCTATTCACAGTCAAATCACAACCATTCATAGCTCCTTTACAACCATATCACAGCTTCCTCCACTCTTCACAGTCGACACAGCCTCACATAACTTGCACAACCGCTCAACCGACTTCAAACCCATTTACACTCGGCAAATCCTTGCTCACAGTCAACTTCATCGACAAGAACAACCTCTCCATAGATCACACAATTAAAATTTAGCAATTTACAACTAAAAGAGTGGGGATAGAACATGCTTACCAGCCCTGGACTCCACCGACAGAAATCCCCAATATTGGCAGCCCATTCACCGACTACGATCGATGCTCACGATCCCTGCCCAAACACCCAAAATCCCGTTCAACCATGAAAATCATAGAAGGATTTTGATCTCGTCCAAGGTAAGGAGAAGGTCGACACCAACTCACCTAAGTCCGGCGGCGAGTGGGAGGGGCCAGATCCGGCGATGAGTGGGAAGAAGCGAGAAAGGGGATCCTCAGTTCTTTGCTCGCGAAATCCCCAACCGCCTGATTGAGATCTCCGAAGCGGTGGCGAGCGATTCGGCGGTCGCGCAGTGTGCGGCAAGTGGAAGCAAATCAGTTGAAAGAGGAGCGGCAACGGCGTGGCCGCTACCCTCTGCGTGACCGGCTGGCTTAGGGCGCCGTCGATCGAGAGGAGCTCGCGATGATAGCGGCATAGCAGGCGCGCGAGGGAGAAGGCGACGGCGAATCGATCCCGCGTCGAGTGGGGACGGCGATGACAGTGAGCTCCACGGAAATCCACTGGATCGGGCGAAGATGAGAAAAAAGAGAAGGCGATCGGGAAGAGGGATCGGGCTTTGGTTGCTCCGGAGATGAAGGGGAGAGGTCGCGCGATAGAGAAACTGTAGGGGATCGATTGGCCGACTAGAGGGGGGTGAATAGCCCTTTTCGTTTGGATGCCGGTATTTGCTCGTCTACAAAACTAATTAGAGCAAGCGAAAGACTAATAAAGCCAAGCAAATAGAAATACGAGAAAACAAGCGCTAACAAAGAATGTAACGTGGTTCACGGCTACGCCGCTAATCCACGATCCCGATTCGTCCGAGGTGAATCACTCCTCCAAAGCAAATCACTATTGGTCTCTCCTTTGCACCAAGCTAGGTGGAGGTAACCTTTACAATCAAGATCACTCTTCTTACAATAAGAATGGAGTAAAAACAAGTAAGAAGAGTTTAGAGCTTGTGGGACAATAGGAAGATCACTTAGAGCATAAGCATTAGCCTCTCAAAGGCTCACACCCTCTCTTTTTATAGAGAGGGCTGATTTCTTCCCGTTAGCCGCCACCAGTCGACTGCTGCCCTTGGCAGTCGACTGCCGTCACTACAACGGCCTCCGAACACGTCGGATCCCGATCGTTGTAGTCCAACGGAACTCTTGGCAGTCGACTGATGGACCTCACCAGTCGACTGCTGCCTCCGTAGTCGACTGCCCAGTCGGCTACGAGCGGTTCTGTGCCCACAATATCTTCTGGCAGTCGACTACCATTCCATGGCAGTCGACTGCTGGGCATAAACGCATCAGTCAGATACCAGCCGAACCCACTCGACTCAGAGCAGTCGACTGCCGTGACATGGCAGTCGACTGGTGCCGTGTGAAACTCAAACTTAACATAAGTTTGAGCTTCCGGCGGTCGGGTAAACCTTAACCCTTGCTGTCAAGTCTCCGACACTCAGCCATTCGGCCAAGTTCACCTAATGAGCTACTTACATTTCACTCATTCTCTCATCTCACTTGAAGTCCCTCGCCGAAGCTCTCTTCGTTCACGGCCACGTCCCTCGGCAGCATCAGGCGCACGACTCTGCAATGCTCCTTCGCGTCTCTTGCCTCCGAAGTCTGCTTCCTTGGCTTCACTTCAAGTCATCTCGTCCGGCGGTCCCTCGGATGCTCCAAGCGCATGACTTCCACAAAGTCATCCTTCACCGACTCAAGGACCGAGGTTGTGAGGGTGAACCTACCAAGGCTCCATGTGCGAATTACTAAGTCCTGCAAGACTCCAACGCACATATCAAATAACAATATCATCCTAACTTAAACCCTTTGTCACACACATCAAAACCTTATCATGGCAAGAGATTGCCCTAACAATCTCCCCCTTTTTGATGTGTGGCAATCCGTTTAAGTTAGGTAAAAACATTTGATAAAAATTCTAAGATAAGAAAGCATGTAAACATAAACATGATATAGCAACATGCAACTCCCCCTTAATCCATTAAACTCTCTCTACAAATTCTCTCCCCCTATCATAAGCATAATCATTTCTCCCCCAAAATATATTCCTCGTTACTTAAACATACATTTCTCCCCCTTTGCCACCATCAAAAAGATTAATCCTTATCTATAAACTCATGGCATCAAGGGTAATAGAAGGAAAACACCAAAATCATGATTAAAATCTGAAATCAGAGAATATTTGGCTGTTTTTCAATTTATCAATGATCGCTATCAGATGGCATATGCATTAAAAATTCTAGAAAATTTGAAAAATCATGAAATTTTGGTAACACATTTATTTTAAGTATATCTATCAGCGAAAAATAGGTTTTCATGAAAAATCATTATATTTCCACGTATTTGCCAAAAATCTAAAAGCTTTAAAAAACTACTAGGTTTTTGATCATAAGAGTATCCATTTTAACACCTAGTCTTGCTTTGAATTGTTTCAAAACATGAATACATAGATTTTAGATTAAGAAATTATTTTGAAAACATATGAAATATCCAACCATGATCTTTGGGAAATATGTCTATGAATTAAACATAAGCCTTCCCCATGATTGGTCTATTATTGCTATGTTGATACTTTAAATGACCATCTAAATGCCATAGGCATTAGTGGACATTTGTATCATCCTAACATCTCACCCATGCTAAGTTTGCAATCAAGTTAGCCTATAGTGAGTGTGAGATGCATCCTAGGGGGTATTTGTATATACTTAACCCTTGTATTCATGCAATTCTATCATGGTTAAGTATCAACCTAACAATCCTCATGATCATACAGGCATATGTCAATTTATTTTACATTATGATCATGAAATACATGTATTCATTGAATAATAATCATGCATTAGGTATTATATCATGATAATAAACAAAATATCACCTAAGGCATTATTTAAACCCTATTTCTTATGATGATGTGCCAAATATCAAAATCATAAATCATGATTGCACATATACATAGCAATTACATTAATCATCATGATTTAAGCATTATTATCTATTTATGGGCACGTTATCATCACCCAACACTATTCTAAAAATGTTGTCCCGCCATCCTAAGTCAACCAAAATATGATATAGGTCAATTGCATATGGTTGACTACCTTAGGGTTATCCTAACCCTTAAGGATGGATTTTGGAACCCAAAATAGATTCTTGCCTATGGGGTTCACTAGATACTCCTTGGGGATCCATTTCCTAGCTATTACCTTCTTTTTATCTTGTCCCCTAGCAATTAGGCATTTATAGGACTTTTCATTTTTCTTTTCTTTATAACCTAGACCCTTTTTGTTGAAACTTGCCCTTTGGCTCCCTAAGATCATGTTCAATGTGTTGGAGCCAATTGTGAATTTTTCTAGGGCTTTTGTTAAATAATCTACCTTTTCCCTTAAGGCCCTATTTTCGTTTATACATGCATCACTAACATCTAATGGCACATAAAGGTCATGTGAGCATGCATCATTTAAGCTAGAAGAAATATTATCATTTAAGAATGCATTTTCTAGCTTATTTTCCAATGCCTTAATTTGATTAAGCATGCTTTTATTTTTCTTTTTCATTCCAAATAAGTCCTTAGTTAAACTAGAAATTATGGAAACTATTTTCTTAGGAGAGGCTTTCGTTACCATAGTTTCCATATCCTCTTCTTCTTCTTCGGATGAGGAGGATGTAGAAGCTCCCCCTTCACTTGAGCTCTCTCCTCTTGAGCTTGATCCTTCATTTTCGGATGAAGAGCAATCCAAGTCATCAAAGGCCATCAAGGCCAAATTGGTGACAAAGGCATTCTCCTCATCCGATGATGATGAGGAGGATGAGGATGAGTCATCCCAAGTCCTTGCCTTTAGAGCTTTGGTCTTCCCCTTTTCTTTTGTCTTCTTCTCCTCCTCCTTCTTTTTCTTGCTCCCCTTTTTCTTCTTCTTTTTCCTTTCTTCCTTGCTCTTGTTTAGGAGAGGACAATTGTCCCTTATGTGCCCCTCTCCTTGGTGATTGTAGCATATGACCTTCCCCCTTGGTCTTCTATTCCTATCATGAGATTTATCAAATCTAAAATTCTTAAATGCACGCCTTACCTTCCTTACCATGTAGGCTTCTTATGTGCTATCCATGGAGGAGGTGGAGGCTTCATCATCGGAGGAGGAGGGGATCTCTATCTTCTTCTTCCCCTTTTTTGTCAACAATGCTACTCCCCTTGAAGGTTGTATTTTTGGCTCTTCTTGTATTCCTTCAAGCCTAGATTCATGTAATTCCATAGTGGAGAAAAATTCATCTAGAGTACTTACCTCTAGATTCTTTGAAATGTAAAATGAGTCCACCATTGAACTTCACTTGGATGATCGGGGGAAATCATCTATGGCCTTCATTATCATATCGCGATTGGAGAGCCTTTCTCGTACACTTGTTAGTCCATTTAAAATTTCTTTGAATCTAGAATGCAAAGAAGTTACCTTTTCTCCCTTTTCTAATTTAATGTTGGATAGTTGGGAGCGGAGGAGATCTCTCCTTGCTAGCTTCGCCTCAGATGTGCCTTCATGAAGCTCAATTAGCTTCTCCCACATCTCCTTGGCGCTTAGGCATTCTTCTATTCGATTGATTTCTTGTTGGGGAAGCACATTGAAGAGATGATGCTTGGCTTTTGAATTTGCAAGGTGCTCTTCCCTATGCCTTTTGGTCCACCTAGATTTCTCTATTGGCTTCCCCTCTTCGTCCCTAGGCAAAACGAAACCGGATTCCATTGTAATCATAATATCAAAGTCCGTTTCAAAAAATACCTCCATTTGCTTCTTCCACCAAGCGAATTCTCCTTCAAACTTCGGAGGATGGATGTTGGAGCCGGCCATTTTGAAAGTTGCTTGTTGTGGCAGTTAGTCCTTGACAAGATTTCCTTGGCTCTGATACCACTTGTAGGGGATCGATTGGCCGGCTAGAGGGGGGTGAATAGCCCTTTTCGTTTGGATGCCAGTATTTGCTCGTCTACAAAACTAATTAGCGCAAGCGGAAGACTAATAAAGACAAGCAAATAGAAATACGAGAAAACAAGCGCTAACAAAGAATGTAACGTGGTTCACGGCTACGCAGCTAATCCACGATCCCAATTCGTCCGAGGTGAATCACTCCTCCAAAGCCAATCACTATTGGTCTCTCCTTTGCACCAAGCTAGGTGGAGGTAACCTTTACAATCAAGATCACTCATCTTACAATAAGAATGGAGTAAAAATAAGTAAGAAGAGTTTAGAGCTTGTGGGGCATTAGGAAGATCACTTAGAGCATAAGCATTAGCCTCTCAAAGGCTCACACCCTCTCTTTTTATAGAGAGGGTTGATTTCTTCCCGTTAGCCGCCACCAGTCGACTGCTGTCACTACAACGGCCTCCGAACACGTCGGATCCTGACCGTTGTAGTCTAACAGAACTCTTGGCGGTCGACTGATGGACCTCACCATCATCGCCTCCCGTAGTCGACGCCTCCGGCTACGAGCGTTCTGCGCTCGCGATATCTTCCGAAGTCGACTTCATTCCATGGCGCCGATCCGCTGGGCATAAACCCATCAATCGGATACCAGTCGAAGCCACTCGACTCAGAGCTGTCGACTGCCATGACATGGCAGTCGACTGGTGTCGTGTGAAACTCAAACTTAACATAAGTTTGAGCTTCTGACGGTCGGGTAAACCTTAACCCTTGCGGTCAAGTCTCCAACACTCAGCCATTCGGCCAAGTTCACCTAATGAGCTACTTATATTTCACTCATTCTCTCATCTCACTTGAAGTCCCTCGCTGAAGCTCTCTTCGTTCATTGCCACGTCCCTCGGCAGCATCAGGCGCACGGCTCTGCAATGCTCCTTCGCGTCTCTTGCCTCCGAAGTCTGCTTCCTTGGCTTCACTTCAAGTCATCTCGTCCGGCGGTCCCTCGGATGCTCCAAGCGCACGACTTCCGCAAAGTCATCCTTCACCGACTCAAGGACCGAGGTTGTGAGGGTGAACCTGCCAAGGCTCCATGTGCGAATTACTAAGTCCTGCAAGACTCCAACGCACATATCAAATAACAATATCATCCTAACTTAAACCCTTTGCCACACACATCAAAACCTTATCATGGCAAGAGATTGCCCTAACAGAAACGGCCGACGGTGAGTTGCGATAAGAAACCGATGGGAAATGAAGGAATCGAATTTATTGAGAAATTTAACATCTCATTATAGTCTAAAAAGGCTTTACAAAAGCCTGTTTACTTTATCCCCATGAAATATCTATAGAACCTCCATTTAAATCAAGAAACATTTCTAAAATTCCATAAGATGCTTTATCAATTACCGAGGAATATTTTTTTTTCCCTCCGGTATTTTACATATATCTTTATGTCATGACATCATGATTATTGGCGCATGCTTTATTTATGCTATCTTGTATGCCATAATCAGCATTCATGCATTTAGGATTAATCAAAATTGATTTAAGAACAATGGCATTATTTGAAGTCCCATGTATAAGGGAATCAAATAGAGTTACCTAGAAAAATGCATGAAACCCTAAGAACCTAAATCCACATCTCACAAGACCATTAGATTGACTTGTGTGTGTTTTCATACACTTTAGACACATGTGAGATGCTAGGAAATGAGTTGAGTTCATGTGCTTATTTAGTACATCATAGTGAACTTAGAACTCATTAAATGATAATCATGAATCATGAGGAAAGCTTATGTACAAGTCATGTGCATTGAGCCCATAGACCATGGTTCAAAAATGGTTTTCAAACACATTTTAAAAAATATTTTAGAAAACCTTGGTGAAGTCTATCTTTCGATAGCAATTACCATTAATTAAGTTGATACAAAGTAGGCTCAAAACATTGAAATTTTCAATGGTTTTGAACTTTGTGTCAATCTCTCATTTTAATGGGTATTTTAATTTAAAACTATTTTTCACCCATTGTATTTGTTATAAGTATTATACATATGAATTTTCATGATTTTTCAAAATATATATAATTACTTATGTTTTTTTAAAAATTCATTTCTAATTTTTGATTTCTGTGTTTGCAGATATCAGTCGACTGCCACCTTGGGCAGTCGACTGATGTTGATGGAAGTTGATTGATTGTTGATCAAGTCGACTGCTAGGTTGATTTTAGGCAAATAAGGTCTGTTTATCCCATTTTCAACAATCCCTAACTACCCTAACTACTCATAACCCTAGGATATTCTTTAAAAAGCATTGGAAGGGTGAAAACTTATTGGAAATGAATTAGGAGAAGTGTTTAGAATGAAAATCGAATTTTAAGGGAGGTGAAAGTTCAATGCTGAATCTTTACCCTTAATTTCGATTATCTAGAGTTCTTATTGGCTTAGGTTCTCTCCAAGGATATTGTTGGTGCAATGGTCAAGGGGGAACAAACCTTTAGGGGGAGGTTATCGATCAAGGGATGATGGATGGATTTTTCCTCATAGGGGGAGAGTTGAATAATAGTGAGGATTACCTCTCATTTAGTGATATGTGATTTATCACTAGGAAGAGTGAAGGCATCCTAAATATTTTTGAACCAAGGGGGAGATTGTAAGATCTCATTGGTATTGAGATATTGATACCCTTGGGGATACACTTTTTGATGTATGTCAAAAAGGGAGAGAATATATGGCTAGAGTTAGGTAGTCTAACTCAAAGATTTTTTCAAAAATCAAAAAGGAGGAGATTGTTAGTGCAATCGACCTAGGTCATGATTGACCAAACTCGAGTTTGACTTGAGTAGTATTTTGTTGTTCGACAAAATGTATGACAATGTGATTGTTATGGGAAGTCCAAGAATAATCTTGCCATTTGCGGAGTCCAAGTCTTGTGCACTTGGCATGGAAAGTCATGGCTTGAAGTGTACCAGCCGACTGGCTCTTGCACCAGTCAATTGGTCTCAAGTGTTGGTACTCAAGAACTCAGATTGACTCGAGCTATCGACTGGGGTTATGACCCAGTCGACTGGTCAATAGTCGACTGTAGCTCGATTGCTACTGTATGTCAATGGAAGTCGACTATCATGTTGTGGCAGTCGACTATCATTGATTAATCGACTAACATGGATGGGAAGTTGATTGGTAAGAAGTGGCTATAGCATAGAAGCTTTGGTAGTTGATTGGGTAGTTGACTAGTGGTGCAGTAGTTGACTGATCAGGTGGTCGTTGAGTGATGACGATCGCGATCAGGCTTCATCAAAAGCCATTGGATGTGATCAATAGTGGCACTAGTCGACTACTGCTATGCAGTAGTCGACTGGTGAAACCCTCAATGGGTAGAAATGAGCTGATGCTTGAAAGTTTATATAAGGAGATGCTAATGTTTATACACGAAACTCTCATCCTCTAAGCTCCCCAAGTCTTCTTCCTAGTTCTTAAGCTCTCAAACTCTTCATTCTAAGCTTATTCTTCATCATCTTGTAAAAGGAAGAGTGTTCATTATAAGAAAAGGTTTCTCCACCTTGGGTTAATCCAAAGGACATCTTAGTGAAGGCTTGAAAGGAGTGATACACCTTAAGGATTGCCGTGGAGTAGGAGCGTCATCCCCGAACCACATTAAACAATTGTGTTAGCTTGTTGATTTTAATTCTAGTTCATGTTTTATTTTTGCTTCCACTAACGACTTTGTGTAGAAATCAACGAAAGAGGCTATTCACCCCCCTCTAACCATACAAAGTGTAGAGATGTATACTAAAAAGTCTATCTTTTATATGAACATCTTTATTTTGAAATAAAAATCACATGATCATTGTTTGCATATTTATAAGGTTATGCAATATTGTCTAATACATTACATTGTAGATAACATGGTGTGTGGTGTCACACGGGAGATCATGTTATCGGCTCCTTGTAAAGTATAAGTAAAGGCTCACAACCGAGATGATTTTTGACAAACCAGCGGAATGATTGTAGTGTGATTTGGTATTGGTTTGTCTTGACCATAGAATCACACTAGTACACTTTGTGTGTATTGAGTAGGACCGACATAGAGGTGATTCGATTTATTGCTAACTACATAATCGAATCGGATCTCAGATATTATTTAGTACATGCTCTTAATCCCAATATAATAACGGACACATATACTTAGTATTCATATCTTTGATTTACCAATGGGCGAGATTTATAGATTAAATCGATAGGCTCGGTAAGTTGGGAGATGATATTATTTATATGGTGTGCCATTGATTATAGGAGGAAATCGTGTCCTATATATTAGGATGATGATGTCCCCTTGAGGAGCTCATAAGGTTCATCATGTAAACCTTGCAGGTGGACTTGGTCCGGCATGATGAAAAGGTTGAGTGGTACTACTCATGGAGTTAGATGTTGATTAATTAATAGTCAGTAAATTAATTAATCGACGGACATTCGAGATCTTAAACACGGGGAGAAAATGTACAAATAATATATGGAGCCCATATTATCATATGGGGGTTGGTGAGGTAGATCAATGATGATCCTTTAGTGGATTGGATCATCATTAGTGGATCGGACTTTATGTGGGCTTGATACATGGGTGGCCAAGATCCAACTCCTCCTCATGGTCCCTAATGTAGCCTATTAACACCTCATGAAGCTTAGATCCAATGGATAGAAACAAAACTCTAATATCCATAGGTAGAGATTAAATCTCTAAGATCCGACGGTTGAGATTAAATCTCTTGATCCGATGGATGAGATTAAATCCCTAGAACGAATGGAGGAGATTAATTCATGACTTATCCCTAACTCTATAAAAGGAGGACATGGGGTTGGCGTGGAGAACATCATCAAGAGAGCTAGGGGTTTTGGGCGGCAAGAGAAGGAATCCTAGTTGAGATAGGATTAGGGTTAGGGTTTGGAGGCTAGGGCGGCACCAAATAAGGAAGGTTTTCTTTTCTTCTTCTTCCTTTATTGGCCGGCGTCCAGCATCATTCTAGCCCCTTTCCATCTCTTGGCAAGCACCCAAAAGGCTCTATTCCCTTCTCCTTAGGTGGTGGAAACAAGATATAGGGCTTCCCTTGGTGTCTTGGCCGGATTCCACCACAAACTCTTCCTCCTAGTTGGCCGGCGGCAAGGATCTCTTTTGTTCCATGTTGGTTGGTTTTAGGGAGGAGGAGAACCTTGTTTCTATTCTTCCTCTTGCTTTGGAAGAGAAAGGAAGGAAAATTTGTGATCTAGGAGCTTCGACTTACGGTAGATCATCGCCCACATGACGTCCGAAAGGAGGAAGGTCATACATTAGAAGATCGAGAGGTATATCGATTCTATAATCTTTATATGTTACATGTTTGTATTTGTTTTTCAATTATGTGCATGATATAAATCTGTATATGGCTAAATAATACTTGGATCCCGAGCATAAACACAAAAACTGGCGATCTGGACATCGTCTATTCCGCGGCTACTCGTAGAATAGAGGATGTTCGCTTAAACAACTAGTTTGTTCAAGTGACCTCTCTAAACGAATAGCACGACGATGCCTTGGTTGTTTGGGCAATCCTTTTTGTCTAGGATTAAATTTTTTAATTCGGGGACATCGAGGGTATCGTCATGAACAAATGACCAAGGCGAAGTGGGAAGTAAAGTTTCCCCTCATGGACTCGATAAGCAAAACCCTTCAATTGGTATCAGAGCCAAGTTTTTCGATTTTGTGTGTTCAGGATTCGGTTAACTTTTATGCACTTTTCATATATTTTATGTGCCGGATAATAGTAGGATATGTGTAGTTTAAGTCTTTGGTTGCAGGCATAAGATCTGACTATTATGGCCATATGTGTGTATGTGATTGTATGTGTGTAAATGTTTATTTTGTTTAATCCTCGGGGTTGACGAGGCTAGTATTTGATTTTTTTAAATTAGATACGACATTGTTTAGCCACTCTTTATTTTATTTTACTTTCGATCTAGATTTCATGTACACTCCCTCGTAGAGTATAGGATCGATGGATGTAAATTAAAATAGGTTTTAGTCTCGGCTCGAATCTCCGGAGGGCTTGTACATGGCGTAGGAGGAGCGGATGAGAAGGCATTGCGACGGGAGTCATATTGAAGACAAAAGCCATAATAGTTGGAAAATAATTTATTTATCATATTTATTGCTTTTTGTTTAATATGCATGTCGTAGACTAGGAAAATTCCTCAATTTCAAATTACTAAGTGGGAGAGGGGTATTTTTATAAATTCCCACGACCTCCATTACAATTTGACAAGTGATGCAAACAAACTTGCGTGTCGGCTCTGAGTGCCTTCCTCCCCATCGGATGAGTTTGTTTGCGGATCACAAGGTCAAATATGGTTATAGGGAATTATCAAGGAGCGTGTGTACTTCCCCATCGTAAGGAACATAATCCGAGATAATTACCTTGGTACCGAGTAATGGTGAACACTTAGATACAAATATAAGTATCCTCCCCATCGGAGTCACTGCTTTTATTTGTAGGGCCGAAGAGAAACCAACTATTAATTTTACTTGTCAAAAAGTTAGGTTGACAAGATAGTAAAATTAATGGGTAAAACCTCCTCTTACAAATGTAGAATTCGTATACGTCGACACTATCATGGCATACGATATTCTCGGTGTTTTGAGGTGTTGGTTGATTTTTAAATTTTATTGTTTGAGGAATCAATAATTTTTTGAAATCTACAGTAATGATCTATGTGATTCTTAGGATTTTCAAAAATGACTTTCAGTCCACTTGTGTTGATACTAAAGGAAAATAAACTTACTGTACATAATTATGATGATTGGAAAAGAATCTAGATATTGTCTTATCTGCTAAGGAGTACAAGTATGGACTCTTCGAAGAGTGTCCTCAATCCATGGTCGCTCAAAAAGGTTTCTACTTATAAGCCGAAAAAAAGAAGGAGAAACAAGGTGGAGCAAAGGTGGTGGGAGGATCTCAGGGAGGAGTGAAGAAGCCGAAAGGCAAGTACTTCACTTACAAGCAGGATGGACAATGGAAGAAGGACTGTCCCAATCCAAAGCAGAACAAAGATATATCCTTTGGACTAGTCGTTGAAACATGATTAGCGGTGTTATCTACCGGCACCTGGTGTGTAGATACGGGAGCCACTAATCATGTCTGCAATACTTTGCAGGGGTTCCAGGAAACCCGACGACTAGCTAAAAGGGAGATTACCATTTACTTGGGCAATGCCATGAAGGTGGCGTCTATTGCAGTGGGAGAAGTTTTATTTATCTCTTGATAAAAATAAAACTTAGGTTCTGAAAAATTCCCTTTATGTACCTTTATTTTGAAAGAACTTAGTTTCAGTTTCTAAATTGTTTATAGAAGGATATTCTATTTCTTTTAATGACAGAGCTGTTATAAAAAGGAATAGGGAGAATATCTGTTCAGGTACATTGATAGGAAATTTGTATACACTTGAACCAAAACCTCCCACGATGCAAATTGAAGTTTATAACTCATCTTCTAATTCCAATAAAAGAAAAGAACCTTTGAAGATGAACCAAACATATCTTTGGCATCTTAGGCTTAGTCATATTAACCTAAGCAGAATTCAAAGGTTGATAGCTGATGGACCTTTGGGTTCATTAGTGGTGGAGGATTTTCCAACCTGCGAATCTTGCTTAGAGGGTAAGATGACCAAGAGGCCTTTAAAGGCCAAGGGGTATAGATCCAAAGATGTGTTGGAATTGGTTCATTCTGATTCGTATGGTCCTATGTCTATCTAGGCAAGAGGTAGTCTTGAATATTTCATCTTTTTCATAGAAGATTATTCAAGATATGGATGACACTACGATCTGATCATGGTAGTGAGTACCTCTTGGGATAGTTTAGGAATTACTTATCAGAGGCTGGGATTCAATCCCAATTGTCTGCACCTGGCACACCCCAGTAGAACGGTGTAGAAGAGCAAAGGAATAGGACTCTTATGGAGATGGTTAGATAGATGATGAGTTATTCTAGGTTGCCAGATTCGTTATGGGGATATGCTCTAGATACGGAGGTGTACATTCTGAACTTGGTTCCATCTAAATTAGTGCCTTCTATTCCCACAGAATTGTGGACTGGGCGAAAGCCTAGTCTAAGACATATTCGGATATGGGGGAGTCCAGCACATGTGCTGAAGGCAGATGCTGGTAAGTTGGAACCTCGTACAGAAGTATGCATGTTCGTTGGCTATCCCAGGGGAACGAAGGGTGGATTGTTTTATAGGCCTAGAGATAAGAGGGTGATCGTTAGCACGAATTTCAGATTTCTAGATGAAGACTATGTGATGAGCCACAAGCCCAAGAGTAAAATTGTTCTGGAGGAGTTAAAAGGGGAAGTCACTTCTTTAGTACCACCGGTACAAGAGGATATACCACAAGTCACTGCACCACATGTCAAAGAGGATACACAGGTGATACATCGTCGTAGTGGGAGGGTTGTGAGACAGCCTGATAGATTCATGTTCTTGGGAGAATCTTCTGATTTGGTCCCTGGCGAACATGAACCTGATCCCTGGACATATGACGAGGCAATCCAAGATAAAGATGTAGTATCTTGGCTAAGTGCAATGAATGCTGAGATTGAATCTATGGATTCAAATCAGGTATGGGAGCTAGTAGAACCACCCGATGGTGTAAAAACCATTGGATGCAAGTGGATCTACAAGAGAAAGAGAGGAATAGATGGGAAGGTTATGACCTTCAAAGCGAGGCTTGTTACGAAGGGGTATACTCAGAAAGAGGGTATCGATTATGAGGAGACATTTTTGCCGGTAGCCATGCTTAAGTCTATCCGGATTCTCTTATGTATAGCAGCTCATATGGATTATGAGGTGTGGCAGATGGATGTCAAGATAACTTTCCTTAATGGAAGTCTTGAGGAAAACATCTACATGAAGCAACCAGAGGGATTCATTGCTAAGGGCAAAGAGCATCTTGTATCTAAGCTTAATCGGTCCATTTATGGATTGAAACAAACTTCGAGGTCTAGGAACATCCGCTTTGATGAGGTGATCCAGTCTTATGGATTTATTCAAAGTCCGGATGAGTCTTTTGTATACAAGATATGTGACAGAAACGTAGTGGTATTTCTTGTACTATACGTAGATGACATTTTGTTGATTGGCAACAATATCAAGGTGTTATTGGACGTAAGGGTATGGTTGTCCAAACAGTTTGATATGAAGGACTTGGGAGAGGTGGGACACATCCTTGGGATCAAGGTTATAAGGGATCGCAGGAAAAGGATGTTGTGCTTATCCCAAGATTCATACATAGACACGATTATGGAGCGTTTTAGCATGCAGAACTCCAAGAAAGGTTTTCTACCTTTCAGGCATGGAGTTCCTTTATTTAAGGAGATGTGTCCTAGATCATCTGAGGAGATAGAGGAGATAAAGGCGGTTCCTTATGCTTCGGTAGTAGGAAGCCTCATGTATGCGATGCTTTGTACGAGACCAGATATCTGCTTTGCCGTGGGCATGGTTAGCATATACCAGAGTAATCTAGGATAGGGACATTGGACTGCAGTAAAGTATATATTGAAGTACCTGAGAACGACTAGGGATTATATGCTGGTTTACCGGGCAGACCAATTACTCCCTATGGGTTACATGGATTTTGACTTCCAATCTGATAGGGATAACAGTAAGTCTACCTCAAGTTTTGTGTTTACTTTGGAAGGTGGAGCCATTGTATGGAGGAGTGTCCAGCAGAAATGCGTGGCAGACTCCACCATGGAAGCTGAGTATGTGGCAGCCTCTGAGGTGGCCAAAGAAGTTGTGTGGCTCAGGAACTTCCTGATGGACTTGGATGTGATTCCTGGTTTGCCCAGAACTATTGCAATTTATTGTGATAATAATGGTGCAGTTGCAAACTCGAAGGAAACACGAGCTCATAAGGCAAGTAAACACATAGAGTGCAAGTACTACCTGATAGGAGAAATCGTAATGGAGGTAGAAGTTGTTGTCGCCTAGATTGCATCAGAGGATGACCTGGTAGACCCTTTTTCACTAAGGCCCTTCTAGCGAGAGCTTTGATAGGCATGTGGAGGGAATGGGAATAAGATGTATGGCAATATGAGGACAGCGTAGTCTTTTAGTATAAGTGGGAGATTGTAGGGATGTATACTGACAAATCTATCTTTTGTATGAACATCTTTATTTTGAAATAAGAATCACATGATCATTGTTTGCATATTTATATGGTTATGCAATATTGTCTAATACATTACATTGTAGATAACATGGTGTGTGGTGTCACATGGGAGATCATGTTATCGGCTCCTTGTAAAGTATAAGTAAAGGCTCACAACCGAGATGGCTTTGGACAAACCATCGGAATGGTTGTAGTGTGATTTGGTATTGGTTTATCTTGACCATAGAATCACACTATTGCACTTTATGTGTATTGAGTAGGACCGACATAGAGGTGATTCGATTTATTGCTGACTACATAATCGAATCGGACCTCAGATATTATTTAGTACATGCTCTTAATCCCGATATAATAACGGGCACATATACTTAGTATTCATCTCTTTGATTTACCAATGGGCTAGATTTATAGATTAAATCGATAGGCTCGGTAAGTTGGAGATTATATTATTTATATGGTGTGCCGTTGATTATAGGAGGAAACCATGTCCTATATATTAGGATGATGATGTCCCCTTGAGGAGCTCATAAGGTCCATCATGTAAACCCTACAGGTGGACTTGGTCCGGCATGATGAAAAGGTTGAGTGGTACTACTCATGGAGTTAGATGTTGATTAATTAATGGTCAGTAAATTAATTAATCGACAGAAATTCGAGATATTAAACACGAGGAGAAAATGTACAAATAATATATGGAGCCCATATTATCATATGGGGGTTGGTGAGGTAGATCAATGATGATCCTTTAGTGGATTGGATCATCATTAGTGGATCGGACTTTATGTGGGCTTGATCCATGGGTGGCCAAGATCCAACTCCTCCTCATGGTCCCTAATGTAGCCTATTAACACCTCATGAAGCTTAGATCCAATGGATAGAAACAAAACTCTAATATCCATAGGTAGAGATTAAATCTCTAAGATCCGACGGTTGAGATTAAATCTCTTGATCCGACGGTTGAGATTAAATCCCTAGAACCAATGGAGGAGATTAATTCATGACTTATCCCTAACTCTATAAAAGGAGGGCATGGGGTTGGCGTGGAGAATGTCATCAAGAGAGCTAGGGTTTTTTGGTGGCAAGAGAAGGAATCCTAGTTGAGATAGGATTAGGGTTAGGGTTTGGAGGCTAGGGCGGCACCAAA
The DNA here is from genome assembly GCA_025175895.1 of Wurfbainia villosa. Classification (NCBI taxonomy): domain Eukaryota; kingdom Viridiplantae; phylum Streptophyta; class Magnoliopsida; order Zingiberales; family Zingiberaceae; genus Wurfbainia; species Wurfbainia villosa. The sequence goes on from CM045997.1 coordinate 36,299,551, forward strand.
TAAGGAAGGTTTTCTTTTCTTCTTCTTCCTTCATTAGCCGGCATCTAGCATCTTTCCAGCCCCTTTCCAGCTCTTGGCCAATGACCAAAATGCTCTATTCCCTTCTCCTTAGGTGGTGGAAACAAGATATAGGGCTTCCCTTGGTGTCTTGGCCGAATTTCACCACAAACTCCTCCTCCTAGTTGGCCGGCGACAAGGATCTCTTTTGTTCCTGGTTGGTTGGTTGTAGGGAGGAGAAGAACCTTGTTTCTATTCTTCCTCTTGCTTTGGAAGAGCAAGGAAGGAAGATTTGCGATCTAGGAGCTTCGACTTACAGTAGATCGTCGCCCACACGACATCCGAAAGGAGGAAGGTCATACGTTAGAAGATCGTTGAGGTATATCGATTCTCTAATCTTTATATGTTACATGTTTGTATTTTTTTTTTCAATTATGAGCATGATATAAATCTGTATATGGATAAATAATACTTGGATCCTGAGCATAAACACAAAAACCGGCGATCCAGACATCATCTATTCCGCGGCTACTCGTAGAATAGAGGATGGTCGCTTGAACAACTAGTTTGTTCAAGTGACCTCTCTAAATGAATAGCACGACGATGACTTGGTTGTTTGGGCAATCCTTTTTGTCTAGGATTAAATTTTTTAATCCGGGGTCATCTAGGGGATCACCATGAACAAACGACCAAGGTGAAGTGGGAAGCGAAGTTTCCCCTCACGGACTCGATAAGCAAAACCCTTCACAAAGGATCCCTAACAAGTCGTATCAGAGTTAGGTTGAGAGTGCTCCTCATCTCAATCTCAAGAAGACTCGAAAGTTGAGAGATGTTCAACATCCGAAGAGGAAGAATCATTATCATTATCTCTAGAGTGTTGGATCGAAGCGGATCGCTAGAGGGGGGGGGGGTGAATAGTGATAAAAACTTTTCTTTTAAATCGTTCGATAGACAATTAAACGCAGTGGAAATGTAAATAAAAACTAAATGAGACAAATAGTTTTTTTACTTGGTTCGTAGCTTTCGGCTACTACTCCAAGGCCCTAACGGTCCTAGACCGTGTATGTAGGGCAATTCACTAAAACACTCCTCCTCGTTGGAGGTAGGAGTTTTACGATTACAAAAGCCTTCGAAGCAAAAAGATAGAGAGACAAACCCTCTCTTCTATTAAAGTAAAATTCAACGAAAAGCCTCGATTAAAAAGAATTGCAATATTGAAAGCAATAACAAATTAAGATTATACCAACAACTAAACAAAAGAAACTTTAAGCTAGGGTTGTTGGCAGCACTTCGTTGTTGTAGAGTCGTCGTAGAGTTACAGCGTAACGGAGGCTTTTGAGCACTTAGAATTAAGGATGAAACCCTAGGTTTGGCCCTCCTTTTATAGCCTTTAAGCCCCTCAACGAATGAGTCTTCAACCAATCACAAATGGGCACAAAACTCCTTGAAAAATGGTGATAAAGCTTGACTCCTCGAGGCTGATTTTTGACCACCGGTTGAACTGGCCGGTTGAACTGGCCGGTTGAACTGATGGCTAGAATTTTTTACTACAATAAAGAGTTAGCTCAAAATATAAGCGGATTCGACGGCCACTTGCCGTCCGATCTCAACATAGACCTTCCATGGGAAGTCTTGGGTCGGATCGTCGCCTAAGATCATCCCTGTAAAGAGGATACGACCTCACTTACGCTCGCACACACGAGCTTACCTCGATACTTACGTGTCACTTTTGCTTCCGGCCTTCCACTCGATTCCTTCGGCTCCCTCCGAAGTAACTCGAGTGTCGCCCGACCACCGCGGCTTCCTCCGGGTGTCGCTAGCCTTCAGCTCCAGCATTGGGACTTTTCTGCACACTTGATTTAGCTCGTGAGATAACAATATAAGCTTAACTTTGTATCGTTTGCTATAATCAAAACTTAGGTTCGACTTAGGTGTCCACTGCACCAACAATCTCCCCCTTTTTGATTTATGGCAAACCCACATACAATGTTAAGACAAAAATAAGTATGAGATTATGCATGAATGAGTAGGAGTATATAAAAATTCTTTTTCAAGTGCTCCCCCTTGAGGAATCCTCCCCCTTGACCGAGGGTGAGTACTTGAGAAAGGGTTTTAATTCTCCCCCTTGATATTTGCTACTAAGAAAAAGAATTAAGTAACCGAAATTACTTAATATTGGTCATAGTGTTTAAAATAAGTTTTAAGTTAAGAAACCAAATGATTTCTTAACCTTGGCCTTTTGTTAAAAGTTAAATAAGTTTTCAAAACTTAAAGTTAACTTTTGGTTTAATTATGAAGTAAGAGTTAAGTTATCAAAAAAAAATTTTTGACCCCTTAACTTTTGTCCTTTTTCTCCTTTTTCTCCCCCTTTTGCCGTATATCGAAAAGAGTAAGGGGTGTGTGGAAAACAAAATAAATGTTAAATTTAAAGTCCAAGCATGTTCCACATTTTTATTTTTAAAAATAATATACTGAAAATAAGTTCATCTATAAAATGTTCGACTCATATTTGGCTTGATTGATATGAAGGATCAACCAGTCCTGGTCAGAGTCGGTATGATTATACTCCGTGGTTCATAGCGATGCACTAGCTCTACATCTGGAACCAGGAGTAAGGTCCTAACATCTCATGCCTATCTACGTGGCTAAGTACGCAAATACATTAGTCCTATGTGTTGTGAGATGTATTGGCTCCTTAAATCTATAGGTGCATGATATCTAAGGTATGTCCTATGCTAGTTCCATGAAAAAAAAGTAAGAAATAGTAGTAAGAGAATATAATTTGCAAGTTCCTATTCTATTACGCACATGCCTAATCTTCATCTCAAGAGACTAAATTCGGCTTCGGGTAGTGGTTTAGTAAATATGTCTGCTAGGTTAGACTTCGAGTCAACATATTCGAGTTGTATGGAGCCGTTGGCTACATGTTCTCGAATGAAATGGTGTTTTACCTCTATATGCTTTGTCCTTGAATGGCATATAGGGTTCTTAGTTAGATTTATCGAACTTAAGGGTTCTACAAAAATTTTAGTTTTGGTGATGTCCAACCTAAAGACTCAGAGAGTGTGCTTCATCCAAAGAAGCTGAGTTACACACTCACCCATCGCAACGTATTCGGCTTCGGTGCTAGATAAGGCAACACAATGTTGCTTCCTACTGCACCAACTCACTAGACTTGAGTCGAGTAGTTGACAACAACCACTCGTGCTCTTTCTATCGAGTTTACTACCGGTATAATCTGAATCGGAGTAGCCAATTAGTTCGAACTCCGTAGATCTAGGGTACCAAATACCAACGTTAAGTGTATCCTTAAGATATCTAAGGATACGCTTAACTAGGGTTAGGTGAGACTCCTTAGCACAGGTTTGAAACCTGGCGCACATACTTACTACGAATAGGATGTCGGGTCGACTCGCAGTTAAGTATAGGAGACTTCCTATCGCACTCCTATAGTACTTTAAGTCAATGGACTTACTTTCTAGGTCTTCTCCTATGTTAACATTAATCGCCATTGGGGTGTTTATTATCTTAGCGTCTTTCATTCCAAATCTTTTAATTAACTCCTTAGTGTATTTTTGTTGATATAGGTATATACCATCCTTAGTTTGTTTAATTTGTAGACCTAAAAAGAAACTTAACTCGCCTACCAAGTTCATTTCAAACTCACTTTCCATGAGTGAAACGAACTCGTTTAGTAAGGCTGAGTTAGAGGTTCCAAAAATTATATCGTCTACGTAAATTTGAGCTATAAATATTTCTTTACCTAAGGTTTTTACGAAGAGAGTTGGGTCAACTAAGCCTTGGTTAAACCCTTTTGACTTAAGATGGATTGAAAGTCTCTCGTACCAAGCTCGAGGAGCTTGTTTAAGTCCATAGAGAGCTTTCTTAAGTTTTAGAACATGGTCGGGTTTATCTAGATTTTCGAATCTGGGGGGTTGGCTAACATAAACTTCTTCTTTAATGTATCCATTTAAGAATGTCGACTTAACATCCATTTGAAACAGCTTAAATCCTCGATGTGCGGCATAAGCTAGCAACATTCGAATGGATTCGAGTCTAGCTACTAGGGCATAGGTTTCGCCGTAATCTAAGCCTTCGACTTGACTAAACCCTTTGGCGACTATCCTAGCCTTGTTTCTAACTACTTCACCTTTATCATCAAGCTTATTTCGAAACACCCACCTTGTTCCAATTATCGTTTTGTCTTTAGGTGGTGGTACTAATTCCCACACTTCATTCCTAGTAAATTGAGCTAGCTCTTCTTGCATTGCAATAATCCAATCGGGATCAAGAAGATCTTGTTCAATTGATTTGGGTTCTATCTTTGAAATTAAGGAAATTTGACTAAGGTTCCTATAGGATGCTCTAGTTCGAACTCCTACATTAGGATCTCCTATCACTTGATCGATAGGGTGGTTAGTCTGAATCCTAGATTGGGTTGGGTTTGTGTCACCTAATGCTTGATCAATGGGGTGACTTGGTTGAACATTAGTTTGGTTGGAGTCATCTATCACTTGATCTATAGAGTGACTTGGTTGACTTAGGTTAGGATTAACACTAGACCTGATCTCCGGATCAGAGTTAGGTCTAGTATGAATCAGCTCGCTAATTGGGGTTGCCGGGGGTTTTGTAGGTTCATGTCCTTCATCAAATACTACATTGATAGTCTCCTCGACTCTAAGGGTGTCGTGGTTATATACTCTATAAGCTCGACTTGTAGTCGAGTATCCTAGAAAGATTCCGGTCGTGGTCTTGGATGTAAATTTCCCTAGGTAATCCTTAGTGTTTAGGATATGTACCTTACACCCAAATACCCTAAAGTACTTGATGTTAGGTATTTTATCGTGATAAATCTCATATGAGGTCTTAAGGTGCCTCTTTAACATAAGGATTCTATTTTGGACATAGCATGCCGTACTCACGGCTTCTGCCCAAAACCTATCGGGTAGGTCATATTCGTTCAACATGGTCCTAGCGGCTTCTTGTAGAGTTCAGTTTTTCCACTCCACTAGGCCATTTTGTTGAGGGGTCCTAGGGCAAGAGAATTCATGGTGGTATCCATTTAGGTTACAGAAGTCGGTGAACCTTTGATTTTCGAATTCACCACCATGATCGCTTCTAATTCTTTTAACCTTAAGGTTTTTTTGATTCTCGATTAATTTGAATAAATCGATTAATTGATCTAGGGTATCATTTTTATGTTTGATGAACCAAACCCAGGTAAACCTGGAGTAGTCGTCAATTATGACTAAGCAATATTGACTTTTATTGAGTGACTTGGCTCCATGTGAATCGAATAGATCTATATGCAGGAGCTCAAGTACACTTGAGGTTCGTTCTTGGTTAGTTAACTTGTGTTGTGTCCTAGGTTGTTTTCCTTGTTGACAAGCATTACAGATTTTATTAACCAAATTGTTAAGGTTGGGTAAGCCTCTGACTAGGCCACTTTGACTCATCTTGTGGACGAGTCTTGGGTGCGAGTGACCGAGTCGTCGGTGCCACAACCATGATTCCTCTTCCTGTGTCATAAGACATTTGGCTGAGGATTTGATTAAGTTAATTGTATAAATGTTATTTGTCCTAGTTCCTTTGAGTATTGTTTTAGCTGTTTCATTTGTTTTAATTACACATTCATTTTCTAAAAATACGACCTTATAATTATTGTCACATAATTGGCTTACGCTAAGCAGGTTATATTCAAAATTCTCTACAAGTAATACATTTTTAATAACAAAATTCGAGTTAAGCTCGATATCACCTGATCCGATGATTTTGAGCTTGCCGTTATTCCCAAAGGCTACCGATCCTTGTCGTTTGAATCGAAGCTTCGCGAATTTGAGTTGATCCCCGGTCATGTGTCGGGAGCAACCGCTGTCTAACATCCATTGATCCTACACACAAGGTGGTTGGATTGGATGTTAGATTATTATATTTTTTTAAAAAAAATTGGTTGTAAGTTGTTAAACCTAGGTCATCTCACCGGAGTCTATTTGACTGGGCATGTTATACTTATGTGTTCTTTGTGAGATGACTTCCAATTAAGTTGATTAAGTGCATTTATGTTTAAGTAATGTTAGATTTGGATTTGACCCTAGGCTTGTCAAGTTTACCTTTTCAAGATCATGGCTTCCAGGTCATGGCAAGGCACAGGGGCCTTCTTTTATCGGATCATCGACCACTTCCTTAGACAAAGCCATTTTCAAGAAAATAATGACTTGACTCACCTAAAATTATTTCCTCATCTAACTAGTTATTTTTGAAAAGAGGCTCTCCGAGGCTCAATCTTTTCGAAGGATTTTAGTCGATTATTTGAAAAGAGGCTCCCCTAGGCTCAATCTTTTCGAAGGATTTTAGTTGGTTATTTGAAAAGAGGCTCCCCGAGGCTCAATCTTTTCGAAGAATTTTAGTTGGTTATTTACGTGTTCTAAGTGAGTTCACGAAAGAAAAAAAACAAAAATAAATCTAAGCATGCAATTTCTAAGATAAAACACAAATATGTTTTGTACTGGCTCCCCCTAGACCGTTGAATCGGTTCGGTCTATCCACATAGTGGATTTCGTCCTTGGGAATCCATTACGAGTTGGATCCTTGAGTTGAAATCAAAGTGGTCTTAGGGACCCATGCTTGGACACATTTTTTATGTCTACTTACGATTGACATATACGACTTATTGGTCGTGTTTGAGCTAAACCCTAGTCCGGCCTTGTTGTACACGGCCCTTTGCGATCCAAGTAGGAGGTCAAGTCCTTTGGATCCCAAAGTAAACCTTTCCAACGTATTCCTAAGATCTTCGACTTGACTTTTCAAGAGTGAGTTCTCAACTTCGAGTTTTTCAACCCGAGTTGAGTCCTTCTCTTGAACTCGACTAGTCGAAGAGGTTAGGGAGACCTCGTGTTTGAGGAGTTTAACTTCTCAACTGTGGTCTCGACCTTGGACTCGACTTAGCTAACTTCCTAGACAAAAACCTAACCGTATTATGTAAAGTATTAAATAATGTCTGACTCACCTTAAGGGTATCTTTTGAACCGGATGATCCGTGGCTTGACTTGAAGGTAGCCAGAGTCCGAGTCATCCTCGTGTTCGACTCAAGTTCGTGTTCGCCTCCGTGACGGACTCATTCGATTTCTCCATGAAGACGTGGTCTTCGTCTTCTTCGGATGACGCTTCTTCCCAGGTCGCATTGAGGGCCTTCTTGTGCTTAGGTGCTTGGTGGTTGAGCTTGGGGCACTCGGACTTTATATGTCCAAACCTGTTACACTCATAATACCTAATATTAGAACTTTTAGGCTTACCTTGGTTGGGTCGAGTTGTAGTTCGCTTTCGTCCCTTGGCTATCCTTCGAGCTAGGTTCATTAGTTCGGCAGTCAATTCCGGGTCAACTTCTTCTTCGGACTCATCTTCCTCCTCGGTTGGTGGTGGCTTGCTTGCGAATTTCTTCTTTCTTTGAACTCGCAAACAAGGCTATACCCCCTTGGGTTCCGAGTTGACTGCTCATGTAATTCAAAATCCGAAAAGAGTTCATCTAATCTAAGTTTAGAAAGGTCCTTGGAGACCTTGTAGGCATCGACCATGGATGCCCACAAGGTAGTCCTCGGAAAAGAGTTTAGAACATACCTTATAAGGTCGCGGTTTTCGACCTTTTGCCCGATTGCGTGTAGGTTGTTGACTATGTCTTGGACACGGGCGTGGAGTTGCGTCGCAAACTCGTGTTCCTGCATTTTTAGTGTGTACAATTTATTGAACAACAAATCACGTTTGCAAACCTTAGCTTGATCTGATCCTTCGTGTAACTCGATCAGCTTTGTCCAAAGGTCCTTTGCGCTAATGGAGGGGCCGATGCGATTTAACTCCTCCTTGGACAAGCTGCATTGGAGGATTTGTGTTGCCTTGGCGTCGGCTTCGACTTGTCGTTTTGTCGCAATGGTCTATTGATCATAATCCAAGGAGTCACCCACTTCATTAGTCGGAAGTGTGAAACCCGTTTGGATTATGATCCACATCTCGATTTGGGTTTTGAGAAAGCATTCCATCCGACCCTTCCAATAACGGAAGTCATCTCCATTGTAAAACAGAGGTCGGACGGTGCTAAAACCCTCGAGGTGGGCCATTAGAACAAAAGACAAAAAGGGACGAAGATGAAGAAACTAGCAACGACAAAAACATAAAACAAAGTACCAAGACTCGCGTCTTGGATTAGTAGTGCGGGAGTAAATTTAACAAAGCGAAATAAATCAGAAATAAACAGAAATAAAAGAAAAATAAATCTGTGAAAAATGGCTAGATTGGTGGTTTCACCAAATCTTAGCAACCCCCGGCTCTGATACCAATTGTTGGATCGAAGCGGATCGCTAGAGGGGGGGTGAATAGTGATAAAAACTTTTCTTTTAAATCGTTCGATAGACAATTAAACGCAGCGGAAATGTAAATAAAAACTAAATGAGACAAATAGTTTTTTTACTTGGTTCGAGCCTTCGGCTACTACTCCAAGGCCCTAACGGTCCTAGACCGTGTACGGAGGGCAATTCACTAAAACACTCCTCCTCGTTGGAGGTAGGAGTTTTACGATTACAAAAGCCTTCGAAGCAAAAAGATAGAGAGACAAACCCTCTCTTCTATTAAAGTAAAATGCAACGAAAAGCCTCGATTAAAAAGAATTGCAATATTGAAAGCAATAACAAATTAAGATTATACCAACAACTAAACAAAAGAAACATTAAGCTAGGGTTGTTGGCAGCACTTCGTTGTTGTAGAGTCGTCGGAGAGTTGCAGCGTAACGGAGGCTTTTGAACACTTAGAATTAAGGATGAAACCCTAGGTTTGGCCCTCCTTTTATAGCCTTTAAGCCCCTCAACGAATGGGTCTTCAACCAATCACAAATGGGCACAAAACTCCTTGAAAAATGGTGATAAAGCTTGACTCCTCGAGGCTGATTTTTGACCACCGGTTGAACTGGCCGATTGAACTGATGGCCAGAATTTTTTACTACAATAAAGAGTTACCTCAAAATATAAGCGGATTCGACAGCGACTTGCCATCCGATCTCAACATAGACCTTCCATGGGAAGTCTTGGGTCGGATCGTCGCCTAAGATCATCCCCGTAAAGAGGATACAACCTCACTTACGCTCGCACACACGAGCTTACCTCGATACTTACGTGTCGCTTTTGCTTCTGGCCTTCCACTCGATTCCTTCGGCTCCCTCCGAAGTAACTCGAGTGTCGCCCGACCACCGCGGCTTCCTCCGGGTGTCGCTAGCCTTCAGCTCCAGCATTGAGACTTTTCTACACACTTGATTTAGCTCGTGAGATAACAATATAAGCTTAACTTTGTATCGTTTGCTATAATCAAAACTTAGGTTCGACTTAGGTGCCCACTGCACCAACATAGAGCTTGAAGAATTAGAGGTTGAGAGGTGCTCAACGTCCGAGGTAGAAGAAGTCTCGGAAGCCTCTACTTCAAGGATTGAGGAGGAGGAGAGACATTCGCCATCGGAGCAAGAGCAAGAGGAACCTTCTACATCAATCTCTGAAGCAAATTAGGAACAAGCTCAAGATTCCTCTTTAGGTAACTCAAGTACTTTTCATAAAAATAAAAATCATATAATGTGCTTTGAGTGTAGGGAGCAATAGCATTACAAGAGTAAGTGCCCAAAAAGAGTCAAGAAGGCTAAATCGACACCAAAGGCTAAGGAGAATACCAAGGAACCCAGAACCCCAATTAGGAAGAGCAAGGAGCACATTGTGTGCTTCAAATGTCAACAAAAGGGGCACTATAGACGTCAATGTCTTAGTGGGAGTCACCTTACCAAGGATAAAAGGAAGAGCTCAAATGTAGTGGGAGCTAAGACAGACCCTAAGGAATCATTTAATAATGCTCTTTATTTTAGTAATGGTAAGAAGCATGCTAGTGATGTATCACAAGTTAATACACTTGCAATTTATCATAAGAAGCATGCTATCAATAAGTATTTTTCCTTAGGAGCAAAACATGTCAATTTATCTGTGAACAATCCTAGAACTATTCTACCTAAGGAAACTATTAGGAAGATAGAGAAAAATTTAGGCATTAACCCTAAGAAGGGTAGGCATATGCCTAAAAGGAAGAACAATGCCCAAAGAACAAATGGAAATTCAAAATTGGAGGCATTAGTGGTAGAAAATCAAGCTTTGAGGTCAAGGCTTGAGAAATTGAAAAAGACCCTTAATAAGATGACAAATTCAATTAAAGGGTCTGATGAGCAAACCTTAGGTGTTAGGAGGCAAGATTTACCTAAGGACAAGAAAGGTTTGAGTCACAAGCCTATGTCCAAGATGGTAATGTCATCCTACCATAGTGTTCCATTTAACTATGGAACCACTACTAAGTCTAGGAAGGTCAAGATTGTTAGGGCAATCTCTTTCCATGATAAGGTTTCGATGTGTGTGGCAAAGGGTTTAAGTTAGGATGATATTATTATTTGATATGTGTGTTGGAGTCTTGCAGGACTTATTAATTCGCACATGGAGCCTTGGCGGGTTCACCCTCACAACCTCGGTCCTTGAGTCGGTGAAGGATGACTTTGCGGAAGCCGTGCGCTTGGAGCATCCGAGGGACCGCCGGATGAGATGACTTGAAGTGAAGCCAAGGAAGCAGACTTCGGAGGCAAGAGACGCGAAGGAACATTGCAGAGTCGTGCGCCTGATGCTGCCGAGGGACGTGGCCGCGAACGAAGAGAGCTTCAGTGAGGGACTTCGAGTGAGATGAGAGAATGAGTGAAATGTAAGTAGCTCATTAGGTGAACTTGGTCGAATGGCTGAGTGTCGGAGACTTGACCGCAAGGGTTAAGGTTTACCCGACTGCCGGAAGCTCAAACTTATGTTATGTTTGAGTTTCACATGGCACCAGTCGACTGCCATGTAGTGGCAGTCGACTGATCTGAGTCGAGTGGGTTCGACTGGTATCTGACTGATAGGTTTATGCCCAGCAATCGACTGCCATGGAATGACAGTCGACTGCCAGAGGATATCGCGGGCACAGAACCGCTCGTAGCCGATTGGGCAGTCGACTACGGAGGCAGCAGTCGACTGGTGAGGTTCATCAGTCGACTGCCAAGAGTTCCGTTGGACTACAACGGTCGGGATCTAACGTGTTCGGAGGCCGTTGTAGTGACGGCAGTAGACTGCCAAGGGCAGCAGTCGACTAGTGGCGGCCAACGGGAAGAAATCAGCCCTCTCTATAAAAAGAGAGGGTGTGAGCCTTTGAGAGGCTAATGCTTATGCTCTAAGTGATCTTCCTAGTGCCCCACAAGCTCTAAACTCTTCTTACTTGTTTTTACTCCATTCTTATTGTAAGAAGAGTGATCTTGATTGTAAAGGTTACCTCCACCTAGCTTGGTGCAAAGGAGAGACCAATAGTGATTGGCTTTGGAGGAGTGATTCACCTCGGACGAATCGGGATCGTGGATTAGCGGCGTAGCCATGAACCACGTTACATTCTTTGTTAGCGCTTGTTTTCTCGTATTTCTATTTGCTTGTCTTTATTAGTCTTCCACTTGCGCTAATTAGTTTTGTAGATGAGCAAATACCGACATCCAAACCAAAAGGGCTATTCACCCCCCCCTCTAGCCGACCAATCGATCCCCTACAAGTGGTATCAGAGCCAAGGAAAGCTTGTCGAGGACTAACCGCCACAACAAGCAACTTTCAAAATGGTCGGCTCCAACATTCATCCTCCGAAGTTTGAAGGAGAATTCTCTTGGTGGAAGAAGCGAATGGAGGTATTTTTCAAAACGGATTTTGATTTTATGATTACATTGGAATCCGGTTTCGTTTTGCCTAGGGATGAAGAAGGGAAGCCAATAGAGAAATCTAGGTGGACCAAAAGGCAAAGGGAAGAGCACCTTGCAAATTCAAAAGCCAAGCATCATCTCTTCAATGTGCTCCCCCAACAAGAAATCAACCGAATAGGAGAATGCCTAAGCGCCAAGGAGATGTGGGAGAAGCTAATTGAGCTTCATGAAGGCACATCCGAGGCGAAGCTAGCAAGGAGAGATCTCCTCCGCTCCCAACTATCCAACATTAAATTAGAAAAGGAAGAAAAGGTAACTTCTTTGCATTCTAGATTCAAAGAAATTTTAAATGGACTAACAAGTGTAGGAGAAAGGCTCTCAAATCGCGATATGATAATGAAGGCCATAGATTCTTTCCCCCGATCATCCAAGTGGAGTTCAATGGTGGACTCATTTTACATTTCAAAGAATCTAGAGGTAAGTACTCTAGATGAATTTTTCTCCACTATAGAATTACATGAATCTAGGCTTGAAGGAATACAAGAAGAGCCAAAAATACAACCTTCAAGGGGAGTAGCATTGTTGGCAAATAAGGGGAAGAAGAAGATAGAGATCTCCTCCTCCTCCGATGATGAAGCCTCCACCTCCTCCATGGATAGCACGGAAGAAGCCTATATGGTAAGGAGGTTAAGACGTGTTTTAAAAGGTTTTCATTTTCATAAATCAAATGATAGGAATAGAAGACCAAGGGGGAAGGTCATATGCTACAATTGCCAAGGAGAGGGGCACATAAGGGATAATTGTCCCCTTCTAAACAAGAACAAGGAAGAGAAGAAAAAGAAAGAAGAAAAGAAGAAGAAAAAGGGGAGCAAGAAAAAGAAGGAAGAGGAGATGAAGACAAAAGAAAAGGGGAAGACCAAAGCTCTAAAGGCAAGGACTTGGGATGACCCATCCTCATCCTCCTCATCATCATCGGATGAGGAGAATGCCTTTGTCACCAATTTGGCCTTGATGGCCTTTGATGACTTGGATTGCTCTTCATCCGAAAATGAAGGATCAAGCTCAAGGGGAGAGAGCTCAAGTGAAGGGGAAGCTTCTACATCCTCCTCATCCGAAGAAGAAGAAGAGGACATGGAAACTATGGTAACGAATCTAACTCCTAAGAAAATAGTTTCCATGGTCTCTAGCTTAACTAGGGATTTATTTAGAGCTAAGAAGAAGAATAAGAGCATGCTAGATCAAATTAAGGATCTAGAAAATAAGCTAGAAAATGCATGCTTAAATGATAATATTTCTTCTAGCTTAAATGATGCATGCTCACATGATCTTTATATGCCATTAGATGTTAGTGATGCATGTATAAATGAAAATAGGGCCTTAAGGGAAAAGGTAGATTATTTAACAAAAGCCCTAGAAAAATTCACAATTGGCTCCAACACATTGAACATGATCTTAGGGAGCCAAAGGGCAAGTTTCAATAAAAGGGGCCTAGGTTATAAAGAAAAGAAAAATGAAAAGGCCTATAAATGCCTAATTGCTAGGGGTCAAGATAAAAAGAAAGTAATTGCTAGAAAATGGATCCCTAAGGAGTTCTTAGTGAACCCAATAGGCAAGAACTTATTTTGGGTTCCAAAATCCATCCTTAGGGGTTAGGATAACCCTAGGGTAGTCAACCATATGCAATTGACCTATATCATATTTTGGTTGACTTAGGATGGCGGGACAACATTTTTAGAATAGTATTGGGTGATGATAACGTGCCCATAAATAGATAATAATGCTTAAATCATGATGATTAATGTATTTGCTATGTATGTTTGCAATCATGATTTATGATTTTGATATTTGGCACATCATCATAAGAAATAGGGTTTAAATAATGCCTTAGGTGATATTTTGTTTATTATCATGATATAATACCTAATGCATGTTTATTATTCAATGAATACATATATTTCATGATCATAATGTAAAATTAATTGACATATGCCTTTATGATCATGATGATTGTTAGGTTGATACTTAACCATGATAGAATTGCATGAATACAAGGGTTAAGTATATACAAATACCCCCTAGGATGCATCTCACACTCACTATAGGCTAACTTGATTGCAAACTTAGCATGGGTGAGATGTTAGGATGATACAAATGTCCAGTAATGCCTATGGCATTTAGATGGTCATTTAAAGTATCAACATAGCAATAATAGACCAATCATGGGGAAGGCTTATATTTAATTCATATACATATTGACCAAAGATCATGGTTGGATATTTCATATGTTTTCAAAACAATTTCTTAATCTAAAATCTATGTATTCATGTTTTGAAACAATTCAAAGCAAGACTAGGTGTCAAAATGGATACTCTTATGATCAAAAACCTAGTAGTTTTTAAAGCTTATGGATTTTTGGCAAATACATGAAAATATAATGATTTTTCATGAAAACCTATTTTTCACTGATAGATATACTTAAAAGAAATGTGTTTCCAAAATTTCATGATTTTTCGAATTTTCTGGAATTTTTTTGAAATTTAGAAATCGTAATTTGAATCCATTGTACGATCGCTACCATCGATAGAATGATCACTAGCCTGAAAAACAGCCAAATATTCTCTGATTTCAGATTTTAATCATGATTTTGGTGTTTTCCTTCTATTACACTTGATGCCATGAGTTTATAAATAAGGATTAATCTTTTTGATGGTGTCAAAGGGGGAGAAATGTATGTTTAAGTAACGGGGAATATATTTTGGGGGAGAAATGATTATGCTTATGATAGGGGGAGAGAATTTGTAGAGAGAGTTTCATGGATTAAGGGGGAGTTGCATGTTGCTATATCATGTTTATGTTTACATGCTTTCTTACCTTAGAACTTTTATCAAATGTTTTTACCTAACTTAAACGGATTGCCACACATCAAAAAGGGGGAGATTGTTAGGGCAATCTCTTGCCATGATAAGGTTTTGATGTGTGTGGCAAAGGGTTTAAGTTAGGATGATATTGTTATTTGATATGTGCGTTGGAGTCTTGCAGGACTTAGTAATTCGCACATGGAGCCTTGGTGGGTTCACCCTCACAACCTCGGTCCTTGAGTCGGTGAAGGATGACTTTGCGGAAGCCGTGCGCTTGGAGCATCCGAGGGACCGCCGGATGAGATGACTTGATGTGAAGCCAAGGAAGCAGACTTCGGAGGCAAGAGTCACGAAGGAGCATTGCAGAGTCGTGCACCTGATGCTTCCGAGGGACGTGGCCGCGAACGAAGAGAGCTTCGGCGAGGGACTTCGAGTGAGATGAGAGAATGAGTGAAATGTAAGTAGCTCATTAGGTGAACTTGGCCGAATGGCTGAGTGTCGGAGACTTGACAGCAAGAGTTAAGGTTTACCCGACCGTCGGAAGCTCAAACTTATGTTAAGTTTGAGTTTCACACGGCACCAGTCGACTGCCATTACATGGCAGTGGACTGATCTGAGTCAAGTGGGTTCGACTGGTATCCGAATGATGGGTTTATGCCCAACAGTCGACTGCCATGGAATGGTAGTCGACTGCCAGAGGATATCGCGTACGTAACCGCCAGCCGATCGCTACCGACCGGTGAGGTTCATCACGATCGCCAAGAGTTCCATTGACTACAACCCGCCGATCCGACGCGTGTTCGAGGCTATCAGAGTGATGGCGATCGCCAAGGGCGCAATGATCGCGGCGCCAACGGGAAGAAATCAGCCCTCTCTATAAAAAGAGAGGGTGTGAGCCTTTGAGAGGCTAATGCTTATGCTCTAAGTGATCTTCCTAGTGCCCCACAAGCTCTAAACTCTTCTTACTTGTTTTTACTCCATTCTTATTGTAAGAAGAGTGATCTTGATTGTAAAGGTTACCTCCACCTAGCTTGGTGCAAAGGAGAGACCAATAGTGATTGGCTTTGGAGGAGTGATTCACCTCGGACGAATCGGGATCGTGGATTAGCGGCGTAGCCGTGAACCACATTACATTCTTTGTTAGTGCTTGTTTTCTCGTATTTCTATTTGCTTGTCTTTATTAGTCTTCCGCTTGCGCTAATTAGTTTTGTAGACGAGCAAATACCGGCATCCAAATGAAAAGGGCTATTCACCCCCCTCTAGCCGGCCAATCGATCCCCTACAAAGATCACAAGGGGGGCAATCCCTAGAGTTGACCTTAGAAAGACTTAAGTGACTAAGGCCTCTAAAAGGCCTAAGAAATTTGCTAGCATGGTTACAAGGGGAGTTACCCCTAGAGTCACCCTTGATAAGACCCAAATGACCAAGGCTTCAAAGCCTAGGAGGGTCATTAGGAGAGTATCTAGGGAAGTCATCCCCAGTGAATACCTAGTTAACCCAAGGAGCTTAAATAGGTTTTGGGTTTCTAGAAGCATGATTCCATCACGCTATATGAGTTTAAGGTGTGCCAACCTTGAATGAATAGGTAGTTAACCTAACCAGGGTAAAGGTGCACTTTAGGACATTTTTGAGGTTAAGTGATACCTTGGAAATGAGATAGAATTTTATCCTAAAAGATTTTATGATGTGCCAATAAAATTTGAGAAGTTTGAAAAGTCAATCAAAATTGACACAATTAGATTTAGAGTCAATGGTGTGTCATTTTGGATTTTTGACACACATAGGAATTTGATCATTATGGAAAATTGGATTTAATCCTAGTAAATAACAATTAGGCTTGAAATCTAGGTATTCTTATACCTTTATATTTTATATGCCATGTTTTGTTTGCCATATGTCATATCATGGTTTCATGCTTCATTTGATCATATAAAATGTCATGAAAATGTTAAGTTATTATGTCATGTTTGTGTTTAGGTTTATTTTTTATGCCATGACATCATGATTATTGGCAAATATTTTAAATTATGCTATCATTTATTCGATGATCATATCTCATGCATTTAGGATAATTAAAATGAATTAAGGACAATGACATGATTTGAAGTCCTAGGGAATCAAATAAAGTTGCCTAGATAAATACATGAGACCCTAGATTAGGGAAGAACCAAAATCCACATCTCACAAAAGCATTAAATTGACATGTGTGTGTATTGATACACCCTAGGCACATGTGAGATGTTAGGAAAATGAGTTAAGTTCAAGGTGCATAGATTTTGTATCTAGATGAACTCAAACTCATAAAATGACATTGATGAATCATGAGGAAAGATAATATACAAGTCATGTACATTTAGTCCATAGACCATGGTTCAAAATAAGGTGTTAAAATTATTTTAGAAAATCTTGGTGAAACCTATCTTTTGATAGCAACCACCATTGAACAAGTTGGCACAAAGGTGGGAAAAAATATTGAAGTTATCAATGCTTTTGAACTTTATATTAATGTCTTAATTTAATGGGTATTTTAATTTAAAATTATTTTTCACCCATTGTATTTCATGTAAGCAATGTACGTATGAAATTTCAAGATTTTTAGAAATACATATAATTACTTATGAATTTTTGAAATTCGATTGAAAATTATGATTTCTAAAAAATCAGAGTTCAGTTGACTGTTATCAGAGAACAATCGACTGGTGGTGTTTTCAGTCGACTGGTAGTTGAAACCAATCGACTGATGTGTCTGATATTGGCTGAATAAGAGTTTTTTAGCCAAATATTAGCACCCTTAAGTACCCTAATGTCTCATAACCCTAGGATATGCTTTGAAAAGAATTGAGAGGGTGAAATAATCATTGTAAATGATTATGAGAATTTTTAGGGTGGAGTATCGAATTTTAAGGGAGGTTAAAGTTCAAGTTTAAACTTTTACCCTTATTTTTGATGGTTTGAGTTTTCTATTGGGTTAGGAACTCTCCAAGGATATTGTTGGTGCAATGGTCAAGGGGGAGTAAGTCTTTAGGGGGAGGTTATCCATCAAGGGATGATGGATGAGTATCCCTCAAAGGGAGAGAAATGAAGGGTTTAAAATCCTTATTGTGCTCACCAAAGGAGGAGAATTGGATAAGTGAGGATTGCCTCTAATTTAGTGATATTAGACTTATCACTATGAAGAGTGAAGACATCCTAAATGTTTTTGGACCAAGTTGAAGAATGTAAGATCTCTTTGAGAGATGAGGCATTGAAAACCTTGGTAGGATTTTTGATGTATGCCAAAGGGGAAGAAGTGAGGTTTAAGTTATTCTAGGAGTTCTGGGATAATGCCTAGCGGAATAAATCGAATAAAATAATTTTTATTACATCCCAGACATCCCCTAGGGGCTAGGAATACTTGCTTTGGCATAATCACATGTAAACACACAAAAAGAGAAGGAGAAGTTATAGCTTCGAGATTCTTTCAAATCTGTCGAAACCACAAGCAATACTAATGGGCCTTTGATGTGAGCAAAACATATAGGTTTTAAGGAGTAGTTTTCGCTCAAATCTCGCAGCATTTTATACTTGTTTCATGCATATCGTACTTTGTTTTGCATGCATTTTCTATTTTCTAGTTCGGAGATATGCTCTTTGTGCTTTTGTGTGCAGGACAATATTTTACGGTTTTAAACGACACACTTTTGGAGAAAAAGGAAGGCATTCGGCAAGCAAAACAAAGGGAGGCATGGCCCGACCGTGCCCCACCAGCCCAGCGCCACACACAACCTGGCTTTGTGGATCCACACGACCGTGTGGCGGTGGCATTTTTCTACGTGACTAGGTTTTTTTCATGGATTCGGGCAACGTCGGCCTCAAGTCTATATAAGGAAGGCCATGCCCAAACCCTAGGGAGGAGGCACGACAACTGGGATGACACACCGAAGCCCTAAGAAGCTTCAGAAACTCGCAACGGGGAGGAAGAAGATGGCTAGAGGATCACATCCTGCGCTCCAATGTAGAAGAGAAGAACCAAGAGTACAACAATTTACTTTCTATTCGTCTCCTGCATTGTAATGCCCTATTCTAATATGGATTGTGTTCGTTCTTTTTTGTGTATGGAGAAGAATCTTCGATTCTATGATTAGGGAGTAACTTGTCTATGTAGAACATGCTAGATCGAATGTAAATTCTATTTTAGGATTTCTATTCGCAGTTCATGTTTGTTTGATTTGATGAAAATTATGTTTTGGTTTTCTATCTATTGTGCATAGACGATACAAGGGGTGACAACCCTCCTTCCAAGGAGCTTTGTGCCTAGTTTTGATTGGTTGAAGACCCATTCGATGAGGGGCTCAAAAGCTATAAAAGGAGGGCTTCTCTAAGGGTTTTTCATCAATTATCTAAGCCTCCAAGTGCTTTAGATACGCTACGACTCTCCGACATCTCTACGACGAAACGCTACAGACACGATGACTAGAGCTCAATCCTCTTCATCTACGAGTCGTCGGTAAAAGTTTTGTTTAGTTTCAATCTGTACATAAGTTCCTTTTATCATAACGAGAAGAGGGGGAGTGTCCCTCTATCTCGATCCTTTCGTGTTTTTGTATTCAATTAACTCCTACCTCTAACGAGGAGGAGTTCGTTAGTGATTTGCCCTCCTTGCGTGGTCAAGGACCACTAGGGCCTTGGAGTAGTAGTCATTGGCTACGAACCAAGTAAAAAATCCTCGTGTCTTCTTTCCTTTTACATTGTTTTATTCTTTCCGCTACGTAACTCAAGTATCGAAAACGAACGAAAGTTTTTATCGCTATTCCCCCTCCCTCTAGCGATCCGCTCGATCCAACAATTGGTATCAAAGCCGGGGGTGCTAAGATTCGGTGAAACCACCAATCTAGCTTTTCTACATATTTTTTTTTCTTTTTATTTCTGTTTATTTCGAATTTTGTTTTTTTTTCTCTTTCATTCGTTTAGTTTTTCTCCCACACTACTAATCCAAGATGCGAGTCTTGGTACATTTCGGTTGTTTGTGTCGTTGCTAGGTTTTCTTCTTCATTCTCTTGTTTTTTTTGTATCAATGGTGCATCTCGAGGGTTTTAGCACCATCCGACCTCCGTTTTACAACGGAGATGACTTCCGTTATTGGAAGGGTCTGATGGAGTGCTTCCTTAAGACCCAAATCGAGATGTGGATCATAATCCAAATGGGATTCACACTGCCAACTAACGAAGTGGGTGAATCTTTGGATTATGACCAATGGACCAATGCTACAAAAAGACAAGTCGAAGCCGACACTAAGGTTACTCAAATCCTTCAATGCGGCTTGTCCAAGGAGGAGCTTAATCATGTCGGCCCATTCATCAATGCCAAAGACTTAAGGACAAAGTTGGTCGAGTTACATGAAGGGACTGATGAAGCCAAGGTATGTAAGCGTGATCTCATTTTCAATAGGTTGTATAATCTAAAAATGCAGGAACATGAGACGGCGATGCAATTGCACGCTTGGGATCAAGATATCGTCAACAACCTACACGCAATCGGACAAAAGGTCGAAAACTGCGACCTTATCAGGTATGTACTAAACTCATTTCCTAGGACCACCTTGTGGGCATCCATGGTCGATACCTACAAGGTTTCTAAGGATCTTTCTAAACTTAGAATAGATGAATTGTTTTCGGATTTTGAACTCCATGAATAGTCTAACTCGGAAACCGAGAAGGGTATAGCACTTTTTTGTAGGTTCAAAGAAGAAAACCACGAGCAAGCCACCCCCGAACGAGGAAGAAGAAGATGAGTCCGATTCGAAGGTTGACCCAGAAATGGAGGCTGAACTAGTCAACCTAGTTCGGAGGATGGTCAAGGGCCGAAAGTGAACCGTCACTCGACCCAACGAAGGTAACCCTAAAAGTTCTAATGTTAGGTGTTACGAATGCAACAGGTTTGGACATATCAAGTCCGAATGTATGAAGCTCAAGAGCAAAGCATCGAAACTCAAAAAGGCACTCAACGCTACGTGGGAAGAAGCGTTAGAGGAAGAAGATGATGATCACGTCTTCATGGCTAAACCGGCTGAATCAGAGACGGAGTTGGAACCGGAGCATGAGTATGAACCCGAAGACTGTTGGTGAGGGGATACTTCGCTTCCCCTTTCAACTTAGTCGCTTGTTCACGGCGATCCCTTCTACGTCCCCGGATAAAAAAAATTTATCCTTGACAAGAGGGATTGCCCAAGCAACCTTCTCATCGTCGTGCTATTCGTTTAGAGTAGTCACTTGAACAAACTTGTTTTTCAAGCGACCAACCTCTATTCCACGAATAGCCGCAGAATAGACGATGTACGAATCGCCGGCTTTTATGTTTATGTTCGGGGTCCAAGTATATTTAGCCACAAAATAGAATATATCATGCACATAATTGAAAAACAAATATTAAGATGTTACAAAAGAGAATAGAGAATCGATATACCTCTCGATCTTCTATTGTATGACCTTCCTCTTTCGGACGTCGTGTGGGCGACGATCTACCAAAAGTTGAAGCTCCTAGATCACCAATCTTTCTTCCTTGCTCGTTCTGAGCAAGAGGAAGAATAGAAAAAAGACTCTTCTCCTTCCATTAGCCAACCAACAAGCAACAAGCAATTTGCTTGGCGCCGGCCAACAAGGAGAAGGGAGAAAAGGTGAATGCCGACCAAAGCTCCAAGGGAGAACCCTAAGCCTAGGTTTTACCAACCAAAGAGAGGGAGAGGGGCTGCTTTGGATGGCGACCAAGGGCTAGAAAGGGATGCTAGGTCATCGGCCACCTTTAGAGAAGAAGAAGAAAGGAAAGACCTTCCTTATTTGGTGCCGCCAGCCCAAACCCTAAGCCTAGCTTCTTGCCGCCCAAAAACCCTAATCCTATCTCTTGTTGGATTCAACTTGCCGCCCACCCCTTGCCCTCCTTTTATAGAGTTAGGGATAAGCATTGTTTTAATCTCCATCATTGGTTCTAGAGATTTAATCTCAACCGTCGGATCTAGAGTTTTAATCTCAACCGTCGAATCTAGAGATTTAATCTCTACCTTTGGATCTAGAGTTTTGTTTCTATCCATTGGATCTAAGCTTCATGAGGTATTAATAGGCTACAATAGGGACCATGAGGAGGAGTTGGATCTTGGCCACCCAATGGATCAAGCCCACATAAAGTCTGATCCATTAATGATTATCCATTCCACTAGAGGATTATCATTGATCTACCTCACCAACCCCCATAAGTTAATATGGGCTCCATATATTATATGTATATTTTCTCCCTGTGTTTAAGATCTCGAATGTCCATCGATTAATTAATTTACTGACCATTAATTAATCAACATCTAACTCTATGAGTAGTATCACTCAACATTTTCATCATGCCGGACCAAGTCCACCTGCAGGGTTTACATGATGAATCTTATGAGCTCCTCAAGGGGACATCATCATCCTAATATATAGGACACAATTTCCTCCTATAATCACGGGCACACCATATAAATAATATCATTTCCCAACTTACCGAGCCTATCGATTTAATCTATAAATCTCGCCCATTGGTAAATCAAAGAGATGAGTACTAAGTATAGGTGCCCGTTATTATATCGGGATTAAGAGCATGTACTAAATAATATTTGAGGTCTGATTCAATTATGTAGTCAGCAATAAATCGAATTACCTCTAAGTCGATCCTGCTCAATACAAACAAAGTGCACTAGTGTGATTCTATGGTCAAGACAAACCAATACCAAATCACACTACAACCATTCCAATGGTTTGTCCAAAGTCATCTCGGTTGTGAGCCTTTACTTATACTTTACAAGGAACCGATAACATGATCTCCCGTGTGACACCACACACCATGTTATCTACAATGTAATGTATTAGACAATATGCATAGTCATAAAAATATGCAAACAATGATCATGTGATTCTTATTTCAAAATAAAGATGTTCATACAAAAGATAGACTTTTCAGTATACATCCCAACAATCTCCCACTTATACTAAAAGACTATGTTGTCCTCAAACTGCCATACATCTGATCCCCATTCCCTCCACATGCCTATCAAAAGCTCTCGTCGGAAGAGCCTTAGTGAAAGGATCTGCCAGGTTATCCTCTGATGCAATCTTGGCCACAACAACTTCTCCTCTCTTTACGATTTCTCGTATCAGGTGGTACTTGCGCTCTATTTGTTTACTAGACTTATGGGCTCATGGTTCCTTCGAGTTTGCAACTGCACCACTATTATCACAATAAATTCTGATAGTTCTGGGCAAACCAGGAATCACATCCAAGTCCATCAGGATGTTCCTGAGCCACACAACTTCTTTGGCCGCCTCAGAGGCTGTCATATGTTGGGAGTATGGGGAATACAATCAAAGTCCCACATTGGTAAGACATGGAAAAGATCATGTGCTTATAAGAAAAAAGATATCTCCATTGGAGTGAGGCCTTTTGGGTAAAGCCCAAAAATAAAACCATGAGGGCTTAGACCCAAAGTGGACAATATCATGCCATTGTGGAGATATGTGGAGCTTATAAGCACTAACAATTGGTATCAGAGCCGTGGTCCATGTCAAGCCATGAACCTCGAACGAAGGAAGTTGAGCTCCCACGTCCGGATCAAGAGAACCAGACATCAGGAAGGAAGTCTAGTTGGGTCGGGGGGACCGAACAACTGACAGGAAGTCCTGGTGGGTTGAAGATCGGACATCAAGCAGAGAAAATCCTTCGAGGAGGGATAGGCTTGAGGGGGGGCCCAATGTGGTCCTTCGTTTGAGGGGGGGATTGTTGGGAGTATGGGGAATACAATCAAAGTCCCACATTGGTAAGACATGGAAAAGATCATGTGCTTATAAGAAAAAAGATATCTCCATTGGTATGAGGCCTTTTGGGTAAAGCCCAAAAACAAAACCATGAGGGCTTGGGCCCAAAGTGGACAATATCATACCATTGTGGAGATATGTGGATCTTATATGCACTAACATCATATACTTAGCTTCCATGGTGGAGTCCGCTACGCATTTCTGTTTGACACTCCTCTATACAATGGCTCCACCTCCCAAAGTAAACACAAAACCTGAGGTAGACTTACTGTTATCCCTATCATATTGGAAGTCGGAATCCATGTAACCCACAGAGAGTAATTGGTCTGCCTGGTAAACCAACATATAATCCCTAGTACTTCTCAGGTACTTCAATATATGATTTACCGTAGTCCAATGTCTTTGTCCTGGATTACTCTGATATCTGCTGACCATGCCCACGGCAAAGCAGATATCTAGTCTCATACATAGCATTGAATACATGAGGCTTCCTACTGGTGAGGCATAAGGAACCGCCTTCATCTCCTCTATCTCCTCAGATGTTCTAGGACACATCTCCTTAGATAAAGGAACCCCATGCCTGAAAGGTAGAAAACCCTTCTTGGAGTTCTGCATGCTAAAACGATCCATAATCGTGTCTATGTATGAAGCTTGGGACAAGCACAACATCCTTTTCCTGCGATCCCTTATAACCTTGATCCCAAGGATGTGTCCCACTTCTCCCAAGTCCTTCATATCAAACTATTTGGACAACCATACCCTTACGTCTGATAACACTTTGATATTGTTGACAATCAACAAAATGTCATCTACGTATAGTACAAGAAATACCACTACGTTTCCATCACATCTCTTGTATACACAAGACTCATCTGGACTTTGAATAAATCCATAAGACTGGATTACTTCATCAAATCGGATGTTCCAAGACCTCGAAGCTTGCTTCAATCCATAAATGGACCGATTAAGCTTACATACAAGATGCTCTTTGCCCTTCGCAATGAATCCCTCTGGTTGCTTCATATAGATGTTTTCCTCAAGACTTCCATTAAGGAATGTTGTCTTGACATCCATCTGTCACACCTCATAATCCATATGAGCTGCAATGCATAAGAGAATCCGGATAGACATAAGCATGGCCATCGGTGAAAAGGTCTCCTCATAATCGATACCCTCTTTCTGAGTATACCCCTTCGCAACAAGCCTCGCTTTGAAGGTCTCAACGTTTCTATCTATTATCTTTCTTTTATAGATCCACTTGCATCCAATGATTTTTACACCATCGAGTGGTTCTACTAGCTCCCAGACCTGATTTGAATCCATAGATTCAATCTCAGCATTCATTGCACTTTGCCAAGATACTGGATCTTTATCTTCGATTACCTCGTCATATGTCCAGGGATTAGGTTCATGTTCGCCAGGGACCAAATCAGAAGATTCTCCCAAGAACACGAATCTATCAGGCTGTCTAACAACCCTCTCACTACAACGAGGTATCACCTATGTATCCTCTGTGACACGTGGTGCAGTGATTTGTGGTATATCCTCTTGTACCGGTGGTACTAAAGAAGTGACTTCCCCTTTTAATTCCTCCAGAACAATTTTACTCTTGGGCTTGTGGCTCATCACATAGTCTTCCTCTAGAAATCTGGCGTTCGTGCTAACAATCACCCTTTGATCTCTAGGACTATAAAACAAACCACCCTTTGTTCCTATAGGATAGCGAACGAACATGCGTACTTCTATACGAGGTTCCAACTTACCAGCATCTGCCTTCAACACATGTGCTGGACTCCCCAAAATCTGAATATGTCTTAGACTAGGCTTTCACCCAATCCACAATTCTGTGGGAGTAGAAGGCACTGATTTAGATGGAGCCAAGTTCAGAATATATACTGTCGTATCTAGAGCATACCCCCAAAATGAATCTGGCAACTCAGAATAACTCATCATCGATCTAACCATCTTCATAAGAGTCCTATTCCTTCTCTCTGCTACACCATTCTGCTGGGGTGTGCCAGGTGCAGACAATTGGGATTGAATCCCAATATCTGATAAGTAATTCCTAAACTCTCCCAAGAGGTACTCGCCACCACGATCAGATCGTAGTGTCTTGATACTTTTACCTTGACGTTTCTCCGCTTCAGCCTTGAATTCTGTGAACTTGTCAAAGCATTCAGACTTGCGACGCATCAAGTAAATATATCCATATCTCGAATAATCGTCTATAAAAGAGACGAAATACTCAAAACCACCTCTAGCCTGGATAGACATAGGACCAGACAAATCAGAGTGAACCAATTCTAACACATCTTTGGCTCTATACCCCTTGGCCTTAAAAGGCCTCTTGGTCATTTTACCCTCCAAGCAGGATTCACAGGTTGGGAAATCATCCACCACTAATGAGCCCAGAGGTCCATCAGCTATCAACCTTTGAATTTTGCTTAGGTTAATATGACCAAGCCTAAGATGCCAAAGATATGTTTGGTTCATCTTTGAAGGTTCTTTTCTCTTATTGGAATTAGAAGATGAGTTATTAACTTCTATTTGCATCGTGGGAGCTTTTGGTTCAAGTGTGTACAAATTTCCTATCAATGCACCCGAACAGATAATGTCCCTATTTCTTTTTATAACAACTCTGTCATTAAAAGAAATAGAATATCCATCCATAAACAATTTAGAAACCGAAATTAAATTCTTTCTAAATAAAGGTACATAAAGGCAATTCTTAAGAACCAAAACTTTATTTTTCTCAAAAGATAAATGAACGTCTCCCACTGTAACAGCTGCCACCTTCATGGCATCGCCCAAGTACACGATAATCTCCCCCTCAGGCAATCGTCTGGTTTCCTGGAACGCCTGCAAAGTATTGCAGACATGATCAGTGGCTCCTGTGTCTACACACCAGGTGCTGGTAGATAACACCACTAAACATGTTTCAACGACTAGACCAAAAGATATACCTTTGTTTTGCTTACGGTTGGGGCAGTCCTTCTTCTAGTGTCCAGTCTGCTTACAAGTGAAGCACTTGCCTTTCGGCTTCTTCACTCCTCCCTGAGTTCCTCCCACTGCCTTCGCCCCAGTTTGTTTCTTCTTCTTCTTGCCTTTCGGCTTAGAAGTAGAAACCTTTTGGGTCACCATGGCATGCGCCTGAGCACTCTGACGAAATAGCCCCTCTGTCGCTTGGAGTTCTGTAAGAAGCTCCACCAACGAAGACAACCTCTTGTTCATGTTGTAGTTCAGGATAAACTGCTCAAAACTTCTAGGTAGAGATTGGAGAATGATATCGACCAAGGTTTCCCCATCGATCTCAGCTCCGAGGAATTCCAACTCATTCAAATGAGCCATCATCTTGAGAATATGATCCCTTACGGGTGTTCCCTCGATCATGGTGGTCGTCATCAAGTTCCTCATGGCTTCCTGCCTCGTAGCCCGATTCTGGTGTCCAAAAAGCTCTTTGAGATTGAGCATCATGTCATAAGCAGTGGGCATGGTTTGATGCTGATGTTGCAGTACATTTGACATAGATGCCAAAATGTAACACCGCACCATCTCATCGGCCTTGATCCACTTCTTGTAACTCTCTCTCTCCTTTTTCCCAGAATCATCCGCAGGCTTAGGAGGACACTCTTCGAGGAGTATATATTTGTATTCCTCAGTAGTCAAGACAATGTCAAGATTCCTCTTCCAATCAACATAGTTGGGTCCAGTAAGTTTATTCTCTTTCAGTATCACAGCAAGCGGGTTGAAAGTCATTTTGAAAGAAAACCTAAGAATCACATAGATCAAAACATTAGATTTCAAAAAATTATTGATTCCTCATACAATTTTTTTTTAAAATCAACCAACACCTCAAAACACCGAGAATATCGTATGCCACGATAGTGTGGACATATACGAATTTTACATTTGTAAGAGGAGGTTTTACCCATTAATTTTACTATCTTGTCAACCTAACTTTTTGACAAGTAAAATTAATAGTTGGTTCCTCTTTGGCCCTATAAATAAAAGCAGTGACTCCGATGGGGAGAATACTTATATTTGTATCTAATTGTTCACCATTACTCGGTACCAAGGTAATTATCTCGGGTTATGTGCCTTCCGATGGGGAAGTACACACACTCCTTAATAATTTCCTATAACCATATTCGACCTTGTGATCTACAAACAAACTCATCCAATGGGGAGGAAGACACTCCGAGCCGACACGCAAGTTTGTTTGCATCACTTGTCAAATCATAATGGAGGCCGTGGGAATTTATAAAAATTTCCCTCTCCCACTTAGTAATTTGAAATTGAGGAATTTTCTAGCCTACGACATGCATATCAAACAATAAGCAATAAATATGAAAAATAAATTATTTTCCAACTATTATGGCTTTTGTCTTCAATATGTCTCCCGTCGCATCGCCTTCTCATCCGCTCATCCTACTCCATGTACGAGCCATCCGGAGATCCGAGCCGAGACTAAAAACTATTTTAATTTACATCAATCAATCCTATACTCCACGAGGGAGTGTATATGAAATCCAGATCGAAAGTAAACTAAAATAGAAAGAGTGGATAAACAATGCCGTATCTAATTTACAAAAAATTAAATACTAGACTCGTCAACCCCGAGGATTCAACAAAATATACTATACACACATACAATCACATACACACATATGGCCATAATAGTCGGATCTTATGTCTGCAACCAAAGAGTTAACCTACGCATATCCTACTATTATCCGACACATATAATATATGAAAAATGCATAAGAGTAACCAAATCTTAAACACACAAAATCGGAAATCGTAGCTCTGATACCAATTGTTGGTGAGGGGAAACTTCGCTTCCCCTTTCAACATAGTCGCTTGTTCACAGCGATCCCTTCTACATTCCCGGATAAAAAAAATTTATCCTTGACAAGAGGGATTGCCCAAGCAACCTTGTCATCGTCGTGCTATTCTTTTAGAGTAGTCACTTGACCAAACTTGTTGTTCAAGAGACCAACCTCTATTCCACGAATAGCCGTGGAATAGACGATGTACGGATTGCCGACTTTTGTGTTTATGTTCGAGGTCCAAGTATATTTATCCACAAAACAGAATATATCATGCACATAATTGAAAAAAAATATAAACATGTTATAAAAGAGAATAGAGAATCGATATACCTCTCGATCTTCTATTGTATGACCTTCCTCTTTCGGACGTCGTGTGGGCGACGATCTACCAAAAGTTGAAGCTTCTAGATCACCAATCTTCCTTCCTTGCTCGTTCGGAGAAAGAGGAAGAATAGAAACAAGACTCTTCTCCTTTTTTTAGCCAAACAACAAGAAACAAGCAATTTGCTTACCGCTGGCCAACAAGGAGAGGGGAGAAAAGGTCAATGCCGACCAAAGCTCCAAGGGAGAACCCTAAGCCTAGGTTTTACCGGCCAAAGAGAGGGAGAGGGGCTGCTTTGGAAGCCAGCTAAGGGCTGGAAAGGGATGCTAGGTCGCCGGCCACCTTTAGAGAATAAGAAGAAAGGAAAGACCTTTCTTATTTGGTGCCGCCAAGCCCAAACCCTAATCTTAGCTTCTTGCCAGCCAAAAACCCTAATCCTATCTCTTGTTTGATTCAAGTTGCCGCACACCCCTTGCCCTCCTTTTATAGAGTTAGGGATAAGCCTTGTTTTAATCTCCACCATTGGTTCTATGGATTTAATCTCAACCATCGGATCTAGAGATTTAATCTCAACCGTCGAATCTAAAGATTTAATCTCTACCTTTGGATCTAGAGTTTTGTTTCTATCCATTGGATCTAAGCTTCATGAGGTATTAATAGGCTACAATAGGGAATGAGGAGGAGTTGGATCTTGGCCACCCAATGGATCAAACCCACATAAAGTCCGATCCATTAATGATTATCCATTCCACTAGAGGATTATTATTGATCAACCTCACCCAACCCCATAAGTTAATATGGGCTCCTTATATTATATGCACATTTTCTCCCCATGTTTAAGATCTCGAATATCCATCGATTAATTAATTTACTGACCATTAATTAACCAACATCTAACTCCATGAGTAGTACCACTAAACCTTTTCATCATGCCGGACCATGTCCACCTACAGGGTTTACATGATGAACTTTATGAGCTCCTCAAGGGGACATCATCATCCTAATATTTAGGACACAGTTTCCTCCTATAATCAACGGCACACCTTATAAATAATATCATTTTCCAACTTACTGAGCCTATCGATTTAATCTATAAATCTCGCCCATTGGTAAATCAAAGAGATGACTACTAAGTATATGTGCCCGTTATTATATCGGGATTAAGAGCATGTACAATATAATATCTGAGGTCCGATTCGATTATGTAGTCAGCAATAAATCGAATCACCTCTAAGTCGGTCCTGCTCAATACACACAAAGTGCACTAGTGTGATTCTATCGTCAAGACAAACCAATACCAAATCACACTACAACCATTCCAATGGTTTGTCCAAAGCCATCTCGGTTGTGAGCCATTACTTATACTTTACAAGGAACCGATAACATGATCTCCCGTGTGACACCACACACCATGTTATCTACA
The DNA here is from genome assembly GCA_025175895.1 of Wurfbainia villosa. Lineage (NCBI taxonomy): Eukaryota > Viridiplantae > Streptophyta > Magnoliopsida > Zingiberales > Zingiberaceae > Wurfbainia > Wurfbainia villosa. The sequence goes on from CM045997.1 coordinate 36,329,563, forward strand.
ATGTAATGTATTAGACAATATGCATAGCCATAAACATATGCAAACAATGATCATGTGATTCTTATTTCAAAATAAAGATGTTCATACAAAAGATAGACTTTTCAGTATACATCCCAACAAAGATGAATCAGACTATGAAGCTCTATTCAAGACAAGCCACAGACCCACATCCGGTTCAAGAGATATACTTAAGTAAGTATCCCTTATTAGTACTCTTTACAGTGTGATTAAATTCTAAACTAAGAAATTAGCTAAGTTCGAGTCCAAGGTCGAGACCCGGTTGAGGAGGTTAAACTCCTCAAACACGAGGTCTCCCTAACCTCTTCGACTAGTCGAGTTCGAGAGGAGGACTCAACTCGGGTTGAAAATCTCGAAGTTGAGAACTCACTCTTGAAAAGTCAAGTCGAAGATCTTAGGAACACGTTGGAAAGGTTTGCTTTGGAATCCAAGGGACTTGACCTCCTACTTGGATCGCAAAGGGCCGTGTACAACAAGGCCGGTCTAGGGTTTAGCTCAAATACGCCCAACAAGTCGTATATGTAGATTGTAAGTCGACATAAAAAATGTGTCCAAGCATGGGTCCCTAAGACCGCTTTGATTTCAAACTTAGGATCCAACCATTACTAGGTTCCCAAGGACCAAATCCACTATGTGGAGAGACCGAACCGATTCAACGGTCCAGGGGAGCCAGTACAAAACTTGTTTGTGATTTAACTTAGAAATTGCATGTTTAGGTCCTTTATTTATTTTAATTTTTCTTTTTAGAATGGTTAGATAGGACTATAACTCATCAATACTTGGTAACATAGTACCAGGACGCGGCGAGATGATAGTACTTTAGGAAAATAGAGTCTCGTGTATTCGAGCTAGATAAGGCATATCTAGTTCGGTGCACTTGACCGAGTGAAACTAGCTGAAGCTACCTCTCCGTATCCTAGACTAGTTAGACCAGGAAGTGGTCCTAGGTGATTCAAGTCTCTATTTTCTTGAAAATGGCTTTATCTAAGGAAGTGGTCATTTTTCCGATCAAAGAAGGCCTCTGTGCCTCGCCACTACCTGGAAGCCATGATCTTCAAAAGGTGACTTGATGAGCTTAAGGTCAAATCTGAATCTAATGCAACGTTGACAAGTGTTCAAATCATTAAATTTAAATCAAGTAAAATTGGAAGTCATCTCACAAGAACATATAAGGTTAACATGCTTGATCATGTAGATATGGGTGAGATGATTTAGGTTTAATAATTTACAACCAACCTTTAATAATTCAAATATCCGATCCAACTACCTTGCGTGTAGGATTAATGGATGTTGGACAGTGGTTGCTCCCGACACATGACCGGGGATCAACTCAAGTTTTCGAAGCTTCGATTCAAATGACAATGATCGGTAGCCTTCGAAAACAACGGCAAGCTCAAAATCATCGGATCAGGTGATATTGAGCTCAAATCTAACTTTATTATACAAAATGTCTTATTGGTAGAAATTTTCCAATATAATTTACTTAGTGTAAGCCAATTGTGTGATAATAACTATAAGGTCATATTTCAAGAAAATAAAACCGTAATTAATACAAATGAAATCTCTAAAACAATTCTTAAAGGAACCAGAAATAACAATATTTATACTATTAATTTAACTAACTCCTCAACCAAGTGTCTTATGACACGGCAAGAGGAATCTTGGTTGTGGCACTGACGACTCGGTCACTCGCACCCAAGACTCATCCACAAGATGAGTCAGAGTGACTTAGTTAGAGGTTTGCCTAACCTCAACAACTTGGATAATAAAATATGTAATGCTTGTCAACAAGGTAAACAATCCAGGACACAACATCAATTAACTAATCAAGAACGAACCAAAAGTTTTCTTGAGCTCCTACATATGGATCTATTTGATTCACATGGAGCTAAGTCACTTAATGGGAGTCAATTCTGCTTAGTCATAATTGACGACTATTCTAGATTTACTTGGATTATGTTCATCAAACACAAAAGTGATACCCTAAATCAATTAATCAACCTATTTAAACTAATAGAAAATCGACAAAATCTTAAAATCAAAAGACTTAGGAGTGATCATGGTGGTAAATTCGAGAACCAAAAGTTTATGGAATTCTATAACCTAAATGGATAGCACCATGAGTTCTCATGCCCTAGAACCCCACAACAGAATGACCTAGTAGAGCGCAAAAATAGAACCCTACAAGAAGCCTCTAGGACAATGTTAAACGAGTATAACCTACCCAATAGGTTTTGGGCAGAAGTCGTAAGTATGGCTTGCTATGTCAAAAATAGGATCCTTATGGTAAAGAGGCACCTTAAGACCTCGTATGAGATTTATTACGATAAAATACCTAACATCAAGTACTTTAGGGTATTTGGATGTAAGGTACATATTCTAAACACTAAGGATCACCTAGGAAAATTTACATCCAAAACCTCGACCAGAATCTTTCTAGGATACTCGACTACGAGTAGAGCCTATAGGGTATATAACCATGACACTTTTAAAGTCGAAGAGACTATAATGTAGTGTTTAATGAAGGACATGCACCTACAAAACTCCTAGCAACCCCGATTAGCGAGCCAATTCATACCAGACTCAACTCCGATCTTGAGATCGAGTCTAGTATTAATCATAACCTAAGTCAACCGAGCCATCCTATCGACCAAACAATAGGGGACTTTAATCCAAGTCAAACTTGGACTCAAATGAATCATCCTATCAACCAAGTGATAGGTGATCCAAGCCTAGGAGTTTGAACTAGAGCTTCATACTGAAACCTTAGTCAAATCTCCTTGATTTCCAAAATTGAACTCAAAACCTTTGACCAAGCTCCTCTTGATCCCGATTGGATTATAGCAATGCAAGAGCTAGCTCAATTCACTAGGAATGAAGTATGGGAATTAGTACCACCACCAAAAGATAAAACAATTGTTGGAACAAGGTGGGTGTTTAGAAATAAACTTGATGATAAAGGTGAAGTAGTTAGAAATAAAGCTAGATTAGTCGCTAAAGGGTTTAGTCAAGTCGAAGATTTAGATTATGACGAAACCTATGCCCCAGTAGCTAGATTAGAGTCCATCTGAATGCTATTAGCATATGCTGTACATCGAGGATTTAAGTTGTTTCAAATGAATGTAAAGTCAGCATTCTTGAATGGATATATTAAGGAAGAGGTTTATGTTAGTCAACCGATTTCGAAAGTCTAGATAAACCCGACCATGTCCTTAGATTAAAGAAAGCTCTCTATGGACTCAAACAAGCTCCTCGAGCTTGGTACGAGAGGCTTTCGATTTATCTTAAGTCCGAAGGATTTAACCAAGGCCTAGTCAATCCAACCCTCTTCGTAAAAACCTTAGGTAAAGACATATTCATAGCCCAAATGTATGAAGATGATATCATCTTCGAAACCACCAACTCGATCGTACTAAACAAATTCATTTCACTTATGGAAAGTGAATTTGAAATGAATTTAGTAGGTGAGTTTGTTGGTGCAGTAGGCACCTAAGTCGAACCTGAGTTTTGATTATAACAAACGATACAAAGTTAAACTTATGTCGTTATCTCACGAGCTGAATCGAGTGTGCAGAAGATTGCTAAAGCTGGAGATGAAGGCTAGCGACACCCGGAGGAAGCCGGGTGGTCGGGCGACACTCGAGTGACTTCGGAGGGAGCCGAAGGAATCAAGTGGAAGGCCGGAAGCAAAAGCGACATGGTAAGTATCGAGGTAAGCTCGTGTGTGCGAGCATAAGTGAGGTCATATCCTCCTTACGGGGATGGTCTTAAGCGTAGATCCGACCAAAGACATCCCATCGATGGTCTAGGTCGAGATCGGACGATCGAAGGCCGTCGAAATAATGTTTTCTTTGAGCTATCTGAGGACTCGACGCCTTCATCACGATCAGATATCGCCGATTCGATCGATGCTACCATCAGCCAATCAGCGATGATGGTCATCAGTCGAATGATGGTCAATGATCAGCTTCGAGGAGTCAAGGCTTATCACCCCATTTCAAGGAGGTTTTGTGTCCATTTGTGATTGGTTGAAGACCCATTCGATGAGGGGCTCAAAGGCTATAAAAGGAGGGCTTGTCTTAGGGTTTTTCATCAATTAAAAAGGATTCCAAGTGCTTCCGATACGCTCCGACTCTCCGACATCCCTACGACGAAGCGCTGCCAAGACGACGACTAGAGATTCAACCTCCAACCTTTGAAGTCGTCGGTAACGAAAGTTTAAATTGTATTTCAGTTTATTTTTTAGTAAAGCTTTCATTATAATGAGGAAAGGGGGAGTGTCCCTCTACCTCGAGTTTTTGTCATTTTGTGTATCCGTCTAACTCCTACCTCCAACGAGGAGGAGTTCTTTAGTAGTTTTCCCTCCGTACGTGGTCAAGGACCACTAGGGCCTTGGAGTAGTAGCCTTCGGCTACGAACCAAGTAAAATCCTTTTGTCTATTGTCACGCTTGTTTTGTTTTTATCTTCCGCTGTGTCTACTCGCATTTTAACGAACGATTTTGAACGAAAAATTTCTATCGCTATTCACCCCCCTTCTAGCGATCCACTCGATGCAACAATTGGTATCAGAGCCGGGGGTGCTCAGATTCGGTGAACCTCCAATCGAGCAATTTTCTTTTCGTATTTATTGTTTTAAGATTTCTCCCACACTACTAATCCAAGACCAAGTCTTGGTACATAGTTTTTGGTTGTGTTTTTTGCAAGTACTAATCGCCTTCAGAGTACCTCATGATCAAACGAGCATAACTTTTGCTACAAGGGGACTCACGAAACAATTTACCCCCGTAACAAGTTGTTTTCATCCTCAAAAATCGACGTTTAGTAGCCTTTCGGGGACATCGAAGGTTGTGAGTACTTACTTTTTATTTAGTTTCTTATTTCTTTGCTTAACTTTCTATTTCTCGTTTGTTTCTTTTTATTTCCCGCACCACTAATCCAAGGCGAAGTCTTGGAACCCTTTTTCATGTTTTTTGTATTTTTTTGTGCAAGGTTTTCCTTCCAAATGGCCCATCTCGTGGGTTTTAGCACCGTCCGACCTCCGTTTTACAACGGAGATGACTTCCGTTATTGGAAGGGTCGGATGGAATGCTTTCTTAAAACCCAAATCGAGATGTGGATCATAATCCAAACGGGATTCACACTTTCGACTAACGAAGTGGGTGATCCTTGGATTATGACCAATGGACCATTGCGACAAAAAGACAAGTCGAAGCCGACGCTAAGGCAACTCAAATCCTTCAATGCGGCCTATCCAAGGAGGAGCTAAATCACGTCGGCCCCTTCATAAGCGCAAAGGATCTTTGGACAAAACTAGTGGAGCTACACGAAGGGATCGATGAAGCCAAGGTATGTAAGCGTGATCTTCTATTCAATAAACTATATAACCTAAAAATGCAGGAACACGAGTCCGCGACGCAACTCCACGCCCATATCCAAGACATAGTCAACAACCTACACGCAATCGGGCAAAAGGTCGAAAACCGCGACCTTATAAGGTATGTCCTAAACTCTTTTCCGAGGACTACCTTGTGGGCATCCATGGTCGATGCCTACAAGGTCTCCAAGGATCTTTCTAAACTTAGGTTAGATGAACTTTTTTCTGATTTCAAACTTCATGAGCAGTCTAACTCGGAACCCAAGAAGGGTATAGCACTTTTTGTAGGTTCGAGGAAGAAAACCGCAAGCAAGCCACCCCCGAAGGAAGAAGAGGATGAGTCGGATTCGGAGGTCGACTCGGAAATGGAAGCCGAACTAGTCGACCTAGTTCGGAGGATAGTCAAAGGCCGAAAATGAGCCGTCACTCGACCCAACGAAGGTAAGCCTAAAAGTTCAAACATAAGATGTTATGAATGCAACAGGTTTGGACACATTAAGTCCGAATGCCCAAAACTCAAGAGCAAGGCACTAAAACATAAAAAGGAACTCAATGCTACTTGGGAAGAAGCTTCCGAGGAAGAAGACAATGATCGAGTCCTTATGGCTAAATCGATGGAATCGGAGATGGAGTCGGAACCGGAACCAGAATCGGAAACCGAAGACGAGTCGGACTATGAAACACTATTCAACACAAGCCACGGATACGCATCCGGTTCAAAAGATACACTCAAGCTAAGTCGGTCTCTTATTACTACTCTTTATAGTGCAATTAAGTTTTTAAATAAAAAGTTAGCTAAGTCCGAGTCCAAGGTCGAGACCCTGGTTGAGGAAGTTAAACTCCTCAAACACGAGGTCTCCCTAACCTCTTCGACTAGTCAAGTTCAAGAGAAGGACTCAACTCGGGTTGAAAAACTCGAAGTTGAGAACTCACTCTTGAAAAGCCAAGTCAAAGATCTTAGGAACACGTTGGAAAGGTTTACTTTGGGATCCAAAGGACTTGACCTCCTACTTGGATCGCAAAGGGCCGTGTACAACAAGGCCGGGCTAGGGTTTAGCTCAAACACGACCAATAAGTCGTATATGTCAATCGTAAGTAGACATAAAAAACGTGTCCAAGCATGGGTCCCTAAGACCACCTTGATTTCAAACTTAGGATCAAACCAGTACTGGGTTCCCAAGGACCAAATCCACTATGTGTAGAGACCAAATCGATTCAACGGTCCAGGGGGAGCTAGTACGAAATTTGTTTGTGTTTTAACTTAGAAATTGCATGCTTAGGTTTTTATTTATTTTGATTTTTCTTTTTAGAATGGTTAGATAGGACTATAACTCGTCAATACTTGATAACATAGTACCAGGACGCGGCGAGATGATAGTACGCTAGGAAAGCGGAGTCTTGTGTATTCGGGCTAGATAAGGCGTATCTAGTTCGGTGCACTTGACCGAGCGGAACTAGCTGAAGCTACCTCGCCGTATCCTAGACTAGTTAGACCAGGAATTGGTCTTGGGTGAGTCAAGTCTCTACTTTCTTGAAAATGGCTTTGTCTAAGGAAGTGGTTGTTGTTCCGATCAAAGAAGGCCTCTGTGCCTCGCCACGACCTGGAAGCCATGATCTTGAAAAGGTGACTTGATGAGCCTAAGGTCAAATCCGAATCTAACGCAAGGTTGACAAGTGCTTAAGTCATTAAATTTAAATCAAGTAAAATTGGAAGTCATCTCACAAGAACATATAGGGTTAACGTGTTTGATCATGTATACATGGGTGAGATGATTTAGGTTAATAATTTTCAACTAATCTTTAATAAATCCAATATCCGATCCAACTACCTTGCGTGTAGGATCAATGGATGTTGGATAGTGGTTGCTCCCGACACATGATCGGGGATCAACTCAAGTTTTCGAAGCTTCGATTCAAACGACAAGGATCGGTAGCCTTCGGAAATAACGACAAGCTCAAAATCATCGGATTAGGTGATATTGAGCTCAATTCAAATTTTGTTATTCAAAATGTTTTATTAGTAGAAAATTTTCAATATAATTTACTTAGTGTAAGCCAATTGTGTGATAATAACTATAAGGTCATATTTCTAGAAAATGAATGCGTAATTAATACCAACGAAACCTCTAAAACAATTCTTAAAGGGACTAGAAATAACAACATTTACACGATCGACTTAACTAACTCCTCAACTAAGTGTCTTATGACACGGCAAGAGGAATCATGGTTGTGGCACTGACGACTCGGTCACTCACACCCAAGACTCATCCACAAGATGAGTCAGAGTGACTTAGTCAGAGGTTTGCCTAACCTCAACAACTTGGATAATAAAATATGTAATGCTTGTCAACAAGGTAAACAATCTAGGACACAACATCAACTAACTAGTCAAGAACGAACCAAAAGTGTGCTTGAGCTCCTACACATGGATCTATTTGATTCACACGGAGCTAAGTCACTTAACGGAAGTAAATTCTGTTTAGTCATTAGTTACTTAACGTTGGGTTTCCAGCACCGCGGCGTGTGTGTGTTCGATCATGTTTCGTAAACATGAGCACAGCGGAAGCAATTAAAATTAATAAATCTATATTTATTACAACACACACAACACACGCATGCTATTACAACAAGTGTAGACATAACCGTAAATTAAAATTTGCAATAAAAGAAATTATCTACGTTATACCTTTCGTATGACGTGTAGCGGGAACGACATCAACCGGAACGATCCTCGTAAGAATCGTCTCTATCCGTATCCACGCCGAGCTCCTTGGGATGACTTCGCTAAGTCACGAGCTTCGTCTTCGTACGAGTTACCAGCCTCGTGTTGAAGACGACGTGATCGAGAGATGATCACGATCCGAATCCAAATTCGGATCCTAAAACGAGTTCTCAAAACTCGCTTCTCCGGAGAGGTATTCGTCAACCAATTGACGAATCCTTCGTCCTCCACCTCAGAGGATTACCGGAGATCAAATCCCCGGTAAGTTAGCCACTGTCGGAGCACTAACCGTCATCCAAACGACGCTCCGACAACAAAGAAACAAGCTGTCCAGAAAAACTGGACAGCTTTTGGTGGAGGAATAGAGGCCGGCCAAGGAGAGATGGAAGCTCACCTTATCACCGAACCTAGAGGAGATCATCGGAGGGTCGCCGGAGGTTCACCGGCTGAAGCTTGGTCGCCGGCAACAAGTTGGACGGCTGCACAAAAGCTGGGCGGCGGCACCTTAGGGTTGGGCGCCGAAAACTCCAAGGAGGTGGGCGGCAACTAGGTTGGGCGGCCAAAACTTGATTAGGGCTTTGGATTAGGGTTTAAGCCCTATTTTATAAAGAACTAATTCTATTAATGGTTAATGGATCATATCCATAAAGCCCGTTAACCCGCTCCATTAAGATAAGTTAAAATAAACCAAACCATGATGGTTTATTTTAAGTTAAAACGAACCGAACCAACTTTTGGTTCATTCGTTTAAAATAAACCAAACCCTTTGGTTTATTCTCCTCCATTGGATTAGAACCAAACCATTTTGGTCCATCCATTATGTCTTCATAAGACACGGCCCATCCACGCTTCCATTGCATGAAACAATTTCATGCTCGCTTTATGTTTGGTCCAACCAAACATAGTTTCTCTCGGTCTGAGAATCCCATTCTCAAGCTCGTTTTAAATCCTTTGGATTACACTCGTTGTGCGTGTGACCAAATAGGTTCTCGATTTATGTTGGCCGTCTATAATTAACCATTAATTATAGAACGATCATGAGTGGCACCTAGTAGTACATCATGATCCCCAATTAACCGAAAAGATCAACGGTTGATCAAGAACTATTTCAAACCCTTGATCTCGAATGAATCGCGGCCCCATTCCCTTCACTCATCTTATACCCACTTGGTTCAGACATGGTCTATTGTGTCGGTCCCCACTAGGTTGACTACGCCACACCTAGCCCAAGTATCATTTCCTCGTCCTACGGATTCTAGTTACTCCACATGTATCGAAGAGTACCTTACTCTAAACATGTAATGCTTTGGCCAAAGACTTTAGTAACAATCCGACGAGAGGCCATGGGTATACATCTCCTCGCAAGGAGTGGTGAATCCTTTATAGGCTATTCAAACACCTTCGATCACTTCGACTTATACCCAATCATCTCGGGTCCACATCTCCTCGGAGATGTTTGCTTAAGATGTCAAAGCATAAGTCTCCATGATCAAGATGACTTGAATACCGCAAGTCAAAGGAACATCGCACTTAAGCCACAGTAAGAACTTCATTGACATATCTATATATGCAGAGAACCATATGAAGTCTTACGGTTGGTCACTCCAATGAACTAGTTACCATAACTAGCATCCACGATTAACTCCGGACATCACTATGTCTCCAGCCAGTGAGAATCAGCTGCTTGGATACACCAAGGAGTATACCTCGTGCTAGTCTCGACAGAATTGATGGTGTCCAAATCCATCAATTCATCGACTAGGGATAATTCCGATACATCACAATTACACATGTAGAGATACTCACTAGTTGTGATCCAATCACAAATTCTCTCATGTTGTGAATCGTATCGTGGACATTCAGTAAATGAGTTTAAGATCCAATCAAATACATAAAACATGTATACTCAAATAGTGAATCTTCATTTATCATATAAATGGTTCATACATAAGGCGATTGCCTTAGGACATCTCTCATATATTACTAACAGACTCCCACTTGGCCTAATGCCAATCGCTACGGTATCCAATACCATAAGCACGAACATGACCCTCAAACTTATTTTGAGGTAATGCCTTAGTCAAGGGATCCGCTAAGTTCCTTTCAGTGGGAATTTTCTCGATTTGTATTTCGTTCCTACTGATGATCTCTCTAATAAGATGATAGCGGCGAAGCACATGTTTGGATCATTGATGAGACCACATCAAGTTCAGAGATGAACTTCTCGATCCAAACCGCTTCCTTTGCTGCTTCTAAAGCTGCAATGTATTCTGCCTTAGTGGCAGAATCCGCTATAGTGTCAAGCTTGGAACCTTTCTAACTTATTGCGCCTCCATTCCAGGTGAATACATACCCAGACAAAGACATGGAATCATCCTTGTCTGTCTGGAGCTGGCATCCGTATACCCACGTATCACCATGTACCCTTCTCCATATATTAGGAACGTATCCTTAGTTCTTCTTAAGTACTTAAGGATCGTTAATACCACCCAATGATCCATTCTCGATCGATCGGGTATCCGCCGTGACACTCAGAGCATACGATACATCGGGCCTCGTACATAACATAGCATACATGATAGATCCTATTATGGATGCATAGGGAATCTTACTCATGCAAATCCTCTCGTCTTTTTTGCGCGGACACATAGACTTCGAAAGGTGTACCCCATGCATGATGGGCAGATAACCTTTCTTGGATTCCAACATGCTAAACCTCTTTAGCACTCGGTCTATATATGTAGACTGCGAAAGACCAAGCAACCGTTTCGATCTATCTCTATAGATCTTAATCCCAAGGATGTAGGTTGCTTCTCCCAGATCTTTCATGGAGAATGTCTTGGATAACCAAACCTTCACTGACTGTAAGATTGAAACATCGTTTCCTATAAGTAGTATGTCATCGACATACAATACTAGGAACACGACTGCACTCCCACTAACCTTCTTGTACACACAAGGTTCGTTTGGATTTTGTGAGAAATCAAACTTTTTGATGGTCTCATCAAAACGGATATTCCAGCTCCTGGATGCTTGCTTCAATCCATATATGGACCGTCGCAATTTGCATACCTTGGTTTTATCAACCGATGTGAAACCCTCAGATTGTATCATATACACGTCCTCGAGCAGGTTTCCATTAAGGAAAGCTGTTTTCACATCCATCTGCCATATCTCATAATCATAATGAGCCGCGATGGCCAGGAGCATCCGAATGGATTTAAGCATAGCTACAGGCGAATAGGTTTCGTCATAATCAACACCTTGCTTTTGACGATATCCTTTCGCCACCAATCTAGCCTTATAGGTAATCACATTACCATCCATGTCGATTTTCTTCTTGAAAACCCACTTGCACCCTATAGGCTTTATCCCTTCAGGTGGGTCAACCAAGTTCCAAACTTGGTTTTCATACATGGAATCCATTTCAGACTTCATGGCACCAAGCCACTTATCCCTTTCTGAACTTGTCAGCACTTCTTCATAACTGGTAGGCTCCTCATCATCAATGAGTAACACATCATTCGATTCACTTACGAGAGATCCATATCTCTCAGGAATATTGCGTGTTCTACCAGATCTACGAAGATGTGGTGTTACAATAGGTCCAGCCGATTGCTCATCACTATGAGTTGTCGGCTGTTGTGCTTCACCAGGTATCTCATCAATGTCTATTTGAGTCTCTCGAGCCTTCTCAAGCTCGACGACACTCCCACTGTTTTCTTGCAAGAGAAACTCTTTCTCTAGAAACACAGCATGCCTTGAAACAAACACCTTTTGTTCCACAGGATGATAGAATTGGTAACCCCTTGTTTCCTTAGGGTATCCAATAAATAGACATTTATCAGACTTAGCATCCAGTTTGTCTGATAAAGTCCGCTTCACATAAGCAGGACAACCCCATATCTTCAAGTAAGATACATGAGGTTTCTTACCATTCCATATCTCATATGGAGTAGTTGAGACTACCTTGGTAGGCATTCTGTTTAACAAGTAAACAAATTGCTCAAGTGCATAACCCCAAAAGGACTTGGGAAGAGTCGCATGATTCATCATTGACCTGACCATGTCCAACAAGGTCCGGTTACGCCTCTCAGATACACCATTATGCTGTGGTGTATAGGGCGGAGTCCATTGAGACAATATGCCATTGTCTCTTAGATAATCAAGAAACTCTTGACTTAAGTATTCACCACCTCGATCTGATTGAAGTATTTTAATACTTTTTTCATGTTGTTTCTCTACTTCATCTCTGAATTCTTTGAACCTTTCAAAGGCTTCAGACTTGTGTTTCATCAAGAACACATACCCAAACCGTGAGTGATCATCGGTGAAGGTAATGAAGTAGCTATAGCCTCCTAATGCTTGAGTTGACATAGGTCCGCATACATCAGTATGTATTAGACCTAGTAACTCTTCCACTCGTTCACCTTTTCCAGTAAAAGGTAACTTAGTCATCTTGCCTTTTAAGCATGATTCGCATGTATCGTATGAATCCAATTCAAACGATTCTAGAATTCCACATCGGTGTAATTCGGACATGCGTTTCTTGCTTATATGGCCAAGACGACAATGCCACATATAGGAGTCTATTTGATTATCCTTTCGAGCACGCGTGTTGCTCGCTTCGATATTGAAATCGTCACTGGATACGTCCAACGTATAAACACCATTGCTTAAAGTTCCAATCCCATAAAGAACTCCATTCAAAGTTATGTAACAACAATTGTTACTAAAAGTCAAATGGAACCCATTTCTATTTAGACAAGAAATAGAAATGATGTTCTTTATCAACGAAGGAACATAAAAGCAATTGTCCAGTTCTAAGACAAGTCCTACAGGGAGTTCCAACAAATACGTTCTGATGGCGAGTGCAGCAATCGTTGCTCCATTCCCATCACGTAAATTTGACTCTCCCCTTGATGAGTCTTCTTCTATTCCTTAGCCCATGTATGTCATTACATATATGTGAGCCACACCCAGTATCAAATACCAAAGTGTCCGAGGAAATAGAATGACAATCAATAAAGAAGATTTCTGAAGAAGATGGGGCATCCGATGCCTTATCCTTCTTCACGGACTCAAGATAAATCTTGCACTTTCTTCGCAAATGGCTCTCCTTGCCATAATGATGGCAAGTTTCCTTTTGTGATAGTTCTACCTTCTTAGCCCTTCTCTTCTTTCCCTTCTCATTCCTTTGACTTCCTCTTAGAACCTTTCTTCGAGGAATCAACTAACAGCACCGTCCCCTGCTCATGCTTCTCAGAAGACTCCACAGTCTTCAGCATATTGAGCAGTACCACAGATGAACCTCCTAGCATCTCAGAGGTGAAGAGGAGCTTTGAGACTTCGAACCTTTCGAATCTCACTTGCTCATCAACCAACTCACAAAGATGAAGGACTACGATATGAGCATCCATATGCTCATGCTGCTTTCGTAGCTTGGGTTCCATCGTGGCTAGCATGATGCAACTCATTTGTTCAGAATCACTCACATGTTTCTGATAGGCCAACAATTGGTCCAGAGTTGCATCGTCACTAGGACGGGCGGGAAGAGGCGCTTCGAGGACATTTGCAAGCTTTTCCGCCTTGAGAACAATTCTCAGGTTTCTAAGCCAGTCCAGGAAGTTAGGCCCAGTCAGTTTGTTCGAATCCAAAATAGTGCGCAAATTCAAAGACGTCATGATCAATTTATTGACCTAGAAATACAAAACGAGCATATATGAGAAAATAATTTTAAAATGCATCAATATACATTTATAAATCTCATTCATTTTTCGAATTTCAAAAACCCCAAAATCACTTCGGGAGATCGTAGGTCCATCTCCGAATGGGCTGATATCCATCATAGTTATGAACAACCTTGGAGAGAGTCCAACAAGCCATTCATAACTACGACGGTAGGTATCATCTATACCGATTGCATATCACGTATATGCAACTATCACAATGTGCTATCAACTAATTGAATGTTCACACATACGTGGGGTTGTTAACACATTAACAAGTATGCATCATATGCATAGCACCCAACTTCACCTCCCTTTACATCGACCTTGGAGAGAGTCCAACAAGCCGATGCTCCAGGTTAAAGCCAACCCATTAATCGAGACATAGTTTTAATATGGTTAGAGCGCATTCAACCAATTAGCCCAGCTTGGAGAGAGTCCAACAACCAAAGCTAACGATTGACCTCTGACTCTTACCATATTAGTATTAAACTATTCCATGGTTTGAACATATTCAGGTTCGAGCCAGGCTTGGAGAGAGTCCAACAACCCAAACAAGAAACAGAACTCTGGTTCTAACCATATTAATGGAAGGTGTAGGCTTTAATATTGATTAAGGGTTTTTATGTCTCATCCTCTTTGCATGTAAATAACTATTATCTACATGGCATGGCATACATGACAAATATCTACATGTCACGACACGCATGGCATAATGTTATGCATCTAATGCAATTACATGGCATACAATTATGTCATGTATATAATTTCCTTATATGTCATAACTATTTATGGAAATAAAATATGTTTAAGATTTGATTCTCCAAATCAAATCATAATTAAATTAGGAAATAAATTTCCAAATCTAATCACATATTTTATTCATGGAATTATTTGATTAAGGAAAATCTATTTAGGAAACCAATTTCCTAAATCATTAAAACTACTTATGGAAATAAAATATTTTAAGATTTGATTTCCCAAATCAAATCATGATTAAATTAGGAAACAAATTTCCAGAATCTAATCAAATATTTTATTTATGGAAAATATCAATTTCCATAAATACTTCCAACTTTCCAAAAGTGGAAGATTTCCATAAATACTTCTAGACTTTCCAAAATTGAAAAATTTCCATAAATACTTCTAAATTTCCAAAATTTAGAAAATTTCCAGAAATACATTATGACTATCGCAAAACCATTTTACGATTATGTCGAAACACAACCTGGGCTCTGATACCACTGTTGGGTTTCCGGCACCGCGGCATGTGTGTGTTCGATCATGTTTCGTAAACATGAGCACAGCGGAAGCAATTAAAATTAATAAATCTATATTTATTACAACACACACAACACACGCATGCTATTACAACAAGTGTAGACATAACCGTAAATTAAAATTTGCAATAAAAGAAATTATCTACGTTATACCTGTCGTATGACGTGTAGCGGGAACGACATCAACCGGAACGATCCTCGTAAGAATCGTCTCTATCCGTATCCACGCCGAGCTCCTCGGGATGACTTCGCTAAGTCACGAGCTTCGTCTTCGTACGGGTTACCAGCCTCGTGTTGAAGACGACGTGATCGAGAGATGATCACGATCCGAATCCAAATTCGGATTCTAAAACGAGTTCTCAAAACTCGCTTCTCCGGAGAGGTATTCGTCAACCAATTGACGAATCCTTCGTCCTCCACCTCAGAGGATTACCGGAGATCAAATCCCCGGTAAGTTAGCCACTGTCGGAGCACTAACCGTCATCCAAACGACGCTCCGACAACAAAGAAACAAGCTGTCCAGAAAAACTGGACAGCTTTTTGTGGAGGAATAGAGGCCGGCCAAGGAGAGATGGAAGCTCACCTTATCACCGAACTTAGAGGAGATCACCGGAGGGTCGCCGGAGGTTCACCGGCTGAAGCTTGGTCGCCGGCAACAAGTTGGACGGCTGCACAAAAGCTGGGCGGCGGCACCTTAGGGTTGGGCGCCGAAAACTCCAAGGAGGTGGGCGGCAACTAGGTTGGCCGGCCAAAACTTGATTAGGGCTTTGGATTAGGGTTTAAGCCCTATTTTATAGAGAACTAATTCTATTAATGGTTAATGGATCATATCCATAAAGCCCGTTAACCCGCTCCATTAAGATAAGTTAAAATAAACCAAACCATGATGGTTTATTTTAAGTTAAAACGAACTGAACCAACTTTTGGTTCATTCGTTTAAAATAAACCAAACCCTTTGGTTTATTCTCATCCATTGGATTAGAACCAAACCATTTTGGTCCATCCATTATGTATTCATAAGACACGGCCCATCCACGCTTCCATTGCGACTGAAACAATTTCATGCTCGCTTTATGTTTGGTCCAACCAAACATAGTTTCTCTCGGTCTGAGAATCCCATTCTCAAGCTCGTTTTAAATCCTTTGGATTACACTCGTTGTGCGTGTGACCAAATAGGTTCTCGGTTTATGTTGGCCGTCTATAATTAACCATTAATTATAGAATGATCATGAGTGGCACCTAGTAGTACATCATGATCCCCAATTAACCGAAAAGATCAACGGTTGATCCGTAACTATTTCAAAACCCTTCAAGAGCTCGAATGAATCGTGCCCCATTCCTTCACTCATCTTATACCCACTTGGTGGACATGGTCTATTGTGTCACCCCTCACTAGGTCGACTACGCCACACCTAGCCCAAGTATCATTTCCTCGTCCTCACGGATTCTAGTTACTCCACATGTATCGAAGAGTACCTTACTCTAAACATGTAATGCTTTGGCCAAAGACTTTAGTAACAATCCGACGAGAGGCCATGGGTATACATCTCCTCGCAAGGAGTGGTGAATCCTTTATAGGCTATTCAAACACCTTCGATCACTTCGACTTATACCCAATCATCCCGGGTCCACATCTCCTCAGAGATGTTTGCTTAAGATGTCAAAGCATAAGTCTCCATGATCAAGATGACTTGAATACCGCAAGTCAAAGGAACATCGCACTTAAGCCACAGTAAGAACTCCATTGACATATCTATATATGCAGAGAACCATATGAAGTCTTACGGTTGGTCACTCCAATGAACTAGTTACCATAACTAGCATCCACGATTAACTCCGGACATCACTATGTCTCCAGCCAGTGAGAATTAGCTGTTTGGATACACCAAGGAGTATACCTCGTGCTAGTCTCGACAGAATTGATGGTGTCCAAATCCATCAATTCATCGACTAGGGATAATTCCGATACATCACAATTACACATGTAGAGATACTCACTAGTTGTGATCCAATCACAAATTCTCTCATGCCGTGAATCGTATCGTGGACATTCAGTAAATGAGTTTAAGATCCAATCAAATACATAAAACATGTATACTCAAATAGTGAATCTTCATTTATCATATAAATGGTTCATACATAAGGCGATTGCCTTAGGACATCTCTCATATATTACTAACAAGGTTCATTAAACACAAAAGTGATACCCTAGATCAATTAATCAACCTATTTAAGTTAATAGAAAATCAACAAAGCATTAAAATCAAAAGACTTAGGACTAATCATGGTGGTGAATTCGAAAACCATAGGTTTACAGAATTCTGTAACCTAAATGGATACCACCATGAGTTCTCTTGCCCTAGAACTCCACAACAAAATGGCCTAGTAGAATGCAAAAATAGAACCCTACAAGAAGCCGCTAGGAAAATGTTAAATGAGTATAACCTACCCGATAGGTTTTGGGTGGAAGCCGTGAGTACAACATGCTATGTCCAAAATAGAATCCTTATGGTAAAGAGGCACCTTAAGACCTCATACGAGATTTATCACGATAAAATACCTAACATCAAGTACTTTAGGGTATTTGGATGTAAGGTACATATCCTAAACACTAAAGATTACCTAGGGAAATTTACATCCAAAACCACGACCGGAATCTTTCTAGGATAATCGACTACAAGAAGAGCTTATAGAGTATATAACCACGACACCCTTAGAGTCGAGGAGACTATCAATGTAGTATTTGATGAAGGACACGAACCTACAAAACCCCCGGCAACCCCAATTAGTGAGCCGACTCATACTAGACCTAACTCTGATCCGGAGATCAGGTCTAGTGTTAATCCTAACCTAAGTCAACCAAGTCACTCTATCGACCAAGTGATAGATGAGTCCAACCAAACTAGAACTCAAACAAGCCATCCTATGGATCAAGTTGTAGACTCAAACCCAAATCCAACTAGGACCCAAACGAATCATCCTATCGACCAAGTGATAGGTGATCCAAGTCTAGGAGTTCGAACTAGAGCCTCATACAGAAACCTTAGTCAAATATCTTTGATTTCTAAAATTGAACCCAAAACTATTGACCAAGCTCTTCTTGATCCCGATTGGATTATTGCAATGCAAGAAGAGTCAATTCACTTGGAATGAAGTATGGGAATTAGTACCACCACCTAAAGATAAAATAATCATTGGAACAAGGTGGGTGTTTAGAAATAAAGCTAGACTAGTTGCTAAAGGGTTTAGTCAAGTCGAAGGTTTAGATTACGACGAGACCTATGCCCCAGTAGCTAGATTAGAGTCCATTCGAATGCTATTAGCATATGCAGCACATTGAGGATTTAAATTGTTTCAAATGGATGTGAAATCTGCATTCTTAAATGGATACATTAAAGAAGAAGTTTATGTTAGTCAACCCCCCGGTTTCGAAAGTTTAGACAAACCCAATCATGTCCTTAGGTTAAAGAAAGCTCTTTATGGACTTAAACAAGCTCTGCGAGCTTGGTACGTGAGACTTTCGATTTATCTTAAGTCCAAAGGCTTTAACCAAGGTGTAGTTGACCCAACCCTTTTCGTAAAAACCTTAGGTAAAGACATATTCATAGCCCAAATCTACGTAGATGATATTATTTTCTGAACCACCAACTCAATCCTACTAAATGAGTTCATTTCACTTATGGAAAGTGAATTTGAAATGAATTTAGTAGGTGAGTTAAGCTTCTTTTTAGGTCTACAAATTAAACAAACAAAAGATGGAATATACCTACATCAACGCAAATATACTAGGGAATTAATTAAACGCTTTGGAATGCAAGATGCTAAAATTATTAATACCCCAATGGCAACAAATCTTAATATAGAAGAAGATGTAATCGGAAACCAAATTGATTTAAAATACTATAGAAGCGTAATAGGGAGTCTCCTTTACTTAACTGCAAGCTGACCTGATATCTTATTTGCAGTAAGTATGTGCGCCAGGTTTCAAACCTGTGCCAAGGAGTCTCACCTAACTCTAGTCAAGCGTATCCTTAGATATCTAAAGGGTACACTTAATGTCGGTATTTGGTATCCTAGATCTACCGAGTTCGAACTAATTGGCTACTCCGATTCGGACTATGCCGGTAGTAAGCTCGATAGAAAGAGTATGAGTGGTTGTTGTCAACTTCTCAGCTTGAGTCTAGTGAGTTGGTGCAGTAGGAAGCAACACTGTGTTGCCTTATCTACCACCGAAGTCGAATACATCGCGATGGGTGAGTGTGTCACTCAGCTTCTTTGGATGAAGCACACTCTCCGCGATTTCAAGTTAGACTTTATGAACACAAAACTTCACGTAGATAACATTAGTTCAATTAATCTTACTAAGAATCCAATATGTCACTCTAGGACCAAACATATAGAGGTCAAACACCATTTCATTCGAGAACATGTGGCCAACGGAGCCATACAACTCGAATACGTCGAATCAAAGTTTAACTTAGCAGACCTATTTACTAAACCCCTACCCGAAGCCGAATTTAGTCTATTAAAACGAAAATTGGGCATGTGCGTAGTAGAATAGGAACTTGCAAATTATATTTTCTTACTACTATTTCTTAAATTTTCATTTTTATGGAACTAGCATAGGACATACCTTAGATATCATGTACCTATAGATTTAAGGAGCCAATACATCTCACAACACATAGGACTAATGTGTTTGTGTACTTAGCCACGTAGATGGGCGTGAGATGTTAGGACCTTACTCCTGATTCCAGATGTAGAGCTAGTGCATCGCTATGAATCACGGAGTATAATCATACATACTAACTGACTCTAACCAGGACTGGTTGATCTTTCATATCAATCAAGCCAAATATGATTCAAACATTTTATAGATGAACTTATTTTCAGTATATTATTTTCAAAATAATGTGGAACATGCTTGGACTTTATATTTAACACTTATTTTTGTTTTCCACACACACCCTCACTCTTTTCGATATATGGCAAAAGGGGGAGAAAAAGGCCAAAGTTAAGGGGTCAAATTTTTTTTTATAACTTAACTCTTACTTTATATTTAAACCAAAAGTTAACTTTAAGTTTTGAAAACTTATTAAGACCAAATTAAGATAATTCTTAACTTAAACTTATTTGTGCCATCAACGTTTTACTCATTTTTAATGTTTTACTTAAGGGGGAGAAAGGGACAAGTTAAGAAGAACTCTTAACTTAAACGTTTTACTAAGGCCAACTTTAAGTAATGTAAAGAAACCCTCAAAGGGGGAGGATTAAGGTCTTTCCTCAAGACTCACCCTCGGTCAAGGGGGAGGTTTCCTCAAGGGGGAATGCTTGAAGAAAATCCTTACTACTCCAACTTAATCTTCTTTATTTTTTTGTTGTTTGTTTCTAATACACATTATTCTTCATGCTTGCTATTTACTTAACTTTGTATGTGGGTTTGCCATAAATCAAAAAGGGGGAGATTGTTGGTGCAGTAGGCACCTAAGTCGAACCTGAGTTTTGATTATAACAAACGATACAAAGTTAAACTTATGTCGTTATCTCACGAGGTGAATCACGTGTGCAGAAGATTGCTAAAGCTGGAGCTGAAGGCTAGCGACACCCGGAGGAAGCCGGGTGTTCGGGCGACACTCGAGTGACTTCGGAGGGAGCCGAAGGAATCAAGTGGAAGGCCGGAAGCAAAAGCGACATGGTAAGTATCGAGGTAAGCTCGTGTGTGCGAGCGTAAGTGAGGTTGTATCCTCCTTATGGGGATGGTCTTAAGTGTAGATACGACCAAAGACATCCCATCGATGGTCTAGGTCGAGATCGGACGGTCGAAGGTCGTCGAAATAATGTTTTCTTTGAGCTAACTTTGCCTTGCAGCTAGCATCAGTCGACTGCCAGCTTGGAGGACTCGACTGCCCTTCATCGATCGTATCTCTCGGCCTCGGTGATGCTACCATCGATCGTGATGATGGCCATCGATCGGATGGTCAATGATCAGCTTCGAGGAGTCAAGGCTTATCACCCCATTTTAAGGAGGTTTTGTGTCCATTTGTGATTGGTTGAAGACCCATTCGATGAGGGGCTCAAAGGCTATAAAAGGAGGGCTTGTCTTAGGGTTTTTCATCAATTAAAAAGGCTTCCAAGTACTTCCGATATGCTCCGACTCTCCGACATCCCTACGACGAAGCGCTGCCGAGACGACGACTAGAGCTTCAACCTCCAACCTTTGAAGTCGTCGGTAACAAAAGTTTAAATTGTATTTCAGTTTATTTTTTAGTAAAGCTTTCATTATAACGAGGAGAGGGGGAGTGTCCCTCTACCTCGAGCTTTTGTCATTTTGTGTATCCGTCTAACTCCTACCTCCAACGACGAGGAGTTCTTTAGTAGTTTGCCCTCCATACGTGGTCATGGACCACTAGGGCCTTGGAATAGTAGCTTTCGGCTACGAGCCAAGTAAAATCCTTGTGTCTATTGTCACGCTTGTTTTGTTTTTATCTTCCGCTGTGTCTACTCGCATGTTAACGAACGATTTTGAACGAAAAATTTCTATCGTTATTCACCCCCCCCCCCCTCTAGCGATCCACTCGATCCAACAGAGTTGAGTTTCTTCTTAGGTCTACAAATTAAACAAACTAAAG
Source organism: Wurfbainia villosa (assembly GCA_025175895.1). Taxonomy (NCBI): domain Eukaryota; kingdom Viridiplantae; phylum Streptophyta; class Magnoliopsida; order Zingiberales; family Zingiberaceae; genus Wurfbainia; species Wurfbainia villosa. The sequence goes on from CM045997.1 coordinate 36,351,316, forward strand.
ATGGAATATACTTACACCAACGCAAATATACTAGGGAATTAATTAAACGCTTTGGAATGCAAGACGCTGAATTTATTAATACCCCAATGGCAACAAATGTAAATATAGGAGAAGATGTAACCGGAAATTCAATTGACTTAAAATACTATAGGAGAATGATAGGGAGTCTCCTTTACTTAACTGCGAGCCGACTTGATATCTTATTTGCAGTAAGTATGAGTTCAAGGTTCCAAACTTATGCCAAGGAATCTCACCTAACTCTAGTTAAGCGTATTCTTAGATATCGAAAGGGTACACTTAATGTCGGTATTTGGTACCCTAGATCTACCGAGTTTGAACTAATCGACTACTCCGACTCGGACTATGCCGATAGTAAGCTCGATAGAAAGAGTATGAGTGGTTGTTGTCAACTTCTCGGCTCGAGTCTAGTGAGTTGGTGCAGTAGGAAGCAACACTGTGTTGTCTTTTCTACCACTGAAGCCGAATACATCGCGATGGGTGAGTGTGTCACTCAGCTTCTTTGGATGAAGCACACTCTCCGAGATTTTAAGTTAGACTTTACAAACACTAAAATTCACGTAGATAACATTAGCTCAATTAACCTAACTAAAAATCCAATATATCACTCTAGGACCAAACATATAGAGGTCAAACACCATTTCATTCAAGAACATGTGGCCAACGAAGCCATACAACTCGAATACGTCGAATCTAAGTCCAACTTGGCAGATCTATTTACTAAACCCCTACCCGAAGTCGAATTCAATCTATTAAGACGAAAATTGGGCATGTGCGTGTAGAGTAGGAATTTACAAATTATATTTTCTTATTACTATCTTTTGCTTTTCATGCTCATGGAACTAGCTTAGGAAATACATTAGATATCATGCACCTATAGATTTAAGGAGCTAATACATCTCACAACACATAGGACTAATGTTTTTGTGTACTTAGTCACGTAGATAGGCGTGAGATGTTAGGACCTTACTCCTGGTTCTAGATGTAGAGCTAGTGCATTACCATGAACCACAGAGTATAATCATATATATTAACCGACTCTGACCAGGACTTGTTGATCTTTCATATCAATCAAGTCAAATGAGAGTTGAACATTTTATTGACGAGCTTATTTTTAGTATATTATTTTCAAATAATATGGAACATGATTGGACTTGGAACTTAAAACTTATATTTCTTTCAAAACCCCCACTCTTTCCAATATATGTCAAAAGGGGGAGAAAAAGGCCAAAGTCAAGGGATCAATATTTTTTTTTGATAACTTAACTTAGTACTCCATACTTATTCTCATGGTCAAAAGTTAAGTAAATCTTTACTTAACTTAAATTTTTTGCAAATTTACTTAACCTTAATTTTAGTTAACAAAAGGGACATAAAGGCCAAGTTAAGAAAATTCTTAACTTAAACTTATTTTTAATACTAAGGCCAAGTTAAGTAATTGTTAATTACTTAAACTCTTCCTAAATAGCAAACATCAAGGGGGAGGATTAAGATCTTATTTCAAGAACTCACCCTCGGTCAAGGGGGAGGTTTCATCAAGGGGGAGTACTTGGAAGAAAGTCTCTACTACTCCTACTTAATCTTTGATTCTTCATATTCTTCATATTATTTCCTTAACTTTATATGAGTTTTCCATTGATCAAAAAGGGGAAGATTGTTGGTGCAGTGGGCACCTAAGTCGAACCCGAGTTTTGATTTTAGCAAACGATACAAAGTTAAGCTCATATCGTTATCTCACGAGCTGAATCGAGTGTGCAGAAATGTCATGCCCGCTCATTTCGGACCCAGAATCCGGGAGGGGCGGCGCGTGACGCGACCGTACATACATACATTACATACAGCGGAAGACTTTATACATACTTCTTAACTCTTACAGCGGAAGACTTTAGACCTATATATTTTTTTTTCTTCTTTAAAACATAAACATGCATTGACATATATATATATATATATATATATATATATATATATATATACGTATATATATTTCTTCTTCTTAACATAGGGCATGTATCATAACATGTGTAGATACTTCTTCTTTACTTCTTCTTATTAACATGGAGCATGCATCATAACGTATATAGATACCTAGTGCTTAGTTCAGGTTCATAACCATCGTCGTCATACGGAGACATAAGTAAGGACATCTATAAACATCATCATCATAGGTAAACATATATATATAAACCTAACGGATCTTCTCCACCATGCCACTGCCACACACATTTGGCCCCTCCTGCTGCTCCCTTTAGTTTATCCATCCCTTACCCTTATCTGCAGTACGAGGGAAAGATAAACTATAAGCACATAGGCTTAGTAAGATCCAGTCCTACTCACAAAAACCATATATCGACATTAATCATATCATGTACCATTCATAACATATAAGCATGTAACATTCATAACATATAAGCCACATAACATGTAACATACATGGCGTAATCAGCTTAACATGTAGCATAAATAACGTGAGTAAACATAACATGTCTCATCCATAGCATGGTAGCATAACATGTATCATCTATAACCTAGCATCATATCTTGTACATTTAGGACTTACTTAAACATAACATATAACATACGTAACATAGCAAATCAACATAACATAAACATATAGGTATGACCTATCAAACATAACATACATCATATGTAACATAGTGACATAACATGGCATATCAAACGTAACATGCATCATATGTAGCATAGTGACATAAACATGGCATATCAAACATAACATACTTCATATGTAACATAGTGACATAAACATGGCATATCAAACATAACATGCATCATATGTAGCATAGTGACATAAACATGGCATATCAAACATAACATACTTCATATGTAACATAGTGACATAAACATGGCATATCAAACATAACATACTTCATATGTAACATAGTGACATAAACATGGCATATCAAACATAACATGCATCATTTGTAGCATAGTGACATAAACATGGCATATCAAACATAGCATGTAACATAACAATCTAATCGTAACAATGCGGGGATGCTTTTGAAAACATATATTATAGGTACGTAAATATAATCTCAACATATTTGGGCCCGGCATTGTACCACTTCATTATCATAGTGCGCATCCCTAAATAGGCCCGAGGTAGCAAGTCTCGAACCTAATAGGTTACTAGGCCCGATGTTAGTCCGTCGACCTAGGGCAATCGTCATAGCATAGAAGCCCATCCTAGGCCCGAGTCTTACTCCATCGACCTAAGGCATCTTGGAGCCCATCCCGTACTAGGCCCGAGTCTTATTCCATCGACCTAGGGGCAATTATAAATAGAAGCCCATCCTAGGCCCGAGTCTTATTCCATCGACCTAGGGCATCTTAGGAGCCCATCCCTTCTTGGACCCTGTTAGGGTCTTGGTACAAGCCATGCAGAAGGTAAAATACTTATATGCTTATTTTATAACATAGCTTATTTCATTTTGCAAACATAGCATACTTCATTTCATAACACATCATGCTTCCCTTCATGGACATATCATCTTTCATTTCGTAAACATGCCATTCTTCATTTCATAACATATCATTCTTCATTTCATCATCATGTCATATTCATGTCGTGAACATATCATTTTGTTTCATTTCATAATCTTATCTTCTTCCATTTCATAACATATTTTAAATATCGCATACACATAGACATGGCAAAAAGGCATGGCATCAAAAGTAAGTAAACACTAACCTAAGGCAGGTTATCTTCATCTAGCATGATTTAATATCACAAGTCAACATGAATTCACCCAACATAAAACACATGTTAACCTATTCATTTAACTTAACAACAACTTCATATGCACATAAGACTTATATTAAAACTTCATCTAATCCCCAAAATGCATGATGGCCGAATGGTCCATAGGGTTTTCTAGGGTTATCTTTTAACCTAATTCATTTTAACATAACTACAACTTCATTTGCATATAGAACATGAATTAGACTTCATTTAATCACCCAAAATTCATGGTGGCCGAATAGTCCATAGGGTATTCTAGGGTTATCTTTTAACCTAATTCATTTTAACATAACTACAACATCATTTGCATATAGAACATGAATTAGACTTCATTTAATCACCCAAAATTCATGGTGGCCGAATAGTCCATAGGGTATTCTAGGGTTATCTTTTAACCTAATTCATTTTAACATAACTACAACTTCATTTGCATATAAAACATGGGTTAAACTTCATGGAGTCATCAAGATAGAGAGGTGGCCGAATGGTCCAAGTAGGTTTTTAGGGCTAGTCTTTTAACCTAATTCAATTAACATACTAACAACTTCATATGCATATAAAACATGGGTTAAACTTCATGGAGTCATCAAGATAGAGAGGTGGCCGAATGGTCCAAGTAGGTTTTTAGGGTTAGCTTTTGTCCTAATCCATCTTAAATCCTAACATCATCATATAGTTACAAAAACATGGCATAGAGCTTCATTAAAACCCTAAAATCATGGCATGGCCGAATAGGCTTTAGGGGCTGTTAGGGTTAACCTTTAACCTAATTCATTTTAAATCCTAGCTTCATCATATAGTTCCCAAAAAAACATAGCATGTAACTCATTGAAACCTAGAATCATGGCATGGCCGAATAGGCTCTAGGGGCTATTAGGGTTAGCTTTTAACCTAATCCCTTTTTCCATGTTAACATCATCATCTACCTCCTAAACATAGGATACAACTTCATTGATAAACTAAAACATAGCTTGGTTAGATATAACATATAGATTTCTTTTACAAACATCAATCGAAGCTACTCGTATGCAGGTGAGGGATACTTACATCCTTCGCTTTGCTTTGGGTGGGGAAGATAACCTAAAGAACCAACCTAGCCTTTGCTTTCTTGCTTGGATGAGGTTCGGCCAAAAGAGGGAAATGGAGAGGGAGAGGCTCTAGGTTTCGGTGAGAAGGAGAAGAAGAGAGGAAGTGGTCAATTAGAACCTTCCCTCTTCTTTATAAAGGGAGGAAGAGAAGTTTCTCTTCTCTTCTTCCATGCCTCTTCATTTACCTTTATCACACTTATCTATAATCCCCCCCCCCTTCCTCTAATGATAATATCCTATTGGGCTTCTGGTTAGTGGGTACATCTATAGGGCTTGGCTATCTCTAGAGGTTTGGGGTTCAATTCCTAGGCCTTGCACCCCTTTTTGGCTTATTTTCTTTTTTTTTTGAAAAGTCCCACCTAAGGCCCATGATCATCAAGCCAAAAATTCTTGTAAAATTGCTAGGAATTTTACGGGCGTTACAATCCTTCATACCTTTTAAAAGTTTCGTCCTCGAAACGTATAACAATTGTGGGTACTTCTGCTTCATGTCCTCCTCGCGTTCGCAGGTTGCTTCCTCGTACCGTTGATTCTGCCACAGGACCTTTACTAAGGGCACCTCTTTGTTCCTTAGCCTCTTGATTTCTCGGTCTAGTATTTGGATAGGCCGACTTTCAATACTCAGGTCCTCTTGAACTTGTACTGTTTGTGGCTCGATCACTTGGTCCGTACTGGAAATGCATTTCTTGAGCACAGAGACATGGAACACGTTGTGAATAGCCGACATCTCTTGAGGCAGCGCTAGCTTGTAAGCTACCTTGCCAATCCTCTACAATATCGGATACGATCCCACGTAGCGTGGACTCAGTTTACCCTTCCTTCCGAATCTCATCACTCCCTTCATAGGAGCCACTTTGAGGAATACTAGGTCCCCAACTTCGAATTCTAACGGTCTACGTCGCATATCCGCATAGCTCTTTTGTCGGCTCTGAGCAGTTTCAATTCTCTGGCGGATGTTCCGTATAGCTCGGGTGGTGTCGTCGATGAAATCCGTCTGGAGTCCCATCCTCTTCTTTTCACCACCCTCATACCAGCATATGGGAGATCTACATTTCCTCCCGTATAGAGCCTCGTAGGGTGCCATTCCAATAGTAGCTTGGTAGCTATTATTGTAGGCGAATTCTGCCAAACATAAGTATCGACACCAGCTACCTTTGAAATCCAGGGCGCAGGCTCGTAACATATCCTCCAGTACTTGATTTACTCTTTCGGTCTGTCCATCCGTCTGGGGATGGAAGGCAGTACTGAACAATAGCTTCGTGCCTAAGGCCTTCTGAACGCATTCCCAGAAATGGGAAATAAAGCGACCATCTCTGTCAGAAATGATGGTCTTAGGAATTCCATGTAGTCTGATAATTTCCCTAGCATATAACTGAGCCAGTTGCTCCGTCGAATAGGTCATCTTGATTGCTAAGAAATGGGCGGACTTCGTCAATCTGTCCACAATTACCCATATAACATCATAACCGTTTATCGTCTTGGGCAATCCTGAGATGAAATCCATAGAAATGTCCTCCCATTTCCATTCTGGAATCTGGATCGGCAGCAGTGTTCCTCCAGGTCTCTGGTGTTCTGCCTTAACCCTCTGGCAGGTCACGCAGGTACTGACATACTGAGCCATATCTCTTTTCATTCCGAACCACCAGAAATTTCGTTTCAGGTCTTGGTACATCTTGGTGGTTCCAGGATGCATCGCATAAGGAGTTCTGTGAGCTTCCTCAAATATCTCCTTCCGCAATTCTGGATCGTCATGAATACATAAGCGATCCCTGAGGTAGAGTACTCCACTATCAGAGATCCGAAACCCGTCGTCCTTTCCTTCTAAGACCTCTTGCTTGATCCTCTGAAGGCTTGGGTCACGGGCTTGCTTTTCCAGTATATCATCGAACAGCGTCGGTGTTATCGTCATGGTCGAGAGCTGTCCGGAGATTATTTCAACCCCGTAATACATAATCTCTCTTTCTAAGGGCCGAGATAACACTGATAGAGGCATCAAGGTGGCGTAGGACTTCCTGCTGAGTGCATCAGCCACCTTGTTAGCTTTCCCCGGATGGTAGAGAATCTCGCAGTCATAATCCTTGATGAGTTCGAGCCATCTGCGCTGTCTTATGTTCAGGTCCTTCTGTGTGAAGAAATATTTCAGACTCTGGTGGTCTGTATAGATCCTACACTGAGCTCCATAGAGATAATGCCTCCATGTTTTGAGAGCAAAGACCACGGCCGCTAGCTCTAAATCGTGGGTGGGATAATTCCTTTCGTGTTCCTTGAGTTGCCTAGAGGCGTAGGCAATGACCTTGCCATTCTGCATAAGTACAGCTTCGAGTCCCAACTTGGAAGCGTCACTGTACATGTCGAAGCCTTCATTACTGTCCGGAAGAGCAAGGATTGGAGCGCTGGTCAGTCTCCTTTTTAATTCTGTGAAACTCCTCTCGCAGGCGTTCGTCCACTCATATTTCTTGTTCTTTCTGGTGAGGACTGTCATAGGGGCGGCAATCCTGGAGAAGTTCTCTACAAACTTAGGTAGTAACACTAGCCCAAGAAAGCTTACGATTTTCTTTGGCATTCTTTGGTCGGTTCTAGTTACTCACTTCAATCTTTATTGGGTCTACCATCACTCCGTGCTTGGATATCACGTGACCCAAAATGATACTTGTTCGAACTCGCATTTGGAGAACTTTGCGAATAGTTGTTTTTCCCGAAGAATCTGCAATACCACATTCAGGTGTTCTGCATGCTCCTCGGGGGTTCTCGAATATATTAGTATGTCGTCTATGAAGACGATCACAAACTTGTCGAGGAATGCCGAGAATACCCGATTCATCAAATCCATGAACAGGGCAGGTGCATTCGTCACTCCGAAGGGCATAACTACGAACTCGTAATGCCCATACCTTGTCCGGAAGGCCGTCTTTGGTATATCATCTGGTTTTACTTTTACTTGATGATAGCCGGACCTCAGGTCAATCTTAGAGAAGACGGCGACACCTTTTAGTTGGTCGAACAGGTCATCAATCCGCGGTAAAGGATACCGGTTCTTGATCGTCACATTGTTCAGCGCTCGGTAGTCTATGCACATTCGCATAGACCCATCTTTCTTCTTCACCAACAGCACTGGAGCTCCCCATGGAGAGCGACTTGGGCAAATAAGTCCCTTGTCGAGTAACTCCTGTAGCTGTCCCTGAAGTTCCTTTAATTCAGCCGGTGCCATACGGTAAGGTGCTTTAGAGATCGGGTTAGTACCAGGAATCAACTCGATCTCAAATTCAACTTCTCTATCTGGGGCTAACCCTGGTAGTTCATCTGGGAATACCTCTGGGTAGTTGCATACAACTCTGACATTCTCTAGCTTCTGGTCCTCATCTTGACCTGTATCAACTACGTGTGCCAGAAACCCAGTGCACCCACTGTCTAACATCTTACGTGCTTGTAGGGCTGATAAAATCTTATTGACTCTTCTCCTCAGTTCTCCGATAAATTCGAACTTAGGCTCCGCCTCCGGCTGGAATACCACTTTCCTTTTTCGGCACTCGATCGAAGCACCGTACTTTCTTAGGAAATTCATGCCCAATATAATGTCATAATCCTGCATGTCGAGCACTATCAGATCGCAGTAGAGTTCTCTGTCTGCAATTCTGATGGGTGCATTACTTCTCCCGAGGGTAGAGTGGTTAAGAACTTGTGATCTAGAGCTTGTGGTGGTATGTCTATCTTTCCAGTAAAGTGTGTAGAAACAAACGAATGTGTTGCCCCAGTATCAAATAATGCAGTAGCATGCTGACAGAAAATAAATATCTGACCTGTGACAACTGTAGAGGCATTTGCCACATCTTCTTGGGTGAGAGAGAATACCCTAGCATCTGTCATAGCTGGTGGGGCTTCTAGTCTCCCTTGGTGGATTGGGGTTCCTTCGATTGCGGCCTGCATCTGATGTAACTGTGGAGGAGCACTCCTGGGCTGGGCATACGGCTGAGGAGGTGCCTGAACCTGGATAGGACAGTCCTTGATTCTATGCCCTGTCCGTCCACAGTTGTAACATCGATTTGTGCCTTGGTAGCATACTCCAGGATGTATCTTCCCGCAGGTAGCACACAGAGGGATCCTGGGCTGCTTGCTCGCTGGACCTCCTTTAGGATTCTCCCATTGTCTTCTCTTGCCAGTGGGGTTCCCTTTCCAAGCACTCTGGTTCCTCTGACCTCCTGACTGGGCCTGACCCCTGCCTTCACTCAGTGCTTTCTTTTGCTGACTAATGTTGTTCAGGTAATGCTCGGTAATTAAGGCACTACTGAACAGCTCCTCTGCGGTCTGCGGTCTATGAACTCCGCCGGCCACATTCAGAGCTATTTCTGGTCGGAGCATCTTCAGCATGAGTCTGACCCTTTCTCTTTCCGTGCTGACCAACTCTGGGCACAGACGTGCGAGTCGGTTGAATCTCTTCACGGCTTCGCTGACCGATAGGTCACCTTGCCGAACTCACGTAATGCTTGTTGGTCACCCTCATGTGGAAGAATTCTTCGAAGAACTCGTACTCGAAATCTGTCCATCTCATCTGATTTACTTGTCTCTTTGTTTTAACCCGTTCCCACCACATCCGAGCATCTCCCGAAAGGCAGAATGATGCACACTTAATCTTCTCGCATTCGGGCCAGTCCAGTAGCTCCACGATGCTTTCCACCGTCTTGAACCAGGCTTGGGCATCCCATGGTTCACCAGTACCAGAGAAATTTTCCGGCTTTAGTCTCTTCCACTGGATCAGGTAAGCTTCCTGTCGAACCATCAGGCCGGGGCCCATCGGTAAGCGATGGGTTTCCTCGCTGATTCATTAGGGTATTTATTACTTGTTGTTGTTCTGTAACTTGTCGTTGGAGTTCTGTGACTACGTGTGTAAGGTCATGCGGGGGTGCTAGCTCATCAGCTCTACTACTGCGTCTTCCAGACATGTTTATCTTCATATATTAAGGTAAAGCTAGTATAAGTTTTCGTTCGTTGTCCTACGCATAATTAGACTGAAGCTAGCATAAAGTTATTTTAAGCTTAAGGCATCATTCATGTTCTCATGCATAGTTTAAGCTTAAGGTATTTTATATCGTACAAGAACAAGCATAAGGGTATCATATATATATTTTCATGCATATTTAAGCTAGAAGCATTTCCTATCATACATGGAAAACAAATTCACAAAATTAGAGAAGACATAGAATTCTTACTTGGAGCGGCAGGATTTGGAGCTTGATGTGTGTGTAGTGGAAAGGCAGATCGACTCTGATACCAACCTGTCACGCCCGCCCTTTTCGGACCCAGAATCCGGGAGGGGCGGCGCGTGACGCGACCGTACATACATACATTACATACAGCGGAAGACTTTATACATACTTCTTAATTCTTACAGCGGAAGACTTTAGACCTATATATTTTTTTTTCTTCTTTAAAACATAAACATGCATTGACATATATATATATATATATATATATATATATATATATATATATATATACGTATATATATTTCTTCTTCTTAACATAGGGCATGTATCATAACATGTGTAGATACTTCTTCTTACTTCTTCTTTACTTCTTCTTATTAACATGGAGCATGCATCATAACGTATATAGATACCTAGTGCTTAGTTCAGGTTCATAACCATCGTCGTCATACGGAGACATAAGTAAGGACATCTATAAACATCATCATCATAGGTAAACATATATATATAAACCTAACAGATCTTCTCCACCATGCCACTGCCACACACATTTGGCCCCTCCTGCTGCTCCCTTTAGTTTATCCATCCCTTACCCTTATCTGTAGTACGAGGGAAAGATAAACTATAAGCACATAGGCTTAGTAAGATCCAGTCCTACTCACAAAAACCATATATCGACATTAATCATATCATGTACCATTCATAACATATAAGCATGTAACATTCATAACATATAAGCCACATAACATGTAACATACATGGCGTAATCAGCTTAACATGTAGCATAAATAACGTGAGTAAACATAACATGTCTCATCCATAGCATGGCAGCATAACATGTATCATCTATAACCTAGCATCATATCATGTACATTTAGGACTTACTTAAACATAACATATAACATACGTAACGTAGCAAATCAACATAACATAAACATATAGGTATGACCTATCAAACATAACATACATCATATGTAACATAGTGACATAACATGGCATATCAAACGTAACATGCATCATATGTAGCATAGTGACATAAACATGGCATATCAAACATAACATACTTCATATGTAACATAGTGACATAAACATGGCATATCAAACATAACATGCATCATATGTAGCATAGTGACATAAATATGGCATATCAAACATAACTTACTTCATATGTAACATAGTGACATAAACATGGCATATCAAACATAACATGAATCATATGTAGCATAGTGACATAAACATGGCATATCAAACATAGCATGTAACATAACAATCTAATCAGGTAACATATGCAGGATGCTTTTGAAAACATATATTATAGGTACGTAAATATAATCTCAACATATTTGGGCCCGGCATTGTACCACTTCATTATCATAGTGTGCATCCCTAAATAGGCCCGAGGTAGCAAGTCTCGAACCTAATAGGTTACTAGGCCCGATCTTAGTCCATCGACCTAGGGCAATCGTCATAGCGTAGAAGCCCATCCTAGGCCCGAGTCTTACTCCATCGACCTAAGGCATCTTGGAGCCCATCCCGTACTAGGCCCGAGTCTTATTCCATCGACCTAGGGGCAATTATATATAGAAGCCCATCCTAGGCCCGAGTCTTATTCCATCGACCTAGGGCATCTTAGGAGCCCATCCCTTCTTGGACCCTGTTAGGGTCTTGGTACAAGCCATGCAGAAGGTAAAATACTTATATGCTTATTTTATAACATAGCTTATTTCATTTTACAAACATAGCATACTTCATTTCATAACACATCATGCTTCCCTTCATGGACATATCATCTTTCATTTCATAAACATGCCATTCTTCATTTCATAACATATCATTCTTCATTTCATCATCATGTCATATTCATGTCGTGAACATATCATTTTGTTTCATTTCATAATCTTATCTTCTTCCATTTCATAACATATTTTAAATATCGCATACACATAGACATGGCAAAAAGGCATGGCATCAAAAGTAAGTAAACACTAACCTAAGGCATGTTATCTTCATCTAGCATGATTTAATATCACAAGTCAACATGAATTCACCCAACATAAAACACATGTTAACCTATTCATTTAACTTAACAACAACTTCATATGCACATAAGACTTATATTAAAACTTCATCTAATCCCCAAAATGCATGATGACCGAATGGTCCATAGGGTTTTCTAGGGTTATCTTTTAACCTAATTCATTTTAACATAACTACAACTTCATTTGCATATAGAACATGAATTATACTTCATTTAATCACCCAAAATTCATGGTGGCCGAATAGTCCATAGGGTATTCTAGGGTTATCTTTTAACCTAATTCATTTTAACATAACTACAACTTCATTTGCATATAGAACATGAATTAGACTTCATTTAATCACCCAAAATTCATGGTGGCCGAATAGTCCATAGGGTATTCTAGGGTTATCTTTTAACCTAATTCATTTTAACATAACTACAACTTCATTTGCATATAAAACATGGGTTAAACTTCATGGAGTCATCAAGATAGAGAGGTGGCCGAATGGTCCAAGTAGGTTTTTAGGGCTAGTCTTTTAACCTAATTCAATTAACATACTAACAACTTCATATGCATAAAAAACATGGGTTAAACTTCATGGAGTCATCAAGATAGAGAGGTGGCCGAATGGTCCAAGTAGGTTTTTAGGGTTAGCTTTTGTTCTAATCCATCTTAAATCCTAACATGATCATATAGTTACAAAAACATGGCATAGAGCTTCATTAAAACCCTAAAATCATGGCATGGCCGAATAGGCTTTAGGGGCTATTAGGGTTAACCTTTAACCTAATTCATTTTAAATCCTAGCTTCATCATATAGTTCCCAAAAAAACATAGCATGTAACTCATTGAAACCTAGAATCATGGCATGGCCGAATAGGCTCTAGGGGCTATTAGGGTTAGCTTTTAACCTAATCCCTTTTTCCATGTTAACATCATCATATACCTCCTAAACATAGCATACAACTTCATTGATAAACTAAAACATAGCTTGGTTAGATATAACATATAGATTTCTTTTACAAACATTAATTGAAGCTACTCGTATGCAGGTGAGGGATACTTACATCCTTCGCTTTGCTTTCGGTGGGGAAGATAACCTAAAGAACCAACCTAGCCTTTGCTTTCGGTGGGGAAGATAACCTAAAGAACCAACCTAGCCTTTGCTTTCTTGCTTGGATGAGGTTCGGCCAAAAGAGGGAAATGGAGAGGGAGAGGCTCTAGGTTTCGGTGAGAAGGAGAAGAAGAGAGGAAGTGGTCAATTAGAACCTTCCCTCTTCTTTATAAAGGGAGGAAGAGAAGTTTCTCTTCTCTTCTTCCATGCCTCTTCATTTACCTTTATCACACTTATCTATAATCCCCTCCCTTCCTCTAATGATAATATCCTATTGGGCTTCTGGTTAGTGGGTACATCTATAGGGCTTGGCTATCTCTAGAGGTTTGGGGTTCAATTCCTAGGCCTTGCACCCCTTTTTGGCTTATTTTCTTTTATTTTTGAAAAGGCCCACCTAAGGCCCATGATCATCAAGCCAAAAATTCTTGTAATATTGCTAGGAATTTTACGGGCGTTACAAGAAAAGTGCTAAAGCTGGAGCTGAAAGCTGGCATCACCCAGAGGAAGCCACGGTGGTCGGACGACACTCGAGTGACTTCAGAGGGAGCCGAAGGAATCGAGTGGAAGGCCAGAAGCAAGAGTTGCAAAGTAAGGATCCAGGTAAGCTCGTGTGTGTGAGCATAAGTGAGATCGTATCCTCCTTACGAGGATGGTCTTAAGCATAGATCCGACCAAAGACATCCCATGGATGGTCTAGGTCGAGATCGGATGGTCAGTGATCGTCGAAATAATGTTTTTGTTAAGCTAACTTGTGATTTCATCTAGCATCGATCAGCCACAAGAGCCACTCATTGCCTTAAATCGATCGTTGAGTGTTGCGACTCATTGGTCGCCATCAATCGATCGGTGATGATGGCCATCGATCGATGGTCAAGGATCACAAGCCTTATCACCTCATTTCAAGGAGCTTTGTGCCTAGTTTTGATTGGTTGAAGATTCATTCGATGAGGGGCTCAAAAGCTATAAAAGGAGGGCTTCTCTAAGGGTTTTTCATCAATTCTCTAAGCCTCCAAGTGCTTCCGATACACTACGACTCTCCGACATCTCTACGACGAAATGCTACAGACATGATGACTAGAGCTCAATCCTCTTCATCTATGAGTCGTCGATAAAAGTTTTTTTTTAGTTTCAATCTGTACTTAAGTTCCTTTTATCATGCTTTTATCGTAACGAGAAGAGGGGGAGTGTCTCTCTATCTTGGTTTTTTCGTGTTTTTGTATTTGATTAACTTCTACCTCCAACGAGGAGGAGTTCGTTAGTGATTTGCCCTCCGTGCGTGGTCAAGGACCACTAGAGCCTTCGAGTATTAGTAGTAGGCTATGAACCAAGTAAAAAACCCTCGTGTCTTCTTTACTTTTACATTGTTTTATTCTTTCCGCTGCGTAACTCAAGTATCGAAAATGAACGAAAGTTTTTATCGCTATTCACCCCCCCTCTAGCGACCCGCTCGATCCAACAACATTGATGTAGGGTCCCATTTCATTAGACACCTAGTGAAAATGGGCAAAGTGGAGAGGGGAGAAATTATTTTGAGGGGCATAATTACCCATATTTGCCATAGGATGGGGTACAACTACACAACACTAGATAGCATAGAGGGGAGCCCTAGGATTGACCTAGGAGTGTGTATGGAAATGAAGATGATAGTGAGAGGACACTCCCTATGATTTGTAAGGAAAAACTTATCATCCCTTAGGCTCTCTGACCTCGATCATACCACCATCACCAACAGCGCCAACTGGCGTTTGGACCTGATAGTGGAGTCCCCACCATATGAGGGTCCCTCCACTTCGGCACCCATCTCTCCCCCTATACATCAATATTTCTCGAGTCCACATGCTTATAGAAGGCCAACTAGTCCACACATAGAGACTGCACCTACACCACCATCTTTTTCTACTTTTGAGCAGGATGCAGGTACATTCGCCTAAGATTTCTCCGAGTTCCGATCGTTCCTCAATGACATATACGCCGAGCAACAAACACAGAGGTAGCTATGGGAGGAGCAGAGCATCTATACGCAGGTGAAGTTTCAAGACTTACGAGAAGACTTCCAGCAGGCCAAGGAGTTCTATGATAAAGCCCGTATCTATTTCCAGGAGGAGGCTTCCCATCGCCAGGAGGAGGCCATATATCGCTAGGAGGTTCGGCAGCATATTAGTGCCCAGCAGGAACAGTGGGCCCGGGAGGAGGAGCATAGATCATCCATTGCATCCACTAGCTCTCAGATCGACCACATGTACATGTGACATCAGCGATTGAGCACCAGGTTTTTCCAGCAGCTCGACATGCCGAGACTGCCTGACTTCCCACCTTGGCCGCCATATTAGAGGTATAGCTTCATACATGTTTGGGGGGAGACCCCAAGTTTTGATTTATTTTGTTTCTAGCAATAGTTTCTTTCTTGATACTTGAATTTTTAGTTTTAGTTTGCATTCATCTGTTCATGCATAGAGTGTTTAGTTTCTTTCAACACTTAGTTTTTGCTATCTTTAAGCTGCCTCAGTAGTATTTCTAAGATCTCTTTGCGAATTGTTTCCATAGGTAGCTTAACTTTATTTATCTCATGGTATTTTACTTTATATGCTCTAATGAATGTTCTAGACTTGCACTGGTTAGCTTTTATTTTTACACTTACACTTGATGAATATTCTAAAAGGAAGAATCTAGTACATACATAGTTATGATTCATCCTAGTAGTCTAGTACTTTAGAATCCATAAGTGACTATAGGTTTAGCACTTTAGTTACTAGAGATGCTCGGATTATGTAAGCCCATTCGGAAAAATCAAAATCCCTGTGAGCAGGAGAAGAGCAAAAGTTCTAATAAAAAAAAATTATGAGGGATAAAATAAATAATTGTCGTGGGTGGAAATGGCTAGGTGCCCCTTTGAGACTGAGTTAGGTTACTAGGAAAACACCTACTAATTTCTCTTAATACCGAGAACACCTTTGAGACTTTGTGCTTGATCTAGGGAATAACCCTCACTTTGGGCAGGTAAGTGCCTAAGAGCCGAAGACCTTAGGAAAGTTATAAGATGATGACTTAACTTACTGTGGAACGAGTATCCCTTAAGAAGATTCGCTTAACACATGGACGAGAAGCTAACTTAGTGAATTTTTAGAACATATCTATTTTTCTTTTATTGAAAATACCACTTGATAAATCTAGTTGACATGATAAGTATGAAACAATGCTTTTTAAAATTTTATGGCACTGAGGTTTGCTTGAGGACAAGCAAAGATTTAAGTCTGGGGGAATTGATGTGAGCAAAACATATAAGATTTTAGGAGTAGTTTTCACTCACATCTCGCTGCATTTTATACTTGTTTCATGCATATCATACTTTATTTTGCATGCATTTCCTATTTTCTAGTTTAGAGATCTGGTCTTTGTGCTTTTGTGTGCATGACAGTATTTTACGGTATAAACGACACACTTTTGGAGCAAAAGGAAGGCATTTAGCAAGCGGAACAAAGGGAGGCACGACCCAACCGTGTGAAATAGCACGACCATGCTCCACTAGCCTAACGCCACACATGGACTGGCCATGTGGATCCACACAGTTGTATGGCACTGGCATTTTTCGGTACAACTAGGTTTTTTTCATGGATTCGGGCAGCACCGTGTTAGAGATATATGAGAGGTGGACTAAGGAAATCACCTTATGGTCGAACCATATATTTGATAAATGAATATTCACTATTTGAGTATACATATTTTCTTGTATTTGATTGGATTTTAAACTCATTTACTGGATGCCCACAATACGATTCACAACATGAGAGAATTTGTGATTGGATCACAACTAGTAAATATCTCTACATGTGTAATTGTGATGTATTAGAATTATCTCTAGTTGATGAATTGATTCATAGAGATGCCATCGATTCTATTGGGACTAGCACGAGTTATACTCTTTGGTTTATCTAAGCAGCTGTTTCTCACTGGCTGGTGACATTGGGATGTCCAGAGTTAATCGTGGATGTTAGTTATGGTAACTAGTTCATTGGAGTGACCAACTGTAAGACTTCATATGGTTCTCTACATATATGAATATGTCAATGAAGTTCTTACTGCAGCTTAAGTGTGATGTTCCTTCGACTTGCGGTATTCAAGTCGTCTTGGTCATGGAGACTTATGCTTTGACATCTTAAGCAAGTATTTCCAAGGAGATGTGGACCTAGGATGGTTGGGTATAAGTCAAAGTGTCCGAAGGTGTTTGAATAGCCTACAAAGGATTCACCACTCCTTGTGTGGAGATGTATACCCTTGGCCACTCGTCGGATTGTTACTAAAGTCTTTGGCCAAAGTATTACATGTTTAGAGTAAAGTACTCTTAGATACATGTGCAGTAACTAGTATCCGCAGGACGAGGAAAGGATACTTGGGCTAGGTGTGTCGTAGTCAGCCTAGTGGGGATTAACGCTATAAACCATGTCCTGAACCAAGTGGGTATAAGATGAGTGAAGGGAACGGGACACGATTCACTATGGCTGTTGAAAGGTTTCAGAAATTGTTCTGGGATCAGCTGTTGATTTTCTGGTTAATTGGAGATCATGATGTACTATTAGGTGCCACTCATGATCGTTCTATAATTAATGGTTAATTATAGATGACCAATATAAATCGAGAACCTATTTGGTCACACGCACAATGAGTGTTATCCGAAGGATTTAAAACGAGCTTGAGAATGAGATTCTCATACCAAGAGAGAGACTTGGTTTGGTTGGACCAAATATAGAGTGAGCATGAAATGGTTTCAGTCGCATCGGAAGCATGGATGGGCCATGTCTTTTGAAGACATGATGGATGAACCAAATTAGTTTGGTTCTAATCCAATAGTGGAAAATAAACCTAAGGGATTTGGTTTGTTTTAAACGAATGAACCAAAGTTGATTTGGTTTATTTTAACTTAAAATAGACCAATGTGATTTGGTTTATTTTAACTTATGTTATTGGAGCGGGTTAATAGGTTTTAGTTGTGAACCAATAACTGTTGGGAAACCGGTCCAGATCTGATGTTCACAACATCGCGGACGAATACTTCGCACAACCGCAGCGGAAATAAATAACTATACCGGATCCCACCAGAGATCCATGCAAAACTATATAAATCATTTTCTCTCTAGTCTAGATCTTATCTAGAGGAGAAGTATACCTTCGGTGCGTGCCCTTCGTAATCCCGCTTTTCCAAATGCTATCGGATCTCAATACGGTAAGGGTAACCATATATCTATGATATCCACACTGACACTCACACTAGCTTTGGAGTCACGTTGTGCTAGCAACCCCTAGCAAAATGCAAAGAACTTCTTTTGGAAGAAGAAGGAGAGGAAGGAGGAGATGAGAGAACTCTTCTCTTTTGGCCTTTTTCTTGCACGCCCAAAACACACAACCACATGAGATCTAATCAACGTGTAACACCAAAAAGCCATATTAATCCCATAGCCATCAATGTTATTGTCTCCTTATTAAGATATCTCTTAATACCAACACCCTTGGTATTCTCCTTCATGATTTCTCATCATGAATACCAAGGCTTCCCATGCATGATTAATCAAATTAATCATGCATGATGATGAATCATCTTCTATGATTCAACTTGAGTCTAACTCAAGTTTAACTAGTTTGAGTCTAACTCAAATCTTGGTCATATGCTCAATTGTCCTTTTAGTCCAACTAAAAAAACCATCTCCAAAACATAATGTCATTTGTGTGTGACCCTATAGGCTCTTGTAACATTGGCAATGTATCTAAAACCCCTTTTAGATACATAAGCAATGAGCGGAATCTAGCAATACATCATTGCTACCCAAGTTACAAGATCGTTGAGATCCGACAGTCTTCCCGTGACTATTATCATGTATGACAGTGTCCTTCTATCTCTGATATCTCAGATCGATCAATGAGGCATAGACCGTGTCATCCCCTTATCGATCTTTATGTTTCTTGATCCCAAAGTCGAAACACTCAAACAAATGAGCTCAATATCTCATATTGACTCATTTGAGCATGGTCATGCATTTCGTGGTCCTACTCTATCAAGAGACCAAAGATATCACTCCTGTCATATAGGAGAGATAGATCCCATCTACATCACTCATATCTCTCTGCATAATTTGTTACATACCCAGTGATTGCCATTATAGTCACCCTATTATGGTGTGATGTTAGACGATACCAAAGTACATAACTCCTTATATAGGGAACCGTAGTGACTTCAGGTCTAAGGACTATTCATACCAATAGTCACATGAGAAAGTATATGACACTCATATAATGATCCATGACACTTTCTCATGGCGAGTCAATTTATTATATATTTTCTCCAATATATATACCCATGTGTCAATGTGATATCACATATCCATGACTTGTGAGATCAAGTCATTCATTGACCTACTTGGTAGTCTCAATGTATTAATATTGCCCTTGTATATCAATACTTGACTAGGAATATTAAGAATAGTGTTCTCTACAACTTCTCATAATCAATTCTACCAATTGATATACTGTAGATTAGAACCTACTATTCAAGGATATTATTATATTTATTTTAGCTGGCACATGCATAAAGTAAATATAATAAACAATCTTTGCCTTTTATTAATGAAATATGATACACATGATCCCTAATCAATCATCTCATGATTTACACTAAGGGCTGACACTAACAATAACCACTAGGAGAAGGCATCTTGATGGTCAAGAAACACACGTTCTATAAAATACGGCATAAGAGTTTTGGAAACCCTAATGAAGCCCTAAGAGTTGTCGCTCTCTTCTCCTCTTCCTCTTCTTGCCGCCCAAAGGTTGCTACCGCCCAACCTTGCTACAGCAGCTCCTCCTCCTCGCCACCGGCCACCCACCAGCCGCCAACGACTCCTCCGGCCATCCTCCCTTGGCCGCTAGTGACCAAGGAGTAACCGACCATTGATTGGCTAACCATCTTCTCCACCAACACAAGCTATCCAGTTTTGGACAGCTTGTTTCTCTCTTCGTAGAGAGGTTGTTTGGTCGGCATTTTGTGCTCCGACAGCGACCTACTTGCAGGGGATTGGATCTTCGGCAATCCTCATAGCTAGACCATGGTTTCATCAATTGGTTGAAGAAATCCACTTCCGAGAAGCGAGTTCGTGGAACTCATTTTTAGATCCGAATTTTGATTTGGATTGTGATCATCTCTTGGATCACAATGTCTTTGACAAGAGGCTATTAACTCTTGTGAAGATGGGGCTCATAGCTTTGTGAAGCTATCCCGAAGATACTCGGCGTGGATACGGATAGAGGCAATTCTAGCGCGGATCGCTACGGTTGATGTCATTCCCGCTACACGTAATACGTCAGGTATAACTAGAATAAATTTTCTTTTATTGTAAAATTTAAAATAGTGAGTATGTCTACACTTGTTGTATCCTCCATGGTGTGGTGTGTGTTGTAATAAAGTAAGTTTATTGCTTCTTTTTGCTTCCGCTTTGTGCATGTTTACGAAACATGTTTGAACACACACCCACGTGGGTGTTGGGGAATCCCAACACGCCGGCCTCAAGTATATATAAGGAAGGCCACACCCAAACCCTAGGGAGGAAGCATGATGGTTGGGACGGCACACCGAAGCCCTAAGAAGCTTCGAAAACTCACAACGGGGAGGAAGAAGATGACTAGAGGATCATATCCTACGCTCCAACGTCGAAGAGAAGAACCATGAGTACTGCAATTTACTTTCTATTCATCTCCTGCATTGTAATGCCCTATTCTAATATGGATTGTATTTGTCCTTTTTCATCTATGGAGTAGAATCTTCGATTCTAAAATTAGTGAGTAACTTGTGTACGTAGAACATGCTAGATCGAATATAAATTCTATTTTAGGATTTATATTCACAATTCGTGTTTGTTTTATTCGATGAAAATTGCGTTTTGGTTTTCTATCTATTGTGCATAGCTGATACAAGGGGTGACATCCCTTGTATCAAAGATCTAGGGGAATTAAAGAGGAACCAAGTGGTTGTCCTCATCTCCGGTAATCGTAGATAGAAGGGTACGATGGAGTAGGGAACAAGACACATTCCGACTCCTCGTAGCGATTGATTTGGAATCCTCATACCGTCTATCTTACCTTAACGAAAGGGTCGGCCTGGATAAGGATAGGTAGTTCCCGTTAAAAGCAAAATCTCATCAGAAAAGGGTATGATGTCCTTTCCACAAGACCCTAATTAGAGAACCAAACTACATTTAATTGATTAGCATGTTCCATGTTGCACAAGTGAAACCGAAGTCCTAGGATCTCTTTTTTTTTAACCTCGAACCAACCTTCCCTTCCTCCATGTGAAACTGTACTAGAGTTAGGACCACCGGCAATCCTCGTAATCACAACCCTTAGGACTAAACTCTGAACAATAACGTCCACTAAACAATCGATGCTCGAATCTCAGTCTCTATGTGTCACGCCCTGAGAGTATGTCGAGCCAAAAAAAATGGACAACATCTCCCCTATACATGACAACATATCCTGTTTATACAAGCCTTTCGGCCACAACCACAATAACATACATAAATTTAAATATAACAAAAAATAGCGGAAACTAACACAATGACATAACAATCTACACACAATGCATACTGGTATGTCTAACAACAAAACATAAAGAAAAGCATCGTCAAAACCCGAATCAACAAGTGCATACATCAACAATGTCTAGCACAACATCCATCATATAAATCCAAATCGATATATGAAACATCCGAAAACAAAAGGAAACATAAATCCAAAGCCAGGACCCTCAGAAGTGAGATGAGACGATGTCAACCAGTGGTGCTCCATGCCCATCACAAAGTCGGCTACATGTTACCTAGGCAACAGGAAACCCAGGGTCTGTGGTGGTGAGTACAAAACTCAGCGGTAATAAGAGTACAAGTGCATGCATAATATATACATATATATATCACATGCGAGTCAACAATATGCTATCTAAAGGTACAACAGGTATAGACCAGCATGATATAACAACTGTATAACTAAACTAATCAACAATAATAACATAAGGTACTGACATACCTGAGATCAGCAACAATGTAACTCATACAACCTCAGTATAAGTACCATAATACAACACCTCCAACATATAACGCCCGTAAAATTTCTATCAATTTTACAAGAATTTTTGGCATGATTATAATGGGATTTATGTGGGCTCTTCCAAAAATAAAAGAAAAGGAGCCAAAAAGGATGCAAGGCCTAGGAATTTAACCCCAAACCTCTAGAGATAGCTATGCCCTAAAGGTGCATCCAATAACCAGAAGCCCCGCAGGGTTGTACTATTAGAGGAATATGAGAAATTATAGTTAGGGGTAAGAGAGACTAAGGGACTCTTCAAGTGAATAAATAGGGGGAATGAGGAGACATGAGTAACCAAATTGCCTTTCTCTCCTTCTCATCTTCTTCCTCACCGAAAACCATTCCTCTACCTTTTCATCCTTTGTCCGAAACCTATCCAAGCAAGAGGAAGGCTAAGTTGGCATTCCTTAGGTTATCTTCCAACCAAAAAACAAAGCGAAGGATGTAAGTATCCCCCTCACCTGCGTACAAGTAGTTTTCGATTGATGTATTTGTGTTAATCTTCTTGAAACCATTCGGCCAAGACCTTGTTTGAGATTTTCAATGAAGATCCATGCCATATCTTGTACGAACATGATGAAGATAGGATGCAAGATGGATTAGGTTAAGTGTTTGACCTTAAAAACCCAAGGGACCATTCGGCCAAGACCTTGTTTGAGCTTTCCATGAAGATCCATGGCATATCTTGTATGAACATGATGAAGATAGGATGCTAGATGAATTAGGTTAAGTGTTTGAACTTTTATGACCTTGAAAACCATTCGACCAAGCCACTCTAAACCCCTATATGTTCTTTTATGCCATGCTATAGCCAAGTTCATGCTATGTTTTGATAGTAAAAGAAGATAACATAATGTTTGGTTAACCTAGATTTAAGTGGATGAACTTCTAAGCCTTGGACCATTCGGCCAAGCCACTTTAGACCTTTATGTGTGTTCTTTTATGCCATGTTTAGATGAGCTTAGGCTAAGTTTTGATGCTAGATGAAGATAACATGTTCTATGCTAGGTTTTAAATGAGTTCATGCCATGTTTGATGTTAGAAGAAGATAATATGTTCTATGCTATGTTATAGATAAGTCCAAGCTATGTTTTGATGGTAAATGAAGATAACATGTTGTTTGTTTAACCTTGGTTTGAGTGGATGAACCTTTAGGCCCTTTGAACCATTCGGCCAAGTCCATCTAGACCCCTAAGGTGTCTTCTATGCTATGTTTTGCATGAGTTCATAACGACTTTTGGTGTTAGATGAAGATAACATGCTCTATGCTAGGTTTTAAATGAGTTTATGCCATGTTTGATGTTAAAAGAAGATAACATGTTCTATGCCATGCTATAGATAAGTTCATGCTATGTTTCGATGGAAAATGAAGATAACATGTTGTTTGGTTAACCTAGACTTAAGTGGATGAACCTTAAGCCTTTGAACCATTCGGCCAAGACCCCTAATATGTTTCTATGTCATGTTTGATTGAGTTCATGATGACTTTTGATCTTAGATGAAGGTAACATGTTTTTGGTTAACCGAGAGTTAAGTGGTTGATCCTCATGTCCTTTAAACCCATTCGGCCAAGGTTGAATTAAAACCCTAAGTGCCCTCCCATGCCATGCTTTATGTGTTAAAGAACTAACATGTGGTTAGTTAGACCATATATTAGTTGTTTGGTGTTTAAAACTTTGATAGAACTCCATGAAGTTTAGGTCATTCCATGTATACTTGTTCATGATGTTTATACCTTATGCCATGCTTATATGTGTGTAATGTTGTGATCATGTTATGCTTATTACCTCGTAATTGTATGAATGTATGATGTTTTATAAAGAAGGAACATGATATGCATGAAAAGAATATGATATGTTATGAAGAAGAAATATGTTATGGTAAATGATATGTTATGAAGAAGAAATATGTTATGAAAGCCATATGATATGTTATGAAGAAGAAGTATGTTATGATTTGAAGAAGAAAAACATGATATGCCATGATAAGGAATATGATATGTTTATGAAATGAAATATGATATGTTATGATAAGAAGCATGTATGTATTTTACTTTCTGCATGGCTTGTACCAGGACCCTAACACGGTCCAAAGGGATGGGCTCCTAAGTTCCCCTAGGCCGACGGACTTAGATCGGGCCTAGGATGGGATTCTATGTTATGATTGCCCCTAGGTCGACGGTCATAGTACGGACCTAGTACGGGATGGGCTCCCATATGCCCTAGGCCGACGGACTAAGATCGGGCCTAGGATGGGCTTCTATGTTATGATGATGGCCCCTAGGTCGATGGACTAAGATCGGGCCTAGTAACCTAGTAGGTTCGAGATTAGCTGCCTCGGGTCTATTTAGGGATGTGTGCTATGATGATGATGATGTGGTACAATGTCGGGCCCAATATCTTGAGAGTTATGTTCAAATACCTATGATATATGTTTTCGAAGAGCATCCTGCATATACCGTTATGTTATGTCTGCTAATGTTATGATGTTATATGTTATATATGTTACATGTTACGTTTGCTTATGTTATGTATGTTTACATGTTATGATTGTTATGTTATATATGTTTACATGTTATGTTTGCTCATGTGATATATTTTTACATGTTATGTTTGTTTATGTTACATATGTTTGTTGGTGCAATCGGCCTCGGTCACGATTGACCAGACTCGAGTTTGACTCGAGTGATGTTTTGATGTTTGACATAGTATGTTTGACATTGATGTTTGACATTGATGTCGGTTAATGTTTTGGGGAGATTGTTTATACAATCGACCCAGGTTATAATTGACCAGCCTCGAGTTTGACTCGAGGGAGTCTTTGATGGTTGACTAGGGATTGACCATGTGATTATGGAAGGGAAAGTCCAAGTCTTGAGTACATGGCACAAGGAAATTCCAAGCATGGGCCTTGGCATGGAAAGTCCAACAAGGGTTGGCAAGGGAAAGTCCAAGCATGGGTCTTGGCATGGAAAGTCCAACATGGGTTGGCAAGGGAAAGTCCAAGCTTGAGTCTTGGCAAGTGAGAAGTCCAAGGGATTTGACATTGGCGGTGTAAAGTCCAAGCGGAGTCTTGGTGGCGTAAGTCCAATGTGCCTTGGCGGTGTATACACCGTTAGCATGACATATCCGATGGAAGCACCTGAAGGCTAGCGCGATGGATGAGCAAGTCATGGATGACTTGGAGGGATCCGAGAGACGTAAGGCTGATGGAGTTGGCTAGAAGTGTTAGTAATATATGAGAGATGTCCTAAGGCAATCGCCTTATGTATGAACCATTTATATGATAAATGAAGATTCACTATTTGAGTATACATGTTTTCATGTATTTGATTGGATCTTAAACTCATTTACTGAATGTCCACGATACGATTCACAGCATGAGAGAATTTATGATTGGATCACAACTAGTGAGTATATCTACATGTGTAATTGTGATGTATCGGAATTATCCCTAGTCGATGAATTGATGGATTTGGACACTATCAATTATGTTGAGACTAGCACGAGGTATTCTCCTTGGTGTATCCAAGCAGGTGATTCTCACTGGCTGGAGACATTGTGATGTCCGGAGTTGATCGTGGATGCTAGTTATGGTAACTAGTTCATTGGAGTGACCAGCCGTAAGACTTCATATGGTTCTCTGCATATATAGATATGTCAATGAAGTTCTTACTGTAGCTTAAGTGCGATGTTCCTTTGACTTGCGGTATTCAAGTCATCTTGATCATGGAGACTTATGCTTTGACATCTTAAGCAAGCATCTCTAAGGAGATGTGGATCCGGGATGATTGGGTATAAGTCGAAGTGATCGAAGGTGTTTGAATAGCCTATAAAGGATTCACCACTCCTTGCGAGGAGATGTATACCCATGGCCTCTCGTCGGATTGTTACTAAAGTCTTTGGCCAAAGCATTACATGTTTAGAGTAAGGTACTCTTCGATACATGTGCAGTAACTAGAATCCGTAGGACGAGGAAATGATACTTGGGCTAGGTGTGACGTAGTCAGCTAGTGGGGACTGACACTATAGACCATGTCCTGAACCAAGTGGGTATAAGATGAGTGAAAGGAATGGTGCACGAATCATTCGAGCTGCTGAAGGGTTTCAAAAATAGTTCTGGATCAACCGTTGATCTTTTCGGTTAATTGGGGATCATGATGTACTACTAGGTGCCACTCATGATCGTTCTATAATTAATGGTTAATTATAGACGACCAACATAAACCGAGAACCTTTTTGGTCACACGCACAACGAGCGTAATCCGAAACATTTAAAACGAGCTTGAGAATGAGATTCTCAGACCGAGAGAAACTAGGTTTGGTTGCACCAAACAAGAAGCAAGCATGAAATCATTTCAATCGCAATGGAAGCATGGATGGGCCGTGTCTTATGAAGACATAATGGATGAACCAAAATGGTTTGGTTCTAATCCAATGGAGGAGAATAAACCAAAGTGTTTGGTTTATTTTAAACGAATGAACCAAAAGTTGGTTCGGTTCGTTTTAACTTAAAATAAGCCATCATGGTTTGGTTTATTTTAACTTATATTAATGGAGCGGGTTAACGGGCCTTATGGTTATGATCCAATAACTATTAAGAGAATTAGTTCTCTAGAAAAGAGGGCTTAAACCCTAATCCAAAACCCTAACCTAGTTGCCGCCCACCTCCTCTCCTTGGTGATTTCGGCGCCAACATCTCCTCTTGCCACCGTCCACCTTGAAGCTCCAACCGGCGACCAGCTGCTGTCGTCTTCTCCCATTGCCGGCGTCGATCTGCTGCCGGAGGAGCTCCGGTGATCTTCCTTGGCTCTCGCGAAAAGGTGAGCAAGCCGCTTTCCTTATTTGGCCGGCGCAAGGTCTCCACCAAAGCTGTCCAGTTTTCTGGACAGCTTGTTTCCCTCTCGTCGGAGTGTCATTTGGACGACGTTTAGAGCTCCGACAGCGGTAGTCTTGCCGGGGATTCGATCTCCGGTAATCCTCTGAGGTGGAGGATGAAGGATTTGTCAAACGGTTGACGAATACCTCTCCGGAGAAGCGAGCTTTGAGGACTCGTCTTTGAATCCGAATTTGGATTCGGATCGTGATCCTCTCTCGATCACGTCATCTTCAACACGAGGCTAGTAACCCGTACAAAGACGAAGCTCATGACTTTGTGAAGTCATCCCGAAGATACTCGGCGTGGATACGGATAGAGACGATTCTAGCGAGGATCGTTCCGGTTGATGCCGTTCCCGCTACACGTGATACGAAAGGTATACGTAGTTAAATTTCCTTTTATTACAAATTTAAATTTACGGTTATGTGTACACATGTTGTACTATGCATGCGTGTGATGTGTGTATTGTAATAAATATAGATTTATTATTTTTATTTCTTCTGTTGTGCACATGTTTGTGAAACATGTTCGAACACACACTCGCCGCGGTGCTGGAAACCCAACAGTGGTATCAGAGCCCAGGTTGTGTTTCGACATAATAGTAAAATGGTTTTGCAATAGTCATAATGATATTTCTGGAAATTTTCTACTTTTGGAAAGTTAGAAGTATTTATGGAAATTTTTTAATTTTGAAAAGTCTAGAAGTATTTATGGAAATCTTCCACTTTTGGAAAGTTGGAAGTATTTATGGAAATTGATATTTTCCATAAATAAAATATTTGATTAGATTTTGAAAATTTGTTTCCTAATTTAATCATGATTTGATTTGGGAAATCAAATCTTAAAATATTTTATTTCCATAAGTAGTTTTGATGATTTAGGAAATTGGTTTCCTAAATTGACTTTCCTTAATCAACTATTTTCATAAATAAAATATGTGATTAGATTTGGAAATTTGTTTTCTAATTTAATCATGATTTGATTTGGAGAATCAAATATTAAACATATTTTATTTCCATAAATATTTATGACATATAAGGAAATTATATACATGATATAATTGTATGTCATGTAATTGCATTAGATGCATATCATTATGCCATGCGTGTCGTGACATGTAGATGTATGCCATGTATGTCATGCCATGTAGATAATAGTTATTTGCATGCAAAGAGGATGAGACATAAAAACCCTTACTCAATATTAAAGCCTACACCTTCCATTAATATGGTTAGAACCAGAGTTCCGTTTCTTATTTGGGTTGTTGGACTCTCTCCAAGCCCGGCTCGAACCCGAACATGTTCAAACCATGGAATAGTTTAATACTAATATGGTAAGAGTCAGAGGTCAATCGTTAGCTTTGGTTGTTGGACTCTCTCCAAGCCGGGCTAATTGGTTGAATGCGCTCTAACCATATTAAAACTGTTTCTCGATTAATGGGTTGGCTTTAACCTGGAGCATCGGCTTGTTGGACTCTCTCCAAGGTCGATGTAAAGGGAGGTGAAGTTGGGTGCTATGCATATGATGCATACTTGTTAATGTGTTAACAACCTGATGTATGTGTGAACATTCAATAAGTTGATAGCACATTGTGATAGTTGCATATACGTGATATGCAATCAGTATAGTTGATACCTACCGTCGTAGTTATGAATGGCTTGTTGGACTCTCTCCAAGGTTGTTCATATCTATGATGGATATCAGCCCATTTGGAGATGGACCTACGATCTCCCGAAGTGATTTTGGGGTTTTTGAAATTCGAAAAATGAATGGGATTTATAAATGTATATTGATGCATTTTAAAAAACATTTTCTCATATATGCTCGTTTTGTATTTCTAAAATTGATCATGATGTCTTTGAATTTGCGTTCCATTTTGGATTCGAATAAATTGACTGGGCCTAACTTCCTGGACTGGCTTAGAAACCTGAGAATTGTTCTCAAGGCAGAAAAGCTTGCATATGTCCTTGAAGAGCCTCTTCCCAACCGTCCTAAGGACGATGCAACTCTAGACCAAATGTTAGTCTATCAGAAGCATGTGGCAGATTCTGAGCTGGCGAGTTGCATCATGCTAGTGGCGATGGTACCTGAGCTGCAAAAGCAGCATGAGCATATGGATGCTGATACTATGGTCTTCCATCTTCATGAGTTGTTTGATGAGCAAGCGAGATCCGAAAGGTTCGAGGTCTCTAGGCTCCTCTTCACCACGAAGATGCAAGAAGGTTAGTCTGTAGTGCAGTTTGAGCTAAAGATGAATGGGTACATCGAGTGGCTAGCTACCCTCGGGTTTGTGATGGATCATGAGTTAAGTATTGACTTAATTCTGCATTGTTTGCCCAAGAGTTTCTCACAATTTGTGATGAACTATCGGATGAACAAATTGGAATCCACTATTCCTGAGCTCCTCAATATGCTGAAGACTGTGGAGCCTTCTGTGAAGCATGAGGAGAAGGCGGTTCTGTTAGTTGATTCCTCCAAGAAAGGTTCTAAGAGGAAGGCAAAAGAACAGAAGAAAGGGAAGAACAAGAAGGCAAAGAAGGCAGAACCAGTACAAAAGGACACTTGCCATCATTGTGGCAAGGAAGGCCACTGACGAAGAAACTGCAAGATTTATCTTGAGTCCATGAAGAAGAAGAAGGCATCCGATGCCCCATCCTCTTCAGGTATCTTCGTTATTGATTATCATTCTATTTCCTTAGACACTTGGGTATTTGATACTGGGTATGGCTCACATATATGTAATGACATACAGGGGCTAAGGAATAGAAGAAGACTCGTCAGAGGGGAGTAAAATTTGCGAGTTGGCAATGGAGCAAAGGTTGCTGCGGTCGCCATCGGAACATATTTGCTGAAGCTCCCCAGTGGACTAGTCTTGGAACTGGACAATTGCTATTATGTTCCTTCTCTAATAAAGAACATTGTTTCTATTTCCTGTTTAAATATAAATGGTTTCAATTTGACGTTTAGTAACAATTGTTGTTATATAACTTTGAATGGCGTGTTTTTTGGAACTGGAACTTTGAGTAATGACATTTATACGTTGGACGTATCCAGTGGCATCTTCAATATCGAAGCGAGCAACACGCGTGCTCGAAAGGGTAATCAATTAGACTCCTATATCTGGCATTGTCGTCTTGGCCATGTAAGCAAGAAACGCATGTCCGAATTACACCGATGTGGAATTCTGGAATCGTTTGAATTGGATTCATACGATACATGCGAATCATGCTTAAAAGGCAAGATGACTAAGTTATCTTTTACTGGAAAAGGTGAACGAGTGGGAGAGTTACTAGGTCTAGTACATACTGATGTATGTGGACCTATGTCAACTCAAGCTTTAGGAGGCTATAGCTACTTCATTACCTTCACCGATGATCACTCACGGTTTGGGTATGTGTTCTTGATGAAACACAAGTCTGAAGCCTTTGAAAAGTTCAAAGAATTCAGAAATGAAGTAGAGAAACAACATGACAAGAGTATTAAAATACTTCGATCGGATCGAGGTGGTGAATACTTGAGTCAGGAGTTTCTTGATTATCTAAGAGACAATGGTATATTGTCTCAATGGACTCCGCCATATACACCACAACATAATGGTGTATCTGAGAGGCGTAACCGGACCTTGTTGGACATGGTCAGGTCAATGATGAATCATGCAAATCTTCCCAAGTCCTTTTGGGGCTATGCACTTCAGACAGCTGTTTACTTGTTAAACAGAATGTCAACCAAGGTAGTCTCTACTACTCCATATGAGATATGAATAGTAAGAAACCTCATGTATCTTACTTGAAGATATGGGGTTGTCCTGCTTATGTGAAGCGGACTGTATCAGACAAATTGGATGTTAAGTCTGATAAATGTCTATTTATTGGATACCCTAAGGAAACAAGGGGTTACCAATTCTATCATCCTATGGAACAAAAGGTGTTTGTTTCAAGGCATGTTGTGTTTCTAGAGAAAGAGTTTCTCTTGCAAGAAAACAGTGGGAGTGTCATCGAGCTTGAGGAGGCTCGAGAGACTCAAATAGACATTGATGAGATACCTGGTGAAGCACAACAGTCGACAACTCATAGTGATGAGCAATCCGCTGGACCTATTGTAACACCACATCTTCGTAGATCTGGTAGAACACGCAATATTCCTGAGAGATATGGATTTCTCGTAAGTGAATCGAATGACATGTTACTCATTGATGATGACGAGCCTACCAGTTATGAAGAAGTGCTGACAAGTTTAGAAAGGGATAAGTGGCTTGGTGCCATGAAGTCGGAAATGGATTCCATGTATGAAAACCAAGTTTGGAACTTGGTTGACCCACCTGAAGGCATTAAGCCTATAGGGTGCAAGTGGGTTTTCAAGAATAAAATCGACATGGATGGTAATGTGATTACCTATAAGGATAGATTGGTGGCGAAAGGATATCGTCAAAAGTAAGGTGTTGATTATGATGAAACCTATTCGCCTGTAGCTATGCTTAAATCCATTCGGATGCTCCTGGCCATAGCGGCTCATTATGATTATGAGATATGGCAGATGGATGTGAAAATAGCTTTCCTTAATGGAAACCTGCTCGAGGACGTGTATATGATACAGTCTGAGGGTTTCACATCGGTTGATAAAACCAAGGTATGCAAATTGCGACGGTCCATATATGGATTGAAGCAAGCATCCAGGAGCTGGAATATCTGTTTTAATGAGACAATCAAAAAGTTTGATTTCTCACAAAATCTAGACGAACCTTGTGTGTACAAGAAGGTTAGTAGGAGTGCAGTCGTGTTTCTAGTATTATATGTCGATGACATATTACTTATAGGAAACGATGTTTCAATCTTACAGTTAGTTAAGGTTTGGTTATCCAAGACATTCTCCATGAAAGACCTGGGAGAAGCAACCTACATCCTCGGGATTAAGATCTATAGAGATAGATCGAAACGGTTGCTTGGTCTTTCGTAGTCTACATATATAGACCGAGTGCTAAAGAGGTTTAGCATGTTAGAATCCAAGAAAGGTTTCCTACCCATCAGGCATAGGGTACACCTTTCGAAGTCTATGTGTCCGCGCACAGAAGACGAGAGGATTTGCATGAGTAAGATTTTCTATGCATCCGCAATAGGATCTATCATGTATGCTATGTTATGTACGAGGCCCGATGTATCATATGCTCTGAGTGTCACGAGCAGATACCAGTCTGATCCAGGAATAGATCATTGGGTGGCTATTAAGACGATCCTTAAGTACTTAAGAAGAACTAAGGATGTGTTCCTAATATATGGAGAAGGGGACATGGTGATACGCGGGTATATGAATGCCAGCTTCCAGACAGACAAGGATGATACCAGGTCTCAGTCTGGATACGTGTTCACCTTGAATGGGGGCGCAATGAGTTGGAAAAGTTCCAAACAAGACACTGTAGCGGATTCTACCACTGAGGCAGAATACATTGCAGCTTCGGAAGCAGCAAATGAAGCAGTTTGGATCAAGAAGTTCGTTTATGAACTTGGTGTGATTCCGGCCATTGTTGAAGCAATACCGGTCTACTGCGACAACAATGGAGCAATTGCACAGGCGAAAGAGCCAAGGTCTCATCAACGATCCAAACATGTGCTTCGCCGCTATGATCTTATCAGAGAGATCATCAGTAGGAACGAAATACAAATCGAGAAAATCTCCACTGAAAGGAACTTAGCGGATCCTATGACTAAGGCATTACCTCAAAGCAAGGTTGAGGGTCATGTTAGAGCTTATGGTATTGGATAACGTAGCGATTGGCATTAGGCCAAGTGGGAGTCTTTTAGTAATATATGAGAGATGTCCTAAGGCAATCGCCTTATGTATGAACCATTTATATGATACATGAAGATTCACTATTTGAGTATACATGTTTTCATGTATTTGATTGGATCTTAAACTCATTTACTGAATGTCCACGATACGATTCACAGCATGAGAGAATTTGTGATTGGATCACAACTAGTGAGTATCTCTACATGTGTAATTGTGATGTATCGAAATTATCCCTAGTCGATGAATTTATGGATTTGGACACTATCAATTATGTTGAGACTAGCACGAGGTATACTCCTTGGTGTATCCAAGCAGCTGATTCTCACTAGCTGGAGACATTGTGATGTCCGGAGTTGATCGTGGATGCTAGTTATGGTAACTAGTTCATTGGAGTGACCAGCCGTAAGACTTCATATGGTTCTCTGCATATATAGATATGTCAATGAAGTTCTTACTGTAGCTTAAGTGCGATGTTCCTTTGACTTGCGGTATTCAAGTCATCTTGATCATGGAGACTTATGCTTTGACATCTTAAGCAAGCATCTCTAAAAAGATGTGGACCCGAGATGATTGGGTATAAGTCGAAGTGATCGAAGGTGATTGAATAGCCTATAAAGGATTCACCACTCCTTGCGAGGAGATGTATACCCATGGCCTCTCGTCGGATTGTTACTAAAGTCTTTGGCCAAAGCATTACATGTTTAGAGTAAGGTACTCTTCGATACATGTGCAGTAACTAGAATCCGTAGGACGAGGAAATGATACTTGGGCTAGGTGTGACGTAGTCATCCTAGTGGAGACTGACACTATAGACCATGTCCTGAATCAAGTGGGTATAAGATGAGTGAAGGGAATGAGACACGAATCATTCGAGCTGCTGAAGAGTTTCAGAAATAGTTATGGATCAACCGTTGATCTTTTTGGTTAATTGGGCATCATGATGTACTATTAGGTGCCACTCATGATCGTTCTATAATTAATGGTTAATTATAGACGGCCAACATAAACCGAGAACCTATTTGGTCACACGCACAACGAGCGTAATCCGAAGGATTTAAAACAAGCTTGAGAATGAGATTCTCAGACTGAGAGAAACTAGGTTTGGTTGGACCAAACAAGAAGCGAGCATGAAATCGTTTCAGTCACAATGGAAGCGTGGATGGGCCGTGTCTTATGAAGACATAATGGATGAACCAAAATGGTTTGGTTCTAATCCAATGGAGGATAATAAACCAAAGGGTTTGGTTTATTTTAAACGAATGAACCAAAAGTTGGTTCGGTTCATTTTAACTTAAAATAAACCATCATGGTTTGGTTTATTTTAACTTATATTAATGTAGCGGGTTAACGGGCCTTATGGTTATGATCCAATAACCGTTAAGAGAATTAGTTCTCTATAAAAGAGGGCTTAAACCTTAATCCAAAACCCTAACCTAGTTGTCGCCCACCTCCTCTCCTTGGTGATTTTGGCACCAACATCTCCTCTTGCCGCCGCCAACCTTGAAGCTCCAACCGGCGACCAGCTGCTACCGTCTTCTCCCATTGCCAGCGTCGAGCTGCTGCCGGAGGAGCTCCGGTGATCTTCCTTGTCTCCGGCGACAAGGTGAGCAAGCCGCTTTCCTTATTTGGCCGGCGCAAGGTCTCCACCAAAGCTGTCCAGTTTTCTGGACAGCTTGTTTCCCTCTCGTCGGAGAATCGTTTGGACGACGTTTAGAGCTCCGACAGCGGTAGTCTTGCTGGGGATTCGATCTCCGGTAATCCTCTGAGGTGGAGGATGAAGGATTTGTCAAACGGTTGACGAATACCTCTCCGGAGAAGCGAGTTTTGAGGACTCGACTTTGGATCCGAATTTGGATTCGGATCGTGATCCTCTCTCGATCACGTCGTCTTCAACACGAGGCTAGTAACCCATACGAAGACGAAGCTCGTGACTTTGTGAAGTCATCCCGATGATACTCGGCGTGGATACGGATAGAGACGATTCTACCGAGGATCATTCCGGTTGATGCCGTTCCCGCTACACGTGATACGAAAGGTATACGTAGTCAAATTTCCTTTTATTGCAAATTTAAATTTACGGTTATGTCTACACATGTTGTACTATGCATGTGTGTGATGTGTGTGTTGTAATAAATGTAGATTTATTATTTTTATTTCTTTCGCTGTGCACATGTTTGCGAAACATGTTCAAACACACACTCGCCGCGGTGCCGGAAACCCAACAAGAAGGTTTAGGTCTAGGCTAAGGGTGGTCTAGCAAGTATGGGGGAATCATACTTGGGTTAAAACCTCATTTTTGAGGTTGGAAGTCGACTGACATTATGGCCGGTTCGACTGCCGTGAGTCGACTTAAGTTCGACTGTCGTTTAAGAGCTGAAAGTACTATGGCAGTCGACTGCTCATTAGAGCAATCGACTGATGTCGACGGCAGTCGACTACCAAGGGATGGCAATGATCGCCGAGTTAAGTTCTGCGAGCATAACGCCATAGCCGATCGGGCAATCGACTACGGGCATATAGCCGCCAATGTTGGCACGACAGGAGAGTACCATTGGAACTTGTCCAACGTGGATTGAGCCATTGTCTCACAGCTACAATGTTGTCAGTCGACTGGTAACTTATGGCAGTCGACTGCCAGGCGAAAATTCATCCCGATGGAGGATAAAAGCAGTTGTTCGTGGAAGGCTCAAATAGGGGTCTTTCTTGGGCGATTTGAAGGGGAATTGTTGGTGCTCTTGCAGTCCTTCAAGGCTAGTCCAAGGCAACCAAAGATCAAGCAACCAAAGTGCTCTAGTAAAGTAGTTTTATTTACTTGCATTGTATTTCATTATTTTATATTGCTTGTATTCATCTCTTATTGTTGTAAGAGTAGTTTGTATGAGTTTCTCCGCCTCCGGATTGTTCCGAGAAGGAGTGTTTATTAGTGGTGTGTGATTGACATCGCTAGGGCTCGTTTGAGCCCGACCCATGGAGTAGGAACTGTGTGGTTCCGAACCATGTTACATACTCGTGTTCGTGTGTGATTGTCTATTTCGTTATTGTCATTATTATCTATATTCCACTGCGCTAACGAAATTTGTAGAGACGACACGCGAACGATTTCCATCACACTTAGCATGATGCTATTCACCCCCCTCTAGTGGGTGCACAGGTCCTCACAAGTGGTATCAGAGCCCGGGGCTCTTCTACGGACTAACCACCGAGAGCTAAAGCAAAGAAGCTAGAGGGAAGATGATGGATCTTCAAGAAAGATGGGGCGTTGACATAGCGACTCCACCCGCCTTTGACCGCGAAGATTTCGCATATTGGAAAGGTAGGATGGAATATTTTATAATGTCGAATATAGAAAATTGGTTTGCCGTGATTATAGGTTTTGATGCTCCGAGAGGAGAGAACGGCGAAATCCTCAAAAAGAAGCGATGGACCGAGGAGCAACGGAAAAAATTCAAGACAACTGTTAAGGTAACAAAAATGTTGGTTAATTTGATACCTAACGACATTTTGTCTAGATTAGGAAGCTATAGGGATGCCAAAGAGTTGTGAAACAAGTTGGTCAAGTTCTACGACAATCCCGAATCGGTCCAAGAAGATTTGGAAGAGGAGGAGATCGAAGAGGAAGCTTCATCATCCTCACAAGAAAGTGAGGAGTCAACTTCCGGATCGGAGAAGGAAGTAGAAGAGGTGGAAGAAGCATCCACTTCTATGATTGAGGGGGAAAGACCATCCACACCGGAGCCGAAACAAAATAAAGAAGAAGCCTCAACCTCCGAGGAGGAAGAAGTGGTGGAAGAGGTAGAATTAGAAGAAACCTCAACCTCTAGGATTGAGGGAGAGGGGATTAGAACATCTACACCGGAACAACCCCAAGAAGAAGCTTCGACATCCGGTCAAGATGAAGAAGCTCAAAATCCGATTCCGGCACCTACAACCACCAAAGGTAACTCAAGCATATGTGTTAATAATAAAATGCATATAATATGTTTTGAGTGTAGGGAAATCGGGCACTACAAAAGCAAGTGCCCAAAGAAGATTAGGAAAGCTCCATTGGCACCGAAAGTCAAGGATGCCGGTTCCCCAACACCTAAAGGCAAGGAGCACATCATATGCTTCAAGTGCAATTCAAAAGGACATTATAGGAATCAATGTCCTAGGGTGAGCAAAAAGACCCAAGAAGGAGCATTACAAGTAGGGGGAGCTACTAAGGCAAACCCCAAGGTATATCATTTCAATAATGCTCATTCATCTAGGTTTAATGTTAAAAAGCATGCTTTTAATTCTCTTGCAATTCATCATGAAAAGCATGCTAGGAACAATAAATATTATTGTTTAGGAGCTAAGAGTGTCCATTTTGAAACTAAGGAGAAATTTGGGACTAATGTCCCTAAAAGTAGTTTACCTAGGGAATCTATCAAGAAAATAGGAGAACACCTAGTTCTTAATCCTAAATGGACTAGGCATATGCCTAGAGGAAATGGTAATGCCCAAGGACCAAATGAGAAATCAAAAATTGGAAAATTAGAGTTGGAAAACCAAGCCTTGAGGTCAAGGCTTGAAAAACTAGAAAAGACCTTTAGAAATATACAAAATCAAGTTCAAGGGTCTAGTGGTCTAAGTCAAGGGTCCAAAAGGCAAAGTAAACACCTAGGACCTAAGAGTCAAAAGTCAACCAAGGGCAAGCAAGGTTTGGGTCACAAACCTAAGCCTAAGGTGGCTTATTATAGTGTTCCATTTGATTATGGAACACAAACTAGGTCTAGGAAGACCAAGGTCAATAGGGAAGTCATCCCTAGAGTTGACCAAGGTGTGTGCCTAGTGACTAGGGTTTCAAGGAAACCTAGGGAAGCCACTAAGAAGGTTGCAAGGGGAGTTACCCCTAGAGTCAACCTAGGTAAGACCCAAATGACCAAGGCTACCAAGCCTAGGAGGGTCATTAGGAAGGTATCTAGGGAGGTCATCCCTAAGGAATACCTAATTAACCCAATGAGCTCAAATAGATTTTGGGTTCCTAATGGCGTGATTGACTCACGCTAGATGGGTTAGGTCGTGTCAACCTTGATTGGATGGGTAGTTAACTCAACCATAGCAAAGTTGACATTTTAGGTCATTTCCAAGGTTATGGATGTCTTGGAAATAGATTTGATTATAAATCCTAAAGGTTTTTAGGATGTGCCAATATTAATTATGAAGTTTGATAAATCAATCAAATTGGCACAACTTAGGGTTTAGAGTCATAGTGTGTCATTTTGGGTTTTGGCACACTTGGGAGATCAATATACTTAAATGGAAACAATATACTTAATTATCTCAAAAGGCAATTAATATTATAATTTAGGTATTATTATATCTAAACTTTTTATTTGTCATGCCTTGATTTGCCATATGTCATGTCATGACATCATACTTATCTTTAATCTTTTATATGTCATGATCATGCTAAGGGTTAAGATAAATTTCATGCGCTTTATTTTTATATCATATGCCATGACATCATGATCATTGGCCATGATTTATTTTTGCTATTATTATGCCATGATCATTTAATGAATTTAATTGATTAAAATTGATTTAAGGACAATGGCATGACTTGGAGTCCCATTTATAAGGGAATCAAGTAGAGTTGCCTTAGAAAAATGCATGAAACCCTAGTTTAGGGAGAACAAAACCCACATCTCACATTACATTGACATGTATATGTATTTTATGCACCCTAGATACATGTGAGATGCTAGGATATGAGTTAAGTTCAAGGTGCATAATTTTTGCATCTAGATGAACTAAAACTCATCTAATTTCAATGGTGGATTTTTGGGAAAGCTTGTGTACAAGTCATGTACATAGAGCCTAAGGGATATGATCCAATACAGGTTTTCAAAAACATTTTAAAATTCTTTTAGAAAACCTTGGTGAAGCCTATCTTTTGATAGCAATCACCATTGATGAGATTGATACAAAGTGAGCTAAAACTTTGAAGTTTTTCTTCACTTTTGATCTTTGTATCAATTTCGATATTTTATGGGTAAAATAATTTTCAAATATTTTTCACCCATTGTATTGACTATAAGTAATATACGTATCAAATTTTGTGATTTTTTGATATACGTATAATTACTTATGACTTTTCAAAATTCATTTCTGATAGTTGAAATTCGAGAATTTTAGTTATCAGTCGACTGCCCTTGGTGGCAGTCGATTGATGTGAGTGGCAGTCGACTGATTACTGTAAGTAGTCGACTGCCAAGCTGATTTCGGGAAAAACAAGGTTGTTTAGCCCATGTTCAGCTATGGTAAAGGTTCCTAATCATGCTTTGGGAAGCATTAGAGAGGGTGAAAATCCATTGGATATGGATTAGGAGAGGTGTTAGGGTAATGTATCAAATTTAAGGTGGGGAGAGTTCATGTTTGAACTTTGAGCCTTAATGGTTTAGAGACTTCCCAAGGACATTGTTGGTGCATTGGTCAAGGGGGAGCAAGCCTTTAGGGGGAGTTATCCATCTTGGGATGATGGATATGTTTCTCTTCTTGAAGGGGGAGAAGTTATTGGGAAAGTATCATCAATTGAAAAAATTGATGGGATATTGAGAAACCCAATTTGAAAATTGGGAGAAAGTAAAGGATTGCCTCTCTTGAGTGATATGGGACTTATCACTAGGAAAATGGTAGGCATCCTAGGTATTTTTGGACCAAGGGGAAGATTGTAAGATCTCATTGGGACATGAGACATTGACCTCCTTGGAGAGATAACCTTTTAGATGTTAGTCAAAAAGGGGGAGAATGTTTGGGGGAGAAGTTTCAGAGAATGTTTGGGATTACCAATTTGGGATAATTGGTAAGGAAATTTGAGTTAGGGGCGTAACTCAAGGTTTGTTTTGTCAAACATCAAAAAGGGGGAGATTGTTGGTGCAATCGACCTAGGTCACGATTGACCAGACTCGAGTTTGACTCGAGTGATGTTTTGATGTTTGACATAGTATGTTTGACATTGATGTTTGACATTTATGTCGGTTAATGTTTTGGGGAGATTGTTTATACAATCAACCCAGGTTATAATTGACCAGACTCGAGTTTGACTCGAGGGAGTCTTTGATGGTTGACTAGAGATTGACCATGTGATTATGGAAGGGAAAGTCCAAGTCTTGAGTACTTGGCACAAGGAAAGTCCAAGCATGGGCCTTGGCTTGGAAAGTCCAACATGGGTTGGCAAGGGAAAGTCCAAGCATGGGCCTTGGCATGAAAAGTCCAACATGGGTTGGCAAGGGAATGTCCAAGCATGGGTCTTGGCATGGAAAGTCCAACATGGGTTGGCAAGGGAAAGTCCAAGCTTGAGTCTTGGCATGTGAGAAGTCCATCGGATTTGACATTGGCGGCGTAAAGTCCAAGCGGAGTCTTGGCGGCGTAAGTCCAATGTGCCTTGGCGGTGTATACACCATTAGCATGACATAGCCGATGGAAGCACCTGAAGGCTAGCACGATGGATGAACAAGTCATGGATGACTTGAAGGGATCCGAGAGGCGTAAGGCTGATGGAGGTGGCTAGAAGGTTTAGGTCTAGGCTAAGGGTGGTCTAGCAAGTATGGGGGAATCATACTTGGGTTAAAACCTCATTTTTGAGGTTGGTAGTCGACTAACATTATGGCCGGTCCGACTGCCATGAGTCGACTTAAGTTCGACTGTCGTTTAAGAGCTGAAAGTGCTCTGGCAGTCGATTGCTCAATGGAGCAGTCGACTGATGTCGATCGCAAGGATGGCAATGATCGCCGCTTATGTCATGCACATTATCGTTCGTGACCGGCGGCCGATCGACTACGGGCGTTAGCGATCGCCAATGTTGGCGATCGGTGAGAGTACTGTTGGAACTTGTCCAACGTGGATTGAGCCGTTGTCTCATGGCAACAGTGTTGTCAGTCGAATGGTGACTTATGGCAGTCGACTGCCAAGCGAAAATACAGCCTGATGGAGGATAAAAGCAGTTATTCGTGGAAGGCTCAAACAGGGGTTTTTCTTGGGCGATTTGAAGGGGAATTGTTGGTGCTCTTCCAGTCCTTCAAGGCTAGTCCAAGGCAACAAAAGATCAAGTAACCAAAGTGCTCTTGTAAAGTAGTTTTCTTTACTTGCATTATATTGCTTGTATTCATCTCTTATTGTTGTAAGAGTAGTTTGTACGAGGTTTCTCCGCCTCCGTATTGTTCCGAGAAGGAGTGTTTATTAGTGGTGTGTGATTGACATTGCTAGGGCTCGTATGAGCCCGACCCGTGGAGTAGGAACCGTGCAGATCCGAACCACGTTACATACTCGTGTTCGTGTGTGATTGTCTATTTAGTTATTTTCATTATTATCTATATTCTGCTGTGCTAACGAAATTTGTAGAGACGACACGTGAACGATTTCCATCACGCTTAGCACGACGCTATTCACCCCCCTCTAGCGGGCGCACAGGTCCTCACAATGTTTACATATTATGCTTTCTTATGTTTGGTATGTTTACATGAATGTTATGTTTATATGTGTTATATGATCATGTCACTACTCTATGCTTGATGTTGATGTATGCTTTTTGTGAGTAGGACAGGATCATACTAAGCCTATGTGCTTATAGTTTATGTTCCCTTGTACTGTAGATAAGGGTAAAGGGTGGATAAACTAAAGGGAGCAGTAGGAGGGGCAAAGTGTGTGTGGTAGTGGCATGGTGGAGGAGATCTGTTATGTTCTTTATGCATGTTTTCCCTAAGATGATTTTGTTTATGGACTTGAACTAAGCACTAAGTACTTATGAAATAATGATGCATGCGCTATGTTAAGAAGAAGTATCTATGAAATGACGATACATGTTTATGTTTAAAAGAAAAAAAAATATGTCTAAATTAAAGTCTTCCGCTGTAAGAAGTACGATATGTGTAATCTTCCACTGTAATGTAAGTATGTACGGTCGCGTCTCGCGCCGCCCCTCCGGACCCTTAGAAAGGGCGAGCGTGACAGGTTGGTATCAGAGCAGATCTGGCTTTCCACTACACACACATCAAGCTCCAAATCAATCCTGCCGCTCCAAGTAAGAATTTCTATGCCTACTTTATTTCTTTCATGTATGATAACAAATGCATCTAGCTTAAATATGCCTGAAATTATGTATGCCTGAAAATATGTAAGATAACCTTATGCTAGCTTTTAATTTAACCATGCATAGCTAAATGAACTAGCTTTTAGTTTAACTTTGCATAGATAAATCAACGATAATCTTATACTAGCCTTACTCTAATATATGAAGATAAACATGGCTGGAAGACGTAGTAATAGGGTCGATGAGATAGTAATATATGGAAGACGTAGTAATAGGGTTGATGAGATAGTAATATAGGGAGGACGTAGTAATAGAGTCGATGAGACAGTACCCCCACCTGCTCTTATGCATGTGGTTACTGGACTCCAGTACTGTTGGTGAAGAAGAAAGACTAGTCTATGCAAATGTGCATAGACTACCGAGCGCTAAATAATGTGATGATCAAGAATAGGTACCCTTTACCACGGATTGACGACCTGTTCGACCAGTTGAAGGGTGCCACCGTCTTCTCTCAGATTGATCTGAGGTCTGGCTATCATCAAGTGAAAGTGAAACTAAATGATATATTGAAGACAGCTTTCCGAACAAGATACGGATGTTATGAGTTCGTAGTTATGCCTTTCGGAGTCATGAATGCACCTGCTATGATCTGCTGAATCGGATTATTCAGGAAAAGCAACTGTATGCAAAGTTCTCCAAAAGCGATTTCTGGCTCGAACAAGTATCATTTTTGGGTCATGTTATATCCAAGCACGGATTGATGGTAGACCAAATAAAGATTGAAGCTGTGAGTAACTGGAATCGACCAAAGAATGCCAGCGAGATCAGAAGCTTTCTTGGGCTACCAAGCTACTACAGGAAGTTTGTAGAGAACTTCTCTAGGATTGCAGCCCCTATGACAGTCCTCGCCAGAAAGAACAAGAAATATGAATGGACGAACTCCTGCTAGAGGAGTTTCACAGAATTGAAAAGGAGACTGACCAGCGCTCCAATCCTTTCTCTTCCGGACAGTAACGAAGGCTTCGACATGTACAGCGACGCTTCCAAGTTGGGACTCAAAGATGTACTCATGATGAATGGCAAGGTCATTGCCTACGCCTCTAGGCAACTCAAAGAACATGAAAGGAATTATCCCACTCATGATCTAGAGTTAGCGGTCGTGGTCTTTCCTCTAAAAACATGGAGGCATTATCTATATGGAGCTCAGTGTAAGATTTATACAGACCACCAGAGTCTGAAATATTTATTCACACAGAAGGACCTGAACATGAGACAACATAGATGGCTCGAGCTCATCAAGGATTATGACTATGAGATCTTCTACCATCCGGGAAAAGCAAACAAGGTGGCTGATGCACTCAGCAGGAAGTCCTGCGCCACCATGATGTCTCTATTAGTGTTATCTCGGCCCTTAGAAAAGGAGATTATGCGTTACGGGGTTGAAATCATTTCCGGAAAGCTCTCGACCATGATGATAGCACCGACGTTGTTCGATGATATATTGGAAAAGCAAGCCCGTGACCCAAGCATTCAGAGGATCAAGCAAGAGGTTCTGGAAGGAAAGGATGATGGGTTCCGTATCTCTGATAGTGGAGTACTCTACCTCAGGGATCGCTTGTGTATTCACGATGATCCAGGATTACGGAAGAAGATATTTGAGAAAGCTCACGGAACTCCTTATGTGATGCATCCTGGAACCACCAAGATGTACCAAGACCTAAAAAGAAAATTCTGGTGGTTTGGAATGAAAAGAGATGTGGCTCAGTATGTCAGTACCTGCCTGACCTGCCAGAGGGTTAAAGCAGAACACCAGAGACCTCGAGGAACACTGCAGCCAATCCAGATTCCAGAATGGAAATGAGAAGATATTTCTATGGATTTCATCTCAGGA
This sequence comes from Wurfbainia villosa, assembly GCA_025175895.1. Classification (NCBI taxonomy): domain Eukaryota; kingdom Viridiplantae; phylum Streptophyta; class Magnoliopsida; order Zingiberales; family Zingiberaceae; genus Wurfbainia; species Wurfbainia villosa. The sequence continues at coordinate 36,395,246 of CM045997.1, forward strand.
TTGCCCAAGACGACAAACGGATATGATGCTATATGGGTAATTGTGGACCGATTGACGAAGTTTGCCCACTTCTTAGCAATCAAGATGACCTATTCGACTGAGCAACTAGCTCAATTATATGCTAAGGAAATTATCAGATTACATGGGATTCCTAAGACCATCATTTCTGATAGAGAAATTCATTTTATTTCCCATTTCTGTGAGTGTGTTCAGAAGGCACTTGGGACGAAGCTATTGTTCAGTACTGCCTTCCATCCTCAGACGGACGGACAGACCGAAAGAGTAAATCAATTACTGGAGGATATGCTATGAGCTTGTGCCATGGATTTCAAAGGTAGCTGGTGCCGATACTTATGCTTAGCAGAATTCGCCTACAACAATAGCTACCAAGCTACTATTGGAATGGCACCCTACGAGGCTCTATACGGGAGGAAATGTAGATGTCCTATATGTTGGTACGAGGGTGGTGAAAAGAAAGGGATGGGACTCCAGAAAGACTTCATTGACGACACCACCTGAGCTATCCAGAACATTCGTTAAAGAATTGAAACTTCTCAGAGCCGACAAAAGAGCTATGTAGATATGCGACATAGACCGTTAGAATTCGAAGTCGGGGACCTGGTATTCCTCAAAGTGGCCCCTATGAAGGGAGTGATGAGATTCAGAAGGAAGGGTAAGCTGAGTCCGCGCTATGTGGGACCGTATCAGATATTGCAGAGGGTTGGCAAGGTAGCTTACAAGCTAGAGCTGCCTCAAGAGATGTCAGCTATTCACAACGTGTTCCATGTTTCGACACTCAAGAAATGCATTTCCAGTGCAAACCAAGTGATCGAGCCACAAATAGTGCAAGTTCAAGAGGACCTGAGTTATGAAAGTTGGTATATCCAGATACTAGACCGAGAAGTCAAGAGACTAAGGAACAAAGAGGTGCCCTTAGTAAAGGTCTTGTGGCAAAATCAACGGTACGAAGAAGCTACCTGGGAACGGGAAGAGGACATGAAACAGAAGTACCCAGAATTGTTCTATGTTTCGGGGGCAAAACTTTTAAAAGGTATGAAGGATTGTAACGCCCGTAAAATTTCTAGCAATTTTACAAGAATTTTTGGCATGATTATAATGGGCTTTATGTGGGCTCTTCCAAAAATAAAAGAAAAGGAGCCAAAAAGGATGCAAGGCCTAGGAATTGAACCCCAAACCTCTAGAGATAGCTAAGCCCTAAAGGGGCATCCAATAACTAGAAGCCCAGCAAGGTTGTACTATTAGAGGAATATGAGAAAGTATAGTTAGGGGTAAGAGAGACTAAGAGACTCTTCAAGTGAATAAATAGGGGGAATGAGGAGACATGAGTAACCAAATTGCCTTTCTCTCCTTCTCATCTTCTTCCTCACCGAAATCCATTCCTCTCCCTTTTCATCCTTTGTCCGAAACCTATCCAAGCAAGAGGAAGGCTAAGTTGGCATCCCTTAGGTTATCTTCCAACCAAAAAGCAAAGCGAAGGATGTAAGTATCCCCCTCACCTGCGTACAAGTAGTTTTCGATTGATGTATTTGTGTTAATCCTCTTGAAACCATTCGGCCAAGACCTTGTTTGAGTTTTTCCATGAAGATCCATGCCATATCTTGTATGAACATGATGAAGATAGGATGCTAGATGGATTAGGTTAAGTGTTTGACCTTAAATACCCAAGGGACCATTCGGCCAAGACCTTGTTTGAGCTTTCCATGAAGATCCATGCCATATCTTGTATGAACATGATGAAGATAGGATGCTAGATGAATTAGGTTAAGTGTTTGAACTTTTATGACCTTTAAAACCATTCGTCCAAGCCACTCTAAATTTTTTATATGTTCTTTTATGCCATGCTATAGCCAAGTTCATGCTATGTTTTGATAGTAAAAGAAAATTAACATGATGTTTGGTTAACCTAGATTTAAGTGGATGAACTTCTAAGCCTTGGTCCATTCGGCCAAGCCACTTTAGACCCCTATGTGTGTTCTTTTATACCATGTTTAGATGAGCTTAGGCTAAGTTTTGATGCTAGATGAAGATAACATGTTCTATGCTAGGTTTTAAATGAGTTCATGCCATGTTTGATGTTAGAAGAAGATAATATGTTCTATGCTATGTTATAGATAAGTCCATGCTATGTTTTGATGGTAAATGAAGATAACATGTTGTTTGTTTAACCTAGGTTTAAGTGGATGAACCTTTAGGACCTTTGAACCATTCGGCCAAGTCCATCTAGACCCCTAAGGTGTCTTCTATGCTATGTTTTGCATGAGTTCATAATGACTTTTGGTGTTAGATGAAGATAACATGCTCTATGCTAGGTTTTAAATGAGTTTATGCCATGTTTGATGTTAAAAGAAGATAACATGTTCTATGCCATGCTATAGATAAGTTCATGCTATGTTTGGATGGAAAATGAAGATAACATGTTGTTTGGTTAACCTAGACTTAAGTGGATGAACCTTAAGCCTTTGAACCATTCGGCCAAGACGCCTAATATGTTTCTATGCCATGTTTGATTGAGTTCATGATGACTTTTGATGTTAGATGAAGGTAACAAGTTGTTGGTTAACCTAGAGTTAAGTGGTTGAGCCTCATGTCCTTTAAATCCATTCGGCCAAGGTTTAATTAAAACCCTAAGTGCCCTCCCATGCCATGCTTTATGTGTTAAAGAACTAACATGTGGTTAGTTAGACCATATATAAGTTGTTTGGTGTTTAAAACTTTGATAGAACTCCATGAAGTTTAGGTAATTCCATGTATACTTGTTCATGATGTTTATACCTTATGCCATGCTTATATGTGTGTGATGTTGTGATCATGTTATGTTTATTACCTCGTAATTGTATGAATGTATGATGTTTTATAAAGAAGGAACATGATATGCATGAAAATAATATGATATGTTATGAAGAAGAAATATGTTATGGTGAATGATATGTTATGAAGAAGAAATATGTTATGAAAGCCATATGATATGTTATGAAGAAGAAGCATGTTATGATATGAAGAAGAAAAACATGATATGCCATGATAAGGAATATGATATGTTTATGAAATGAAATATGATATGTTATGATAAGAAGCATGTATGTATTTTACTTTCTGCATGGCTTGTACCGGGACCCTAACACGGTCTAAAGAGATGGGCTCCTAAGTTGCCCTAGGCCGACGAACTTAGATCGGGCCTAGGATGGGCTTCTTTGTTATGATTACCCCTAGGTCGACGGTCATAGTACGGACCTAGTACGGGATGGGCTCCCAGATGCCCTAGGCCGACGGACTAAGATCGGGCCTAGGATGGGCTTCTATGTTATGATGATGGCCCCTAGGTCGACGGACTAAGATCGGGCCTAGTAATCTAGTAGGTTCGAGATTAGCTGCCTCGGGTATATTTAGGGATGCGCGCTATGATGATGATGATGTGGTACAATGTCGGGCCCAATATATTGAGAGTTATGTTCAAATACCTATGATATATGTTTTCGAAGAGCATCCTGCATATACTGTTATGTAATGTCTGCTCATGTTATGATGTTATATGTTATATATGTTACATGTTACGTTTGCTTATGTTATGTATGTTTACATGTTATGATTGTTATGTTATATATGTTTACATGTTATGTTTGCTTATGTTATATATGTTTACATGTTATGTTTGCTTATGTTACATATGTTTACATGTTATGCTTGCTTATGTTTGGTATGTTTACATGAATGTTATGCTTATATGTGTTATATGATCATGTCACTACTCTATGCTTGATGTTGATGTATGGTTTTTGTGAGTAGGACAGGATCTTACTAAGCCTATGTGCTTATAGTTTATGTTCCCTTGTACTGCAGATAAGGGTAAAGGGTGGATAAACTAAAGGGAGCAGCAGGAGAGGCAAAGTGTGTTTGGTAGTGGCATGGTGGAGGAGATCTGTTATGTTCTTTATGCATGTTTTTCCTAAGATGATTTTGTTTATGGACTTGAACTAAGCACTAAGTACTTATGAAATAATGATGCATGCTATATGTTAAGAAGAAGTATCTATGAAATGATGATGCATGTTTATGTTTAAAAGAAAAAAAAATATGTCTAAAGTCTTCCGCTGTAATGTAAGTATGTACGGTCGCATCAAGCGCCGCCCCTCCGGACCCTTGGAAAGGGCGGGCGTGACACAACATGGTAGGGTAATGCTAACTATATAATCAACAAAACCGTCATACTAACATTCTATGGCAAATACAACCATGAACTAGGTCCCCCGTATCACCTCAAGGTACGGGTCAAAGGTATACAACAGTCTGACCAACTCAACTTTGGTAATCCACACATGACCATATAAGAATATGCAAGTGGAATGCAAGATGATGTACAATCAAATGCAGCAAGCATAGTTCAAACAAATACAACATCCAATGATCATATATATAGACTCTAGCTATATATATTCTCATCACAATCAACTATATATATATATATATACATGTATACATGTATATATATATGTATAGGCAAATGCCATCTACCACGGAAATGCAAATGCATGGTCATGCCTGTGCACCCTACTGCTACCACAACCCGAGTGTGGCCTAGGTGGCACGACATGACAACTGTCCCAACTCAACAACAACCACTACTCTCGAGTGACCGAGTGGGCAATATGAAGTAGCCTATAAGCGTAAAGAGCTAGCTACACAATGGGGGTCCTTGCTGCTGGCCACTCCGACTGACACTACCCATGAGTGGTCGAGTGCCACGCACCCAGGACAATTGCACACTACTCCAACAACCACTGTCAATAGTGGGGCGAGTGCAGTGCAACAAATACTCTACCCTCACACTAGTTACTCCTCCACGAGTAACCTGGGAGGCAAGATGACTGACGACCCTCTCAACTACAAGAGAGACCAAGTCATCAGCTTGCATATAAATGAAATGAATGCACGACAGTATATACATATGTCCACAACACACTCTCTATTCTATAGAGTGACATATACAGCTGATGACAACCAAGCTAGGACCTCTAGTCCGTAGCGTTGTTGTATCAACAAATCACACGTCCATACATGACTACATGATCCATAGTAGATATATACACAACATCAAGATATGATATGAAAACTCAACTTTACTTCTAGAACATCACCCACCCCCGGATGATTTATCTAAATTGCACAATTCAGTTTTACAACCGAATTTAGCTACATACACATAGGTAAACTACTACAGGTCCACTTATCATAACATCTATAATTCATAACAAAGATGAATGAATAGATAACAACAATGACAGAGTATTTAAGTGTAAAGACAAGTATCAATCATCAGAAAAACTAGAATGGAGTCAAGGTCAAAGTGACAACAATATGAAGTCATATACTTCAGGGTCTAGCTACTATCTGACCAGGGTAAGAAATATTACCCACCTGATAAGAAGCTCGTGATAAATATCTTCACGCCCGTGAACCTATCTCGTAACCACGTCCTACACAGAACATAACAAGTACTTGTAGGGGATCGATCGGTGTGTATTGGCCGGCTAGAGGAGGGTGAATAGCCCTCTTTCATTGGATGGTGAAATTCGCTTGTCTACAAATAATATTAGCGCAACGGAAACAACAAGACAAGCAAACAAAACAACAAATGAAAAGATAAACAATGCTAACACAATATGTAACATGGTTCATGCCTACGCCGCTAATCCACGGTCCCCGATTCGTCCTCGGTGAATCACTCCGCAACCAATCCACTATTGGTCTCTCCTTTGCACCAAGCTAGGTGGAGGTAACCCTTAAAACTCAAGAACACTCCTTCTTTTACAATTGATGTGAAAGAAACTAGAAGAAGGAGTTTATCACTTGTAGAGCACTTGGATGATGGTTTAGAATATAAGCATTAGCCATCCAAAAGCCCACACCCTCTCTTTTTTATAGAGAGGGCTGATTTCTTCCTGTTGGCCACCACCAGTCGATTGTTGTCCTTTGTAGTCGACTGTCGCCATTATAACGGCCTCCGAACACATCGGATCCCGACCGTTGTAGTCCAACGGATCCTTGATCGATCGTGATGTAACCATCGACTCGACTCGCCTCCGTAGTCGCCCATCGCCTCAGAGGTTACATGCCGCGACTTCCTCTTGCGATCATTGCCATTCCATGGCAATGACCTGGTATAAACCCATCAGTCGGATACCAGTCGAATCCCATTTGACTCAGAGCAGTCGACTGGTGCCGTGTAAAACTCAAACTTAACATTTGTTTGATCTTTCGGTGGTTAGGTAAACCTCAACCCTTGCGGTCGAGCCTCCGACACTCAACCATTCGACCAAGTTCACCTAATGAGCTACTTACAATTCACTCATTTTCTCATCTCACTCGAAGTGCCTCGCTGAAGCTCTCTTCGTTCGCGGCCATGTCCCTCGGCAGCATCAGGCGCACGGCTCTGCAATGCTCCTTCACGTCTCTTACCTTTGAAGTCTGCTTCCTTGGCTTCGCTTCAAGTCATCTCGTCCGACGGTTCCTCGGCAGCATCAAGCGCATGGCTCTGCAATGCTCCTTCTCTGACTCAAGCACGAGGTTGTGAGTGGTGAACCCGCCAAAGCTACATATGTGAATTACTAAGTCCTGCAAGACTCCAACGCACATATCAAATCACAATATCAACCCGACTTAAACCCTTTGTCACACACATCAAAACCATATCACGGGTTGATTGCCCTAACAATCTCTCTCTTTTTGATGTGTGACAATCCGTTTAAGTTAGGTAAAAATATTTGATAAAATATTAAGGAAAGAAAGCATATGAATAACATGATTAGCAACTCTCCCCCATAATACATGAAACTCCCCCTAAATATATTCCCCCTTACTTAAACATATAGTTTTCTCCCCCTTTGACACCATCAAAAAGATTTAAACAAAGTTTATATATCATGGCATCAAGTCTAGAGAGACACAAAAACTAAAACCAGTCAAAAACCTGATAAAATCAGTTCTATCGTGCTCATTCATTATCCATCAATTCATTCGCTATCAGATGGCGATGATTGGATGAATTTCAGAAATGCACTATAAATTTCAGAAAATTCTAAAAATAGTGAAATTTGGAGAACACATTTCTTGTAAGTATATCTATCAATGAAAAATAGTTTTTCATGAAAAATCATTATATTTTCAGAGATTTGCCAAAAATCCAAAAGCTTTAAAAACAACTAGTGTTTTGATCAAGTTTGTATCCATTTTAACACCTAATTTTGCTTTGGATTGTTTCAAAACATGAACGCACAGATTTTAAAGTAAGAAATTATTTTGAAAACATGTGAAATATCCAACCATGATCTTTGGAAAATATGTCTATGAATTAAACATAAGCCTTCCACATGATTGGTCTATTATTGCTATTTTGATACTTTAAATGACCATCTAAATGTCGTAGGCATTAGTGGACATTTGTATCATCCTAACATCTCACTCATGCTAAGTTTTCAATCAAGGTAACCTATGGTGAGTGTGAGATGCATCCTAAAGGTATTTGTATATACTTAACCATTATTTCATGCAATTCTATCAAGGTTAAGTATCATCCTAACATCCCACATGATCATAAAGATATATATGAATTAAATTCACATTATGATCATGAGACAAATGTATTCATCAAATTGTGATCATGCATTAGATATTACATCATGATAATAAGACAAATATCACCTAAAGCATGATTTATCTATTTATAGGTGCATTATCATCACCTAGCACTCTTTCAAAAATATTGTCCCACCATCCTAAGTCAACCAAACATATGATATAGATGAAATCCTTATGGTTGACTATCCTAGGGTTTTCCTAACCCTTTTGGATGGATTTAGGAATCCAAAATAAGTTCTTTCCTATGGGGTTCACTAAATACTCCTTAGGGATCCATTTTCTAGCTATTACCTTCTTTTTGTCTTGACCCCTAACAATTAAACATTTATAAGCCTTTTCATTTTTCTTTTCCTTATATCCTAGGCCTTTCTTATTGAAACTTTCTCTTTGGCTCCCTATGATCATGTTAAGAGTGTTGGAGCCAATTGTAAACTTTTCTAGGGCCTTTGTCAAATGATCTACTTTCTCTCTTAAAGCCCTATTTTCATCCATACATGCATCACTAACATTAAATGGCATATATTCATGTGAGCATGCATCATTTAAGCTAGAAGAAATATTATCATTTACATTTAAGCATGCTTTTTCTAATTTTTCTTCTAAGTCCTTAATTTGATCTAGCATGCATTTAATTTTCTTCTTATTTTTCTTCTTTTCCCTAAATAAATCCCTAGTTAAGCTAGAAACCATGGAAACTATTTTCTTGGGAGTTAGATTTGTTACCATAGCTTCCATGTCTTCTTCTTCTTCGGATGAGGAGGATGATGAAGCTCCCCCTTCACTAGAGCTCTCCTCACTTGTGCTTGATCTTTCTTCTTGCTCGGAGGAGGAAGTGGAATCTAGGTCGTCAAATACCATCAAGGCTAGATTGGAGTAGACATGTTCTTCTTCTCCTTCGGATGAGGATGATGAAGAGGAAGGATCATCCCATGTCCTTGCCTTGAGTGCTTTGGCCTTCCCTTTTTCTTTGACCTTCTTCTCTTCTTCTTTCTTCTTCTTGCTCCCCTTCTTCTTCTTCTTTTCTTCTTTCTTTCTCTTCTCCTCCTTGCTCTTGTTCAAGAGGGAACAATTATCCCTTATATGTCCCTCCCCTTGGCAATTGTAGCAAATAACCTTCCCCCTTGGTCTTCTCCTCCTATCATTAGATATATTAAATTTAAAATCTTTTAATGCATGTCTTACCCTCATTACCATATAGGCTTCTTCCATGCTATCCATGGAGGAGGAAGAGGATGCTTCGTCGGAGGAGGAGGGAGTCTCCATCTTCTTCTTCCCCTTGTTGGCCAAAAGTGCAACTCCTCTTGAAGGTTGAATTCTCGACTCTTCTATTATTCTTTCAAGTCTTGTTTCATGGAGCTCCATGGTTGAGAAAAATTCCTCCAATGTCTAACTTCTAGGTTCTTGGAGATGTAAAAACAATCCACCATAGAGCTCCATCTTAATGACGTGGGAAAGGCATCTATAGCCTTCATGAGCATGCCCCTATTTGAAAGCTTCTCCCCTACACTAGATAAACGGGTTATTATCTCTTTAAATCTAGAGTGTAGTGAGGTTACCTTTTCTTCGTTTTCTAATTTGATATTTGATAGTTGGGAGTGGAGGAGGTACCTTCATGAAGCTCTACTAGCTTCTCCCACATCTCCTTGGCACTAGAGCATTCCCCTTTCCTATTCACTTCTTGTTGGGGGAGTACATTGTAGAGGTGGTGCTTGGCCTTTGAATTTGCCAAGTATTCTTCCCTTTGCCTCTTGCTCCACCTTGATTTCTCCAATGGCTCCCCTTCTTCATCCCTAGGCAATTCGAAACTGTTTTCCATAATTAAGAGAATTTCGAAATCGGTTTCAAAAAATACCTCCATTCTCTTTTTCCACCAAGAGAATTCTCCTTCAAACATTGGTGAGTGAATGTTTGAGCCGGCCATTCTTGAATGTGCTTGCTGTGGCGGTTAGTCCTCGACAAGCGACTTGGCTCTGATACCACTAGTAGGGGATTGATCGGTGTGTATTGGCCGGCTAGAGGGGGGTGAATAGTCCTCTTTCGTTGGATGGTGGAATTTGCTTGTCTACAAATAATATTAGCGCAACGGAAACAACAAGACAAGCAAACAAAATAACAAATGCAAAGATAAACAATGCTAACACAATATGTAACGTGGTTCACAGCTACGCCACTAATCCACGGTCCCCGATTCGTCCTCGGTGAATCACTCCGCAACCAATCCACTATTGATCTCTCCTTTGCACCAAGCTAGGTGGAGGTAACCCTTACAACTCAAGAACACTCCTTTTACAATTGATGTGAAAGAAACTAGAAGAAGGAGTTTATCACTTGTAGAGCACTTGGATGATGGTTTGGAATATAAGAATTAGCCATCCAAAAACCCACACCCTCTCTTTTTATAGAGAGGGTTGATTTCTTCCCGTTACCTGCCACTAGTGGACTGCTGCCCTTGGCAGTCGACTGCCGCCATTACAACGACCTCCGAACACATCGGATCCCGACCGTTGTATTCCAAAGGATCCATTGGCAGTCGACTGATGTAACCATCAGTCGACTACTGCCTCCGTAGTCGACTGCCCAGTTGGCTACCAGAGGTTCTTGTAGGGATGTATACTTAAAAGTCTATCTTTTGTATGAACATCTTTATTTTGGAATAAGACTCACATGATCATTGTTTGCATAATTTTATAGTTATGCAATATTGTCTAATATGTTACATTGTAGATAACATGGTGTGTGGTGTCACACGGGAGATCATGTTATCGGCTCCTTGTAAAGTATAAGTAAAGGCTCACAACTGAGATGACTTTGGACAAACCATTAGAATGGTTGTAGTGTGATTTGGTATTGGTTTGTCTTGACCATAGAATCACACTAGTGCACTTTGTGTGTATTGAGCATGACCGACTTAGAGGTGATTCGATTTATTGCTGACTACATAATCGAATCGGACCTCAGATATTATTTAGTACATGCTCTTAATCCCGATATAATAATGGGCACATATACTTAGTACTCATCTCTTTGATTTACGAATGAGCGAGATTTATAGATTAAATCGATAGACTCTGTAAGTTGGGAGATGATATTATTTATATGGTGAGCCATTGATTATAGGAGGAAATCGTTTCCTATATATTAGGATGATGATGTCCCCTTGAGGAGCTCATAAGGTTCATCATGTAAACCCTGCAGGTGGACTTGGTCCGGCATGATGAAAAGGTTGAGTGATACTACTCAAGGAGTTAGATGTTGATTAATTAATGGTCAGTAAATTAATTAATCGACGGACATTTGAGATCTTAAACACGGGGAGAAAATGTACAAATAATATATGGAGCCCATAATATCATATGGGGGTTGGTGAGGTAGATCAATGATGAACCTTTAGTAGATTGGATCATCATTAGTGGATCGGACTTTATGTGGTCTTGATCCATGGGTGGCCAAGACCCAACTCCTCCTCATGGTCCCTAATGTAGCATATTAACACCTCATGATGCTTAGATCAAATGGATAGAAAAAAAACTCTAAGATCCATAGGTTGAGATTAAATATCTAAGATCCGACGATTGAGATTAAATCTCTAGATCCGACGGTAGAGATTAAATCCCTAGAACCAATGGATGAGATTAATTCATGACTTATCCCTAACTCTATAAAAGGATGTCAAGGGAGTTGGCGTGAAAAAAATTATTGATGAGAGCTAGGGTTTTTGGGCGGCAAGGAAGAGGAATCCTAGTTGAGATAGGATTAGGATTAGGGTTTAGAGGCAAGGGTGGCACCAAATAAGGAAGGTATTCTTCTCTTCTTCTTCCTCTTTTGGCCAACGTCCAACACCTCTCCAGCCTCTTTTCCAGCCTTTTCCGGTGCCCAAAAGCTCCCTTCTCCTTCTCCTAAGGTGGTGGAAACAAGATATAGGGCTTCCCTTGGTATCTTGGTTGTTTTCCACCATCTTCTCCTTCACCTAGTTGGCTGGCAGCAAGGATAGTTTTAGTTCCTTGTTGGTTGTTTCTAGAGAGGAGAAAAACCTTGTTTCTATTCTTCCTCTTACTTTGGATGAGCAAGGAAGGAAGATTTGCGATCTAGGAGCTTCGACTTTTGGTAGATCATCGCCCACACGACGTCCAAAAGGAGGAAGGTCATACATTAGAAGATCGAGAGGTATACCTATTCTACTTTCTTCTTTTGTTTGTTGCTTGTTTTTTTTTTTCAATTATAAGCATGTTATAAATCTATTAATGGCTAAATAATATTTGGATCCTGAGCATAAACACAAAAACCGGTGATCCGGACATCGTCTATTCCGCGGCTACTCGTAGAATAGAGGATGGTCGCTTGAACAACTAGTTTGTTCAAGTGACCTCTCTAAACGAATAGCACGACGATGTCTTGGTAGTTTGGGAAATCCCTTTTGTCTAGGATTAAATTTTTTTAATCCGGGGACATCGAAGGGATCGCCATGGACAAGCTACCGAGGTGAAGTGAGAAGCGAAGTTTCCCCTCACGGACTCGATAAGCAAAACCCTTCAATTGGTATTAGAGCCAAGGTTTCCGGTTTTGTGTGTTTAGGATTCGGTTAATTTTTATGCACTTTTTCATATATTATATGTTCCGGATAATAGTAGGATATGCGTAGTTTAACTCTTTGGTTGTAGGCATAAGATCCGATTATTATGGCCATATGTGTGTATGTGATTATATGTGTGTAAATATTTTTTTTGTTGAATCCTCAGGGTTGACGAGGCTAGTATTTAGTTTTTGTAAATTAAATAATCGGAGGAGGCATAAAGAACTTCTGACAGAACTCCAGGCGGTAGAGGGACTATTTCGTCAGAGTGCTCAGGCGCATGTCGTGATGACCCAGAAGGTTTCTACTTCTAAGCCGAAAGGTAAGAAGAAGAAGAAACAAACCGGGGCGAAGGCGGTGGGAGGTACTCAGGGAGGAGTGAAGAAGCCGAAAGGCAAGTACTTCACTTGTAAGCAGACTGGACACTGGAAGAAGGACTGCCCCAACCACAAGAACAAAGGTATATCTTTTGGTATAGTCATGGAAACATGTTTAACGGTGTTATCTACCGGCACCTGGTGTGTAGATATGGGAGCCACTGATCATGTTTGTAATACTTTGTAGGGGTTCCAGGAAACCAGACGACTGGCTGAGGCGGAGATTACCGTGTACTTGGGCAATGCCACGAAGGTGACGGTTGTTGCAGTGGGAGATGTTCATTTATCTTTTGAGAAAAATAAACTTTTTGTTCTTAAGAATTGCCTTTATGTACCCTTATTTAGAAAGAATTTAATTTCGATTTCTAAATTGTTTATGGATGGATATTCTATTTCTTTTAATGATAGAGTTGTTATAAGAAGGAATAGGGACATTATCTGTTCGGGTGTATTGATAGGAAATTTGTACACACTTGAACCAAAACCTCCCACGATGCAAATTGAAGTTAATAACTCATCTTCTAATTCCAATAAGAGAAAAGAAACTTCGAAGATGAACCAAACATATCTTTGGCATCTTAGGCTTGGTCACATTAACCTAAGCAAAATTTAAAGGTTGATAGCTGATGGACCTTTGGGTGCATTAGTGGTGGAGGATCTCCCAACCTGTGAATCTTGCTTGGAGGGTAAGATGACCAAGAGGCCTTTTAAGGCCAAGGGGTATAGGGCCAAAGATGTGTTAGAATTGGTTCATTTTGATTTGTGTGGTCCTATGTCTATCCAGACTAGAGGTGGTTTTGAGTATTTCGTCTCTTTTATAGATGATTACTCAAGATATGGATACATTTACCTGATGCACCGCAAGTATGAATGTTTTGACAAGTTCAAAGAATTCAAGGATGATGTGGAGAAACATCAAGGTAAAAGTATCAAGACACTACGATCTGATCATGGTGGTGAGTACCTCTTGGGAGAGTTTAGGAACTACTTATCAGAGGTTGGGATTCAATACCAATTGGCACACCCTAGCAGAACGGTGTAGCAGAGCGAAGGAATAGGACTCTTATGGAGATGGTTAGATCGATGATGAGTTATTCTGACTTGCTAGATTCGTTCTGGGGATATGCTCTAGATACGGCGATGTACATTCTGAACTTGGTTCCATCTAAATTAGTGCCTTCTACTCCCACAGTATTGTGGACTGAGCGAAAGCCTAGTCTAAGACATATTCAGATATGGGAGAGTCCAACACATGTGCTGAAGGCAGATGCTGGTAAGTTAGAACCTCGTACAGAAGTACGCATGTTCGTTGGCTATCCCAGGGGAACGACGGGTGGATTGTTTTATAGTCCTAGAGATCAGAGGGTGATTGTTAGCACGAACGCCAGATTTCTAGAGGAGTTAAAAGGGGAATTCACTTCTTTAGTACCACCGGTACAAGAGGATATACCACATGTCACTGCACCGCATGTCATAGAGGATACACAGGTGATACCTCGTCATAGTGGGAGGGTTGTGAGACAGCCTGATAGATTTATGTTCTTGGGAGAATCTTCTGATTTGGTCCCTGGCGTACATGAACCTGATCCCTGGATATATGACGAGGCAATCCAAGATAAAGATGCAGTATCTTGGGAAAGTGCAATGAATGCTAAGATTGAATCTATGGATTCAAATCAGGTCTGGGAGCTAGTAGAACCACCCGATGGTGTAAAAACCATTGGATGCAAGTGGATCTACTAGAGAAAGAGAGGAATAGACGGGAAGGTTGAGACCTTCAAAGCGAGGCTTGTTGTGAAGGGGTATACTCAGAAAGAGGGTATCGATTATGAGGAGACCTTTTCACCGGTAGCCATGCATAAGTCTATCCGGATTCTCTTATGCATAGCAGCTCATATGGATTATGAGGTGTGGCAGATGGATGTCAAGACAACTTTCCTTAATAGAAGTCTTGAGGAAAACATCTATATGAAGCAACCAGAGGGATTCATTGCTAAGGGAAAAGAGCATCTTGTATGTAAGCTTAATCGGTCCATTTATGGATTGAAGCAAGCTTCGAGGTCTTGGAACATCCACTTTGATGAGGTGATCCAGTCTTATGGATTTATTCAAAGTCCGGATGAGTCTTGTGTATACAAGAGATGTGACGGAAATGTAGTGATATTTCTTGTGCTATACGTAGATGACATTTTATTGATTGACAACAATATCAAGGTATTATCGGACGTAAGGGTATGGTTGTCCAAACAATTTGATATGAAGGACTTGGGAGAGGTGGGACACATCCTTGGGATCAAGGTTATAAGGGATCGCAGGAAAAGGATGTTGTGATTATCCCAAGCTTCATACATAGACAAGATTATGGAGCGTTTTAGCATGCAGAACTCCAAGAAGGGTTTTCTACCTTTCAGGCATGGAGTTCCTTTATCTAAGGAGATGTGTCCTAGATCTTCTGAGGAGATAGAGGAGATGAAGGCGGTTCCTTATGCTTCGGCAATAGGAAGCCTCATGTATGTGATGCTCTGTACGAGACCAGATATCTGTTTTGCCGTGGGCATGGTTAGCAGATATCAGAGTAATCCTAGACAGGGACATTGGACTGCGGTAAAGCATATATTGAACTACCTGAGAAGGACTAGGGATTATATACTGATTTATCGGGCAGACTAATTACTCCTTGTGGGTTACACGGATTCCGAATTCCAATCTGATAGGGTTAACAGTAAGTCTACCTCAGGTTTTGTGTTTACTTTGGGAGGTGGAGCCATTGTATGGAGGAGTGTCAAGCAAAAATGCGTGGCAGACTCCACCATGGAAGCAGAGTATGTGGCAGCCTCTGAGGCAACCAAAGAAGCTTTATGGCTGAGGAACTTTCTGATGGACTTGGATGTGATTCCTGGTTTGCCCAGAACTATCATAATTTTTTTGTGATAATAGTGGTGCAGTTGCAAACTCGAAGGAACCACGAGCCCATAAGGCTAGTAAACACATAGAGCGCAAGTACCACCTGATACGAGAAATCGTAAAGAGAGGAGAAGTTGCTGTGGCCAAGATTGCATCGGAGGATAACCTGGTAGATCCTTTCCCTAAGGACCTTCTGGCGAGAGCTTTTGATAGGCATGTGGAGGGAATGGGGATCAAATGTATGACACTTTAAGGACAGCATAGTCTTTTAGTATAAGTGGGAGATTGTAGAGATGTATACTGAAAAGTCTATCTTTTGTATGAACATCTTTATTTTAGAATAAGAATCACATGATGATTGTTTACATATTTTTATGGTTATGCAATATTGTCTAATACGTTACATTGTAGATAACATGGTGTGTGGTGTCACACGGGTGATCATGTTATCGGCTCCTTGTAAAGTATAAGTAAAGGCTCACAACAGAGATGGCTTTGGACAAACCATCGGAATGGTTGTAGTGTGATTTGGTATTGGTTTGTCTTGACCATAGAATCACACTATTGCACTTTTTGTATATTGAGCAGGACCGACTTAGAGGTGATTCGATTTATTGCTGACTACATAATCGAATCGGACCTCAGATATTATTTAGTACATGCTCTTAATCCCGATATAATAACGGGCACATATACTTAGTACTCATCTCTTTGATTTACCAATGAGCGAGATTTATTGATTAAATCGATACACTCGGTAAGTTGGGAGATGATATTATTTATATGGTGTGTCGTTGATTATAGGAGGAAACCGTATCCTATATATTAGGATGATGATGTCCCCTTGAGGAGCTCATAAGGTTCATCATGTAAACCCTGCAGGTGGACTTGGTCCGGCATGATGAAAAGGTTGAGTGGTACTAGTCAAGGAGTTAGATGTTGATTAATCAATGGTTAGTAAATTAATTAATCGACGGACATTCAAGATCTTAAACACGGGGAGAAAATGTACAAATAATATATGGAGCCCATATTATCATATGGGGGTTGGTGAGGTAGATCAATGATGAACCTTTAGTGGATTGGATCATCATTAGTGGATCAGACTTTATGTGGGCTTGATCCATGGGTGGCCAAGACCCAACTCCTCCTCATGGTCCCTAATGTAGCCTATTAACACGTAATGATGCTTAGATCCAATGGATAGAAACAAAACTCTAAGATCCATAGGTAGAGATTAAATCTCTATGATCCGACGGTTGAGATTAAATCTCTAGATCCGACGGTTGAGTTTAAATCCCTAGAACCAATGGATGAGATTAATTCATGACTTATCCCTAACTCTATAAAAGGATGTCAAGGGAGTTGGCGTGAAAAAAATTATTGATGAGAGCTAGGGTTTTTGGGCGGCAAGGAAGAGGAATCCTAGTTGAGATAGGATTAGGATTAGGGTTTGGTGGCAAGGGTGACACCAAATAAGGAAGGTATTCTTCTCTTCTTCTTCCTCTTTTGGCCAACGTCCAGCACCTCTCCAGCCTCTTTTCTAGCCTTGGCCGGCACCCAAAAGCTCCCTTCTCCTTCTCCTAAGGTGGTGGAAACAAGATATAGGGCTTCCCTTGGTTTTTTGTTTTCCACCATCTTCTCCTTCACCTAGTTTGCCGACGGCAAGGATAGTTTTAGTTCCTTGTTGGTTGTTTCTAGAGAGGAGAAAAATCTTGTTTCTATTCTTCCTCTTGCTTTGGATGAGCAAGGAAGGAAGATTTTCGATCTAGGAGCTTCGACTTTTGGTAGATCGTCGCCCACACGACGTCCAAAATGAGGAAGGTCATACATTAGAAGATCGAGAGGTATACGTATTCTACTTTCTTCTTTTGTTTGTTGCTTGTTTTTGTTTTTCAATTATAAGCATGTTATAAATCTGTAAATGACTAAATAATACTTGGATCCCGAGCATAAACACAAAAACCGGCGATCCAGACATCGTCTATTTCGCGACTACTCGTAGAATAGAGGATGGTCGGTTGAACAACTAGTTTGTTCAAGTGACCTCTCTAAACGAATAGCACGACGATGACTTAGTGGTTTGGGCAATCCCTTTTGTCTAGGATTAAATTTTTTTAATCTGGGGACATCGAAGTGATCGCCATGGACAAGCTACCGATGTGAAGTGGGAAGCGAAGTTTCCCCTCACGGACTCGATAAGCAAAACCCTTCAGTTCTATGCCCGTAACTTCCTCTGGAAGTCGACTGCCATTCCATGGCAGTCCACTGCTTGGCATAAACCCATCAGTCGGATACCAGTCGAACCCCGTTCGACTCAGAGCAGTCGAATTCCATTTCATGGCAGTTGACTGGTGCCATGTGAAACTCAAACTTAACATTTGTTTGAGCTTCCGCAATCGGGTAAACCTCAACCCTTGCGGTCGAGCCTCTGACACTCAGCCATTCGGCCAAGTTCACCTAATCATCTACTTACAATTCACTCATTCTCTCATCTCACTCGAAGTCCCTCGGCGAAGCTCTCTTCGTTCGTGGCCACGTCCCTCGGTAGCATCAGGCGCACGACTCTGCAATGCTCCTTCGCGTCTCTTGCCTTCGAAGTCTACTTCCTTGGCTTTGCTTCAAGTCATTTCGTCCGGCGGTCCCTCAGCAGCATCAAGCACATGACTCTGCAATGCTCCTTCTCCGACTCAAGCACGAGGTTCTGAGTGTGAACCCGCCAAAGCTACATGTACGAATTACTAAGTTATGCAAGACTCCAACACACATATCAAATCACAATATCAACCTAACTTAAACCCTTTGCCACACACATCAAAAGCATATCACGGGTTGATTGCCCTAACATTACTAAGTTCTAGCACCCGACAAATATACAAATCCACTACTATATCATTCCTATATTCGCATCCCTTTATCAAATACGAATTAGAAACCCCCAATCATCAAGCGTAACCCTTCTACAACATCTATCTAGGTTTAAATCATTAAACCTCTTAAGTACACTCCACCTAAATCAATTAAATGTACTAACTCACCATTTTCAATTAGCAAAAGTGCTAACCTTCACATTCAATTCCATACACCAATTTCTACATTAACAGAGTAGTTCACAACCCAAAATGACTGTCTAACCATTTAAACCGCCAATCCCAGCCCCACAACGAAACATAAACAGGACATCACAACCAAATCTCCAATTCATACACTAAATGCACATCACATAATAGAACAAAACCCAAATAGTCAAAATTAATCACTTGATCTGTCATTCACAGCTCCATCACAACCTATAGTTATACTTACAGAACACCCAACGCCCCCAAAAAGAGCAGCACAACTACACAATACCTCCGACCCACAAGCATTTACAAACCATAGAATACAACAACAATACATGATGAGAAAAAGGGTACAACACAGCTTACCAACCATAGGAATCCCTCGGCAGCAACCTGCTCTTATCCTTT
Organism: Wurfbainia villosa; assembly: GCA_025175895.1. Taxonomy (NCBI): domain Eukaryota; kingdom Viridiplantae; phylum Streptophyta; class Magnoliopsida; order Zingiberales; family Zingiberaceae; genus Wurfbainia; species Wurfbainia villosa. Next base: position 36,414,220 of record CM045997.1, read on the forward strand.
ATTCACCGACTGGGATCGGCGCTCACGATCCCTGCCCAAACACAGATCCACGCTCAACCAAGGTAAATCACAGCAAGGAATTTAGTTATGGTTGGCAACTGAAACAACTCCAGCTCACCCTCACCATTAGGATGATCTTACCTAGGAAATTTATCTCCCAATGCAGCATCCACAGATTCCCAGCGCGTGGACAACCCCCTTCCCGATCTAAACTGTTCACTGTGAACAACTCAACACCAAGATGTTGATGCCCCTCACCACAAGACCACCAACTATGGCAGAAACTTCCTGCCGCGACGACAATGCCACCAATCTGATCGTGCAAAGAGATCAATGAGATCCCAAGAGAGGGGAGTCAAGCTAACCTCCAGCCAAAGTGACCAGCTGTGGCAGCAAGGTCTTCAAGCTGCGTGTGCGAGATAGGACGATGAGATTTGGGACGGGCAGAAGTCAGAGAGGGGTAAAGAAATCGCAATAGGGAACTCTTGGGAGAGAAGAAAAAAATGGTGGAGAATAAATGAAGAAACGACAACAATCCGATCGGACGACAATAAATTGATCGGAAAGGAACGGGTCCACTTTTGAGATTAAACCTAGGTTAGGTTTCATTAACTCCATAAGCTTAAACCTAGGTTAGAAATTAAATAAACCCCTAACCATCCGACATTAATTTAATTTATCCAATAATAAATTCTCTATTTAAAGAATAATAGAGATATTATTCCATAGCAATTTATATGTGGTATTTTACATTGTGGGATCGATAATCTTTTTATTACTTGATGACTTTCATACACTTGCGGCTGTTGAGTGCGAGCACACACTTCGAGTCCTTGACGGCTCTCATCGCGAGATTTGAGGTCGTGCTCACGTGCATCAACCTTGCCTCTATTAGTATCCATGTCGGGATAACCTGAGATGACTCCTAGAGCAGCAAGCCTTTGTCTCCGATTGATGCTAGACAACCAGCGGAGACAAGAGAAGAAGAGAGAGGAAGACGACTACCAAGGAAGAAAATCTAAGATTAGAATCACCTACCAAAGATTATCAAGGGATCTATTTATAGATCTCTTGATTATGGCATCTTAGGAGGCTTAAATGGAACCTATCTTACCATAATTATCCCATAATTAAGGTAAGAATAACCCAGAAAATTTTTATAAAAGAAATCTCCAAAAATGGCTGAGCCACGACATGATTGTGTGTCTTACACACGGTCGACCATGCCAGGACACACAATTAGTCGTGCGTCCTTCTGGGCATAACCTAGGCTTTGGTCATTTTTGGCCAGAGCTAGGCACGACCCGTGCTTGGTTAGGCATGACCCGTGCTTGGTTAGGCACGACCATGTGAGGCTTTGTATGGTCCGTTTGACTTCGTTTATGTGTGATATGCCCATGCTAAGTTCGACAAGGCCATACAAGGTTCCATAGCCTCCGTTTAACACCCTCTTGGCCTGGTTCAACCATATATATCCTCTCTCATTGAGAATCTCATTCTCATACTTGTTTTACATCTCAAGATCACCCGTAGTGCATGTGACCCAATAGGTTCCCGGTTATGTTGGTCATTTATAATTAACCCATTAATTATGAATAGATCATGAGTGACACCTAGCAGTACATCTTGACCACCAATTCACCGGAAAGTCTAAATCGACTCTAGAATATTTTTGAACCCTTCAACAACTATAGTTGTTCATGCCATGCTCCTTTCACTCATACTATACCCACTTGGTTCAGGACATGGTCTATGTGCTCGTCCCTACTAGGCTAGCTACGTTATACCTAGCCCAAGCTAGTTTCATTGTCCTATGGATTCAAGTTACTCCTACATGTTTGCTCTAGCCAAAGACTTTTGAGTAACAATCCTGACAAGAGGCCTAGGGTATACATCTCCATTATCAGGAGTGGTGAATCCTCTGTGGTCTACTCAAACACCTTTGATCACTTTGGCTCATACCCAATCATCCCAGAGTTACACCTACTATGTAGATGGCTATGAAAAAGTCAAAGTATAAGGTGTCATGATCAAGGTGACTTGAATACCTCAAGTTTAAGGAAGCTTACACTCAAGCAGCAATGAAATCTTTAACGACATATAGAATCATATGAAGTCTCATAGAAGGTCACTCCAATGAACTAGTTACCATAACTAGAATCCACATGTTCACTCTTATCATTTCTATGCTTCCATTAAGTGAGTACCGATTGCTTGGATAAACTTAGGTGCATAACTTATGCTAGTCTCATAGAATTGATGATGTCCAATCTCATCAATTCATCAACTAGGGATAGTTTCAATGCTTACATGATTACAGATAATAAGATACCCACTAATTATGATCCAATAACAATTTCTTTCATGTCATGCATCGTATTGTGGACTTCAGTACATTAGTTTAAGATCCAATCAAATACATAGATAATGTTGGAGGATCGTGGCCTGGCTAGAAGGGGTTGAATAGCCTTTCTTGTACGATGGACTTCGTTCATCTTAATCATCTATACAAATCGTTAGCGCAGCAGAATAATAAAACTAAAGACAATTAAGAGCTAAAACAAAGTAAAGATAAAAGCAATGCTAACACACTTATGTAATGTGGTTCACGACCCTTGTCGCTAATCTACGGACGATTCGTATGGCGAATCACTCCCTCAAATCCAATCACTTGTCTCTTCTTTATCCCAAGCAAGGTGGAGGTAAACCTTCTTACAAGAACTCACTCCCTCTTACAATAGAATAGAGGTAAGCATAAGAAGAGCAGTGGAAAACCGTGCAGAGCACTTAGGAGTAGAAGTATTAGCATCCCAAAGGCCCTCACCCCTTCTCTTTATAGAGAGAAGAGATTTCTTCCCATTGGGCATGCAGCAGTCGACTACTGCCATTCCAATGGCTTCTGACCACATCTGATCGCGACCATTGTAGTCCAACGACAGCCTTGGCAGTCGACTATTGATATCAGCAGTCGACTACTGCCCGTGTAGCCGACTGATCAGTCGACTATGGGAGATTTTGTGTTCGCGACCATCTTCAGCAGTCGACTATCATTCCTTGGCAGTCGACTGATAGTGAAGCAGTCGACTTCCATCCCTTGGCAATCAAGTACTAGGCCAGAAACCCACCAGTCGAATACTAGTCCAGCACCAGTTGAGTTCCATCGACTCAGAGCAGTCAACTGCTATCTATAGCAGTCAACTGGTGTCAGGTAAAATCTCAAACAAAACACTTGTTTGAGCCTCTGACGGTCGGGTAAACCTCAAACTACTTGTTTGAGGATCCGATACTTGACTTAGCCATTCATCCAAGTTCACCTATGAGCTACCGATAAAATCGCTCAATCTCTCATCTCCCTTCGAGTCCCTTATCAAAGCTCTCTTCATCCGGCCACGCCCCTCGGATGCACCAAGTGCACGACTTCCGCAATGTCATCCTTCGCATCTCACCCTGAAGTCTGCTTCCTTTGGCTTCACTCTAATGCTCCTCATCCGCCGGTCCCTCAGATGCACCAAGTACACGACTTCCGTAATGCCATCCTTCACCGACTCAAGGACTCGAGCCATGAGATGGTGAACCCACCAATGCTATCATGAAGTTAACTCATGTGTGATTTACTAAGTCATGCACAGCTTAAACACACATATCAAATCAACATAAACATCCTAACTTAAACCTTTGCCACACACATCAATACCAAACCATACTTGGGTTGATTGCCCTAACAATCTCCCCCTTTTTGATGTGTTGCAACAATGTTTAAGTTAGGTAAAACATTAACCAAATACATAAAGAAGGAAAGCATGTAAAACATATATGAGTATCAAACACTCCCCCTGAATATATGCAACTCCCCCTTAACACATGCTAATTTTCTCCCTAGCATGATTAACTTAAACTCAATATTTCTCCCCCTTTGACACCATCAAAAACATCTAACATCTGTTATACAACATGGCATCAAAGTCTAAAGGAAGAAAAAATACCAAAATCAGGCTAAAACCCACTTAAAATAAGTTACTGTTCACATTTACAGTCCATCAGTAAACTAGTTCAGATAACCAGTTGACTGACACCTAATTTCAACCTTTTTTGATTTCCGAACCCATGTTCAGAAATGCACTAAAAATTCCAAAAAATTCAAAAAATCAAGAAATTTGGGGAACACATTCTTATGAGTCCCTCTATCAAGGAAAAATGATTTTTCATGAAAAAATATTCATTTTTAAAACATTTGGTAAAAACTCAAAAGTTGTAAAAACCTTCAATCATTTTATCAACTTTAAAACCTAGTTTTGCCTTAGGTTGTTTTAAAGCATCAATTCACTATTTGCAAAACATAAAATGGTTTTAAAACATTTAAAATATCCAACTATGATCTATGGGAAATATTTCCATTGATTAAACATTTGCTTTCCCCATAGTTGGTCTATGATTGCTATGTTATGATACTTACAATGATTCATCAAAATGCCATAAGCATTAGTGAGTCATTTGTATCAACCTAACATTTCACTCATTGCTATGTTATCAATCAAGTTGGCCTTATGGTGAATTGTGAGATGTACCTAAGGTATTATACTTAACCATAAATTTCATGCAATTCTATCAAGGTTAAGTATCATCCAAAATAACCGACATGATCATAACACAAGTATATCATATAACTACACATCATGATCAGACATCAAGTATAAAATCAAGTATCACTAATCATGATTTAAACATAATTACCCAAATCATCCACCATGCTCATAATAAGTCAACCACATAATATGATATGAAATAAATCCACTTATGGTTGACTATCCTAGGTTTCTCTAACCCTTGAGGATTAACTTGGGAACCCAATATAAATTCTTTCCAATGGGGTTCACCAAGTACTCATTTGGGATCCATTTCCTTGCTACCATTGTTGTTTTAGATTGTCCTCTAGCAATTAAACAATGGTAGGCCTTTTCATTTTTGGTTCCCTTATAACCTAGGCCCTTCTTATTGAAACTAGCCCTTTGGCTCCCAATAATCATATTTAGGGTGTTGGAGCCAATTGTGAATTTCTCAAGAGCCTTAGTTAAATAATATACCTTTTCCCTTAAGGCCCTATTTTCTTCTAAGCATGCATCATTAACACTAGAAGAAGTCATTTACATGTGAACATGTTTTTTCAAGTTTTTCTTCTAGATCCTTAATTTCATTTTGCATGCATTCCTTTTTCTTTTTAATTCTAAATAGGTCCTTAGTCAAACTAGAAATCATGGAAATAATCTTTTTGGGAGGGAGATTCATTACCTCACTTACCCAATCCTCATGTTCTGAATCCGATGAGGATGCTCCCCCTACACATGAGCTCTCCTCCTCACTTGTGCTTGCTTCTTCTCTTTCAGAGGAGGTGGAGGCTATGTCATCTATCCCCATGAGCAATAGGTGTGTGAAAATTTCTTCCTTCGATGAGGATGGATCATCCCATGTTGCCTTTAGATTTTGCATTTTTGCCTTCCCCTTTTCTTTTGATTTATTTTCTTCTTTCTTCTTCCCTTCTCTCTTCTTATCCTTCTTCTTGTCTTCCTTTTCTTTGTTCAAGAGAGGACAATCATCCCTTATGTGTCCCTCTCCTTGGCAATTATATCATATCACCTTTCTTCTTCTCCTTCTATCATTAGATTTGTTAAACTTAATTTTTTTTAATGTACGCCTTACCTTCCTTACCATTTAAGCCTTTTAATTGCTATTCATTGATGAGGAAGATTCGTCGTCGGATGAGGAGGGTGGATTCTCCTTCTTCTTCTTTGCTTTGTCGGCTACTAATGCTACTCCCTTTGATAGATTGATTCGATCTTCTACTATACCTTCAAGCCTAGTTTCATGTAATTCCATGGTGGAGAAAAATTCTTCTAGAGTACTTACCTCTAGATTCTTTGAAATATAGGAGTCCACCATGGAGCTCCATTTGGATGACTGGGGAAATGCATCTATGACTTTCATTATCATGTCCCGGTTGGAGAGCTTCTGACCTACACTTGATAGACCATTAATAATCTCCTTAAACCTAGAATGCAAAGAAAGTTCCTTTTCTCCTTTATCTAGTTTTATATTGTTGAGTTGAGATCGGAGAAGGTCCCGTCTTGCAAGCTTGGCTTCGAAGGTTCCTTCATGAAGCTCAATCAACCTCTCCCACATCTCCTTGACACTTGAGCATTCTCCAATTTGGTTGATTTCTTGTTGAGGGAGCACATTGAAAAGATGGTGCTTGGCCTTTGAATTTGCAAGGTGCTCCTCCCTTTGCTTCTTAGTCCATCTCGATTTCTCTATTGGCTTCCCTTCTTCATCCCTAGGCACTTCAAAACCTCTTTCCATGATTAGCATAACATCAAAGTCAGTTTCGAAAAATACCTCCATTCGCTTTTTCTACCAATCGAAGTCGCCTTCGAATTTGGGTGGATGAATGTTTGAGCCGACCATTTCATAGTCATGCTTGTTTTGACGATGAGTCCGTCGACAAGCTCCGCGCTCTGATGCCACTTATTGGTGGATTGTGGCCGGGCTAGAAGGGGGGTTGAATAACCTTTCTTGTACGATGGAGTTCGTTCGTCTTAATCGTCTATACAAATCGTTAGCGCAGCAGAATAATAAAACTAAAGACAATTAAGAGTTAAAACAAAGTAAAGATGAAAGCAATGCTAACACACTTATGTAACGTGGTTCACGACCCTTGTCGCTAATCCACAGACGATTCGTATGGCGAATCACTCCCTCAAATCCAATCACTAGTCTCTCCTTTAGCCCAAGCAAAGTGGAGGTAAACCTTCTTACAAGAACTCACTCCCTCTTAAAATATAATAGAGGTAAGCACAAGAAAAGGAGTGGAAAACTGTGTAGAGCACTTAGGAGTAAAAGCATTAGCATCCCAAAGGCCCTCATCCCTTCTATTTATAGAGAGAAGAGATTTCTTCCCGTTGGGCATGCAGTAGTCAACTGTTGCACACCATCAGTCGACTACTGCCATTCCAACGACTTCTGACCACGTCAAATCGCTACCATTATAGTCCAACGATAGCCTTGGCAGTCGACTACTGCTCACGTAGTCGACTGATCAATCGGCTACAGGAGGTTTTGTGCCCGCGACCATCTTCAGCAGTCGACTGATGGTGAGGAGTCGATTGCCATCCATTGGCAGTTGACTGTTGGGCCAGAAACCCATCAGTCGAACACCAGTCGAGCACCAGTCGAGTGCCATCAACTCAAAGCAATCGATTGCTATCTATAGCAGTCGAATGGTGTCGGGTAAAATATTAAACAAAACACTTTTTTGAGCCTCTGACGGTCAGGTAAACCTCAAACGACTTTTTTGAGCATCCAACACTTGACTTGCCATTAGGCCAAGTTCACATATGACCTACTGTTACAATCACTCTATCTCTCATCTCCCTTGGAGTCCCTTACCGAAGCTCTCTTCGTTCGACCACATCCCTCAGATGCACCAATCGCACGACTTCTACAATGCCATCCTTCGTGTCTCACCCTGAAGTCTGCTTCCTTTGGCTTCACTTTAACGCTCCTCGTCCGGCGGTCCCTCGGAAACACCAAGAGCATGGCTTCTGCAATGCCATCCTTCACCGACTTAAGGACCCGAGCCATGAGATGGTGAACCCACCAATGCTATCATCAAGCTAACTCATGTGTGATTTACTAAGTCCTGCACAAATTAAACAAACATATCATATCAACATAAACATCCTAACTTAAACCTTTGCCACACACATCAAAACCAAACCATACTTGGGTTGATTGCCCTAACAGATAATATATACTCAAATAGTGAATTTTATTAATAACTTCTAAGGTGATTCCTAAGGACACCTCTCAATTACATCTAACTCTCACTTGGCCTACAACCAATCGCCTTGGTATCTAATACCATAGGCTTCTATATGTCTCTCAAACATTTCTTAGGGAAGAGGCTTTGTCAAGTGATCTACTAGATTCCTATAAGTGGGAACTTTTTCTATTTGTGCATCTCTTCAACCTATGATCTCTCTGATAAGATTGAAATGACATAGTATGTGCTTCGATCACTATTAAGACCGTGGTTCCTTCACCTGTGTAATGGTGCCATTGTTGTCATAGTAAACTGGTAATGCTTCAACAATGCTCAAAACTACTCCAAGTTCAGTAATGAACTTCTAGATGTAGACCGCCTCCTTTGCTACTTTAGAAGCTACAATGTACTCTTTCTCAGTAGTAGAATCAGCAACGGTGACTTGCTTATAACTTTTCCAACTCACCGCATCTCTATTCAAGATGAATATGTATCCAGACTGAGATTTGGAATCATTTGTTGGTGCAGTGGTACTAGATAATCGAACCTAGATTTTGATTATGGCAAAGGTTTAAATCTAATCTCTTATTGTTATCTAATAAGCTGTGTTAAGTGTGCAGAAAATGTTTAAGCTACACTGAATGTCAGCGACACTCGGAGAATCTCAGGATGAGAAACCGTGGTGGTCAGACAATGCCAGGAGAACCTCGTGGAGTCAAGGATCTTAGGCGAAAGACGAAAAGCTAAGCGACATGTTAGAAGGACTAGAGGTAAGCACAAGTGCAGAGTAATGGTGAGGTTGTGTCCCTTGTACAGGGATGAAGTTAGGCGGCAATCCGACTAAGACTTCCTGGGGAAGGTCTAGGTCGAGTTCGGATGGTAAGGAACCATCAAAGTATCCATTACTTGTATTTCTATGCTAACTCTTTATTGCAGGGGAGTAATCAAGCTGGCAGTCGACTGTTGGCTATTGGATATCAATTGCTACTAGAATTAGTTGATTGATGAAGGCTATTAGTCGATTGCTATTTAAATTGTCCAGCTCGATGAAGGTCAAGATAAGATCCCCTTATCTTGGTGTGAGGTAGCTCTTTGACCCAGATCTGGATCTCAATGAGCTAGGGCTTGGAGGGTTATAAAAAAAGGGGGGATTCACCCTTTTGGATCATCATTCCTTGCTCCCAAAGTGCTCTAATGATGCTACGCTTCGACGATGACTCTACGACAGCGTAACTCTGACGACATGCCATGATTCCACATCCTCTTCGTCGGTAGCATAACTTGTTCATTTTGTTTCTTACTTTTTGTACTCGAGGTATTTATCATAACAAGGCGAGGTAGACTTGTTGCCTCATCCTCGATCTCTTGGTTTTCCTTGTAATCGTTGTCTCCTACCTTTAACGAGGAGGATATGTTTAGTGGATTTCCCCTTCGTACGTGCTCAAGGATCGCGGGGCCTTGGAGTAGCAACCTTTTGGTTGCGAACCAAGTAAAAACAAAGTGTCTCTTTTCTTCTTGTTTTTATTTCATTTCCATTGCATTACTTTGATTTTGTTATTACGAAAAGAAAAGTTTTTACGATAGCTATTCACCCCCCTCTAGTGATTCTCTCGATCCAACAATTGGTATTAGAGCGGGGGTGCTCAGATTCGGTGCAACCACCGGTCTAGCATCTTTCTAATTGTTTTTGTATTTTTTGATTCGTAAATTATTTTAAACATTTCCTTATTATTTCTCTCACGCTACTAATCCATGATGAAGTCTTGGCAATTCATGTTTTGTTGTCCTTTTTGTTGTGCATGGTTTTAGTCAATGGCCCATCTTGAGGGGTATAGCACCACCCGAGCTCCGTTCTTTAACGGAGATGACTTTCGTTATTGGAAGAGTCAGATGGAGTGTTTTATGAAAACAAAAGTTGAGACTTGGATACTAATCCAAATTGGCTTTGCTCTACCCACCAACGATCAAGGGGAGCCATTGGACTTCGACAAATGGACCAACGCAACCAAGTGGCAAATCGAAGCTGATGCAAAAGCCACCCAAATTTTGAAGTGCGGCTTGTCCAAGGAGGAGCTCAACCGAATTGGACCGTTCATTAGTGCCAAAGACCTCTAGAACAAGTTCATCGAGCTACACAAAGGGACATCCGATGCAAAGGTATGCAAAAGAGACTTACTAGTGAATAAATTGTATAATCTAAAGATACAGGATCACGAGACCGCTACGCAACTCCATGCTCAGATCCAAGACATTTTGAACGACCTACATGCCATCATACAAACGGTAGAGAATCAAGACATAATAAGGTACACATTAAATGCATTTCCTAGGACTACTTTGTGGGCATCTATGGTTGATGCCTACAAAGTATCTAGAGATTTATCAAAAATTAGATCAGATGAATTATTTTCAGAATTTGAATTACACGAACAATCTAATGCGGTCCCGACCGAGTAAGGTGTAGCGTTGTTTGTAGGTCAAAGACAAAAAGCAAAGAGCAAGCCACCTCCCAAAGAAGACGACTACCAATCGGAGGAAGAAATGGTGATCGAACTAGTCAACCTAGTTTGGAGGATGATCAAAAAGGAAAGAAATGTGAGACAATCAAAGAGAGCATTCCAAGCAACATGGGAGAAAGAAGATCAAGACGACGACTTAGCATTCATGGTGAGACTGACGGAGTCTGAGTCTGAGTCCGAAGCCAACTACGAATCCAACTCCGACTCTGACTCCGAGGATGAATTCGAGTAAAGACTCAAAGTCAGCACAAAGGAAAAGATCGAGGTAAGTCGTTCGTTAATCAAAAATTTGTATCATGCAATTATATTATTAAATAAGAAGTTAGTTAAGTCCGAGTCTAGAGTCGAGTCTTTACTTGAGGAGGTTAAACTCCTCAAGCATGAGGTCACCCTAACCTCTTCAACTAGTCAAGTTCAAGAGGGAAACTCAACTCAAGTCAAAAAAACTTGAGGAAGAGAATTTTCTCTTGAAATGGCAAGTCCAAGAGCTCGAGGCTAGGTTGGAAAAGTTCACTTTGGGATCCAAGGGTCTTAACCGACTCCTTGGAACTCAAAGAGTCGTGTCCAACAAAGTCGGACTCGGGTTTAGGACAAATACTACGAACAAGTCTTATATGTCAATCGTTAATCGTAGTAATCAAAAAGTCCAGGCATGGGTCCCTAAGATTTTGTTAAACTCATATATAAGGACTAATAAGTATTGGATTCCCCAGGATCAAGTCCACTATGTGGATAGACCGCATCGGTTCAATGGTCTAAGAGGAGTTAGTACTAAAATTGTATACCCTATCTCTTAGTGCAAAATTTATATGCTTAAATTTCTAGAATGGTTAGATAGGATCAATAATTAATCAACCTTGATAACATAGTATCAGAACGCGATGAGATAATAGTACATTAGGGAAACAAGGTCTTGTATATCCGATCTAGATAAGGCATATTTAGCTTGGTGAACTCGGCTAAGTTGAACTAGCTGAAGCTACCTCGCCACATCCTAAACTAGTTAGACCAAGAAGTGACCCTAAGTGACTTGAGTAAATATTTTCTTGAAATTGGCTTTGTCTAAGGAAGTGGTCGTTGTTCCGATCAAAGAAGGCCCCTGTGCCTCACCACGACCTAGAAGCTATTTTCTCGAAAAGTTTACTTAACAATCTAAAGGTTAAATCCGAATCTAACCCAAGGTTGATTAATCTTTGAATCACTAAAGTTTAAACAAGTGAAATTGAAATCATCTCACAAGAACATATAAGGTTAACATGCCTTGAGACACATAGAATGAATGAGATGCTAAGGACAATTTAAATGAGAATAACCTAATACTCGAATAACCTTCAAAACTTATATGAATACTTATCTTCTTGATTGATGCATTTTGAAAACATACTTATGGTTATAACGTTCAAGTATTTTTGAAATCAAAAACTATGTTTTGTAAGTAGTTTCAAAAACTCATTTTATCGAAACTAGTTATTATACACTTTCTCTCAAAACACAAAAATAAACTAGTTTAACATTGTTGGTGCAGAGGGATAAAAAAAACTCAAATTAATCTTAGTTACATCTAGGATACTATATAAATTAATGAAGGGACACATGCTTGGACCTTTGTACTTATTTCTTCTTCTAAGGAAATTTCTTCTAAAATACTCCCCTATCTTATAAATAACCCCTCGGTTTTTCGATTTATGGCAAGAGGGGGAAAAGAGAGTTAAGTTAAGGGGGAGTAAAGTTTTTAAAACTTTATCTAAAGTTTCGTTTTCAAAACTCACCTAGGGTTAAGGGGGAGGCCTTGAAAAAGAACATAATTTACTACTCATAAGTTACTTATGTTCACACTTACTTTTACACTTACTTGTTTACTACAAGCTACAAACTTATTTCATACTTGCTTAGTACTACATGTTTACTACTTATGTTATTACTACTTCATTTCATGCTTAAATTCTTTTAACTTTGAATTGGTTTGCCATAGATAAAAAAGGGAGAGATTGTTGGTGCAGTGGCACCAAATAATCCAACCTAGGTTTTGATTATGGAAAAGGTTCAAAGTTAAGCTCTTATTGTTATCTCATGAGTTGTGTTAAGTGTGCAGGAAGTGTTTAAGCTAAGTTAAAGGTTAGTGACACCCAAAGAATCTCGGGACGAGAAATCGTGGTGGTCGGGCGACGCTAGGAGAACCTCGTGGAGTCGAGGAACCTAGGCGGAAGACCGAAAGCTAAGTGACAGGTCAAAAGGACCAGAGGTAAGCATGAATGCGGAGTAATGGTTAGGTCGTGTCCCTTGTATGGGGACGAACTTAGGCGGCAATTTGACTAAGACTTCCCGGGGAAGGTCTAGGTCGAGATCGGATGCTATGGAACCGTCAAAGTATCCATTACTTGCATTTCTGTGCTAACTCTTTATTGCAGGGGAGTAATAAAGTTGGTAGTCGACTGCTGGTTATTGGTAGTTGATTGCTACTAACATCAGTCGACTGATGAAGGTCATCAGTCGACTGCTATTCAAACTGTCCAGCTCGATGAAGGTTAAGATAAGATCCCCTTATCTTGGGGTGAGGTGGCTCTTTAACCCATATCTGGATCTCAATGAGCTAGGGCTTGGAGGAATATAAAAGAAGGAGAGGTTCACTCTTTTGGATCATCATTCCTTGTTCCCAAAGTGCTCCAACGACATTAGGCTTCGACGATGACTCTACGACGCCGTAATGCCGACAACACACCATGATTCCACATCCTCTTCGTTAGTAGCATAACTTGTTGTTCATTTTGTTTCTTACTTTGTGTACTCGAGGTCTTTTTCATAACGAGGTGAGGTAGGCTTGTTGCCTCATCCTCGATCTTTTGGTTTTCCTTGTAATCGTTGTCTCCTACCTCCAACGAGGAGGAGACATTTAGTGGATTGCCCCTTCGTATGCAGGCAAGCATCGTGAGGCCTTGGAGTAGCAACCTTTCTGTTGTGAACCAAGTAAAAATAAAGTGTCTCTTTACTTCTTGCTTTTATTTCATTTCCGCTGCATTACTTTGATTTTGTCGTTACGAAAAGAAATGTTTTCACGATCGCTATTCACACCCCTCTAGTGATTCTCTCAATCCAACATCATCCTTATATGTCTGGAAGATGACATTAGTATACCCGCTCATTACCATATCACCTCCTCCATATACCAAGAATAAATCTTTAGTCCTTCTCAAGTACTTAAGGATTGTCTTAATAGCCAACCAATGATCCATACCATGATCTGATTGGTATCTACTCATAATGAACAAAGCGAATGATACATCAAGCCTTGTATATAACATAGCATACATGATCGATCCTATAGCTGATGCATATGGGATATGACTCATGCGAATCCTCTCGTCTTCATTGCACGGGCACATAGACTTTGAAAGGTGAATCCCACACCTCATGGGAATAAAACCTTTCTTGGATTCTTCCTTGCTAAATTGTTTTAGCACTTTGTCTATGTATGTATACTGTGAAAGACCAAGCAATCGATTCGATCTATCTCTATAGATCTTAATCCCCAAAATATAGGTTGCTTCTCCCATGTCTTTCATGGAGAACATTTTGGGCAACCAGACCTTGACTATTTGCAAAATAGGAATATCATTTCCTATAATTAATATTCCATCGACATATAATACTAGGAACATGATCGCACTCCCACTAACCTTATTATACACACAGGGCTCCTCAAGATTTTGTGAGAAATCAAACTATTTGATTGTCTCTTAAAAATTGATATTCCAACTCCTGAATGCTTGCTTCAATCCATAAATGAATCATTGAAGATTGAATACTTTGTTCTTGTCAATGGATGTGAAACTCTCAGGTTGTATCATATATACATCCTCAGACAGGTATCCGTTAAGGAAAGTTGTTTTCACATCAATATGCGATATCTCATAATAAAAATGAGCCGCTATGGTAAGGAGTATCCAAATAAATTTAAGCATAGCTACTGATGAAAAGGTTTCATCATAGTCAACACCTTGTCTTTGACGATAGCCTTTTGCCACTAATATAGCTTTATAGGTAATTACATTACCATCCATGTCGATTTTCTTCTTGAAAACCCACTTGCACCCTATAGGCATTATGCCTTCGGGTCGGTCCACCAAGTTCCAAACTTGGTTTTCATAAATGGAATTCATTTATGATTTCATGACTGTTAGCCATCTATCCCAGTCTAAACTATTCAGTGTCTCTTCGTAACTAGTAGGTTCCTCATCTTTTATGAGCAACACGTCATTAGATTCATTTATGAGAAATCCCTATCTCTTAGGAATCTTACATGTCCTACTAGATCTACGAGGAGGTGGTGTATCATTAGGTTCAGCTATTATCTCATTCGAATGATTAATCAACTGTGGTTCTTAGGAATCTCACTCTCACTATTTTCCTGTAAGAGAAACTCCTTCTCTAGGAATACAGCATGCCTTGAAACAAATACCTTTTGTTCCAAGAGATGATAGAATTGGTAACCCCTCGTTTCCTTTGGGTAACCAATAAATAAACACAAATCAGAATTAGCCTCCAGCTTATTTGATATTGTTTTCTTCACATAAGTAGGACAACCCCATATCTTCAAATAAGATAAATGAGGTTTTCTATTATCCCACATCTCATATGGAGTAGTAGAGACGGTCTTAGTCGGGACTCTATTTAACAAGTAGATAGCAGTCTCGAGTGAATAACTTCAAAAGGTTTTTGGAAGACTTGCATGCTGCATCATTGTCCTAACCATATCCAACAAGGTTCAGTTTGCCTTTCAGCCACACCATTATATTGTGGCATGTAAGGTAGAGTCCTTTGGGACAAGATGTCATTATCCTTTAGATAATCTTTAAACTCTTGGCTTAAGTATTAATCACCTCGATCCGATTGAAGTACTTTAATACCTTTCCCAAGTTATTTCTCTACTTCTTTTCTATAATCTTTAAACCTTTCAAAAACTTTAGATTTGTATCTTAACAAATATAAATACCCATATCGTGAATAATTATCGATAGAGGTAACAAAGTAGCTATAACCTCCTATGGTATGAGTTGACATTGGTCCACATACATCGATATGTATAAGGCCTAATACCTCAACTGCTCGTTCACTTTTCCCTTAAAAGGTAACTTACTCATCTTTCCTTTTAAGCATGAAGGGCATGTGTCTAATAAATCTGATTCACAAGACTCCAAAATACCAAGCTTATGTAGTTTGGTCATGCAAAATATGCTTTTATGGCCAAGACGACAATGCCATGATTGCGAGGTTAACTGATTATCTAATTTAGCACGTTTTCTATTCATTTCAATATTGAATATCTTGTTGGATGTATCTAACATGTAGATTCCATTATTTAACATTCTAGTTGCATAAAGAACACCATTTAACGTAATGTAACAATAATTTTTATCGAACGTCAAATGATAACTTTTCTTATTCAAACATGAAATAGAAACAATGTTCTTTATTAATGCAGGAATATAAAAACAATCATCCAACTCTAAATCTAGTCTCGTAGGAAGTCACAACATATAAGTTCCCTTGGCTACAACAGCAACTTTTGCTCCATTGCCAACCCTTATATCTGCTTCTCCCTTAACCAGTCTTCTTCTGTTCCTGAGCCCCTGTATGTCATTACATATATGTGAGCCACATCTGGTATCCAATACCATGTGTTAGAAGAAATAGTATGACATTTAATAACAAATATACCTGAAGTAGATTGGGCATCAGATGCCTTTTTCTGCTTCAGTGACTACCATGGATTGTAGTCAACTGCTTTAAGCGGACATGAGCATAAAAGATCTTTCCAGTTGACTACCGGTCAGTAGTCAATTGTTGGTATGGGCAGTCGACTGCTAGTGTATCTGTTTGAGTTTTTCCAGCGAGGATTGAGCGATTGTGAGACAATGACACTATGGATAGTCGACTGGTGCCTTTTGGCAGTCAACTGCTAGGCACAAAATCAACCATCTACAGGTTATAAAAGGAACAAGTAATGGAGGATTTTGGCTATGGTTCTATACTATTTTTTGTGGAGATTTTGAAAAGGAATTGCTGCTGCATTCTAGTCCTTCAAGAGCAATCCAAAGCAAGCAATAAGTAAGCAAAGCATTCAAGTTCTTGTAAAGTGTTATTTTCATTGTTGTTGTATTTCATTTGTAGTTACTTGCAATTATTCTTATTGTTGTAAGATTCTTGTACAAGGTTTCTCCACCTCCGACGTATTATCGAGAAGGAGAAGATTTAGTGGTGGTGTGCATCACTAGAGCTCACTTGAGCTCGACCCATGGAATAGGAACCCTAGGTTCCAAACCACGTTATATTGTTTGTGTTGTACTTTTAAATTTGTATTCTTATTGTGTATTTTGTTAGGGCAATCAAACCATGTGATATGGTTTTGATGTGTGTGGCAAAGGGTTTAAGTTAGGATGAATGGATTTGATATGTGCGTTGGAGTCTTGTAGGACTTAGTAATTCACACATGGAGCTTACGCAAGTGTCACCACTCACAACCTCGTGCTTGAGTCGGAGAAGGAGCATTGCAGAGTCGTGCGCTTGATGCTGCCGAGGGACCGTCGGACGAGATGACTTGAAGCGAAGCCAAGCAAGCAGACTTCGAGGGCAAGAGATGCGAAGGAGCATTACAGAGTAGTACGCTTGATGCTGGCGAAGGACGTGGCCGCGAACAAAGAAAGCTTCGACGAGAGACATCAAGTGAGATGAGAGAATGAGTGAATTGTAAGTAGATCTTTAGGTGAACTTGCCCGAATGGCTGAGTGTCGGAGGCTCGACCACAAGGGTTGAGGTTTACCCGACCGCCGAAAGCTCAAACAGATGTAAGGTTTGAGTTTTGTCCGACACCAGTCGACTGCCATGTCATGACAGTCAACCACTCCAAGTCGATCGACAATCGACTCGTTTTAGCTGCTGGATCATGTCGACATCAGTCGACTGCTTAAGAGAAGCAGTCGACTGATAGCACTCTGCACGGGCATAGAAGCTAGTCGATCTCGTGGGTCATTCGACTAGAAGTCAACATCAGTCGACTGATCATATGACTGTTGGAAAATCGACCGCGGATCCCACGAATCCGGTCTGGTCAGAAGTCGTTATTGGGCAACGACTACAATATCAGTCGACTGATTGGGGAATCAGTCGACTGATGCTGTGTTTGTTGGGTTTCCGGCACCGTGGCGTGTGTGTGTTCGATCACGTTTCGTAAACATGAACACAGCGGAAGCAATAAAAATAATAAATCTATATTTATTACAACACACACAACACACACATGCATATTACAACAAGTGTAGACATAACCGTAAATTTAAATTTGCAATAAAAGGAAATTTATCTACATTATACCTTTCGTATGACGTGTAGCGGTAACCGCATCAACCGGAACGATCCTCGCTAGAATCGTCTCTATCCGTATCCACGCCGAGTTCCTCGGGATGACTTCGCTAAGCCATGAGCTTCGTCTTCGTACGGGTTACTAGCCTCGTGTTGAAGACGACGTGATCGAGAGATGATCACGATCCGAATCCAAATTCGGATCCTAATACGAGTTCTCAAAACTCGCTTCTCCGGAGAGGTATTCGTCAACCAATTGACGAATCCTTCGTCCTCCACCTCAGAGGATTACCGGAGATCGAATCCCCGGTAAGTTAGCCACTGTCGGAGCTCTAACCGTCGTCCAAATGACTCTCCGACGAGAGGAGAACAAGCTGTCCAGAAAACTGGACAGCTTTGGTGGAGGTTATAGGGGCCGGCCAACCAAGGGAGATAGAGCTCACCTTGATGCCAAACATGAAGGAGATCACCGGAGAACTAATCGGAAGCAGCTCGACGCCGGCGAGGGGGAAGGAAGAAGCCTTCTGGACGCCGGTTGGAGGAGCAATGGGCGGCGGTTTAGGGTTGGCGCCGAGAGCTCCCTCAATGGAGTGGGCGGCAACCTTGGGGCAAGAGTTTTTTGATTAGGGCTTAATTATCCCTTAAGCCATCTTTTATAGAGAACTAATTCTCTTAATGGTTATTGGATCATAACCATTAGGCCCGTTAACCCGCTCCATTAAGATAAGTTAAAATAAACCAAACCATGATGGTTTATTTTAAGTTAAAACGAACCGAACCAACTTTTGGTTCATTCGTTTAAAATAAACCAAACCCTTTGGTTTATTCTCCTCCATTGGATTAGAACCAAACCATTTTGGTCCATCCATTATGTCTTCATAAGACACGGATCATCCACGCTTCCATTGCGCCTGAAATGATTTCATGCTCGCTCCATGTTTGGTCCAACCAAACACAGTTTTTCTCGGTCTGAGAATCCCATTCTCAAGCTCGTTTTAAATCCTTCGGATTACGCTCGTTGTGCGTGTGATCAAATACGTTCTCGGTTTATGTTGGCCATCTATAATTAACCATTAATTATAGAACGATCATGAGTGGCACCTAGTAGTACATCATGATCCCCAATTAACCGAAAAGATCAACGGTTGATCCAGAACTATTTCTGAAACCCTTCAGCAGCTCGAATGATTCATGCCCCATTCCCTTCACTCATCTTATACCCACTTGGTTCAGGACATGGTCTATAGTGTCAGTCCCCACTAGGCTGACTACGTCACACCTAGCCCAAGTATCATTTCCTCATCCTACGGATTCTAGTTACTCCACATGTATCGAAGAGTACCTTACTCTAAACATGTAATGCTTTGGCCAAAGACTTTAGTAACAATCCGACGAGAGTCCATGGGTATACATCTCCTCGCAAGGAGTGGTGAATCCTTTATAGGCTATTCAAACACCTTCGATCACTTCGACTTATACCCAATCATCCCGGGTCCACATCTCCTTAGAGATGTTTGCTTAAGATGTCAAAGCATAAGTCTCCATGATCAAGATGACTTGAATACCGCAAGTCAAAGGAACATCGGACTTAAGCCACAGTAAGAACTTCATTGACATATCTATATATGCAGAGAACCATATGAAGTCTTACGGCTGGTCACTCCAATGAACTAGTTACCATAACTAGCATCCACGATTAACTCCGGACATCACAATGTCTCCAGCCAGTGAGAATTAGCTGCTTGGATACACCAAGGAGTATAACTCGTGCTAGTCTCGACAGAATTGATGGTGTCCAAATCCATCAATTCATCGACTAGGGATAATTCCGATACATCACAATTACACATGTAGAGATACTCACTAGTTGTGATCCAATCACAAATTATCTCATGTTGTGAATCGTATCGTGGACATTCAGTAAATGAGTTTAAGATCCAATCAAATACATAAAACATGTATACTCAAATAGTGAATCTTCATTTATCATATAAATGGTTCATACATAAGGCGATTGCCTTAGGACATCTCTCATATATTACTAACAGACTCCCACTTGGCCTAATGCCAATCGCTACGGTATCCAATACCATAAGCTCGAACATGACCCTCAAACTTATTTTGAGGTAATGCCTTAGTCAAGGGATCCGCTAAGTTCCTTTCAGTGGGAATTTTCTCGATTTGTATTTCGTTCCTACTGATGATCTCTCTGATAAGATGATAGCGGCGAAGCACATGTTTGGATCATTGATGAGACCACATCAAGTTCAGAGATGAACTTCT
Organism: Wurfbainia villosa; assembly: GCA_025175895.1. Taxonomy (NCBI): domain Eukaryota; kingdom Viridiplantae; phylum Streptophyta; class Magnoliopsida; order Zingiberales; family Zingiberaceae; genus Wurfbainia; species Wurfbainia villosa. Next base: position 36,434,191 of record CM045997.1, read on the forward strand.
TGATCCAAACCGCTTCCTTTGCTGCTTCCAAAGCTGCAATGTATTCTGCCTTAGTGGCAGAATCCGCTATAGTGTCAAGCTTGGAACCTTTCCAACTTATTGCGCCTCCATTCCAGGTGAATACATACCCAGACTAAGACATGGAATCATCCTTGTCTGTCTGGATCTGGCATCCGTATACCCACGTATCACCATGTACCCTTCTCCATATATTAGGAACACATCCTTAGTTCTTCTCAAGTACTTAAGGATCGTCTTAACAGCCACCCAATAATCCATTCCTGGATCAGACTGGTATCTGCTCGTGACACTAAGAGCATACGATACATCGGGCCTCGTACATAACATAGCATACATGATAGATCCTATTGCGGATGCATAGGGAATCTTACTCATGCAAATCCTCTCATCTTCTGTGCACGGACACATAGACTTCGAAAGGTGTACCCCATGCCTAATGGGTAGGAAACCTTTCTTGGATTTCGACATGCTAAACCTCTTTAGCACTCGGTCTATATATGTAGACTGCGAAAGACCAAGCAATCGTTTCGATCTATCTCTATAGATCTTAATCCCGAGGATGTAGGTTGCTTCTCCCAGGTCTTTCATGGAGAATGTCTTGGATAACCAAACCTTCACTGACTGTAAGATTGAAACATCGTTTCCTATAAGTAGTATGTCATCGACATACAATACTAGGAACACGACTGCACTCCCACTAACCTTCTTGTACACACAAGGTTCGTTTGGATTTTGTGAGAAATCAAACTTTTTGATCGTCTCATCAAAACGGATATTCCAGCTCCTGGATGCTTGCTTCAATCCATAAATGGATCGTCGCAATTTGCATACCTTGGTTTTATCAACCGATGTGAAACCCTCAGGCTGTATCATATACACGTCCTCGAGCAGGTTTCCATTAAGGAAAGTTGTTTTCACATCCATCTGCCATATCTCATAATTATAATGAGCCGCTATGGCCAGGAGCATCCGAATGGATTTAAGCATAGCTACAGGCGAATAAGTTTCGTCATAATCAACACCTTGCTTTTGACGATATCCTTTCGCCACCAATCTAGCCTTATAGGTAATCACATTACCATCCATGTCGGTTTTCTTCTTGAAAACCCACTTGCACCCTATAGGTTTTATGCCTTCAGGTGGGTCAACCAAGTTCCAAACTTGGTTTTCATACATGGAATCCATTTCCGACTTCATGGCACCAAGCCACTTATCCCTTTCTGAACTTGTCAGCATTTCTTCATAACTGGTAGGCTCCTCATCATCAATGAGTAACACGTCGTTCGATTCACTTATGAGAAATCCATATCTCTCAGGAATATTGCGTGTTCTACCAGATCTACGAAGATGTGGTGTTACAATAGGTCCAGCCGATTGCTCATCACTATGAGTTGTCGGCTGTTGTGCTTCACCAGGTATCTCGTCAATGTCTATTTGAGTCTCTCGAGCCTCCTCAAGCTCGATGACACTCCCACTGTTTTATTGCAATAGAAACTCTTTCTCTAGAAACACAGCATGCCTTGAAACAAACACCTTTTGTTCCACAGGATGATAGAATTGGTAACCCCTTGTTTCCTTAGGGTATCCAATAAATAGACATTTATCAGACTTAGCATCGAATTTGTCTGATACTATCTGCTTCACATAAGCGGGACAACCCCATATCTTCATGTAAGATACATGAGGTTTCTTACTATTCCATATCTCATATGGAGTAGTTGAGACTACCTTGGTAGGCATTCTGTTTAACAAGTAAATAGTTGTCTGAAGTGCATAGCCCCAAAAGGACTTGGGACGATTCGCATGATTCATCATTGACCTGACCATGTCCAACAAGGTCCGGTTACGCCTCTCAGATACACCATTATGCTGTGGTGTATATGGCGGAGTCCATTGAGACAATATGCCATTGTCTCTTAGATAATCAAGAAACTCTTGACTTAAGTATTCACCACCTCGATCCGATCGAAGTATTTTAATACTCTTGTCATGTTGTCTCTCTACTTCATTTCTGAATTCTTTGAACCTTTCAAAGGCTTCAGACTTGTGTTTCATCAAGAACACATACCCAAACCGTGAGTGATCATCGGTGAAGGTAATGAAGTAGCTATAGCCTCCTAAAGCTTGAGTTGACATAGGTCCACATACATCAGTATGTATTAGACCTAGTAACTCTCCCACTCGTTCAACTTTTCCAGTAAAAGGTAACTTAGTCATCTTGCCTTTTAAGCATGATTCGCATGTATCGTATGAATCCAATTCAAACGATTCTAGAATTCCACATTTGTGTAATTCGGACATGCATTTCTTGCTTACATGGCCAAGACGATAATGCCACATATAGGAGTCTATTTGATTATCCTTTTGAGCATGCATGTTGCTCGCTTCGATATTGAAAATGTCACTGGATATGTCCAACGTATAAATGTCATTACTCAAAGTTCCAGTTCCATAAAGTACGCCATTCAAAGTTATATAACAACAATAGTTACTAAACGTCAAATGGAAACCATTTCTATTTAAATAAGAAATAGAAATGATGTTCTTTATCAACGAAGGAACATAAAAGCAATTGTCCAGTTCTAAGAAAAGTCCTACAAGGAGTTTCAACAAATACGTTTCGATGTCGAGTGCAGTAACCTTTGCTCCATTCCCAACACGCAAATTTGACTCTCCCTTGACGAGTCTTCTTCTATTCCTTAGCCCATGTATATCATTACATATATGTGAGCCACACCCAGTATCCAATACCCAAGTGTTTGAGGAAATAGAATGACAATCAATAACGAAGATATCTGAAGAAGATGGGGCATCCGATGCCTTATTCTTCTTCACGGACTCAAGATAAATCTTGCACTTTCTTCGCAAATGGCTCTCCTTGCCATAATGATGGCAAGTTTCCTTTTGTGCTAGTTCTACCTTCTTAGCCCTTCTCTTCTTTCCCTTCTGCTGTTCCTTTGACTTCCTCTTAGAACCTTTCTTCGAGGAATCAACTAACAACACCGTCCCCTGCTCATGCTTCTCAGAAGACTCCACAGTCTTCAGCATATTGAGCAGTACCACAGATGAACCTTCTAGCATCTCAGAGGTTAAGAGGAACTTTGAGACTTCGAACCTTTCGAATCTCACTTGCTCATCAACCAACTCACAAAGATGAAGGACTATGATATGAGCATCCATATGCTCATGCTGCTTTCGTAGCTTGGGTTCCATCGCGGCTAGCATGATACAACTCATTTGTTCAGAATCACTCACATGTTTCTGATAGGCCAACAATTGGTCCAGAGTTGCATCGTCACTAGGATGGGCGGGAAGAGGCGCTTCGAGGACATTTGCAAGCTTTTCAACCTTGAGAACAATTCTCAAGCTTCTAAGCCAGTCCAAGAAGCTCGGCCCAGTCAATTTATTCGAATCCAAAAATGGAACGCAAATTCAAAGACATCATGATCAATCTTAGAAATACAAAACGAGCATATATGAGAAAATGATTTTTAAAATGTATTAATATACATTTATAAATCCCATTCATTTTTTGAATTTCAAAAACCCCAAAATCACTTCGAGAGATCGTAGGTCCATCTCCGAATGGGCTGATATCCATCATAGTTATGAACAACCTTGGAGAGAGTCCAACAAGCCATTCATAACTATGACGGTAGGTATCATCTATACCGATTGCATATCACGTATATGCAACTATCACAATGTGCTATCAACTAATTGAATGTTCACACATACGTTGGGTTGTTAACACATTAACAAGTATGCATCATATGCATAGCACCCAACTTCACCTCCCTTTACATCGACCTTGGAGAGAGTCCAACAAGCCGATGCTCCAGGTTAAAGCCAACCCATTAATCGGGAAACAGTTTTAATATGGTTAGAGCGCATTCAACCAATTAGCCCAGCTTGGAGAGAGTCCAACAACCAAAGTTAACGATTGACCTCTGACTCTTACCATATTAGTATTAAACTATTCCATGATTTGAACATGTTCTGGTTCGAGCCGGGCTTGGAGAGAGTCCAACAACCCAAACAAGAAACGGAACTCTAGTTCTAACCATATTAATGGAAGGTGTAGGCTTTAATATTGTTTAAGAGTTTTTATGTCTCATCCTCTTTGCATGCAAATAACTATTATCTACATGGCATGGCATACATGACATACATCTACATGTCACGACACGCATGACATAATGTTATGCATCTAATGCAATTACATGGCATACAATTATGTCATGTATATATTTCCTTATATGTCATAACTATTTATGGAAATAAAATATGTTTAAGATTTGATTCTCCATATCAAATCATAATTAAATTAGGAAACAAATTTCCAAATCTAATCACATATTTTATTTATGAAATTATTTGATTAAGGAAAATCTATTTAGGAAACCAATTTCCTAAATCATTAAAACTATTTATGGAAATAAAATATTTTAAGATTTGATTTCCCAAATCAAATCATGATTAAATTAGGAAACAAATTTCCAGAATCTAATCAAATATTTTTATTTATGGAAAATATCAATTTCCATAAATACTTCCAACTTTCTAAAAGTGGAAGATTTCCATAAATACTTCTAGACTTTCCAAAATTGAAAAAATTTCATAAATACTTCTAAATTTCCAAAATTAGAAAATTTCCAGAAATACATTATGACTATCGCAAAACCATTTTTACGATTATGTCAAAACACAACTACAGGCTCGATACCACTTTGTTGGGTTTTGACGCCTTGCATGTGTGTGTGTTCGATCACGTTTCGTAAACATGAACACAGCGGAAGCAATAAAAATAATAAATCTACATTTATTACAACACACACAACACACGCATGCATATTACAACAAGTGTAGACATAACCGTAAATTTAAATTTACAATAAAAGGAAATTTATCTATGTTATACCTTTCGTATGACGTGTAGCGGGAACGGCATCAACCGGAACGATCCTCGCTAGAATCGTCTCTATCCGTATCCACGCCGAGTTCCTCGGGATGACTTCGCTAAGCCACGAGCTTCGTCTTCGTACGGGTTACTAGCCTCGTGTTGAAGACGACGTGATCGAGAGATGATCACGATCCGAATCCAAATTCGGATCCTAATACAAGTTCTCAAAACTCGCTTCTCCGGAGAGGTATTCGTCAACCAATTGACGAATCCTTCGTCCTCCACCTCAGAGGATTACCGGAGATCGAATCCCCGGTAAGTTAGCCGCTGTCGGAGCTCTAACCATCGTCCAAACGACGCTCCGACGAGAGGAGAACAAGCTGTCCAGAAAACTGGACAGCTTTGGTGGAGGTTATAGGGGCCGGCCAACCAAGGGAGATAGAGCTCACCTTGATGCCAAACTTGAAGGAGATCACCGGAGAACTAACCGGAAGCAGCTCGACGCCGGCGAGGGGGAAGGAAGCAGCCTTCTAGACGCCGGTTGGAGGAGCAATGGGCGGCGGTTTAGGGTTGGCGCCGAGAGCTCCCTCAATGGAGTGGGCGGGAACCTTAGGGCAAGGGTTTTTTGATTAGGGCTTAATTATCCCTTAAGCCCTCTTTTATAGAGAACTAATTCTCTTAATGGTTATTGGATTATAACCATTAGGCCCGTTAACCCGCTCAATTAAGATAAGTTAAAATAAACCAAACCATGATGGTTTATTTTAAGTTAAAATGAACCGAACCAACTTTTGCTTCATTCGGTTAAAATAAACCAAACCCTTTGGTTTATTCTCCTCCATTGGATTAGAACCAAACCATTTTGGTCCATCCATTATGTCTTCATAAGACACGGCTCATCCACACTTCCATTGCGCCTGAAACGATTTCATGCTCGCTCCATGTTTGGTCCAACCAAACATAGTTTCTCTCGATATGAGAATCCCATTCTCAAGCTCGTTTTAAATCCTTCGGATTACGCTCGTTGTGCGTGTGACCAAATAGGTTCTCAGTTTATGTTGGCCGTCTATAATTAACCATTAATTATAGAACGATCATGAGTGGCACCTAGTAGTACATCATGATCCCCAATTATCCGAAAAGATCAACGGTTGATCCAGAACTATTTCTGAAACCCTTCAGCAGCTCGAATGATTCATGCCCCATTCCCTTCACTCATCTTATACCCACTTGGTTCAGGACATGGTCTATAGTGTCAGTCCCCACTAGGCTGACTACGTCACACCTAGCCCAAGTATCATTTCCTCGTCCTACGGATTCTAGTTACTCCACATGTATCGAAGAGTACCTTACTCTAAACATGTAATGCTTTGGCCAAAGACTTTAGTAACAATCAGACGAGAGGCCATGGGTATACATCTCCTCGCAAGGAGTGGTGAATCCTTTATAGGCTATTCAAACACCTTCGATCACTTCGACTTATACCCAATCATCCCGGGTCCACATCTCCTTAGAGATGTTTGCTTAAGATGTCAAAGCATAAGTCTCCATGATCAAGATGACTTGAATACCGCAAGTCTAAGGAACATCGCACTTAAGCCACAGTAAGAACTTCATTGACATATCTATATATGCAGAGAACCATATGAAGTCTTATGGCTGGTCACTCCAATGAACTAGTTACCATAACTAGCATCCACGATTAACTCCGGACATCAAAATATCTCCAACCAGTGAGAATTAGCTGCTTGGATACACCAAGGAGTATACCTTGTGCTAGTCTCGACAGAATTGATGGTGTCCAAATCCATCAATTCATCGACTAGAGATAATTCTGATACATCACAATTACACATGTAGAGATACTCACTAGTTGTGATCCAATCACAAATTCTCTCATGCTGTGAATCGTATCGTGGGCATTCAGTAAATGAGTTTAAGATCCAATCAAATACATAAAACATGTATACTCAAATAGTGAATCTTCATTTATCATATAAATGGTTCATACATAAGGCGATTGCCTTAGGACATCTCTCATATATTACTAACAGTGTTAACGGGAAGAAATCTTTTTCCTCTATAAAGAAAAGGGGTGAGGGCTTTTGAGAGGTTAATGCTTGAACTCCTAACAACTCCCAAAGTGCCCTAAACATTTTCCACTCTTCTACTTGTGCTAATCTTCATTCTATTGTAAGAAGAGTGATTCTTGTGTAAAAGGTTACCTCCACCTAGCTTGGTGCAAATGAGAGAATAGTGGAAATCTTGAGACGTGATTCACCTTGGATGAATCAAACCGTGGATTAGCGACGAGGTCGTGAACCACGTTACATTGTAGTGTTAGCGTTTGTGCTTTATATTCTTTACTTTGCTTTGTCTTAATTGTTTATATTAGTATATTCTATAAAGATGTATACTGAAAAGTCTATCTTTTGTATGAACATCTTTATTTTGAAATAAGAATCACATGATCATTGTTTGCATATTTATATGGTTATGCAATATTATCTAATACTTTACATTGTAGATAACATGGTGTGTGGTGTCACACAGGAGATCATGTTATCGACCCCTTGAAAAGTATAAGTAAAGGCTCACAACCGAGATGGCTTTTGACAAACCATCGGAATTGTTGTAGTGTGATTTTGTATTGGTTTTCTTGACCATAGAATCACACTAGTGCACTTTGTGTGTATTGAGAAAGATCGACTTAGAGGTGATTCAATTTATTGCTGACTACGTAATCGAATCGGACCTCAGATATTATATTGTACATACTCTTAATCCCGATATAATAACGGGCACATATACTTAGTACTCATCTCTTTGATTTACCAATGGGCGAGATTTATAGATTAGATCGATAGGCTCGGTAAGTTGGGAGATGATATTATTTATATGGTGTGCCGTTGATTATAGGAGGAAATTGTTTCCTATATATTAGGATGATGATGTCCCCTTGAGGAGCTCATAAGGTTCATCATGTAAACCCTGCAGGTGGACTTGGTCCGGCATGATGAAAAGGTTGAGTGGTACTACTCATGGAGTTAGATGTTGATTAATTAATGGTCAATAAATTAATTAATCGACGGACATTTGAGATCTTAAACACGGGGAGAAAATGTACAAATAATATATGGAGCCCATATTATCATATGGGGGTTGGTGAGGTAGATCAATGATAATCCTTTAGTGGATTGGATTATCATTAGTGGATTGTACTTTATGTGGGCTTGATCCATGGGTGGCCAAGATCCAACTCCTCCTCATGGTCCCTATTGTAGCCTATTAACAACTCATGAAGCTTAGATCTAATGGATAGAAACAAAACTCTAGATCCAAAGGTAGAGATTAAATCTCTTAGATTCGACGGTTGAGATTAAATCTCTAGATCCGACGGTTGAGAATAAATCCCTAGAACCAATGGTGGAGATTAAACCAAGGCTTATCCCTAACTCTATAAAAGGGTGGACTAGGGGTGGGCGGAAAGATAATGGAGAGGAAAGGGGGCTAGGGTTTGGGCGGCAAGAGCAAAGGAGGTTAGGGTTTTGGGTGGCCACAATTAAGGAAAGTTTGTTTCTTCTTCTTCCTTTGGTGGCCGAAACCCTTTCTCCTTCTTCTCTCCTTTGTTTGTCTGGCGCGCAAGCTTCTCCCCTTGATCTATGGCTTGTGATGGATGAGTTTAGGGTTGCTTCCCATGTGCGGCAACCAATCCTAGTTTGGACAGGAATAGGAGTAGGGCAAGGGTTAGCGTTTGGGTGTTGGTGTTGGGCGGCAACAAGGGGAGGAGAGATCCTTTTTTCTTCTTCCTAAGGATGGCCGGCCCCTCTTCCTTCTTCCCTCTACCTTGACCAAATCTCAATCTATTCTTATCCCCTTCATCCTTGGCCGGAAATTAGGAGAGCTTAGTTTAGGGTTTGGGTGGCAACAAGGAGAAGGAGTGTTTTCCTTTCTCTTCTCCAAGTGTTGGCCGGCGCCCATGCCCTTGTTGTTTCTCCTTTGGTTGGTTTCCATACTCCATGTTTTCTTCCTTGGCCGGTGGCAACATCGAGTTTATTGACTTGGTGGCCGGTTCTAGATTGAAAGATGAGTTTTGTTTTAGGATCTTCCTTTCTTCGGAGTGAACAAGGAAAGGAAGATTGGTGATCTAGGAGGCTTCAACTTTTGGTAGATTGTTGCCCACACGACGTCCGAAAGGAGGAAGGACATACAATAGAAGATCAAAAGGTATAACAAGAGCTATAATCTTGTTTATTTTGATTAGTCTTCTTTTCTATTATGTTTATAATTGCTTTTCAATTATATGCATGTTTTGTGTGGATGGTTACTTGCTTGTATTTGTTTTTCAACTATGAGCATGATATAAATCTATATATGGCTAAATAATACTTGGATCCTGAACATAAACACAAAAACTGGTGATCCGGACACCGTCTATTCCACGGCTACTCGTAGAATAGAGGATGGTCGCTTGAACAACTATTTTGTTCAAGTGACTTCTCTAAATGAATAGCACGACGATGGCTTGGTTATTTTGGAAATCCCTTTTATCTAGGATTAAATTTTAATCCGGGGACATCGATGGGATTGCCATGAACAAGCAACCGAGGTGATGTGGGAAGAGAAGTTTCCCCTCACTGACTCAATAAGCTAAAACCATTAAATTGGTATGAGAGCTTCCGAGGCAAAACCCCTTCAATTGGTATCAGAGCCAAGGTTTCCGATTTTGTGTGTTTAGGATTCGGTTAATTTTTATGCACTTTTTCATATATTATATGTGCCGGATAATAGTAGGATATACGTAGTTTAACTCTTTGGTTGCAGGCATAAGATCCGACTATTATGGCCATATGTGTATGTGATTGTATCTGTGTAAATATTTATTTTGTTGAATCCTCGGGGTTGACGAGGCTAGTATTTAGTTTTTGTAAATTAAATACGGCATTGTTTAGCCACTCTTTATTTTATTTTACTTTCGATCTATATTTCATGTACACTCCCTCATGGAGTATAGGATCGATGGATGTAAATTAAAATAGGTTTTAGTCAGGAGGAGCGGACGAGATGACATTGCGACGAGGGACATATTAAAGACAAAAGCCAAAATAGTTGGAAAATAATTTATTTTTATATTTATTATTTTTTGTTTGATATGCATGTCGTAGGCTAGGAAAATTCCTCATTTTCAAATTACTAAGTGGGAGAGGGATATTTTAATAAATTCCCACGGCCTCCATTACGATTTGACAAGTGATGCAAACAAACTTGCGCATCGGCTCTGAGTGCCTTCCTCCCCATCGAATGAGTTTGTTTGCGGATCACAAGGTCGAATATGGTTATAGGAAATTATTAAGGAGCGTGTGTACTTCCCCATCGCAAGGCACATAACCCGAGATAATTACCTTGGTACCAAGTAATGGTGAACACTTAGATACAAATATAAGTATCCTCCCCATTGGAGTCACTGCTTTTATTTGTAGGGCCAAAGAGAAACCAACTATTAATTTTACTTGTCAAAAAGTTAGGTTGACAAGATTGTAACGCCCGCCCTTATCTGCTCTCAGGGCAGCGCTACTTTTTCTTTTTTTTTTTTCTTTTTACATGACATATATGGGTCATTTCGCCATTTACATACTTAATCATGTTATCATGGCTTAAACCTTCTTTTAGGCATGCATCACATATCATAATCATATTTGGCATGTTCCATATCTTATCCCATTTTATCACATGCATAACATAAAGATCCATTCATGAGTTCTAGCATATCAACTTTACTGAACAGTAACATAACTAGCAACATTCAACATGGTACTAGTAAATCTTAAGTCTTATAAGTGGAAGCAAATGTCTTAAGGTGTTCACTGAGCATATAAATATAAGCAGATAGTAATAGGGTCTTTTTCCCACCATGCCACTATCACACACACTTGGCCCCTCCTGCTACTTCCTCTAGTTCGTGTTTCCTTTATCTGTAGTATATGGACAACATAAACTATAAGCATATAGCTTAGTAAGATTCTTGTCTACTCACAAAAGCCACAAACTTCATCAAACAAATAGAAAGCAGGAGCATACTAGCATAAATAGCATAAGTATTTCATAACAACACTATGCATCAACTTACCAACGTAATGAGAACATAAGCATGGCATACAATTTACATAGCATGCTAAACATAATTAAATCTAAGCAGGGCATAAATTAAACCATAAGCATTCATGGCATCATCAACCCTAAACATGCATAAAGGACATAATCATAAGCATTCTTAAACTTGACATAACCATTCATAATTTCCTCAATTCTAACATGCATAAAGGTCATAATCATAAGCATTCTTAAACATAACATAAGCATTCATAATTTCATAAATCATAGACATGCATAAAGTACATAATCATAAGCATTCTTAAACTTGAACATAAGCATTCATAATTTCATAAATCCTAATCATGCATAAAGTACATAATCATAAGCATTCTTAAACTTGAACATAAGCATTCATAATTTCATAAATCCTAAACATGCATAAAGTACATAATCATAAGCATTCTTAAACTTGAACATAAGCATTCATAATTTCATAAATCATAGACATGCATAAAGTACATAATCATAAGCATCCTTAAACTTGAACATAAGCCTTCATAATTTCATAAATCTTAAACATGCATAAAGTACATAATCATAAGCATTCTTAAACTTGAACATAAGCATTCATAATTTCATAAATCCTAAACATGCATCAAGGACATAATCATAAGCATTCTTAAAATTGAACATAAGCATTCATAATTTCATAAATCCTAACATGCATAAAGTACATAATCATAAGCATTCTTAAACTTGAACATAAGCATTCATAATTTCATAAATCTTAAACATGCATAAAGTACATAATCATAAGCATTCTTAAACTTGAACATAAGCATTCATAATTTCATAAATCCTAAACATGCATAAAGTACATAATCACAAGCATTCTTAAACTTGAACATAAACATTCATAATTTCATAGAAGTCTTTTCTTTTCAAAACATATACATATAGATACTTCAACATAATCATAACTAATGTGCGTTCCCTAATAGGCTGGGGTAGCGAGCCACCAGACCTACTAGAGCAAGACCTCTTACGTCTTACCAGGGCAAGACTTCTTACGTCTTCTTATGTCCCTATGGATTTGATTAACGACCACCTGACGGGTTGGGTACTTAACCTCTTACAAAGTAAAATACTTAATTCCTTTCTTTCTTGTCATATCATAAAGAATGCTCTTAATCCCCAACATAAACAGGGAAGCATCTCAATCTTGTCTTATCATAAAGAGAGCTCTTAATCCCTACTTGAAAGGGAAGCATCTCCATCTTATCTTATCATAAGGAGAGCTCTTAATCCCTACTTGAAAGGGAAGCATCTCCATCTTAGACATTTCCTAACATACATGCATTCATAACATAAGAGTAGCCTAAAGGGGTCCTAAAGCATAAACATGTTTATCACATAAGCATATTTCAGAGGCATATTCATGGCATATTAAATCATAAAACATGTTCATCTCAAAGGCATATTTCATGGCATATTACATCATAAACATGTTCATCACATAGGCATAATTCATGGCATATTATAATCATCCACATAACATATTCCATGGCATATAAAAATCATAATCATGTTCATCACATAAACTTATTTCATGGCACATAAAAATCATAATCATGTTCATCACATAAACATATTTCATGGCATATAAAAATCATAATCATGTTCCTCACATAAACTTATTTCATGGCACATAAAAATCATAATCATGTTCATCACATAAACATATTTCTTGAAGGCATACAACCTAATACAACTTCATAAGGGGTATTTTCATGAAACTCTAACCCTAAACCTAATGTTGGCCGAAACATGTAGGGCACCATTTTCTTTATTTTTGTTACATAAACTCCTACTTGAAGGCATACCACCTAATACAACTTCATAAGGGGTATTTTCATGAAACCCTAACCCTAAACCAATGTTGGCCAAAATATGTAGGGTACCAAAATTTGATTCTTGTTACATAAATTCATACATGAAGGCATATGACATAACATAACTTCATAAGGGGTATTTTCATGAAACTCTAACCCTAAAACCATTGGTGGCCGAAACATATAGGGGCACAAAGCTTCGATTTTTGTCACCTAAAAATTTCTACATTAAGCATACAACATATCAAAATTTCCTTAGAAGCATTTTCATGCAACCCTAGCCCTAAAAACCTTGGTTGGCCGAAACTTGTAAGGGCACCAAGACTTGTATTTTGTCCCTAAAATTCCTACATGAAGCATACAACATATCAAAGTTTTTCTTAGAAGCATTTTCATGCAACCCTAGCCCAAAAATTCTTGGTTGGCCGAAACTTGCAAGGTCAACAAGACTTGTATTTTGTCCCTAAAATTCCTACATGAAGCATACAATCTATAAAATATCTTAGAATCATTTTCATGCAACCCTAGCCCCCAAAAACCTTGGTTGGCCGAAACATGTAGCGTATCAAGCATCCTATTCCTTTCATGCATCATGTCCTACAAGAACTAATATACTGCATGTGAGGGAATCTTACCACTTATATTACCCCTTGATAAGAGAGACCTTGATTGGAGAGGAGACAAGAAATAATCTTGCCCTAGAACACTTCTTGGTGCTCTTGACCCTTAGATGAAGATTAGCCCCTTAGATGAACCCTTCCCTTTGCTTAACTCTCTAGGGTGGAACCCTATTTTGTTTTGGCCGAAACTTCAAGGAAGGAGGCTTAGGGTTTCGGTGGAAGGAGGAAGAAGGAAGAAGAAGTGGCCAAGTGGAACCTTCCCTCTTCTTTATAAAGGGAGGAAGAGAAGTGTCTCTTCTCTTTTCATGCCTCTTCATTTACCCTCATCACACTTATCTACAATTTCCCCTCTTTCTCCAACAGTAAGCTACTGCTGAGCACTTGGTCATCACATGCATGGTAAGAGTTAACTCGTACCAAGAGGTTTAAGGTTCAAACCTCACCCCTCCACTTTTTATCCTTTTATCATTTTTCCAAGATTCCATATATAATTTCCTAGACATGAAATTAAATTTTATACAAAAATTATTATAAAATTTCTAGAGCTTGGGATGAAAAGGGAGGAAAGAGAAATGGGGAATTTGGCCAAGGATGAGGAAGAAGGAGAATGAAGAAGGAAGGTGGGGTTTTACTTCCTCTCTTTTCTTAATTCTCCTCTTTAATACCTAGGGAATGAAGACTCTCCATCCTTTCATGGGAGGGGATGAACCCACTTCTCATCTTCCCATCTATATTCTTTGTATATTCTTTATATATCTTATCCATGAATCATCCTATGGTCGTGTACATTCTTTATATATCTTATCCATAAATTATCCTAGGGTCTAGTGGTGTCAAGGCTACCTCCCTATTAGGGGGTTCATGGTTCAAATCCTACCTATGACCATCTTTTATTTTATTTTATGTTAAACCTTTTATAGCCTTAAAACCTATATAATTACTTTGCATAGTTTAGAATTTCATGGGCGTTACAAAGATAGTAAAATTAATGGGTAAAACCTCCTCTTACAAATGTAGAATTCGTATATGTCCACACTATCGTGGCATACGATATTCTCGGTGTTTTGAGGTGTTTGTTGATTTTAAAATTTTATTGTTTGAGGAATCAATAATTTTTTGAAATCCAAAGTAATTATCTATGTGATTCTTAGGATTTTAAAAATGACTTACAGTCCACTTGCTATGATACTAAAGGAAAATAAATTTACTGTACATAATTATGATGATTGGAAAAGAATCTAGATATTGTCTTATCTGCTAAGGAGTACAAGTAGGCACTCTTCGAAGAGTGTCCTCAAGCCATGGTTGCACAAAAAGTTTTCTACTTCTAAGCTGAAAGGCAAGAAGAAGGAGAAACAAGGTGGAGCAAAGGTGGTGGGAGGATCTCAGGGAGGAGTGAAGAAGCCGAAAGGCAAGTACTTCACTTACAAGCAGGATGGACATTGGAAGAAGGACTGTCCCAATCCAAAGAAGAACAAAGATATAACCTTTGGACTAGTCGTTGAAACATGATTAGTGATGTTATTTACCGACACCTGGTGTGTAGATACGGGAGCCACTAATCATCACTGCAATACTTTGCAGGAGTTCTAGGAAACCCAACGACTAGCTAAAGGGGAGATTACCATTTACTTGGGCAATGCCATGAAGGTGGCGACTATTGCAGTGGGAGAAGTTTTATTTATCTCTTGAGAAAAATAAAACTTAGATTCTGGAAAATTCCCTTTATTTACCTTTATTTAGAAAGAACTTAGTCTCAGTTTCTAAATTGTTTATGGATGGATATTCTATTTCTTTTAATGATAGAGCTTTTATAAAAAGGAATAGGGAGAATATCTGTTGAGGTACATTGATAGGAAATTTGTATACACTTGAACCAAAACCTCCCACGATGCAAATTGAAGTTTATAACTCATCTTTTAATTCCAATAAGAGAAAAGAACCTTTGAAGATGAACCAAACATATCTTTGGTATCTTAGGCTTAGTCATATTAACCTAAGAAGAATTCAAAGGTTGATAGCTGATGGACCTCTGGGTTCATTAGTGATGGAAGATTTCCCAACTTGCAAATCTTGCTTGGAGGATAAATTGACCAAGAGGCCTTTTAAGGCCAAGGTGTATAGAGCCAAAGATATGTTAGAAATGGTTCATTCTGATTTGTGTGGTCCTATGACAATCCAGGCAAGAGGTAGTCTTGAATATTTCATCTCTTTCATAGATGATTATTCAAGATATGGATGACACTACGATCTGATCGTGGTGGCAAATACCTCTTGGGAGAGTTTAGGAATTACTTATCAGAGGCTGGGATTCAATCTCAATTGACTGCACCTGACACACCCCAGCAGAATGGTGTAGCAGAGCGAAGGAATAAGACTCTTATGGAGATGATTAGATCAATGATGAGTTATTCTAAGTTGTCAGATTCATTCTGGGGATATTCTCTAGATACGGCGGTGTACATTCTGAACTTGGTTCCATCTAAATCAGTGCCTTCTACTCCCACATAGTTGTGGACTGGGCGAAAGCCTAGTCTAAGACATATTCGGATATGGGGGAGTCCAGCACATGTGCTGAAGGCAGATGATGGTAAGTTGGAACCTTGTACAGAAGTACGCATGTTCGTTGGCTATCCTAGAGAACGAAGGGTGGCTTGTTTTATAGTCCTAGAGATCAGAGGGTGACCTTTAGCATGAACGCTAGATTTCTAGAGGAAGACTATGTGATGAGCCATAAGCCCAATAGTAAAATTGTTCTGGAGGAATTAAAAGGGGAAGTCACTTCTTCAATACCACCGGTACAAGTGGATATACCACAAGTCACTGCACCGCATGTCACAGAGGATACACAGGTGATACCCCATCGTAGTGGGAGGGTTGTGAGACAGCCTGATAGATTCA
This sequence comes from Wurfbainia villosa, assembly GCA_025175895.1. NCBI lineage: Eukaryota > Viridiplantae > Streptophyta > Magnoliopsida > Zingiberales > Zingiberaceae > Wurfbainia > Wurfbainia villosa. Next base: position 36,450,621 of record CM045997.1, read on the forward strand.
TGTTCTTGGGAGAATCTTCTGATTTGGTCCCTGGCGAACATGAACCTGATCCCTAGACATATGACGAGGCAATCCAAGATAAAGATACAGTATCTTAGCAAAGAGAATCTTGTATGTAAGCTTAATCGGTCTATTTATGGATTGAAGCAAGCTTCAAGGTCTTGGAACATCCGTTTTGATGAGGTAATCCAGTCATATGGATTTATTCAAAGTCTGGATGAGTCTTGTGTATACAAGAGGTGTGACGAAAATGTAGTGGTATTTCTTGTACTATACGTAAATGATATTTTGGTGATTGGCAACAATATCAAGGTGTTATTGGGCGTAAGGGTATGGTTGTCCAAACAGTTTGATATGAAGGACTTGGGAGAGGTGGGACACATCCTTGGGAAAAGGTTATAAGGGATCGCAGGAAAAGGATGTTGTGCTTATCTACATAGACAAGATTATGGATCGTTTTAGCATGCAGAACTCCAAGAAGTGTTTTCTACCTTTTAGGCATGGAGTTCCTTTATCTAAAGAGATGTGTCCTAGATCATCTGAGGAGATAGAGGAGATGAAGGCGGTTCCTTATGCTTCGGCAGTAGGAAGCCTCATGTATGCGATGCTATGTACGAGACCAGATATCTGCTTTGCCGTGGGCATGGTCAGCAGATATCAGAGTATTCCAGGATAGGGATATTGGACTGCGGTAAAGCATATATTGAAGTGCCTGAGAAGGACTAGGGATTATATGCTAGTTTACTGGCCAGACCAATTACTCCCTGTGGGTTACATGGATTGCGACTTCCAATCAGATAGGGATAACAGTAAGTCTACCTCATGTTTTGTGTTTACTTTGGGAGGTGGAGCCATTATATGGAGGAGTGTCCAGCAGAAATGCGTGGCGGACTCGACCATGGAAGCTGAGTATATGACAGCCTCTAAGGCAGCCAAAGAAGTTGTGTGTCTCAGGAACTTCCTGATGGACTTGGATGTGATTCCTAGTTTGCCCAGAGATATCACAATTTATTGTGATAATAGTGGTGCAGTTACAAACTTGAAGAAACCATGAGCCCATAAGGTAAGTAAATGCATAGAGCGCAAGTACCACCTGATATGAGAAATCGTAAAGGAGGTAGAAGTTGTTGTCGCCTAGATTGCATCAGAGGATGACCTGGTAGACCCTTTTCACTAAGGCCCTTCTAGCGGGAGCTTTGATAGGCATGTGGAGGGAAGGGGAATCAGATGTATGGCAGTATGAGGACAGCATAGTCTTTTAGTATAAGTGGGAGATTGTAGGGATGTATGCTGAAAAGTCTATCTTTTGTATGAACATCTTTATTTTGAAATAAAAATCACATGATCATTGTTTGCATATTTATATGGTTATGCAATATTGTCTAATACTTTACATTTTAGATAACATGGTGTGTGGTGTCACACAGGAGATCATGTTATCGGCCCCTTGAAAAGTATAAGTAAAGGCTCACAACCGAGATGGCTTTGGACAAACCATCGGAATGGTTGTAGTGTGATTTGTATTGGTTTGGCTTGACCATAGAATCACACTAGTGCACTTTGTGTGTATTGAGCAAGACCGACTTAGAGGTGATTCAATTTATTTAACTACATAATCGAATCGGACCTCAGATATTATATTGTACATACTCTTAATCCCGATATAATAACGAGCACATATACTTAGTACTCATCTCTTTGATTTACCAATGGACGAGATTTATAGATTAAATCGATAGGCTCGGTAAGTTGGGAGATGATATTATTAATATGGTGTGTCGTTGATTATAGGAGGAAACCGTGTCCTATATATTAGGATGATGATGTCCCCTTGAGGAGCTCATAAGGTTCATCATGTAAACCCTGCAGGTGGACTTGGTCCGGCATGATGAAAAGGTTGAGTGGTACTACTTGCAGGGAGTCGCTTCGGAGGCTCATTGGCTCCCATGTCCCCAGATTAAAATTTTCACTAATGAAAGAATTAATCTGGATGGGATGAGCTTCCTTAGCACAACCTATTCGTCATCGTGCTAACAACTTGAGTGGTCGCTTGAACAAACTAGTTGTTCAAGCAACACAACTCTTCTAGTTGGTTAGCCGCGGAAGAGACGACGGACGGATCGCCGGTTTTTGTGTTTGTCTTCGGGGTCCATGATTATACAATGTATATTCATACACAAACATGCATAATCAAAATATTAAAGAATATATTCAGATCTGTAAATAAAGTTAAAATAACTTTATACCTTACGATCTTCTATCGTATATCCTATCCTTCTCGTGGACGACGTGTGGACGAAGATCCTCCACGAGTAGAAGCCTTCTAGATCGCCTTCTTCTCTACCTTGTCCGCTGCGAACAAAGAGAAGAACTCACAAATATCTTTCCTATCTAGAACCGGCTACCAAATTAGGGAATTTTGTGCAACCGCCGGCCAAGGAACAATTGGATGAATCGCCGGCTAACTTGAGGATGAGTTGCCGCCGGCCACCAAGGAGAAGGGGAGGAGGAAGAGCACCAGCCACCAATAGAAGGAGAACTGCCGGCCAAGGAAGAAGGGAGAGTCCTCTAGGATCGGCGCCGGCCAAGTCTTGATCGAGAAGGATGGGCGCCGGCAACAATCTAGAAAGAAGAAAAGTTGCCGCCCACTTCTTTGCTCCAAAACCCTAGCCGCCCAATGAACCCTAGCCGCCCACTTGTGGATGAGCCAAACCCTAACTCCAATTCGAAATCTCATGATCATTCTTGCCGCCCAACCCTAAGCATCTATTTATAGAATAGGGCTTAAGCCTCCTTTAATCTCCTCCGTCGGATCTAGGAATTTAATCTCCACCGTCGGATTTAGTGTTTTATCCCAACCGTCGGATCTAGGGTTTAATCCCAACCGTCGGATCTAGGATTTCATCCCAACCGTCGGATCTAAGGTTTCATCCCAACCGTCGGATCTAGGGTTTTATCCCAACCATCGGATTTAGGGATTTAATCCCAACCGTCGATTCTAGGATTTCATCCTAACCATCGGATCTAGGGGTTTAATCCCAACCGTTGGTTCTAGGGTTTCATCCAACCATCGGATCTAGGGATTTAATCCCAACCGTTGGTTCTAGGTTTTGTTTTACATTCTTTGATCTACACTTCACAAGGTTTATATTAGGCTACGATAGGGACCATAAGGAGGAGTTGGGTCTTGGCCACCCGATGGATCGGAACCACACAAACTTGATCCATCAATGATGTTCCATTCCACTAGAGGATCATCATTGAACTACCTAACCAACCCCCATAAATTAATATGGGCTCCATTTATTATTTGTACATTAATCTCCCCGTGTTTAAGATATCGAATGTCCGTCAATTAATTGATTTACTGACCATCAATTAATTAACATCTAATTCTTCGAGTAGTACCACTCAACCTTATCATCATGTTGACTAAGTCAACTAGCTGGGTTTACATGATGAACCTTATGAGCTCCTCAAGGGGACATCATCAACCTAATATATAGGACACGGTTTCCTCCTATAATCAACGGCACACCATGTAAATAATATTATTTCCCAACTTACCGGGCATATTGATTTAATCCATCTAAATCTCACCCACTGGTAAATCAAAGAAATAAATACTAAGTACATGTGCCCGTTATTATATCGGGATTAAGAGCATGTACAACATAATATCCGAGGTCCGATTCAATTATGTATTCAATACTAAATTGAATCACCTCTATGTCGGTCCTACTCAATACACCTAAGTGTACTAGTGTAACTCTATGTTCAAGATAAAATAATACCAAGCTACACTACAACCATGCCAATGGTTTGTCCAAAACCATCTTGGTTGTGAGCCTTTACTTATATTTTATAAGGTACTGATAACATGATCTTCTGTGCCACACCAAGCACCATGTTATCTACAATGTAAAATATTAGACAATATGCACACATATATAATGAATATATAAAATGCAAATAATGATCATGTGATTCTTATTTCAAAATAAAATGTTCATACAAAAAGAGCTAGGCTTTCAGTATACATTCCAACAATACTCATGGAGTTAGATGTTGATTAATTAATGGTCAGTAAATTAAATAATCGACGGACATTCGAGATCTTAAACATGGGGATAAAATGTACAAATAATATATGGAGCCATATTATCATATGGTGGTTGGTGAGGTAGATCAGTGATAATCCTTTAGTAGATTTGATTATCATTAGAGGATCGGACTTTATGTGGGCTTGATCCTGGGTGGCCAAGATCCAACTCCTCCTCATGGTCCCTATTGTAGCCTAGTAACACCTCATGAAGTTTAGATCTAATGGATAGAGACAAAACTTTAGATCCAAAGGTAGAGATTAAATCTCTAAGATCCGACGGTTGAGATTAAATCTCTAGATCCGACGGTTGAGATTAAATCCCTAGAACCAATGGTGGAGATTAAACCAAGGCTTATCCCTAACTCTATAAGAGGGTGGACTAGGGGTGGGCGGTAAGATAATGGAGAGGAAAGGGGGCTAGGGTTTGGGCGGCAAGAGCAAAGGAGGTTAGGGTTTTGGGTGGCCACAATTAAGGAAAGTTTGTTTCTTCTTCTTCCTTTGGTGGCCGAAACCCTTGCTCCTTCTTCTCTCCTTGGTTTGTCCGGTGCCCAAGCTTCTCCCCTTGATCTATGGCTTGTGATGGATCAGTTTAGGGTTGCTTCCCATGGGCGGCAACCAAACCTAGTTGGGATAGGAATAGGAGTGGGGCTAGGGTTACGGTTTGGGTGTTGGTGTTGGGCGGCAACAAGCGGAGGAGAGATCCTTTTTTCTTCTTCCTAAGGTAGGTCGGCCCCTCTTCCTTCTTCCCTCTACGTTGGCCAAAGCTCAATCTATTCTTCTCCCCTTAATCCTTGGCCTGAAATTAGGAGAGCTTAGTTTAGGGTTTGGGTGGCAACAAGGAGGAGTGTTTTCCTTTCTCTTCTCCAAGTGTTGGTCGGCGCCCATGGCCTTGTTGTTTCTCCTTTGGTTGGTTTCCATACTCCATGTTCTCTTCTTTGGCCGGCGACAACATCGAGTTTATTGACTTGGTGGCTGGTTCTAGATAGGAAGATGAATTTTGTTTTAGGATCTTCCTTTGTTTGGAGTGAACAAGGAAAGGAAGATTGGTGATCTAGGAGGCTTCAAATTTTGATAGATCGTCGCCCACACGACGTCCGAAAGGAGGAAGGACATACAATAGAAGATCAAGAGGTATAACAAGAGCTATAATCTTGTTTATTTTGATTAATGTTCTTTTGTATTATGTTTATAATTGCTTTTCAATTATATGCATGTTTTGTGTGGATGGTTACTTGCTTGTATTTGTTTTTCAACTATGAGCATGATATAAATCTGTATATGGCTAAATAATACTTGGATCCTGAACATAAACACAAAAACCGGCAATCCGGACATCATCTATTCCGTGGCTACTCGTAGAATAGAGGATGGTCGCTTGAACAACTAGTTTGTTCAAGTGACCTCTCTAAACGAATAGCACGATGATGGCTTGGTTGTTAGGGAAATCCCTTTTATCTTGGATTAAATTTTAATCCGGGGACATTGATGGGATTTCCATGAACAAAAAACCGAGGTGAAGTGGGAAGCAAAGTTTCCCCTCACATACTCGATAAGCTAAAACCATTAAATTGGTATGAGAGCTTCCGGGGCAAAACCCCTTCATATTCCGCTTGCGCTAATTAAGTTTGTAGACGTTTAAGAACGACTTCCGCTCATACGATGAAAGAGGGCTATTCACCCTCCTTTAGTCAGCCAACATCATCCTATAAGTGGTATCAGAGCCAAGGCGCTTGTCAATGGACTAACCGCCGCCACAAGCACAATCATGGATGCCCGGCTCCAACATTCGCCTACCAAAGTTCGAGGGGGAATTTGCTTGGTGGAAGAAGCGAATGGAGGTATTTTTCGAAACCGATTTCAAAATTCTATTAATAATGGAAAATAGTTTCGAGATACCTAGGGATGAAGAAGGGGAGCCATTGGAGAAATCATGGTAGAGTAAGAGGCAAAGGGAAGAGTACCTGGCGAACTCAAAGGAAAAGCACCATCTCTACAACATACTCCCCCAACAAGAAGTGAATCGGATAGGGGAATGTGCAAGTGCCAAGGAGATGTGGGAGAAACTCATAGAGATTCATGATGGAAAATCTAAGGCCAAACTAGCAAGGAGAGATGTCCTACACTCCCAATTAAGCAACATTAAACTCGAAAAGGGAGAGAAGGTAAAATCTCTACATTCTAGGTTTAATGAAATTTTAACCGGTTTGACAAGTATAGGGGAGAATCTTTCCAACCGGGATATGGTAATGAAGGCTATAAATGCCTTTCCCCGGTCCTCAAGATGGAGCTCAATGGTGGATTCTTTCTACATCTCTAAGAACCTAGAAGTTAGCACCTTGGAGGAATTCTTCTCCACCATGGAGCTACATGAAACAAGGCTTGAAGGAGTAGTAGAAGAGCCAAGACTTCAACCATCAAGAGGAGTAGCCTTAAAATCCAACAAGGGGAAAAAGAAGTTGGAGACTCCCTCCTCATCCGATGAAGCCTCCTCCTCCTCCATGGATAGCACAGAAGAAGCATACATGGTAAGAAAGGTAAGACGTTCTTTGACGAATTTTAAATTTAATAAATCTAATGATAGGAGAAGAAGACCAAGGGGGAAGATAATTTGCTATAATTGCCAAGGAGAGGGACACATAAGGGATAATTGTCCCCTCTTGAACAAGAGCAAAGAAGAAAGGAGGAGAAAAGAGGAAAAGAAGAAGGGTAGTAAGAAGAAGAAGGAAGAAGAGAAGAAGCCCAAAGAAAAAGGGAAGGCCAAAGCACTCAAGGCAAGGACTTGGGATGATCCTTCCTCATCATCATCATCGGAGGAGGAAGAAAATGCTTTTGTCACAAACTTGGCTCTAATGGAGTTTGATGATCTAGACACCTCCTCCTCCGAACAAGAAAGATCAAGCACAAGTAAGGAGAGCTCTAGTGAAGGGGGAGGATCACCACCATCCTCATCCTCATCCGAAGAAGAAGACATGAAGACTATGGTAACGAAACCTCACCAAATAAAATAGTTTCCATAATTTCTAGCATTACTAAGGATTTATTTTGGGCTAAGAAAAAGAATAAATGCATGCTTGCTCAAATTAAGGATTTAGAACAAAAATTAGAAAAAACATGTTTTAATATTAATGATGATGATGCATGCTCACTTGATCATTATATGCCCCTTGATGTAAATGATGCATGTATGGATGAGAATAGGGCTTTAAGAGAAAAGGTAGATCATTTGACCAAAGCCCTAGAAAAATTTACAATTGGCTCCAACACCCTTAATATGATTATAGGGAGCCAAAGAGAAAGTTTCAATAGGAAAGGCCTAGGATATAAGGGAAAAAATAATGAAAAGGCGTATAAATGGTTGATTGCTAGGGGTCAAGCAAAGAACAAGCAAATAGCAAGAAAATGGATCCCTAAGGAATATTTAGTGAACCCCATAGAAATGAACTTGTATTGGGTTCCTAAATCCATCCTTAAGGGTTAGGAAAACCCTAGGATAGTCAACCATGTGGACTTTAACTATATCATATTATTTGGTTGACTTAGGATGGCGGGACTTAATTTTTTGAAATAGTGTTGGGTGATGATAATGCACCCATAAATAGTTTAAATCATGCTCAACACTTAGTGTTATATATGTTGACACTCATGACCTATAAATTTTTAGCATAGTGTTGGGTGATGATAATGTGCCCATAAATTGATAATAATGCTTAAATCATGATAATTTATGTAATTGTTATATATGTTTGCAATCAAGATATATGATCTTGACATTTAATATATAATCATGGGAAATAAGGTTTTAAATCATGCCTTGAGTAATACTTGAATTATTATCATGATTTTATACCTAATGCATGATTACAAATTAATGAATACATTAGTTTCATTATCATAATATGAAATCAATACATATATGTCTTTATGATCATGTGGGTTTTTAGGATGATACTTAACCATGGGTAGAAATGCATGAAAATTATTCATCAATACATCTCACACTCACTATAGGCTACCTTGATTGAAAACATAGCATGAGTGAGATGATAGCATGATACTAATGGTCCACTAATGCCTATGACATTTAGATGGTCATTTAAAGTATCAAAAAAGCAATAATAGATCAATCATGGGGAAGTCTTATGTTTAATTCATAGACATATTGCCCAAAGATCATGGTTGGATATTTCAAATATTTTGAAAAACATTTCTTGTTTCATAAATTGAATGGTCATGTTTTGAAAAGCTTCGTGGCAAAACTAGGCTTTAAAATTGATACAAAACTTTAGATATTTTTCAACTTATGAGATTTTGCCTAATTTTTGAAAATATAATGTTTTTCATGGAAAACTATTTTTCATTGATTAAGGCACTTACAAGAAATGTGTTCCCCAAATTTCATGATTTTTTGAATTTTATAGAAATTTTAATGCATTTCTGATATTCGGCCTGAAAATCAAAAAATTCTGAAATTCAAGTGTCAGTCGACTGGAAGTCTGAACCAGTCGACTGATCGACTGAAAACATGCCCAGTAACCCTCTTTATCAGATGTAAAGGAAAGTTTTGGTATTTTTTCTCTTCCTTGACTTGAAGCTATGTTTGAATAACTTAGTTTAATCTTCTTGATGATGTCAAATGGGGAGAAATATGTATGTTTTAAGTATGTTATAGTAAGGGGGGGAATTGTATTTAGGGGGAGTTTCATGTATTAAGGGGGAGAGTTGATAATCATGTTTATTTACAAGCTTTCTTACCTTAATATTTTTATCAAATGTTTAACTAACTTAAACGGGTTGCCACACATCAAAAAGGGGGAGATTGTTAGGGCAATCAACACATATGATATGGTTTTGATGTATGTGACAAAGGTTTTAAGTTAGGATAATTCGATTTGATATGTGCATTGGAGTCTTGCAGGACTTAGAAATTCACTCATGGAGCTTAAGCAAGTGTCAACACTCACAACCTCGTGCTTGAGTCGGGGAAGGAGCATTGCAAAGTCGTGCGCTTGATGCTATAGTGGGACCGTCGGACGAGATGACTTGAAGTGAATCCAAGGAAGTAGACTTCGAGGGCAAGAGACGCGAAGGAGCTTTGCAGAGCCATGCGCTTGATGATGCCGAGGGACGTGGCCACGAACGAAGAGAGCTTCGGCGAAGAACATCAACTGAAATGAGAGAATAAGTAAATTATAAGTAGATCATTAGGTGATCTTGGCCGAATGGCTGAGTGTCGGAGGCTCGACCGCAAGGGTTGAGGTTTACCAGACCGCCGAAAGCTCAAACGGATGTAAGGTCGCAATCAACTAGTGTTAGCTGCTGGATCATGTCGACATCAGTCGACTGCTTAAGGGAAGCAGTCGACTGATAGCATTGTGCACGGGCATAGGAGCTAGTCGAGCTCGCGGGTCACTCGACTGGAAGTCGAAATCAGTCGACTAATCATATGACTGTTGGAAAATCGGTCGTAGATCTCGCGAATCTGGTCTGGTTGGAAGCCGTTATTGGGCAACGGCTACAGGATCAGTCGACTGATACTGTGTTAACGGGAAGAAATCCTCTTCCTCTATAAAGAGAAGGGGTGAGGGCCTTTGAGAGGTTAATTCTTGAACTCCTAACAACTCCCAAAGTGCCCTAAACGTTTTCCACTCTTCTACTTGTGCTAATCTTTTTTTTTTTGATTAACCTATAGTGTCGGGCTTGTACCCACTAATCCACAGGGCCAACCGGCCCCGCCCCAAGGCCTTCGACTAGAGTCCCCACCGGTTGACGAGGGTAAATCAGGGTGATGGGTGGCCCATGGCGTACGAGCCCATGGGCGCCTAATGGGCCGACCACTCTGGGACGGGGGGGCATCGTGCAACACCACCTGCCCAGCGCATGCTGCCAGGGCGGAATCGACCCCAGGCCATTTTAGAGGAGCCCTTCGGTCGGAACCACCACGTCGTTGCCCTGTGCTAATCTTCATTCTATTGTAAGAAGAGTGATTCTTGTGTAAAAGGTTACCTCCACCTAGCTTGGTGCAAAGGAGAGAATAGTAGAAAGCTTGAGGCGTGATTCACCTTGGACGAATCGAACCGTGGATTAGCGGCGAGGTCGTTAACCACGTTACATTGTAGTGTTAGCGTTTGTGATTTCTATTCTTTACTTTGCCTTGTCTTAATTATTTATATTAGTATATTCCGCTTGCGCTAATTAAGTTTGTAGACGATTAAGAATGACTTTCGCTCATACGACGAAAAAGGGCTATTCACCCCCCTCTAGTCTGGCAACATCGTTCTTATAAGTGGTATCAGAGCCAAGGCGCTTATCAACGTACTAATCGCCGCAACAAGCACAATCAAGGATGCCCAACTCCAACATTCACCCACCAAAGTTCGAGGGGGAATTCGCTTGGTGGAAGAAGTGAATGGAGGTATTTTTCGAAACCGATTTCAAAATTCTATTAATAATGGAAAATGGTTTCGAGATACCTAGGGATGAAGAAGGGGAGTCATTGGAGAAATCAAGGTGGAGTAAGAGGCAAAGGGAAGAGTACTTGGCGAACTCAAAGGCAAAGCACCATCTCTACAACGTACTCCCCCAACTGTTGGGATGCATACTGAAAAGTCTATCTTTTGTATGAACCTTTTTATTTTGAAATAAGAATCACATGATCATTGTTTGCATATTTGTGATTATGCATATTGTCTCATACATTATATTATAGATAACATGGTGTGTAGTGTCACACAGTAGATCATATTATCAGCTCCTTGTAGAGTATAAGTAAAGGCTCACAACCGAGATGGCTTTGGACAAACCATTGGTATGGTTGTAGTGTGATTTGGTATTGGTTTGTCTTGACCATAGAATCACACTAGTACACTTTGTGTGTATTGAGCAGGACCGACTTAGAGGTGATTCGATTTATTGCTGACTACATAATCGAATCGGACCTCAGATATTATATTGTACATACTCTTAATCCCGATATAATAACGGGCACATATACTTAGTATTCATTTCTTTGATTTACCAATGGGCGAGATTTATAGATTAAATCGATAAGCTCGGTAAGTTGGGAAATGATATTATTTGTATGGTGTGTCGTTGATTATAGGAGGAAACCGTGTCCTATATATTAGGATGATGATGTCTCCTTGAGGAGATCATAAGGTTCATCATGTAAACCCAGCAAGTGGACTTGGTCCGACATGATGATAAGGTTGAGTGGTACTACACATGGAGTTAGATGTTGATTAATTAATTGTCAGTAAATTAATTAATCGATGGACATTCGAGATCTTAAATACGGGGAGAATAATGTACAAATAATAAATGGAGCCCTTATTAACTTATGGGGGTTGGTGAGTTAGATCAATGATAATCCTCTAGTGGATTGGATTATCATTAATGGATCGGACTTTATGTGGGCTTGATCCATTGGGTGGCCAAGATCCAACTCCTCCTCATGGTTCCTATTGTATCCTATTAAAATCTCATGAAGCCTAGATCCAATGGTTGAAAACAAAACTATAGATCCAATGGTAAAGATTAAATCTCTAGATCCGACGGTTGAGATTGAATCTCTAGATCTGACGGTTGAGATTGAATCTCTAGAACCAATGGCGGAGATTAAAACATGGCTTATCCCTAACTCTATAAAAAGGGGCTTAAGGGTTGGCATGGAGATCAATTAGAAGCAAGATAGGATTAGGGTTTGGGCGGCTAGGGTTTGGAGCTTGGGCGGCCACAATTAAGGAAATATTTTCCTTTCTTCTCTTCTTCCTTAAGGTGGCCGACGCCCATCATCTTCTCTCCTCCCTTGGCTGGCGTCCAAACATCCTCCTTCTCTTCTCCTTGGCCAGTGGAAACAAAGCTTAGGGTCTTCCCTTGGAGCTCTTGGCCGGCACCCATCTCCTTCATCCACTCCTTTGGTCGGCGGACACCAAGTTGGTGTTTGGTGGTTGGTGCAAGTAAGGAGAGGAAGAGTTTTCTTATTGATCTTCCTTTGTTCGGAGAGAACACGGATAGGAAGATTAGCGATCTAGGAGGCTTCAACTTTTGGAAGACCATCGCCCACACGACGTCCAAAAGGAGGAAGGACATACAATAGAAGATCGAGAGGTATAAATGTTGTTTTATATTCTTTTGTGTTATGTCCACGATTGTTTTTCAATTATATTCATGTTGTATGCTTTGTTTAATGGCTAAATTAACTTGGACCCTGAATACAAACAGAAAAGTCAGTGATCCATACATCGTCTATTCCGTAGCTATTCGTAGAATAGAGGTTGGTGGCTTGAACAACAAGTTTGTTCAAGTGACTACTCTAATCGAATAGCACGACGATGAAACGGGAGCTTGGGTAATCCCTCTTGTCAAGGATAATTTTTTTTTATCAGGGGATGTTGAAGGGATCGCCATGAACAAGCGACCGAGTTGAAGTGGGAAGCGAAGTTTCCTACCTTCACCAACAAGAAGTGAATCGGATAGGGGAATGCGCAAGTGCCAAGGAGATGTGGGAGAAACTCATAGAGATTCATGAAGGCACTTCCGAGGCCAAACTAGCAAGGAGAGATGTCCTACGCTCCCAATTAAGCAACATTAAACTCGAAAAGGGAGAGAATGTAAAATCTCTACATTCAAGGTTTAAAGAAATTTTAACTGGTTTGACAAGTATAGGGGAGAAGCTTTCCAACTGGGATATGGTAATAAAGGCTATAAATGTCTTTCCCCGGTCCTCAAGATGGAGCTCAATGGTGGATTCTTTCTACATCTCCAAGAACCTAGAAGTTAACACCTTGGAGGAATTCTTCTCCACCCTGGAGCTACACGAAACAAGGCTTGAAGGAGTAGTAGAAGAGCCAAGACTTCAACCTTCAAGAGGAGTAGCCTTAATAGCCAACAAGGGGAAAAAGAAGTTGGAGACTCCCTCCTCATCCGATGAAGCCTCCTCCTCCTCCATGGATAGCATGGAAGAAGCATACATGGTAAGAAAGGTAAGATGTGCTTTGAAGAATTTTAAATTTAATAAATCTAATGATAGGAGAAGAAGACCAAGGGGGAAGATAATTTGCTATAATTTCCATGGAGAGGGACACATATGGGATAATTGTCCCCTCTTGAACAAGAGCAAAGAAGAAAGGAGGAGAAAAGAGGAAAAGAAGAAGGGGAGTAAGAAGAAGAAGGAAGAAGAGAAGAAGGAAGAAGAGAAGAAGGTCAAAGAAAAAGGGAAGGCCAAAGCACTCAAGGCAAGGACTTGGGATGATCCTTCCTCATCATCATCATCGAAGGAGGAAGAAAATGCTTTTTTCACAAACTTGGCTCTAATGGTGTTTGATGATATAGAAACCTCCTCCTCCGAACAAGAAAGATCAAGCACAAGTGAGGAGAGCTCTAGTGAATGGGGAGGCTCACCACCATCCTCATCCTCATCCGAAGAAGAAGACATGGAGACTATGGTAACGAATCTCTCACCAAATAAAATTGTTTCCATAATTTCTAGCCTTACTAAGGATTTATTTTGGGCTAAGAAAAAGAATAAATTCATGCTTGCTCAAATTAAGGATTTAGAACAAAAATTAGAAAAAGCATGTTTTAATATTAATGATGATGATGCATGCTCACATGATCATTATATGCCCCTTGATATAAATGATGCATGTATGGATGAGAATAGGGCTTTAAGAGAAAGGGTAGATCATTTGACCAAAGCCCTAGAAAAATTCACAATTGGCTCCAACACCCTTAATATGATTATAGGGAGCCAAAGAGAAAGTTTCAATAGGAAAGGCCTAGGATATAAGGGAAAAAATAATGAAAAGGCGTATAAATGTTTGATTGCTAGGGGTCAAGCAAAGAACAAGCAAATAGCTAGAAAATGGATCCCTAAGGAATATTTAGTGAACCCAATAGAAATGAACTTGTATTGGGTTCCTAAATGCATCCTTAAGGGTTAGGAAAACCCTAGGATAGTCAACCATGTGGACTTTAACTATATCATATTATTTGGTTGACTTAGGATGGCGGGACTTAATTTTTTGAAATAGTGTTGGGTGATGATAATGCACCCATAAATAGTTTAAATCATGCTCAACACTTAGTGTTATATATGTTGACACTCATGACCTATAAATTTTTAGCATAGTGTTGGGTGATGATAATGTGCCCATAAATTGATAATAATGCTTAAATCATGATAATTAATGTAATTATTATATATGTTTGCAATCATGATGTATGATCTTAACATTTATTATATAATCATGGGCAATAGGGTTTTAAATCATGCCTTGGGTAATACTTGACTTATTATCATTATTTTATACCTAATACATGATTACAAATTAATGAATACATTAGTTTCATGATCATAATATGAAATCAATAAATATATGTCTTTATGATCATGTTGGATTTTAGGATGATACTTAACCATGGGTAGAAATGCATGAAAATTATGGTTAAGTAATACAAATACCTTTAGGAACATCTCACACTCACTATAGACTACCTTGATTGAAAACATAGCATGAGTGAGATGATAGGATGATACTAATGGTCCACTAATGCCTATGACATTTAGATGGTCATTTAAAGTTTCAAAATAGCAATAATAGATCAATCATGGGGAAGGCTTATGTTTAATTCATAGACATATTGTCCAAAGATCATTATTGGATATTTCAAATATTTTGAAAAACATTTCTTGTTTCATAAACTGAATGTTCATGTTTTGAAAAGCTTCGAGGCAAAACTAGGCTTTAAAATTGATACAAAACTTTAGATATTTTTCAACTTTTGAGATTTTGCCTAATTTTCGAAAATATAATGATTTTTCATGGAAACTATTTTTCATTGATAAAGGCACTTACAAGAAATGTGTTTCCAAAATTTCTTGATTTTTTGAATTTTATAAAATTTTTAATTCATTTCTAAAATTCGGCCCGAAAATTAGAAAATTCTGAAATTTAAGTGTCAGTCGACAGGTAGTCTTAACTAGTTGACTGATCGACTGAAAACATGTCCAGTAACCCTCTTTATCAGATGTTAAGGCATGTTTTGGTATTTTCTCTCTTCCTAGACTTGATGCTATGTTTGAATAACTTAGTTTAATCTTTTTGATGGTGTCAAAGAGGGAGAAATATGTATGTTTTAAGTAAGTTATTGTAAGGGGGAGAATTGTATTTAGGGGGAGTTTCATGTATTAAGGGGGAGAATTGTATTTAGGGATAGTTTCATGTATTAAGGGGGAGAGTTGATAATCATGTTTATTTACATGCTTTCTTACCTTAATATTTTTATCAAATGTTTACCTAACTTAAACGGATTGCCACACATCAAAAAGGGGGCGATTGTTAGGGCAATCAACCCATGTGATATGGTTTTGATGTGTGTGGCAAAGGATTTAAGTTAGGATGATTGGATTTGATATGTGCGTTGGAGTCTTGCAGGACTTAGTATTTCATAGATGGAGCTTAGGCAAGTGACACCACTCACAACCTCATGCTTGAGTCGTAGAAGGAGCATTGCAGAGTCGTGTGCTTGATCTTGCCGAGGGACCGTCGAATGAGATGACTTGAAGCGAAGCCAAGGAAGTAGACTTTGAGGGCAAGAGATGCAAAAGAGCATTGCAGAGTCGTGCACTTGATGCTGCCGAGGGACGTGGCCGCGAACGAAGAGAGCTTCAGCGAGAGACTTCAAGTGAGATGAGAGAATGAGTGAATTGTAAGTAGCTCATTAGGTGAACTTGGTCGAATGGCTGAGTGTCGGACGCTCGATCGCAAGGGTTGAGGTTTACCCGACCGCCGAAAGATCAAACGGATGTAAGGTTTGAGTTTTGCCCGACACCAGTCGACTGCCATGTCATGGCAATCGACTGCTCCAAGTTGATCGGCAATCGACTGGTGTTTGCTGCTGGATCATGTCGACATCAGTCGAATGCTTAAGGGAAGCAGTCGACTGATAGGACTGTGCACGGGCTCAAAAACTAGTTGATGTGTGTAAATCATGCTATATTTTCACTACTCCATATGCATGCATTTTATCTCATTTCATGTTCTAGGCATGTATTTTATCACGATTTAGTTAAGTTTAGCATATTTTGGACAAAGAGACTGCTTTTCGGTGTTTTTGTGTTAACAGGGCAAAGAAGCGGCGTATCAAAACAACACGCCCTGGTTCAGCAGTTGACACACCCTAGTCAAAGTGTTGACACGGCCGACGTATCAAAACAACACAGGCGTGTTATCAGCGACACGTCCATGTCAGGAGTTCCAGCGTTTAACACGCCCAATTCAGCCTTCAACACGCCCCAAGTCAAGCGCAGCATGCCCTGTGGGAAACCCGCGACACGCCTGTGCCCTCACTTGGCACGGGCGTGTTGTCCTGACTCTGGATTTCCTTTTCTGCGAGATCCGCGATCTTCGTCTCAATTAAAGGAAAATCTTTTGCCTTATATAAAAGAGGAGGCCAAGGCTATAAAAGAAGGGATATCCTAACCCTAAAAGGGACGGCGGGTGGTCAAAGAGGACGAGAGAAGAAGCATCAAAGAAGGAGTCGACGACAGAGGAACGCACGCAGATGGCAATAAGTATCGTAATTTCTTTCTCTAGTAATTCCTACCAGACTATGAAGTAGTGTCTTGTAATCTTAGGATGTAGGAGTAGCCCTTGACGATTTATGATGGATGATGTAATCTATACTACTTGAATTATTGTTTGTTTTGATCTGGTTCTTTTGGATTCATATTGATAAACCTAAGGAGCTATGGGGAAGTACCTAATGGTGAACCCAAGTTCCCGAAACCCAGAACCAACTAGGGAATAACTCCTGCCAAGTAGCGGTAGTGTATCTATGAGGGCTTGCGGGGGTCTCGTGACAGGTCCCCTTAGCTAATTATGGTCCCGTGTGCAAACCTACCGTGAAGAGGAAATTTGACTCTAGAGGAACTCTTATGGACTTAATGGATCTATCAAATCCAGTTTTTACCAAGTAACGGAGGTAAGACATACGGAGGTTTGCGGGGGTCTCGTGACAGGTCCCCTTAGCTGATTATGATCCCCTATGCTCGAACACCGTGACAGGTAAATTGAGTTTGATAGGTACAGTTAGTATAGACCTTGAAAGGGGCCGTTGATTTACCTTAGGATAGGTTCCATCAAAACAACTCTAATAGGGGTAGGAAAGAATTAAATCACCTTATAAATCGTCGACGTGGTGAAACCCATATCCTGAGATTCTCCTCAACTCTTGACTTTCAGCTCGTTCTTCTCATTCGTTGTTCTTGACTGCTCAGGTTCTTTGCTTAAACCACAAATCGATTGACTAGATAACTTGGTATCACGATAATTTGGTAATTGTCCCAATCCCTGTGGGATTGATATTTTTATTACTTGACGACAACCGTGCACTTGCGGAATAAAACATCAAGTTTTTGGCGCCGTTGCCGGGGATTGGCACTCAATATTGAATTGAGCGTGATTTAGTTAATCTAGATTTCTGTTTTTGTTCCTATTCTTGTGTCTATTCTGAATTCTTGTTTTGGGAGCCTCTATTGTTGTTGCATGCACAGACTTAATAGGGAAATTCTCGATATTGATCCTGAGATAGAGAGAACTTTCCTTGCTAGAAGACGATTTCAGCAACCTCAGGAAACCTTTAAGGGATTATGCAGCACCTAGTACAAGGGGATTGAGATCGAGTATTAGAAGACCCCCTATTGAAGAGAACAATTTTGAATTAAAACCGGCTCTACTATCTATGGTCCAACAGCATCAATTCGGAGGAGCACCCACTGAAGATCCAAATCTGCACTTGGAAGTATTTTTGGAATTTTGTAAGACATTAAAACTGAATGGAACCTCAGCTGATGCTATTAGATTGTGCTTGTTTCCTTTCTCATTACGGGACAAAGCTAGAGCCTGGCTACACTCTCTTCCAAATAGATTGCAGTATAACTACCGGGATCTACTGAGCAAAGATTTTTAGACAAGTATTTTCCACCCAGCAAAACTGCAAGTCTTCGTCATCAAATCACTAATTTTGCGCAAAAGGATGGAGAAACATTATTTGAAGCATGGGACAGATTTAAGGGATTACTACAGCATTGCCCTCATCATAGGCTGGAGAAGTGGCTCATTGTTCATACTTTCTACAATGGAATCTCGTATGCTACTAAAGTTTCTCTTGATTCTGCTGCAGGAGGAGCTCTTATGAACAAAACATTGGATGAAGCTTTTGAGATCATCGAGAATGTGGCAATGAATTCTCACCAATGGGCTACGGAACGAGGATATCAAACTAAAATGCCAGGTAAGTTTGAGGTAAGTACCCTTGATCTACTCAGTGCAAAAGTCGATGCGTTAACTCAAAAGCTTGAACATTTTAATGTGTAAGTTGTAAACTCATCTAATGTCACTTGCGAGATCTGTGGTGTAACAGGACATGTAGCGATGAACTGCCAAATCCTATACGCACCATCATCAGAAGTTGGGATTGAGCAGGTAGATGCGCTAAATAATTTTAATCAGAAATCTAATGGTGGTAACCCTTACTCGAACACGTACAATCCCGGTTGGTGGAATCATCCCAACTTTTCGTATAGAGCCAACCAAAATTCTTCTGGACAGAACAGTTTTGGAGCACCTTCGGAATTTCAGCCAGGACCCAAGTCGAACTTAGAAAAGATGATGGAGAATTTTATTACGTGTCAGGGGAAGATAAACGATGAATTTCGACAGCATATTGTAGAATCAAATCGGCAACATCAAAATAATACCGAGGCAATCAAGCAATTGGGAGGTAAGGTTGATAATTTGACTAATCACACTAGAATGCTGGAAAATCAAATTTCCCAAATTGCCAGCTCAGCATCAAGGACACCGGGCAGATTTCCGGGAAATTCAGAAGTAAACCCAGCTGAGCATTGTAATTTCATAAGTTTGAGAAGTGGAAGGATTTTAGAAGGAGACAAAGCTCAACAAGCGTCCCCTGTGCTAAGGGACACGCGCGTGTTAGAGTTGGAAGAAGACAGCAGCACGCCTGGGTTGAATAGAAAAGGAAGCCGACACACCCTGACTCAGGGCATGTTGTTCAACACGCCTGAGGCCCACAAGCGCGTGTCAGCCGACACACCCGTGCCGGGTCACTCCAGCAGCCAACATGCCTAGCCTGTGCCAAACGACACAGGCATGTCGAATAAGGAGCCAAGAACATATAAGCCCCCTATCCCGTTCCCTCAAAGGATGATTAAGGAAAAATTGGATGAACAATTTGGTAAGTTCTTTGAGGTAATTAGGAAGCTGTATATCAATATACCTTTTACAGAAGCTCTTCAACAAATGCCTACATACTCCAAGTTCTTGAAGGACATCTTAACCAATAAAAGAAAAGTCGAGGAGCATGTAACAGTGGCTCTTACTGAGGAGTGCAGCGCTTTAATTAAGAACATGGTTCCTCCCAAACTAAATGATCCAGGTAGCTTTTCTATCCCTTTCATAATTAATGACTCAAATTTTGATAAGGCTTTTTGTGATTTGGGCGCCAGTGTAAATCTGATACCTCTTTCCATATGCAAGAAATTGGATTTGGGAGAAATGAAACTAACTACTATGGCCTTGCAGTTAGCTGATCGCTCCATTAGATATCCTTTGGGAATCTTAGATGATGTACCAGTGTAGGTGGGAAATTTTATTATTCCTGCCGATTTTGTAGTACTTGACATGGATGAAGACCCATGCATTCCACTCATTTTGGGGAGACCTTTCTTGGCTACTGCAGGGGCAATGATAGATGTAAAGAATCACAAACTCTCACTTGCATTTGGAAATGACAAAATTGAATTCGACCTTTCAAAAGCTGTTAAACAACCTTCTGTTTTTGATGTTTGTTGTAGGATTGACAGTTTCCAGTCAATAGCACTAGAAGGAGCACCAGAACAAACTCATCTTAATAAGCTCAGAGGGGATTTTGAGGATAAAGAGATGGAGATTTCCGACCCCAACCTAACACCACAGAGCTGGTTGAGGAGGAAGAGGGGCAGAGCACACTCCTCGAGCCATATCCCCAAAACTAGGGGATAACTGAGGGGTCAAGCTAACGACCTTAAACAAGCGCTTCTTGGGAGGCAACCCAAGCTATTTTCATTTTTTTTTGTAATTTTATTTTATTTTGAGTTTTATATTTTTCAGGTTTATAGGACACACATGTAAACGTGCCCTGCGTCGATTGACCCGACACTTTGTCTTAAGCGACACAGCGTGTTGAGGTTACCCAAGACAACACAGTCGGGTGTCTTCGAGCATGCCCGTGTCGCCCTTTCTTACTGCGGCGCACGCGCGACTTGGACGGAACCACGCCTATGTCGCGCTTAAAGCCAACCTTGAGCTATTTTGTGAGTTTGGATGCACATCCTTTACTGCCTATGCTGTATCTACTTAGATTTTTAGTTTGGTTAGTGCTATTTTGTTTGCATCTTTTCATATATCATAACATTGCATTTTTATATCATCTAGCGTAATACAACTGAACATTGGTCAGATCATGATATTCCTTTTTGCCTATTTGATAAGAACCCTATTTCACTTCTAACACGATCTATAGGTCTGAGGTATTCAAAAAAAAAAAAGATTTAAATCCCCCATATCGGATGAGTACTCGATTTTCCATTGGAGACTTGCCTGTGCAATTTGGTTACTGGAGAAACACTTTCCCTAGAAGTAAAAAAAAAAAAAAAAAAGAGGAATTGTTTTCAAGCACCCCTTTGAGACCAAGTAGTTACTAGGGAAACACCTAAAAGGTGCCCCTTTGAGACTAACTAGTTACTGGGGAAATGCTCTCTAGGAATTGTTTTCAAGCACCCCTTTGAGACCAAGTAGTTACTGGGGAAACACCTAAAAGGTGCCCCTTTGAGACTAACTAGTTACTGGGGAAATGCTCTCTATAAATTCCTTCCCTTTATTTCTTCTTAGAAAGTGCTCCTTTGAGACCTTTTGTTGTTAGGCAAGGATGATCCATGCATTAAGGCAGGTAAGTGCCTCTATGCCGGAAATAAGAATGCCCTACGATAGAAGGGCTGTCAAATCAGGATTGGTGTCCAATGACATTAGTCCAACTTTTCACATGCACTATATAGGGATCTTTCAATCTTGGCAACTAGGAATGATTTGAAAAGATTAAGATCAGATTGTATACTTCTGGATGGTGTCTAGCATTTCCACAATTAAGCTGTCTTTTGAGTTTTCTTTGCTTGTGGACAAGCAAAAGTTTAGGACTAGGGGATTTTTGATGTGTGTAAATCATGCTATATTTTCACTACTCCATATGCATGCATTTTATCTCATTTCATGTTCTAGGCATGTATTTTATCACGATTTAGTTAAGTTTAGCATATTTTGGACAAAGAGACTGCTTTTGGGTGTTTTTGTGTTAACAGGGCAAAGAAGCGGCGTATCAAAACAACACGCCCTGGTTCAGCAGTCGACACGCCCTAGTCAAAGTGTTGACACGAACGACGTATCAAAACAACATAGGCGTGTTATCAGCGACATGTCCGTGTCAGGAGTTCCAGCGTTCAACACGCCCAGTTCAGCCTTCAACATGCCCCAAGTCAAGCGCAGCACGCCCTGTGGGAAACCCGCGACACGCCTGTGCCCTCACTTGGCACGGGTGTGTTGTCCTGACTCCGGATTTCTTTTTCTGCGAGATCCACGATCTTCGTCTCAATTAAAGGAAAATCTTTTGCCTTATATAAAAGAGGAGGCCAAGGCTATAAAAGAAGGGATATCCTAACCCTAAAAGGGACGGCGGGTGGTCAAAGAGGACGAGAGAAGAAGCATCAAAGAAGGAGTCGACGACAGAGGAACGCACGTAGATGGCAATAAGTATCGTAATTTCTTTCTCTAGCAATTCCTACCAGACTAAGGAGTAGTGTCTTGTAATCATAGGATGGGGGAGTAGCCCTTGACGATTTATGATGGATGATGTAATCTATACTACTTGAATTATTGTTTGTTTTGATATGGTTCTTTTGGATTCTTATTGATAAACCTAAGGAGCTAAGGGGAAGTACCTAACGGTGAACCCAAGTTCCCAAACCCGTAACCAACTAGGGAATAACTCCGCCAAGTAGCGGTAGTGTATCTATGAGGGCTGGGGGTCTCGTGACAGTCCCCTTAGTCCGATTATGGTCCTGCAGCAAACCTACCGTGAAGAGGAAATTTGACTCTAGAGGAACTCTTATGGACTTAATGGATCTATCAAATCCAGTTTTTACCAAGTAATGGAGGTAAGACATAGGGAGGTTTGCGGGGGTCTCGTGACAGGTCCCCTTAGCTGATTATGATCCCCTATGCTCGAACACCGTGACAGGTAAATTGAGTTTGATAGGTACAGTTAGCATAGACCTCGAAAGGGGCCGTTGATTTATCTTAGGATAGGTTCCCTCAAAATAACTCTAATAGGGGTAGGAAAGAATTAAATCACCTTATAAATCGTCGACGTGGTGAAACCCATATCCTGAGATTCTCCTCAACTCTTGACTTTCAGCTCGTTCTTCTCATTTGTTGTTCTTGACTGCTCAGGTTCTTTGCTTAAACCACAAATCGATTGACTAGATAACTTGGTATCACGATCCTTAGGTAATTGTCCCAATCCCTGTGGGATCGATATTTTTATTACTTGACGACAACCGTGCACTTGCGGAACTAACACATCACTAGTCAAGCTCGCGGGTCACTCGACTAGAAGTCGACATCAGTCGACTGATGAAAGCATAAGTCGACTGATCATATGACTGTTGGAAAATCAGCCACAGATCCCGCGAATCCGGTCTAGTCAGAAGCCGTTATTGGGCAACGGCTCCAGGATCGATCGACTGATCGGGGAATCAGTCGACTGATGCTATGTTAATGGGAAGAAATCCTCTTCCTCTATAAAGAGAAGGGGTGAGGGCTTTTGCGAGGTTAATGCTTGAACTCCTAACAACTCCCAAAGTGCCCTAAACATTTTCCACTCTTCAACTTGTGCTAATCTTCATTCTATTGTAAGAAGAGTGATTCTTGTGTAAAAGGTTATCTCCACCTAGCTTGGTGCAAAAGAGAGAATAGTGGAAAGCTTGAGTTGTGATTCACCTTGGACGAATTGGACCGTGGATTAGCGGTGAGGCCGTGAACCACATTACATTGTGGTGTTAGCGTTTGTGCTTTCTATTCTTTACTTTGCCTTGTCTTAATTGTTTATATTAGTATATTCCGCTTGCGCTAATTAAGTTTGTAGATGATTAAGAACGACTTCCACTCATATGATGAAAGAGGGCTATAAACCCCCCTCTAGCCGGCCAACATTGTTCCTACATATTTTTTTCTATTTTTATATATTCCACTGCACTAACAAGTCTTGTAGAGAAGCAATTGAACGAACGCGAATGAATTTCAAGCGACAAAGCGAATCGCTATTCACCCCCCCCCCCCTTTAGCAATGTCAACCATTCCTAATAAGTGATATCAGAGCTAGAAGCTCTTCTATGGACTAACCGCCAAGAGAGCAAAGTGCTAGAGGGAAGAAGGAAGATGGAAGAGCCAAGTTTTAGACTAGGCCATGACATCAACACACCACCATCCTCCAAAGACTATGGATTTGAGGGGTTCAATCAATGGAAAATAGGGATTGAGAACTTCTTGATGATGGTGGATATCAAGCTATGGTCCCCCTTGATGAAGGTTTCGAATTCCCAATGACCAAGAAGGGTGGAATCTTCAAGGTTGAGAAGTGGACCAAGGAACAACTCGAGGGGTTCAAGATAAACCTTAAGGTAATCAAAATGCTAAGTGATTTATTACCTAATGATGTCTTATCCAAATTAGGTGAATATAAGTATGCCAAGGAGCTTTGGATCGAATTGCCAAAGTACCATGAGAATACTTCACCGACCCAAGAAGTAGAGGAGAAAGTCGAAGAAGAACCAAGTTGCTTAAGAAGAAAGCACATCATCACCATCCCAAGAGCTTGAAGAATCGGAGGTTGAAAGGCCATCAACATATGAGGGAGAGGAAATTGTGGAAGTCTCCACCTCTAGGATTGAGGGAGAAGAGAGATCATCCACTCTGGAGCAAAATCAAGAAGAAGAACCATCTACCTCCGGGAGAGAAGAAGGGCAAGCTCAAAATTCCCTTACCAACTTAGGTAACTCAAATACATGTATTAATTATAAAAATCATATTGTATGCTTTGAGTGTAGGGAAGTAGGACACTACAAGAGAAGTGTCCAAAAAGAGTCGAGAAGGATTAACCGGTGCCAAAAGTAAATGAAAAGCCTAAGGATGTCGGAGCCCCAACAATTAAGAGCAAGGATCATATTATTTGCTTCAAATGCAATCAAAAGGGCCACTATAGGACTCAATGCCCTAGGGGGAGGAAGCAAACCAAGGGAAAATGAGGAGCATCATATGTAGGGGGAGCTAAGATAAACCCTATGGTAAATTTAAATAATGATAGAAAGCATTCTAGGAATTTTATTGCAATAGTGCATAATCATGAAAAGCATGCTAGAAATAGATCTTATTGCTTAGGGGATAAACAAGTTGATGTACCTAAGGACAAATCTAGAACAAATAACTAAAGAACAATTCTACCTAAGGAAGTTATTAGGAAGATAGAGAACCATTTAGGCATTAACCCTAAGAAGGGTTGGCATATACCTAAAAGGAAGAACAATTCCCAAAGAAAGAATGAAAATATAAAATTGAAAAAATTAGAGTTAGAGAATCAAGTCTTGAGGTCAAGGCTTGAAAAATTGGAAAATACCCATAGAAGGATGACACATTCAATTAATGGGTCTAGGAGTCAAAATCTAAGTGTTAGGAGGCAAGAATTGCCTAAAGACAAGAAAGACTTGGGTCACAAGTCTTTGTCCAAGGTAGTCATGCTAACCTACCATAGCGTTCCATTTGACTATGGAACCACCCATAGGTCTAGGAAAACTAAGGTTACTAGGGAAGTCATCCCTATGGTTAACCACAGGAGGTGTCTAGTGGCAAAGGTTTCGAAGAAACCTAGGAAGGCCACTAAGAAGGTTACAAGGGAGGAAATCCCTAGAGTTAACCTCGACAAGACCCAAATGACCAAGGCTTCCATGTCTAAGAGGGTGATTAGGAAGGTACTAAGAGAGGATATCCCTAGTGAGTATCTAGTTAATCCAAGGAGCTCCAATAGGTATTGGGTTCCTAGAAGTGTGATTCCCTCATGCTAGATGGGTTAGGGTGTGTCAACTTGAATTGGTAAGGTAGTTAACCTAACCATAGTAAAGTGTTGGTGCAATCGACCCAGGTCACGATTGACCAGACTCGAGTTGGACTCGAGTAGTATTTTGATGTTTGAAAAATGTTTTGGGGAGATTGTTGGTGCAATCGACCATCCCGGGTCATGATTGACCGGACTCGAGTTTGACTCGAGTGGTATTTTGATGTTTGACGATGGTTTGACCATTGTTTGACTATATGGTTGACATGAGGGTTGACCATATGATGGAGAAGTCCAAGTCTTGTGTACTTGGCATGGAAAGTCCAAGTAGGACACTTGGCAATGAGAAAGTCCAAGTCATGAGTACTTGGCATGGAATGTCCAAGCATGGGTCATGGTAAGGAAAAGTCCAAGCTTGAGTCTTGGCAAATGGAAAGTTCAATATGGGTTGGCAAGGGAAGT
Source organism: Wurfbainia villosa (assembly GCA_025175895.1). Lineage (NCBI taxonomy): Eukaryota > Viridiplantae > Streptophyta > Magnoliopsida > Zingiberales > Zingiberaceae > Wurfbainia > Wurfbainia villosa. Next base: position 36,476,407 of record CM045997.1, read on the forward strand.
CCAAGGGGTGATATTGGCGGCGTAAAGTCCAAGCGGGAGTTTTGGCAGCATAAGTCCAATGGTTGGCTACGTAAAGTCCAAGCGGGAGTCTTGGCAGCATAAGCCCAATATGCCTTGGAAGTGTAAATCTGCTTAGCATGACAATAGCCGATGGAAGCACCTGAAGGCTAGCATATGGATGAATAAATCATGAATGACTTGGAGGGATCCGATAGGCGTGAGGCTGACGGAGGTGGCCAGAAGGTTTAGGTCTAGGCTAAGGGTGGTCTAGCAAGTATGAGGGCATCATACTTGGGGTTAAACCTCATATTTGAGGTTAACAGTCGACTGGGGCTTTGGATCAGTCGACTGGTTAAGTGTTTTGACACTTGGCAACCGAGTCGACTTGCAGCAATCAACTGGGATTATGGCTAGTCGAACTGCTCGAATTCGACTGGTGTTCGATTGTAGGAAAAGGCTCGGCAATGATCGCCAAGATTGATCGTCGATCGATCGCAATGATCGCCATGGAGGGCGATCGCTGGTCGTGTTGGAGTAGAATGTTCGGTAGTCGACTAGTTAATCGGCTACAACCATGACAGTCGACTGCTGCGTTATGACAGTCAATTGCCAATGTAACCGTTGCCTTAAATGCTGACATAGATTAAGTCCGTTGTCTCACAATGGCACTCTTGGCAGTCGATTGGGGACATACGGCAGTCGATTACCAAGTGGAAATCCAGGTCGTGAGGAGGTTTAAAAGGAACTCGACGGGAGGGATTTCCACAGCGATTTCTTAGGCATTTTTAGGCAATTTGCTGGTACAAATCAGGGTCTTCAAGTACGGTTCAAGAAATCAACAATCAAGCTTCCAAAAGATCATTTGTAAAGTGTTCTTTGCATTATTTTGTCTATTTCACTTGTATTTGCTTGTTTATTGTTTCTTATTATTATAAGAATCATTGTACAAGGTTCTCCACCTCCGACTTATTGTCGAGAAGGAGTTTATTGGTTTTGTGGTGGTATTTGCATCAATAAGGCTCATTTGAGCCCAACCCATGGAGTAGGAACCTTGAGGTTCCGAACCACGTTATATCTTTGTGTTGTGATTGTGTATTTGTATTTATATTCATATTATATTTTGTATTTCCACTGCGCTAACCAAATTGTAGAGACAAACGAACGAACAAATTCCATCATCGATGTAGAACTTGCTATTCACCCCCTCTCTAGCGACAATCCATTCCCTAACAAGTGGTATCAGAGCGAGGCCACTCTTCATTTGGACTAACAGCCAAGGGAGCACTTCTAGAGGGTGAAGAAGAAGATGGAATTTAAAGAAAGACTAGGATGGAAGATCAACACTCCGATCCCATACACCTTCTATGGACAAGAAGGGTTTGAGCAATGGAGGGCATGAATGGAGAATTTCTTCATGATGGATTTTGAATATTGGATGATCATAGTAAAGGGGTTTGAAATTCCAAGAGCTCTAAAAGGTCGATACCTCAAGAAGAAGAGATGGAACGAAGAGCAAGTTCAAGCTCAAGCCTTCGAGAGAAATGATAAGGTAATGCAATTGATATTAAATTCATTACCTAACGATATTGTTTCTAGGTTAGGTGAATTTCTAGATGCCAAGGAGCTTTAGACAAAATTGGCAAAGCTCCATGAAGAACCATCCATGGCTCAAGTAGAGAGAGAGCCCGAAGAAGAAACAAGCTCTTCCTCACAAGAAACTGAGGATTTGAAAGTTGAAGAGGAGTCAACTTCCAGATTGGTGGAAGAGGAAGAAGTAGAGGAAGCCTCCACCTCTAGGATTGAGGGGGAGGATATTAGATCATCTTCCATGTTGGAGCAAGAAGAAGAGGAACCATCTACCTCTGGTTGAGAAGACGAAGAAGTCCAAACTTCCACCGCCCTAGGAAACTCAAGCATTTCGTTTAAAAATAAAATTCATATCATATGCTTTGAGTGTAGGGAAGCCGGACATTATAAAAGCAAGTACCCTAAGAAGGTTAAGAAGGCTCCACTTGTGCCAAAGACCAAGGAACCCAGTGCCTCAACCATTAAGAGCAAGAAGCACGTGGTGTGCTTCAAATGCCAACAAAAGGGGCACTATAGAAGCCAATGCCCTAGGAGAAAAGAAGGAGCATCAAATATAGGGGGAGCCAAGACAAACCCTAAGGTAACTTTTAAGTATGCTTCATCTTCAATTAATAGTCAAAAGCATGCCTTTAATTCTCTTGCTATTTATCATAAAGAGCATGCTAGAAATAGTAAACTTTATTGCTTAGGTGCAAAGTCTTACCATTTTAGGAATAAGGATAAATTTACGACCAATGTTCCTAAAACTATTTTACCTAGGGAAAGTATTAGGAAGATAGAGGACCATCTAGGTTTTAACTCCAAGAATTCTAGACATATGCCTAGGAGGAATCCTTCCCAAAGGATAAATAAAAAATCAAAATTGAGAAGATTGGAACTAGAGAACCAAGCCTTGAGGTCAAGGCTTGAGAAATTAGAGAAGCCCCTTAGAAAGGTGCAAAATCAAATACAAGGGGCAAATGGTAAAAATCTAGGTCCAGGAGACAAGGTTCATCCAAAGGCAAGAAAGGTTTTGGTCACAAACCTAAGCCCAGGGAGACTTATCATAATGTTCCATTTGATTATGGAACTCAACCTAGGTCAAGGAAAACCAAGGTCACAAGGAAAGTCACCCCTAGAGTTGACCATGGTAGATGCCTAGTGGCTAGGGTTTCGAAGAAACCTAGGGAGGCCACTAAGAAGGTTACAAGGGGAGTTACCCCTAGACTTAAAGTAGGCAAGACCACAATGACCAAGGCTACCAAGCCTAGGAGGGTATCTAGGGAGGTCATCTCTAAGAATTCCTAGTAAACCAAAGGAGCTCCAATAGGTATTAGGTTCCTAGGAGCATGATCGATTCACGCTAAATGGGTTAGGATGTGCAAACCTTGAATGGATAGGTAGTTAACCTAACCTTGGTAAAGGTGACACTCTAGGACATTTTCAAGGTTCTGGGATACCTAGAAATAAGTTAGAATTTAAATCCTAAAAGATTTTAGGATATGTCAATATTATTTAAGAAGTTTGATAAATCAATCAAATTGACACAACTTAGGTTTATAGGTCATAGTGTGTCATTTTTGGGTATTTGGCACACTTGGGAGATTCTTAGTGTTATGGCAAAATGAACTTAATAATAACAAATAGCAGTCAATATTAAAATTTAGGTATTGTTATACCTATACCATTTTATTTGCCATGATTTGTTTGCCATTACCATGTCATGCCATCATATTTCCTTTTTATCATATAAATGTCCTGATACCTTAGATTTTTTTTTGTCATGTATGTTTAGGTTTAAATTTATGTCATGACATCATGATTATTGACACATACTTATTTATGTTATCATTTATGCCATAATCATCATTCATGCATTTAAGGTAATTAAAATTGACTTAAGGACTATAGCATGACTTGAAGTCCCATGTATAAGGGAAATAAAGTAGTGTTGCCATAGAAAATGCATGAGGCCTTAGATTAGGATAACCAAAACTCACATCTCACATTACATTGACATGTGTGTGTATTGATACACCCTAGACACATGTGAGATGCTAGGAAATGAGTTAAGTTCGAGGTGCATAGTTTTTGCATCTAGATGAACTCAAACTCACCTTATACCATAGGTGGATCATGGGGAAAGCTAATGTGCAAGTCATGTCCATTGAACCTATTGATCAAGATCCAATATAGGTTTTCAAAAACATTTTAAAATCATTTTTAAAAACCTTGGTGAAGTCTATCTTTTGATAGCAATCACCATTGAGAGAGTTGATATAAAGTAGGGCCAAAACATTGAACTTTGTGTCAATCTCCTATTTTTATGTGTATTTTATTTTTCAAATATTTTTCACCCATAATGATTGTTATAAGTAGTATACGTATGAAGTTTCATGATTTTTTAAAATATGTATATTTACTTATGTATTTTCAAATTTTGATTCTGAAAACCGAAATTCTACATCTGGAGAAATCAGTCGGCTGCCGCTTATGGGAGTCGACTGGCGTCAACGACAATTGACTGGTGACTGTAAGAGTTGACTGTCAAGCCTAATTTCGGGTAAAAAAGGTTTGTTTAGCCTGATTTCAGCTATGTTTGTCTACCCTAACTGCTCCTAATCCTAGGATATGCTTTGGAAATCATTAGAAAGGGTGAAAATCCATTGAATATGGATTAGGAAAGTTATTTGGGTGTGTATCAATTTTAAGGTGTGTGAAAATTCAAGGTTGAACTTTTAACCTTAATTTGGATGGGTTAGTGTCCCTATAGGCTAAGGGACTCTCCAAGGACATTATTGGTGCAATGGTCAAGGGGGAGCAAGCCTTTACGGGGAGGTATTCATCATGGGATGAGGATAGGTGGCCGACTAGAGAGGGGTGAATAGCCCAATTCGACGTAGATGATGGAAATCGTTCACTCATTGTGTGCTTGTCTATAATATTCGTTAATACGCTGCGGAAATACAAATACAAGAGACAATCACAACACACAAGAATAACACAATATACGTGCTTCGGAACCTTAGTGTTCCTACTCCACGGGTGTGAGCTCAACGAGCTCAAGTTATGTGCACTCCACTAACCAAACTCCTTCTCGACAACAAGTCAGAGGTGGAGAAACCTCGTACAAGAAATTACAATAGTAATACAAAGTACAAGCCAAAATACAAAGGCAATATGAATACAAGTAAAGAAAATTTTATAAAACTTTGCTTTGATCACTTGCTTGTTGCTTGCTTTGGTTTGCTCCTGAAGGTCTTGAATGCAACAACAATTCACCTCCAAAATCTCCTAAAAAATGGTTGCAAAATCCTCCATCTCGAGCTCCTTAAATAACCTACATCGAGCTAATTTCGTGCCAATCAGTCGACTGATCGAGACCATCAGCCAACTGCTCCTGTAACCGTTGTCTCACAACGAGTCGATCCACTCTAGACAAGTTCCAATGGATCCACTATTAGTCGACTGATAATGCCCATCAGTCAACTGATCAAACCATCAATTGAGTGATCCAGACAATCAATCGACTCAAAATGGTTCTGTGCCAGCATTCACCTTCATAAGTTAACTGTCGTCCTTTGCCAGTCGACTGATGGTCTAGCAGTCGACTACAATCCCTTGGCCGTCGACTGTTGGGATAAAAATCACAAGTCGATTTCCATCGACTTGGATCAGTTGAACCCGCACCTATACCATTCGACTGCTGTCGGGTAAAACCATAAACAAACACTATGTTTGAGCATCTGACCATCGAGTAGAATCTCAAACATCATGTTTGAGAATTCGACACTTTATCTTACCCACATGTCCAAGTCTACCTAATCCTCTCATGGAGTTCCCCTCCGAAGCTCTCTTCCCTCAGCCTACGTCCCTCGGATGCAACAAGCGCACGACTTCACAAAGTCATCCTTCGCGTCTTGCTCTCGAAGTCTGATTCCCTTTGGCCTCACTCCATTAGCTCCCCGTCCGGCGGTCCCTCGGATGCACTAAGTGCACGCCTTCCGTAATGCCATCCTTCACCGACTCAAGGACCTTGAGCCTACGAGACTAGTGACCTTGCCAAGTCCTCAATGTTGGAGGATCGGTGGCCGGCTAGAGGGGGGTGAATAGCCTTCTTCGTAGATGGTGGAGTTTGATTGCTTAATTATCTACATATAAGGTTAGTACAATAGAATAATAAAAGACAATGCAATGAAACAAAGAATACAAATGCAAATACCAGTGTGTAACATGGTTCACGACCTTGCCGCTAGTCCACGACCCAATTCGTTCTAGGTGAATCATGCCTAACCAAATCTACTAGATCTCTCCTTTGCACTAAGCTAGGTGGAGGTAACCTTTCTTACAAGAATCACTCCTCTTGTAATATGATTGAAATAAGCTCAAGGAAGAGGATTGAAAATGTGTTGGGCACTTGGTATATGTTTAGAAGTTAAGTATTTACCATTCCAAGTGATCCAAGGCCCCTTCTTATAATGAAGAGGCCATTTTTTTTCCGTTGGGCACCGAGCAGTCGACCGATGCAGCCATCTGTCGAATGTTGTTATAGTTGTTGCCTCGCAACGGCTTCATCCATGTTTGATTCCAACCAACGACTCCCACATCAATCGACTGATCTTCCCATCAGTCAACTGATGGAGCCAACAGTCAAGTGGTCGATGAGATCACTTGACTACCAAAGCTTCTATGCCTGAATTCACTCCGATCAATCGACTGTCGTCCCTTGGCAGTCAACTGATGGTGTCGACAGTCGATTTTCATCCCTTGGCAGTCGACTCTTCGGCCATAACCAGTTCAATCGAACACTGGTTGAGTCCATTCGACCTAGAGCAGTTGATTACTACCTATAGCAGTCAACTGGTGTTGGGTAAAATCTCAAACCAACCTTTGGTTGAGCATCCGACACTTGACTTAGCCATTCGGCCAAGTTCACCTATGAGCTACCCCATCCCAGGTTACAATCGCTCACTCTCATCTCCCTTGGAGTCCTTCACCTTGAAGCTCTCTTCGTCCGGCCACATCCCTCGGATGCACCAAGCTCACGGCTTCGCAATGTCATTTTTCACGTCGCGCCCTGAAGTCTGCTTCCTTGGCATCACTCCAATTCTCCTCATCCGGCGGTCCCTCAGATGCACCAAGCGCACGACTTCGCAATGTCGTCCTTCACCGACTCATGGACCAAGTCATGAGATGGTGATCTTGCCAATTCTTTGTCAAGCTAACCATGTGTGAATTACTAAGTCCTGCACGACTTCAACACACATATCAAATCCACAAACACCTTAACTTAAACGTTTGCCACACACATCAAAACACATCATCAATGGGTTGATTTACCTATCAATCTCCCCCTTTTTGATGTGTGGCAACCATGTTTAAGTTAGGTGAAACATTAATCAAAATACATAAGGAAGGAAATCATGTAAATCATGGATATCAAACATGAATATCAACTCCCTCTTAACACATGCTAATTCCCTCTAGCATGATTCACTTAAACCTAACCATTTCTCCCCCTTTGACACCATCATAAATATCTAACAAAAGTTATATAAGCATGATATCAAGTCTAGGGAAAGAAAATACCAAATCCAAACTCAAAACCTGATAAAATAGGTTCCTGTCGTGCAGATGCATCGATCACGAATCGAGCATCACGTGACGACACTTAGATTTCAGAATTTTCTGATTTCGGAACCCAATTTCAAAAATGCATTAAAAATTCTAGAAAATTCAAAAAATCATGAAATTTGGGAAACATATTTCTCATAAGTCCCTTTATCAGTGAAAAATAATTTTTCATGAAAATTTATTTTATTTTCGAAAATTAGGCAAAGACTCAAAGATGTTGAAAAACACTAAAATTTTATCAACTTGAAAGCCTAGTTTTGCCTTGAATTATTTTAAAACATGAACTTGTAGTTTATAAAACATGAAATGATTTTAAAGACATTTGAAATATCCAACATGATTTTTGGGCAATATGTCTATGAATTAAACATATGCTCTCCCCATGATTGGTCAATTATTGTTATCATGATACCTATAATTACTCATCAAAATGTTATAATCATAAGTGAGTCATTTGTATCATCCTAACTTCTCACCCATGCTATGTTTTCAATCAAGTTAGTCTATAGGTGAATGTGAGATGTACCTAAAGGTATTATACTTAACCATCAATTTTCATGCAATTCTACCAAGGTTAAGTATCTATATCCTAAAACACCCAACATGATCACATATTATCAATCATGATCAAATATTTTCAATTATTGTATATCATGATCATAAATCAAACAATATTCATGATTCTATATTATGATCACATTATCATCACCCAACACTAAATCAAAAATTATGATCCACCTCTTTATAAGTCAACCATTTTACATGATATAAAATAAGCCCACTCATTGTTGACTATCCTCGGTTTTCCTAACCCTTAAGGATGGACTTAGGAACCCAATATAGATTCTTTCCAATAGGGTTCACTAAGTATTCCTTTGGGATCCATTTTCTAGCTACCATTGTATTTTTAGCTTGACCCCTAGCAATTAGGCAATGGTAGACCTTCTCATTTTTGTTTCCCTTATAGCCTAATCCTTTCTTGTTAAAACTTGCCCTTTGGCTCTCTATAATCATGTTCAAAGTATTGGAGCCTAATGTGAATTTCTCTAGGGCTCTAGTTAGATGATCTATCTTTTCCCTTAAAGCCTTATTTTCTTCAATACATGCATCATTAACATTAAGAGGAATATAATCATCATGTGAGCATGCATTATTAATACTAGAAGAAAAACATTATCATTAACATCTAAATATGCTTTTTCTAGCTTTTCTTCTAGGGCCTTAATTTGATCAAACATGCATTTGTTCTTTTTCTTAGCCTTAAACAAATCCCTAGTTAGGCTTGAAATCATAGAGACAATCTTTTTAGGAGAAATATTTGTTACCATACTTTCCATATCTTCTTCCTCGGATTCCGTTGAGGATGAAGATGAAGCTCCCCCCTCACTTGAGCTCTCCTCACTTGAACTTGTTTCTTCTTTTTCCGAGGAGGAGCCCAAATCTTCTATTGCCATGAGTGCAAGGCTTGTGAAGGCTTGATCTTCCTCCGATGAGGATGGATCATCCCATGTCGCCTTGTGTGCCTTGGCCTTCCCTTTTTCCTTTGTTTTTCTTTCTTATTCTTTCTTCTTGCTCCCCTTCTTCTTCTCTTCTTTCTTTCTTCTTTGCTTTTGTTCAAGAGGGGACAATCATCCCTTATGTGTCCCTCTCCTTGGCAATTATAGTAAATAATCTTCCTCCTTTGCCTTCTTCCCCTATGATTAGACTTGTTAAATCTAAAACTTTTAAGTGCACGTCTCACCTTCCTTACCATGTAGGCCACCTCATTGATATCCATGGAGGAAGAGGAGGAATCTTCATCGGATGAGGAAGGTGCAATCTCTTTCTTCTTCTTCCCTTTTTCGACTACAAGAGCTACTCCCCTTGATGACTTGATTGGCTCTTCTACTATACCTTCAAGTCTTGTCTCATGAAGCTCCATGGTGGAGAAAAACTCTTCTAGAGTGCTTACCTCTAGATTTTTCGAAATATAAAAGGTGTCCACCATAGAGCACCACTTTGAAGACCGGGGGAATGCATCTATCGCCTTCATTATCATGTCGTAGTTGGAGAGTTTTTCACCTACACTTGACAATCAATTAATTATTTATTTAAACCTAGAGTGTAGTGATAATACCTTCTCCCCTTTGTCAAGATTGATGTTATTTAGTTGAGAGCGGAGGAGATCCCTTCTTGCTAATTTGGATTCCGAGGTGCCTTCATGAAGCTCTACTAATCTCTTTGGCACTTGAGCACATCCCAATTCGATTGATAACGTGTTAAGCACTTGGGAGATGTTTAGAGGTTAAGAATTTACCATCCCAATTGACCCAAGGCCCCTTCTTATAGGGAAAAGGTCATTCTTCCAGTTGGGCACCGAGCAGTCGACTGATGCAGCCATTAATCGACTGCTGTTGTAGTAGTTGCCTCGCAACAACTTCATCCACATTGAATTCCAACCAACAGCTCCCACATCAGTCGACTGATCTTCCCATCAGTCGATTGATGGAGCCAACAGTCAAGTGGTCGACCAGATCACTCGACTGGCAAAGTTTCTGTGCCAGAATTCACCCCGATCAGTCGACTGTCGTCCCTTGGCAGTCGACTGATGGTGTTGGTAGTCGACTACTATCCCTTGGAAGTCGACTGTTCGGCCAGAACCAGTTCAGTCGAACATCAATCGAGTCCATTCGAGCTAGAGTAGTCGACTACTACCTATAGTAGCGACTGGTGTCAGGTAAAACCTCAAACTAACCTTTGGTTGAGCATCAGACACTTGACTTAGCTATTCAGCCAAGTTCACCTATGAGCTACCCCTTCCTGGGTTATAATCACTCAGTCTCATCTCCCTTGGAGTCCTTCGCCTTGAAGCTCCCTTCGTCCTGCCAAGTCCCTTGGATGCACCAAGCGCACGGCTTCACAATGTCATCCTTCACGTCTCACCCTGAAGTTTGCTCCCTTGGCTTCACTCCAATTCTCCTCGTCCGGTGGTCCCTCGGATGCACCAAGTGCTCGATTTTGCAATGTCATCCTTCACCGACTCAAGGACCGAGTCATGAGATGGTGATCTTGCCAATGCTTTGTCAAGCTAACCATGTGTGAATTACTAAGTCCTGCACGACTTCAACACACATATCAAATCCACAAACACCCTAACTTAATCCTTTGCCACACACATCAAAACACATCATCCATGGGTTGATTAACCTAACACTCAAGACTTCTCATTGCCAAGGCTACACACTTGGACTTTACCAACACCAAGCCCCTATTGGGTTTTCCTAGCCGTAAAAACCGCTTTTTGCGTTGCGGAAACCTCGGAAGCCCCGGCCACGGATCCGTGCGAAGTATAAAATATAAAACTAACATTTATGTGTTTAATACCTTTAGATCTACTCTAGATCTACATGATAAGAAGTTACCCTCGATGCGATGCCCTTCGCAAATCCCGCTCATCCAAAAGGTTCGCCGGAACTCGAGAGTGTCAAGTGCAGACTCCTCTATTGGTATCCACACAAGCAATAGGTGGAGAAAAATACCTTAGAGTGTGCTAGCACCCTTTAGGAATTTCGGACAAGGAGGTTGGGAGAGCTTGAGAGGGTGATCCAAAGAAGAAGATGAAGTTGTGTAACTCACAAAATGAATTCACCATCTAATGGTAATAGTGGCCAACCACTTTTCTTAGGGGGGGGGGGGGGGGGGTTACATGCATGCATGTAACTCCTCCAAGAGCCAATGACTCTTGGTCTCCCTCATGAGGTGGAACCACATGCTAAGTTAATGATGATGTGGAGCATCATCATTGGCCGACCATGCCAAGACATCATCATGACATGGCATTTGGTCAAGTCAAACTTGACCTTTCATCTTCCCTCTCAAGTCAAGTCAAACTTGACCTTTTATCTCCCATGGTTGATCAAATCTAACCATTTGATTAAAGTCAATTTAATTTAATGAATCTCTATTCATTAATTTAAATTGATTTGATGAATCAAATCTAAATTAGACTCATTCAACACTTGAATCAAATTGAGTCCAACTCAATTAGTCTAATTAGGATTACTCTTAATCCAATTTGGTTCATCCCATGAACCTAATCCTCATGGTTCATCATATGAACCTAATCTCCATCTAATTGCCCTTAGTGTTTGACCCTCTAGGTTCTTGTAACGTTGGCAATGTTCCTAAACCGATTTAGGAACATAAGCAATGAGCGGTATCTAGCAACACATCATTGCTACCCAAGTTACAAGAATGTTGAGCTCCAACATCACCTTTGTGACTATTAATTGTGACTCTCACAATATGTGACAATGTCCCTCTATCCTTGACATCTAGATTGACCAATCGAGGCATAGACCGTTTCATCCTCGGTACAATCTATATCTTGAACTCCAAGTAGACTCACTCTAATCAAATGAGCTCAATATCTCATATTGACTCATTTGGGCATGGCCATGCACTTCGTGGTCTCACTCTATCAAGAATATCGATGTCACCCCCATCATATAGGAGGGATAGATCTCATCTACATCACTCACATCCCTCCGCATAATTTGTTACATACCCAGTAATCGCCTTTATAGTCTACCCATTTACGGGTGACGTTTGACGAAGCCAAAGTATGCAACTCCTTATGTAGGGAAGCATGGTGACTTCAGGTCTAAGGACTAATAGTCATACTAATAGCCACATGAGAAAGTATATGACACTCATATAACAATCCATGATACTTTCTCATGGCGGGTCATTCAGTATACATTCTCCAATGCATATCCATATGTCAACTTGATATCTCATATCCATGACTTGTGAGATCAAGTCATCGTGTTGACCTACATGCTAGTCTCTACGCATTAACATTGTCCCCGAATGTTAATACTTGACTATGAATGATTATGAGTAGTGTTCTCTATATCATCTCATTATCGATTCAACCAATCGATTGATATAGATAAGAACCTACTACTCAAGAATATTATTATATTTAGTTATTTGACACCAATACAAGTAAATATAATAACCATGCCTTTATAAATAGGAATATGATACAATAAAGTCCATACAACAATCATCACATGATTGACTCTATGGCTTTCACTAACAATCTCCCACTGGCACTAGTGTCAATCACCATAGTATCTAATACCCAATGACCTAGTGTGAACATATTGCTTTTTCTGTGCCAAAGCCTTGGTCAAGGGATCTGCGATGTTAGCCTCTGTGGGTACTCTGCAAATCTTCACATCTCCTCTATCGATAATCTCTCGAATGAGATGGAAGCACCGTAGTATGTGTTTGGTCCGCTGGTGTGAGCGAGGTTCCTTAGCCTGTGCAATCGCTCCATTGTTGTCACAATAGAGCTCTATAGGATCTGCAATGCTAGGAACTACCCCAAGCTCAGTAATGAACTTGCGGATCCAAACTGCCTTTTTTGCTGCCTCAGATGTAGCGATATACTCAGCTTCTGTTGTAGAATTAGCAACTGTGTCCTGCTTCGAACTCTTCCATCTCACAGCGCCACCATTCAAGCAAAACACGAACCCTGACTGCGATCTATAATCATCCTAGTTAGTTTGGAACCTGGCATCACTGTAACCCTTTACAGCTAGCTCCTCATCGCCTCCAAATATCAAGAAATATTCTTTAGTCCTTCTCAAGTACTTAAGAATATTCTTGACTGTTATCCAGTAACGCTCACCTGGATCTGACTGGTATCTACTCGTCATGCTCAAAGCATACGAGACATCAGGACGAGTACAAAGCATGACATACATGATAGATCCTATAGCATTTGCATAAGGGATCTTATCCATGTGGTCTCTCTCCTCTCTAGAAGAGGGTCTTTGAGTCTTCGAAAGACTCACACCATGTGACATTGGCAGAAGTCCCTTCTTGGAATTCTGCATAGCAAACCGTAGTAATACTGTGTCAATGTATGTACTCTGACTTAGGCCAAGCAATCTCTTAGATCTATCTCTATAGATCTTGATACCTAGAATACAGGCTGCTTCATCTAAGTCCTTCATTGAGAAGCACATCCCCAGCCAAGTCTTCACAGACTATACCGAAGGGATGTCATTCCCAATGAGCAGTATGTCATCCACATACAATACAAGGAAGACAACTGTATTCCCATTAACCCTTTTGTAGACACATGGTTTATCTTCATTCTTGATGAAACCAAAATGTTTGATCGCATCATCGAATCGAAGATTCCAGCTCCGAGAAGCTTGCTTTAGCCCATAAATGGACCTTTACAGCTTGTATACTTTCCCAGTATGCTGTGGATCTTCAAAACCCTCAGGTTGTGTCATGTACACATCCTCGAGTAAGTTTCCATTCAGAAACGTGGTTTTGACATCCATTTGCCAGATCTCATAATCATGGTATGATGCAATAGCAAGCAAGATCCGAATGGACTTAAACATCGCCACTGGAGAAAAGATTTCACCATAGTCAATACCATGAATCTACTTGAAATAGCCACCAATCGGCCCTTATAGGTATGCGTAAGTCGATCCATGTCAGTCTTTCTCCTAAAGACCCACTTACACCCAATGGATTTGACCCCTTCAAGTGGATCAACCAAAGTCCATACTTGGTTGGTGTACATGGATTCCATCTCGGATCTCATGGCCTCTAGCCATTTCTCAGAATCTGGGCTCATCACAGCTTCTTGATAGGAGGTAGGCTCATTATCAATGAGCATAACGTCATCATGGTCAGACAAGAGAAATGAGTATCTCTCAGGCTGACGACGTACCCTATCAGACCTGCGAAGAGGTAGGTCTACCTGAATAGGTGGTTGTTCAACAACTCCTTGTGCAACAACCTCATCACCCACAACACTTTGTGGTTCCTGTTCAACCTCCATCAAGGCCTCAGTGCTATGGTCCTTATCTTGAATTTTTTCAAGATCGAACGTACTCCCACTAGTTTTTCTAGAAACAAAATCCCTTTCTGGAAAAACCTCAGTCTTTGCTACAAACACTTTGTGCTGACTGGGAATATAGAAGTAATATCCCTTTGTATCCTTGGGATATCCAAATAATTGCACCTATCAGATTTGGGTCGCAGTTTGTCTGAGACTTGACATCGAACGTAAGCCTCATAACCCCAAATCCTCATGAAAGATATCTTGGGATTTCTCCCTGTCCATATCATATATGGTGTTTTTATGACAGCCTTGGATGGTCACGGTTAAGGGTAAAGGTTGTTGTGTGTAGAGTATATCCCCAAAAGGATATAGGAAGATTTGTGTGACTCATTATAGATCATACCATATCTAATAGGGTACGATTCCTCCTTTCGGATACACCATTCCACTGTGGTTTTCCAGGAGGAGTGTGTTGGGATAGAATCCCACACTTAGCTAGATAGTCACAAAACTCATGGCTAAGGTATTCACCACCTCGATCTGATCGAAGTATCTTAATACTCTTGCCAAGCTGGTTTTGCACTTCATTCTTGAATTCTTTGAACTTTTCAAAGGATTCTGATTTATGTGTCATAAGATACACATAACCATATCTCAAAGTAATCAAGAATGTAATGAAGTACCAGAATCCACCTCTAGCAAGAATTGAAAGGACCACATACATCACTATGTATAAGTCCTAACAAATCATATTGCTATTATTTGTCTCCACTAAAGGGAGTCTTGGTCATCTTGCCTAAAAGGCAAGACTCGCATGTCTCATATGATTCAAAATCAAATGAGTCTAGCAGCCCATCCTTATGGAGCTGAGATAAGCGACTCTCATTTATGTGACCTAAGCGACAATGCCAGAGATAGATTTGGTTCAACTCATTTGACTTGAACCTCTTGGTACTTATGTTATAGATAGGGCTCTCTAAGTCTAGAAAGTAGAGTCCGTTCATTAGAGGTGCAATACAATAGAACATATCATTTAAATAAACTGAACAACATTTGTTGTTTATTATAAATGTAAATCATTTCTTGTCCAAACAAGAAACCAAAATTATGTTCTTAGTCAAAGCAGGCACATAACAACATTCATCTAATTCTAGTACAAGCTCAGAGGGTAGAGATAGATCATAAGTTCCTACAGCAACAGTAGCAACCCTTGCTCCATTGCCTACTCGTAGGTCCACCTTGCCCTTTGTCAATGCCCTGCTATTTCTCAGCGCCTGCACATTGGTACAAATGTGAGATGCACATCCGGTATCTAATACCCATGATGAAGAAATAGATAGATTGACTTCTATAACATTTATACCTGAAGTAGAAGTCTCACTTCTTTTCTTCTTAAGATCTTCCAGGTAAGGTTTGCAGTTACGCTTCCAGTGTCCAGCTTCCTTATAGTGGAAGCAAGCCCCTTCCTTGGCTACCCCTCCTTTGGGTTTAAGTTCTTTGCCTTTGCCCTTGGCTTGGGACTTTCCCTTACCTTTAGGCTTGCCCTTTCCTTTCTTTTTGTGCACCATCAAAATGGTGTCAGATTTTCCCTTCTAAGGTTAAGCTCAGCAGTTCTCAACATGCTGAGCATCTCAGGCAGTGGCTTATCAATTTCATTCATTTTATAATTCATGACAAATTGATTGTAGGCTTGTGGCAAAGATTGCAAGATCAGGTCAGTGGCTAGCTCTTGGCCAAGTGGGAATCCCAACCTTTGTAGGTTTTCTACGTACCCAATCATCTTGAGTACATATGGACCTACGAGAGTCCCATCTTGCATTTTGGACCCAAACAATGCCTTAGAGACTTCATATCTCTCATGCCTTGCTTGTCCTTGATATAGTTGACGAAGATGTCCAACCATCTCATAAGCATTCATGAACTCGTGTTGCTTCTGAAGCTCAGAGTTCATGGTCGTGAGCATTAGACATGACACATCTAATGCATCATCTTGATGCTTCTTGTAAGCATCTTTGTCAGCTCGCGAGGCAGTGGCAGGAGGTGCCTCCAGAATGGGCTGCTCCAGGACGTACAACTTCCTTTCTTGGGTGAGAACAATTCTCAAGTTCCTGTACCAGTCTAGGAAATTTGCTCCATTGAGCTTGTCCTTCTCAAGGATAGAATGCAGAGAGAGAGTGTTCGTGTTTGTCAACATAGTAATCTACAACATACAATGCAGAGAATTAATATCATATTCCTTTTTTCAATTAATTAGGCCTTTAATCAAATGATACTCCCACTGAATTATAGGAATTTTATAGAATCGAGTTATGGATGTGGTCAAACCACATTACTAGATTCATACAAACTAGCTATAATTCTTGCGGGATAAGATCCACATCATACTAAGCCTTGAGTTAGCTTCGGCTAAATCGCCCAAGAATTAGTACAATCGGTGGGTAACACATTACAGATTACATCTCTATGCAACTCTTGTTTATAGGATCAAGACCCACATTTACAAAAGACCTTGAGTTATCTTTGGCTAAATCGCCCAAGATTTAGTGTAAATGCGATCTTATCCTATCTTTCCAACGATTGGAATATGCCTATAGTTCTACTCGATCCAATTGAGTTAACTAGTTTTACTCAATCTAATTGAGCTTACTCTAACTCAAGCCGTGATAGGCGGGACCAAGATTGTCCCTCCGCACCCTACCAAGATAATATGCATTGCTCTGCTTTGGCAGATTCAACAACAACAAATGATCGAGGTAGTGATGGGTATCAAGGACCTGGTAGGCATTTACGAGTTGATTCGATTAAGATATAATCTAATCGTAATGTGTATCATATACGCATTAAGACATTTATTATCCTATATTAGCATGCATCACATACATACATACATTATTCTAGCATGCATCATATACATACAAGAAAATTATCCTAGCATGCATCATATTCATACAAGCATTATTCTATTAGCATGCATCACATACATTATATATATATATATATATCAACACACACACACACACACACACACACACACACACATATATATATATATATATATATATGTATAATTAACTGTGATGTAGTCATGGCCCTACTACGATCTTCTCAAGCCAATGAAAAGATCGGACGGTCAACCTAAGGCTAGCGGCTTCTCCAAGCGCTTCCATTGACCGCCATGCGTCGTCGGCACCCTTCTCGTAACTTCGTCTACAAGTGGACTTTCCACCACTCCATTTTGTACATTAAAAATATAAAACTCGAGTCTAAAACTATTTACAACTAGAATTTCAAAAGAAGAGGTACGACGCGCAGGTCGCATACACTATACAACACTCACAACCACAAAAACGGCACGTAGGCCGTATTATGAATTACAATACATCATAATCCAATAAAATCGGGGGCATTGGGACATGAAAATCACAGAATTATACATAATTCTAAATTATGTATTTTTACAGAAAATTTCTATAATTTTTCCTTTTTTTTTCAATTTTATGAGTCACCTTTCCGTAACGGTCCCGCTAAGCGATTTCCGGGCTCGATCGCGGGACAAGGCCCCTTTCGGGGATAGGGTCAGCGCCCCTACGCACAAAATAAACTTTGCGAGTGTCCCTACTTCGATCTTACAGTGACTTAAGTCACTATCCCAATAACCTAAAGCGAGAACTCGCCGTTTCGGAGAGTTTTTCTCGGTGGTTGAAGCTGACAAGTGTCCCAACACTCATTGCTTCGACTCTTCGTGAAAAATACCGAAAAATTCTAAAAAATAGGAAATTTACAGAAACATAAAATTCTGTAATTTTTATATCTAATATAAAAAACCACAAAAAATGAAACACATACATGCTTTGCACGTGGCTCTGATACAACTGTTGGGTTTTCCAAGCTGCAAAAACCGTTTTTTGCATTGTGGAAACCTCGGAAGCCCCGACCACGAATCCGTGCAAAGTATAAAATACAAAACTAACATGTATGTGTTTAATACCTTTAGATCTACATGATAAGATGTTACCTTCGATGCGATGCCCTTCGCAAATCCCGCTTGTCCAAAAGGTTCGCCGGAACTCGAGAGTGTCAAGTGCACACTCCTCTATTGGTATCCACACAAGCAATAGGTGGAGAAAAATACTTTAGAGTGTGCTAGCACCCTTTAGGAATTTCGGCCAAGGAGGTTGGGAGAGCTTGAGAGGGTGATCCAAGGAAGAAGATGAAGTTGTGTAACTCACAAAATGAATTCACCATCTAATGGTAATAGTGGCCGTCCACTTTTCTTAGGGGGGGTTACATGCTTGCATGTAACTCCTCCAAGAGCCAATGGCTCTTGGTCTCCCTTATGAGGTGGCACCACATGCTAAGTCAATGATGATGTGGAGCATCATCATTGGCCAGCCATGCCAAGTCATCATCATGGCATGACATTTGGTCAAATCAAACTTGACCTTTCATCTTCCCTCTCAAGTCAAGTCAAACTTGACCTCTTATCTCCCATGGTTGATCAAATCCAACCATTTGATTCAAGTCAATTTAATTTAATGAATCTCTATTCATTAATTTAAATTGATTTGATGAATCAAATCTAAATTAGACTCATTCAACACTTGAATCAAATTGAGTCCAACTCAATTAGTCTAATTAGGATTACTCTTAATCCAATTTGGTTCACCCCATGAACCTAATCCTCATGGTTCATCATATGAACCTAATCTCCATCTAATTGCCCTTAGTGTGTGATCCTATAGGTTCTTGTAACGTTGGCAATGTCCCTAAACCGATTTAGGAACATAATCAATGAGTGGTATCTAGCAACACATCATTGCTACCCAAGTTACAAGAATGTTGAGCTCCAACGTCACCTTTGTGACTACTAATTGTGACTCTCACAATATGTGACAATGTCCCTCTATCCTTGACATCTAGATTGACCAATCGAGGCATAGACTGTGTCATCCTCGGTATAATCTATATCTTGAACTCCAAGTATACTCACTCTAATCAAATGAGCTCAATATCTCATATTGACTCATTTGGGTATGACCATGCACTTCGTGGTCTCACTCTATCAAGAATATCGATGTCACCCCCCGTCATATATGAGGGATAGATCCCATCTACATCACTCACATCCCTCCGCATAATTTGTTACATACCCAGTAATCGCCTTTATAGTCCACCCATTTACGGGTGACGTTTGACAAAGCCAAAGTATGCAACTCCTTATGTAGGGAAGCATGGTGACTTCAGGTCTAAGGACTAATAGTCATACTAATAGCCACATGAGAAAGTATATGACACTCATATAACGATCCATGATACTTTCTCATGACGGGTCATTCAGTATACATTCTCCAATGCATACCCATGTGTCAACTTGATATCTCATATCCATGACTTGTGAGATCAAGTCATCGTGTTGACCTACATGCTAGTCTCTATGCATTAACATTATCCCTGAATGTTAATACTTGACTAGGAATGATTAAGAGTAGTGTTCTCTATATCATCTCATTATCGATTCAACCAATCGATTGATATAGATAAGAACCTACTACTCAAGGACATTATTATATTTAGTTATTTGGCACCAATACAAGTAAATATAATAACAATGCCTTTATAAATAGGAATATGATACAATAAAGTCGATACAACAATCATCACATGATTGGCTCTAGGGCTTTCACTAACAGCCCTAAGCTTGGATTTTCCCAACACCAAGCCCCATGCTTGGATTTTCACCTCCAAGGCTACACACTTCGACTTACGTGCCCAACCCATGTTGGACTTTCAATGCCAAGCCCCATTCTTGGACTTCCCATGACACTCACATGTCATACGTTTTGTCTAACATCAAAATATTGTTTGAGTCAAACTCGAGTTCGGTCAATCGTGACCTCGGTCGATTGTACCAACAATCTCTCCCTTTTTTATGTTTGACAAAACCTCAAACTCAAGTCTACCAATTATCCCCAATTGGCAATTCTCACATCCCAATTGGCAATTCTCACATCCCAATTGGTAATCACCCTTTTTGACATACATCAAAAAGGTCCTCCTCAAGGGTGTCAATATCTCATATCCCAATGAGATCGTACAATCTTCAACTTGGTACAAAAACATCTAGGATGCCTTCAATCTTCCTAGTGATAAGTCCCATATAACTTATGAGAGGCAATCCCCCAATTTTCCTCCCATGAGGAGAAATACACATCCATCTTTCCATGATGGAAACCTCCCTCTAAAGGCTTGCTCCCCCTTGACCATTGCACCAACAATGTCCTTGGAGAGTCCCTAAGCCAATAGGAACACTAAACTATCGAAATTAAGGGAAAAGATTCAACATTGAACTTTTACCTCCCTTAAAATTCGATATACACCCTAAACACTTCTCCTAATCCATATCTAATGGATTTTCACCCTTTCTAATGCTCTCCAAAGCATGTCCTAGTATTAAGAGTAGTTAGGGAATCAAAACATAGTTGAACATGGGCCTAACAAACCTTGTTTATCCAAAATCAGCATTATCAATCGATTCCTTCAGCTACCAGTCGACTGATTTTGACTCCTGTCGATTGCCATACATGACAGTCGACTGATTTCTGCGTAATGCAAAAATCAAATTTCAAAAATGAAATTCCAAAATTCATAAGTAAAAATATGTAATTTGAAAAATCTTGAAAATTCATACGTACATTACTTATTACAAACATTATGGGGGAAAAATATTAGAAAAATAAAATACCCATAAACTAATGATATTGATAAAAAGTTCAAAACTCTTGAAATTTACAATGTTTGACCCTACATTGTATTACCTCATTAATTGGTGATTGCTATCAAAAGATAGACTTCACCAAGGTTTTTCAAAATGATTTTGAAATGATTTTAAAACCTTTAAATTCATTTTCCTAAACATCTCACTTATATCTAAGTGTATGAAACACATATAAGTTAAGTATTTTAGTGAGATGTGGGCTCTGTTCATTTAGGGTCTCATGTATTTTTCTAGGCAGCACTATTTGATTCCCTTATGCATGAGACTTCAAATCATGCCATTGTCCTTAACTCAATTTTAATTAATCCATGAATGATGATTATGGCATAATTGATAGAAAGAATAAAAACATGTGCCAAAATCATGATGTCATGGCATGTGATATATACTTAAGTATAACATGACATTCCTAGGCATAAAACATGACATTTTATATGATTAAAAATAAATATGATGTCATGACATGGTAAGGCAAATAAATCATGGCAAGTACAAAATGCTAAGGTATAAAATACCCAAGTGTTAAGCCCAAATTGCCATTATTTGAATTAAATCCATTTTGTCTTAATACCAACTATCCCTCTAGTGTGCCAAAAACCCAAAATGACACACCATGACTTCTAAGACCTAATTGTGCCAATTTAATCAATTTCAACTTCTCAAAGCACATTGACACATCCTAAAGTGTCAACTCTACTATGGTTAGGTTAACTACCCATCCACTTAGGGTTGACACACCCTAACCCATATAGCATGAATCGATCACGCTCCTAGGAACCCAATACCTATTGGAGCTCCTTGGGTTAACAAGTTATTCACTAGGGATAACTTCCCTAGATACCTTCCTAATGACCCTTTTTGGCTTTAAAGCCTTAGTCATTTGGGTCTTTTCAAGGTTAACCTTAGGGATTGCTTCCCTAGTAACCTTCTTAGTGGCTACCTTAGATTTCCTTGAGTTTTTAGCCACTAGACACACACCATGGCTAATCTTAGGGATAAATTCCCTATTAACCTTGGTTTTCCTAGACCTAGAAATAGTTTCATAATTGAATGGAATATTATGATAAGTCTTTTTAGGTTAGGTTTGTGATCCAAACCTTTCTTACCCCTAGGTGGTTCTTGCCTTCTAGGACCTAGATTTTGACTGTTTGACCCCTTAAATGAATTTGTTATAGTTGCTAGGTTCTTTTTAATTTTCTCAAGCCTTGACCTCAAGGCTTGATTTTCTAATTCTATCTTTCCCAATTTTGATTTTTCATTGGTCTTTTGGGAAATACTCTTCCTAGGCATAGGTCTATGATTTTTGGGATTAATGCCTAGGTGATTTTCTACCTTCTTAATGCACTCTCTAGGTAAAATAAGTCTAGTGTTATTAGTCCTAGGTTTGTCCTTAGGTAATTTAACATGCTTGACACCTAAACAATAAAATATATTATTTCTACTAGCATGCTTTTCATGAGCATTGACAATTTCAAGAGTACTAAAATAATTCCTAGCATGCTTTTTAACCTTAGAACTAGAAGATGCTTTAAGATATACCTTAGGGTTTTCTTTGGAAGCCCCCCTACTTGTGTAGCTCCTTCTTGCCCCTTCTTCTTCCCCCTAGGGCATTGACTTCAGTTGTGCCCCCATTGATTGCACTTGAAGCACACAATGTGCTCTTTGTTTTTCCTAGCAAGTACTCCAGCATCCTTTGACTTTTGGTTGACTTTTGATGCCGGTGCTTTCTCCTAAGTCAATTTTGGGAATTTGCTCTTGTAATGCCCAACTACCCAACACTCAAAGCATATAATGTGATTTTTCTTCTTAATTACAATGCTTGAGTTACCTAAGGTGGTGGAAACCTCTTGATCTTTTTCTCCCGGATGTAGATGCTTCTTCTTGTTCTTGCTCCGAGATGGAAGACCTCTCCTCCCCCTCAATACTAGAGGTGGAGGTTTCCTCCAATTCATCTACATTCTCCGATGTTGATGGCAATTCTTCCTCAGCATCCTTCTCTACTTGTGTCGGTTCGGGATTTTCATGGAATCTTACCAATTTATCCCATAGGTCCTTGGCATCCTGATATTCACCTAGCTTGCACAAGATTTGGTTAGGTATTAAATCTAATAGCATTTTTGTTACCTTAACCATTGTCTTGGATTTTTGATGTTGGTCTTGTGTCAGTCTTGATTATTCCATCAGCTTGTTTTCTTCATCCCAAGGTACTTTAAAATCGTTTTCCATTATTAATATAATATCGAAATCGGTTTCGAAATATACCTCCATCATTTTCTTCCACCATGAGAATTCTCCTTCATATTTTGGTGGTTGGATGTTGATGCCGGCCATTTCGGCTTATTGTCGGGTGGTGAGTCCGATGACAACCTCCTCGCTATGATACCACTTGTTGGAGGATCGGTGGCCAGCTAGAGGGGGGTGAATAGTCTAATTCGATGTAGATGATGGAAATCGTTCGCTCGTCATGTGCTTGTCTACAATATTCTTTAATACACAGCGGAAATACAAATACAAGAGACAATCACAACACACAAGAACAACATGATATACGTGGTTCAGAACCTTAGGGTTCCTACTCCACTGGGTGAGCTCAACGAGCTCGAGTTATGCGCACGACACTAACCAAACTCCTTCTCGACAACAAGTCAGAGGTGGAGAAACCTCGTACAAGTAATTAGAATAGTAATACAAAAGTACTAGCCAAAATACAAAGACAATATGAATACAAGTAAAGAAAATTTACAACACTTTGCTTTGATCACTTGCTTGTTGCTTGCTTTGGTTTGATCTTGAAGGTCTGGAATGCAACAATAATTCCCCTCCAAAATCTCTCCAAAAATGGTTGCAAAATCCTCCATCTTGAGCTCCTTAAATAACCTACATCGAGCTGATTTCATGCCAATCAGTCGACTGCTTCTGTATCTGTTGTCTCACAACAACTCGATCCACGCTGGACAAGTTCCAACAGATCCACCATCAGTCGACTGATAATTCCCATCAGTCGACTGATCGAACCATCAGTCGAGTGATCTAGGCAATTAGTGGACTCAAAATGGTTTTGTGCCCACATTCACTTTAATAAGTCGACTATCGTCCCTTGGCAGTCAACTGATGGTTGAGCAATCAACTGCTAGGCTAGAAACCACCAGTCGCACACCAGTCGATTGCCATCAACTTGGATCAGTCGAACCGACACCTATACCAGTTGACTGCTGTCGGGTAAAACCTTAAACAAACACTTTGTTTGAGCATTCGATCGTTGGGTAAAACCTCAACCATCATGTTTGAGCATCCGACACTTCGTCTTAGCCACTTGGCCAAGTCCACCTCATCCTCTCATGGAGTTCCCCTCCGAAGCTCTCTTCCCTCGGTCTACGTCTCTCGGATGCACTAAGCGCACAACTTCTCAATGTCATCCTTCGTGTCTTGCCCTCGAAGTCTGCTTCCCTTTGGCCTCACTCCATTCGCTCCCGGTCCGGCGGTTCCTCGGATGCACCAAGCACACGGCTTCCGTAGTGTCATCCTTCACTTACTCAAGGACCTTCAGCCTACAAGACTAGTGACCTTGCCAAGTCCTCAAGACTTCTCATTGCCAATGCTACACACTTGTACTTACCAACACTAAGCCCCATTCTTGGATTTTCTATGGCAAGGCTACAAACTTGGATTTTACCAATACCAAGCCCTATGCTTGGATTTTCCCAACACCAAGACCCATGATTGAATTTTCACCGCCAAGGCTACACACTTGGACTTATGTGGCTAAGCCATGTTGGACTTTCAATGCCAAGCCCCATGCTTGGACTTCCCATGACACTCACATGTCATACATTTTGCCTAACATCAAAATACTGTTCGAGTCAGACTCGAGTCCGGTCAATCATGACTTGGGTCGATTGCACCAATAGAAAGCACCTGAAGGGTAGCATATGGATGAATAAGTCATGGATGACTTGGAGGGATCCGATATGCATGAGGCCAAAGGAGGTGGCTAGAAGGCTTAGGTCTAGGCTAAGGGTGGTCTAGCAAGTATGAGGGCATCATACTTGTGGTTAAACCTCATGTTTGAGGTTAACAGTCAACTGGGGCTTTGCACCAGTCGACTGGTCAAGTGTTTTGACACTTGGCAGCCGAGTCGACTTGTAGCAATGATCGATTATGGCCACGAATCGCTGACTCAACTCGTGTTCGATTATAGGAAATGACACTGTAGTCGATCGCCAATATTGGCGATCAATTGTGTTAGTAATATATGAGAGATGTCCTAAGGCAATCGCCTTATGTATGAACCATTTATATGATAAATGAAGATTCACTATTTGAGTATACATGGTTTCATGTATTTGATCGGATCTTAAACTCATTTACTGAATGTCCACGATACGATTCACAACATGAGAGAATTTGTGATTGGATCACAACTAGTGAGTATCTCTACATATGTAATTGTGATGTATCGGAATTATCCCTAGTCGATGAATTGATGGATTTGGACACCATTGATTCTGTCGAGACTAGCACGAGGTATACTCTTTGGTGTATCCAAGCAGCTGATTCTCACTGGCTGGAGACATTGTGATGTCCGGAGTTAATCGTGGATGCTAGTTATGGTAACTAGTTCATTGGAGTGACCAGCCGTAAGACTTCATATGGTTCTCTGCATATATAGATATGTCAATGAAGTTCTTACTGCAGCTTAAGTGCGATGTTCCTTTGACTTGCTGTATTCAAGTCATCTTGATCATGAAGACTTATGCTTTGACATCTTAAGCAAGCATCTCTTAAGAGATGTTGACCCGGGATGATTGGGTATAAGTCGAAGTGATCGAAGGTGTTTGAATAGCCTATAAAGGATTCACCACTCCTTGCGAGGAGATGTATACCCATGGCCTCTCGTCGGATTGTTACTAAAGTCTTTGGCCAAAGCATTACATGTTTAGAGTAAGGTACTCTTCGATACATGTGCACTAACTAGAATCCGTAGAACGAGGAAATGATACTTGGGCTAGGTGTGACATAGTCAGCCTAGTGGGGACTGACACTATAGACCATGTCCTGAACCAAGTGGGTATAAGATGAGTGAAGGGAATGGGGCACGATTCATTTGAGCTGCAGAAGGGTTTCAGAAATAGTTCTGGATCAACCGTTGATCTTTTCAGTTAATTGGGGATCATGATGTACTACTAGGTGCCACTCATGATCATTCTATAATTATTGGTTAATTATAGACGGCCAACATAAACTGAGAACCTATTTGGTCACACGCACAATGAGCGTAATCCGAAGGATTTAAAACGAGCTTGAGAATGAGATTCTTAGACCGAGAGAAACAAGGTTTGGTTGGACCAAACAAGAAGCGAGCATGAAATTGTTTCAGTCGCAATGGAAGCGTGGATGGGCCGTGTCTTATAAATACATGATGGACGAACCAAAATGGTTTGGTCCTAATCCAATGGAGGAGAATAAACCAAAGGGGTTTGGTTTGTTTTAAACGAATGAACCAAAGTTGGTTCAGTTCATTTTAACTTAAAATAAACTATCATGGTTTGGTTTATTTTAACTTAAATTAATAGAGCGGGTTAACGGGCCTTTGGTTATGATCCGATAACCATTAAGAGAATTTGTTCTCTATAAAATAGGGCTTAAGGGTTTTTGTTAAACTCTAATCCAAAGCCTTGCAA
The DNA here is from genome assembly GCA_025175895.1 of Wurfbainia villosa. Taxonomy (NCBI): domain Eukaryota; kingdom Viridiplantae; phylum Streptophyta; class Magnoliopsida; order Zingiberales; family Zingiberaceae; genus Wurfbainia; species Wurfbainia villosa. The sequence continues at coordinate 36,502,922 of CM045997.1, forward strand.
CCCTAATAGTTGCCGCCCCCTTCTCTCCTTGGTGAAGTCGGCGCCAACAACCCCCCTTGCCTCCTCCCACCACCAAGCTCCCTTGTCAGCATCCAGAAGGTGCTGTCCTTCCCTCTTGTCAGCGTCAAGCTGCTGCCGGAGGAGCTCCGGTGATCTCCCTTGGGTTCGGCAATAAGGTGAGCTTCAACCTTCCCTTTTGGCCGACCCTTATTCCTCCACCAAAGCTGTCCAGTTTTCTGGACAACTTGTTTCCTTCTCATCAGAGCATCGTTTAGACGACGTTTGGAGCTCCGACAGATGTAGACTTGCCGGGGATTCGATCTCCGATAATCCTCATAGGTGGAGGACGAAGGATTCGTCAAACAGTTGACGAATACATTTCCGGAGAAGCGAGTTTTTGAGAACTCGTTTTGGATCCGAATTTTGATTCGGATCATGATCTTCTCTCGATCACATCGTCTTCAACATGAGGCTAGTAACCCATGTAAGAGATCGATATGGCCGGCTAGAGGGGGGTGAATAGCCCTCGTACATTGGACGTCGTAAATTGCTCGTCTACAAAACGTTAGCGCAAGCGGAATATACAACTATAAGTAAAGACAAGCAAAATTTAAACAAGCAATACAAACACCGAGATATAACGTGGTTCACGGCTACGCCGCTAATCCACGGTCCGATTCGTCCACAGTGAATCACTCCGCCAAAACCAATCACTATCGGTCTCTCCTTTGCACAAAGCTAGGTGGAGGTAACCTTTACAACCAAGATCATTCTTCTTACAATAAGATTGAAGTAAAGACAAGAAAGAAGAGTTTAGAGCTTGTGGGGCACTAGGAAGATTGTTTGGAGTATGAGCATTAGCCTCTCAAAGGCTTACACCCTCTCTTTTTATAGAGAGGGCTAACTCTTGGCATCGATCGATGGACCCCATCGCCGATCGGCTGACGTAGTCGACCGCTCGGACGGCCATTTAATCGGCTCGACGGTCGCCGAACCTTATCATTAATACCGATCGGCCGCGATCGGCTTTCAGCAATGATCGATCGATGGTCTCGGCAATGATCGCCCGACCGCGATAGCGATCGGCCGATCGCGGCTACAATCCGTCGATCATATACCCGAACTCACTGATTAGCGCCGCCGCCATGACATGGCAGTCGACTGGTGTCGGGAAAACCCATCCGACACTTGGCCAAATGGCCAAGTTTCACCTAAGAGCTACCCTTCCCCGGGTTACAATCGCTCACTCTCATTTCTCAGAGTCCCTCGCCTTCGAAGTTCTCTTCGTTCTCGGCCACGTCCCTCGGCAGCATCAGGCGCACGGCTCTGCAATGCTCCTTCGCGTCTCTTGCCTCGAAGTCTACTTCCTTCGGCTTCACTCCAAGCTTCTCGTCCGGCGGTCCCTCGGATGCTCCAAGCGCACGGCTTCCGCAAAGCTATCCTTCACCGACTCAAGGCACGAGTCATGAGATGTGAAACTCGCCACGGCTCCATGTGCGAATTACTAAGTCCTGCACGACTTCAACGCACATATCACATCAACATATCAAACTAACTTAAACCCTTTGCCACACCATCAAAACCATATCACGGCAAGAGATTGCCCTAACAATCTCCCCCTTTTTGATGTGTGGCAATCCGTTTAAGTTAGGTAAAAACATTTGATATAAATTCTAAGGTAAGAAAGCATGTAAAGATAAACATGATATAGCAACATGCAACTCCCCCTTAATCCATGAAACTCTCCATGCAAATTTTCTCCCCCTATCATATATTTCTCCCCCTACAATATATTTCTCCCCCTACAATATATTTCTCCCCCTAAAGTGATTAACTTAAACATAATTATTTCTCCCCCTTTGACACCATCAAAAAAAAATTAACACTAAGTTATAAGCTCATGGCATCAAGTATAATAGAGGAAAAAATATGACAAGTTGATTTAAAATTGGGTACCACTTGTTGATGGCATTAAGTATATTTCTACCACTTGTTGGTGGCATCAAGTATATTTCTACCACTTGTAGGAGGTTTACAAACTGAATTCGGCCTTCAATATTCTGATTTACAGGCCACCAATGATCGCTATCAAGATGGCAATGATCGCACAAATGAATCCATATTTCTTATTTTCTGGACGAATTTCAGAAATGCATTATAAATTCCAGAAAATTCTAAAAATCATGAAATTTGGGGAAAATATTTCTTTTCAGTATATCTATCAATGAAAAATAGTTTTTCATGAAAACTCATTATATTTTCTTGTTTTTGCCAAAAATCCAAAAGTTCTAAAAACCACTAGGTTTTTGATCATTCTAGTATCAAGTTAGCTACATAGTTTTGCATCCAATTGTTTCAAAACATGAATACATGTATTTTAGGGTAAGAAATTGTTTTGAAAACATATGAAATATCCAACCATGATCTTTGGGCAATATGTCTATGAATTAAACATAAGCCTTCCCCATGATTGGTCTATTATTGCTATTTTGATACTTTAAATAACCATCTAAATGCCATAGGCATTAGTGGACATTTGTATCATCCTAATATCTCACCCATGCTAAGTTTGCAATCAAGTTAGCCTATAGTCAGTGTGAGATGTATCCTAGGGGGTATTTGTATATACTTAACCCATATATTCATGCAATTCTATCATGGTTAAGTATCAACCTAACATTCTACATGATCATAATGACATATACCAATCAATTCTACATTATGATCATGAAACTCATGTATCCATCAAATAATAGTCATGCATTAGATATTATACGATGATAATAAACAAATTATCACCTAAAGCATGATTTAAACCTATTTCTAGTGATAACGTGCCAAATTTCAAAATCATAAATCATGATTTAAAACATACATAGGAATTACAATAATCATCATGATTTAAGCATTATTACCTATTTATGGGCACGTTATCATCACCCAACACTATCTAAAAAATGTTGTCCCGTCATCCTAAGTCAACCAAATTATGATATAGGTCAAGTTCATATGGTTGACTACCCTAGGGTTATTCTAACCCTTAAGGATGGATTTGGGAACCCAAAATAGATTCTTTCCTATTGGGTTCACTAAATACTCCTTGGGGATCCATTTCCTAGCAATTACTTTCTTTTTATCTTGTCGCCTAGCTATTAGGCATTTATAGGCCTTTTCATTTTTCTTTTCTTTGTAGCCTAGGCCCTTTTTGTTGAAACTAGCTCTTTGGCTCCCTAAGATCATGTTCAATGTGTTGGAGCCAATAGTGAATTTCTCTAGGGCTTTGGTTAAGTAATCTACCTTTTCCCTTAATACCCTATTTTCCTCTATGCATGCATCATTAACATTTAAAAGCATATAATCATGTGAGCATGCATCATCATTTAAGCTAGAAGAAATATTATCATTTAAGCATGCATTTTCTAGTTTATTTTCTAGGTCCTTAATTTGATCTAGCATGCTTTTGTTTTTCTTCTTAGCTCTAAATAAATCTCTAGTTAAGCTAGAAACCATGGAAACTATTTTCTTAGGGGTTAGATTTGTTACCATAGTTTCCATGTCCTCTTCTTCTTCGGATGAGGAGAATGTAGAAGCTCCCCCTTCATTTGAGCTTTCCCCACTTGAGCTTGATTCTTCATTTTCGGATGAAGAGCAATCCAAGTCATCAAAGGCCATCAAGGCCAAATTGGTGACAAAGGCATTCTCCTCATCCGATGATGATGAGGAGGATGAGGATGGGTCATCCCAAGTCCTTGCCTTGAGAGCCTTAGCCTTTGTTTTCTTCTCCTCTTCCTTCTTTTTCTTGTTCCCCTTTTTCTTCTTCTTTTCTTCTTTCTTTTTCCTTTCTTCCTTGCTCTTGTTTAGGAGAGGACAATTGTCCCTTATGTGCCCTTCTCCTTGGCAATTATAGCATATGACCTTCCCCCTTGGTCTTCTCATCCTATCATTAGATTTATCAAATCTAAAATTCTTAAATGCACGTCTTACCCTCCTTACCATGTAGGCTTCTTCGGTGCTATCCATGGAGGAGGAGGAAGACGCTTCGTCATCGGAGGAGGAGGGGATTTCCATCTTCTTCTTCCCCTTACTTGCCAATAGTGCTACTCCTCTTGAGGGTTGAATTTTAGGCTCCTCTTGTATTCCCTCAAGTCTAGTTTCGTGGAGTTCCATTGTTGAGAAGAACTCCTCCAAGGTGCTCACTTCTAAATTCTTTGAGATATAGAATGAGTCCACCATGGAGCTCCACTTTGAGGACCGGAGAAAGGCATCTATGGCCTTCATTACCATATCCCGGTTTGATAGCTTCTCACCTACACTTGTTAGTCCATTTAAAATTTTTTTGAATCTAGAATGCAAAGAAATTACCTTTTCTCCCTTTTCTAATTTGATGTTGGATAGTTGGGAGCGGAGGAGATCTCTCCTTGCTAGCTTTGCCTCGGATGTGCCTTCATGAAGCTCAATTAGCTTCTCCCACATCTCCTTGGCGCTTAGGCATTCTCCTATTCGGTTGATCTCTTGTTGAGGGAGCACATTGTAGAGATGGTGCTTGGCTTTGGAGTTTGCAAGGTGCTCCTCTCTTTGCCTCTTGGTCCACCTAGATTTCTCTATTGGCTTCCCTTCTTTATCCCTAGGCAAAACGAAACCGGATTCCATTGTAATCATTATATCAAAATCCGTTTCGAAAAATACCTCCATTCGCTTCTTCCACCAAGCGAATTCTCCTTCAAACTTCGGAGGATGGATGTTGGAGCCGGCCATTTTTGATGTAGGGCTTGTTGCGGCGGTTAGTCCGGTGACAAGCAACCTCGGCTCTGATACCACTTGTAAGAGATCGATATGGCCGGCTAGAGGGGGGTGAATAGCCCTCGTACGTTGGACGTCGTAAATTGCTCGTCTACAAAACGTTAGCGCAAGCGGAATATACAACTATAAGTAAAGACAAGCAAAATATAAACAAGCAATACAAACACCGAGATATAATGTGGTTCACGGCTACGCCGCTAATCCATGATCCGATTCGTCCACGGTGAATCACTCCGCCAAAACCAATCACTATCGGTCTCTCCTTTGCACAAAGCTAGGTGGAGGTAACCTTTACAACCAAGATCACTCTTCTTACAATAAGATTGAAGTAAAGACAAGTAAGAAGAGTTTAGAGCTTGTGGGGCACTAGGAAGATTGTTTGGAGTATGAGCATTAGCCTCTCAAAGGCTTACACCCTCTCTTTTTATAGAGAGGGCTAACTTCTTCCCGTTTGCCGCCATCAGTCGACTGCCGCCCTTGGCAGTCGACTGCCGTCACTACAACGGCCTCCGAACACGTCGGATCCCGACCGTTGTAGTCCAACGGAACTCTTGGCGATCGGTGATGGACCTCATCGGGCCGATCGCTAACTCCGTAGTCGACCGCCCGATCGGCTAGAACGGTTCTGGCCGAACCCTTATCTACATCATCACGCCTTGTAGGTCGATCGATGGTCTTGGCGATCAGCCCACGTATGGCGATCACGCCACAATCCGGTCGATCGATATACGGTCGAACTCACTGGATAGCTCGGGCGATCGCCATGACATGGCAGTCGACTGGTGTCGGGAAAACCCATCCGACACTTGGCCAAATGGCCAAGTTTCACCTAAGAGCTACCCTTCCCTGGGTTACAATCGCTCACTCTCATTTCTCGGAGTACCTCGCCTTCGAAGTTCTCTTCGTTCTCGGCCACGTCCCTCGGCAGCATCAGGCGCACGGCTCTGCAATGCTCCTTCGCGTCTCTTGCCTCGAAGTCTACTTCCTCCGGCTTCACTCCAAGCTTCTCGTCCGGCGGTCCCTCGGATGCTCCAAGCGCACGGCTTCCGCAAAGCTATCCTTCACCGACTCAAGGCACGAGTCATGAGATGTGAAACTCGCCACGGCTCCATGTGCGAATTACTAAGTCCTGCACGACTTCAACGCACATATCACATCAACATATCAAACTAACTTAAACCCTTTGCCACACCATCAAAACCATATCACGGCAAGAGATTGCCCTAACAACCCATACGAAGATGAGGCTCGTGACTTTGTGAAGTGATCCCGAAGATACTTTGCGTGGATACGGATAGAGACGATTCTAGCGAGAATCGTTCCGTTTGATGCCTTTCCCGCTACACGTGATATGTCAGGTATACGTAGTTTATGTTTCCTTTTATTGTAAAATTTGACTTTACGGTTATGTCTACACATATTGTACTATGCATGCGTGTGATGTGTGTGTTGTAATAAATTAGATTCATTATTTTATTCCTTCCGCTGTGCACATGTTTACGAAATATGTTCGAACACACACTCGCCGCAGTGCCGGAAACCCAACAGTGGTATCAGAGCCTAGGTTGTGTTTCGACATAATCGTAAAATTTTTTTGCTATAGTCATAATGATATTTCTGGAAATTTTCTACTTTTGGAAAGTTAGAAGTATTTATGGAAATTTTTAAATTTTGGAAAGTCTAGAAGTATTTATGGAAATCTTCTACTTTTGGAAAGTTGGAAGTATTTATGGAAATTGATATTTTTCATAAATAAAATATTTGATTAGATTTTGGAAATTTGTTTCCTAATTTAATCATGATTTGATTTGGGAAATCAAATCTTTAAATATTTAATTTCCATAAGTAGTTTTGATGATTTAGGAAATTGGTTTCCTAAATTGACTTTCCTTAATCAACTATTTCCACAAATAAAATATGTGATTAGATTTGAAAATTTGTTTCCTAATTTAATCATGATTTGATTTGGAGAATCAAATCTTAAACATATTTTTATTTCCATAAATAGTTATGACATATAAGGAAATTTTATACATGACATAATTGTATGTCATGTAATTGCATTAGATGCATATCATTATGCCATGCGTGTCGTGACATGTAGATGTATGTCATGCCATGTAGATAATAGTTATTTGCATGCAAAGAGGATGAGACATAAAAACCCTAACTCAATATTAAATCCTACACCTTCCATTAATATGGTTAGAACCAGAGTTCTGTTTCTTGTTCGGGTTGTTGGACTCTCTCCAAGCCTGGCTCGAACCCGAACATGTTCAAACCATGGAATAGTTTAATACTAATATGGTAAGATTCAGAGGTCAATCGTTAGCTTTGGTTGTTGGACTCTCTCCAAGCCGGGCTAATTGGTTGAATGCACTCTAACCATATTAAAACTATTTCTCGATTAATGGGTTGGCTTTAACCTAGAGCATCGTCTTGTTGGACTCTCTCCAAGGTCGATGTAAAGGGAGGTGAAGTTGGGTGCTATGCATATGATGCATACTTGTTAATGTGTTAACAATCCGATGTATGTGTGAACATTCAATTAGTTGATAGCACATTGTGATAGTTGCATATACGTGATATGCAATCGGTATATTTGATACCTACCATCGTAGTTATGAATGACTTATTGGACTCTCTCCAAGGTTCTTCATATCTATAATGGATATCAGCTCATTCGAAGATGGACCTACGATCTCCCGAAGTGATTTTGGGTTTTTGAAATTCGAAAAATGAATGGGATTTATAAATGTATATTGATGCATTTTTAAAATCATTTTCTCATATATGCTCATTTTGTATTTCTAGGTTAATCGATTGATCATGACGTCTTTGAATTTGCACACTATTTTGGATTCAAACAAATTGACTGGGCCTAACATCCTGGACTGGCTTAGAAACCTGAGAATTGTTCTCAAGGCGAAAAGGCTAGCATATTTCCTTGAAGAGCCTCTTCCTAACCGTCCTAAGGACGATGCAACTCCAGACCAAATGTTGGTCTATCAGAAGCATGTGGCAGATTCTGAGCTGGCGAGTTGCATCATGCAAGCTGCGATGGTACCTGAGCTGCAAAAGCAGCATGAGCATATGGATGCTAATACTATGGTCTTCCATCTTCATGAGTTGTTTGATGAGCAAGCAAGATCCGAAAGGTTCGAAGTCTCCAGGCTCCTCTTCACCACGAAGATGCAAGAAGGTTCATCTGTAGTGCAGTTTGTGCTAAAGATGAATGGGTACATCAAGCGGCTAGCCACCCTCGGGTTTGTGATGGATAATGAATTAAGTATTGACTTAATTCTGCATTATTTTGCCCAAGAGTTTCTCACAATTTGTGATGAACTATCGGATGAACAAATTAGAATCCACTATTCCTGAGCTCCTCAATATGCTGAAGACTGTGGAGCCTTCTGTGAAACATGAGGAGAAGGCGGTTCTATTAGTTAATTCCTCAAAGAAAGGTTCTAAGAGGAAGGCAAAGGAATAGAAGAATGGGAAGAACAAGAAGGCAAAGAAGGCAGAACCAGCACAAAAGGGCACTTGGCATCATTGTGGCAAGGAAGGCCACTAGCGAAGAAACTGCAAGATTTATCTTAAGTCCATGAAGAAGAAGGCATCCGATGCCCCATCCTCTTCAGGTATCTTCGTTATTGATTGTCATTCTATTTCCTGAGACACATGGGTATTGGATACTGGGTGTGGCTCACATATATGTAATGACATACAAGGGCTAATGAATAGAAGAAGACTCGTTAGAGGGGAGTCAAATTTGGGAGTTGGCAATGGAGCAAAGGTTGCTGCGGTCGCCATCGAAACTTATTTGCTGAAGCTCCCTAGTGGACTAGTCTTGGAACTAGACAATTGCTATTGTGTTCCTTCTCTAATAAAGAACATTGTTTCTATTTCCTGCTTAAATAGAAATGGTTTCCATTTGACGTTTAGTAACAATTGTTGTTATATAACTTTGAATGGCGTACTTTATGGAACTGGAACTTTGAGCAATGACATTTATACGTTGGACGTATCCAGTGACATTTTAATTATCGAAGCGAGCAATAAGCGTGCTCGAAAGGATAATCACTTAGACTCCTACATGTGGCATTGTCATCTTGGCCATGTAAGCAAGAAACGCATGTCCGAATTACACCGATGTGGAATTCTGGAATCGTTTGAATTGGATTCATATGATACATGCTAATCATGCTTAAAAGGCAAGATGACTAAGTTACCTTTTTCAGGAAAAGGTAAACGAGTGGGAGAGTTACTAGGTCTGATACATACTGATGTATGTGGACCTATGTCAACTCAAGCTTTAGGAGGCTATAGCTACTTCATTACCTTCACCGATGATCACTCATGGTTTGGATATGTGTTCTTGATGAAACACAAGTCTGAAGCCTTTGAAAGGTTCAAAGAATTCAGAAATGAAGTAGAGAAACAACATGACAAGAGTATTAAAATGCTTCGATCGGATCGAGGTGGTGAATACTTAGTCAAGAGTTTCTTGATTATCTAAGAGACAATGGTATATTGTCTCAATGGACTCCGCCATATACACCACATCATAATGGTGTATCTAAGAGGCATAACCGGACCTTGTTGGACATGGTCAAGTCAATGATGAACCATGCGAATCTTCCCAAGTCCTTTTGGGGCTATGCACTTCAGAAAGATGTTTACTTGTTAAACAGAATGCCAACCTAGGTAGTCTCTACTACTCCATATGAGATATGGAATAATAAGAAACCTCATGTATCTTACTTGAATATATGGGGTTGTCCTGCTTATGTGAATCAGACTGTATCAGAGAAATTGGATGCTAAGTCTGATAAATGTCTATTTATTGGATACCCTAAGGAAACAAGGGGTTACCAATTCTATCATCCTATGGAACAAAAGGTGTTCGTTTCAAAGCATGCTGTGTTTCTAGAGAAAGAGTTTCTCTTGTAAGAAAACAGTGGGAGTGTCGTCGAGCTTGAGGAGGCTCGAGAGACTCAAATAGACATTGATGAGATACCTGGTGAAGCACAACAGCCGATAAATCATAGTGATGAGCAATTGGCTGGACCTACTGTAACACCACATCTTCGTAGATCTGGGAGAACACGCAACATTCCCGAGAGATATGGATTTCTCGTAAGTAAATCGAACGACGTGTTACTCATTGATGATGAGGAGCCTACCAGTTATGAAGAAGTGCTGACAAGTTCAGAAAGGGATAAGTGGCTTAAAGACATGAAGTCGGAAATGGATTCCATGTATGAAAACCAAGTTTGGAACTTGGTTGACCCACCTGAAGGCATCAAGCCTATAGGGTGCAAGTGGGTTTTCAAGAAGAAAACCGACATGGATGGTAATGTGATTACCTATAAGGCTAGATTAGTGGCGAAAGGATATCGTCAAAAGCAAGGTGTTGATTATGACGAAACCTATTGGCCTATAGCTATGCTTAAATTCATTCAGATGCTCCTGGTCATAGCGGCTCATTATGATTATGAGATATGGCAGATGGATGTGAAAACAGCTTTCCTTAATGGAAAGCTGCTCGAGGACGTGTATATGATATAGCCTGAGGGTTTCACATCGATTGATAAAACCAAGGTATGCAAGTTGCGACGGTCCATATATGGATTGAAGCAAGCATCCAGGAGATGGAATATCCGTTTTGATGAGACAATCAAAAAGTTTGATTTCTCACAAAATCCAGACGAACCTTGTGTGTACAAGAAGGTTAGTGGGAGTGCAGTCGTGTTCCTAGTATTGTATGTCGATGACATATTACTCATAGGAGACGATGTTTCAATCTTACAGTCAGTGAAGATTTGGTTATCCAAGACATTCTCCATGAAAGACCTGGGAGAAGCAACCTACATCCTCGTGATTAAGATCTATAGAGATAGATCGAAACGGTTGCTTGGTCTTTTGTAGTCTACATATATAGACTGAGTGCTAAAGAGGTTTAGCATGTCGGAATCCAAGAAAGGTTTCCTAACCATCAGGCATGGGGTACACCTTTCGAAGTCTATGTGTCCGCGCATAGAAGACGAGAGGATTTGCATGAGTAAGTGATGTGTGTAAATCATGCTATGTTTTCACTACTTTATATATGTGCATTTTATCTCATTTCATATCCTAGGCATGTATTTTATCATGATTCAGTTAAGTTTAGCATATTTTGGGAAGAAGAGACTGTTTTTGGGTGTTTTTGTGTTAACAGGGCAAAGGAGAAGGCGTATCAAAACAACACAGCCGTGTTGGGAATCGACACGCCTGTGTCATGAGAACCAGCGGACGACACGCCCGAGTCAAAGAACAACACGCCCGTGTCAGTGAATCGAGCAGCCGACACGCCCTAGTGCAGCCGCGACACGCCTGATTCAACCGTAACACGCCTGAAACGACACGCTTGTGCCCTCATGTGGCACGGGCGTGTTGGCCTGATTCCAGAATTCCTTTTCTGCGAGCAATCAGGATCTTCGTCTGAATTAAAGGGAAATCTATTGCCTTAATTGAAGAGGAGGCCAAAGCTATAAAAGAGAAGATATTCTAACCCTAAAGAATGGGGAGAGGACGGCAAAGGGATCGACAACAGAGGAAGCAAAAGAGAAGGAGTCGGCAGAGGAACGCAGATGGCATCCAGTATTGTATTTTCTTTCTCTAGCAACTCTTGTCAGACTTTGTATTAGTTTCCTGTACTCTTAGGATGGGGGAGTAGACCTTTGTAGATTTTCGATGCTGATATAATCTATACTACTTTACTTTTTGTTGGTGTTGCTTTGGTTTTCGTTGGATTCTTATTGACAAACCTACGGAGCTAAGGGGAAGTACCTAACAGTGAACCCAAGGTCCCGAAACCCCGCCCCGAACTAACTAGGGATAAACTACAAGTAGCAAGAGCGATCTACGTAGGGTCATGGGTCTCGTGGACAGTCCCCTTAATGATTATGGTCCCGTGTGCAAACCTACCGTGAAAAAGGAAATTTGACTCTAGAGGAACTCTTATGGACTTAATGGATCTATCAAATCCAGCTTTCTACCTAGTGACAGAGGTAAGAATAGGGAGGTTTGGGGTCTCGTGACAGGTCCTTAGTCGATTATGATCCCTATGCTCGAACACCGTGTGATGTAAATTGAATTTGATAGGTACAGTCAGCGTAGACCTCGAAAGGGGCCGTTGATTTACCTTAGGATAGGTTCCATCAAAACAAACTCTAATAGGGGTAGGAAAGAATCAAATCACCTTATAAATCATCGACGTGGTGAAACCCATATCCTGAGATTCTCCTCAACTATCGACTTTTAGCTCGTTCTTCTCATTCGTTGTTATTGACTGCTCAGTTTCTTAGCTTAAACCATACATTGATTTACTAGATAACTTGGTATCACGATCATTCGGTAATTGTTCCAATCCCTGTGGGATCGATATTTTTATTACTTGACGACAACCGTGCACTTGCGGAAAATAACACATCAGTAAGATTCCCTATGCATCTGCAATAGGATCTATCATGTATGCTATGTTATGTACAAGGCCCGATGTATCGTATGCTCTGAGTGTCACGAGTAGATACTAGTCTGATCCAGGAATGGATCATTGGGTGGCTGTTAAGACGATCCTTAAGTACTTAAGAAGAACTAAGGATGTGTTCCTAATATATGGAGAAGGGGACATGGTGATACGCAGGTATACGGATGGCAGCTTCCAGACAGACAAGGATGATTCCAGGTCTCAGTCTGCATATGTGTTCACCTTGAATGGGGGTGCAGTGAGTTGGAAAAGTTCCAAATAAAGACACTGTAGCGGATTCTACCACTGAGGCAGAATACATTGCAGCTTTGGAAGAAGCAAAGGAAGCGGTTTGGATCAAGAAGTTCATTTATGAACTTGGTGTGATTCCAGCCATTGTTGAAGCAATACCGGTCTACTGCGACAATAATGGATCAATTGCACAGGCGAAAGAGCCAAGGTCTCATCAATGATCCAAACATGTGCTTCGCCGCTATCATCTTATCAGAGAGATCATCAGTAGGAAGGAAATACAAATCGAGAAAATCCCCACTGAAAGGAACTTAGCAGATACTTTGACTAAGGCATTACCTCAAAGTAAGTTTGAGGGTCATGTTAGAGATTATGGTATTGGATACCGTAGAGATTGGCATTAGGCCAAGTGGGAGTTTGTTAGTAATATATGAGAGATGTTTTAAGGCAATCGCCTTATGTATGAACCATTTATATGATAAATGAAGATTCACTATTTGAGTATACATGGTTTTATGTATTTGATCAGATCTTAAACTCATTTACTAAATGTCCACGATACGATTCACAGTATGAGAGAATTTGTGATTGGATCCCAACTAGTGAGTATCTCTACATGTGTAATTGTGATGTATCGGAATTATCCATAGTCGATGAATTGATGGATTTGGACACCATTGATTCTTTCTAGACTAGAACGAGGTAGACTCTTGGTGTATCCAAGCAGCTGATTCTCACTGGCTGGAGATATTGAGATGTTCAGAGTTAATCATGGATGCTAGTTATGGTAACTAGTTCATTGGTGTGACCAGCCGTAAGACTTCATATGGTTCTCTGCATATATAGATATGTCAATGAAGTTCTTACTGCAGCTTAAGTGTGATGTTCCTTTGACTTGCGGTATTCAAGTCATCTTGATCATGAAGACTTATGCTTTGACATCTTAAGCAAGCATCTCTTAGGAGATGTGGATCCGGGATGATTGAGTATAAGTCGAAGTTATCGAAGGTGTTTGAATAGCCTATAAAGGATTCACCACTCCTTGCGAGGAGATGTATACCCATGGTCTCTCGTCGGATTGTTACTAAAGTCTTTGGCCAAAGCATTACATGTTTAGAGTAAGATACTCTTCGATACATGTGCAGTAACTAGAATCCATAGGACGACGAAATGATACTTGGGATAGGTGTGACGTAGTCAGCCTAGTGGGGACTGTCACTATAGACCATGTCCTGAACCAAGTGGGTATAAGATGAGTGAAGGGAATGGGGCACGATTCATTCGAGCTGCTGAAGGGTTTTAGAAATAGTTCTGGATCAACCATTGATCTTTTCGGTTAATTGAGGATCATGATGTACTACTAGGTGCGACTCATGATCGTTCTATAATTAATGGTTAATTATAGATGGACAACATAAACCGAGAACCTATTTTGTCACACGCACAACGAGCGTAATCCGAAAGATTTAAAACGAGCTTGAGAATGAGATTCTCAGACCGAGAGAAACTAGGTTTGGTTGGACCAAACAAGAAGTGAGCATGAAATCATTTCAGTCATAATGGAAGCGTGGATGGCCTGTGTCTTATAGAGACATGATGGACGAACCAAAATGGTTTGGTTCTAATCCAACGGAGGAGAATAAACCAAAGGGGTTTGGTTTGTTTTAAACGAATGAACCAAAGTTGGTTCAGTTCATTTTAACTTAAAATAAACCATCATGGTTTGTTTATTTTAACTTAAATTAATAGAGCGGGTTAACGGGCCTTTGGTTATGATCCGATAACCATTAAAAGAATTTGTTCTCTATAAAATAGGGCTTAAGGGTTTTTGTTAAACTCTAATCCAAAGCCTTGCAACCCTAATAGTTGTCGCCCCCTCCTCTCCTTGGGAAGTCGGCGCCAACAGCCCCCCTTGCCGCCGCCCACCACCTAGCTCCCTTGCCGGCATCTAGAAGGTGATGTCCTTCCCTCTTGCCAGCGTCAAGCTGCTGCCGAAGGAGCTCTGGTGATCTCCCTTGGATTCGGCAATAAGGTGAGCTTCAACCTTCCCTTTTGGCCGGCCCTTATTCCTCCACCAAAGCTGTCCAGTTTTCTGGACAGCTTGTTTCCTTCTCGTCAGAGCGTCGTTTGGACGACGTTTGGAGCTCCTACAGCAGTAGACTTGTCGGGGATTCGATCTCCAATAATCCTCATAGGTGGAGGACGAAGGATTCGTCAAACGGTTGATGAATACCTTTCCGGAGAAGCGAGTTTTTGAGGACTCATTTTGGATCCGAATTTTGATTCGGATCGTGATCTTCTCTCGATCACATCGTCTTCAACACGAGGCTAGTAACCCGTACGAAGATGAGGCTCGTGACTTTGTTAAGTCATCCCGAAGATACTCGGCGTGGATACAGATAGAGACAATTCTAGCGAGAATCATTCCGGTTGATGCCTTTCCCGCTACACGTGAAACGTCAGGTATACGTAGTTTAAGTTTCCTTTTATTGCAAAATTTTAATTTACGGTTATGTCTACACATATTGTACTATGCATGAGTGTGATGTGTGTATTGTAATAAATTAGATTTATTATTTTATTTCTTCCGCTGTGCACATGTTTACGAAACATGTTCGAACACACACTCGCCGCGGTGCCGGAAACCCAACAGATTGATGGTAGTTGACTGCCATGGAGGGCAGTTGACTACTGGCCGGGTTGCAAGAGCAGAATGCTCAATAACCGACTGGTCAGTCGGCTACGACCTTGGCAGTCAACTGCAGTGGAACCTTTGGCTTGAATGTTGACATGGATTAAGTCTGTTGTCTCACAACGACACTTTTGGTAGTTGACCGGGGACTTATGGCAGTCGACTGCTAGGCGGAAATCCAGGTCACGAGGAGGCTTAAAAGGAGCTCGACGGGAGGGATTTCCATAGCGATTTCTTGGGCATTTTTAGGCGATTTGCTAGTGCAAATCTGGGTCTTCAAGCACGGTTCAAACAATCAACAAGCAAGCTTCTAAAAGATCGTTTGTAAAGTATTCTTTACATTATTTTTGTGTATTTCAATTGTATTTGCTTGTTTATTGTTTCTTATTATTGTAAGAATCATTGTATGAGGTTTCTCCGCCTCCGACTTATTGTCAGAAGGAGTTTATTGGTTTAGTGGTGGTATTTGCATCGTTAGGGCTCGTTTGAGCCCAACTCGTGGAGTAGGAACCTTGAGGTTCCGAACCACATTATATCTTTGTGTTGTGATTGTATATTTGTCTCTAAATTCATATTCTATTTTGTATTTCCGTTGCATAGAGACAAACGAACGAATTCCATCATCGAAGTACAACTCGCTATTCACCCCTCTCTGGCGATGATCCTTTCCCTAACATAAAGTTGACACTTTAGGACATTTTCAATGTAATGTGATACTTTGGAAATGAGGTCAGAATCCTTAATTCTAAAGGAATTTAGGATGTGCCAATAGAATTTATGAATTTTGAAAAAAATTGATCAAAATTAGTACAATTAGATTTTAGAGTCATGATGTGTCATTTTGGATTTTTGGCACATTTGGGAGATTTATGTTATTATGGCAAGTTGATAAATTTTAGAAAATGGCAATTGAGCTTAACACTTAGGTATCCGTATATCTTTGTATTTTATATTTACCATGTCTTGCTTGCAATGTCATGTCATGATATCATATTTCATTTAATTATTTAAAATGTCATGATAATACTTAGGGTTGATTTTAATGTCATGCTTATACTTAGGATATATCTTTATGTCATGACATCATGTATCTTTGGCACATGCTTAATTATGCTATCTTATATGCCATGATCATATTTCAAGTATTTAGGTTAATTAAAATTGATTTAAGAACTATAACATGATTTTAAGTCCCAAGTATAAGAGAATCAAATAGAGTTGCCTAGAAAAATGCATGAGCCCTTAGTGTAGGGAAAGAAGCAAAACTCATATCTCACATTAAATTAACTTGTATGTGTTTTCAAACACCTTAGATACATGTGAGATGCTAGGAAATGAGTTAAGTTCATGTGCTTATTTAGTACATCATAATGAACATAGAACTCATTAAATGATAATGATGAATCATGAGGAAAGCTAGTATACAAGTAATGTATACTTAGTCCATAAAACATGATTGAAAATAAGGTTTTGAAATAAATTTAATTTTTTTTTTTGAAAACCCATGGTGAAGTCTAACTTTTGATAGTAATCACCATTGACGAAGTTGATACAAAGTAGGTCAAAAATATTAAAAGTTTCAATGGCTTTGAACTTTGTATCAATATCACAATTTAATGAGTATTTTCATTCAAAACTATTTTTCACCCATTGTATCTAACATAAGTGTTATATGTATAAATTTTCAAGATTTTTTAAATTATGTATGATTACTTATGATTTTTCAAAAACCAATTCTGATTTTTGATTTTTGCATTTGTAGATATTAGTCGACTATTGCTTGAGGGTAGTCGACTGATGCACGTGAACACGTCCTTAAATCTCGCGATGGAGGTCATCGAGGACTCGAAGCCCGTGCTCACGCTCAACGCCCTCAAGTGCATGGATGTCGTCAAGTAATAATAGATTATCGATCCCACAGGGACTGGGATTTGAATGTCGATATGTTCAGTGGTTGAAATTGTTCGAAAATAAACTCTAAGAGGTTTCAATTTTTGAGGGCTGTCGGTGAACAATACTCTCTACGGTGTCACACAGAGGAAGAAGGGAGCGTGCCGAGGTCTTCAAAGGTGATTCCAGGACTTCGGTTTCACTTGTGCGTCGCAAAACAATGCTATCAACTGGTGTTGTCTAGACATTTAGCTATGGTTTTGTGGAAGGGACATCATACACTCTCTCGATGAGCCACCGCATCTACTGGGAGCTATCTCCGCCTTAAAAGGACAGGATAGACGGTACGAGGATGTCGAATCAATCTCTACGATGAACCGTTTTCGGTTCCATCACATCCTTCTACCCACGGTTACAGGAGATCAGGTTTGCCCCTAGGTTCCTTATATAAAATTCCCTAAATCTTAGATACGAGGGTTGTCACCCCTCGTATCGCCTAAGCACAGTAGGTAGAAAACCAAACATGCATAAATATAGTATAAACAACTTCCAATTTCCAAATTAAACTCAAAGATAGAATTTAACGTGAACCAACATGTAATGTGCACACAAGCTACTCCCTAATCCTAGAATCGAAGGAACTACTCCATGTATATAAGGGAAGAATTACAAGGCATGTACATGTTTGAATACATCAAAAATAAAGCACATGAACAAGGGATTACAATGCATTCGTGGTCTTCTCTCTAGTGTTGAAGTGCAAGCGTGGACCTTCGGCGACATTCTTCCTCCCCATTGTGAGTTCCCGAAGCCTTTTAGGGCTTCGGTGTACCATCGTGCCTCCCCCTAGAGTTTGGGCGGAGCCATCCTTATATAGACATCACCTCGGACTGCTACAAAATCCAGAAAAAGCCCTAGTCGTGCAAATCTGGTGGGCCGCCACATGACCTTTTGTTTCCACACGACCCGGCCGTGTGCAGCCTTGAGGTGGCTGATCTCACCCATTGGACACGGCCGTGTGTAGCCACACACCCTATGTCTAACTACAAAATGTCCTTTTTTTGCTTCAAAAGTGCACCTTTTTCCCCGAAATGCTAACCTACACACAAAAGTACAAAGAGAAGACCTCCGAACCAGAAAATAAGAAATGCTTGCAAAATAGAGTGACTATGCATGAAACTAACATAAAACATAATGAGATGTGAGCGAAAACTACTCCTAAAACCCTATATATTTTGCTCACATCATCGACTGATACTGATGGCAGTCGACTGATTGCTGATCAAGTTGACTGCTGGATTGATTTCAGGTAAACAAGGTTTGTTTAGCCCATTTTCAGCCATCCCTAGCTACCCTAACTACTCCTAACCCTAGGATATGCTTTAGAAAGCATTGGAAGGGTGAAACTTCATTGGAAATGAAGAAGGAGAGGTGTTTAGGATGAAAATCAAATTTTAAGGGAGGTGAAAGTTCAATGTTGAATCTTTACCCTTAATTTTGATTGTTTAGATTTTCTATTGGCTTAGGGTCTCTCCAAGGACATTGTTGGTGCAATGGTCAAGGACGAGTAAGCCTTTAGGGGGAGGTTAACCATTAAGGAATGATGGATGAGTTTTTCCTCAATGGGGGAGAGTTTGAGAATAGTGAGGATTGCCTCTTATTTAGTGATATGTGATTTATCACTAAAAAGAGTGAAGGCATCCTAAATGTCTTTGGACCAAGGAGAAGAATGTAAGATCTTATTGGTATATGAGACATTGATACCCTTGGTGAGAGACTTTTTGATGTATATTAAAAAGGCAGAGAATTGATGGCTTGAGTTAGGTATTCTAACTCAAAGATTTTGTCAAACATCAAAAAGAGGGAGATTGTTGGTGCTATCGGCCTAGGTCATAATTGACCAGACTCGAGTTCGACTCAAGTAGTATTTTGATGTTCGACAAAACATATGACAATGTGATTGTCATCAAAAGTCCATGAATGGTCTTGGCATTTGGGAATTCCAAGTCTTGTGTACTTGGCAATGGAAAGTCCATGTCATGGGTACTTGACAATTGAGAAGTTCAAGCATGGGTCTTGGCATGGAAAGTCCAAGTATGAATACTTGGCAAAGGAAAAGTCCAAGCATGGTTTCTTGTCAAGGAAAGTACAAAGGTATAGTTTTGGCGGCATAAGTCCAAGTGTGTAGTTTTGGCAATGTAAAGTCCAAGTGAACTTTGGCGGTGAAAGGTCAAGTGTGGATACTTGGCAATTGGAAAGTCTAAGGGTGTGATATTGGCGGCGTAAAGTACAAGATGTGGTATTGGCGGCATAAGTCCAATATTTAGCAGTGTAAAGTCCAAGCGTTTGTCTTGGTGGCGTAAGTCCAAATGTACCTTGGCAAGGTAAACCTGACTAGCATGACAATAGTCGATGGAAGCACCTGAAGGCTAAAATATGAATGGACAAGTCATGGAGGACTTGGAGGGATCCGATAGGCATGAAGTTTATGGATGTGGCTAGAAGGATTAGGTCTAGACAAAGGGTGGTCTATCAAGTATGAGGGGATCATACTTGAGTTAAACCTCATGTTTGAGGTTTATCAGTCGACTAGGGTTATAGACCAGTCTATTGGCCAAGTGTTTGATATTTGGTAGCCTAGTCAACTTGAATCAGTCGACTATGATTATGACCAGTCGACTGGTCAAGTAGTCGACTAAGCTTCAACTTCTCGGGTGAAGCTCTGGCAGTTGACTGCTAGCTTTGGGCAATCGAATGGCCTTGATCAGTCGGCTACCATGAATGGCAGTCGACTTCTTTAAGCGGACACAAGGACAGAAGCTCTGATAGTTGACTGGCCAGTCGACTAGCAGTCGACTGCTAGTGTCTTAGTTCGAGTTTTTCCAACGAGGATTAAGCTGTTGTGAGACAATGATACTATGGGCAGTAAATTGCTAAGCGCAAAATTAGCCATCTGCAGGTTATAAAAGGAAAAGATAATGGAGGATTTTGGCTATTGTTCTATACCAATTTTTTGGGAGATTTTGAAGGAGAATTGATGCTACATTCTAGACCTTCAAGAGCAATCCAAAGCAAGCAACAAGAAAGTAAAGCAATCACGTTCTTGTAAAGTGTTCTTTATATTATTATTGTATTTCATTTATAGTTTCTTGTTTTTATTCTTATTATTGTAAGATTCTTTTACAAGGGTTCTCCACCTCTAATGTGTTATCGAGAAAGAGAATATTTAGTGGTGGTGTGCATCACTAGAGCTCGACCCATGGAGTAGGAACCCCAGGTTTCAAACCACGTTATATCATTTGTGTTGTGCTTGTGAATTTGTATTCTTGTTGTGTATTTGTTTATATTTCTATATATTCTGTTGTGCTAACAAGTCTTGTAGATAAGAAATTGAATGAACCCGAATGAATTCCAAGCGATGAAGCGAATCGCTATTCACCTTCCTTTAGTGACACCAACAGTTTCTAACAGGAGATAGCTAGAAGGCTTAGGTAGTATGAGGGGATTATACTTGGGTTAAACCTCATGTTTGAGGTTCACCAATCAACTGGGGTTATGGACCAGTCGACTGGCTGAGTGTTTGAAGGGAGCCTAGTTGACTCGAAGCAATCGACTAGGATTATGACCAGTCGACTGGTCAGGAGTCGACTGGAGGCTCGACTGCTGCTGTGTGCCATCGGTAGTCGATTGCCATGTATCGATAGTCAACTGGCCTTGAGAAGTCGACTGGCATGGATGATAGTCGACTAGAATTTATGGACACGAGTACAAAAAGGTCCATAGTCGACTGCTATATAAGGACAGTCAACTGACGGCTATGGGCAGTTGACTGTTGGGTCAGAGCAGTTGACTAGGGTGCCCTAATCTGACATGGATTAGTCCATTGGAGACAACGACTAGGTGACTAGTCGACTGCTTGATAAGAGTAGTCAACTAGAAAGTGGAATATTAGCTCGAGCTGAGTTATAAAAGGAGCTCGTGAAGGGATGTATACCGAAAAGTCTCTCTTCTATATGAACATCTTTATTTTGAAATAAGAATCACATGATCATTGTTTGCATATTTTAATGGTTATGTAATATTGTCTAATACTTTACATTGTAGATAACATGGTGTGTGGTGTCACACGGGAGATCATGTTATCGGCCCCCTAAAAAGTATAAGTAAAGACTCACAACCGAGATGACTTTGGACAAACCATCGGAATGGTTGTAGTGTGATTTGGTATTGGTTTGTCTTGACCATAGAATCACACTAGTGCACTTTGTGAGTATTGAGCAGGACCGACTTAGAGGTGATTCGATTTATTGCTGACTACATAATCGAATCGGACCTCAGATATTATATTGTACATACTCTTAATCCCGATATAATAACGGGCACATATACTTAATACTCATCTCTTTGATTTACCAATGGGCGAGATTTATAGATTAAATCGATAGGCTCGATAAGTTGGGAGATGATATTATTTATAAGGTGTGCCATTGATTATAGGAGGAAACCGTGTCCTATATATTAGGATGATGATGTCCCCTTGAGGAGCTCATAAGGTTCATCATGTAAACCCTGCAGGTGGACTTAGTCCGCATGATGAAAAGGTTGAGTGGTACTACTCATGGAGTTAGATGTTGATTAATTAATGATCAGTAAATTAATTAATCGATGGATATTCGAGATCTTAAACATGGGGAGAAAATGTACAAATAATATATGGAGCCCATATTATCATATGGGGGTTGGTGAGGTAGATCAATGATGAACCTTTAGTGGATTGGATCATCATTAGTGGATCGGACTTTATGTGGGCTTGATCCATGGGTGCCCAAGATCCAACTCCTCTTCAGGGTCCCTAATGTAGCCTATTAACACCACATGAAGCTTAGATCCAATGGATAGAAACAAAATTCTAAGATCTATAGGTAGAGATTAAATCTCTAAGATCCAACGGTTGAGATTAAATCTCTAGATCCGACGGTTGAGATTAAATCCCTAGAACCAATGGAGGAGATTAATTCATGACTTATCCCTAACTCTATAAAAGAAGGGCAAGGGAGTTGGCGTGAACAACATTAAGAGAGATAGGGTTTTTGGGCGGCAAGGGAGAGGAATCCTAGTTGAGATAGGATTAGGGTTAGGGTTTGGAAGCTAGGGCGGCACCAATTAAGGAAGGTGATTGCTTTCATCTTCCTCCTTGATTGGCCAGCGTCCAACAGCCATTCCAGCCTTTTTATATCCCTTGGCCGGTGGCCAAAGCCCCTCCTCTCTTCTCCTTACATGGTGGAAACAAGATATAGGGCTTCCCTTGGTGTCTTGGTTGTTTTCCATCATCTTCTCCTCCTTCTAGTTGGCCGGCGGCAAGGAGTTTGTGTGCTCCTTGTTGGTTGGTTTTGGGGAGGAGAAAAACCTTGTTTCTATTGTTCCTCTTTCTTTGGAAGAGCAAGGAAGGAAGATTTGCAATCTAGGAGCTTCGACTTACGGTAGATCGTCACCCACACGACGTCCGAAAGGAGGAAGGTCATACATTAGAAGATCGAGAGGTATATCGATTCTCTAATCTTTATATGTTACATGTTTGTATTTGTTTTTCAATTATGAGCATGATATAAATCTGTATATGGCTAAATAATACTTGGATCCCAAGCATAAACACAAAAACCGACGATCCAGACATCGTCTATTTTACGGCTAGTCGTAGAATAGAGGATGGTCGCTAGAACAACTAGTTTGTTCAAGTGACCTCTCTAAACGAATAGCACGATGATGACTTGGTTGTTTTGACAATCCTTTTTGTCTAGGATTAAATATTTTAATCCAGGGACATCGAGTGGATCGCCATGAACAAACGACCAAGGTGTAGTGGGAAGCGAAGTTTCCCCTCACGGACTCGATAAGTAAAACCCTTCAATTGGTATCAGAGCCAAGGTTTCCGGTTTTGTGTGTTTAGGATTCTGTTAATTTTTATGCACTTTTTCATATATTATATGTGTCGGATAATAGTAAGATATGCACAGATTAACTCTTTGGTTGCAGGCATAAGATCCGATTATTATGGTCATATGTGTGTATGTGATTGTATGTGTGTAAATATTTATTTTGTTGAATCCTCGGGGTTGACGAGGCTAGTATTTAGTTTTTGTAAATGAAATATGACATTGTTTAGCCACTCTTTATTTTATTTTACTTTCGATCTAGATTTCATGTACACTCCCTCGTTGAGTATAGGATCGATGGATGTAAATTAAAATAGGTTTTAGTCTCGGCTCGTATCTCCTGATGGCTCGTACATGGCGTAGGAGGAGCGGACGAGATGTCGATGCGACGGGAGTCATATAGAAGACAAAAGCCATATTAGTTGAAAAATAATTTATTTTTCATATTTATTGATTTTTGTTTGATATGCATGTCGTAGGCTAGGAAAATTCCTCAATTTCAAATTACTAAGTGGGAGAGGGAATTTTTTAAAATTCCCACGGCCTCCATTACGATTTGACAAGTGATGCAAAAAACTTGCGTGTCAGCTCTGAGTACCTTCCTCCCCATCGGATGAATTTGTTTGCGGATCACAAGGTCAAATATGGTTATAGGGAATTATCAAGGAGCGTGTGTACTTCCCCATCGAAAGACAGATAACCCGAGATAATTACCTTGGTACCGAGTAAAGGTGAACACTAGATACAAATATAAGTATCCTCCCCATCGGAGTCACTGCTTTTATTTGTAGGGCCAAAGAGGAACCAACTATTAATTTTACTTGACAAAAAGTTAGGTTGACAAGATAGTAAAATTAATGGGTAAAACCTCCTCTTACAAATGTAGAATTCGTATACGTCCACACTATCATGGCATACGATATTCTCGGTGTTTTGAGGTGTTGGTTGATTTTAAAATTTTTATTGTTTGAGGAATCAATAATTTTTTGAAATCTAATGTTTTGATTTATGTGATTCTTAGGTTTTCTTTCAAAATGACTTTTAACCCACTTGCTGTGATACTGAAAGAGAACAAACTTACTGGACCCAACTATGTTGATTGGAAGAGGAATCTAGACATTGTCTTGACTACTGAGGAATACAAATATGTACTCCTCGAAGAGTGCCCTCCCAAGCCTGCAGATGATTCTGGGGAAAAGGAGAGAGAGAGCTATAAGAAGTGGATCAAGGCCGATGAGATGACTCAGTGTTACATATTGTCATCTATGTCAAAAGTACTGCAACATCAGCATCAAGCAATGTCCATCGCTTATGATATGATGCTCAATCTCATCAGCGAGGCAAGAGGCCATGAGAAACATGATGACAACCACCATGATCGAGGGAACACTCGTGAGGGATTATATTCTCAAGATGATGGCTCATTTGAATGAGCTGGAGGTCCTAGGAGCTGAGATCGATGGGGAAACCCAGGTCGATATCATACTCCAGTCAATACCTAGGAGTTTTGAGCAGTTTCGCCTGAACTATAACATGAACAAGAGGTTGTATTCGTTGGCGGAACTTCTGACAGAAGTCCAAGCGGCAGAGGGACTATTTCGTCAGAGTGCTAAGGTGCATGTCGTGGTGACCCAAAAGGTTTCTACTTCTAAGCCGAAAGGCAAGAAGAAGAAGAAACAAACTGGGGCGAAGGCGGTGGGAGGTACTCAAGGAGGAGTGAAGAAGCCAAAAGGCAAGTGCTTCACTTATAAGCAAACTGGACACTGGAAGAGGGACTGCCCTAACCACAAGAACAAAGGTATATCTTTTGGTCTAGTTGTTGAAACATGTTTAGCGGTGTTATCTACCGGCACCTGGTGTGTAGATACGAGAGCCACTGATCATATCTGCAATACTTTGCAGGGGTTCCAGGAAACCATACGACTGGCTGAGGGGGAGATTACCGTGTACTTGGGCGATGCCACGAAGGTGGCGGTTGTTGCAGTGGGAGATGTTCATTTATCTTTTGAGACAAATAAACTTTTGGTTCTTAAGAATTGCCTTTATGTACCCTTATTTAGAAAGAATTTAATTTCAGTTTCTAAATTGTTTATGGATGGATATTTTATTTCTTTTAATGACAGAGTTGTTATAAGAAGGAATAGGGACATTATCTGTTCGAGTACATTGATAGGAAATTTGTACACACTTGAACCAAAATCTCCCATGATGCAAATTGAAGTTAATAACTCATATTCTAATTCCAATAAGAGAAAAGAACCTTCGAAAATGAACCAAACATATCTTTGGCATCTTAGGCTTGGTCGCATTAACCTAAGCAGAATTCAAAGGTTGATAGCTGATGGACCTTTAGGTTCATTAGTGGTGGAGGATCTCCCAACCTATGAATCTTGCTTGGAGGGTAAGATGACCAAGAGGCCTTTTAAGGCCAAGGGGTATAGAGCCAAAGATGTGTTAGAATTGGTTCATTCTGATTTGTGTGGTCCTATGTCTATCCAGGCTAGAGGTGGTTTTGAGTATTTCGTCTCTTTTATAGTCGATTACTCAAGATATGGATACATTTACCTGATGCGCCACAAGTCTGAATGCTTTGACAAGTTCAAAGAATTCAAGGCTGATGTGGAGAAACGTCAAGGTAAAAGTATCAAGACACTGCGATCTGATCATGGTGGTGAGTACCTCTTGGGAGAGTTTAGGAAGTACTTATCAAAGGTTGGGATTCAATCCCAATTGATTTCACCTGGCACACCCCAGCAGAATGGTGTAGCAGAGCGATGGAATAGGACTCTTATGGAGATGTTTAGATCGATGATCAGTTATTCTGAGTTGCTAGATTCGTTCTGGGTATATGCTCTAGATACGGCGGTGTACATTCTGAACTTGGTTCCATCTAAATCAGTGCCTTCTACTCTCACAGAATTATGGACTGGGCGAAAGCCTAGTCTAAGACATATTCGGATATGGGAGAGTCCGGCACATGTGCTGAAGGCAGATGCTGGTAAGTTGGAACCTCGTACAGAAGTACGCTTGTTCGTTGGCTATCCCAGGGGAACGAAGGGTGGATTATTTTATAGTCCTAGTGATCAAAGGGTGATCGTTAGCACGAACGCCAGATTTCTAGAGGAAGACTATGTGATGAGCCACAAGCCCAAGAGTAAAATTGTTCTGGAGGAGTTAAAAGGGGAAGTCACTTCTTTAGTACCACCGGTACAAGAGGATATACCACATGTCACTGCAGCGCGTGTCACAAAGGATACACAGGTGATACCTAGTCGTAGTGGGAGGGTTGTGAGACAGCATGATAGATTCATGTTCTTGGGAGAATCTTTTGATTTGGTCCCTGGCGAACATGAACCTGATCCCTGGACATATGACGAGGCAATCCAAGATAAAGATGCAGTATCTTGGCAAAGTGCAATGAATGCTGAGATTGAATCTATGGATTCAAATCAAGTCTGGGAGCTAGTAGAACCACTCGATGGTGTAAAAACCATTAGATGCAAGTGGATCTACAAGAGAAAGAGAGGAATAGATGGGAAGGTTGAGACTTTCAAAGCGAGGCTTGTTGCGAAGGGATATACTCAGAAAGAGGGTATCGATTATGAGGAGACCTTTTCGCCGGTAGCCATGGTTAAGTCTATCCGGATTCTCTTATGCATAGTAGCTCATATGGATTATGAGGTGTGGCAGATGGATGTCAAGACAACTTTCCTTAATGGAATTCTTGAAGAAAACATCTACATGAAGCAACCAGAGGGATTCATTGCTAAAGGCAAAGAGCATCTTGTGTGTAAGCTTAATCGGTCCATTTATGAATTGAAGCAAGCTTTGAGGTCTTGGAACATCCGTTTTGATGAGGTAATCCAGTCTTATGGATTTATTCAAAGTTCGGATGAGTCTTGTGTATAAAAAAGATGTGCCGGAAACATAGTGGTATTTCTTGTACTATACATAGATGACTTTTGATTGGCAACAATATCACGGTGTTATAGTACGTAAGGGTATGGTTCTCCAAACAGTTTGATATGAAGGACTTAGGGGAGGTGGGACACATCCTTGGGATAAAGGTTATAAGGGATCGCAGGAAAAGGATGTTGTGCTTATCCCAATCTTCATACATAGACATGATTTTGGAGCGTTTTAGCATGCAGAATTCAAAGAAGGGTTTTCTACCTTTCAGGCATGGAGTTCCTTTATCTAAGGAGATGTGTCATAGATCATCTGAGGAGATAGAGGAGATGAAGGTGATTCCCTATGCTTCGACAGTAGGAAGCCTCATGTATACGATGCTCTGTACGAGACCAGATATCTGCTTTGCCGTGGGCATGGTTAGCATATATCAGAGTAATCCAGGATAGGGACATTGGACTGCGGTAAAGCATATATTGATGTACCTGAGAAGGACTAGGGATTATATGCTGGTTTACCGGGCAGACAAATTACTCCCTGTGGGTTACACGGATTCCGACTTCCAATCTGATAGGGATAACAGTAAGTCTACCTCTCGTTTTGTGTTTACTTTGGGAGGTGGAGCCATATGTGGAGGAGTGTCAAGTAGAAGTGCGGTGCGGACTCCACCATGGAAGCTGAGTATGTGGCGGCCTCTAAGGTGGTCAAAGAAGTTGTATGTCTCAGGAACTTTCTAATGGACTTGGATGTGATTCCTAGTTTCCCCAGAACTATCATAATTTATTGTGATAATAGTGGTACAGTTGAAAACTCAAAGGAACCACGAGCCCATAAGGCTAGTAAACACATAGAGCGCAAGTACCACCTGATACAAGAAATCGTAAAGAGAGGAGAAGTTGTTGTGGCCAAGATTGCATTAGAGGATAACCTGGCAGATCCTTTCACTAAGGCCCTTCCGGCGAGAGCTTTTGATAGGTATGTGGAGGGAATGGGGATCAGATGTATGTCACTTTGAGGACCACATAGTCTTTTAGTATAAGTGGGAGATTATAGGGATGTATACTGAAAAGTTTATCTTTTGTATGAACATCTTTATTTTGAAATAAGAATCACATGATCATTGTTTGCATATTTTTATGGTTATGCAATATTGTCTAATACATACATTGTAGATAACATGGTGTGTGGTGTCACATGGGCGGCCCCTTGAAAAGTATAAATATAGGCTCACAACCGAGATGGCTTTGGACAAACCATCAGAATAGTTGTAGTGTGATTTGGTATTAGTTTGTCTTGACCATAGAATCACACTAGTGCAATTTGTGTGTATTGAGCAGGACCGACTTAGAGGTGATTTGATTTATTGCTGACTACATAATCGAATCGGACCTCAGATATTATATTGTACATACTCTTAATCCCGATATAATAACGGGCACATATACTTAGTACTCATCTCTTTGATTTACCAATGGGCGAGATTTATAGATTAAATCGATAGGCTCGGTAAGTTGAGAGATGATATTATTTATATAGTGTGTCGTTGATTATAGGAGGAAACCGTGTCCTATATATTAGGATGATGATGTCCCCTTGAGGAGCTCATAAGGTTCATCATGTAAACCCTGCAGGTGGACTTGGTCCGGCATGATGAAAAGGTTGAGTGGTACTACTCATGGAGTTAGATGTTGATTAATTAATGGTCAGTAAATTAATTAATCGACGGACAATTTGGATCTTAAACATGGGGAGAAAATGTACAAATAATATATGGAGGTCATATTATCATATGGGGGTTGGTGAGGTAGATCAATGATGATCCTTTAGTAGATTGGATCATCATTAGTGGATCGGACTTTATGTGGGCTTGATCCATGGGTGGCCAAGATCCAACTCCTCCTCATGGTCCCTAATGTAGCCTATTAACACCTCATTAAGCTTAGATCCAATGGATAGAAACAAAATTCTAAGATCCATAGGTAGAGATTAAATCTCTAAGATCCAACGGTTGAGATTAAATCTCTAGATCCGACGGTTGAGATTAAATCCCTAGAACAAATGGAGGAGATTAATTCATGACTTATCCCTAACTCTATAAAAGAAGGGCAAGGGAGTTGGCGTGAACAACATTAAGAGAGCTAGGGTTTTTGGGCGGCAAGGGAGAGGAATCCTAGTTGAGATAGGATTAGGGTTAGGGTTTGGAAGCTAGGGCGGCACCAATTAAGGAAGGTGATTGCTTTCATCTTCCTCCTTGATTGGCCGGCATCCAACAGCCCTTCCAGCCTTTTTCCATTCCTTGGCCGGCGGCCAAAGCTTTTCCTCTCTCCTCCTTAGGTGGTGGAAACAAGATATAGGGCTTTCCTTGGTGTCTTGGTTGTTTTCCATCATCTTCTCCTCCTTCTAGTTTGCCGGCGGCAAGGAGTTTGTGTGCTCCTTGTTGGTTGGTTTTAGGGAGGAGAAAAACCTTGTTTCTTTTCTTCCTCTTGCTTTGGAAGAGCAAGGAAGGAAGATTTGCGATCTAGGAGCTTCGACTTACGGTAGATCGTCGCCCACACGATGTTCGGAAGGAGGAAGGTCATACATTAGAAGATCGAGAGGTATATCGATTCTCTAATCTTTATATGTTACATGTTTGTATTTGTTTTCCAATTATGAGCATGATATAAATCTGTATATGGCTAAATAATACTTAGATCCCGAGCATAAACACAAAAACCGGCGATCCGGACATCGTCTATTCCGCAACTACTCGTAGAATAGAGGATGGTCACTTGAACAACTAGTTTGTTCAAGTGACCTCTCTAAACAAATAGCACGATGATGACTTGGTTGTTTGGGCAATCATTTTTGTCTCAGATTAAATTTTTTAATCCAGGGACATCAAGGGGATCGCCATGAACAAACGACCAAGGTGTAGTGGGAAGCGAAGTTTCCCCTCACGTACTCGATAAGTAAAACCCTTCAGCTTAATGGGAGGATTTGGAGTTACCGGTTCTTGGGGGATTTGAAGGTTTGCTGCTTTCCAGGCCTTCAAAGCTATTCAAAGCAACTAAAAGATCAAGCATCCAAAATCTCACTTGTAAAATGTGTTGGTGCAGTGGGCACCAAAGTCGAACCGGTATTTTGATTGTGGCAAAAGGCTCAATAGTTAAGGGTATATTTGTTATCTTACGAGCTCAATTAAGTGTGCAGAAATGCTAAAGTTGAGCGGAAGGTCTGCGACACCCGGTGGGAACCGAGGTGGTCGGGCAACGCCAGAGGGACTTCGGAGGAAGCCGAGGTACTCGGGTGAAGACCGGAAGCGAGGCTACAAGGTAAGCTCGTGTGAAAGCGAAGCAAGGTCGTTAAGCGTAGATCCGACCCAATACCTCCAATGGAAGGTCTAGGTCGAGATCAGATGGTTAGAACCATCGTACTTTATATTTTAAGCTAACTTGTACTGCAGTCCAAAACCCTTTGACTACAGTCAACTGCTAGTCACGTTCCAGCCTCGAGAAGAGCTCGAATTTCAAGGCGGTGAATTTGGACTTGACTCGTGTTTTGGTACAAAGGGTGATGTGGCATCAAGGTGGACATCCAAACCATCACCAAGCTTCCTTGTGGTGGACGCCCAAAATAAGGTGAGTTGGCACAAGATGGTTGGCTCCCATGATGTGGCACAAGTTGAATGGCTCCAACAAGTTGGCGCCCAAGGAGGTTGGAGGTGGCACAAGGTGGTTGGATGAAACACCTCATCCTCAAGTTGGCGCCCAAGGAGGTTGGAGGTGGCACAAGGTGGTTGGATGAAACACCTCATCCTTGAGCGACAAGGAGGTTGGAGGTGGCACAAGGTGGTTGGATGAAACACCTCATCCTTGAGTTGGCGCAAAGGATGTGGATGAACAAGTCTTGGGGGATAAGAACCTCACCTTGGACACTACCTATGTCTTAATTCATAGATCAATATCCATAAATAGATATGTTCAAGCCAAGCAAATAACAAGAATTCAAGAGCTCTCAACACGCCGTCGTAACGTCGCTACTACTACTCACATTTGCTACGACGAAGTGCCGCCGACAACGAAAGCTACATCTTCTACTTATAAGAGTTGTCGGTATATTTATTTAAGTTCTACTTCTTTAAATTGTCTTTGTGCTTTAATCGTAACAAGGAAAGGGGGAGTGTCCCTTTGCCTTGATTTCATTTTGTAATCGTTGCTCCTACCTCCAACGAGGAGGAGTGGTTTTAGTGAATTGCCCTCCGTACGTGATCAAGGATCACTAGGGCCGTGGATTAGCAATCGAAAGATTGTGAACCACGTAAAAATATCTTGTCTACTTTATATTTCCAGCACTCTCTACTTGCTTTTACTTATTGCAAAAGTTTTTAACGACATCGATCGCTTATTCACCCCCTCTAGCGACACTTTCGATCCAACAATTGGTATCGAGTCGGGCGCTAAGATTCGTGAAACCACCAATCTAGCTTTGTTTTTCTTTTCTTACAGATTTTTTATTTATTTATTTCTGTTTTCGTATAATTATTTCACTTGCTTATCTTCTCCTACATATAGAATTGCATTAGAGGCTTTAGGATCCGGATAAGGTTGTCCTTCGGGTTAGATCCCGAGTAAGGTTGTCCTCCGGAACTTCAACGACATTCGCATTTGATTGTTTATTTCTTTTTGCAAGTTACATTTTATATATCTTTTTACTTCTCAAGACTTACTAATCCAAGAAAAGTCTTGGAATATTCTTTCGGTGTGTTTTGCAAGATTCTTTTCGCCGCTCTTCTTCTTGTTTTTAAATGGCCCATCTCGAAGGGTTTAGCACCGCTCGACCCCCGCTTTACAACAGTAATGACTTTCGTTATTGTAAGGGTCTGATTTAATTCTTTATTAAAACCAAAATCGAGATTTGTATATTAATCAAAACCGGTTTAACACTTCCTATTAATGAAGATGGTGAATCTTTGGGTTAAGATCAATGGTCAAATTCCATGAAAAAACAAGTAGAAGCCGATGCCAAGGCAACTCAAATCTTGCAATGTGGGTTGTCCAAGGAAGAGCTCAACCGCGTCGGCCCCTTCATTAGTGCAAAGGACTTATGGACCAAGCTAGTGGAACTACACGAAGGCACCGACGACACTAAGGTATGTAAAAGAGATTTACTTTTAAATAAATTGTATAACTTGAAAATGCAGGAAAACGAGACCGCAACTCAACTACATGCTCGTATCCAAGACATCGTCAACCAACTCCATGCCATCGGACAAAAGGTCGAGAATCGCGACCTTATCAGGTATTCTCTTAACTCATTTCCTAGGACCACCTTGTGGGCATCCATGGTCGATGCCTACAAGGTCTCCAAGGACCTTTCTAAAATTAGGTTAGACGAATTGTCTTCGGAACTTGAATTACATGAGCAAACTAACGGGTCCGTGCCGAGAAGAGTATTGCGTTAGTTGTGTGTTCCAAGAAGAAGAAGCCCGCAAGCAAGCCACCCCCGAAGGAAGAAGACGAGTCCGAATCGGAAGTAGACTCCGAAATAGAATCCGAACTAGTCAATCTAGTTCGGAAGATGATCAAGAGACGAAAACGACCAACAACTCAAGGTAAGCCTAAACCTAATTCAAATACTTCTAATTTTAGATGCTATGAGTGCAGTGTCTGGTCACATCAAGTCCGAGTGCCAAAAGCTAAAGAATAACGCATCAAAGACCAAGAAAGCGCTAAACGCTACTTGGGAGGAGTTGTCGGAGGAAGAAGACGATATCCAAGCTCTAATGGCCAAGCCGACCGAGCACGACTCAAAATCAAGAAGAGTCCTATTCCGAATCCGATGATGAGCTTCCATTCAAGACAAGCCACGGATCCGTATCCGGTTCAAAAGAATCATTAAGGGTAAGTCGGTCGTTACTTAATACTTTGTATGGTGCAATTAAATTTTTAAATAAGAAACTAGCTAAGTCCGAGTCCAAGGTCGAGACCCTAATTGAGGAGGTTAACCTTCTCAAACATGAGGTCTCCCTAACCTCTTCGACTACTCGTATTCAAGAGGAGGACTCAACCCAAGTTGAAAAGCTTGAAGTTGAGAACTCGCTTTTGAAAACACAAGTCGAAGACCTTAGGAACACGTTGGAAAGGTTCACTTTGGGATCCAAGGGACTTGACCTCTTACTTGGATCACAAAGGGCCGTGTACAACAAGGCCTGACTCGGGTTTAACTCAAATACAACCAATAAGTCATATATGTCTATAGTAAACCAACATAAGAAAAATGTCCAAGCATGGGTCCCTAAGACCACTTTGATTTCAACTTTAGGATCTAACATGTATTGGGTTCCCAAGGACAAAATTCACTATGTGAATAGACCCACTCGATTCAATGGTCCAGGGGGAGCCAATACAAAATGTATTTTTGTTAAGTCTTAGAAATTGCATGCTTAGTTTTTCCTTTATTTTTAGAATGGTTAGATAGGACTCATAACCAACTAAAATCCTGCGAAAAGATTGAGCCTCGGGGAGCCTCTTTTCAAAAATAAACCAACTAAAATCCTACGAAAAGATTGAGCCTCGGGGAGCCTCTTTTCAAAAATAACTAGTTAGACCAAGACGTAGTCTCAAGTAAGTCGAGTTATCAATTTCTTGAAATTAGCTTTGTCTAAGAAAGTGGTCGTTGTTCCGATCAAAGAAGGCCTCTGTGCCTCGCCACGACCTGGAAGCTAATCTCTTGAAAAGATTACTTGATGAGCTTAGACTAAATCCGAATCTAACCTAATGTTGGTTAATTTAAATTCATTAAAATTAATCAAGTAAAATTGAAAGTCATCTCACAATAACACATAGGAATAACATGTTTTGATCATGTAGATATTGGTGAGATGATTTAGGTTTAAAACTTACAAACAACCCTTTAGTAATTCCAATATCCGATCCAACTACCTTATGTGTAGGATCAATGGATGTTGATGCTGGTTGCTCACACATGACCGGGATCAACTCAAATTTTCGGTTACGATTCAAACGACAAGGATCGTAGCCTTCGAATAACGGCAAAGCTCAAAATCATCGGATCGTGATATTGAGCTCAACTCTAACTTTACAATTCAAAATGTCTTATTAGTAGAAAACTTTCAATATAATTTACTTAGTGTAAGCCAATTGTGTGATAACAATTATAAGGTCATATTTCTAGAAAATGAATGCGTAATCAAAATAAATGCAACATCTAAAATAATACTTAAAGGAACTAGGAGTAGCAACATCTACACAATAAATTTACCCAACTCCTCAACCAAGTGTCTTATGACACAAGAAGAGGAATCTTGGTTATGGCAATCAAGACTCGACACTGCACTCCAAGACTCGGCCCACAAGATGAGTCGAGTGGCTTGGTTATAGGTTTGCCTAAACTAAACAACTTGGATAATAAAATATGTAATGCTTGTCAACAAGGTAAACAATCTAGGACACAACATCAATTAACTAATCAAGAACGAACCAAAAGTGTTCTTGAGCTCCTACACATGGATCTATTTGATTCACATGGAGCTAAGTCACTCAATGGTAGTCAATTTTGCTTAGTCATAATTGACGACTATTCTAGATTTACTTGGGTTAGGTTTATCAAACATAAAAATGATACCCTAGACCAACTAATCAATCTTTGTAGGTTAATCGAAAATCAAAAGAACATTAAGATTAAAAGACTTAGAAGCGATCATGGTGGTGAATTCGAAAACCACAGGTTTACAGATTTCTGTAACCTAAACGGATACCACCATGAGTTTTCATGTCCTAGAACCCCACAACAAAATGGGTTAGTCGAACGGAAAAATAGAACCCTACAAGAAGCCGCTAGGACAATGTTAAACGAGTATAACCTACCCGATAGATTTTGGGCAGAGGCCGTTAGTACGGCTTGCTATGTCCAAAATAGGATCCTTATGGTAAAGAGGCACCAAAAGACCTCGTACGAGATTTATCATGATAAAATACCGAACATCAAGTACTTTAGGGTATTTGGATGCAAGGTACATATCTTAAACACTAAGGATTACCTAGGGAAATTCAAATCCAAAACCTCATCGAACCTTTCTAGGATACTCAACCACCAAGAGCTTATAGGGTATACAATCACGACACTCTTAGAGTCGAAGAAACCATTAATATAGTTTTCGACGAAGGACACGACCCCGTTCAATCCTTAACAAAACCAACTAGCAAATCAACTTATAGCGAACCCGACTCTGATCTTGAACTTGAATCTCGTCCTAACCCAAGTCATCCTATCGACCAAGTGATAGATGACTCTAACCCAAGTCAAACTAGAACTCACCCAAGTCATCCTATCGACCAAGTGATAGATGACCCTAACCCGAGTCACACTAAGACTCAAACAAATCATCCTATCAATCAAGTTATAGGTGATCCAAATTTAGGGGTTCGAACTAGAGCTTCATATTGAAACCTTAGTCAAATCTCGTTAATTTCCAAAATCGAACCCAAAACTATTGAACAAGCACTTCTTGATCCCGACTGGATTATTGCTATGCAAGAAGAGCTAGCTCAATTCACTAGAAATGAAGTCTGGGAATTAGTACCACCACCTAAAGAAAAATCAATTATTGGAACAAGGTGGGTATTTCAAAATAAACTTGATGATAAAGGTGAAGTAGTTAGAAATAAAGCTAGGTTAGTCGCAAAAAGGGTTTAGTCAAGTCGAAGGTTTAGATTACGATGAGACCTACGCCTCGTGAGCTGCACTAGAGTCCATCCGAATGTTGTTAGCATATGCTGCACATCGAGGTTTTAAATTGTTTCAAATGGATGTCAAGTCAGCATTTTTGAATGGATACATTAAGGAAGAAGTTTACGCTACCAACCTCCCGGATTCGAAAATCTAGATAAACCTGACCATGTCTTTAGACTTAAGAAAGCCCTATATGGACTCAAACAAGCCCCAAGAGCTTGGTACGAAAGGCTTTCGATCTATCTTAAGTCCAAAGGATTCAACCAAGGTTTAGTCGACCCAACCTTATTCGTTAAAACCGTAGGAAAAGAAATCTTTATAGCCCAAATCTATGTAGATGATATAATTTTTGGAACTACCAACTCGATCCTGCTAAACGAATTCATCTCACTTATGGAAAGTGAATTTGAAATGAATTTAGTGGGAAAGTTAAGTTTCTTCTTAGGTTTACAAATTAAACAAACTAAAGATGGAATATATTTACATCAACAAAAATATACTAAGGACTTAATAAATCGATTTGGAATGCAAGATGCTAAAATAATCAATACACCTATGGCAACTAATGTTAATATAAACGAAGATGTAGAAGGAAAACCCGTTGACCTAAAATACTATAGGAGCGCAATAGGAAGTCTCTGAAATAATCCCGACATTTTATTCATGGTAAGTATGTGCGCAAGGTTACAAACCTGTGCCAAGGAGTCTCACCTAACCCTAGTCAAGCGTATCCTTAGATATCTAAAGGGCACGCTAAACGTAGGTATTTGGTACCCTAGATCTACCGAGTTTAATCTAATCGGCTACTCCGACTCCGACTATGCCGGTAGTAAACTCGATAGAAAGAGCACGAGTGGTTGTTGTCAAATCCTCTACCGAGTCTAGTAAGTTGGTGCAGAGGAAGCAAAGATTGCATTGCCTTATCTACCACCGGCCGAATACGCTATGCGATGGGTGAGTGTGTCTCTCACTCTGTGGATGAAGCACACTCTCCAAGACTTTAGCTTAATCTTTAACAACATTAAAACCTACATAGATAACATTAGTTCAATTAACTAAAAATCCAATATGTCATTCTAGGACAAAACATATAGAAGTTAAACACCACTTCATTAGGGAACATGTAACTAATGGAACTATACAACTAGAGTATGTTGAGTCCAAATCAAACCTAGCGGACATCTTCACCAAACCACTAAGCCAATTTAGTTTATTAAGACGAAAGTTAGGTATGTGCGTAATAGAGTAGGATTTAAATTTTTCTATATATGTACTCTACTTTTGCTTCTTTTATGAAATTAGCCTAAGTCTTACCTTAGAAATCATATACCTATAGATTTAAGGAGCCAACACATCTCACAACACATAGGACTAATGTGTTTGTGTACTTAGCCAATGAGACGGGCGTGAGATGTTAGGACCTTACTCTGGTTCCGCATTTAGATTCAAAGTGCATCGACATGAACCATGGAGTATAATTATTTAAAATTAATCAACTCCTTCAAGACTTATTGATCATTCTATATCAATCAAGTCCAACCGGAGTTGTACATTTTAGATGAACATATTTTCAAGCTTATTATTATTTTAAAAAAAATATATTTATATTGGGAACTTGCTTGGACTTACAAACCCTAAAATATATTTACAAACTTTTTGAGTTAAGGCAAAAGGGGGAGAAAGTCACAAAAGTAAGGAAGAAAGTAAACAAAATTATTACCTTTTATATTAAGTAATTCCGTTTACTTAAGCAACTATTAAGGGGGAGTAAAAATTATTTTTCAAGAACTCACCTTCGGTCAAGGGGGAGGTTACCTCAAAGGGGAGAACTTGAAACAATAATATTTCTCACTCATGCTTAATCTTTATGCTAGCTCATTCATACTTAATCATTATGCTAGCTCATTCATATTTAATCATTATGCTAGCTCATTCATATTTAATCTTTATGCTAGCTCATTCATATTTAATCTTTATGCTAGCTCATTCATGCTTAATCATTATGCTAGCTCATTCATATTTAATCTTTATGCTAGCTCATTCATGCTTAATCATTATGCTAGCTATCGTTATGCTTAATTTTTCCTTAACTTTTGTGTCGGTTTGCCATGAATCAAAAAGGGGAGATTGTTGGTGCAGGGGCACCAAAGTCGAACCGGTATTTTGATTATGGCAAAAGGCTCAATAGTTAAGGGTATATTTGTTATCTTACGAGCTCAATTATGTGCGTAAATGCTAAAGTTGAGCGGAAGGTTCATGACACCCTGGGAACCGAGGTGGTCGGGCAACGCCAGAGGGACTTCGAGGAAGCCGAGGTACTCGGGTGAAGACCTAAGCGAGGCTACAAGGTAAGCTCGTGAAAGCGGCAAGGTCGCAGCGAGATCCGACCCAATACCTCCAATGGAAGGTCTAGGTCGAGATCAGATGGTTAGAACCATCGATTTTTATATTTTAAGCTAACTTGTATCTTCCCAAAACCCTTTGACTACATCAACTGCTAGTCAAGTTCCACCTCGAGAAGAGCTCAATTTCAAGGGGGTGAATTTGGACTTGACTCGTTTTGGTACAAAGGGTGATGTGGCATCAAGGTGGACATCCAAACCATCACCAAGCTTCCTTGTGGTGGACCCAAAATAAGGTGAGTTGGCACAAGATGGTTGGCTCCCATGATGTGGCACAAGTTGAATGGCTCCAACAAGTTGGCGCCAAGGAGGTTGGAGGTGGCACAAGGTGGTTGGATGAAACACCTCATCCTCAAGTTGGCGCAAGGAGGTTGGAGGTGGCACAAGGTGGTTGGATGAAACACCTCATCCTTGAGTTGGCGCACAAGGAGGTTGGAGGTGGCACAAGGTGGTTGGATGAAACACCTCATCCTTGAGTTGGCGCAAAGGATGTGGATGAACAAGTCTTGGGGGATAAGAACCTCACCTTGGACACTACCTATGTCTAAATTCATAGATCAATATCCATAAATAGACATGTTCAAGCCAAGCAAATAACAAGAATTCAAGAGCTCTCAACACGCCGTCGTAACGTCGCTACTACTACTCACATTTGCTACGACGAAGTGCCGCCGACAACGAAAGCTACATCTTCTACTTATAAGAGTTGTCGGTATATTTATTTAAGTTCTACTTCTTTAAATTGTCTTTGTGCTTTAATCGTAACAAGGAAAGGGGGAGTGTCCCTTTGCCTTGATTTCATTTTGTAATCGTTGCTCCTACCTCCAACGAGGAGGAGTGGTTTTAGTGAATTGCCCTCCGTACGTGATCAAGGATCACTAGGGCCGTGGATTAGCAATCGAAAGATTGTGAACCACGTAAAAATATCTTGTCTACTTTATATTTCCGCTGTGCACTCTCTACTTGCTTTTTACTTATTGCAAAAGTTTTTTAACGACATCGTATCGCTATTCACCCCCCCCCCTCTAGCGACACTTTCGATCCAACAAAATGTTGTAATTTCATTTCTTTCATTTGTTTGTATTTTTGTTATTTCTTATTATTGTAAGAACTTTATACTAGGTTTGTCCTCCGCCGGATTTTTCCAAGAAGGAGAAGTTTGATAGTGGTATTGTGCATCACTAGAGCTCGACTAGAGCTCAGTCATGGAGTAGGAACCCTAGTTTCGAACCACATAAAATCTGTGTGTTCGTGTTTGTCATGTATTTATTTTTATTAATTATGCATATTCCATTGCACTAATGATTGTAAATGAGCACGACACGATCGAAGCGAAGAAATCACAGAAAATGCTCTTCAACCCTCTCTATTGCAGTCATTGATTCCCCAACATCATCTTTATGTTTCATGAAATACACTCAAGTATACCTAGAAAAATCAACCACTATCACTAAGCAATATTTACTACCATCTAATGAAGGAGTATTATGACAATAAAAAAGATCTAAATGTAACAATTATAATGGTAATGAAGTGCTAGTTAGAGTTTTACCCTTGTGTGATGACTTTGATTGTTTTCCTTCTTGGCATTAATAACACATTTTGTCCTTGATGTATTTGATTTTTGGAAGCCCCTTCACTAGGTCTAAATTGGCCACCTTGGCTATGTTCTTCATCTTGATATTGGGATGTATAATGAAAAGTCTATCTTTTGTATGAACATCTTTATTTTTTGAAATAAGAATCACATGATCATTGTTTGCATATTTATGGTTATGCATATCGTCTAATATATTACATTGTAGATAACATGGTGTGTGGTGTCACATGAGAGATCATGTTACCAGTTCCTTGTAAAGTATAAGTAAAGGCTCATAACCGAGATGGTTATGGACAAACCATTGGAATGGTTGTAGTGTGATTTGGTATTGGTTTGTCTTGACCATAGAATTACACTAGTACACTTTGTGTGTATTGAGCAGGACCGACATAGAGGTGATTCGATTTATTGATGACTACATAATCGAATCGGACCTCAAATATTATATTGTACATGCTCTTAATCCCGATATAATAACGAAAACATATACTTAATATTCATTTCTTTGATTTACCAATGAGCGAGATTTATAGTATAAATCGATAGGCTCGGCAAGTTGGGAAATGGTATTATTTATATGGTGTGCCATTTATTATAAGAGGAAACCGTGTCCTATATATTAGGATGATGATGTCCCCTTGAGGAGCTCATAAGGTTCATCATGTAAACCCTACAGGTTGACTTGACTCGGCATGATGATAAGGTTGAGTGGTACTACTCATGGAGTTAGATGTTGATTAATTAATTGTCAGTAAATTAATTAATCGACGAACATTCGAGATCTTAACAACGGGGAGAAAAATATACAAATAATATATAGAGCCCATATTAACTTATGGGGGTTGGTGAGGTAGATCAATGATAATCCTCTAGTGGATTGGATTATCATTAATGGATCGGACTTTATGTGGGCTTGATCCATTGGGTGGCCAAGATCCAACTTCTCCTCATGCTCGCTATTGTAGCCTATTAAAACCTCACGAAGCCTACATCCAATGGTTGAAAACAAAACTCTAGATCTGATGGTGGAGATTAAATTTCTAGATCCGACGGTTGAGATTAAATCTATAGGTCCGACTGTTGAGATTAAATCCCTAGAAACGATGGTGGAGATTAAAGGAGGCTTTGGCTTAACTCTATAAAAGGAGGCAAGGGGTTGGGAGGAAAGATATATAGAGAGGGGATTAGGGTTTTGGGCGGCAAAGGAGTTAGGAGGCTTGTGTTGGGCTTTTCCGGGCCGCAAAAACCGCTTTTTGCGTTGCGGAAACCCCGGAAGTCCCGGCCACGGATCCGTGCGAAGAAGTATTAAAACTAATTACATGTATGTGCTTACAAAATCCTCTAGATCTACCTTAGAACTAAGAGATAAGGATGTTACCCTTGATGCGATGCCCTTCGCAAATCCCGCTCGTCCAAAGTCCGCCGGAACTCGAGAGTGTCAAGTGCACACTCCTCTATGGTATCCACACAAGCAATAGGTGGAAGAAAACTCAACCTTGAGTGTGCTAGCACTCCTTGGTTGGTTCGGCCAAAGAGAGGAAGGAGAGGGAGAGCTTGAGAGGAAAATTCCCAAGGAAGAAGATGAAGTAATGAGTGATTACTCACAAAATGAATTTTCACTCACATAACCCCCAAATGGTGGCCGGCCACTTCATGGAGGGGGTGTTACATGCATGCATGTAACTCCCATGACCCTTGGTCTCCCTCATGATGTGGCACTAATTGACCAAGTCAATGATGATGTGGAGCATCATCATTGGCCGGCCATGCCTAGTCATCATCATGACATGGCATTTGGTCAAGTCAAACTTGACCTTTCATCTTCCCTCTCAAGTCAAGTCAAACTTGACCTCTAATCTCCCATGGTTGATCAAATCTAACCACTTGACTCAAGTCAATTTAATATAATGAATCTCTATTCATTAATTTAAATTGATTTGATGAATCAAATCTCAATTAGACTCATTCAACACTTGAATCAACTTGAGTCTAACTCAATTAGTCTAATTTGGATTACTCTTAATCCAATTTGGTTCATCCCATGAACCTAATCCTCATGGTTCATCATATGAACCTAATCTCCATCTAATTGCTCTCTTGTGTGTGACCCTATAGGTTCTTGTAACGTTGGCAATGTCCCTAAACCGATTTAGGAACATAAGCAATGAGCGGTATCTAGCAACACATCATTGCTACCCAAGTTACAAGAATGTTGAGCTCCAACATCACCTTTGTGACTACTAATTGTGACTCTCACAATATGTGACAATGTCCTCTATCCTTGACATCTAGATTGACCAATCGAGGCATAGACCGTGTCATCCTCGGTACAATCTAAATCTTGAACTCCAAGTAGACTCACTCTAATCAAATGAGCTCAATATCTCATATTGACTCATTTGGGCATGGCCATGCACTTTGTGGTCTCACTCTATCAAGAATATCAATGTCACCCCCGTCATATAGGAGGGATAGATCCCATCTACATCACTCACATCCCTCCGCATAATTCGTTACATACCCAGTAATCGCCTTTATAGTCCACCCATTTACGGGTGACGTTTGACGAAGCCAAAGTATGCAACTCCTTATGTAGGGAACCATGGTGACTTCAGGTCTAAGGACTAATAGTCATACTAATAGTCACATGAGAAAGTATATGACACTCATATAACGATCCATGATACTTTCTCATGGCGGGTCATTCAGTATACATTCTCCAATGCATACCCATGTGTCAACTTG
Source organism: Wurfbainia villosa (assembly GCA_025175895.1). NCBI lineage: Eukaryota > Viridiplantae > Streptophyta > Magnoliopsida > Zingiberales > Zingiberaceae > Wurfbainia > Wurfbainia villosa. The sequence goes on from CM045997.1 coordinate 36,545,388, forward strand.
ATATCTCATATCCATGACTTGTGAGATCAAGTCATCTTGTTGACCTACATGCTAGTCTCTACGCATTAACATTGTCCCTGAATGTTAATACTCAACTAGGAATGATTAAGAGTAGTGTTCTCTATATCATCTCATTATCGATTCATCCAATCGATTGACATAGATAAGAACCTACTACTCAAGGACATTATTATATTTAGTTATTTGGCACCAATACAAGTAAATATAATAACCATGCCTTTATAAATAGGAATATGATACAATAAAGTCCATACAACAATCATCATATGATTGGCTCTAGGGCTTTCACTAACAATCTCCCACTAGCACTAGTGCCAATCACCGTAGTATCTAATACCCAATGACCTAGTGTGACCATCATGCTTTTTCTGTGCCAAAGCCTTGGTCAAGGGATCTGCGATGTTAGCCTCTCTGGGTACTCTGCAAATCTTCACATCTCCTCTATCGATGATCTCTCGAATGAGATGGAAGCGCCGTAGTATGTGTTTGGTCCGCTGGTGTGAGCGAGGTTCCTTAGCCTGTGCAATCGCTCCATTGTTGTCACAATAGAGCTCTATAGGATATGCAATGCTAGGAACCACCCCAAGCTCAGTAATGAACTTGCGGATCCAAACTGCCTCCTTTGCTGCCTCAGATGCAGCGATATACTCGGCTCTTTGTAGAATCTGTCCTCGCTTGAACTCTTCCAGCTTACAGCGCCACCATTCAAGCAAAACACGAACCCTGACTGCGATCTGTAATCATCCTGGTCAGTTTGGAAGCTGGCATCGCTGTAACCCTTTACAGCTAGCTCCTCATTGCCTCCAAATATCAAGAAATATTCTTTAGTCCTTCTTAAGTACTTAAGAATATTCTTGACTGCTATCCAGTGACGCTCACCTGGATCTGACTGGTATCTACTCGTCATGCTCAAAGCATACGAGACATCAGGACGAGTACACAGCATGGCGTACATGATAGATCCTATTGCAGATGCGTAAGGGATCTTATCCATGCGGTCTTTCTCCTCTCTAGAAGAAGGACTTTGAGTCTTCGAAAGACTCACACCATGTGACATCGGCAGAAGTCCTTTCTTGGAATTCTGCATGGCAAACCGAAGTAATACCGTGTCAATGTATGTACTCTGACTTAGGCCAAGCAATCTCTTAGATCTATCTCTATAGATCTTGATGCCTAGAATACAGGCTGCTTCACCTAAGTCCTTCATTGAGAAGCACGCCCTCACCAAGTCTTCACAGATCAGAGCGAAGGGATGTCATTCCCAATGAGTATGTCATCCACATACAAGACAAGGAAGACAATCAGTATTCCCATTAACCCTCTTGTAGACACAGGGTTCATCTTCATTCTTGATGAAACCAAACTGTTTGATCGCATCATCGAATCGAAGATTCCAGCTCCGAGAAGCTTGCTTTAGCCCATAAATGGACCTTTGCAGCTTGCATACCTTCCCAGTATGCTGTGGATCTACAAAACCCTCAGGTTGTGTCATGTACACATCCTCGAGTAAGTTTCAATTCAGAAACGCGGTTTTGACATCCATCTGCCAGATCTCATAATCGTGGTATGCTGCAATAGCAAGCAAGATCCGAATGGACTTAAACATCGCCACTGGAGAAAAGGTTTCATCATAGTCAATACCATGAATTTGCTTGAAACCTTTAGCCACCAATCAGCCCTTATAGGTATGCGTAAGTCCATCCATGTCAGTCTTTCTCCTAAAGACCCACTTACACCCAATGGGTTTGACCCCTTCAGGTGGATCAACCAAAGTCCATACTTGGTTAGTGTACATGGATTCCATCTCGGATCTCATGGCGTCTAGCCATTTCTCAGAATCTGGGCTCATCACAGCTTCCTGATAGGATGTAGGCTCATTCTCAATGAGCATAACGTCATCATGGTCAGACAAGAGAAATGAGTATCTCTCAGGCTGACGACGTACCCTATCAGACCTGCGAAGAGGTAGGTCTACTTGAACAGGTGGTTGTTCCACAACTCTTTGTGCAACAACCTCTTCACCCACAACACTTTGTGGTTCCTGTTCAACCTCCATCAAGGCCTCAGTGCTATGGTCCTTATCTTGAATTTCTTCAAGATCGAAGGTACTCCCACTAGTTTTTCTAGAAACAAAATCCCTTTCTAGAAAAACCTCTTTGCCTACAAACACTTTGTCCGATCGAATGTAGAAGTAATATCCCTTTGTATCCTTGGGATATCCAACAAAATAGCACCTATCGGATTTGGGTCCCAGTTTGTCTGAGACTTGACGTTGTACGTAAGCCTCACAACCCCAAATCCTCATAAAAGACATCTTGGGATTTTTCCCTGTCCATATCGTATATGGTGTCTTTACCACCTTGGATGGTACACTTAAGGGTAAAGGTCATTGTGTCCAGAGCATATCCCCAAAAGGATATAGGAAGATCTGTGTGACTCATCATAGATCGTACCATATCCAATAGGTACGATTCCTCCTTTCGGATACACCATTCCACTGTGGTGTTCCAGGAGGAGTGAGTTGGGATAGAATCCCACACTCAGCTAGATAGTCACGAAACTCATGGCTAAGGTATTCACCACCTCGATCTGATCGAAGTATCTTAATACTCTTGCCAAGTCGGGTTTTGTACTTCATTCTTGAATTCTTTGAACTTTTCAAAGGATTCATTTATGTCATAAGATACACATAACCATATCTACTGAAGTCATCAGTAAATGTAATGAAGTACCTGTAACCACCTCTAGCAGCAACATTGAAAGGACCACATACATCACTATGTATAAGTCCTAACAAATCTGTTGCTCTTTCGCTATGTCCACTAAAGGAGTCTTGGTCATCTTGCCTAAAAGGCAAGACTCGCAGGTCTCATATGATTCAAAATCAAATGAGTCTAGCACCCATCCTTATGGAGCCGAGAGATAAGCGACTCTCATTTATGTGACCTGCGACAATGCCAGAGATAGGTTTGGTTCAACTCATTTGACTTGAACCTCTTGGTACTTATGTTATAGATAGGGCTCTCTAAGTCTAGAAAGTAGAGTCCGTTCATTAGAGGTGCACTACAATAGAACATATCATTTAAATAAACTGAACAACATTTGTTCTTTATTATAAATGAAAATCCTTTCTTGTCCAAACAAGAAACTGAAATGATGTTCTTAGTTAAGGCAGGCACATAACAACATTCATCTAATTCTAGTACAAGCCCAGAGGGCAGAGATAGATCATAAGTTCCTACAGCAACAGCAGCAACCCTTGCTCCATTGCCTACTCGTAGGTCCACCTCGCCCTTTGTCAATGCCCTGCTATTTCTTAGCGCCTGCACATTGGTACAAATGTGAGATGCACATCCGGTATCTAATACCCATGATGAAGAAATAGATAGATTGACTTCTATAACATTTATACCTGAAGTAGAAGTCTCACTTCTCTTCTTCTTAAGATCTTCCAGGTATGCCTTAGAGACTTCATATCTCTCATGCCTAGCTTGTCCTTGATACAGTTGACGAAGATGTCCAACCATATCATAAGCATTCATGAACTCGTGTTGCTTCTGAAGCTCAGAGTTCATGGTCGCGAGCAATAGACATGACACATCTAATGCATCATCTTGATGCTTCTTGTAAGCATCTTTGTCATCTCGCGAGGTAGTGGCAGGAGGTGCCTCCGGAATGGGCTGCTCCAGGACGTACAACTTCCTTTCTTGGGTGAGAACAATTCTCAGGTTCCTGTACCAGTCCAGGAAATTTGCTCCATTGAGCTTGTCCTTCTCAAGGACAGATCGCAGAGAGAGAGTGTTCGTGTTGTTTGACATAGTAATCTACAACATACAATGCAGAGAATTAATATCATATTCCTTTTATCATTTAATTAGGCCTTTAATCAAATGATGCTCCCACTGAATTATAGGAATTTTATAGAATCGAGTTATGGATGTGGTCAAACCACATTTACTTGATTCATACAAACTAGCTATAATTCTTGTGGGACAAGATCCACATCATACTAAGCCTTGAGTTAGCTTTGGCTAAATCGCCCAAGACTTAGTACGATCGGTGGGTAACACATTACCGATTACATCTCTATGCAACTCTTGTTTATAGGATTAAGACCCACATTTACAAAAGACCTTGAGTTAGCTTTGGCTAAATCGCCCAAGATTTAGTGTAAATGCGATCTTAACCTATCTTTCCAACGATTGGAATATGCCTATAGTTCTACTCGATCCAATTGAGTTAACTAGTTTTGCTCAATCTAATTGAGCTTACTCTAACCCGAGTCGTGATAGGCGGGACTAAGATTGTCCCTCCGCACCCTACCAAGATAATATGCGTTGCTCTGCTTTGGCAGATTCAACAACAACAAATGATCGAGGTAGTGATGGGTATCAAGGCTCGGTAGGCATTTTCGAGTTGATTCGATTATGATCTAATCTAATCGTAATGTGTATCTTATACGCATTTAGGCCTTTATTATCCTATATTAGCATGCATCATATACATACATTCATTATTCTAGCATGCATCATATACATACAAGAAAATTAACCTAGCATGCATCATATACATACAAGCATTTTTTTTTTTTCACTAGCATGCATCACATACATACAAGCATAAATCAATTAAATATATATATATCAACATATATATATATATAATTAAATGTGATATAGTCATGGCCCTACTACGATCTTCTCAAGCCAATGAGAAGATCGGACGGTCAACCTAAGGCTAGCGGCTTCTCCAAGCGCTTCCTTTGACCGCCATGTGTCGTCGTCACCCTTCTCGTAAGCTCGTCTTCAAGTGGACTTTCCACCGCTCCATTTTTGTACATTACAAATACGAAACTCGAGTTACATTCGAGTCTTAAACTATTTACAACTAGAATATTAAAAGAAGAGGTGCGACGCGCAGGTCGCAAACATTTTACAACACGCACAACCACAAAACGGCACGCAGGCCGTATTATGAATTACAACACACATAATCCAATCCTATTGGGTTATTGGGCCATGACAATCACAGAATCATACATAATTCAAAATTATGTATTTTTACAGAAAATTTCTATAATTTTTCCTAATTTATTTCGAATTTATGAGTCATCTCTCCGAAACGGTCCCGCTAAGCGGTTTCTGGGCGCGATCGCGGGACATGGCCCCTTTTGGGGATAGGGGCAGCGCCCCTACTCGCAAAATAAACTCGTGAGTGTCCCTACACGATCCTACAGCGACTTAAGTCGCTGTCCCAAAAACCTAAAGCGAGAACTCACGATTCGAGAGTTTTTCTCGGTTGAAGCCACGAGTGTCCCAACACTGCTGTTTCGACTCACGAGAAAAATACCCAAAAATTCTATAAAATTAGGAAATTTACAGAAACATAAAAATCTGTAATTTTTATATCTAATATAAAAATACAAAAACGAAACACATACATGCTTCGACGTGGCTCGATACATCAAGGCTTTTTCCGCCGCAAAACCGACTTCGTTTATTGCTGAAACCCTTGAAGTCCCGCCAGATCCGTGTGAAGAAGTATTAAACTAATTACATGTATGTGCTTACAAAATCCTCTAGATCTACCTTAGAACTAAGAGATAAGGATGTTACCCTTGATGCGATGCCCTTCGCAAATCCCGCTCGTCCAAAGTCCGCCGAAACTCGAGAGTGTCAAGTGCACACTCCTCTATGGTATCCACACAAGCAATAGGTGGAAGAAAACTCAACCTTGAGTGTGCTAGCACTCCTTGGTTGGTTCGGCCAAAGAGAGGAAGGAGAGGGAGAGCTTGAGAGGAAAATTCCCAAGGAAGAAGATGAAGTAATGAGTGATTACTCACAAAATGAATTTTCACTCACATAACCCCCAAATGGTGGCCGGCCACTTCATGGAGGGGGAGTTACATGCATGCATGTAACTCCCATGACCCTTGGTCTCCCTCATGATGTGTCACTAATTGACCAAGTCAATGATGATGTGGAGCATCATCATTGGCCGGCCATGCCTAGTCATCATCATGACATGGCATTTGGTCAAGTCAAACTTGACCTTTCATCTTCCATCTCAAGTCAAGTCAAACTTGACCTCTAATCTCCCATGGTTGATCAAATCTAACCACTTGACTCAAGTCAATTTAATATAATGAATCTCTATTCATTAATTTAAATTGATTTGATGAATCAAATCTCAATTAGACTCATTCAACACTTGAATCAACTTGAGTCTAACTCAATTAGTCTAATTTGGATTACTCTTAATCCAATTTGGTTCATCCCATGAACCTAATCCTCATGGTTCATCATATGAACCTAATCTCCATCTAATTGCTCTCATGTGTGTGACCTATAGGTTCTTGTAACGCTGGCAATGTCCCTAAACCGATTTAGGAACATAAGCAATGAGCGTATCTAGCAACACATCATTGCTACCCAAGTTACAAGAATGTTGAGCTCCAACATCACCTTTGTGACTACTAATTGTGACTCTCACAATATGTGACAATGTCCTCTATCCTTGACATCTAGATTGACCAATCGAGGCATAGACCGTGTCATCCTGCACAATCTAAATCTTGAACTCCAAGTAGACTCACTCTAATCAAATGAGCTCAATATCTCATATTGACTCATTTGGGCATGGCCATGCACTTTGTGGTCTCACTCTATCAAGAATATCAATGTCACCCGTCATATAGGAGGGATAGATCCCATCTACATCACTCACATCCTCCGCATAATTCGCTACATACCCAAGAATCGCCTTTATAGTCCACCCATTTACGGGTGACGCTTGACGGCCAAAGTATGCAACTCCTTATGTAGGGAACCATGGTGACTTCAGGTCTAAGGACTAATAGTCATACTAATAGCCACATGAGAAAGTATATGACACTCATATAACGATCCATGATACTTTCTCATGGCGGGTCATTCAAGATACATTCTCCAATGCATACCCATGTGTCAACTTGATATCTCATATCCATGACTTGTGAGATCAAGTCATCTTGTTGACCTACATGCTAGTCTCTACGCATTAACATTGTCCCTGAATGTTAATACTCGACTAGGAATGATTAAGAGTAGTGTTCTCTATATCATCTCATTATCGATTCATCCAATCGATTGACATAGATAAGAACCTACTACCCAAGGACATTATTATATTTAGTTATTTGGCACCAATACAAGTAAATATAATAACCATGCCTTTATAAATAGGAATATGATACAATAAAGTCCATACAACAATCATCATATGATTGGCTCTAGGGCTTTCACTAACAGCTTGGGCGGCCACAATTAAGGAAAGTCTTTCCTTCTTCTTCCTTAGGTGGCCGGTGCCCATCCTTCTCTCTTCCCTCCTTGGTTTTTCCGGCGTTCAACCTTTTTCCCTTCATCCTTGGCCGGAGCTTAAGGTCTTTCCCTTGAAGCTTTTGGCCGGCCCACCTTCTCATCTCTTCTTCTTGTTGGCCGGCGGCAAACATCAAGGTTGGTGCTTAGTGGTTGGCTAGAGGAAGGAGAAGAGTTTTGTTTCTATACTTCCTCTTTTTCATAGTGAGCAAGGAAGGAAGATTGGTGATCTAGGAGGCTTCTACTTTTGGAAGATCATCGCCCACACGATGTCTAAAAGGAGGAAGAACATAGAATAAAAGATTGAGAGGTATAACGCTTGTTTATATTCTTTTGTAACATGTCTATAATTGTTTTTCAATCATATGCATGTTGTATGTTCTTTTTTATGGTTAAATATACTTGGACCCTGAATACAAACACAAAATCTGGTGATCCGTACATCATCTATTCCGTGGCTAATCGTAGAATAGAGGTTGGTTACTTGAACAACAAGTTTGTTCAAGTGACAACTCTAATCGAATAGCACGAGGATGAAATGGTAGCTTGGGTAATCCCTCTTGTCAAGGATAAATTTTTTATCCGGGGACGTAGAATGGATCGCCATGAACAAGCTACCGAGTTGAAGTGGAATGCGAAGTTTCCTACCTTCAAGTGGTATCTGAGTCACGGTTTTCGATTTTGTGTGTTTAGGATTCGGTTACTTTTATGCACTTTTCATATATTATATATGCCGGATAATAGTAGGATGTGCGTAGGTTAACTTTTTGGTTGCAGGCATAGGATCCAACTATTATGGCCATATGTGTGTATGTGATTGTATGTGTGTAAATGTATATTTTGTTAAATCCTCGGGGTTGACGAGGCTAGTATTTTATTTTTGTAATTAGACACGGCATTGTTTAGGCACTCTTTTTATTTTAGTTTACTTTCGATCTAGATTTCATTTACACTCCCTCGTGGAGTATAGGATCGATGGATGTAAATTAAAATAGTTTTTCTCGGCTCGGATATCCGGATGGCTTGTACATGGCATAGGGAGGAGCGGACGAGATGGTGACACGACGGGAGACATATTGAAGACAAAAGCCATAATAGTTGGAAACTATTTATTTTTCATATTTATTGCTTATTTTTTGATATGCATATCGTAGGCTAGGAAATTTCTCAATTTTAAATTACTAAGTGGGAGAGGGATATTTTTATAAATTCCCACGGCCTCCATTACTATTTGACATGTGATGCAAACAAACTTACGCATTGGGTCTCAGTGCCTTCCTCAACATCGGATGAGTTTGTTTGCGGATCACATGGTCGAATATAGCTATAGGAAATTATTAAGAAGCGTGTGTACTTCCCCATCGGAAGGCACATAACCCGAGATAATTACCTTGGTACCGAGTAATGGTGAACACTTAGATACAAATATAAGTATCCTCCCCATCGGAGTCACTGCTTTTATTTGTAGGGAAGAAGAGGAACCAACTATTAATTTTATTTGTCAAAAAGTTAGGTTGACAAGGTAGTAAAATTAATGGGTGAAACCTCCTCTTACAAATGTAGAATTCGTATACGTCCACACTATCGTGGCATACGATATTCTCGGTGTATTGAGGTGTTGGTTGATTTTAAAATTTTATTTCTTGAGGAATCAATAATTTTTTTAAATCTAATGTTTTGATATATGTGATTCTTAGGTTGTTTTCAAAATGACTTTCAACCCGCTTGCTGTGATAGTAAAAGAAAATAAACTTATTGGACCCAATTATGTTGATTGGAAGAGGAATCTTGACATTGTCTTGACTGCTGAGGAATACAAATATGTACTCCTCGAAGAGTGCCCTCCTAAGCCAGCGAACGATTCTGGGAAAAAGGAGAAGGAGAGTTATAAGAAGTGGATTAAGGCCGATGAGATGGCGCGGAGTTATATTTTGGCATCTATGTCAAATGTACTGCAACATCAACATCAAGTCATGCCCACTGCTTATGACATTAAGCTCAATCTCAAAGAACTTTTCGAACACCAGAATCGGGCAGCTAGGCAGGAAGCCATGAGGAACTTGATGACGACCACCATGATCGAGGGAACACCCATAAGGGATCATGTTCTCAAGATGATGGCTGATTTGAATGAGCTGGAAGTACTTGGAGCTGAGATCGATGGGGAAACTCAGGTCGATATCATTCTCCAGTCTCTATCTAAGAGTTTTGAGCAGTTTCGCCTGAATTACAACATGAACAAGAGGTTGTATTCTTTTACGGAGCTTCTGACAGAACTCTAGGCAGTAGAGGGGCTTTTTTGTCAGAGTGCTCAGGCGCAAGCCATGGTTACCCAAAAGGTTTCTACTTCTAAGCCGAAAGGCAAGAAGAAAAAAAACAAGCTGGGGCAAAGGCGGTGGGAGTAACTTAGGGAGGAGTGAAGAAGTCGAAAGGCAAGTGCTTCACTTATAAGCAGACTGGACACTGGAAGAAGGACTGCCTCTACCACAAGCAGAACAAAGCTATATCTTTTGGTCTAGTCGTTGAAACATATTTAGCGGTGTTATCTAGTGGCACCTGGTGTGTAGATACGGGAGCCACTGATCATGTCTGTAATACTTTGTAGGGGTTCCAGGAAACCAGATGACTTGCTGAGGGGGAGATTACCGTATACTTGGGCGATGCAACAAAGGTGGCGGCTGTTGTAGTGGGAGATGTTTATTTATCTTTTGAGAGAAATAAAGTTTTGGTTCTTAAGAATTGCTTTTATGTACCTTTATTTAGAAAGAATTTAATTTCGGTTTCTAAATTGTTTATGGATGGATATTCTATTTATTTTAATGACAGAGTTGTTATAAAAAGGAATAGGGAGATTATATGTTCTGGTGCGTTGATAGGAAATTTGTATACACTTGAACCAAAAGCTCCCACGATGCAAATAGAAGTTAATAACTCATCTTCTAATAAAAGAAAAGAACCTTCGAAGATGTGCCAAACATATCTTTGGCATCTAAGACTTGGTCATATTAACCTAAGCAGAATTCAAAGCTTAATAGCTGATGGACCTCTGGGTTCATTAGTGGTGGAAGATTTCCCAACCTCCGAATCTTGCTTGGAGGGTAAAATCACCAAGAGGCCTTTTAAGGCGAAGGGGTATAGAGCTAAAGATGTGTTCGAATTGGTTCATTCTGATTTGTGTGGTCCTATGTCTATCCAGGCTAGAGGTAGTTTTGAGTATTTCGTCTCTTTTATAGATGATTATTCAAGATATGGATACATTTACTTGATGCGCCACAAGTTTGAATGCTTTGACAAGTTCAAAGAATTCAAGACTGATGTGGAGAAACGTCAAGGTAAAAGTATCAAGACACTACAATCTGATCATGGTGGTGAGTACCTCTTGGGAGAGTTTAGGAATTACTTATCAGAGGCTGAGATTCAATTCCAATTGTCTGCACCTGGCACACCCTAACAGAATGGTGTAGCAGAGCGATGGAATAGGACTCTTATGAAGATGGTTAAATCGATGATGAGTTATTCTGAGTTGCCAAATTCGTTCTGGGGATATGCTCTAGATACGGCAGTGTATATTCTGAACTTGGTTCCATCTAAATCTGTGCCTTCTACTCCCACATAATTGTGGACTGGGTGAAAGCATAGTCTGAGACATATTCGGATTTGAGGGAGTCCAGCACATGTGTTGAAGGCAGATGCTGGTAAGTTGGAACCTCGTACATAAGTGTACATGTTCGTTGGCTATCCTAGAAGAATGAAAGGTGGTTTGTTTTATAGTCCTAGAGATCAGAAGGTGATCGTTAGCACGAATGCCAGATTTCTAGAAAAAAGACTATATGATGAACCATAAGCCCATGAGTGAGATTGTTCTGAAGGAATTGAAAGGGGAAGTCACTACTTCAGTACCACCAGTACAAGAGGATATACCACAAGTCACTGCACCGCGTATCACAGAGGATACCCAGGTGATACCTCGTCATAGTGGGAGGGTTGTGAGACAGCATAATACATTCATGTTCTTGGGAGAATCTTCTGATTTGGTCCTTGGTGAACATGAACCTGATCCCTGGACATATGACGAGGCAATCCAAGATAAAGATGCAGTATCTTGGCAAAGTGCAATGAATGCTGAGATTGAATCTATGGATTCAAATCAGGTCTGGGAGCTAGGAGAACCACCCGATGGTGTAAAAACCATTGGATGCAAGATGATCTACAAAAGAAAGAGAGGAATAGATAGGAAGGTTGAGATCTTCAAAGCAAGGCTTGTTGCGAAGGGGTATACTCAGAAAGAGGGTATCGATTATGAGGAGACCTTTTCGCCGGTAGCCATGCTTAAGTCTATCCGGATTCTCTTATGCATTGTTGATCATATGGATTATGAGGTATGGCAGATGGATGTCAAGACAGCTTTCCTTAATGGATGTCTTGAGGAAAACATCTATATGAAGCTACTAGAAGGATTCATTGCAAAGGGCAAAGAGCATCTTGTGTGTAAGCTTAATCGGTCCATTTATGGGTTGAAGCAAGCTTCAAGGTCTTGGAACATTCTCTTTGATGAGATAATCCAGTCTTATGGATTTATTCAAAGTCCGGATGAGTCTTGTGTATACAAGAGATGTGACGGAAATGTAGTGGTATTTCTTGTACTATACGTAGATGACATTTTGTTAATTGGCAATAATGTCAAGGTGTTATCGGACGTAAGGGTATGGTTGTCCAAACAGTTTGATATGAAGGACTTGGGAGAAGTGGGACACATCCTTGGGATCAAGGTTATAAGGGAACGCAGGAAAAGGATGTTGTGCTTATCTCAAGCTTCATACATAGACACAATTATGGATCGTTTTAGCATGAAAAACTCCAAGAAAGATTTTTTACCTTTTAGGCATATAGTTCCTTTATCTAAGGAGATGTGTCCTAGAACACCTGAGGAGATAGAGGAGATGAAGACGGTTCTTTATGCTTCGGCAGTAGGAAGCTTCATGTATGTGATGCTATGTATGAGACCAGATATCTACTTTGTCGTGGGCATGGTCAGCAGATATCAAAGTAATCCAGGACAGGGACATTGGACTACGGTAAAGCATATATTGAAGTACCTGAGAAGGACTAGGGATTATATACTAGTTTACCAGGCAGACCAATTACTCCCCGTGGGTTACATAGATTCCGACTTCCAATCAGACAGGGATAACAGTAAGTCTACCTCAGGTTTTGTGTTTACTTTGGGAGGTGGAGCCATTGTATGGAGGAGTGTCAAGCAAAAATGCGTGGCGGACTCCACCATGGAAGCTGAGTATGTGACAGCCTCTGAGGCGGCCAAAGAAGTTGTATGGCTCAGGAACTTCTTGATGGACTTGGATGTGATTTCTGGTTTGCCCAGAACTATCACAATTTATTGTGATAATAGTGGTGCAGTTGCAAACTCGAAGGAACCACGAGCCCATAAGGCAAGTAAACACATAGAGCGCAAGTACCACCTGATACGAGAAATCGTAAAGAGAGGAGAAGTTGTTGTGGCCAAGATTGCATCAGAGGATAACCTAGTAGATCCTTTCACTAAGGCCTTTCTAGCGAGAGCTTTTGATAGGCATGTGGAGGGAATGAGAATCAGATGTATGGCAGTTTGAGGACAGCATAGTCTTTTAGTATAAGTGGGGGATTGTTGGGATGTATACTGAAAAGTCTATCTTTTTACATAAACATCTTTACTTTTTGAAATAAGAATCACATGATCATTGTTTTCATATTTATGGTTATGCATATCATCTAATACATTACAATGTAGATAACATGGTGTGTGGTGTCACACGGGAGATCAAGTTATTAGTTCTTTGTAAAGTATAAGTAAAGGCTCACAACGGATATGGTTATGGACAAACCATTGGAATGGTTGTAGTGTGATTTGGTATTGGTTTGTCTTGACCATAGAATTACACTAGTACACTTTGTGTGTATTAATCAGGACCGACATAGAGGTGATTTGATTTATTACTGACTACATAATCGAATTGGACCTCTGATATTATATTATACATTCTCTTAATCCTGATATAATAACGGACACATATACTTAATATTAATTTCTTTGATTTACTAATGGGCGAGATTTATAGTATAAATTGATAGCCTCGGTAAGTTGGGAAATGATATTATTTATATGGTGTGTCTTTTATTATAGGAGGAAATCGTGTCCTATATATTAGGATGATGATGACCCCTTGAGGAGCTCATAAGATTCATCATGTAAACCCTGCAGGTGGACTTGGTCCGGCATGATGATAAGGTTGAGTGGTACTACTCATGGAGTTAGATGTTGATTAATTAATTTTCAGTAAATTAATTAATCGACGAAAATTCGAGATCTTAAATACTGGGAGAAAAATGTACAAATAATATATGGAGCCCATATTAACTTATGGGGGTTGTTGAGGTAAATCAATGATTATCCTCTAGTGGATTGGATTATCATTAATGGATCAGACTTTATGTGGGCTTGATTCATTGGGTGGCCAAGATCCAACTCCTCCTCATTCTCCCTATTGTAGCCTATTAAAACCTCATGAAGCCTAGATCCAATGGTTGATAACAAAACTCTAGATCCGATGGTGGAGATTAAATCTCTAGATCTGACGGTTGAGATTAAATCTCTAGATCCGACGGTTGAGATCAAATCCCTAGAACCGGCGGGGGAGATTAAAGGAGGCTTAGGCCTAACTCTATAAAAGGAGGCAAGGGGGTGGGCGGCAAGATATATAGAGAGGGGATTAGGGTTTTGGACGGCAAAGAAGTTAGGAGGCTTGGGCGGCCACAATTAAGGAATGTCTATCCTTCTTCTTCCTTAGGTGGTTGGCGCCCATCCTTCCCTCTTCCTTCCTTGGTTTTGTCGGCGTTCAACCTTCTTTTCTTCATCCTTGGCCGAAGCTTAGGGTCTTCCCCTTAAAGCTTTTGGGTTGCCCACCTTCTCATCTCTTCTTCTTGTTGGCCGACGGGAAGCATCAAGGTTGGTGCTTGGTGGTTAGCTAGAGGAAGGAGAAGAGTTTTGTTTCTATACTTCCTCTTGTTCGGAGCGAGCATGGAAGGAAGATTGGTGATCTAGGAGGCTTCTACTTTTAGAAGATCGTCGCCCACACGACGTCCAAAAGGAGGAAGGACATATAATAGAAGATTGAGAGATATAACGCTTGTTTATATTCTTTTGTAACATGTCTATAATTGTTTTTCAATCATATACATGTTGTATGTTCTATTTTATGGTTAAATATACTTGGACCCCAAATACAAATACAAAAGTCGGCGATCCGTACATTGTCTATTCCACGTCTAATCGTAGAATAGAGGTTGGTTGCTTGAACAACAAGTTTGTTCAAGTGACAACTCTAATCGAATAGCATGATGATGAAATGGTAGCATGGGTAATCCCTCTTGTCAAGGATAAATTTTTTATCCGGGGAAGTAGAAGGGATCTCCATGAACAAGTGACCGAGTTGAAGTGGGAAGCGAAGTTTCCTACCTTCACTTGATATGTCCAAGTCTTCTATGCCATAACCAACCTTCCTCTTCATTTGACATGAGGATAAATCAAGATAATAAATATTTATTTTCATATACCCAACTAATATACAATCTTATAAACTTTTTGTAGGGTCAATAGACATTGTGCTAGAGGGGATGAATAGTTATTTTCTCGATTTTGCTCGATTCGATTAATCACATGCTTGTCTATAATTAGTTAGTGTGCAATGGAATATAGAAATAAAATTAATAATAAAGACACACAAGCACAACACAAGAGATTTAACACGGTTCAGAACTAGGGTTCCTACTCCATGGGGTGAGCTCTAGTGATGCACACCACCACTATCAAACTTCTCCTTCTTGGTATGACACCAGAGATGGAGAAACCTCTTACAATATGATCTTACAAAAATAATAAATAAACTACAATAAAAAAAACAAGAAGCAAATACAACACTAAGTAAAGAAAACTTTATTAGAAGAAGTTTAGATTGATTGCTTATTAATTGCTTTGGATTGCTCTTGAAGGTCTGGAATGCAACAACACTTTCCCTTCAAAATTTCACTAAAAAACACTTGCAAAATCCTCCATAAGGTGCTCCTTTTATAACTTGCATCAAGCTAATTTCGCACCCAGCAGTCGACTGCCAAAAGGCACTAATGTTTGCTATCCTATCCATTGTCCATCCATGTTGGAATTGACCCAATTAATACATCCGCAGTCAACTGCCCTTATCAGTAGTGAAATGGCCAGTTGACTATGCAATAATTTGTGCACTATTATAGTGCCATCAGTCGATTGCCCATCCATAGCAGTCGACTGATCAAGGCCATTCAACTTCCCATACACGATAGTTGACAACTATAGCCTTAGTCGAGCAGTCGAGCCTCAGTCGACTCCTCGACAAGTCGACTGGTCATAATCCCAATCGACTGCTCAGAGTTGACTAGGCTCTCGAGTGCTGAAAACTACACTAGTCCACTGACCCAAAGTCCTAGTCAACTGATAAACCTCAACCATGAGGTTTAACCCAAGTATGATCCCGTCTTACTTGATTGACCACCCTTAGCCTAGACATAAGCCTTGTAACCACCTCCATCAGCCTCACACCTCTTAGATCCCTCGAGTCCGTGACTCTTCATCCTTCACATTAGCCGTCAGATGCTTCCATCGACTATGTCATGCTAACCGGTTCATTTGCCAAGGTTCATTTGGACTTATGTTTCCAAGACCACATGCTTGGACTTTACATTGTCAAAACCTCACACTTGGACTTTCCCATTGCCAAGCCTCAATGCTTAGACTTTTTTGCCAAGATTCATTTGGACTTACACTACCAAGACTACATGCTTGGACTTTATGCTGCCAAAACTACATCCTTGTGTTGGGATGTATACTGAAAGCCTACCCTTTGTATGAACATCTTCATTTTGAAATAAGAATCACATGATCATTGTTTGCATATTTATAGTTATGCATATTGTCTAATACTTTACATTGTAGATAACCTGGTGTGTGGTATTGCACAAAAAAATATGTTATCAGTTCCTTATAGAGTATAGGTAAAGGCTCACAACTATGATGGTTTTGGACAAACCATTAGCATGGTTGTAGTGTAATTTGGTATTGGTTTATTTTGACCATAGAATTACACTAGTACACCTTATGTCTATTGAGCAGGACCGATTTAGAGGTGATTCAATTTATACTGACTATATAATTGAATCGGACCTCGGATATTATGGTGTATATGCTCTTAATCTCGATATAATAACGGGCACAAGTACTTAATATTTATTTCTTTGATTTACCAATGGGCGAGATTTATGGGTTAAATCAATAGGCCCGGTAAGTTGGGAAATGATATTATTTACATGGTGTTCCATTGATTATAGGAGAAAACCATGCCCTATGTATTAGGATGATGATGTCCCCTTGAGGAGCTCATAAGGATCATCATATAAATCCTTCAGGTGGACTTGGTCTAGCATGATGATAAGGTTGAGTGGTACTACTCATGGAGTTAGATGTTAATTAATTAATTGTCAGTAAATTAATTAATTAACGGATATTCGATATCTTAAATATGGGGAGATATTTATACAATTAATATATGAAGCCCATATTTAATTATGGGGGTTGGTGAGGTAGATCAATGATAATTCTCTAGTGGAATGGATTATCATTAATGGATTGGTTTTTATGTGGGCCGGATCCATTGGGTGGCCATGATCCAACTCCTCCTCATGGTCCCTATTGTAGCGTATTAAAACCCTCATGAAGACTATATCCAACGAACACGATTAAAAGGAGGCTTGGGCAAAATCTATAAATAGATTCCAAGGCTTGGGCGAAAAAAACCAAGGGGTTTTGTTTTGAATATAATTTTTTCTCCTCCTCCCCTCCTAGGGTCGGTGGCAAAAACCCAACCATTAGGGTTTTTGGCCGGCGCCTCCTCCCTCCCTTCCCTTTGGTGGTTGACGCCCTTCTTCCTCAAGCAA
Source organism: Wurfbainia villosa (assembly GCA_025175895.1). Classification (NCBI taxonomy): domain Eukaryota; kingdom Viridiplantae; phylum Streptophyta; class Magnoliopsida; order Zingiberales; family Zingiberaceae; genus Wurfbainia; species Wurfbainia villosa. The sequence continues at coordinate 36,562,781 of CM045997.1, forward strand.
GGGCCGATGGATACAAGCAAAGGGAAGCACTCTCCATATCTTGGTGACCGGTGATAAGGGTGCTTTCACCCTTCTTCATTGGCCGGAGGCAACAACCTCCCTATGTGGGTGGTTTTCCCCTTTGTTCTCCCTTTGGTCGGTGGCAACAAGGAAGGGGAGCTCTCCTTGGTGGTCGGCACAAGCAAGGGAGAAGGAGAAGCGTGTTCGGCCAAGAGGAGAAGAAGGGGATAGCTTGTGTTGGAGCGAGCAAGAAGGAGAAAAGGTGGTCCAGTTGGCTTCATTTCTTGAAAGATTTATGCCCACACTATTGGATCGAAGCAGATCGCTAGAGGGGGGGGGTGAATAGTGATAAACCTTTTATTTTTCGAATTCGTTTTAAAACATTTATATGCAGTGGAAAGATAAATGTAAAGTAAATGAGACAAGAGAAATTTACTTGGTTCGTAGCCTTCAGCTACTACTCTAAGGCCCTTGTAGTCCTTGACCACGTACGGAGGGCAAAACACTAAAGAACTCCTCCTCGTTAGAGGTAGGAGTTAATCAATACAAAAGAAACACAAAGTTTGAGGTAGAGGGACACTCCCCCTCTCCTCGTTACGATAAAAGCTCCGAGAAAGTAAAGTAATGAACTGAAATAAAACTTATACCGACGTAAAAAAAATGAAAGCAATTTAAACCTAGACGTCGGAGAAAAAGCACTTCGTTGTCGGAGAGTTGTAGCTTGGCGGAGGCTTTTGGAAGCTTAGAATTGATGATGAAACCCTAAGATAGGCCCTCCTTTTATAGCCTTTGAGCCCCTTTTTGAGAGGAACTTTAGCCAATCACAATTGAGCACCACTCCCCTTGAAATGATGTGATAAGCCTTGACTCCTCGAAGCTGATCCTTGACCATCAGTCGACAGATAACCATCATCAGTCGACTGATGGCAGCATCAGTCGAATGCTGATCGTAGACAGTCGACTGATTAACATCAGTCGAGTCCTCCAAGCTGATAGTCGACTGATGCTAGCTGAAATGACAAGTTAGCTAAACAATAATATTATTTCGATGGCCTCCGACCATCCGATCTCGACCTAGACCACCGATGGGATGTCTTGTGTAGGATCTACGCTTAAGTCTATCCCCGTAAAGAGGATACACCCTCACTTACACTCGCACACACACGAGCTTACCTCGATACTTACTGTGTCACTTTTTCTTTCGGCCTTCCACTCGATTCCTTCGGCTCCCTCCGAAGTCACTCGAGTGTCGCCCGATCACCGTGGCTTCCTTCGGGTGTCGCTAGCCTTCAGCTCCAGCTATAGCAATTTTTTGCACACTCGATTCAGCTCGTGAGATAACGACATGAGCTTAACTTTGTATCGTTTTATATAATAAAAACTCAGGTTCAACTTAGGTGCCTACTGCACCAACAATCTCCCCCTTTTTGATTTATGGCTAACCCACATACAAAGTTAAGAAAATAGCATGCATGAAGAATAATAATGTGTATGAGAAAAAAATAATAATAAAGATTAGTAGGAGTAGTAAGGATTTTCTTCAAGTACTCCCCCTTGAGGAAACCTCCCCCTTGACCGAGGGTGAGTCTTGAAAGAAAGACCTTACTCCTCCCCCTTGAGTGTTGCTATCTAGAAAGAGTTTAAGTAATTAACATTACTTAAAGTTGGCCTTAGTGAAACGTTTAAGTTAAGAAAACTTCTTAACTTAGCCTTTACTTCCATTTAGTTAACAAAAATGAGTTAAGAGAATTTTCAAGTTAAGTAAATTTTCAAAACTTAAAGTTAAGTTTTCATAAATATGAAGTGAGTTAAGTTATCAAAAAAAAAATTGATCCCTTAACTTTGGCCTTATAAAAAAAAATTGATCCCTTAACGTTTGCCATATATCAAAAAGAGTGGGGGTATGTGAAAGACAAAAACAAGTATTAAATTTAAAGTCCAATCATGTTCCATATTATTTTGAAAATAATATACTAAAAATAAGCTCATCTATAAATTGTTCGACTCATATTTAGCTTGATTGATATGAAAGATCAACCAGTCCTAGTCAGAGTCGGTTAGTATGTATTATTATACTCCGTGGTTCATGGCGATGCACTATCTCTACATCTGGAACCAGGAGTAAGGTCCTAATATCTCACTCCCATCTACATGGCTAAGTACACAAACACATTAGTCCTATGTGTTGTGAGATGTATTGGCTCTTTAAATCTATAGGTACATGATATCTAAGGTATGTCCTATGCTAGTTCCATGAAAATGAAAAGTAAGAAATAGTAGTAAGAAAATATAATTTGTAAGTTCCTATTCTATTACGCACATGCCTAATTTTCGTCTTAATAGACTAAATTCAGCTTCGGGTAGGGGTTCAGTAAATAGGTCTGCCAAGTTAGACTTCGATTCAACGTATTTGAGTTGTATGGCTCCGTTGGCCACATGTTCTCGAATGAAATGGTGTTTGACCTCTATATGTTTGGTCCTAGAGTGACATATCAGATTTTTAGTAAGGTTAATTGAACTAATGTTATCTACGTGAAGTTTAGTATTTGTAAAGTCTAACTTAAAGTCGCAGAGAGTGTGCTTCATCCAAAGAAGCTGAGTGACACACTCACCCATCCCGATGTATTCGGCTTTGGTGGTAGATAAGGCAACACATTATTGCTTCCTACTGGACCAACTCACTAGACTCGAGCCGAGAAGTTGACAACAACCACTCATACTCTTTCTATCGAGCTTACTACCGGCATAGTCCGAATCGGAGTAGCCGATTAGTTCGAACTCGGTAGATCTAGGGTACCAAATACCGACATTAAGTGTACCCTTTAGATACCTAAGGATACGCTTGACTAGAGTTAGGTGAGAATCCTTGGCACAGGTTTGGAACCTTGCGCACATACTTACTGTAAATAAGATATCAGGTCGGCTTGCAGTTAAGTAAAGAAGGCTCCCTATTACGCTTCTATAGTATTTTAAATCAATTGAGTTTCCGATTAAATCTTCTTCTATATTCACATTAGTTGCCATTGGGGTATTAATAATTTTAGCGTCTTGCATTCCAAAGTGTTTAATTAATTCCTTAGTATATTTGCGTTGATGTAGGTATATTCCATCTTTAGTTTGTTTAATTTGTAGACCTAAGAAGAAACTCAACTCACCTACTAAATTCATTTTAAATTCACTTTCCATAAGTGAAATGAATTCATTCAGTAGGATCGAGTTGGTGGTTCTGAAAATAATATCATCTACGTAGATTTGGGCTATGAATGTCTTTACCTAATGTTTTTATGAAAAACGTTGAGTCAACTACACCCTGGTTAAATCCTTTGGACTTAAGATACACCGAAAGTCTCTCGTACCAAGCTCGAGGAGCTTTTTTAAGTCCATAGAGGGCTTTCTTTAACCTAAGGACATGGTCGGGTTTATCTAAACTTTCGAAACCGGGGGGTTGACTAACATAAACCTCTTCTTTAATGTGTCCATTCAAGAATGCAGATTTCACATCCATTTGAAACAACTTAAATCCTCGATGTGCAGAATACGCTAATAGCATTCGAATGGACTCTAATCTAGCTACTGGGGCATAGGTCTCGTCGTAATCTAAACCTTCAACTTGACTAAACCCTTTAGCGACTAGTCTAGCTTTATTTCTAACTACTTCACCTTTATCATCAAGTTTATTTCTAAACACCCACCTTGTTCCAACGATTGTTTTATCTTTAGGCGGTGGCACTAATTCCCATACTTCATTCCTAGTGAATTGAGCCAGCTCTTCTTGCATTGCAATAATCCAATCGGGATCAAGAAGAGCTTGGTCAATAGTTTTGGGTTCAATTTTAGAAATCAAGGAGATTTGACTAAGGTTTTTGTATGAGGCTCTAGTTCGAACTCCTAGACTTGGATCACCTATTACTTGGTCGATAGGATGATTCGTTTGAGTCCTAGTTGGATTTGGGTTTGAGTCTACCACTTGATCAATAGGATGACTCATTTGAGTTCTAGTTTGGTTAGAGTCATCTATCACTTGGTCGATAGGCTGACTTGGTTGACTTAGGTTAGGATTACCACTAGACTTGACCTCCGGATCGGAGTTGAGTTTGGTATGAATCGGCTCGCTAATTGGGGTTACCGAGGGATTTGTAGGTTCGTGTCCTTCATCAAATACTACATTGATAGTCTCCTCGACTCTAAGGGTGTCATAATTATATACTCTATACGCTCTACTCATTGTCGAGTATCCTAGAAAGATTCCGATCGAGGTTTTGGATGTAAATTTCCCTAGGTAATCCTTAGTGTTAAGGATATATACCTTACACCCAAATACCCTAAAGTACTTGATGTTCGATATTTTATCATGATAAATCTTGTATGAGGTCTTAAGGTTCCTCTTTACCATAAGAATCCTATTTTGAACATATCATGCCGTACTCACGGCTTCCGCCCAAAACCTATCGGGTAGGTTATACATGTTTAACATTATCCTAGCGGCTTCTTGTAGAGTTCTATTCTTACGTTCTACTAGGCCATTCTGTTGTGGGGTTCTAGGACAAAAGAACTCATGGTGATATCCATTTAGGTTACAGAATTCTGTAAACCTATGGTTCTCGAATTCACCACCATGATCAGTCCTAAGTCTCTTTATTTTAATGCTTTGTTGATTTTCTATTAGTTTAAATAGGTTGATTAATTGATCTAGGGTGTCACTTTTGTATTTGATGAACCTAACCCAAGTAAATCTAGAGTAGTCATCAATTATGACTAAACAGAATTTACTTCCATTAAGTGACTTAGCTTCGTGTGAATCAAATAGATCCATGTGAAGGAGCTCAAGAAAACTTTTGGTTCGTTCTTGATTAGTTAGTTGATGTTGTGTCCAAGATTGTTTACCTTGTTGACAAGCATTACATATTTTATTATTCAAATTATTGAGGTTAGGCAAACCTCTGACTAAGTCACTCTGACTCATCCTGTGGATGAGTCTTGGGTGTGAGTGACCGAGTCGTCGGTGCCACAACCATGATTCCTATTGCCATGTCATAAGACACTTAGTTGATGAGTTAGTTAAGTTAATAGTGTAAATATTGTTATTTTTGGTTCCCTTAAGGATTGTTTTAGAGGTTTCATTTGTATTAATTACGGATTCATTTTCTAGAAATATGACCTTATAGTTGTTATCACACAATTGGCTTACACTAAGTAAATTATATTGAAAATGTTATACCAATAAGACATTTTGAATAATAAAGTTAGAGTTGAGCTCAATATCACATGATCCGATGATTTTGAGATTGTCGTTGTTTCTGAAGGCTATCGATCCTTGTCGTTTGAATCGAAGCTTCGAAAACTTGAGTTGATCCCCGGTCATGTGTTGGGAGCAACCACTGTCCAACATCCATTGATCCTACACGCAAGGTAGTTGGATCGGATATTGGATTTATTAAAGATTGGTTGAAGATTATTAACCTAAATCATCTCACCCATGTCTACATGATCAAACATGTTAACCCTATATGTTCTTGTGAGATGACTTCCAATTTTACTTGATTTAAATTTAATGAATTGAACACTTGTCAACCTTGCGTTAGATTTGGATTTGACCTTAGGCTCATCAAGTCACCTTTTCAAGATCATGGCTTCCAGGTCATGGTGAGGCATAGAGGCCTTCTTTGATCAGAACAACGACCAATTTCTTAGACAAAGTCATTTTCAAGAAAATAGAAACTTGACTTACCTAAGACCACTTCCTGGTCTAACTAGTCTAGGATACGGCGAGGTAGCTTCGGCTAGTTCCACTCGGTCAAGTGCATCAAACTAAATATGCCTTATCTAGCCCGAATACACAAGACTCCGCTTTCCTAGCGTACTATCATCTCTTCGCGTCTTGGTACTATGTTATCAAGTATTGACGAGTTATAGTCCTATATAACCATTCTAAAAATAAAAATCACACTAAATAAAGAACCTAAGCATGCAATTTTCTAAGTTAAAATGCAAACAAGTTTCGTACTAGCTCCCCCTAGACCGTTGAATCGGTTCGGTTTCTCCACATAGTGGATTTGGTCCTTGGAAACCCAATACTGGTTCAATCCTAAGTTTGAAATCAAGGTGGTCTTAGGGTCCCATGCTTGGACACATTTTTTATGTCGACTTACAATCGATATATACGACTTGTTGGTCATGTTTGAGCTAAACCCTAGCCCGGCCTTGTTGTACACGGTCATTTGCGATCCAAGTAGGAGGTCAAGTCCTTTGGATCCCAAAGTAAACATTTCCAACGTGTTCCTAATATCTTTGACTTGACTCTTCGAGAGTGAGTTCTCAACTTCGAGTTTTTTAATCCGAGTTGAGTCCTCCTCTTGAACTCGACTAGTCGAAGAGGTTAGGGAGAACTCGTGTTTGAGGAGTTTAACTTCCTCAACCAGGGTCTCGACCTTGGACTCAGACTTAGCTAATTTTCTAGTTAAAAACTTAATTGCATTATAAAGTGTACTAATGAGGGATCGACTTACCTTGAGTGTATCTTTTGAACCGGATGCGCATCCGTGGCTTGTCTTGAATAGTGCTTCGCAGTCCGACTCGTCTTCGGTTTCCGATTCATGTTCCGGTTCCGACTCTATCTTCAATTCCTCCGATTTAGCCATGAGAACACGATCATTATCTTCTTCCTCGGATGCTTCTTCCCAAGTAGCGTTGAGTGCCTTTTTGTGTTTTGGTGCTTTGCTCTTGAGTATGGGCATTCGGACTTGATGTGTCCAAACCTGTTGCATTCGTAACATCTAATATTCAAACTTTTAGGCTTACCTTTGTTGGGTCGAGTGATGGTTCATTTTTGGCCCTTGACTATCCTCCGAACTAGGTTGACTAGTTTGGCCTCCATTTTCGAGTTGACCTCCAAATCGAACTCATCCTCTTCTTCCTTCGAGGGTGGCTTGCTTGTGGTTTTCTTCCTTGAACTTGCAAAAAGTGCTATACCCTTCTCCGGTTCCGAGTTAGACTGCTCATGAAGTTCAAAATCAGAAAATAATTCATCTAACCTAAGTTTCGAAAGATCCTTGGAGACCTTGTAGGCATCGACCATGGATGCCCATAAGGTAGTCCTCGGAAAGGAGTTAAGAACATACCTTATGAGGTCGTGGTTTTCGACCTTTTGCCCGATCGCGTGTAGGTTATTTACTATGTCTTGAATGCGGGCATGAAGTTGCATCGCCATTTCATGTTCCTGCATTTTTAGATTATATAATTTATTAAACAAAAGATCGCGCTTACATACCTTGGCTTCATCGGTCCCTTCGTGCAGCTCTACTAGCTTTGTTCAAAGGTCCTTTGCGCTGATGAAGGGGCCGACGCGATTAAGCTTCTCCTTGGACAAGCCGCATTGGATGATTTGAGTTGCCTTGGCGTTGGCTTTGACTTGTCTTTTTGTCGTAATGGTCCATTAGTCATAATCCAAGGATTCACCCACTTCGTTAGTCGGAAGTGTGAATCCCGTTTGGATTATGATCCACATCTCGATTTGAGTTTTAAGAAAGCATTCTATCCGACCCCTTCCAATAATGGAAGTCATCTCCGCTGTAAAACGGAGGTCGGACGGTGCTAAAACACTCGAGATGGGCCACTAAAACAAAAGAAACAAGGAGATGAAAACGAAAAACCTAGCAACGACACAAACACACGAAATGTACCAAGACTCGTGTCTTGGATTAGTAGTGCGGGAGGAAAACTAACTAAATGAAATAAATTCGAAATAAACAGAATTTAAAAGGGAAAAAAATCTATAAAAAGCTAGATCAGTGGTTTCACCAAATCTTAGCAACCCCCGGCTCTGATACCAATTGTTGGATCGAAGCAGATCGCTAGAGGGGCGGGGGGTGAATAGCAATAAACATTTTCTTTTTCGAATTCATTTTAAAACACTTATATGCAATGGAAAGATAAATGTAAAGTAAATGAGACAAGAGAATTTTACTTGGTTCGTAGCCTTCGGCTACTACTCCAAGGCTCTAGTAGTCCTTGACCATGTACGGAGGGCAAAACACTAAAGAACTCCTCCTCGTTAGAGGTAAAACTTAATCGATACAAAAAAACATAAAGCTTGAGGTAGAGGGACACTCCCCCTCCCTTCGTTACGATAAAAGCTTCGAGAAAGTAAAGTAATGAACTGAAATAAAACTTATACAGACGTAACAAAAATGAAAGCAATTTAAACCTAGACGTCGGAGAAGAAGCACTTGTTGTCGGAGAGTTGTAGCTTGGCGGATGCTTTTGGAAGCTTAGAATTGATGATGAAACCCTAGGATAGGCCCTCCTTTTATAGCCTTTGAGCCCTTTTTCGAGAGGAACTTTAGCCAATCACAATTGAGCACCACTCCCCTTGAAATGAGGTGATAAGCCTTGACTCGGTCGATCCTTGACCATCACGATCCGATAGCCATCATCATCGACTAATGGCAAGATCATCGAATGTCGATCAGACAATGACGATCGATGTTAGCTTGAGTCCTCCAAGCTGGCAGTCGACTGATGCTAGCTTAAATGTCAAGTTAGCTGAACAATAACATTATTTTGACGGCCTTCGACCATCCGATCTCGACCTAGACCACCGATGGGATGTCTTGGGTCGGATCTACGCTTAAGTCTATCCCCGTAAAGAGGATACGACCTCACTTACACTCGCACACACACGAGCTTACCTCGATACTTACTATGTCTCTTTTGCTTCCGGCCTTCCACTCGATTCCTTCGGCTCCCTCCGAAGTCACTCGAGTGTTGCTCGATCACCGCGGCTTCCTCCGGGTGTCGCTAGCCTTCAGCTCTAGCTATAGAAATTTTCTGCACACTCATTTCAGCTCGTGAGAAAATGACATGGGCTTAAATTTGTATCGTTTTCTATAATCAAAACTCAGTTTCGACTTAGGTGCCTGCTACACCAACACACACAACTTCCAAGAAGAGGATAGGTCTGTTGGAATGTATACTGAAAGCCTAGCTCTTTTTGTATGAACATTTTATTTTGAAATAAGAATCACATGATCATTGTTTGCATTTTATATATTCATTATATATGTGTGCATATTGTCTAAATATTTTACATTGTAGATAACATGGTACTTGGTGTGGCATAGAAGATCATGTTATCAGTTCCTTGTAAAATATAAGTAGAGGCTCACAACCAAGATGGTTTTGGACAAACCATTGGCATGGTTGTAGTGTAGCTTGGTATTATTTTGTCTTGAACATAGAGTTACACTGGTACACTTAGGTGTATTGAGCAGGACCGACATAAAGGTGATTCAATTTAGTACTGACTACATGATTGAATCGGACCTCGGATATTATGTTGTACATGCTCTTAATCCCGATATAATAACGGGCACATGTACTTAGTATTTATTTCTTTGACTTACTAGTGGGTGAGATTTAGATGGATTAAATCAATATGCCCGGTAAGTTGGGAAATAATATTATTTACATGGTGTGCTGTTGATTATAGGAGGAAACCGTGTCCTATATATTAGGTTGATGATGTCCCCTTGAGGAGCTCATAAGGTTCATCATGTAAACCCAGCTGGTTGACTTAGTCAACATGATGATAAGGTTGAGTGGTACTACTCGAGGAGTTAGATGTTAATTAATTGATGGTCAGTAAATCAATTAATTGACGGACATTCGATATCTTAAACACGGGGAGATTAATGTACAAATAATATATGGAGCCCATATTAATTTATGTGGGTTGGTGAGGTAGTTCAATGATGATCCTCTAGTGGAATGGAACATCATTGATGGATCAAGTTTGTGTGGTTCCGATCCATCGGGTGGCCAAGACCCAACTCCTCCTTATGGTCCCTATCGTAGCCTAATATAATCCTTATGAAGTCTAGATCCAAGAATGTAAAACAAAACCTAGAACCAACGGTTGGGATTAAATCCCTAGATCCGATGGTTGGATGAAACCCTAGAACAAACGGTTGGGATTAAATCCCTAGATCCGATGGTTAGGATAAAATCCTAGAATCGACGATTGGGATTAAATCCCTAGATCCGACGGTTGGGATAAAACCCTAGATCTGACGGTTGGGATGGAACCTTAGATCCGACGGTTGGGATGAAATCCTAGATCTGACGGTTGGGATTAAACCCTAAATCCGAGGGTTGGGATAAAACCCTAGATCCAACGGTGGAGATTAAATCCCTAGATCCGACGGTGGAGATTAAAGGAGGCTTAAGCCTAATTCTATAAATAGGGGGCTTAGGCTTGGGCGGAAAGTATTGGTTTAGAATTGGAATTAGGGTTTGGCTCATCCACAAGTGGGCGACTAGGGTTCATTGGGCGGCTAGGGTTTTGGAGCAAAGAAGTGGGCAGCAACCTCCTTCCTTCAAGTTGATTGCCGGCGCCCATCCTCCTCCATCAACACTTGGCCGGCGCCCATCCTAGAGTTCTTTCCCTTCTTCCTTGGCCGGCGGTTCTCCTCCCATTGGTGGCCGGCTCTTTTCCCCCTCCCTATTCTCCAAAGTGGCCGGCGGCAACACTTCTTGAAGTTGGCCGGCGAATCATCCAATTGTTCCTTGACCGGCGGTTGCACCATGTTCCATAATTTGGTGGCCGGTTCTAGATAGGAAGGATATTGTTGTTTCTTCTCTTTGTTCGCAGAGGACAAGGTAGAGAAGAAAGCGATCTAGAAGACTTCTACTCGTGGAGGATCTTCGTCCACACGTCGTCCACGAGAAGGATAGGACATACGGTAGAAGATCGTGAGGTATAAAGTTATTTTAACTTTATGTACAGATCTGAGCATGTTCTTATTTGTTTTGATTATGCATGTGTTTGTATGAATATATATTGTATAATCATGGACCCCGAAGACAAACACAAAAACCGACGATCCATCCATCGTCTCTTCCGCGGCTAACCAACTAGAAGAGTTGTGTTGCTTGAACAACTAGTTTGTTCAAGCGACCACTCAAGTTGTTAGCACGACGACGAATAGGTTGTGCTAAGGAAGCTCATCCCATCTGGATTAATTCTTTCATTAGTGAAAATTTTAATCCGGGGACATGGGAGCCAATGAGCCTCCGATGCGGCCACCTAACAATTGGTATCAGAGCCATCGGTTTCCGGTTTTGTGTGTTTAGGATTCGGTTAATTTTTTATGCATTTTTCATATATTATATGTGCCGGATAATAGTAGGATATGCGTAGTTTAACTCTTTGGTTTCAGGCATAAGATCCGACTATTATGGCCATGTGTGGGTATGTGAATGGATGTGTGTAAAAAATTTATTATTTGAATCCTCGGGGTTGACGAGGCTAGATTAATATTTAATTTTTGTAATTAAATATGACATTGTTTAGCCGATCATTTTAGTTTACTTTTGATCTAGATTATTTGTACACTCCTTCGTGGAGTATAGGATCGATGGATGTAAATAAAATGATTTATCTTGGCTCGGATATCTTTGGTGACTTGCGCACGGGAAAAGGTGGAGTGGACGAGGTGGCGACACGACGGGATGCATATTGGAGGACAATGCCATAATAGTTGAAAAAAAATTCTGTTTTTCCATATTTATTGCTTATTTGTTTTATATGCATGTTGTGTATGTTTAAAATTCCTCGATTTCAATTTACTAAGTGGGAGAGGGATATTTTAATTAATTCCCGCGGCCTCCATTACAATTTGACGTGTGATGCAACAAACTTGCGCGTTGGCTTTGAGTGCCTCCCTCCCCATCGGATGGGTTTGTTTGCGGATCACTAGGTCAAATAATGGTTATAGAAAATTATTTAGGAGCGTGTGTACTTCCCCATCGGTAAGGCACATAATCCAAAATAATTCCCTTAGTATCGTGTAATGGTGCACACTTAGATGCAAATAAAAGTATCCTCCCCATCGGAGTCACTGCTTTTATTTGTAGGGCTAAAGAAGAACTAACTATTAATTTTATTTGTCAAAAAGTAAGGTTGACAAGATAATAAAATTAATGGGTAAAACCTCCTCTTACAAATGAAGAATTCGTATACGACCACACTATCGTGGCATGCAATATTCTCGGTGTTTTGAGGTGTTGGTTGATTTCGGGATTTTATTGTTTTGAGGAATCATTAATATTTGAAATCTAATATTTTGATCATTGTGATTCTTAGGTTTTTCAAATGGCTTTCAACCCACTTGCTGAAATATTAAAAGAAATAAACTTACTGTTCCCAAATAATATTTATTGGAAAAGAAATATGGATAGTGTCATAACTGTCGATGAGTGTCCTCCTAGGCCTGCAGATGATTCTGGGGAAAAGGAACTTTTCGGATACCAGAATCAAGCTGCTAGGCAGGAAGCCATGGTTGCTCAGAAGGTTTCTACTTCTAAGCCGAAAGGCAAGAAGAAGAAGAAATAAGGTAGAGCAAAAGTGGTGGGAGGATCTCAGGGAGTGAAGAAGCCGAAAGGCAAGTGCTTCACTTGTAGACAGACTGGACATAGGAAGAAAGACTTCCCCTTCCTAAATAAGAACAAAGGTATATCTTCTACCTTAGTCGTTGAAACATGTTTAGTGGTGTTATCTACCGATACCTAGTGTGTAGATACGGGAGCCACTGATCATGTCTGCAATTCTTTGCAGGGGTTCCAGGAAACCCGACGACTAGCTGAAGGAGAAATTACTGTCTACATGGGCAATGCTACAAAGGTAGCGGCTATTGCAGTGGGAGACATTTATTTATCGTTTGATAGAAATAAAGTTTTGGTTTTGAGATATTGTCTTTATGTACCTACATTTAGAAAGAATTTAATTTCGGTTTCTAAACTATTTATGGATGGATATTCTGTTTCTTTTAAATGACAGAGTTGTTATAAAAAGAAATAGAGAGATTATCTGTTCAGGTACATTGGTTGGCAATTTGTATGCTCTTGAACCAAAAGCTCCCACGATGCATATAAAAGTGAATAACTCATCTTCTAAATCTAATAAGAGAAAAGAACCTTCGCAAATGAACCAAACATATCTTTGGCATCTAAGGCTTGGTCATATTAGCCTTAGTAGAATTCAAAGGTTGATAGCTGATGGACCTTTGGGTTCATTAGTGGTGGAGGATCTCCCAACCTGCGAATCTTGCTTGGAAGGTAAAATGACCAAGAGGCCTTTTAAGGCCAAGGGGTATAGGGCCAAAGATGTGTTAGAATTGGTTCATTCTGATTTGTGCGGTCCTATGTCTATCCAGGAAAGAGGTGGTTTTGAATATTTCGTCTCTTTTATAGACGATTATTCAAGATATGGATACATTTACTTGATGCGCCGCAAGTCTGAATGCTTTGACAGGTTCAAAGAATTCAAGGCTGATGTGGAGAACCGTCAAGGTAAATGTATCAAGACACTACGATCTGATCGTGGTGGCGAGTACCTCTTGGGAGAGTTTAGGAGTTACTTATCAGAGGATGGGATTCAATCCCAATTATTCACACCTGGCACACCCCAGCAGAATGGTGTGGCGGAGCGAAAGAATAGGACTCTTATGGAGATGGTCAGATCGATGATGAGTTATTATGAGTTACCTGATTTGTTCTGGGGGTATGCTCTGGAAACAGCAGCACACATTCTGAACTTGGTTCCATCTAAGTCAGTACCCTCTACTCCCACAGAGTTGTGGACTGGGCGAAAGCCTAGTCTAAGACATATTCGGATTTGGGGTAGTCCAGCATGTTGGATCGAAAGTGTCGCTAGAGGGGGGGGGGTGAATAGCGATACGATGTCGTTAAAAAACTTTTGCAATAAGTAAAAAGCAAGTAGAGAGTGCACAGCGGAAATATAAAGTAGACAAGATATTTTTACGTGGTTCACAATCTTTCGATTGCTAATCCACGGCCCTAGTGATCCTTGATCACGTACGGAGGGCAATTCACTAAAACCACTCCTCCTCGTTGGAGGTAGGAGCAACGATTACAAAAAGAAATCAAGGCAAAGGGACACTCCCCCTTTCCTTGTTACGATTAAAGCACAAAGACAATTTAAAGAAGTAGAACTTAAATAAATATACCGACAACTCTTATAAGTAGAAGATGTAGCTTTCGTTGTCGGCGGCACTTCGTCGTAGCAAATGTGAGTAGTAGTAGCGTTCACGGGCGTGTTGAGAGCTCTTGATGTCTTGTGATTTGCTTGGCTTGAACATGTCTATTTATGGATATTGATCTATGAATTTAGACATAGGTAGTGTCCAAGGTGAGGTTCTTATCCCCCAAGACTTGTTCATCCACATCCTTTGCGCCAACTCAAGGATGAGGTGTTTCATCCAACCACCTTGTGCCACCTCCAACCTCCTTGTGCGCCAACTCAAGGATGAGGTGTTTCATCCAACCACCTTGTGCCACCTCCAACCTCCTTGGGCGCCAACTTGAGGATGAGGTGTTTCATCCAACCACCTTGTGCCACCTCCAACCTCCTTGGGCGCCAACTTGTTGGAGCCATTCAACTTGTGCCACATCATGGGAGCCAACCATCTTGTGCCAACTCACCTTATCTTGGGCGTCCACCACAAGGAAGCTTGGTGATGGTTTGGATGTCCACCTTGATGCCACATCACCCTTTGTACCAAAACACGAGTCAAGTCCAAATTCACCCCCTTGAAATTCGAGCTCTTCTCGAGGCTGGAACTTGACTAGCAGTTGACTGTAGTCAAAGGGTTTTGGACTGCAGTACAAGTTAGCTTAAAATATAAAGTACGATGGTTCTAACCATTTGATCTCGACCTAGACCTTCCATTGGAGGTATTGGGTCGGATCTACGCTTAACGACCTTGCTTCGCTTTCACACGAGCTTACCTTGTAGCCTCGCTTCCGGTCTTCACCCGAGTACCTCGGCTTCCTCCGAAGTCCCTCTGGCGTTGCCCGACCACCTCGGTTCCCACTGGGTGTCGCAGACCTTCCGCTCAACTTTAGCATTTCTGCACACTTAATTGAGCTCGTAAGATAACAAATATACCCTTAACTATTGAGCCTTTTGCCATAATCAAAATACCGGTTCGACTTTGGTGCCCACTGCACCAACAATCTCCCCTTTTGATTCATGGCAAACCACACAAAAGTTAAGGAAAAATTACATAACATAAGAAGCTAGCATAATGATTAAGCATGAATGAGCTAGCATAAAGATTAAATATGAATGAGCTAGCATAATGATTAAGCATGAATGAGCTAGCATAAAGATTAAATATGAATGAGCTAGCATAAAGATTAAATATGAATGAGCTAGCATAATGATTAAATATGAATGAGCTAGCATAATGATTAAGTATGAATGAGCTAGCATAAAGATTAAGCATGAGTGAGCTAGCATAAAGATTAAGCATGAGTGAGAAATATTATTGTTTCAAGTTCTCGCCTTTGAGGTAACCTCCCCCTTGACCGAAGGTGAGTTCTTGAAAAATAATTTTTACTCCCCCTTAATAGTTGCTTAAGTAAACGGAATTACTTAATATAAAAGGTAATAATTTTGTTTACTTTCTTCCTTACTTTTGTGACTTTCTCCCCCTTTTGCCTTAACTCAAAAAGTTTGTAAATATATTTTAAGGTTTGTAAGTCCAAGCAAGTTCCCAATATAAATATATATATATATTTTTTTTAAATAATAATAAGCTTGAAAATATGTTCATCTAAAATGTACAACTCCGGTTGGACTTGATTGATATAGAATGATCAATAAGTCTTGAAGGAGTTGATTAATTTTAAATAATTATACTCCATGGTTCATGTCGATGCACTGAATCTACATCTGGAACCAGGAGTAAGGTCCTAACATCTCACGCCTGTCTACGTGGCTAAGTACACAAACACATTAGTCCTATGTGTTGTGAGATGTGTTGGCTCCTTAAATCTATAGGTATATGATTTCTAAGGTAAGACTTAGGCTAATTTCATAAAAAGAAGCAAAAGTAGAGTACATAAATAGAAAAATTTAAATCCTACTCTATTACGCACATACCTAACTTTCGTCTTAATAAACTAAATTCGGCTTCGGGTAGTGGTTTGGTGAAGATGTCCGCTAGGTTTGATTTGGACTCAACATACTCTAGTTGTATAGTTCCATTAGTTACATGTTCCCTAATGAAGTGGTGTTTAACTTCTATATGTTTTGTCCTAGAATGACATATTGGATTTTTAGTTAAGTTAATTGAACTAATGTTATCTATGTAGGTTTTAATGTTGTTAAAGATTAAGCTAAAGTCTTGGAGAGTGTGGTTCATCCACAGGAGCTGAGAGACACACTCACCCATCGCAACGTATTCGGCTTCGGTGGTAGATAAGGCAACGCAATGCTGCTTCCTACTGCACCAACTTACTAGACTCGAGCCGAGGATTTGACAACAACCACTCGTGCTCTTTCTATCGAGTTTACTACCGGCATAGTCGGAGTCGGAGTAGCCGATTAGATTAAACTCGGTAGATCTAGGGTACCAAATACCTACGTTTAGCGTGCCCTTTAGATATCTAAGGATACGCTTGACTAGGGATAGGTGAGACTCCTTGGCACAGGTTTGTAACCTTGCGCACATACTTACCGCGAATAAATTGTCGGGTCGGCTCGCGGTTAAGTATAGGAGACTTCCTATTGCGCTCCTATAGTATTTTAGGTCAACGGGTTTTCCTTCTACATCTTCGTTTATATTAACATTAGTTGCCATAGGTGTATTGATTATTTTAGCATCTTGCATTCCAAATCGATTTATTAAGTCCTTAGTATATTTTTGTTGATGTAAATATATTCCATCTTTAGTTTGTTTAATTTGTAAACCTAAGAAAAAACTTAACTCTCCCACTAAATTCATTTCAAATTCACTTTCCATAAGTGAGATGAATTCGTTTAGCAGGATCGAGTTGGTAGTTCCAAAAATTATATCATTTACATAGATTTGGGCTATAAAGATTTCTTTTCCTACGGTTTTAACGAATAAGGTTGGGTCGACTAAACCTTGGTTGAATCCTTTGGACTTAAGATAGATCGAAAGCCTTTCGTACCAAGCTCTTGGGGCTTGTTTGAGTCCATATAGGGCTTTCTTAAGTCTAAGGACATGGTTAGGTTTATCTAGATTTTCGAATCCGGGAGGTTGACTGACGTAAACTTCTTCCTTAATGTATCCATTCAAAAATGCTGACTTGACATCCATTTGAAACAATTTAAAACCTCGATGTGCAGCATATGCTAACAACATTCGGATGGACTCTAGTCTGGCTACGGGGGCGTAGGTCTCATCGTAATCTAAACCTTCGACTTGACTAAACCCTTTTGCGACTATCCTAGCTTTATTTCTAACTACTTCACCTTTATCATCAAGTTTATTTCGAAATACCCACCTTGTTCCAATAATTGATTTTTCTTTAGGTGGTGGTACTAATTCCCAGACTTCATTTCTAGTGAATTGAGCTAGCTCTTCTTGCATAGCAATAATCCAGTCGGGATCAAGAAGTGCTTGTTCAATAGTTTTGGGTTCGATTTTGGAAATTAACGAGATTTGACTAAGGTTTCGATATGAAGCTCTAGTTCGAACCCCTAAATTTGGATCACCTATAACTTGATTGATAGGATGATTTGTTTGAGTCTTAGTGTGACTCGGGTTAGGGTCATCTATCACTTGGTCGATAGGATGACTTGGGTGAGTTCTAGTTTGACTTGGGTTAGAGTCATCTATCACTTGGTCGATAGGATGACTTGGGTTAGGACGAGATTCAAGTTCAAGATCAGAGTCGAGTTCGCTATAAGTTGATTTGCTAGTTGGTTTTGTTAAGGATTGAACGGGTTCGTGTCCTTCGTCGAAAACTATATTAATGGTTTCTTCGACTCTAAGAGTGTCGTGATTGTATACCCTATAAGCTCTCTTGGGTGGGTATCCTAGAAAGGTTCGATGAGGTTTTGGATTTGAATTTCCCTAGGTAATCCTTAGTGTTTAAGATATGTACCTTGCATCCAAATACCCTAAAGTACTTGATGTTCGGTATTTTATCGTGATAAATCTCGTACGAGGTCTTTTGGTGCCTCTTTACCATAAGGATCCTATTTTGGACATAGCAAGCCGTACTAACGGCTTCTGCCCAAAATCTATCGGGTAGGTTATACTCGTTTAACATTGTCCTAGCGGCTTCTTGTAGGGTTCTATTTTTCCGTTCGACTAACCCATTTTGTTGTGGGGTTCTAGGACATGAAAACTCATGGTGGTATCCGTTTAGGTTACAAATCAGTAAACACCGTGGTTTTCGAATTCACCACCATGATCGCTTCTAAGTCTTTTAATCTTAAGGTTCTTTTGATTTTCGATTAACCTACAAAGATTGATTAGTTGGTCTAGGGTATCATTTTTATGTTTGATAAACCTAACCCAAGTAAATCTAGAATAGTCGTCAATTATGACTAAGCAAAATTGACTACCATTGAGTGACTTAGTTCCATGTGAATCAAATAGATCCATGTGTAGGAGCTCAAGAACACTTTTGGTTCGTTCTTGATTAGTTAATTGATGTTGTGTCCTAGATTGTTTACCTTGTTGACAAGCATTACATATTTTATTATCCAAGTTGTTTAGTTTAGGCAAACCTATAACCAAGCCACTCAACTCATCTTGTGGGACGAGTCTTGAGTGCAGTGTCAGTCTTGGTGCCATAACCAAGATTCCTCTTCTTGTGTCATAAGACACTTGGTTGAGGAGTTGTGTAAATTTATTGTGTAGATGTTGCTACTCCTAGTTCCTTTAAGTATTATTTTAGATGTTGCATTTATTTTGATTACGCATTCATTTTCTAGAAATATGACCTTATAATTGTTATCACACAATTGGCTTACACTAAGTAAATTATATTGAAAGTTTTCTACTAATAAGACATTTTGAATTGTAAAGTTAGAGTTGAGCTCAATATCACCTGATCCGATGATTTTGAGCTTGCCGTTATTCGAAGGCTACCGATCCTTGTCGTTTGAATCGTAACCGAAAACTCAAAATTTGAGTTGATCCCGGTCATGTGTCGAGTAACCATCGTCCCAACATCCATTGATCCTACACATAAGGTAGTTGGATCGGATATTGGAATTACTAAAGGGTTGTTTGTAAGTTTTAACCTAAATCATCTCACCAATATCTACATGATCAAAACATGTTATTCCTATGTGTTATTGTGAGATGACTATCAATTTTACTTGATTAATTTTAATGAATTTAAATTAACCAACATTAGGTTAGATTCGATTTAGTCTAAGCTCATCAAGTAATCTTTTCAAGAGATTAGCTTCCAGTCGTGGCGAGGCACAGAGGCCTTCTTTGATCGGAACAACGACCACTTCCTTAGACAAAGCTAATTTCAAGAAATTGATAACTCGACTTACTTGAGACTACGCCTTGGTCTAACTAGTTATTTTTGAAAAGAGGCTCCCGAGGCTCAATCTTTCGTAGGATTTTAGTTGGTTTATTTTTGAAAAGAGGCTCGAGGCTCAATCTTTTCGCAGGATTTTAGTTGGTTATGAGTCCTATCTAACCATTCTAAAAATAAAGGAAAAACTAAGCATGCAATTTCTAAGACTTAACAAAATACATTTTGTATTGGCTCTCGACCATTGAATCGAGTGGGTCTATTCACATAGTGAATTTGGTCCTGGGAACCCAATACATGTTAGATCCTAAAGTTGAAATCAAAGTGGTCTTAGGGACCCATGCTTGGACATTTTTCTTATGTTGGTTTACTATAGACATATATGACTTATTGGTTGTATTTGAGTTAAACCTTAGTCCGCCTTGTTGTACACGGCCCTTTGTGATCCAAGTAAGAGGTCAAGTCCCTTGATCCCAAAGTGAACCTTTCCAACGTGTTCCTAAGGTCTTCGACTTGTGTTTTCAAAAGCGAGTTCTCAACTTCAAGCTTTTCAACTTGAGTTGAGTCCTCCTCTTGAATACGAGTAGTCGAAGAGGTTAGGAGACCTCATGTTTGAGAAGGTTAACCTCCTCAATTAGGGTCTCGACCTTGGACTCGGACTTAGCTAGTTTCTTATTTAAAAATTTAATTGCACCATACAAAGTATTAAGTAACGACGACTTACCCTTAATGATTCTTTTGAACCGGATACGGATCCGTGGCTTGTCTTGAATGGAAGCTCATCATCGGATTCGACTCGACTCTTCTTCGGTTTCGAGTCGTGCTCGTCGGCTTGGCCATTAGAGCTTGGATATCGCCTTCTTCCTCCGACAACTCCTCCCAAGTAGCGTAGCGCTTTCTGGTCTTTGATGCGTTATTCTTTAGCTTTGGGCACTCGGACTTGATGTGACCGAACTCGTTGCACTCATAGCATCTAAAATTAGAAGTATTTGAATTAGGTTTAGGCTTACCTTGAGTTGTTGGTCGTTTTCGCCTCTTGATCATCTTAGAACTAGATTGACTAGTTCGGATTCTATTTCGGAGTCTACTTCCGATTCGGACTCGCCTTCTTCCTTCGGGGTGGCTTGCTCATGGGCTTCTTCTTCTTGGAACCTCGCAACTAACGCAATACTCTTCTCTACCGACCACGTTAGTTTGCTCATGTAATTCAAGTTCAAAACAATTGCCTAACCTAATTTTAGAAAGGTCCTTGGAGACCTTGTAGGCATCGACCATGGATGCCCACAAGGTGGTCCTAGGAAACGAGTTAAGAGAATACCGATAAGGTCGCGATTCTCGACCTTTGTCCGATGGCATGGAGTTGGTTGACGATGTCTTGGATACGAGCATGTAGTTGAGTTGCGGTCTCGCTTTTCCTGCATTTTCAAGTTATACAATTTATTTAAAAGTAAATCTCTTTACATACCTTCGTGTCGCTTGCCTTCGTGTAGTTCCACTAGCTTGGTCCATAAGTCCTTTGCACTAATGAAGGGGCCGACGGCTGAGCTCTTCCTTGACAACCCACATTGCAAGATTTGAGTTGCCTTGGCATCGGCTTCTACTTGTTTTTCATGGAATTTGACCATTGATCGTAACCCAAAGATTCACCATCTTCATTAGGAAGTGTGAAACCGGTTTGATTACGATCCACATCTCGATTTGGGTTTTAAGAAAGCATTCCATCCGACCCTTCCAATAAGGAAAGTCATTACTGTTGTAAAACGGGGTCAGTGCTAAACCCTTCGAGATGGGCCATTTAAAAACAAGAAGAAGAATGAAAAAGAATCTTGCAAAACACACACGGAAAGAATATTCCAAGACTTTCGCCTTGGATTAGTAAAGGGAAGTAAAAAGATATATAAAATGTAACTTGCAAAAAGAAATAAACAATCAAATGCGAATGTCGCTGAAGTTCCGAGGACAACCTTACTCGGATCTAACCCGAAGGACAACCTTATCCGGATCCTAAAGCCTCTAATGCAATTCTATATGTAGGAGAAGATAAGCAAGTGAAATAATTATACGAAAACAGAAATAAATAAATAAAAAATCTGTGAAAAAAAAAAAGAAAAACAAAGCTAGATTGGTGGTTTCACCGAATCTTAGCGCCCCCGGATCTGATACCAATTGTTGGATCGAAAGTGTCGCTAGAGGGGGGGGGGGTGAATAGCGATACGGTGTCGTTAAAAAAAAAAACTTTTGCAATAAGTAAAAAGCAAGTAGAGAGTGCACAGCGGAAATATAAAGTAGACAAGATATTTTTACGTGGTTCACAATCTTTCGATTGCTAATCCACGGCCCTAGTGATCCTTGATCACGTACGGAGGCAATTCACTAAAACCACTCCTCCTCGTTGGAGGTAGGAGCAACGACAAAAGAAATCAAGGCAAAGGGACACTTTTCCTTGTTACGATTAAAGCACAAAGACAATTTAAAGAAGTAGAACTTAAATAAATATACCGACAACTCTTATAAGTAGAAGATGTAGCTTCGTCGTCAGAGCAAATGTGAGTAGTAGTAGCGGCGTTACGACGGCGTGTTGAGAGCTCTTGAATTCTTGTGATTTGCTTGGCTTGAACATGTCTATTTATGGATATTGATCTATGAATTTAGACATAGGTAGTGTCCAAGGTGAGGTTCTTATCCCAACTCAAGGATGAGGTGTTTCATCCAACCACCTTGTGCCACCTCCAACCTCCTTGTGCGACAACTCAAGGATGAGGTGTTTCATCCAACCACCTTGTGCCACCTCCAACCTCCTTGGGCGCCAACTTGAGGATGAGGTGTTTCATCCAACCACCTTGTGCCACCTCCAACCTCCTTGGGCGCCAACTTGTTGGAGCCATTCAACTTGTGCCACATCATGGGAGCCAACCATCTTGTGCCAACTCACCTTATCTTGGGCGTCCACCACAAGGAAGCTTGGTGATGGTTTGGATGTCCACCTTGATGCCACATCACCCTTTGTACCAAAACACGAGTCAAGTCCAAATTCACCCCCTTGAAATTCGAGCTCTTCTCGAGGCTGGAACTTGACTAGCAGTTGACTGTAGTCAAAGGGTTTTGGACTGCAGTACAAGTTAGCTTAAAATATAAAGTACGATGGTTCTAACCATTTGATCTCGACCTAGACCTTCCATTGGAGGTATTGGGTCGGATCTACGCTTAACGACCTTGCTTCGCTTTCACACGAGCTTACCTTGTAGCCTCGCTTCCGGTCTTCACCCGAGTACCTCGGCTTCCTCCGAAGTCCCTCTGGCGTTGCCCGACCACCTCGGTTCCCACTGGGTGTCGCAGACCTTCCGCTCAACTTTAGCATTTCTGCACACTTAATTGAGCTCGTAAGATAACAAATATACCCTTAACTATTGAGCCTTTTGCCATAATCATAATACCGGTTCGACTTTGGTGCCCACTGCACCAACACAGCACATGTGCTGAAGGGAGATGCTGGTAAGTTGGAATCTCGTACAGAAGTACGCTTGTTTGTTGGCTTCCCTAAGGGAACGAAGGGTGGTTTATTCTATAGTCCTAGAGATCAGAAGGTGATCGTGAGTACAAATTCCAGATTTCTAGAGGAGGACTATGTGATGAACCACAAGCCCATGAGTAGGATTGTTCTTGAGGAGTTAACAGGGGAAGTCCCGACTTCAGTACCACCGGTACAAGAGGAGATGCCACAAGTCACTGCACCGCGTGTCACAGAGTATACACATGAGGCACCTCGTCGTAGTGGGAGGGTTGTTAGACAACCCGAAAGATTAATGTTTTTGGGAGAGTCTTCGGACTTAGTCCCTGGTGAACATGAACCGGATCCCTGGACGTATGACAAGGCACTCCAAGATAGAGATGTGGTATCTTGGCAAAGAGCGATGAATTCAGAGATAGAATCTATAGATTCTAATCAAGTCTGGGAGCTAGTAGAGCCACCCGATGGTGTAAAAGCCATTGGATGCAAGTGGATCTACAAGAGAAAGAGAGGAGTAGACGGGAAGGTTGAGACCTTCAAAGCTAGGCTTGTTGCAAAAGGGTATACTCAGAAAGAGGGTATCGATTATGAGGAGACCTTTTCGCCAGTAGCTATGCTTAAGTCTATCCGGATTCTCTTATCTATAGCTGCTCATATGGATTATGAGATTTGGCAAATGGATGTCAAGACAGCTTTCTTTAACGGAAGTCTTGAGGAGAACATCTATATGCGGCAACCAGAGGGATTCATTGCTAAAGGCAAAGAGCATCTTGTATGTAAGCTTAATCGGTCCATTTATTGATTGAAGCAAGCTTCTAGATATTGGAACATCCATTTTGATGAGGTAATCCAGTCATATGGATTTATTCAAAGTCCGGATGAGCCTTGTGTATACAAGAGATGTGACAGAAAAGTAGTGGCATTTCTTGTACTATACGTAGATGACATTTTGTTAGTTTGCAACAATATCAAAGTGTTATCAGACGTAAGGGTATGGTTGTCCAAACAGTTTGATATGAAGGACTTGGGAGAAGTGGGACACATCCTTGGGATCAAAGTTATAAGGGATCGCAAGAAAAGGATGTTGTGCTTGTCTCAAGCTTCATACATTGACACTATCCTTGCTCGTTTTAGCATGCAGAACTCCAAGAAAGGTTTTCTACCTTTTAGGCATGGAGTTCCTTTATCTAAAGAGATGTGTCCCAGAACATCAAAGGAGATAGAGGACATGAAGGCGGTTCCTTATGCTTCGGCAGTAGGAAGCCTTATGTATGCTATGCTATGTACGAGACCGGATATCTGCTTTGACGTGGGCATGGTTAGCAGATATCTGAGTAATCCTGGACAGGGACATTGGACTGCGGTAAAGCATATATTGAAGTACCTGAGAAGGACTAGGGATTATATGCTGGTTTACCGGGCAGATCAATTAGTCCCTGTGGGTTACACGGATTCGAATTTCCAATCAGATAGGCACAAGAGTAAGTCTACCTCGGGGTTTGTGTTTACTTTTGGAGGTGGAGCCATAGCATGGAGGAGTGTCAAGCAGAAATGCGTGGTGGACTCTACCATGGAAGCTGAGTATGTGGCAGCCTCTGAGGAAGCCAAGGAAGCTGTATGGCTCAGGAACTTCTTGATGGACTTGGATGTGATTCCTGGTTTGCCCAGAACTATCACAATTTATTGTGATAATAGTGGTGCAGTTGCAAACTCGAAGGAACCACGAGCCCATAAGGCGAGTAAACACATAGAGTGCAAGTACCACCTCATACGAGAGATCATAAAGCGAGGAGAAGTTGCTGTCGCCAAGATTGCATCAGAGGATAACCTGGCGGATCCATTCACTAAGGCCCTTCCAGCAAAAGCGTTTGATAGGCATGTGGAGGACATAGGGATTAGATGTATGGCAGAGTGATGACGGCATAGTCTTTTAGTATAAGTGGGAGATTGTTGGAATGTATACTGAAAGCCTAGCTCTTTTTGTATGAACATTTTATTTTGAAATAAGAATCACATGATCATTGTTTGCATTTTATATATTCATTATATATGTGTGCATATTGTCTAAATATTTTACATTGTAGATAACATGGTGCTTGGTGTGGCACAGAAGATCATGTTATCAGTTCCTTGTAAAATATAAGTAGAGGCTCACAACCAAGATGGTTTTGGACAAACCATTGGCATGGTTGTAGTGTAGCTTGGTATTGTTTTGTCTTGAACATAGAGTTACACTGGTACACTTAGGTGTATTGAGCAGGACCGACAAAGAGGTGATTCAATTTAGTACTGACTACATGATTGAATCGGACCTCGAACATTATGTTGTACATGCTCTTAATCCCGATATAATAACGGGCACATGTACTTAGTATTTATTTTTTTGATTTACCAGTGGGTGAGATTTAGATGGATTAAATCAAAATGCCCGGTAAGTTGGGAAATAATATTATTTACATGGTGTGTCGTTGATTATAGGAGGAAACCGTTTCCTATATATAAGGTTGATGATGTCCCCTTGAGGAGCTCATAAGGTTCATCATGTAAACCCAGCTGGTTGACTTAGTCAACATGATGATAAGGTTGAGTGGTACTACTCGAGGAATTAGATGTTAATTAATTGATGGTCAGTAAATCAATTAATTGACGGATATTCGATATCTTAAACACGGGGAGATTAATGTACAAATAATATATGGAGCCCATATTGATTTATGGGGGTTGGTGAGGTAGTTCAATGATGATCCTCTAGTGGAATGGAACATCATTGATGGATCAAGTTTGTGTGGTTCCGATCCATCGGGTGGCCAAGACCCAACTCCTCCTTATGGTCCCTATCGTAGCCTAATATAATCCTTATGAAGTCTAGATCCAAGAATGTAAAACAAAACCTAGAACCAACGGTTGGGATTAAATCCCTAGATCCGATGGTTGGATGAAACCCTAGAACCAACGGTTGGGATTAAATCCCTAGATCCGATGGTTAGGATGAAATCCTAGAATCGACGGTTGGGATTAAATCCCTAGATCCGACGGTTGGGATAAAACCCTAGATCCGATGGTTGGGATGGAACCTTAGATCCGACGGTTGGGATGAAATCTTAGATCCGACGGTTGGGATTAAACCCTAAATCCGACGGTTGGGATAAAACCCTAGATCCGACGGTGGAGATTAAATCCCTAGATCCGACGGTGGAGATTAAAGGAGGCTTAAGCCTAATTCTATAAATAGGGGGCTTAGGCTTGGGCGGCAAATATTGGTTTAGAATTGGAATTAGGGTTTGGCTCATCCACAAGTGGGCGGCTAGGTTTCTTTGGGCGGCTAGGGTTTGGAGCAAAGAAGTGGGCGGCAACCTCCTTCCTTCAAGTTGATTGCCGGCGCCCATCCTCCTCCATCAACACTTGGCCGGCGCCCATCCTAGAGGTCTTTCCCTTCTTCCTTGGCCGGCGGTTCTCCTCCCATTGGTGGCCGGCTCTTTTCCTCCTCCCTATTCTCCAAAGTGGCCAGCGGCAACACTTCTTGAAGTTGGCCGACGAATCATCCAATTGTTCCTTGACCGGCGGTTGCACCAAGTTCCATAATTTGGTGGCCGGTTCTAGATAGGAAGGATATTGTTGTTTCTTCTCTTTGTTCGCAGCGGACAAGGTAGAGAAGAAAGCGATCTAGAAGGCTTCTACTCGTGGAGGATCTTCGTCCACACATCGTCCACGAGAAGGATAGGACATACGGTAGAAGATCGTGAGGTATAAAGTTATTTTAACTTTATGTATAGATCTGAGCATGTTCTTATTTGTTTTGATTATGCATGTGTGTGTATGAATATATATTGTATAATCATGGACCCCGAAGACAAACACAAAAACCGGCGATCCATCCGTCGTCTCTTCCGCGGCTAACCAACTAGAAGAGTTGTGTTGCTTGAACAACTAGTTTGTTTAAGCGACCACTCAAGTTGTTAGCACGACGACGAATAGGTTGTGCTAAGGAAGCTCATCCCATCCGGATTAATTCTTTCATTAGTGAAAATTTT
The DNA here is from genome assembly GCA_025175895.1 of Wurfbainia villosa. Classification (NCBI taxonomy): domain Eukaryota; kingdom Viridiplantae; phylum Streptophyta; class Magnoliopsida; order Zingiberales; family Zingiberaceae; genus Wurfbainia; species Wurfbainia villosa. Next base: position 36,589,655 of record CM045997.1, read on the forward strand.
AATCCGGGGACATGGGAGCCAATGAGCCTCCGATGCGGCCACCTAACAAGGTCATACAATAGAAGATCAAGAGGTAAACAACAGGTATAATTCTTGATTAAGTTTTTTTCTTATTCTATGCAATTTGTTTGTAATTGTATGATCATGGACCCTGAAGATAAACACAAAAACTGGAGATCCGTACATCATCTATTCCGCGGCTAATCAAGGATAAGAGTTAGGTTGATTGAACAACAAGTTTGTTCAAGCGACTACTCAAATTGAATAGCACGATGATGGATCGGTTGTATGGATAATTCATCTTCGTCAGGATTAATTTTTTTTTTCGGGGATGTATGATAGGATCGCCATGCACAAGCGACCAAAGCAAAGCAAGAAGCGAAGCTTCAACCTTCAAGTGGTATCAGAGCCACATTTTCCAATTTTGTGTGTTTAGGATTCGGTTACTTTTATGCACTTATCATCTATTATGTGTGCCGAATAATAGTAGAATGTGCCTAGGCTAAGTTTTTGGTTGCAGGCATAAGATCCAACTATTATAGCCATATGTGTGTGTATGTGATTGTATGTGTGTAATCGTAATATTATTTGAATCCTCGGGATTTACGAGGCTAGTATTTATTTTTTGTAATTAAGTACGACATTGTTTAGCCACTCTTTTATTTTAGTTTACTTTCGATCTGGATTTCATGTACACTCCTTTGTGGAGTATAGGATCGATGGATGTAAATTAAAATAATTTTTCTCGGCTCGGATCTCCGGATGGCTTGTACATGGCGTAGGGAGGAGCGGACGAACTGGCAACACGACTGGAGGCATATTGGACAACAAAAACTATAATAATTGGAAAATTTGTTTTTCATATTTATTGCTTTTGATTTATATGCTTGTTGTGCTTGCATAGTTAAAATTCCTCAATTTTAAATTACTAAGTAGGAGAAAGATATTTTTTTTAAATTCCCGTGGCCTCCATTACAATTTGACATGTGATGTGAACAAACTTGCGCATTGGCTCTGAGTGCTTTCCTCCATATCAGATGAGTTGTTTTGTGGATCACTAGGTAAAATATGGTTATAGGAAGTTATTTAGAAGTGTGTGTACTTCCCCATCGGAAGGCACATAATCCGAAGTAATTGCCTTAGTATCGGGTAATGGTGAACACTTAGATGCAAAATAAAAGTATCCTCCGCATCGGAGTCACTGCTTTTATTTGTAGGGCCGAAGAGGAACCAACTATTAATTTTATTTGTCAAAAAGTAAGGTTGACAGGTTAATAAAATTAATGGGTAAAACCTTCTCTTACAAATGAAGAATTCGTATATGTCCACACTATCGTGGCATACGATATTCTCGGTGTTTTGAGGTGTTGGTTGATTTTAAAATTTTATTGTTTAAGGAATCAATAATTTTTTGAAATATAAATGTTTTTTATCTATGTGATTCTTAGGTTTCTTCAAAATGACTTTCAACCCACTTTCTATGATTCTAAAGGAAAACAAACTTACTGGACCTAACTATGTTTATTGGAAAAGAAATCTGAACATTGTCTTAACTGCTGAGGAGTAAAAATATGTACTCTTCGAAGAGTGTCCTCCTAAGCTTGCGGATGATTCTGGTGAAAAGGATAAAGAGAGTTATAAGAAGTGGATCAAGGCTGATGAGATGGTGCGGTGTTACATTTTGACTTTTATGTCAAATGTATTGCAATATCAGGATCAGGCCATGACCACTGCCTATGACATGATGCTCAATTTCAAGGAACTTTTCGGACACCAGAATTGGTCTGCAAGGTAGGAAGCCATGAGAAACTTGATGACGACCACCATGGTTGAGGGAACACCCGTGAGGGATCATGTTCTCAAGATGATGGCTCATTTGAATGAGCTGGAAGTCCTTGGAGCTGAGATCGATGGGGAAACCCAGGTCGATATCATTCTTCAATCTCTACCTATGAGTTTTGAGCAGTTTTGCCTGAGCTACAACACGAATAAGAGGTTGTATTCATTAGCGGAGCTTCTGACAAAACTCTAGGCGGCAGAGGGGCTTTTTCATTAGAGTTCTCAGGTTTTGGTTGCTCAGAAGGTTTCTACTTCTAAGCCAAAAGGAAAGAAGAAGAAGAAACAAGGGCCAGCGAAGGTGGTGGGAGGATCTCAGGGAGGAGTGAAGAAGCCAAAAGGCAAGTGCTTCACTTGCAAGTAGACTGGACATTAGAAGGCGGACTGTCCCAACAGCAAACAGAACAAAGGTATATCTTTTGGTCTAGTCATTGAAACATGTTTAGTGGTGTTATCTACTAGCACTTGGTGTGTAGATACGGGAGCCACTGATCATGTCTGCAACTCTTTGCAGGGGTTCCAGGAAACCAGACGACTAGCTAAGGGGGAGATTATCGTCTACATGGGCAATGCTATGGAGGTGGCGACTATTGCAGTGGGAGATGTTTATTTATCTTTTGATAGGAAAAAAACTCTGGTTTTGAGAAATTGCCTTTATGTACCTTCATTTAGAAAGAATTTAATTTCACTTTAAAAATTATTTTTGGATGAATATTCCATTTCTTTTAATGACAGAGTTGTTATAAAAAGGAATAGGGAGATTATCTGTTCTAGTACGTTGGTAGGAAATTTGTACACTCTTGAACCAAAAGCTCCCACGATGCGAATAGAAATAAATAACTCATCTTCTAAATCTAATAAGAGAAAAGAACCTTCGAAAATGAACCAAATGTATATTTGGCAACTAAGGTTAGGTCATATTATGAATCAAAATAATATACTAAAATGTTGTTATCAAATTTCCCCACACTTATTCTTGCACGACACAAGCAAGTAAAGAAAACTAAAAGTAATCTGAAGATATGTTCCTCTAGCAATTCCCAATCATACATATAAAATCATGAAAGAAAGTTACCTAGGATTGTCAAATCAAAAAGACTCAAACTTTACACTGGTTAACAAACATGATAACTTCAATCTATTCTAAATAAATTGAGAATGACTAAGCCTCACAAGGTAAGTGGTGGTTTCTCTCGCTCTCACAACCATGTAATGGTGGAGTTCACTCAAGTTACTCATGATTTATGCACTACCATATGCTTGCTTTTCTTTACCTTCACCACTATATATACATAAGAATGAACAATTATTGAAGTCTTATTAGGAATATAAGGGAAACATGAATAAAAGCAAATAATGGTATGTGTGTAAGGAAAGAAAGGTAGGAAATGAAATATCCAAAGAAATGCAAGAAGACTTGGAAATACTGGAATACTACATAGATGAGAACAAGAAAGCAATGCTCCAAAAGTTTTCATCCAAGCTAGATTTTTACAGTTCATTAAACATGTAAACAACCCCTATCACTTTCACAATACAAATTCACTCATGATATACAATAAATCTCTCAATAGTTGAAATAAGCGATCTTCATCACAAAAATACTATCACACCAATAAAAAATGGCACAACATGTCAAAAAAAATTTTTTTGGCTTTATTCATTTGGCAAAATGTTTTTTTCCCAACTTTTTTTTTCAATTTTTTTTTCTTTCAACAACTTTTTTTTTCAATTTTTTTTTTACATTTAGTACACTTCCCTATGCTCTAAAAAAAATACATCAATCTCAACTATATAAATAGAAACATAGCTTAATTGCCTCTGGTGATCAAGCATGACTTGCCTATGCTTACATTGAATTCTCTTGAGCTACTCTCTCCCCCACACTTAAACTTTTATCCGTTCCAAGCAACAACTCATCATGGAACATCCAATATTCCACATTCAAAAATAGAAATGGAGAAGAAATGACATGATGAAAATGTAGGAATAGAAAGACAATAGAATAAATAATGAAAATGGCATGATGTATGATACGAAAATTATTCGAATAACATGTGAGAACAAAAGAAGTAAAGGGAAACAAGTGAGATTGCCTTCATAATAATCATGCAAACCTATGATTGTGTAGTCTCGAAAGAATCAAAGCATGTTCTAGAGTTAAAATGACCACAAGTACACTACACACAAGGAATAAAAATAGGCACAATCCTCACTAGGAATGAAAAAAATCATCTCAATCAACACAGAATCCATTACCAAGTATTAACCACATGCAATAAAATAATCCATTCAAGTCAATAAATCCCAAAATTCGACAATCAAATTTAACTAGATTTTACAACTTCTAAGAAGATATAAACGAATGCATAGGGAATTTATTTGAAAAATCGACAAAACAAAAACTCAACAAACAAAACTTAACAACTAAAATAAAAACAAATAAAGTAAAATAAACGTATATACAAAGAAAAGAAAAGAAGATGAGATGGAGCAAACTCCCCTGAGGTCCTGGTGGTTAAAGAAGATTCAGTAGAAGAAATCCCTTCTCGGTGGTTGATGAAGATTCAACTTTAACATCCACATTGGGAGTGGAATGGACTAAATGGAGGTGAGTGCTTTCTGTTGGTCCAATCAGCCAAGGTCATGATTGACCAGACTCGAGTTTGACTCGAGTAGTGTTTTGATGTTTGACATTAATGTTTGACAATGTGTTGGGGAGATTGTTGGTGCAATCGACCAAGGTCATGATTGACTGTTTGATGATGGTTTGACCATTGTTTGACTATATGGTTGACTTGGGGTTGACTATATGATAGAGAAGTCCAAGTGGGACACTTGGCAATGGGAGAGTCCAAGCTTGAGTCTTGACATTTGGAAAGTCCAACATTGGGTTGGCATGGAAAGTCCAAGGGTGTCATCTTTACCACGTAAGTCCAAGGGTGTAGTCTTGGTGGTGAAAGACAAAGTCATGGGTACTTGGCATTTGGGAAGTCCAAGGGTTGATATTGGCCATGTAAAGTCCAAGGGTGGAGTCTTGGCAGCATAAGTCCAATGGTTAAGCGTAAAGTCCAAGCGTGGTCTTGGCAGTGTAAGTCCAATGTGCCTTGGCGGTGTAGACACCGTTAGTATGACAATAGCCGATGGAAGCACTACAATGCTAGCGTATGGATGAACAAGTCATGGATGACTTGGAGGGATGCGATAGGCGTGAGGTTGATGGAGGTGGCTAGAAGGCTTAGGTCTAGGATAAGGGTGTTCTAGCAAATATGAGGGCATCATACTTGGTGTTAAACCTCATGGTTGAGGTTTGTCAGTCAAATGGGGTAATGGACAAGTCGACTGGTCAAGTGTTTTGACACTTGGTAGCCGAGTCAACACTCAACAGTCGATTGGGATTATGACCAGTCGACTATCGTGAGTCGACTAGGGTTTGACTACGACAAAATGGCCTAGCAGTCGACTGCTAGAAGTGGACAGTCGACTACCATGGATGGCAGTCGATTGATGGTTGAGTTTACGAGCATAGAATGCTCAATAGCCGACTGGGTAGTCAGCTACGACGTTAGCAGTCCACTGATGATGTTGGCTGTCGACTGCCAACTGATCCGTTGGATTTTTCCAGCGTAGATAGAGTTGTTATCTCACAATGATACTATTGGAAGTCAACTGGGAACTGTAGGGATGTATACTGAAAAGTCTATCTTTTGTATAAACACCTTTATTTTGAAATAAGAATCACATGATCATTGTTTGAATATTTTTATGGTTATGTAATATTGTCTAATACTTTACATTGTAGATAACATGGTGTGTGGTGTCACACAGGAGATCATGTTATCGGCCCCTTGAAAAGTATAAGTAAAGGCTCACAACCGAGATGGCTTTGGACAAACCATCGGAATGGTTGTAGTGTGATTTGGTGTTGGTTTGTCTTGACCATAGAATCACACTAGTGCACTTTGTGTGTATTGAGCAGGACCGACTTAGAGGTGATTCGATTTATTGCTGACTACATAATCGAATCGGACCTCAGATATTATTTAGTACATGCTCTTAATCCCGATATAATAACGGGCACATATACTTAGTACTCATCTCTTTGATTTACCAATGGGCAAGATTTATAGATTAAATTGATAGGCTCGGTAAGTTGGGAGATGATATTATTTATATGGTGTGCCGTTGATTATAGGAGGAAACCGTGTCCTATATATTAGGATGATGATGTCCCCTTGAGGAGCTCATAAGGTTCATCATGTAAACCCTGCAGGTGGACTTGGTCCGGCATGATGAAAAGGTTGAGTGGTACTACTCAAGGAGTTAGATGTTGATTAATTAATGATCGAGATATTAAATACAGGGAGAAAATGTACAAATAATATATGGAGCCCATATTATCATATAGGGGTTGGTGAGGTAGATCAATGATGAACCTTTAGTGGATTGGATCATCATTAGTGGATTGGACTTTATGTGGGCTTGATCCATGGGTGGCCAAGACCCAACTCGTCCTCATTGTCCCTAATGTAGCCTATTAACACCTCATCATGTTTAGATCCAATGGATAGAAACAAAAGTCTAAGATCCATTGGTAGAGATTAAATCTCTAAGATCTAACGGTTGAGATTAAATATCTAGATCCGACGGTTGAGATTAAATTCCTAGAACCAATGGAGGAGATTAATTCATGACTTATCTCTAACTCTGTAAAAGGATGTCATGGGAGTTTGCGTGGAGATAAATTGAAAGAGAGCTAGGGTTTTTGGAGTTGGTGGCAAGGTTAGGAATTAGGGTTTGGGCTTGGGCGGCACCTATTAAGGAAATTTTTTCCTTAAGTTGTTCTTCTTCCCCAAGCTGCCGACGCCCTTGGAGTTCCTTCCAGCCCTTGGCCGGTGTCCAAAACAAGTCTTCTCCTTCTCCTTGGCCGGTGGAACAAAGGTTTAGGGTCCTCCCTTGAAGCTTTTGGCCGGCCACTCTCAAACTCCTTCTCCTTGTTGGCCGGCGGCAAGGATCTTCTTGGTTCCTTGTTGGTTGGTTTTAGGGAGGAGAAAAACCTTGTTTCTATTCTTCCTCTTGCTTTGGAAGAGAAAGGAAGGAAGATTTGCAATCTAGGAGCTTCGACTTTTGGTGGATCGTCGCCCACACGATGTCCAAAAGGAGGAATGTCATAGATTAGAAGATCAAGAGGTATACCTATTATACTTTCTTCTTTTGTTTGTTGCTTGTTTTTGTTTTTCAATTATAAGCATGTTATAAATCTGTAAATGGCTAAATAATACTGGATCCCGAGTATAAATACAAAAACCGACGATCCGGACATCGTCTATTCCGCGGTTACTCGAAGAATAGAGGATGGTCGCTTGAACAACTAGTTTATTCAAGTGACCTCTTTAAACGAATAGCACAACGATGACTTAGTTGCTTTAGCAATCCCTTTTGTCTAGGATTAAATTTTTTTAATCCAGGGACATCGAAGGGATCTCCATGGATAAGCTACCGAGGTGAAGTGGGAAGCGAAGTTTCCCCTCACTGACTCAATAAGCAAAACCCTTCAATTGGTATCAGAGCTTCCAGGCAAAACCTTCAATTGGTATCAGAGCCAAGGTTTCCAATTTTGTGTGTTTAGGATTTGGTTAATTATTATGCACTTTTTCATATATTATATGTGTCGGATAATAGTAGGATATGCATAGTTTAACTCTTTGGTTGCAGGCATAAGATCCGACTATTATGGCCATATGTGTGTATGTGATTGTATGTGTGTAAATATTTATTTTGTTGAATCCTCGGGGTTGACGAGGCTAGTATTTAGTTTTTGGTAAATTAAATACGACATTGTTTAGCCGCTCTTTATTTTATTTTACTTTCGATCTAGATTTCATGTACACTCCCTCGTGGAGTATAGGATCGATGGATGTAAAATAAAATAGGTTTTAGTCTCGGCTCGGATCTCCGGATGGCTCATCCATGGCGTAGGAGGAGCGGACGAGATGGAGATACGACGGGAGTCATATTGAAGACAAAAGCCATAATAGTTGAAAAATAATTTATTTTTCATATTTATTGCTTTTTCTTTGATATGCATGTCATAGGCTAGGAAAATTCCTCAATTTCAAATTACTAAGTGGGAGAGGGATATTTTTATAAATTCCCACGGCCTCCATTACGATTTGACAAGTGATGCAAACAAACTTGTGCGTCGGCTCTGAGTGCCTTCCTCCCCATCGGATGGGTTTGTTTGTGGATCACAAGGTCGAATATGGTTATAGGAAATTATTAAGGAGCGTGTGTACTTGCCCATCGTAAGGCACATAACCCGAGATAATTAACTTAGTACCGAGTAATGGTGAACACTTAGATACAAATATAAGTATCCTCCCCATCGGAGTCACTGCTTTTATTTGTAGGGCCAAAGAGGAACCAACTATTAATTTTACTTGTCAAAAAGTTAGGTTGACAAGATAGTAAAATTAATGGGTAAAACCTCATCTTACAAATATAGAATTCGTATACGTCCACACTATTGTGACATACGATATTCTCGGTGTTTGAGGTGTTGGTTGATTTTAAATTTTATTGTTTGAGGAATCAATAATTTTTGAAATCTAATGTTTTGATTTATGTGATTCTTAGGTTTTCTTTCAAAATGACTTTCAACCCACTTGCTGTGATACTGAAAGAGAACAAACTTACTGGACCCAACTATGTAGATTGGAAGAGGAATCTAGACATTATCTTGATTGCTGAGGAATACAAATATGTACTCCTCGAAGAGTGCCCTCCCAAGCCTGTAGATAATTCTGGGGAAAAGGAGAAAGAAAGCTATAAGAAGTGGATCAAGGTCGATGAGATGGCGCGGTGTTACATTTTGGCATCTATGTCAAATGTACTGCAACATCAGCATCAAGCCATGTCCACTGCTTATGATATGATGCTCAATCTCAAGGAGCTTTTCGGACACCAGAATCGGGATGCAAGGCAAGATGCCATGAGAAACTTGATGACGACCACCATGGTCGAGGGAACACCTATGAGAGATCATGTTCTCAAGATGATGGCTCATTTGAATGAGCTGGAGGTCCTAGGAGCTGAGATCGATGGGGAACCCAGGTCGATATCATACTCCAGTCTCTAGCTAGGAGTTTTGAGCAGTTTCGCCTCAACTACAACATGAACAAGAGGTTGTATTCGTTGGCGGAACTTCTGACAGAACTCTAGGCGGTAGAGGGACTATTTCGTCAAAGTGCCTAGGCTCATGCCGTGGTCACCCAGAAGGTTTCTAATTCTAAGCCGAAAGGCAAGAAGAAGAAGAAACAAACCGGGGCGAAGGCGATGGTAGGTACTCAAGGAGGAGTGAAGAAACCGAAAGGCAAGTGCTTCATTTGTAAGCAGACTGGACACTGAAAGAAGGACTGCCCCAACCGCAAGAACAAAGGTATATCTTTTGGTCTAGTCATTGAAACATGTTTAGCGGTGTTATCTACCGACACCTGGTGTGTAGATACGGGAGCCACTGATCATGTCTGCAATACTTTGCAAGGGTTCCAGGAAACCAGACGACTGGCTGAAGGGGAGATTACCGTGTACTTGGGCGATGCCACGAAGGTGGCGGCTGTTGCAGTGGAAGATGTTCATTTATCTTTTGAGAAAAATAAACTTTTGGATCTTAAGAATTGCCTTTATGTACCCTTGTTTAGAAAGAATTTAATTTCAGTTTCTAAATTATTTATGGATGGATATTCTATTTCTTTTAATGACAGAGTTGTTATAAGAAGGAATAGGGACATTATCTGTTCGGGTGCATTGATAGGAAATTTGTACACACTTGAACCAAAACCTCCCACTATGCAAATTGAAGTTAATAACTCATCTTCTAATTCCAATAAGAGAAAAGAACTTTCAAAGATGAACCAAACATATCTTTGGCATCTTAGGCTTGGTCACATTAACCTAAGCAGAATTCAAAGGTTGATAGCTGATGGACCTTTGGGTTCATTAGTGGTGGAGGATCTCCCAACCTGTGAATCTTGCCTAGAGGGTAAGATGACCAAGAGGCCTTTTAAGGCCAAGGGGTATAGAGCCAAAGATGTGTTAGAATTGGTTCATTCTTATTTGTGTGGTCCTATGTCTATCCAGGCTAGAGGTGGTTTTGAGTATTTCATCTCTTTTATAGACGATTACTCAAGATATGGATACATTTACCTGATGCGCTGCAAGTCTGAATGCTTTGACAAGTTCAAAGAATTCAAGGCTGATGTGGAGAAACGTCAAGGTAAAAGTATAAAGACATTACGATCTGATCGTGGTGGTGAGTACCTCTTGGGAGAGTTTAGGAACTACTTATCAAAGGCTAGGGTTCAATCCCAATTAACTGCACCTGGCACACCCCAGCAGAACGGTGTAGTAGAGCGAAGGAATATGACTCTTATGGAGATGGTTAGATCGATGATGAGTTATTCTGACTTGCCAGATTCGTTCTAGGGATATGCTCTAGATACGGCGGTGTACATTTTAAACTTTGTTCCATCTAAATCAGTGCCTTCTACTCCCACAGAGTTGTGGACTGGGCGAAAGCCTAGTCTAAGACATATTCGGATATGGGAGTCGGCACATGTCTTTGAAAGGCGGATCTTTGGTAAGTTGGAACCTCGTGCATGTATAATGTTATGTTATCACTATTCGAGGGGAACAAAGGGTGGATTGTTTTATAGTCCTAGAGATCAGAGGGTGATCGTTAGCACGAATGCCAGATTTCTAGAGGAAGACTATGTGATGAGCCACAAGCCCAAGAGTAAAATTGTTCTGGAGGAGTTAAAAGGGAAGTCACTTCTTTAGTACCACCAGTACAAGAGGATATACCACATGACACTGCACCGCGTGCCACAAAGGATACACAGGTGATACCTCGTTGTAGTGGGAGGATTGTGAGACAGCCTAAGAGATTCATGTTCTTGAGAGAATCTTCTGATTTGGTCTTTGGCGAACATGAACCTGATCCCTGGACATATGACGAGGCAATCCAAGATAAAGATGCAGGATCTTGGCAAAGTGCAATGAATACTGAAATTGAATCTATGGATTCTAATCAGGTCTGGGAGCTAGTAGAACCACCCGATGGTATAAACACCATTGGATGAAAGTGGATCTACAAGAGAAAGAGAGGAATAGATGGGAAGGTTGAGACCTTCAAAGCGAGGCTTGTTGCAAAGGGGTATACTCAGAAAGAGGGTATCGATTATGAGGAGACCTTTTTGCCGGTAGCCAAGCTTAAGTCTATCCGGATTCTCTTATGCATAGCAACTCATATGGATTATTAGGTGTGGCAGATGGATGTCAAGACAACTTTCCTTAATGGAAGTCTTGAGGAAAACATCTACATGAAGCAACCAGAGGGATTCATTGCTAAGGGCAAAGTGCATCTTGTATTTAAGCTTAATCGGTCCATTTATGGATTGAAACAAGCTTCGAGGTCTTGGAACATCCGGTTTGATGTGGTGATCAAGTCTTATGGATTTATTCAAAGTCCGGATGAGTCTTGTGTATACAAGAGATGTGATGAAAACGTAGTGGTATTTCTTGTACTATACGTAGATGACATTTTATTGATTGGCAACAATATCAAGGTGTTATCGGACGTGAAGGTATGGTTGTCCAAAAAGTTTGATATGAAGGACTTGGGAGAGGTGGGACACATCCTTGGGATCAAGGTTATAAGAAATCGCAGGAAAAGGATGTTGTGCTTATCCCAAGTTTCATACATAGACACGATTATGGAGCGTTTTAGCATGCAGAACTCCAAGAAGGGTTTTCTACCTTTCAGGCATGGAGTTCCCTTATCTAAGGAGATGTGTCCTAGATCATCTGAGGAGATAGAGGAGATGAAGGCAGTTCCTTATACTTCGACAGTAGGAAGTCTCATGTATGCGATGCTCTGTACGAGACCAGATATCTGTTTTGCCGTGGGCATGGTCCGCAGATATCAGAGTAATCCAGGACAGAGACATTGGACTGCGGTAAAGCTTATATTGAAGTACCTAAGAAGGACTAGGGATTATATGCTGGTTTATTGGGCAGACCAATTACTCCCTGTGGGTTACACGGATTCCGACATCCAATCTGATAGGGATAACAGTAAGTCTACCTCAGGTTTTGTGTTTACTTTGGGAGGTGGAGCCATTGTATGGAGGAGTGTCAAGCAAAAGTGTGTGGCAGACTCCACCATGGAAGCTGAGTATGTGGCGGCCTTTGAGGCGGCCAAAGAAGCTGTATGGCTCAGGAACTTCCTGATGGACTTAGATGTGATTCCTGGTTTATCCAGAACTATCACAATTTATTGTGATAATAGTGGTGCAGTTGCAAACTCAAAGGAACCACGAGCCCATAAGGCTAGTAAACACATAGAGCGCAAGTACCACCTGATACGAGAAATCGTAAAGAGAGGAGAAGTTGCTGTTGGGAGTATGGGGAATACAATCAAAGTCCCACATTGGTAAGACATGGAAAAAGATCATGTGCTTATAAGAAAAAAGATATCTCCATTGGTATGAGGCCTTTTGGGTAAAGCCCAAAAATAAAACCATGAGGGCTTAGACCCAAAGTGGACAATATCATGCCATTGTGGAGATATGTGGAGCTTATAAGCACTAACAATTGGTATCAGAGCCATGGTCCATGTCAAGCCATGAACCTCGAACGAAGGAAGTTGAGCTCCCACGTCCGGATCAAGAGAACCAGACATCAGGAAGGAAGTCTAGTTGGGTCGGGGACGAACGAGTGAAGTCCTGGTGGGTTGAAGATCGGACATCAAGCAGAGAAAATCCTTCGAGGAGGGATAGGCTTGAGGGGGGGCCCAATGTGGTCCTTCGTTTGAGGGGGGGATTGTTGGGAGTATGGGGAATACAATCAAAGTCCCACATTGGTAAGACATGGAAAAAGATCATGTGCTTATAAGAAAAAAGATATCTCCATTGGTATGAGGCCTTTTGGGTAAAGCCCAAAAATAAAACCATGAGGGCTTAGACCCAAAGTGGACAATATCATGCCATTGTGGAGATATGTGGAGCTTATAAGCACTAACAGTTGCTATGGCCAAGATTGCATCGGAGGATAACCTGGCAGATCCTTTCACTAAGGCCCTTCCGGTGAGAGCTTTTGATAGGCATGTCGAGGGAATGAGGATCAGATGTATGGCACTTTGAGGACAACATAGTCTTTTAGTATAAGTGGGAGATTGTAGGGATGTATACTGATAAGTCTATCTTTTGTATGAACATCTTTATTTTGAAATAAGAATCACATGATCATTGTTTGCATATTTTTATGGTTATACAATATTGTCTAATACTTTACATTGTAGATAACATGGTGTGTGGTGTCACACAGGAGAACATGTTATCGGCCCCTTGAAAAGTATAAGTAAAGGCTCACAACCGAGATGGCTTTGGACAAACCATCGGAATGGTTGTAGTGTGATTTGGTGTTGGTTTGTCTTGACCATAGAATCACACTAGTGCACTTTGTGTGTATTGAGCAGGACCGACATAGAGGTGATTCCATTTATTGCTGACTACATAATCGAATCGGACCTCAGATATTATTTAGTACATGCTCTTAATCCCGATATAATAACGGGCACATATACTTAGTACTCATCTCTTTGATTTACCAATGGGCGAGATTTATAGATTAAATCGATAGGCTCGGTAAGTTGGGAGATGATATTATTTATATGGTGTGTCGTTGATTATAGGAGGAAACCATGTCCTATATATATTAATCATAAACCCTGTAGGTGGAGTTGGTCAAGGTTGATGAAAAGGTGAGTGGTTACTATGAAAAGGTTGTAGATGGAGTTAATATTGTTAATTAATTAATGATTCAGTAGATCTGACATTGATCTTAAACAGGAAAATGTAAAATAAAATTTCTCATATCATATTGAGAGGTCAATGATGAACCTTTAGTGGATTGGATCATCATTAGTGGATCGGACTTTATGGATTTCTCCTTGTGGGTGTCCAAGACCCAACTCTCCTCATGGTCCCTAATGTAGCCTATTAACCTCATGATGCTTAGATCCAATGGATAGAAATTAAGATATCTAAATATCTAAAAATTTGAGATTAAATCCCTAGAACCAATGGAGGAGATTAATTCATGACTTATCCCTAACTCTATAAAAGGGTGTCATGTGATTTGGCGTGGAGATCAATTGAAAGAGAGCTAGGGTTTTTGGAGTTGGCGGCAAGGTTAGGAATTAGGGTTTGGGCTTGGGCGGCACCTATTAAGGAAATTTTTTCCTTAAGTTGTTCTTCTTCCCCAAGCTGCTTGCGCCCTTGTAGTTCCTTCCAGCCCTTGGCCGGAATCCAAAACAAGACTTCTCATTCTCCTTGGCCGGTGGAACAAAGGTTTAGGGTCCTCCCTTGAAGCTTTTTGCTGGCCACTCTCAAACTCCTTCTCCTTGTTGGCCAGCGGCAAGGATCTTCTTGGTTCCTTGTCAGTTGGTTTTAGGGAGGAGAAAAACCTTGTTTCTATTCTTCCTCTTGCTTTGGAAGAGCAAGGAAGGAAGATTTGCAATCTAGGAGCTTCGACTTTTGGTGGATCATCGCCCACACGACGTCCAAAAGGAGGAAGGTCATACATTAGAAGATCGAGAGGTATACCTATTATACTTTCTTCTTTTGTTTGTTCTTTGTTTTTGTTTTTCAATTATAATCATGTTATAAATCTGTAAATAGCTAAATAATACTTGGATCCAGAGTATAAATACAAAAACCAATGATCCAGACATTGTCTATTCCGCGGTTACTCGAAGAATAGAGGATGGTCGCTTGAACAACTAGTTTGTTCAAGTGACCTCTCTAAATGAATAGCACGATGATGACTTGGTTACTTTGGCAATCCCTTTTGTCTAGGATTAAATTTTTTTAATCCGGGGGAATCGAAGGGATTGCCATGGACAAGCTACCGAGGTGAAGTGGGAAGCGAAGTTTCCCCTCATGGACTCGATAAGCAAAACCCTTCAATTGGTATCAGAGCTTCCGGGAAAAACCTTCAGGGACTTATGGCAGTTGACTACTAGGCGCAAAATCAGCTCATTGCAGGTTAAAAGGAGCATCTCGTGGGAGATTTCGGCATTAGTTCTTGGAGTGATTTCTTGAGGCAATTTGGAGGCAAAGTACAGGTGCATTTCGAGGTCCTTCACGCTCGTTCAAGCAACCAACAAGCAAAGTGTTAAAATCCCTAATTTGTAAAGTGTTCTTTACATTTCAGTTGTATTTTTCTTGTATTTCTTTGTACTCCTTTTGTAATCGCTTGTAAGAGAATTTCTCCACCTCCGATGTGTCACCGAGAAGGAGGATTTGATTAGTGGTGTGTGTTTGCATTGTTAGGGCTCATTCAAGCCCAATCCGTGGAGTAGGAACCTTGAGGTTCCGAACCACGTTATATCTTCATGTTGCGATTGAATTTGTGTGTATTGTGTGTTTGTCTATGTTATTTTTGTATATTTCACTGCGTACTAACGTGTTGAAAACAAGCACGCGATCAATTCCATTGAACCGACGACAATGCTATTCACCCCCCACTAGCGGGTGCATATGTCCTAATAAGTGGTATCAGAGCGGGTCGCTCTTCACAGGCCTCACATCCGAGGGAGCAAAAGTGCTAGATGAGATGGAGCTCAATGAGAGATTGGGTGACGACATCAACATTCCACCTTTCTTCGACCGCGAAGACTTCGCATATTGGAAAGGTAGGATGATGCATTTTCTTATGTGCGATTTTGACAATTGGATTAGTGTCATAGTAGGTTTCGACACTCCAAAATGTTGGTGCAATCGGCCTAGGTCACGATTGACCAGGACTCGAGTTTGACTCGAGTGATGTTTTGATGTTCGACAAAAACATATGACAATATAATTGTCATGGGAAAGTCCAAGTCTTGGGTACTTGGCATGGAAAGTGTTGGATCGAAGCGGATCGCTAGAGGGGGGGGTGAATAGTGATAGAAACTTTTCTTTGAATTCATTCGGTAAATCACGAGTAGACACAGCGGAAGATAAATCTAAAATAGAAGAGACAATGGAGTTTTTACTTGGTTCGTAGCCGAAGGCTACTACTCCAAGGCCCTAGTGGTCCTTGACCACGCACAGAGGGTAAAACACTAAACGAACTCCTTCTCGTTGGAGATAGGAGTTAAACGAATACAAAAACTCAAGAAAGACTCAAGGTAAAGGGACACTCCCCCTCTCCTTGATATGATTTAAAGCTCGAAATAAGAACAACTTATACAAATTAAAGATTATACTGACGACTTTTGAAGACTCGAATCTTGGAGCTTGAGTCGTCGTCTCGACAGCGCTTCGTCGTAGGGATGTCGGAGACTTCAGAAGCTTTTTTAATTGATTAAAAACCCTAGGACAAGCCCTCCTTTTATAGCCTTTAAGCCCCTCATCGAATGGGTCTTCAACCAATAGGAATTGGGCACAAAACCTCCTTGAAATGGGGTGATAAGCCTTGACTCCTCGAATCTGATCATTGACCATCAGTCGACTGATGGCAGCATCAGTCGAGTGCTGACCTTTGGCAATCGATTGTTTGACGGCAGTCGAGTCCTCCAAGCTGGCAGTCGACTGATGCTAGCTGCAGGGCAAAGTTAGCTAAAAGAAAACATTATTTTGACAGCCTTCGACCGTCCGATCTCGACCTGGACCATCGATGGGATGTCTCTGGTCGGATCTACGCTTAATATCATCCCCGTAAGGAGGATACGACCTCACTTACGCTCGCACACACGAGCTTACCTCAATACTTACGTGTTACTTTTGCTTACGGCCTTCCACTCGATTCCTTCGGCTCCCTCCGAAGTCACTCGAGTGTCACCCGACCACCGCGGCTTTCTCCGGGTGTCGCTAGCCTTCAGCTCCAGCTATATCAATCTTCTGCACACTCGATTCAGCTTGTGAGATAACAATATGAGCTTAACTTTGTATCATTTGCTATAATCAAAACCCAGGTTTGACTTAGGTGCCTACTGCACCAACAATCTCCCCCTTTTTGATTTATGGCAAACCCACATGCAAAGTTAAGAAAGACAAATTAAGTGCATTAAGTAAACTGAGTAAGAGATATGCATGAATGTGCAGGAGTATATAAAACTCTTTTTCAAGTGCTCCCCCTTGAGGAATTCTCCCCCTTGACCGAGGGTGAGTACTTGAGAAAGAGTTTTAACTCTCCCCCTTGATATTTGCTACTAAAAAAAGAATTAAGTAACCAAAATCACTTAATATTGGCCATAGGGTTTAAAATAAGTTAAGAAATAAAAAAAATGATTTCTTAACCTTGGCCTTTACTTTCATTTTGTTTAACAAATTAACTAAGAGTTAAGTAAATTACTTTTTGTATTGTTAACGAAAACAAGTTAACTAAATGTGTTTAAGTTAAGAATTCCCCTAACTTGTTTCGTTAACTTAAAGTTAAGTAAGTAAGCCTTGGCCATAAAAAAACTTTTAGTAAGCCTTGGCCATAAAAAAAAACTTTAACTTTGGCCTTTTTCTCCCCCTTTTTCCATATATCGAAAAGAGTGAGGGTGTGTGTGGAAAAAAAATATGTTTTATTTTTAAAGTCCAAGCATGTTCCACATTATTTTGAAAATAATATACTGAAAATAATTTCATCTATAAAATGTTCGACTCATATTTGGCTTGATTGATATGAAAGATCAACCAGTCCTGGTCAGAGTCGGTTAGTATGTATGATTATACTCCATGGTTCATAGCGATGCACTAGCTCTACATCTGGAACTAGGAGTATGGTCCTAACATCTCACGCCCATCTACGTGGCTAAGTACACAAACACATTAGTCCTATGTGTTGTGAGATGTACTGGCTCCTTAAATCTATAGGTGCATGATATCTAAGGTATGTCCTATGCTAGTTCCATGAAATTAAAGAAATAGTAGTAAGAACATATAATTTGCAAGTACCTATTCTATTACGCACATGCCCAATTTTCATCTTAATAGACTAAATTCAGCTTCAGGTAGGGGTTTAGTAAATAGGTCTGCCAAGTTAGACTTCGATTCGATGTATTCGAGTTGTATGGCTCCGTTGGCCACATGTTCTCGAATGAAATAGTGTTTGACCTCTATATGTTTTGTCCTAGAGTGACATATTGGATTTTTTGTAAGATTAATTGAACTAATGTTATCTACGTGAAGTTTAGTATTCGTAAAGTCTAACTTAAAGTCGCGGAGAGTGTGTTTCATCCAAAGAAGCTGCGTGACACACTCACCCATCGCGATGTATTCGGCTTCGGTGGTAGATAAAGCAACACAGTGTTGCTTCCTACTGCACCAACTCACTAGACTCGAGCCGAGAAGTTGACAACAACCACTCGTACTCTTTCTATCGAGCTTACTACCGGCATAGTCCGAATCAGAATAGCCGGTTAGTTCGAACTCGGTAGATCTATGATACCAAATACCGACATTAAGTGTACCCTTAAGATATCTAAGGATACTCTTAATTAGGGTTAGGTGAGACTCCTTAGCATAGGTTTGAAACCTAGAGCACATACTTACTGCGAATAGAATGTCGGATCGACTCGCAGTTAAGTATAGGAGATTTCCTATTGCGCTCCTATAGTACTTTAAGTCAATGGACTTACTTTCTAGGTCTTCTCCTATGTTAACATTAATCGCCATTGGGGTGTTTAATTCCTTAGCGTCTTGCATTCCAAATCTTTTAATTAACTCCTTAGTATATTTTTGTTGATATAGGTATATACCATCCTTAGTTTGTTTAATTTGTAGACCTAAAAAGAAACTTAACTCGCCTACCAAGTTCATTTCGAACTCACTTTCCATGAGTGAAACGAACTCGTTTAGTAAGGCTGAGTTAGAGGTTCCAAAAATTATATCATCTACATAAATTTGAGCTATGAATATTTCTTTACCTAAGGTTTTTACGAAGAGAGTTGGGTCAACTAAGCCTTGGTTAAACCCTTTTGACTTAAGATGGATTGAAAGTCTCTCGTACCAAGCTCGAGGAGCTTGTTTATGTCCATAGAGAGCTTTCTTAAGTTTTAGAACATGGTCGGGTTTATCTAGATTTTCGAATCCGGAACTTCTTCTTTAATGTATCCATTTAGGAATGCCGACTTAACATCCATTTGAAACAGCTTAAATCCTCGATGTGCGGCATAAGCTAGCAACATTCGAATGGATTCGAGTCTAGATACTGGGGCATAGGTTTCGTCATAATCTAAGCCTTCTACTTGACTACCCTTTGGCGACTAACCTAGCCTTGTTTCTAACTACTTCACCTTTATCATCAAGCTTATTTCGAAACACCCACCTTGTTCCAATTATCGTTTTGTCTTTAGGTGGTGGTACTAGTTCCCACACTTCATTCCTAGTGAATTGAGCTAGCTCTTCTTGCATTGCAATAATCCAATCGGGATCAAGAAGAGCTTGTTCAATTGATTTGGGTTCTATCTTTGAAATTAAGGAAATTTGACTAAGGTTCCTATATGATGCTCTAGTTCGAACTCCTAGATTAGGATCTCCTATCACTTGATCGATAGGGTGGTTAGTCTGAATCCTAGATTGGGTTGGGTTTGTGTCACCTAATGCTTGATCAATTGAGTGACTTGGTTGAACACTAGTTTGACTCGGATCACTTGTCACTTGGTCGACAAGAGAAGTTGGTTGATGTGGATTAGACTCGATCTCAGGGTCGGAGACGAGTTTGGTATTAGTGGGCTCAACACTTGGGGTCATTAAGGGTTTTGTAGGTTCGGGTACTTTATTGTGATAAATCTCGTACGAGGTCTTAAGGTGCCTCTTTACCATAAGGATCCTATTCTGGACATAGCAAGCCGTGCTAACGGCTTCTGCCCAAAACCTATCAGGTAGGTCGTATTCGTTCAACATGGTCCTAGCGGCTTCTTGTAGAGTTCGATTTTTCCGCTCCACTAGGCCATTTTGTTGAGGGGTCCTAGGGAAAGAGAATTCATGGTGGTATCCGTTTAGGTTACAGAAGTCGGTGAACCTTTGATTTTCGAATTCACCACCATGATCGCTTCTAAGTCTTTTAACCTTAAGGTTTTTTTTATTCTCGATTAATTTGAATAGATTGATTAATTGATCTAGGGTATCATTTTTATGTTTGATGAACCTAACCCAGGTAAACCTGGAGTAGTCGTCAATTATGACTAAGTAATATTGACTTCTATTGAGTGACTTGTCTCCATGTGAATCGAATAAATCCATATGCAGGAGCTTAAGTACACTTGAGGTTCGTTCTTGGTTAGTTAACTTGTGTTGTGTCCTAGGTTGTTTTCCTTGTTGACAAGCATTACTGATTTTATTAACCAAATTGTTGAGGTTGGGTAAGCCTCTGACTAAGCCACTCTGACTCATCTTGTGGACGAGTCTTGGGTGCGAGTGACTGAGTTGTCGGTGCCACAACCATGATTCCTCTTCCTGTGTCATAAGACATTTGGCTGAGGATTTGATTAAGTTAATTGTATAAATGTTATTTGTCCTAGTTCCTTTGAGTATTGTTTTAGCTGTTTTATTTGTTTTAATTACACATTCATTTTCTAAAAATATGACCTTATAGTTATTGTCACATAATTGGCTTACGCTAAGCAGGTTATATTCAAAATTCTCTACAAGTAATACATTTTTAATAACAAAATTCGAGTTAAGCTCGATATCACCTGATCCGATGATTTTGAGCTTGCCGTTATTCACAAAGGCTACCGATCCTTGTCGTTTGAATCGAAGCTTTGTGAATTTGAGTTGATCCCCAGTCATGTGTCGGGAGCAACCGCTGTCCAACATCCATTGATCCTACACACAAGGTGGTTGGATTGGATGTTAGAATTGATATATATATATATTTTTTAAAAAAAATTTGTTGTAAGTTTTTAAACCTAGGTCATCTCACCTGTGTCTATATGATCAAGCATGTTATACTTATGTTTTTTTTTGTAAGATGACTTCAAATTAAGTTGATTAAGTGCATTTAGGTTCAAGTAATTTTATGTTAGATTTGGATTTGACCCTAGGCTTGTCAAGTTTACCTTTTCAAGATCATGGCTTCCAGGTCGTGGCGAGGCACAGGGGCCTTCTTTTATCGGATCATCGACCACTTCCTTAGACAAAGTCATTTTCAAGAAAATGATGACTTGACTCACCTAAGACTATTTCCTGGTCTAACTGGTTATTTTTGAAAAGAGGCTCCCCGAGGCTCAATCTTTTCGAAGGATTTTAGTTGGTTATGTATGTGTTCTAAGTGAGTTCACAAGTTAAAAAAAAACAAACGAAAAAAAATTCTAAGCATGCAATTTCTAAGTTAAAGCACAAACATGTTTTGTACTGGCTCCCCCTAGACCGTTGAATCAGTTTGGTCTATCCACATAGTGGATTTGGTCCTTGGGAACCCAGTACGGGTTGGATCCTAGAGTTGAAATCAAAAAGTTCTTAGGGACCCATGCTTGGACATGTTTCCTATGTCGACTTACAATCGACATATACGACCTATTAGTCGTGTTTGAGTTAAACCCTAGTCCAGCCTTATTGTACACGACCCTTTGAGATCCAAGTAGGAGGTCAAGTCCTTTGGATCCCGAAGTGAACCTTTCCAACGTGTTCCTAAGATCTTCAACTTGACTTTTCAAGAGAGAGTTCTCAACTTCGAGCTTTTCAACTCGAGTTGAGTCCTTCTCTTGAACTCGACTAGTCGAAGAGGTTAGGGAGACCTCGTGTTTGAGGAGTTTAACCTCCTCAACAAGGGTCTCGACCTTGGACTCGGACTTTGCTAATTTCCTAGACAAAAACCTAACCGTATTATGTAAAGTATTAAATAAAGTTCGACTCACTTTAAGGGTATCTTTTGAACCGGATGCGTATCCGTGGCTTGACTTGAAGGTAGCTTCATAGTCCGAGTCATCCTCAGGTTCTGACTCAAGTTCAGGTTCGGTCTCCATGTCTAACTAAATCGATTTCGCCATGAAGACGTGGTCTTCGTCTTCTTCGGATGACGCTTCTTCCCATGTCGCGTTGAGGGCCTTCTTGTGCTTAGGTGCTTGGTGGTTGAGCTTGGGGCACTCGGATTTGATATGTCCAAACCTGTTACTCTCATAACACCTAATATTAGAACTTTTAGGCTTACCTTGGTTGGGTCAAATCGTGGTTCGCTTTCGTCCCTTGGCTATCCTTCGAGCTAGGTTCATTAGTTCGGCAGTCAACTCCGGGTCAACTTCTTCTTCGGACTCGTCTTCCTCCTCAGTTGGTGGTGGCTTGCTTGCGATTTTCTTCTTCTTTGAACCTGCAAACAAGGCTATACCCCTCTCGGGTTCCGAGTTGGACTGCTCATGTAATTCGAAATCAGAAAATAATTCATCTATTCTAACTTTAGAAAGGTCCTTGGAGACCTTCTAGGCGTCGACCATGGATGCCCACAAGGTAGTCCTCGGAAAAGAATTTATAACATACCTTATAAGGTCGCGATTTTTGACCTTTTGCCCAATTGCGTGTAGGTTGTTGACGATGTCCTGGACGCGGGCGTGCAATTGTGTTGCCGTCTCATGTTCCTGCATTTTTAGTGTGTACAATTTATTGAACAACAAATCACGTTTGCAAACCTTAGCTTGATCCGATCCTTCATGTAACTCGATCAACCTCGTCTAGAGATCTCTTGCGCTGATGAAGGGTCCGACTCGGTTCAGCTCCTCCTTGGATAGCCCGCACTGCAGGATTTGAGTAGCCTTTGCATCTGCCTCGACTTGTCGTTTAGTGGCAATGGACCACTGATTGTAATCCAAGGATTCACCTTCTTCATTAGTAGGAAGGGTGAACCCGGTTTGGATCACAATCCACATCTCTATTTGGGTTTTTAGGAAGCACTCCATCCGACCTTTCCAGTAACGGAAATCGTCACCGTTGTAAAATGGTGGTCGGACGGTGCTAAAACCCTCGAGATGGGCCATTAACACGAAAGACAAAAAGAGACGAAGACGAAAAAACTAGCAACGACGAAAACACCAAAACAAGTACCAAGACTCGCGTCTTGGATTAGTAGTGCTGGAGAAAAACCTAACAAAGCGAAATAAATAATAAAAAAAAACAGAATTAAAAGAAAAATAAATCTGTAAAAATGGCTAGATTGGTGGTTTCACCAAATCTTAGCAACCACCGGCTCTGATACCAATTGTTGGATCGAAGCGGATCGCTAGAGGGGGGGGGTGAATAGTGATAGAAACTTTTCTTTGAATTCGTTCGGTAAATCACGAGTAGACACAGTGGAAGATAAATCTAAAATAGAAGAGACAATGGGTTTTTTACTTGGTTCGTAGCCGAAGGCTACTACTCCAAGGCCCTAGTGGTCCTTGACCACGCACGGAGGGCAAAACACTAAACGAACTCCTTCTGGTTGGGGATAGGAGTTAAACGAATACAAAAACTCAAGAAAGACTCAAGGTAGAGGGACACTCCCCCTCTCCTTGATATGATTTAAAGCTCGAAATAAGAACAACTTATACAAATTAAAGATTATACCGATGACTTTTGAAGACTTGAATCTTGGAGCTTGAGTCGTCGTCTCGGCAGCGCTTCGTCATAGGGATGTTGGAGACTTGTAGTGTATCGGAAGCACTTGGAAGCTTTTTAATTGATTAAAAACTCTAGGACAAGCCCTCCTTTTATAGCCTTTAAGCCCCTCATCGAATGGGTCTTCAACCAATAGGAATTGGGCACAAAACCTCCTTGAAATGGGGTGATAAGCCTTGACTCCTCGAAGCTGATCATTGACCATCAGTCGATTGATGGCCATCATCAGTCGACTGATGGTAGCATCAGTCGACTGCTGACCTTTGGCAGTCGACTGTTTGACGGCAGTCGAGTCCTCCAAGCTGGCAGTCGACTGATGCTAGCTGCAGGGCAAAGTTAGCTAAAAGAAAACATTATTTCGACAGCCTTCGACCGTCCGATCTCGACCTGGACCATCGATGGGATGTCTCTGGTCGGATCTACGCTTAAGATCATCCCCGTAAGGAGGATACGACCTCACTTATGCTCGCACACACGAGCTTACCTCGATACTTACGTGTTGCTTTTTCTTCCGGCCTTCTACTCGATTCCTTCGGCTCCCTCCGAAGTCACTCGAGTGTCGCCCGACCAGCGCGGCTTCCTCCGGGTGTCGCTAGCCTTCAGCTCCAGCTATATCAATCTTCTGCACACTCGATTCAGCTCGTGAGATAATGATATGAGCTTAACTTTCTTTCATTTGCTATAATCAAAACCCAGGTTTGACTTAGGTGCCTACTGCACCAACAGAAAGTCCAAGTGGAACACTTGGCATTTGGTAAAGTCCAATTCTTGAGTACTTGGCAGATGAAAAGTCCAAGCATGGGTCTTGGCAATGTAAAGTCCAACATGGGTTGGCAAGGGAAAGTCCAAGCATGGTCTTGGCATTTGAGAAGTCCAACATGGGTTGGCAAGGGAAAGTCCAAGCTTGAGTCTTGGCATGAGAAGTCCAAGGGGTTTGATATTTGCTGCGTAAAGTCCAAGCGGGAGTCTTGGCAGCATAAGTCCAATGGTTGGCTGCGTAAAGTCCAAGCGGGAGTCTTGGCAGCATAAGTCCAATGGTTGGTGACGTAAAGTCCAAGCGGAGTCTTGGCGGCGTAAGTCCAATGTGCCTTGGCGATGTAGACACCGTTAGCATGACATAGCCGATGGAAGCACCTGAAGGCTAGCGCGATGGATGAACAAGTCATGGATGACTTGGAGGGATCCGAGAGACGTGAGGCTGATGGAGGTGGCTAGAAGGCATAGGTCTAGGCTAAGGGTGGTCTAGCAAGTATGGGGGAACCATACTTCGGCTAAAACCTCATGTTTGAGGTGTGCCCGGTCGGCCCGAGTACCATGTGGCGATCAATCGACCGAAATCAACTATGGTTTATTTGCGGGTTGTGGCTTAGCGATCATTTGCGGAGGAGGCGTTGGTGATGGCTCGAGTCGTCGATCGTGTGATCGATCGGTGGTGCTCGAGAAATTGGCCACAGAATGGAGTCGAGACTCGACTGGTCGAGTGAGGACTCCATCAGTCAACTGATGGGAATGATCAGTCGACTGAAGGTAGATCCGTTGGACTTATCCAACATGGATCTAGCCGTTGTCTCACGACAACAGTGGCATCAGACGACTGATGGTCCCGATCAGTCGACTGATCGACTTTTTCCAACACAGGTTGAAGCTTTATAAGGAGCTCATGATGGAGGAAAATGGGATGGTTCTTTGAGGCAATTTGGGGCGAGTTGCTGCTGCAATTCAGGGTCTCCAAGTGCTACTCGATCAACCAAGTGATCAAGCATTCAAAGAGCATTGGTAAAGTGTTTTCTTTACTTGTATTGCTTTGTATTTCATTATATTGCTTGTATTCATCTTGTATTACTGTTGTATACATTGAACGAGGTTTCTCCACCTCTGGATTGTTCTGAGAAGGAGTTATTTTATAGTGGTGTGTGATTGGCATCGCTAGGGCTCGTTTGAGCCCGATCCGTGGAGTAGGAACCGTGCGGTTTCGAACCACGTTATATACTCGTGTTCGTATGTGATTGTATAATTCTTTATTGTGTTATTTCTATTTCCGCTGCGCTAACTAAATTGTAGACACGAACGAGATCGAATTCCATCCACGTACGGGTAACCGCTAATCACCCCCCCTCTAGCGGCATCAAATCCTTAACAAGTGGTATCCGAGCCCGGGGCTCTTCTACGGATTAACAACCCGGAGTCAAGAAGCTAGAGGGAAGAATATGGATTTCCAAGAAAAATTGGGTGACGACGTCAACATTCCACCTTCCTTCAACCGCGAACATTTCGCATATTAGAAAGGTAGGATGGAATATTTTCTAATGATAAATATCGAAAATTGGTTTGCCGTGACTATAGGTTTTGATGCTCCGAGAGGAAAGAACGGCGAAATCCTCAAAATGAAGCGATGGACCGAGGAGAAACGGGAAAAATTCAAGACAACCGTTAAGGTAACAAAAATGTTGACTAATTTGATACCTAACGACATTTTGTCTAGATTAGGAAGCTATAGGGATGCCAAGGAGTTGTGGAACAAGTTGATCAAGTTCCAAGACAATCCCGAATCGGTCCAAGAAGACTTGGAAGAGGAGGAGACCGAAGAAGAATCATCATCATCCTCACAAGAAAGTGAGGAGTCAACCTCCGGATCGGAGAAAGAAGAGGTGGAAGAAGTGGAAGAAGTATCCACTTCTAGGATTGAGGAGATTAGAGCATCCTCAACACCGGAGCAACAAGAAGTAACATCTACATCCGGTCAAGAGGAAGAACAAGCTCAAGAGATCCTCACCACCGAACTAGGTAACTCAAACACTCAAATTTCAAATAAAATCCATATATTGTGTTTTGAGTGTAGGGAGTATGGGCACTATAAGAGCAAGTGCCCAAAGAAGGTTAAGAAAGCTCCTCTGGTGCCCAAAAGTCAACAAAAGTCAAAGGATGCCGGTTCCCCAAGTCAAAAGAGCAAGGAGCATGTTATATGCTTCAAGTGCAATTCAAAAGGACATTATAGGAATCAATGTCCTAAGGGGAAAAAGAAGACCCAAGAGGGAGCTACACATGTAGGGGGAGCTTCCAAAGCTAACCCTAAGGTATATTTCAATGATGCACCTTCTTTAGTTAATAGGCAAAAGCATGCTAGGAGTTTTAATTCTCTTGCTATTGTACATGAAAAGCATGCTAAAAGTAATAGATGTTGGTGCAATCGGCCAAGGTCACGATTGACCAGGACTCGAGTTTGACTCGAGTGATGTTTTGATGTTTGACAAAGTA
The DNA here is from genome assembly GCA_025175895.1 of Wurfbainia villosa. Classification (NCBI taxonomy): domain Eukaryota; kingdom Viridiplantae; phylum Streptophyta; class Magnoliopsida; order Zingiberales; family Zingiberaceae; genus Wurfbainia; species Wurfbainia villosa. The sequence goes on from CM045997.1 coordinate 36,616,369, forward strand.
TGTTTGACAAAGTATGTTAGACATAGGATTGACATTGATGTTTCACATTAATGTCGGTTAATATGTTGGGGAGATTGTTTATACAATCGACCCAGGTTATAATTGACCAGACTCGAGTTTGACTCGAGGGAGACTTTGGTGGTTGACTAGGGTTGACTATGTGTTTATGGGAAAGTCCAAGTCATGGGTACTTTGCATGGAAAGGCCAAGTGGGACACTTGGCATTTGGGAAAGTCCAAGTCTTGAGTACTTGGCATGGGAAGTCCAAGCATGGGTCTTGGCAAATGAGAAGTCCAAGCATGGGTCTTGGCAAATGGAAAGTCCAAGCATGGGTCTTGGCATGGAAAGTCCAACATGGGTTGGCAAGGGAAAATCCAAGCTTGAGTCTTGGCATTTGAGAAGTCCAAGGGGATTGATATTGGCGGCGTAAAGTCCAAGCGGAGTCTTGGCGGCGTAAGTCCAATGTGCCTTGGCGGTGTAGACACCGTTAGCATGACACAGCCGATAGAAGCACCTGGAAGCTAGCGCGATGGATGAACAAGTCATGGATGACTTGGAGGGATCTGAGAGGCGTGAGACTGATGGAGGTGGCTAGAAGGCTTAGGTCTAGGCTAAGGGTGGTCTAGCAAGTATGGGGGCACCATACTTGGGTTAAAACCTCATTCTTGAGGTTGGCAGTCGACTGGCATTATGGCGGTTCATTGCCGAGAGTCGACTTTCGAGTTTGGCGGTTGAGAGCTTTAAACTCTGGCGATCATTCGCTCATGGGAGAGCGATCGGCTGGTCGGCAGCAATGACCGGCTGGATGGCGATCGTTTCGGTCGAGAGCTCGCTCCGTAGCCGAGGCGATCGACTACGAGCGTTAGCGATCGGCCAATGTTAGCGCGATCGGTGAGAGTCCCGTTGGAATTTATCCAACGTGGATTGAGCCGTTGTCTCACGGCTCTATGTTAGGCATTCGGGTGATTTATGGCGATCATTGCGGTAATCGGCCAGCGAGATAAAAGGAAGCTGTTCGTGGAGATTGCGGTATCAGTTCTTTGGGAGCTTTCTTGAGGCGATTTGAAGGCGATTTGCAGGTGCATTTCAGGGCCCTTCAACCTCATCCAAGCAACCAACAAGCAAAGCGCTCAAACCCTAGTTTTGTAAAGTGTTCTTTACATTTACTTTGTATTTGCTTGTATTTCTTTAGATTATTGTTGTAATCTTGTGTACGAGGTTTCTCCACCTCCGACTTGTTGTCGAGAAGGAGTTTATTGATTAGTGATTGCATTGGCGTCGCTAGAGCTCGTTAGAGCTCGATCCGTGGAGTAGGAACCGTTACGGTTCTGAACCATGTTATATGATCGTGTTGTGATTGTGTGTCTTGTTATATTTATTTGTTATTACTATTCCGCTGTGCTAACAAGATTGCAGACGATCGAACGAGAAAGAATTCCATCATCGTACGGTATCACGCTATTCACCTCCCCCCTCTAGCGGGCATCAAATTCCCAACAAGTGGTATCAGAGCCTGGTGGCTCTTCAACGGATTAACAACCGGGAGCAATACGCTAGAGGGTAAAGATGGAATTTTAAGACAAGCTAGGTTGGGACATCAACACACCGGTCCCGTACTCATTATATGGACAAGAAGGCTTCGATTCTTGGAAGAGAAGAATTGAAGATTTTTTGATGATGAGGGACTTCGAGGAATGGTCTCTATTAATGGAAGGATTTGAGTATCCTAGAGGACCAAAAGGTGGTTTCCTCAAGAAGAAGAGATGGAGTGAAGATCAACTCCAAAGATTCGAGAAAAACAAGAAGGTAATCAAATTCATTTTTGATTTAATTCCAAATGAATTCTTGTGTAGCCTAGGTGAATGCATGGATGCTAAGGAGCTATGGAGCGATTTGGCAAAGCTCCATGAAAGCCCATCAATGGTCCAAGAGGAAGAGACCGAAGAGCCTAATGCATCATCTTCACAAGGAAGTGAGGACTTGGAGGTTGAGAGATCATCAACATCCAAAGAGGAAGAGGAAGTAGAATCGGAAGTTGATAGGGAGTCAATTTCCGGGTTGGTGGAGGAAGTGGAAGAAGCATCCATCTCAAGGATTGAGGGGGAGGAGAGAACTTCCATACCGGAGCAACAAGAAGAAGCTTCAACATCCAATCAAGATGAGGAAGCTCAAAATACAACTCCGGCACCTACCACCGAACTAGGTAACTCAAACACATCAATCTCAAATAAAGATAATATCATGTGCTTTGAGTGTAGGGAATTTGGGCACTACAAGAGCAAGTGCCCAAAGAAGATTAGGAAAGCTCCACCGGCTCCAAAAGTCAAGGATGCCGATTCCCCAAATATCAAGAGCAAGGAGCATATCATATGCTTCAAGTGCAACTCAAGGGGACATTATAGGAATCAATGTCCTAGGGGAAGCAAAAAGACCAAAGAGGGAGCTACACATGTAGGGGGAGCCTCTAGGGCAAACCCTAAGGCATATTTCAATAATGCACCTTCTTTAGTTAATAGGCAAAGGCATGCTAGGAATTTAAATTCTCTTGCAATTTATGAAAAGCATGCTAATAGGAATAAATATTTTTGCTTAGGAGCTAAAAGTGTCCATTTTAGTAATAAGGAGAAATTTGGGACTAATATCCCTAGAAAAACCATACCTAGTGAATCTATTAAGAAAATACAAGAACATCTAGGTTTTAATCCAAAATGGACTAGGCATATGCCAAGAAAGTCCCATACCCATGATTTAAATCAAAATTCAAAAATTGGGCAATTAGAGTTAGAGAATCAAGTCTTGAGGTCAAGGCTTGAAAAACTTGAGAAGACCCTTAAAATTATACAAAATCAATTTAAAGGGTCAAACGATCAAAAGTCAAGGTCCAAGAGTCAAAGTCAACACTTAGGACCTAAGAGTCAAAAGTCAACCAAGGGCAAGAAAGGTTTGGGTCACAAACCTAAGCCTAAGGTGGCTTACCATAGTGTTCCATTTGATTATGGAACACAAACTAGGTCTAGGAAGACCAAGGTCAATAGGGAAGTCATCTCTAGAGTTGACCAAAGGGTGTGCCTAGTGGCTAGGGTTTCTAGGAAACCTAGGGTGGCCACTAAGAAGGTTGCAAGGGGAGTCACCCCTAGAGTCAACCTAGGTAAGACCCAAATGACCAAGGCTAACAAGCCTAGGAGGGCCATTAGAAAGGTATCTAGGGAGGTTATCCCTAGGGAATACCTAATCAACCCTAGGAGCTCAAATAGATTTTGGGTTCCTAAGAGCGTGATTGATTCACGCTAAGTGGGTTTAGGGTGTGTCAACCTTGATTGGATGAGTAGTTAACTCAACCATGGTAAGGTGGCACTTTAGGATATTTTCAAGGTTATGGTTACCTTGGAAATAGATTTGAATTAATCCTAAAAGGATTTTAGGATGTGCCAATATTAATTATGAAGTTTGATAAAATGACCATGTTGGCACAATTTAAGTTTAGTGGTTAGTGTGCCATTTTGGGTTTTTGGCACACTAGGGAGAAAAGTAGAAATATGGCAAAATGTGATTAATTGTATCAAATGACAAGTAATATTAAAATTTAGGTATTACATACCTTTATATCTTATTTGCCATGCTTTGATTTGTCATATGCCATGACATGACATCATGTTCATTCTCATAATTTATATGTCATGTACATGGTTAGGATTAAGGATTAAATGTCATGTGTTTTTTTTTATTTCATATTATGCCATGACATCATGATTATGAGCATGTGTTTATCTATATCATCTCTAACGCCATAATCATTCATGCACTTAAGAGATTTTGATTGAAATTGATTTAAGGACAATGGCATGACTTGAAGTCCCATTTATAAGGGAATCAAGTAGGGTTGCCTTAGAAAAATGCATGAAACCCTAGATTAAATGAACCAAAACCCACATCTCACATCCAATTGACATGTATGTGTATTTATACACCCTAGATACATGTGAGATGCTAGGATATGAGTTAAGTTCAAGGTGCATAGTGTTTGCATCTAGATGAACTAAAACTCATCTTATATGACTGGTGGATCATTGGGAAAGCTTGTGTACAAGTCATGTACATAGAGCCCAAGGAATATGATCCAAAATAAGGTTTTGAAAACATTTTAAAATCATTTTGAAAAACCTTGGTGAAGTCTATCTTTTGATAGCAATCACCATTGATGAAGTTGATACAAAATAGGGCCAAAACATTGAAAATTTCAATGGTTTTGAGTTTTGTATCAAACTCACTATTTTATGGGTAAAATATTTTTCAAACATTTTTCACCCATTGTTTTGGTCATAAGTATTATACGTATCAAATTTCGTGATTTTTCGATGTACGTATAATTATTTATGAATTTTTGAATTTCGTTCTGATAGCTGAAATTCGGGAATTTCAGCTACCAGTCGACTGCCACTTGGTGGCAGTCGACTGATGAGAGTGGCAGTCGACTGATTACTGTCAGAAGTCGACTGCCAGGTCTGATTTCGGGTTAACAAGGTTTGTTTAGCCCGTGTTCAGCTATGGTAAAGGTTCCTAACCACTCCTAACCCTAGGATATGCTTTGGGAAGCATTATGAAGGGTGAAAATCCATTGGATATGGATTAGGAGTTGTGTTAGGTCAAAGTATCAAATTTAGGGTGAGTAAAAGTTCTATGTTGAACTTAGAACCTTAATTTTGATGGTTTAGAGTTCCTATTGGCTTAGGGGCTTTCCAAGGACATTGTTGGTGCAATGGTCAAGGGGGAGCAAGCCTTTAGGGGGAGGTATCCATCTTGGGATGATGGATGTTTTTTTTATGGGGAGAATGTTATCAATTGAAAATTGATGGGTGTTTGATACCCAATTTGGAAATTGGGAGAGTGAGATAGGAGTGCCTCTCTTGAGTGATATGGGACTTATCACTAGGAAGATGGTAGGCATCCTAGGTATTTTTGATCAAGGGGGAGATTGTAAGATCTCATTGGGACATGAGACATTGACCTCCTTGGAGAGTAAACCTTTTTGATGTTAGTCAAGGGGAGAATGTTTGGGGAGAACATTTGGTTGATTTTCACTTGAATGTTTGGGGGAGAACATTTGGTGAGTGTTTACCAATTTGGGATAATTGGTAAGCGATTTGAGTTAGTGTTCTAACTCATGGTTTTATTTGGTTTTTGTCAAACATCAAAAAGGGGGAGATTGTTGGTGCAATCGGCCCAGGTCACGATTGACCAGGACTCGAGTTTGACTCGAGTGATGTTTTGATGTTTGACAAAGTATGTTTGACAAAGTATGTTAGACATAGGATTGACATTGATGTTTCACATTAATGTCGGTTAATATGTTGGGGAGATTGTTTATACAATCGACCAGTTATAATTGACTGCACTAGTTTGACTCGAGGGAGACTTTGGTGGTTGACTAGGGTTGACCATGTGTTTATGGGAAAGTCCAAGTCATGGGTACTTGGCATGGAAAGTCCAAGTGGGACACTTGGCATTTGGGAAAGTCCAAGTCTTGAGTACTTGGCATGGGAAGTCCAAGCATGGGTCTTGGCAAATGAGAAGTCCAAGCATGGGTCTTGGCAAATGGAAAGTCCAAGCATGGGTCTTGGCATGGAAAGTCCAACATGGGTTGGCAAGGGAAAATCCAAGCTTGAGTCTTGGCATTTGAGAAGTCCAAGGGGATTGATATTGGCGGCGTAAAGTCCAAGCGGAGTCTTGGCGGCGTAAGTCCAATGTGCCTTGGCGGTGTAGACACCGTTAGCATGACACAGCCGATGGAAGCACCTGGAAGCTAGCGCGATGGATGAACAAGTCATGGATGACTTGGAGGGATCTGAGAGGCGTGAGGCTGATGGAGGTGGCTAGAAGGCTTAGGTCTAGGCTAAGGGTGGTCTAGCAAGTATGGGGGCACCATACTTGGGTTAAAACCTCATTCTTGAGGTTGGCAGTCGACTGGCATTATGGCCGGTTCGACTGCCGGGAGTCGACTCGAGTTCGACTGCCGGTTGAAACTTTAGAACTCTGGCGATCGCTCATGGGAGCGATTGGTGTGTCGGCAGCGATCGGCCGAGATGGCAATCGAATCATTGCCGAGTCGAGTTCACGCAAACGCTCCGTGGCCGTAGGCGATCGACTACGGCGTTAGCGGGCGTCGCCAATGTTGGCGATCCAGTGAGAGTCCCGTTGGAATTTTTCCAACGTGGATTGAGCCGTTGTCTCACGACTCTGATGTTGGCGATCGGGGTGATTTATGGCGATCGGCGCGGAAATCGGCCGGCGAGATAAAAGGAAGCTGTTCGTGGAGATTGCGGTATCAGTTCTTTGGGAGATTTCTTGAGGCGATTTGAAGGCGATTTGCAGGTGCATTTCAGGGCCCTTCAACCTCATCCAAGCAACCAACAAGCAAAGCGCTCAAACCCTAGTTTTGTAAAGTGTTCTTTACATTTCCATTGTATTTGCTTGTATTTCTTTAGATTATTGTTGTAATCTTGTGTACGAGGTTTCTCCACCTCCGACTTGTTGTCGAGAAGGAGTTTATTGATTAGTGATTGCATTGGCGTCGCTAGAGCTCGTTAGAGCTCGATCCGTGGAGTAGGAACCGTTACGGTTCCGAACCACGTTATATGATCGTGTTGTGATTGTGTGTCTTGTTATATTTATTTGTTATTACTATTCCGCTGTGCTAACAAGATTGTAGATGATCGAACGAGAAAGAATTCCATCATCGTACGGTATCATGCTATTCACCCCCCCCCTCTAGCGGGCATCAAATTCCCAACAATAGACATATTTGTTTAGGTGCTAAAAATGTCCACTTAGGAAATGAGGAGAAATTTGGGACTAATGTCCCGTAGAAAAACCTTACCTAAGGAATCTATTAGGAAAATACAAGAACACTTAGGTTTTAACCCTAAATGGACTAGGCATATGCCTAGAAAGGACAATGCCCATGGTTTAAATCAAAACTCAAAAATTGGGCAATTAGAATTGGAGAACCAAGCCTTGAGGTCAAGGCTTGAGAAACTAGAAAAGACCCTTAGGAATATACAAACTCAATTTAAAGGGTCTAATGATCAAAAGTCTAAGTCTAGATCTCAAAGTCAACATCTAGGACCTCAAAGTCGAAAGTCAACCAAGGGCAAGCAAGGTTTGAGTCACAAACCTAAGCCTAAGGTGGCTTACCATAGTGTTCCATTTGATTATGGAACACAAACTAAGTCTAAGAAGACCAAAGTTACTATGGAAGCTATCCCTACGAGTAACCATAGTTTGTACCTAGTGGCTAAGGTTTCTAGGAAACCTTGGGTGGCCACTAAGAAGGTTGCAAGGGGAGTTACCCCTAGAGTCAACCTAGGTAAGACCAAAATGTCCAAGGCTAATAAGCCTAGGAGGGTCATTAGGAAGGTATCTAGGGAGGTTATCCCTAAGAAATACCTAATTAACCCTAGGAGCTCAAATAGGTTTTGGGTTCCTAAGAGCGTGATTGATTCACGTTAGATGGGGTTAGGGTGTGCCAACCTTGATTGGATGGGTAGTTAACTCAACCATGATAAAGGTGGCACTTTAGGATATTTTCAAGGTTATGGTTACCTTGGAATACATTTGAGTCTTAATCCTAAAAGTTTTAGGATGTGCCAATATTACTTGAGAAGTTTGAAAAAATGATCAAAATTGGCACAATTTAGGTTTAGCGGTTAGTGTGCCATTTATGGTTTTTGGCACACTAGGGAAACTAGTGATAATGTGGCAAAATATATTTAATCACAACAAATGGCAACTAATATTAAAATTTAGGTATTATTATACCTATATATTTTATATGTCATCCTTTGTTTGCCATATGACATGCCATGACATCATGCTTATTCTTAATCATTTTATATGTCATGAATATGCTTAGGTTAAGGATTTAAGTGTCATGTGTTTGTAGATTTTATCATATGCCATGACATTATGATCATTGGCCATGCTCAATTATTGCTATCTTTATGCCATGATCATTTCATGCATTTAATTGATTAAAATTGAACTAAGGACAATGGCATGACTTGGAGTCCCATTTATAAGGGAATCAAGTAGGGTTGCCTTAGAAGATGCATGAAACCCTAGTTTAAATGAACCAAAACCCACATCTCACATCCAATTGACATGTATGTGTATTTATACACCCTAGATACATGTGAGATGCTAGGATATGAGTTAAGTTCAAGGTGTATAGTTTTTGCATCTAGATGAACTAAAACTCATCTAATTTCAATGATGGATCATTGGGAAAGCTTGTGTACAAGTCATGTACATAGAGCCCAAGGAATATGATCCAAAATAAGGTTTTGAAAACATTTTAAAATCATTTTGAAAAACCTTGGTGAAGTCTATCTTTTGATAGCAATCACCATTGATGAGATTGATACAAAGTGAGCCAAAAACTTATAAGTTTTCTTCACTTTTGAATGTTGTATCAATTTCAATATTTTATGGGTAAAATATTTTTCAAACATTTTTCACCCATTGTATTGGTCATAGGTATTATACGTATCAATTTTCATAATTTTTCGATAAACGTATAATTATTTATGAATTCCCAAATCTCATTTCTGATAATTGAAAATCGGATTTTTGATTATCGATCGCTACTCATAGTGGCGATCGGTGATGTGGGGTTCGATGGCGATTTCTGAATTACTCGACTGATTGCCTGATTTCGGGATAAACAAGCTTGTCTAACCCGATTTCGACTGTGGTTAAGGTCCCTAGCCACTCCTGACCCTAGGATATGCTTTGGGAAGCATGATGAAGGGTGAAAATCCATTGGATATGGATTAGGAGACTTGTTTAGGGTTTGTATCAATGTTAAGGTGTTGGAAAGTTCAATGTTGAATTTCTAACCTTAGTTTTGATGGTTTAGAGTTCCTATTGGCTTAGGGACTTCCCAAGGACATTGTTGGTGCAATGGTCAAGGGGGAGCAAGCCTTTAGGGGGAGGTATCCATCTTGGAGTGATGGATGAGTTTTTTCTTCTTCTTGAAGGGGAAAAGGTTATCAATTGGGAAAATTGATGGATTTTTAGAAACCCAATTTGGAAATTGGGAGAGTGTATAGGATTGCCTCTCTTGAGTGATATGGGACTTATCACTAAGAAGATGGTAGGCATCCTTGGTATTTTTGGACCAAGGGGGAGATTGTAAGATATCATTGGGACATGAGACATTGACCTCCTTGGAGAGAAAATTTTTTTGATGTTAGTCAAAAAGGGGGAGAATGTTTGGGGGAGAACATTTGGAGAGTGTTTACCAATTTGGGATAATTGGTAAGGGAATTGAGTTAGTGTTCTAAATCAATGATTTGTTTGGTTTTTGTCAAACATCAAAAAGGGGGAGATTGTTGGTGCAATCGACCCAGGTCACGATTGACCAGGACTCGAGTTTGACTCGAGTGATGTTTTGATGTTCGACAAAAACATATGACAATATAATTGTCATGGGAAAGTCCAAGTCTTGGGTACTTGGCATGGAAAGTCCAAGTGGAACACTTGGCATTTGGTAAAGTCCAAGTCTTGAGTACTTGGCACATGAAAAGTCCAAGCATGGGTCTTGGCAATGTAAAGTCCAACATGGGTTGGCAAGGGAAAGTCCAAGCATGGTCTTGGCATTTGAGAAGTCCAACATTGGTTGGCAAGGGAAAGTCCAAGCTTGAGTCTTGGCATGAGAAGTCCAAGGGGTTTGATATTGGCTACGTAAAGTCCAAGAAGGAGTCTTGGCAGCATAAGTCCAATGGTTGGCTGCGTAAAGTCCAAGCGGGAGTCTTGGCAGCATAAGTCAAATGGTTGGCGGTGTAAAGTCCAAGCGGAGTCTTGGCGGCGTAAGTCCAATGTGCCTTGGCGATGTAGACACCGTTAGCATGACATAGCCGATGGAAGCACCTGAAGGCTAGCGCGATGGATGAACAAGTCATGGATGACTTGGAGGGATCCGAGAGACGTGAGGCTGATGGAGGTGGCTAGAAGGCTTAGGTCTAGGCTAAGGGTGGTCTAGCAAGTATGGGGGAATCATACTTGGGCTAAAACCTCATGTTTGAGGTGTGCCAGTCGACTAGTTCAACTAGGCTCGACTCGCTGGTTGATATGGGTTAGGAGCCAGCAAATGATCGCCAGAGTGTGGCCGATCGATGGAGCCGCGCAAATGAATCGATCGCGGTGATCAATCGACCGCGCCTTCGAAATCGCCACGTATCAGGAGTCGGATCTGACCGATCGAATGAGGAAAGGCTCCATCAGTCCACTGATGGGAATGATCAGTCGACTGATGGTAGATCCGTTAGACTTATCCAACGTGGATCTAGCCGTTGTCTCACGACAACAATGGCATCAATCGACTGATGGTCCCGATCAGTCGACTGATCGACTTTTTCTAGCACAGGTTGAAGCTTTATAAGGAGCTCGTGATGGAGGAAAATGGGATGGTTCTTTGAGGCGATTTGGGGCGATTTGCTGCTGCAATTCAGGGTCTCCAAGTGCTACTCGATCAACCAAGTGATCAAGCATTCAAAGAGCACTTGTAAAGTGTTTTCTTTACTTGTATTGCTTTGTATTTCATTATATTGCTTGTATTCATCTTGTATTACTGTTGTATACATTGTACGAGGTTTCTCCACCTCCGGATTGTTCCGAGAAGGAGTTATTTTATAGTGGTGTGTGATTGGCATCGCTAGGGCTCGTTTGAGCCCGATCCGTGGAGTAGGAACCGTGCGGTTCCGAACCACATTACATACTCGTGTTCGTATGTGATTGTATATTTCATTATTGTGTTATTTCTATTTCCGCTGCGCTAACTAAATTGTAGACACGAACGAGATCGAATTCCATCCACGTACAGGCAACCGCTAATCACCCCCCCCTCTAGCGGCGTCAAATCCTTAACACAAAAGACGAAGAAGGAAGAAAAATCAAGAAGAAGAATTGGAGCCAAGAGCAACTCTGATACTACAACACCAATAATAAGGTAATGGGTATTTTACTTAGTGTAATTTCTAATGATATTTTGATCAACATAGGAGATTATAAAGACACCAAGGAGCTATGCAGCAAATTGGCGAAATATTATGAAGACCCATCTTCAGCTAAATTGGAAATCGAGCCCGAAGAAGAAGAAGCAAGCTCATCCTCACAAGAAAGTGAGGATTTGGAGATCGAGGAATATTCAACATTCGAGGAAGAAGAGGAGGTGGAAGAATTGGAGGTTGAAAGACCATCAACATCCAAAGAAGAATTGGAGAAAGCCTTCATCTCTATGATTGAGGGGGAGGAGAGACCATCCACACCAGAGTCGAAGCAAAATCAAGAAGTGGCATCTACCTCTGGGAGAGATGAAGAACCCACTCCGGCCACCACCAATGACCTAGGTAACTCAAGTACATTAATAAATAATAAAAATCATATCATGTGTTTTGAGTGTAGGGAATATGGGCACTATAAGAGAAAGTGTCTTAAGAAGGTCAAGAAGGCTCAATCGGCGCCAAAAGCCAAGGATGTCGGTGTCCCCACAATTAAAAGCAAGGAGCATGTGATTTACTTCAAGTGCAATTCTAGGGGGCATTATCGGAGTCAATTTCCTAAGGGGACAAAGAAGGTCAAAGAAGGAGCATCAAGTGTAGGGGGAGCCTCTAAGGCAAACCCTATGGTATATTTTAGTCATGCACCTTCAAATTTTTATGTTAAGCATGCCTTAAATTCACTTGCTATTGTTCATGAAAAGCATGCTAGAAAAAATAAACTATATTACTTAGGTACCAAATCATATAAGTTTAGAAATAAGGAGAAATTTGGGACTAATATCCCTAAAACAATCCTACCTAGGGAAACTATTAAGAATGTAGAAGACCATTTAGGTATTAACCCTAAGAAGGGTAGACATATGCCTAGAGGAAATGGTAATGCCCAAAGACCAAATGAAAAATAAAAAAATTGGCAATTAGAGTTGGAAAATCAAGTCTTGAGGTTAAGACTTGAAAAAATAGAAAAGACCCTTAGGAAAATGCAAAATCAAATGCAAGGGTCAAATAGTCAAAGCCTAGGGTCTAGGAGTCAAAGTCAAAGGCCTAGCAAACAAGAATCATCCAAGGGCAAGCTTAAGTCGAAAAAGACCTATCACAATGTTCCATTCGATTATGGAACTCAATCTAGGTCTAGGAAAACCAAGGTCAATAGGGAAGTCATCCCTAAGGTTGACCAAGGTAGGTGCTTAGTGGCTAAGGTTTCAAGGAAACCTAGGGAAACCATTAAGAAGGTTACAAGGGGAGTTACTTCTAGAGTTAACCTAGGTAAGACCCAAATGACCAAGGATTCTAAGCCTAGGAGGGTCATTAGGAGGGTATCTAGGGAAGTTATCCCTAATAAATACCTAGAAAACCCAAGTAGCTCCAATAGGTTTTGGGTTCCTAGGAGAGTGATCCATTCATGCTAAATGGGTTAGGGTGTGCCAACTTTAAATGGATATGTAGTTAACCTAACCATGGTAAAGGTGGCACTTTAGGTCATTTCCAAGGTAATGTGATACTTTGGAAATGTGGTTTGATCATAATCCTAAAGGATTTTAGGATGTGCCCATATATTTTGAGAACTATGAAAAATTGATCAAATTGGCACAATTAGGTCTTAAAGTCATGGTGTGCCATTTTTGGTTTTTGGCACACTTGGGGGATAAGTAATAATATGGCAAAATGGAATAAATAATAACAAATGACAATTAATATTAAAACTTAGGTATTATTATACCTTTACATTTTATTTGCCATTATTGATTTGTCATATGTCATGTCATGACATCATATCTATTTTTATCATATAAAATATCATGATCGATATTTAGGTTAAATATCATGTATGCTTAAATTTCATCTTTATGCCATGACATCATGATCATTAGATATGCTTATTTATGTTATCATTTATGTCATGATCATTCATGCATTTATGAAAATTGATTTAAGGACAATTGGCATGACTTGAACTCCCATGTATAAAGGAATCAAGTAGTGTTGCCTTAGAAAATGCATGTGACCTTAGATTAAGATGAACACAACCCTAGACACATGTGAGATGTTAGGAAATGAGTTAAGTTCAAGGTGCATAGTTCTTGCATCTAGATGAACTCAAACTCACTTTTATACCATGGATGAATCATGAGGAAAGTTTATGTACAAGTCATGTGCATCAAGCCCATAGACCATGGTTCAATATTAGATTTTAAAACTATTTCAAAATTATGTTAAAAAAACTTGGTGAAGTCTATCTTTTGATAGCAATCACCATTGATGATGTTGATACAAAATGAGCTCAAAACATGAAGTTTTTATCATTTTTGAACTTTGTATCAAACTCACTATTTTATTGGTAAAATATTTTTCAAACATTTTTCACCCCTTGTATTTATTATAAATAATGTACGTATGAAGTTTCACTATTTTTCAAAATAAGTATTTTTACTTATGAATTTTTGAATTTCATTTCTGAAAGCTGAAAATTGCATTTTGCAGTTATCAGTCGACTATCATTGTTGACAGTCGATTGGCTTCAACGACAGTCCACTTATAACTATTAGAAGTCGACTGTCAGGTCTGATTTCGGGTAAACAAGGTTGGTTTAGCCTGATTTCAGCTATGTTAGGATACACTAACTACTTCTAACCCTAGGATATGCTTTGGAAAACATTAGAAAGGGTGAAAAATCTATTGGATATGGATTAAAAGAATTGTTTAGGGTGTGTATAAATTTTAAGGTGAGTGAAAGTTCTTGTTTGAACTTTTAACCTTAATTTTGATGGTTTAGAGTTCCTATAGGCTTAGGAACACTCCAAGGATATTGTTGGTGCAATGGTCAAGGGGGAGCAAGCTTTTAGGGGGAGGTATCCATCATTGGATGATGGATGTATTTCTTGCTCATGAGGGGGAGAATTCTGGAGAAGTGAGGATTGCCTCTCTTGAGTGATATGTGACTTATTACTAGGAAGAGTGAAGGCATCCTAGGTGTTTTTGGACCAAGGGGAAGATTGTAAGATCTCATTGGGATATGAGACATTGACACCCTTGGGGAGAACCCTTTTTATGTATGTCAAAAAGGGGGAGAAAATGAAACTACCAATTTGGAAGAATTGGTAAGGAGATATGAGTTAGGATTTAGACCTAACTTAAAGGTGTTTGGTTTTTATCAAACATCAAGAAGGGAGAGATTGTTGGTGCAATCGACCCAGGTCAAGATTGACCGGACTCGAGTTTGACTTGAGTAGTATTTTGATGTTTGACATTGATGTTTGACAATGTGTTGTAGAGATTATTGGTGTAATTGACCCAGGTCATAATTGGTTGTTTAACGATGGTTTGACCATTGTTTGACTATATGGTTGACATGGGGTTGACCATATGATGGAGAAGTCCAAGTGGGACACTTGGCAAAGGGAGAGTCCAAGCTTGAGTCTTGGCAATTGGAAAGTCCAACATTGGGTTGGCATAGAAAGTCCAAGGGTGTAGTCTTGGTGGTGAAAGTACAAGTCATGGGTACTTCATATTTGGGAAGTTCAAGGGTTGATATTGGCGGCGTAAAGTCCAAGGGTGGAGTCTTGGCAACATAAGTCCAATGGTTGGCGGCGTAAAGTCCAAGCGTAGTCTTGGCAGCGTAAGTCCAATGTGCCTTGGCGGTGTAGACACCGTTAGCATGACAATAGCCGATGGAAGCTCCTGAAGGCTAGTGTATGGATGAACAAGTCATGGATGACTTGGAGGGATCTGATAGACATGAGGATGATGGAGGTGGCTAGAAGGCTTAGGTCTATGCTAAGGGTGGTCTAGCAAGTATGAGGGCATCATACTTGGTGTTGAATCTCATGGTTGAGGTTTGTCAGTCGACTGGGGTTATGGACCAATCGACTAATCAAGTATTTTGACACTTGGCAGCAGAGTCGACACTCAGCAGTCGACTGAGAATATGACCAGTTGACTGCCATGAGTTGACTAGGGTTCGAGTGCGGCAAAATGACCTAGCAATCGACTTCCAGCATTAGACAGTCGACTGATTGCCTGAGTAGTCGACTGCCATCCATGGCAGTCGACTGATGGTTGAGTTTATGAGTACAAAACGCTCGATAGCCGATTGGGCAGTCGGCTACGGCATTGGTAATCGACTCATGATGTTGGTAGTCGAATGCCAACTGATCCGTTGGAGTTTTTCCAGCATGGATCAAGTTGTTGTCGCACAACGATACTATTTGTAGTCGACTGGGGCCTTATGGCAGTCGACTACCTGGCGCAAAATCAGCTCGTTGCAGGTTAAAAGGAGCAGCTCGTGGGAGATTTCGACATTGGTTCTCTGAGTGGTTTCTTGAGGCGATTTGGGGGCGAAGTTCAGGCGCATTTCAAGGTCCTTCACGTTTGTTCAAGCAACCAATATGCAAAGTGTTCAAAGCCCTAATTTGTAAAGTGTTCTTTATATTTTAGTTGTATTTTGCTTGTATTTCTTTTGTAATTTCTTGTGAGAGGTTTTCTCCACCTCCGGTGTGTCACCGAGAAGGAGGGTTTGATTAGTGGTGTGTGTTTACATCGCTAGGGCTCATTCGAGCCCCCTCCGTGGAGTAAGAACCTTGAGGTTCTGAACCACATTATATCTTCGTGTTGTGATTGTATTTGTGTGTATTGTGTGTTTGTCTATGTTATTTTTGTATATTCTGCTGCGTACTAACATGTTGTAGACAAGCACGCGATCAATTCCATCGAACCGACGACAATGTTATTCACCCCCCCCTCTAGTGAGCACATAGGTCCTAACACTTTCTTGATGTGATCAGGGTAGTTCCATGCTTCTCCCTTTGAAATGATCGCCTCATCATATGTAATCTTTGGTGGTCGGAGGCGATTCAGATAGAGTTTCCAACCTTGGGGCTGGATTATTGCATTTATTGTTAGGGTCTTCATCAGCAAAATTCTTGAAGACTCTGGTTGTGATGGAAGTGTCCAGTCCAGGGGCTTCCATATATCCACCACTTCCATTGAAATCAATTCATCACAAATGCTTGCCGCCACTGTCTTATTTATCTTCTGGTCTGGCTGGCAAGTCTGGGCACTGGTATCTAGCAACACAAGGAGTACAACCTCATCTGCAAAAACCTTTGCATTTTCCTCTTCAATAGCATTAGAAAAAGAAATAGCTGCCAATGCATCAATATTCTTATTAGCATCCAGGACATCAACAACTGCATCACCATGATATAAATGTAGGGAATTCTCGTATGCCTAATGGCATATGCGCAACGGAAAATAGGATCCCTTCCAAGTGATCCATGCGAAAGCAAACTCGTATAAAATAAATTTCTCTAAACCAAGCCTATCTTATAGGAGAGTTCTACCTTTGTTGCGTGCCCTTTGCAATCCCGCTTTTCCTTTCGGTTTGTTGGATCTTTAGCACGTTCAAGTGTCCGTGCCTCTATACGTATCCACACGAGCACGCTCTTGTCTCACAAAAGAAAACTAGAGGAGCTCTCCTTTACTTCTTGCTAGAGAAGTCCCTAAAGGAGAGGAAGCTAGGGAAAAGAGAAGGGAAGAAGAAGACTACTCTTCTTGCTACTCACAAAAAGCCACACAACAATAAGCTCTCAAGCTCTCTCCAAGCCTCAAGCTCCCAACAACCACACTCCACAACCACAACAACAATTGCTATGGAATGGCCGGCCACTTCATGGTCTTTTATAGGGTTGGAAAAACCCTTTCACCTCCTACCATTCAATGCAATCCATTGCATTGGGACATTTGTTTGGCCGGCCACTTAAGGAGACAAAACCATTTTGTTTCCTTCCACCTTAACTAGCTTAGGTGGATGCTTAGGTGGCATGCTTATGTGGCATGCTTATGTGGCATTCTTGTGTGGCATTCATGCATGTTGAATTAATCTTATTAATTCAATTAAGCTTATGTTATCATATTGAATTAATCTTATTAATTCAATTAAGCTTATGTTATCATATTGAATTAATCTTATTAAATCAATAAGGTAACATATTGAATTAATCTCATTAAATCAATTAGCTAAAATTCTCATTAAGCTTAAAGT
Source organism: Wurfbainia villosa (assembly GCA_025175895.1). Taxonomy (NCBI): domain Eukaryota; kingdom Viridiplantae; phylum Streptophyta; class Magnoliopsida; order Zingiberales; family Zingiberaceae; genus Wurfbainia; species Wurfbainia villosa. The sequence continues at coordinate 36,633,466 of CM045997.1, forward strand.
CCAAAAACCATTTTGTACTTAAGCTTATTCCCATATTATTCTAGTCAAACTAGAATACTCTAATTCCTCTAATTATCATGCTCTTTGTGTGTGACCCTATAGGCTCTCATAACGTTGGCAGTGGACCTAAACTCTTTTAGATACACAAGCAATGAGCGGCATCTAGCAATACATCATTGCTACCCAAGTTATGAGATAAGTCAAGATCCGACTAACCTTTCCGTGACTACTATAATATATGACTGTGTCCTTCTATCCTTGATATCAGATTGATCAATGAGGCATAGACCGTGTCATCCTCGATCAATCTATGTGTTTCTTGATCCCTGAGTAAACTAACTCAAACAAATGAGCTCAATATCTCATATTGACTCATTAGAGCATGGCCATGCGTTTTAGTAGTTCTACTCAATCAAGGGGCCCACCGATATCACTCCCGTCATATGGAAGGGATAGATCCCATCTACATCACTCACATCCCTCCGCATAATTTGTTACATACCCAGTAATCGCCTTTATGGTCCACCTATTCACGGGTGGCGTTTGTGATACCAAAGTACATAACTCCTTATGAGGAACCGTAGTGACTTGGTCTAAGGACTATTCATGCGATAGTCACATGAAAGTTTATGACACTCATATAACGATCCATGAAACTTTCTCATGGCGAATTGATTCGATTATATATTCTCTAATATATACCCATGTGTCAACTTGATATCATATATCCATGACTTGTGAGATCAAGTCATCAATTGACCTACATGCTAGTCTTTATGTATTAATATTGCCCTTGCATATTAATACTTGACTAGGAACATTTAGGAAAGTGTTCTCTCTGACCTCTCATAATCAATTACGCGATTGATGTCTTTGTAGATAAGAACCTACTTTTCTAGGGCATTATTATATTTAAATTAGGTAGCACAAGCAAGATGTAAATATAATAACCAATCCTTTGCCTTTATAGAATATGATACAAAATGTTCCTATTCAACCATCACATGATTGGTTCTAGGGCTTTAACTAACAATCTCCCACTAGCACTAGTACCAATCACTATGATATCTAATACCTAGTGACCTAGTGTGACCATCATGCTTCCTCTGTGCGAAGCCTTGGTCAATGGATCTGCGATGTTAGCTTACATCGGTACTCTGCATATCCTCACATCTCCTCTATCGATGATCTCTCGAATGAGATGGAGCGCCCGCGATATGTGTTTGGTCGTGATGTGATCGAGGTTCCTTAGCTTTGTGCAATAGCCCCATTGTTGTCACAATAGAGTATATTGGATGCAATGCTAGGAACTACCCCAAGTTCAGCGATGAACTTGCGGGCCAAACGACCTCCTTTCTTTGCATCGGATCGCAATATACTCGGCTGTTGTAGAATCGACAAGCGTGTCACTGCTTTGAACTCTTCCGGCTCACGGCTCCACCATTCGAGCAAAACACGTACCGATTGCGATCTATAGTCATCCTTATGCATTTGGAAGCTTGCATCCTGTAACCCTTCTGATTAGCTCCTCATTGCCTCAAATATTAGGAAATATTCTTTCGTTCTTCGTAAGTACTTAAGAATATTTTTTACTGTTATCCAGTGACTTTCACCTGGATCTGACTGGTATCTACTCGTCATGCTCAAAGCATACGAGGCGTCGAGGCAGTACAAAGCATGGCGTACATGATAGACCCTATAGCGGATGCATAAGGGATCTTATCCATGCGATCTCTCTCCTCCTTAGAAGAGGACATTGAGTCTTGAAGACTTACACCATGTGATAAAGCGAAATCCTTTCTTGGAATTTTGCATAGCAAAGCGATCTAGCACTTTATCAATGTATGTACTCGACTTAGGCCAAGTAATCTTCTAGATCTATCTCTATAGATCTTGATGCCTAGAATATAAGCGACTTCACCTAAGTCTTTCATCGAAACAATTCCCTAACCACATCTTCACAGTGGGTGAGGGAATATCATTTCCGATGAGAAGTATGTCATCTACATACAAGACAAGAAATACAAGCTGCTCCCACTATTTCTCTTGTAGACACAAGGCTCATCTTCATTCTTGATGAAACCAAACTCTTTGATTGCATCATCGAATCGAAGATTCGGCGAGAGGCTTGCTTTAGTCCATAAATGGACCTTTGCGGTTTGCATACCTTTCCGGGATGCTTTGGATCTTCAAAACCCTCGGGTTGTGTCATGTACACATCCTCGGTAGCTTTCCATTCGAGCGGTTTTGACATCCATCTGCCAGATCTCATAATCATGGTAAGCAATAGCAAGTATGATCCGAATGGATTTAAGCATCGCAATGGTGAAAAGGTTTCTTCATAGTCAATACCATGAATTTGTTTGAATCCTTTAGACCAATCTACCTTTATAGGTATGCTTATTACCATCCATGGAGTCTTTACTTTAAAGACCCACTTACACCAATGGGTTTTACCCCTTGGTGGATCAACCAAAGTCCATACTTGGTTAGTGTACATGGATTCCATTTGGATCTCATGGCCTCTAGCCATTTCTCGGAATCTGGGCTCATCATAGCTTCTTGATAGGATGTAGGCTCGTCGAGATCGACAAGCAATACTTCACCATGTCGGTCAAGAGAAAAGAATATCTCTCGGGTTGGCAGCGGATCCTATTAGATCTGAAGAGGTTGGTCTACTTGAGCAGTGTTTGCTCCACAACTCTTTGGGCAACAAATTCCTCATCCACAACACTTTGTGGTGCACATTCATTTTCCATCGAAGCCTTAGTGTTATCATCATCTTGAACTTCTTCAAGATGAATTTTACTCCCACTAGTATTTCTAGAAATAAATTCTCTTTCTAGAAAGGCGGCATTTCAACAACAAACACCTTGCCAAGTGTGGGATTGTAAAAGTAATATCCCTTAGTTTCCTTGGGATATCCTACAAAATAACACTTATCGATTTGGGTCCTAGTTTATGCGAGACTTGGCGTCTAACGTAAGCTTCACAACCCCAAATCTTTATAAAAGACATTTTGGGACTCTTCCCGGTCCATATCGTATATGGTGTCTTTTCTCTGACTTTTGATGGAGCGATTAAGTGTGGCGGGTACATCTCTAGAGCTAAACCCCAAAAGGAAGTAGGTAGATCGGTCGGCTCATCATTGATCGTACCATATCTAATAGAGTCGATTTCTCCTCTCGGATACACCATTCCATTGTGGTGTTCCAGTGGAGTGAGTTGGGATATTATCCCACACTCGGCCGGTGATCACGAAACTCTTGACTAAGGTATTCACCACCTCGATCTGATCGAAGTAGCTTATCGCTTACCAAGTTGGTTTTGTACTTCATTCTTGAATTCTTTGAACTTTTCAAAGGATTGACTTATGTCTCATCAAATATAAGTAGCCAAATCTACTCACATCATCGGTGAAAGTAATAAAGTACTTATAGCCTCCTCGGCCCGACATTGAAAGGGCCACATACATCGGTATGTATGAGTCCTAACAAATCCGTCGCTCTCTCGCCATGTCCATTAAATGGAGTTTTAGTCATCTTTCCTAAAAGGCAAGACTCGCATACCTCATATGATTCAAAATCAAATGAGTCCAATAATCCATCTTTATGGAGTTGGGATATGCGTTTTTCATTTATGTGACCTAGGCGACAGTGCCAGAGATATGTCAGGTTCAAATCATTCGATTTGAACCGTTTGGTATTTACGTTATAAATTGGGTTATCTAAATCTAGAACATAGAGACCATTCATAAGTGGTGCATTACAATAGAACATTTCATTTAAATAAATGGAACAACATTTGTCCTTTATTATAAAAGAAAAGTTTTTCTTGTCTAAACAAGATCTGAAATTATGTTCTTTGTTAATGCGGTACATAGAAGCACTCCTCTAGTTCTAAGATAAGCCCGTGGGCAAAGACAAAGAATATGTTCCTCACTCTGTGACAACTTTGCGCCATTGCCTACGTAGGTCCACTTCACCCTTTGCCATTATTCTACTATTTCTCGTCTGCACATTAGTACAAATGTGAGATGCACATCCGGTATCTAATACCCATGTAGAAGAAATAGATAGATTAACTTCTATAGCGTGTATACAGGCGAAGTCCCACTTCTCTTGTTCTTTACTTCCTCAAGGTAGACTTTGCGATTCCGCTTCCGATGTCGATCTCACGCAATGGAAGCGATCCCTTCCTTAGGTACTTTACCTTTACCCTTTGAAGTGGATGAATTGGCCTTGCCTTTGGCTTAGGTCTTACCCTTGCCTTTGCGCTTACCTTTGCCCTTTTTGACCATTAGTACATTACTACTTTCTTCTTTGAGATTTGGTTATTGATTCTTAACATCTTTGAGAATCTCGAGCAAAGGTTTATCAATTTCATTCATGTTATAATTCATGGCGAATTGATTGTATGCTTCAGCAATGATTGGATAACATCATTGCCAATTCTTGGCTCGATGGAAAACCTAGTCTTTGAGGTTCTCAGCGTACCCAATCATTTTAGTCGTGAGTTCCTACAGTGTTCCTTCTTGCATCTTGCATGCAAAAGAGCTTTAGACACTTCAAAACGCTCGTGCCTAGCTTGTCCTTGATATAATTGTTTCAGGTGCTCAACCATATCATAGGCATCCATGTTCTCATGTTGCTTCTGAAGCTCAGAGTTCATGGTGGCAAGCATAAGGCATGCACATCCAATGCGTCATCTTGATGCTTCTTATAAGCATCCTTTTCCCGCAGTGGCGCATAGGCGGAGTGTATTTTGAGGATTAGTTGCTCTAGGACATATAGTTTACGTTCTCTTGTTTGAGGATAATCCTTCAAGTTCCTATACCGATCAAGAAAATTTGCTCCATTGAGCTTGTCCTTCTCAGGGCGGATCGCAGATTGAAGTGCGGCGTGTTAGATGTCATGGTGATCTACAACATTAAAATGCAAAGTTAAGTACCATACCTAAATCATTTAATTAGGCCTTTAATTAAATGAGGCTCCCACTAAATTCTCATAGCTACTATTTAGCTATAAATTTATATGGGATAAAGATCCACATCATAATTCGTCTTGAGTTAGCTTTGGCTAATCGCCCAAGACGTAGTATAATTAGGTAGGCAATCTTTTGCCAATTACATCTGATGTAACTCTTTAATAGCTTTGGTTAAGTTTTAGATTAGTTTAGTGTTTATTCCTAAACCCGACTTCGGTGTGGCGAGCACGAGGGCCTTCTTGGATATCAGACAGCGACCACTTCTAAGACAAAGTGATGTTAAAATCACACAAAACTAATGTTAACACTTATGTTCAAAGCTAATATATGCCTCTACTTTCTTAACCAATTAAGAAAACACTTAATTAAGTCTTAACCAAGGCGATGGCGGGACATCACGATTGTCCACTCGCACCCCTCAAGATAAAATGCATTGCTTTGCTTTGTAAACCCAATAACAAATGATCGAGGAAGTAGTGAGTACCAACTTTGGTAGGCATATCGTTTAGACTTATTAAGAAATAAACATGTATCATATACATATTAGCATACATCACATATAAGCTAAACTAATCATGCATCACTAAACTAACATGCATCACATACATATTAAACTAACGTGTCATGGTTATGGCCCTTATTCTACAATCTTCTCAAGCCAATGAAAAGATTGATTGGTCAACCTAGGGATAGCATCTTCTCCTAAGTGCTTCCTTTTGGTTGTCTTGTGTGTTGACTTCCTCCTTGTAACCTCGTCTTCCAATGGACCCTCCATCCTTGTTTTGTACATTACAAAAGGAGAAATACTCGAGTTACATTCGAGTCTAAAACTAATTTTACAACAATAATATTAGGAGAAAGGCACGACACGCAGGCCGTATTAAGAATTACAACACACAATCACAAACTTTTTGGGACTAGGCCATAACCATGCACCATGTCATTTTAACTTTTAAAAGACATTGGATATTTTATTATGTTTGAAAATTTGCTAATGCAATTATCAACTCATAATAAAATTTATCCTACTTCTATATCACATATAAAATAGAGAAAACCTATTTTTATACGATCTTTCGCAAGTGGCTCTGATACCACTGTAGGGAATTCTCGTATGCCTAATGGCATATGCGCAACGGAAAATAGGATCCCTTCCAAGTGATCCATGCGAAAGCAAACTCGTATAAAATAAATTTCTCTAAACCAAGCCTATCTTATAGGAGAGTTCTACCTTTGTTGCGTGCCCTTTGCAATCCCGCTTTTCCTTTCGGTTTGTTGGATCTTTAGCACGTTCAAGTGTCCGTGCCTCTATACGTATCCACACGAGCACGCTCTTGTCTCACAAAAGAAAACTAGAGGAGCTCTCCTTTACTTCTTGCTAGAGAAGTCCCTAAAGGAGAGGAAGCTAGGGAAAAGAGAAGGGAAGAAGAAGACTACTCTTCTTGCTACTCACAAAAAGCCACACAACAATAAGCTCTCAAGCTCTCTCCAAGCCTCAAGCTCCCAACAACCACACTCCACAACCACAACAACAATTTCTATGGAATGGCCAGCCACTTCATGGTCTTTTATAGGGTTGGAAAAACCCTTTCACCTCCTACCATTCAATGCAATCCATTGCATTGGGACATTTGTTTGGCCGGCCACTTAAGGAGACAAAACCATTTTGTTTCCTTCCACCTTAACTAGCTTAGGTGGATGCTTAGGTGGCATGCTTATGTGGCATGCTTATGTGGCATTCTTGTGTGGCATTCATGCATGTTGAATTAATCTTATTAATTCAATTAAGCTTATGTTATCATATTGAATTAATCTTATTAATTCAATTAAGCTTATGTTATCATATTGAATTAATCTTATTAAATCAATAAGGTAACATATTGAATTAATCTCATTAAATCAATTAGCTAAAATTCTCATTAAGCTTAAAGTCCAAAAACCATTTTGTACTTAAGCTTATTCCCATATTATTCTAGTCAAACTAGAATACTCTAATTCCTCTAATTATCATGCTCTTTGTGTGTGACCCTATAGGCTCTCATAACGTTGGCAGTGGACCTAAACTCTTTTAGATACACAAGCGAATGGCGGCATCTAGCAATACATCATTGCTACCCAAGTTCTGAGATAAGTCAAGATCCGACTAACCTTTCCGTGACTACTATAATATATGGTATGTCCTTCTATCCTTGATATCAGTTGATCAATGAGGCATAGACGTGTCATCCTCGATCAATCTATGTGTTTCTTGATCACTGAGTAAACTAACTCAAACAAATGAGCTCAATATCTCATATTGACTCATTCGAGCATGGCCATGCGTTTTAGTAGTTCTACTCAATCAAAGGGCCCACCGATATCACTCCGTCATATGGAAGGATAGATCCCATCTACATCACTCACATCCCTCGCATAATTTGTTACATACCCGATGTCGCCTTTATGGTCCACCTGTTACGGGTGGCGTTTGTGATACCAAAGTACATAACTCCTTATGTAGGGAACCGTAGTGACTTCAGGTCTAAGGACTATTCATACCAATAGTCACATGAGAAAGTTTATGACACTCATATAACGATCCATGAAACTTTCTCATGGCGGGTCAGTTCAGTATATATTCTCCAATATATACCCATGTGTCAACTTGATATCATATATCCATGACTTGTGAGATCAAGTCATCAATTGACCTACATGCTAGTCTTTATGTATTAATATTGCCCTTGCATATTAATACTCGACTAGGAACATTTAGGAAAGTGTTCTCTACAGCCTCTCATAATCAATTCTGCCAATTGATGTGCTGTAGATAAGAACCTACTTTTCTAGGGCATTATTATATTTAAATTAGCTGGCACAAGCAAGATGTAAATATAATAACCAATCCTTTGCCTTTATAGAATATGATACAAAATGTTCCCTATTCAACCATCACATGATTGGTTCTAGGGCTTTAACTAACAATAAATCAGCAGAGGAGTCCTGTAAAGTTGTAGAAGTAGAAGCAAGTGTATCCTCAACTCTGCAATCCATCTCCTCAAGCACATCACTTCCATCAGAAATGATCTCTGAGGAAAACTATGAGGAATCTTGTGCTTGCATTTGGTTGATAGATGATGCAATTTGATTTAACAGGGTATGCAAGTTCTGTAACCTTTGTTGTTGTTGCTGATGACTATCATTCATTTGTTACTGATATTCCAGTAGAAATGATTCTAGTTTTTCTAATGTCTCTGTATTTTCTTGACTGGGAGCAAGGATTTCATCACAGTAACTTGATTGATCTCCCCGACTAAGCATGTAAGTATCAATAGACAGTGGGGGTAGATAGCATTGAGACTTCTCATGTGTGTACTGTTGTGTGTTCCCATACCTGAAATCTGAATTAAAATTATATGTACTAGAAAATGAATTATACTTATCCTGTTGATAAGGCTGATAATACTGATGATCAAGCTGATGATATTAAGGTTGGTACTGATAATATTGATGTTCAGGTTGATAATACTCTTGTTGCTCAAGCCCTGAATAGTAAGTATCACTGAGATCTCCAAATTGCTAATAATATGGATCCATGTTGCAAGAGATTCCTAGTCTTTCTTGCACAACTAACAAACACAATCAAAAGACACAAGAAATAGACATGACCAAGTACATAGATATGCAAGAAATAAAAGAATGCAGTCCTAAACAAAAGTTTTGAATTTTGATTTTTTTTTATAGAAAAATAGACAAACAATCCTAAGTCAACCAAGCATCATTATACTCCCCGACAACGGTGCCAAAATATGATAATGACGGTTTGTGTCGAGCTACCATTACAAATTAATTATCAAACCCTCTCTACGCTAATATAGCATATGGAATGGCCTGGATCATTTCCCAACGAGTGTAATTGATAAACTAGTAGTGTTAAGATCACTAATTATTGCTTTGGATTTTCTATTTTAAATGGAGTTTGGGATTTAAAAGCTTAATCCTACTAAACGAAAGACAATGCAAGTAATCAAATTCTAATCTGTGATTGCGATGAAATTAAAGAAAACATAAAGGAAGCATCCTAATCTATTCTAATCTATTTAAAGAACATAACAATAATTGCAAGAAATTAAACTAACTAACTGCATTCACTGCAACCTAATTACTAAAGAAACATTTCACCAAATACTATGCATGCATGAAGCAAAGTAAATTAAGCACGTGCAATCTAAGCATGGAAGGTAAATTTAATTACAAACATTCAATACAAACTAAACCAAGAAACAATCAAAACACATTAATGGGAGAAGCTTGCAATACAAATGAGATTGCTCTCTTGAAGCTGGAATTGGCTAGATTGAAGATGAGCGACTGTTGGAGGTTAGAAGTTGCTGTCGGAGGTGGAACATGTTGGAGGATCGTGGCCCAGTTAGAAGGGGAGTTGAATAGCCCGTGTGCGTTGTTCATTGGAATTCGTTCATTCGTCTACAATTTTCGTTAGCGCATAGGAAATACAATATACAAATGTGAATACAAAGACAAATACACAAACCCACACAATAGACACGCGATATAAGTGGTTCGAAACCTTAGGGTTCCTACTCCACGGGGCGAGCTCAACGAGCTCTAGTGATGAACACACCACTAACTAAACTCCTTCTCGACAACACGTCGAAGGTAGAAAAACCTCGTACAAGTAATTACAAAACGTAATACAAGAAGTACAAGCAAATACAAAGACAAGAATGAAATTCATAAACAAAACTTTACAACAATGACTTTAAACACTTTTCTTGTTGCTTGCTTTGGTTTGCTCTTGAAGGTCTGGAATGTAGCAGCAATTCCCCTCCAAAATCTCCTAAAAAATCGTTGTGGAAATCCTCCCCTAGCTCCTCCTTTTATGTTTGTCTCAAGCTGATTTCACGCCTAGAAGTCGACTGCTCATGACCATCAGTTGGTTGCTCCTGTAGCCATTGTGAGACAATGACCTAATCCACATTGGCATCCAGCCAACGGATACACTGGTAGTCGACTACCCATTACCATTAGTCGATAGCCAGCCCTATAGCTGACTGATCAGTCGACTATCGAGCGTTCTGTGCTCGTATCCTCGACCAACAGTTGAGTGTCATCCATGAAAGTCGACTGCTAAATCCATTAGTTGACTTCCCAATGTTGGCAATCGACTACCATGACATACAACACAGTCGAATAGTAGTCGATTATTGTCGAGTAAAACCTCAAACACAAGTTGTTTGAGCATCCAACCGTCGGGTAAAACCTCAAATAACATGTTTGAGCATTTGACACTTGACCTCAGTCACTTGGCCAAGTTCACCTCATCCATGAGGTTTAACCCAAGACACCCCTTAGCCTAGACCTAAGCCTTCTAGCCACCTCTACTAGCTTTGCGCCTATCGGATCCCTCCAAGTCATCCATTGCGTGTTCATCCATGCGCAGATCCCTCCAAGTCATCCATGACTTGTTCATCCATATGCTAGCCTCTAGGTGCTTCTATCGACTATTGTCATGCTCTCGATGTCTATACCGCCAAGGTACATTAGGACTTACGCTCCCAAGACTAACGCTTGGCCTTACGCCGCAAAACCACCCCTTGGACTTCCCAAATGCCAATGTCAACCCATGTTGGACTTTCACCGCTAAGGCTACACACTTGAACTTATGTGGCCAAGGCTACACACTTAGTCTTTCCTTGCTAACTCCATGTTGGACTTCCAATGCCAAGCCCCATGCTTGGACATTCACTGCCAAGGCTATACACTTGGACTTACGTGGCCAAGGCTACACACATGGTCTTCCCATGACAATCACATGTCACATGTTTTGTCTAACATCAAAATACTACTAGAGTCAAACTCGAGTCTGGTCAATTGTGACCTGGGTTAATTGCACCAACAATCTCCCCCTTTTTGATGTTTGACAAAACACCAATTATCCCCAATTGGCAATTCTCACCTTTAAGAATTCAAACTAACCCCAATTGGTACCTTCTTCCCCTTTTTGACATACATAAAAAAGGTCTTCCCCAAGGTTGTCAATGTCTCACATCCCAATGAGATCTTACAATCTCCCCCTTGGTTCAAAAATACATCTAGGATGCTTCACTCTTCCTAGTGATATGTCTCATATCACTTAAGAGAGGCAATCCCCCAATTCTCCTACCATGAGAATAAATACATTCATCATCCCAAGATGGATAACCTCCCCCTAAAGGCTTGCTCCCCATTGACCATTGCACCAACAATGTCCTTGGAGAGTCCCTAAGCCAATAGGAACACTAAATAATCAAAATTAAGTGAAAAGATTCAACATTGAACTTTCACCTCCCTTAATTTGATACACCCTAAACAATTATCCTAATCCATTTTCAATTTATTTCCACATTTCCAATGCTCTCCAAAATATATCCTAGGGTTAGGAGCAGTTAGGGAACCTAAAAGTAGCTGAACATGGGCCTAACAAACCTTGTTTACTCGAAATCAGCTCTAGCAGTCGACTCTTACAGTCACCAGTCGACTGTCATTGACGCCAGTCGATTGATATACATGTCAATCGACTAATTTCTGCATTGCGCAAAAATCAGACTTCAGAACTAAATTTCCGAAATTCATAAGTAAAAATACTTATCTTGAAAAATTTTGAAAATTCATATGTACATTACTTATAACAAAATTATGGGTGAAAAATATTGGAAAAATAAAATACCCATAAACTAGTGAGATTGCCACAAAGTTCAAAACTATTGAAATTTTCAATGTTTGGTCATACTTTATATCACCTCATTCAATGGTGATTGCTATCAAAAGATAGACTTCACCAAGTTTTTTTTTTCAAAATAGTTTTGAAATGATTTTAAAACATTAATTTCATTCCTAACATCTCACTTGTATCTAAGTGTATGAAATACAAACTAGTCAAGTGTTCTAGTGAGATATGGGTTTTGGTTATTTAGGGTCTCATGCATATGCTAGGCAACTCTATTTGATTCTCTTATGCATGGGACTTCAAATCATGTCATAGTCCTTAACTCAATTTTATTTAATGCATGAATAATAATTATGACATAAATGATAACAAGAATAAAAGCATGTGCCAATAATCATTATGACATGCCATGTGATATAAACTCAAGCATAACATGACATTTAGCTAATCCTAAGTATTATCATGACATTTTATATGATAAAAATAAATATGATGTCATGACATGGCAAGGCAAATAAATCATGGCAAGTATAAAATACTAAGGTATAAAATACCTAAGTGTTAAGCCCAAATTCCCATTTTTAAGAATTAAATCCATTTTGCCTTAATACCAACTATCCCCCAAGTATGCTAAAAACCCAAAATGATACACCATGACTCCTAACACCTAGTTGTGCCAATTTAATCAATTTTCAACTTCTCAAAATACATTGGCATATCCTAAAGTGTCAACTCTACTATGGTTAGGTTAACTACCTATCCACTTACGGTTGATACACCCTAATGTTGGTGCAATCGTCCCAGGTCACGATTGACTAGACTCGAGTTTGACTCGAATGATGTTTTGATGTTTGACAAAGTGGTTTGACAAAGCGAGTTGACATTGATGTTTGCCATTGTTGTCGGTTAATGTTTTGGGGAGATTATTTATACAATCGACTAAGGTTATAATTGACCAGACTCGAGTTTGACTCGAGGGAGACTTTGATGGTTAACTAGGGTTGACCATGTGATTATGGGAAAGTCCAAGCATGGGTCTTGGCAAGGTAAAGTCCAAGTCATGGGTACTTGCATGGAAAGTCCAAGTGGGACACTTGGCATTTGAGAAGTCCAATGGGTTTGATATTGGCGGCATAAAGTACAAGGGTGGAGTCTTGGCAGCATAAGTCCAATGGTTGGTGGCGTAAAGTCCAAGCGGAGTCTTGGCGGCGTAAGTCCAATATACCTTGGCGGTGTAGACACCATTAGCATGACATAGCCGATGGAAGCACTTGAAGGCTAGCGCGATGGATGAACAAGTCATGGATGACTTGGAGGGATCCGAGAGGCGTGAGGCTGATGGAGGTGGCTAGAAGGCTTAGGTCTAGGCTAAGGGTGGTCTAGCAAGTATGGGGGCACCATATTTGGGTTAAAACCTTATCTTTGAGGTTGGCAGTCGACTAACATTATGGTCGGTTCGACTGCCATGAGTTAACTAGAGCTCGACTGCCATTTAGGGCTGAAATTGTCTTTGGCAGTCAACTTCTCATTGGAGCAGGTGACTGCTGGTAGTCGACTGCTAATTGGAGTAGTTGATTGCTGACAGTCTACTGCCATGGATGGTAGTCGACTGCCAGTTGAGTTGCGAGCATAGAATGCTCCGTAGACGACTGAGCAGTCGACTACGGGACTGGCAATCGAATGCCAATGTTTGCAGTCGATTGGTGAGAGTCCCGTTGGAACTTTTCCAACGTGGATTGAGCTGTTGTCTCATAGCTACAGTGTTGGCAGTCGACTGGGGCCTTATGGCAGTCGACTGCCAGGCGGAAATCTTGCCCGATGGAGAATAAAAGTAGTTGTTCGTGGAAGACTCCAAACAAGGTTTTTCTTGGGCGATTTGAAGGGGAATAGTTGGTGCTTTTCCAGTCCTTCAAGGCTAGTTCAAGGCAACAAAAAGCAAGCAAATCAAAAGCTCTTGTAAAGTAGTTTTCTTTACTTACATTGTATTTCTCTCTTGTATTTTTCTTGTATTTATTTTTTATTGTTGTAAGAACATTTGTACGAGGTTTCTCCGCCTCTGACTTGTGTCGAGAAGGAGTATTTGTGATTAGTGATTGCATTGGCATCACTAGAGCCTTTTAGAGCTCGATCTGTGGAGTAGGAACTGTTCAGTTCCGAACCACAATATATTCGTGTGTTCGTGTGCTTGTGTTTTCATTTTGCTTTATTTTCTTTGTTTCCACTGCGCTAACGAAAATTATAGACGCAATCACGATCGAATTCCATCATCGGTACTAGTACGCGCTATTCATCCCCCTCTAGCGTCCAATCGATCCCCAACAAGTGGTATCAGAGCGAGGCCGCTCTTCAAGTTTAACAACAAAGGGAGCACGCTAGAGGGTGAAGATGGATTTCCAAGAAAGGTTGGGTGACGACGTCAACATTCCACCGTCCTTCGACCGCGAAGATTTTGCGTATTGGAAAGTTAGAATGATGCGCTTTTTAATGTGTGACTTTGACAATTGGATTAGTGTCTTAGTAGGCTTTGACACTCCAAAAGACGACGAAGGAAGAAAAATCAAGAAGAAGAATTGGAGCCAAGACCAACTACGATATTACAATATCAATAATAAGGTAATGGGTATTTTGCTTAATGTAATCCCTAATGACATTTTGATCAAGATAGGGGATTGTAAAGATGCCAAGAAGCTATGGAGCAAATTGGCTAAACATTATGAAAACCCATCACCAATCCAAGAATATGTGTAATCATCGGCTCAAGAGGAGGAGACCGAAGATGAAGAGAGTTCATCATCCTCACGAGCAAGTGAGGAGTCGGAAGTTGAAGAGGAGTCAACTTCCGGATCGGTGGAAGAGGAGGTGGAAGAAGTAGAAGAAACCTCCACCTCTAGGATTGAGGGGGAGGAAAGAATTTCCACTCCGGAGCAACAAGAAGAAGTTTCCACATCTGGTCAAGATGAAGAAGCTCCAACTCCGGCACCTTCCACCACGGACCTAGGTAACTCAAGCAATGTAGGTTTAAATAAAAATCACATAGTTTGTGTTGGTGCAGGGGCACCTAAGTCGAACCTGTATTTTGGATATCGAAAAAGACGCAAAGTCAAGGATATATCATTATCTCACGAGCTGAATCGAGTGTGCAGAAAAGTGCTAAAGCTGAAGCTGAAGGTTAGCGACACCCGGAGGAAGCCACGGTGGTCGGGCGACACTCAAGTGACTTCGGAGGGAGCCGAAGGAATCGAGTGGAAGGCCAAAAGCGAAGGCGACACAGTAAGTATCGAGGTAAGCTCGTGTGTGTGAGCGTAAGTGAGGTCGTATCCTCCTTATGGGGATGGTCTTAAGCGTAGATTCGACCAAAGACATCCCATCGATGGTCTAGGTCGAGATCGGACGGTCGAAGGCCGTCGAAATAATATTTTCTTTGAGCTAACTTTGCCTTGCAGCTAGCATCAGTCGACTGCCAGCTTGGAGGACTCGACTGCCCTTCATCAGTCGACTGTCTACTGTCAGCACTCGACTGATGCTACCATCAGTCGACTGATGATGGCCATCAGTCGACTGATGGTCAATGATCAGCTTCGAGGAGTCAAGGCTTATCACCCCATTTCAAGGAGGTTTTGTGTCCATTTGTGATTGGTTGAAGACTCATTCGATGAGGGGCTCAAAGGCTATAAAAGGAGGGCTTGTCTTAGGTTTTTTATCAATTAAAAAGCTTCCAAGTTCTTCCGATATGCTACGAGTCTCTGACATCCCTACGACGAAGCGCTGTTGAGACGACGACTCAAGCTCCAAGATTCAAGTCTTCAAAAGTCGTCGGTATAATCTTTAATTTGTATAAGTTGTTCTTATTTCGAGCTTTAAATCATATCAAGAAGAGGGGGAGTGTCCCTCTACCTTGAGTCTTTCTTGAGTTTTTGTATTCGTTTAACTCCTATCTCCAACGAGAAGGAGTTCATTTAGTGTTTTGCCCTCTGTGCGTGGTCAAGGACCACTAGGGCCTTGGAGTAGTAGCCTTCGGCTACGAACCAAGTAAAAAACCCATTGTCTCTTCTATTTTAGATTTATCTTCCGCTGTGTCTACTCGTGATTTACCGAATGAATTCAAACAAAAGTTTCTATCGCTATTCACCCCCCCCCTCTAGCGATTTGCTTCGATCCAACAGTTTGCTTTGAGGGTAGGGAAATAGGACATTACAAGAGTAAATGTCCTAAAAGGGTCAAGAAGAGTCCACCCATGCCAAAAGTCAAGGAGACCGGTCCCCCAACTATCAAAAGCAAGGAGCAAGTCATTTGCTTCAAATGCCGGCTACTGGGACATTACCGGAGTTAATGCTTAAGAGAGAAGAAGAAGGGGCAAGAAGGAGCTACACAAGTAGGGGGAGCTTCCAAAGCTAACCCTAAGGTATTTTTAAATAAAGCTCTTCATTCAAATAATGTCAAAAAGCTTGCTATAAATAATTTTAGCAATCTTGCTATCTATCATAAAGAGCATGCTAGAAATAAGGAATTGTGTCTAGGAGCTTAGAATGTCTACCTTAAGAAGAAGGAGAAATTTGGGACTAATGTCCCTAGAAATATTTTACCTAAGGACAACCCTAGGTCAAACAATTCTAGACAAATTCTACCTAGGGAGACCATTAGAAAGGTACAAGAGCATCTAGGTCTCAACCCTAAATGGACTAGGCATATGCCTAGGAAGTCCCATGCCCAAAAAGCAAATCAAAATTCTAAAATTGGGCAATTACAATTGGAAAACCAAGCCTTGAGGTCAAGGCTTGAGAAATTAGAAAAGACCCTCAATAAGATGCAAAATCAATTTCAAGGGTATAATGGTCAAAGTCAAAATCTCAAAGTCAATATCTAGGACCCATGAAACAAAAGTCAACCAAGGGCAAGAATGGTTTGAATCACAAACCTAAGCCTAAGGTGGCTTATGATAGTGTTCCATTCGATTATGGAACAAAAATTAGGTCTAGGAAGACCAAGGTCAATAGGGAAGTCATCCCTAAGGTTGACCAAGGTTTGTGCATAGTGGCTAGGGTTTCTAGGAAACCTAGGGTGGCCACTAAGAAGGTTGCAAGGGGAGTTACCCCTAGAATCAACCTATGTAAGATCACAATGACCAAGGCTAACAAGCCTAGGAGGGTCATTAGGAAGGTATCTAGGGAGGTTATCCCTAAGGAATACCTAGTAAACCCTAGGAGCTCAAATAGGTTTTGGGTTCCTAAGAACGTGATCGATTCAAGCTAAATGGGTTTAGGGTGTACCAACTTTAAATGGAAGGGTAGTTAACCTAACCATGGTAAAGGAGGCACCTTAGGTAATTTTCAAGGTTGTGGATGCCTTGGAAATAGTTTTGAATTATGATCCTAAAAGATTTTAGGATATGCCAATATTATTTGAGAAGTTTGATAAAATGATCAAATTGACACAATTTAGGTTTAGAGGTCATAGTGTGCCATTTTGGGTTTTTGGCACACTAGGGAGAAAAGTGAATATATAGCAAAATATATTTAATTATGTCAAATGGAAATTAATATTAAAATTTAGGTATTCTTATACCTATTCTTTTTATTTACCATGATTTGTTTGCCATATGCCAAGACATGACATCATGTTTATTTTCATCACTTATATGTCATGATCATGTTTAGAAATTAGGATTAAATGTCATGTGCTTTAGTTTTATATCATATGACATAACATCATGATCATTGGCCATGATTTATTTTGCTATCATTATGCCATGATCATTTCATGCATCTAAATTGATTAAAATTGAGTTAAGGACAATGACATGACTTGAAGTCCCATTTATAAGGGAATCAAGTAGGGTTGCCTTAGAAAATGCATGAAACCCTAGATTAAATAAACCAAAACCCACATCTCACATATAACTTGACATGTATGTGTATTTATACACCCTAGATATATGTGAGATGCTAGGATATGAGTTAAGTTCAAGGTGCATAGTTTTTGCATCTAGATGAACTAAAACTCATCTAAAATCATATGTGGATCATTGGGAAAGCTTGTGTACAAGTCATGTACATAGAGCCCAAGGAATATGATCCAAAATAGGTTTTCAAAAACATTTTGAAATCAATTTAGAAAACCTTGGTGAAGCCTATCTTTTGATAGCAATCACCAATGATGAAGTTGATACAAAGTGAGCCAAAACTTAGAAGTTTTTTTTCACTTTTGAATTTTGTATCAATCTCACTATTTTATGGGTAAAATATTTTTTCAAAATTTTTTCACCCATTGTATTGCTTATAAGTAATGTACGTATGAAATTTCACAAATTTTCAAAATACATAGAATTACTTATGACTTTTCAAAATTTGATTATGATAGCTAAAATTCGAGAATTTCAGTTATCGATCGATCATTACTTTGATGGCGATCGGTGATGTAGGAAATAGTTCGACTAATAAGCTGTTGGGTTTTTGGCGTGTGTGTGTTCGATCACGTTTCGCAAACATAAACACAGCGGAAGCAATAAAAATAATAAATCTACATTTATTACAACACACACAACACACGCATGCATATTACAACAAGTGTAGATATAACCGTAAATTTAAATTTGCAATAAAAGGAAATTTATCTACGTTATATCTTTCGTATGACGTGTAGCGGGAACGGCATCAACCGGAACGATCCTCGCTAGAATCGTCTCTATCCGTATCCACGCTGAGTTCCTCGGGATGACTTCGCTAAGCCACGAGCTTCGTCTTCGTACGGGTTACTAGCCTCGTGTTGAAGACGACGTGATCGAGAGATGATCACGATCCGAATCCAAATTCGGATCCTAATACGAGTTCTCAAAACTCGCTTCTCCGGAGAGGTATTCGCCAACCAATTGACGAATCCTTCATCCTACACCTCAGAGGATTATCGGAGATCGAATCCCCGGTAAGTTAGCCGCTGTCGGAGCTCTAACCGTTATCCAAATGATGCTCCGACGAGAGGAGAACAAGCTGTCCAGAAAACGTGACAGCTTTGGTGGAGGTGATAGGCGCCGGCCAACCAAGGGAGATAGAGCTCACATTGATGCCAAACTTGAAAGAGATCACCGGAGCACTAACCAGCGAGCTTTGGGTGGCGGCAATAGGTTGGCGCCGAGAGCTCCAAGGAGGAGGTGGGCGGCAACCTTAGGGCTAGGGGGTTTTGGATTAGGGCTTAATTATCCCTTAAGCCCTCTTTTATAGAGAACTAATTCTCTTAATGGTTATTGGATCATAACCATTAGGCCCGTTAACCCGCTCCATTAAGATAAGTTAAAATAAACCAAACCATGATGGTTTATTTTAAGTTAAAACGAACCGAACCAACTTTTGGTTCATTCGTTTAAAATAAACCAAACCCTTTGGTTTATTCTCCTCCATTGGATTAGAACCAAACCATTTTGGTTCATCCATTATGTCTTCATAAGACTCGGCCCATCCACGCTTCCATTGCGACTGAAACTATTTCATGCTCGCTCCATGTTTGGTCCAACCAAACTTTATTTCTCTCGGTCTGAGAATCCCATTCTCAAGCTCGTTTTAAATCATTCGGATTACGCTCGTTGTGCGTGTGACCAAATAGGTTCTCGGTTTATGTTGGCCATCTATAATTAACCATTAATTAAAGAACGATCATGAGTGGCACCTAGTAGTGCATCATGATCCCCAATTAACCGAAAATATCAACGGTTGATCCAGAACTATTTCTGAAACCCTTCAGCAGCTTGAATGATTCGTGCCCCATTCCCTTCACTCATCTTATACCCACTTGGTTCAGGACATGGTCTATTGTGTCAGTCCCCACTAGGCTGACTACGTCACACCTAGCCCAAGTATCATTTCCTCGTCCTCTGAGTTCTAGTTACTGCACATGTATCGAAGAGTACCTTACTCTAAACATGTAATGCTTTGGCCAAAGACTTTAGTAACAATCCGACGAGAGGCCATGGGTATACATCTCCTCGCAAGGAGTGGTGAATCCTTTATAGGCTATTCAAATACCTTCGATCACTTTGACTTATACCCAATCATCCCGGGTCCACATCTCCTTGGAGATGTTTGCTTAAGATGTCAAAGCATAAGTCTCTATGATCAAGATGACTTGAATACCGCAAGTCAAAGGAACATCGCACTTAAGCTACAGTAAGAACTTCATTGACATATCTATATATGCAGAGAACCATATGAAGTTTTACGGCTGGTCACTCCAATGAACTAGTTACCATAACTAGCATCCACGATCAACTCTGGACATCACTATGTCTCCAGCTAGTGAGAATCAGCTGCTTGGATACACCAAGGAGTATACCTCGTGCTAGTCTCGACAGAATTGATGGTGTCCAAATCCATCAATTCATCGACTAGGGATAATTCCGATATATCACAATTACACATGTAGAGATACTCACTAGTTGTGATCCAATCACAAATTCTCTCATACTGTGAATCGTATCGTGGACATTCAGTAAATGAGTTTAAGATCCAATCAAATACATGAAACATGTATACTCAAATAGTGAATCTTCATTTATCATATAAATGGTTCATACATAAGGCGATTGCCTTAGGACATCTCTCATATATTACTAACAGACTCCCACTTGGCCTAATGCCAATCACTACGGTATCCAATACCATAAGCTCTAACATGACCCTCAAACTTACTTTGAGGTAATGCCTTAGTCAAAGGATCCGCTAAGTTCCTTTCAGTGGGAATTTTCTCAATTTGTATTTCGTTCCTAATGATGATCTCTCTGATAAGATGATAGCGGCGAAGCACATGTTTGGATCGTTGATGAGACCTTGGCTCTTTCGCCTGTGCAATTGCTTCATTGTTGTCGCAGTAGACCGGTATTGCTTCAACAATGGCCGGAATCACACCAAGTTCATAAATGAACTTCTTGATCCAAACCGCTTCCTTTGCTGCTTCCGAAGCTGCAATGTATTCTGCCTCAGTGGTAGAATCCGCTACAGTGTCTTGTTTGGAACTTTTCCAACACACTGCGCCCCCATTAAAGGTGAACACTTATCTAGACTGAGTCCTGGAATCATCCTTGTCTGTCTGGAAGCTGGCATCCGTATACCCGCGTATCACCATGTCCCCTTCTCCATATATTAGGAACACATCCTTAGTTCTTCTTAAGTACTTAAGGATCGTCTTAACAGCCACCCAATGATCCATTCCTGGATCAGACTGGTATCTGCTCATGACACTCAGAGCATACGATACATCGGGCCTCGTACATAACATAGCATACATGATAGATCCTATTGCGGATGCATAGGGAATCTTACTCATGCAAATCCTCTCGTCTTCTGTGCGTGGACACACATACTTCGAAAGGTGTACCCCATGCCTGATGGGTAGGAAACCTTTCTTGGATTCCGACATGCTAAACCTTTTTGGCACTCGGTCTATATATGTAGACTGCGAAAGACCAAGCAACCATTTCGATCTATCTCTATAGATCTTAATCCCGAGGATGTAGGTTGCTTCTCCTAGGTCTTTCATGGAGAATGTCTTGGATAACCAAACCTTAACTTACTGTAAGACTGAAACATCGTTTCCTATAAGTAATATGTCATCGACATATAATACTAGGAACACGATTGCACTCCCACTAACCTTCTTGTACACACAAGGTTCGTCTGGATTTTGTGAGAAATCAAAATTTTTGATTGTCTCATCAAAACAAATATTCCAGCTCCTAGATGCTTGCTTCAATCCATAAATGGATCGTCGCAATTTGCATACCTTGGTTTTATCAACCGATGTGAAACCCTCAGGCTGTATCATATACACGTCCTTGAGCAGGTTTCCATTAAGGAAAGCTGTTTTCACATCCATTTGCCATATCTCATAATCATAATGAGTCACTATGGCCAGGAGTATCCGAATGGATTTAAGCATAGCTACAGGCGAATAGGTTTCGTCATAATCAACACCTTGCTTTTGACGATATCCTTTCGCCACCAATCTAGCCTTATAGGTAATCACATTACCATCCATGTCGGTTTTCTTCTTGAAAACCCACTTGCACCCTATAGGCTTTATGCCTTGGTGGGTCAACCAAGTTCAAACTTGGTTTTCATACATGGAATCCATTTCCGACTTCATGGCACCAAGCCACTTATCCCTTCTGAACTTGTCGCACTTCTTCATAAGCGGTAGGCTCCTCATCATCAATGAGTAACGTCATTCGATTCACTTACGAAATCCATATCTCTCGGGAATATTGCGTGTTCTACCGGATCTCTGAAGATGTGGTGTTATAATAAGTCCACGATTGCTCATCACTATGAGTTGTCATTTGTTGTGCTCACCGGTATCTCATCAATGTCTATTTGAGTCTCTCGAGCCTCCTCAAGCTCGACGACACTCCCACTGTTTTCTTGCAAGAGAAACTCTTTCTCTAGAAACACAGCATGCCTTAAAACAAACACCTTTTGTTCCACAGGATGATAAAATTGGTAACCCCTTGTTTCCTTAGGGTATCCAATAAATAGACATTTATCAGACTTAGCATCCAATTTGTCTGATACAGTCCGCTTCACATAAGCAGGACAACCCCATATCTTCAAGTAAGATACATGAGGTTTCTTACTATTCCATATCTCATATGGAGTAGTTGAGACTACCTTGGTAGGCATTATGTTTAACAAGTAAACAGCTGTCTGAAGTGCATAACCCCAAAAGGACTTGGGAAGAGTCGCATGATTCATCATTGACCTGACCATGTCCAATAAGGTCCGGTTATGCCTCTCAGATACACCATTATGCTGTGGTGTATAGGGTGGAGTCCATCGAGACAATATACCATTGTCTCTTAGGTAATCAAGAAACGCCTGACTCAAGTATTCACCACCTCGATCCGATCGAAGTATTTTAATACACTTGTCATGTTGTTTCTCTACTTCATTTCTGAACTCTTTGAACCTTTCAAAGGCTTCAGACTTGTGTTTTATCAAGAACACATACCCAAACCGTGAGTGATCATCGGTGAAGGTAATGAAGTAGCTATAGCCTCCTAATTCTTTAGTTGACATAGGTCCACATACATCAGTATGTATTAGACCTAGTAACTCTCCCACTCGTTCACCTTTTCCAGTAAAAGATAACTTAGTCATCTTTCCTTTTAAGCATGATTCGCATGTATCGTATGAATCCAATTCAAACGATTCCAGAATTCCACATCGGTGTAATTCGGACATGCGTTTCTTGCTTATATGGCCAAGACGACAATGCCACATATAGGAGTCTATTTGATTATCCTTTTGAGCATGTGTGTTGCTCGCTTCGATATTGAAGATGTCACTGGATACGTCCAACGTATAAACACCATTGCTTAAAGTTCCAGTCCCATAAAGAACTCCATTCAAAGTTATGTAACAACAATTGTTACTAAAAGTCAAATGGTACCCATTTCTATTTAAACAAGAAATATAAATGATGTTCTTTATCAACGAAGGAACATAAAAGCAATTGTCCAGTTCTAAGACAAGTCCTGTAGGGAGTTTCAACAAATGCGTTCCAATGGCGACTGCAACAACCTTTGCTCCATTCCCAACACGCAAATTTGACTCTCCCTTGACGAGTCTTCTTCTATTCCTTAGCCCATGTATGTCATTACATATATGTGAGTCACACCCAGTATCCAATACCCAAGTGTTTGAGGAAATAGAATGACAATCAATAACGAAGATATCTGAAGAAGATGGGGCATCCGATGCCTTATTCTTCTTCACAGACTCAAGATAAATCTTGCACTTTCTTCGCAAATGGCTGTCCTTGCCATAATGATGGCAAGTTTTCTTTTGTGCTAGTTCTACCTTCTTAGCCTTTCTCTTCTTTCCCTTCTGATGTTCCTTTGACTTCCTCTTAGAACCTTTCTTCGAGGAATAAACTAATAGCACCGTCCCCTGCTCATGCTTCTCAGAAGACTCCACAGTCTTCAGCATATTGAGCAGTACCACAGATGAACCTTCTAGCATCTCAGAGGTGAAGAGGAGCTTTGAGACTTCGAACCTTTCTAATCTCACTTGCTCATCAACCAACTCACAAAGATGAAGGACTACGATATGAGCATCCATATGCTCATGCTGCTTTCGTAGCTTGGGTTCCATCGCGGCTAGCATGATGCAACTCATTTGTTCAGAATCACTCACATGTTTCTGATAGGCCAACAATTGGTCTAGAGTTCCATCGTCACTAGGACGAGCGGGAAGAGGCGCTTCGAGGACATTTGCAAGCTTTTCACCTTGAGAACAATTCTCAGGTTTCTAAGTTAGTCCAAGAAGTTTGGCCCAGTCAATTTATTCGAATTCAAAATAGAGCGCAAATTCAAAGACATCATGATCAAGCGATTAACCTAGAAATACAAAACGAGCATATATGAGAAAGATGATTTTAAAATCCATCCACATACATTTACAAAATCCCATTCATTTTTCAAATTCAAAAACCCTTGAAATCAATTCGGGAGATCGTAGGTCAATCTCCGAATGGGCTGATATCCAATATAGATAAGAACAACCTTGGAGTGAGTCCAACAAGCCATTCTTAGCTATGATGGTGGGTATCAAGTATACCGATTACATATCATGTATATGTAACTATCACAATGTGCTATCAACTAATTGAATGTTTACACATACATTGGGTTGTTAACACATTAACAAGTATGCATCATATGCATAGCACCCAACTTCACCTCTCTTCACATCGACCTTGGAGTGAGTCCAACAAATCGATGCTCCAAGTTAGAGCCGACCCATTAATCGCGAAATAGTTTTAATATGGTTAGAGCGCATTCAACCAATTAGCCATGCTTGGAGTGAGTCCAACAACCCAAACTAACGATTGACCTCTGACTCTTACCATATTAGAGTTAAACTATTCCAATGATTTGAACATGTTCAGGTTCAAGACGGGCTTGGAGTGAGTCCAACAACCCAAACAAGAAACAGAACTCTGGTTCTAACCATATTAATGGAAGGTGTAGGCTTTAATATTGAGTTAGGGTTTTATGTCTCATCCTCTTTGGATGCAAATAACTATTATCTACATGGCATGGCATACATGACATACATCTACATGTCACGACACGCATGGCATAATGTTATGTATCTAATGCAATTACATGACATACAATTATGTCATGTACATAATTTCCTTATTTGTCATAACTATTTATAGAAATAAAATATGTTTAAGATTTGATTCTCCAAATCAAATCATGATTGAATTAGGAAACAAATTTCCAAATCTAATCACATATTTTATTTATGAAAATAATTGATTAAGGAAAATCAATTTAGGAAACCAATTTCCTAAATCATCAAAATTACTTATGGAAATAAAATATTTTAAGATTTGATTCTCCAAATCAAATCATGATTAAATTAGGAAACAAATTTCCAGAATCTAATCAAATATTTTATTTATGGAAAATATCAATTTCCATAAATACTTCCAACTTTCCAAAAGTGGAAGATTTCCATAAATACATCTAGACTTTCCAAAATTAAAAATTTCCATAAATACTTCTAAATTTCCAAAATTAGAAAATTTCCAGAAATAACATTATGACTATCACAAAACCATTTTACGATTATGTCTAAACACAACCTGGGCTCTGATACCACTGTTGGGTTTCCGGCACCGCGGCGTGTGTGTGTTCGATCACGTTTCGCAAACATGAACACAGCGGAAGCAATAAAAATAATAAATCTACATTTATTACAACACACACAACACACGCATGCATATTACAACAAGTGTAGACATAACCGTAAATTTAAATTTGCAATAAAAGGAAATTTATCTACGTTATACCTTTCGTATGACGTGTAGCGGGAACGGCATCAACCGGAACGATCCTTGCTAGAATCGTCTCTATCCGTATCCACGCCGAGTTCCTCGGGATGACTTCGCTAAGCCACGAGCTTCGTCTTCGTACGGGTTACTAGCCTCGTGTTGAAGACGACGTGATCGAGAGATGATCACGATCCGAATTTAAATTTTGATCCTAATATGAGTTCTCAAAACTCGCTTCTCTGGAGAGGTATTCATCAACCAATTGACGAATCCTTCGTCCTACACCTCAGAGGATTACCGGAGATCGAATCCCCGGAAAGTTAGCCGTTGTCGGCGCTCTAACCGTCGTCCAAACGACGCTCCGACGAGAGGAGAACAAGCTGTCCAGAAAACTGGACAGCTTTGGTGGAGGTGATAGGCGCCGGCCAACCAAGGGAGATAGAGCTCACCTTGATGCCAAACTTGAAGGAGATCGCCGGAGCACTAACCGGTATCAGCTCGACGCCGGTGAGGGGGAAGGAAGCAGCCTTCTGGACGCCGGTTGGAGGAGCTTTGGGCGGCGGCAATAGGTTGGCGCCGAGAGCTCCAAGGAGGAGGTGGGCGGCAACCTTAGGGCTAGGGGTTTTTGGATTAGGGCTTAATTATCCCTTAAGCCCTCTTTTATAGAGAACTAATTCTCTTAATGGTTATTGGATCATAACCATTAGACCCGTTAACCCGCTCCATTAAGATAAGTTAAAATAAACCAAACTATGATGGTTTATTTTAAGTTAAAACGAACTGAACCAACTTTTGGTTCATTCGTTTAAAATAAACCAAACCCTTTGGTTTATTCTCCTCCATTGGATTAGAACCAAACCATTTTGGTTCATCCATTATGTCTTCATAAGACACGGCCCATCCATGCTTCCATTGCGACTGAAACGATTTCATGATCGCTCCATGTTTGGTCCAACCAAACTTTATTTCTCTCGGTCTGATAATGCCATTCTCAAGCTCATTTTAAATCCTTCGGATTACGCTCGTTGTGCGTGTGACCAAATAGGTTCTCGGTTTATGTTGGCCATCTATAATTAACCATTAATTAAAGAACGATCATGAGTGGCACCTAGTAGTGCATCATGATCCCCAATTAACCGAAAAGATCAACGGTTGATCCAAAACTATTTCTGAAACGCTTCAGCAGCTCGAATGATTCGTGCCCCATTCCCTTCACTCATCTTATACCCACTTGGTTCAGGACATGGTCTATTGTGTCAGTCCCCACTAGGCTGACTATGTCACACCTAGCCCAAGTATCATTTCCTCGTCCTACGGATTCTAGTTACTGCACATGTATCGAAGAGTACCTTACTCTAAACATGTAATGCTTTGGCCAAAGACTTTAGTAACAATCCGACGAGAGGCCATGGGTATACATCTCCTCGCAAGGAGTGGTGAATCCTTTATAGGCTATTCAAATACCTTCGATCACTTTGACTTATACCCAATCATCCCGGGTCCACATCTCCTTGGAGATGTTTGCTTAAGATGTCAAAGCATAAGTCTCTATGATCAAGATGACTTGAATACCGCAAGTCAAAGGAACATCGCACTTAAGCTACAGTAAGAACTTCATTGACATATCTATATATGCAGAGAACCATATGAAGTCTTACGGCTGGTCACTCCAATGAACTAGTTAACATAACTAGCATCCACGATCAACTCTGGACATCACTATGTCTCCAGCTAGTGAGAATCAACTGCTTGGATACACCAAGGAGTATACCTCGTGCTAGTCTCGACAGAATTGATGGTGTCCAAATTCATCAATTCATCGACTAGGGATAATTCTGATATATCACAATTACACATGTAGAGATACTCACTAGTTGTGATCCAATCACAAATTCTCTCATACTGTAAATCGTATCGTGGACATTCAGTAAATGAGTTTAAGATCCAATCAAATACATGAAACATGTATACTCAAATAGTGAATCTTCATTTATCATATAAATGGTTCATACATAAGGCGATTGCCTTAGGACATCTCTCATATATTACTAACAATAACTGTAAGTAGTCGACTGCCAAGCTGATTTCGAGAAAAATAAGGTTGTTTAGCCCGTGTTCAGCTATGGTAAAGGTTCCTAATCACTCCTAACCCTAGGATATGCTTTGGGAAGCATTATAAAGGGCGAAAATTCATTGGATATGGATTAGGAGAGGTGTTAGTTCAATGTATCAAATTTAAGGTGTGCAAAGTTCATGTTTTAACTTTTAACCTTATTTTTGATGGTTTAGAGTTTCTATTGGCTTAGGGACTTCCCGAAGACATTGTTGGTGCAATGGTCAAGGGGGAGCAAGCCTTTAGGGGGAGGTATCCATCATGGGATGATGGATATGTTTTTCTTCTTGAAGGGGGAGAACTTATTGGGAGAGTGTCATCAATTGGGAAAATTGATGGGTTTTTGATACCCAATTTGGAAATTGGGAGAGTGAATAGGATTGCCTCTCTTGAGTGATATGAAACTTATCACTAGGAAGATTGATGGATTCCTAGGTATTTTTAGACCAAGGGGGAGATTGTAAGATCTCATTGGATATGAGACATTTACCTCCTTGGAGAGAACCTTTTTGATGTATGTCAAAAAGGGGGAGAGTAAAATTACCAATTTGGGAAATTGGTAAGGGAGTTTGAGCTAGGGGCCTAACTCAAGGTTTGTTTTGTCAAACATCAAAAAGGGGGAGATTATTGGTGCAATCAGCCCAGGTCACGATTGACCAGACTCGAGTTTGACTCGAGTGATGTTTTGATGTTTGACAAAGTGAGTTGACATTGATGTCGATTAATGTTTTGGGGAGATTGTTTATACAATCGACTCAGGTTATAATTGACCAGACTCGAGTTTGACTTGAGGGAGACTTTGATGGTTAACTAGGGTTGACCATGTGATTATGGGAAAGTCCAAGCATGGCTCTTGGCAAGGTAAAGTCCAAGTCATGGGTACTTGGCATGGAAAGTCCAAGTGGGACACTTGGCATTTGAGAAGTCCAAGGGGTTTGATATTGGCGGCATAAAGTCCAAGGGTGGAGTATTGGCAGCATAAGTCCAATGGTTGGCGGCGTAAAGTCCAAGCGGAGTCTTGGCGGCGTAAGACCAATGTACCTTGGCGGCATAGACACCATTAGCATGACATAGCCGATGGAAGCACCTAAAGGCTAGCGCGATGGATGAATAAGTCATGGTTGACTTGGAGGGATCCGAGAGGTGTGAGGCTGATGGAGGTGGCTAGAAGGCTTAGGTCTAGGCTAAGGGTGGTCTAGCAAGTATGGGGGCACCATATTTGGGTTAAAACCTCATCTTTGAGGTTGGTAGTCGATTAGCATTATGGCCGGTTCGACTGTCATGAGTTGACTAGAGTTTGACTTCCATTTAGGGCTAAAATTGCCTTTGGTAGTCAACTGCTCATTGGAGAAGTTATTTGCGATCGGTCGCTAATTGAAGCGATTCACTTTATTGTGATCATTCGCTAATTGAGTTGCGAGCACGAGAATGCTCCGTAGCCGACTAAAGCGATCGACTCTGAGGTAGTAATCGGCCCGGTGAGTGTCCCGTTGGAACCTTTCCAACGTGGATTGAGCTGTTGTCTCACAACTATAGTGTTGGCAGTCGACTGGGGCCTTATGGCAGTCGTCTGTCAGGGGGAAATCCAGCCCAATGGAGGATAAAAGCAGTTGTTCATGGAAGGCTTCAAACAAGGTTTTTCTTTGGCGATTTGAAGGGGAATAGTTGGTGGTTTTCCAGTCCTTCAAGGCTAGTTCAAGGCAACAAAAAGCAAGCAAATCAAAAGCTCTTGTAAAGTAGTTTTCTTTACTTACATTGTATTTCTCTCTTGTATTTTGCTTGTATTCATTTCTTATTGTTGTTAGAATGTTTGTACGAGGTTTCTCCGACTCCGACTTGTTTTGAGAAGGAGTATTTGTGATTAGTGATTGCATTGGCATCGCTAGAGCTCTTTAGAGCTCGATCCGTGGAGTAGGAACCGTTCGGTTCCGAACCACCTTATATCCATGTGTTCGTGTGCTTGTGTTTTCGTTATTGCTTTATTATCTTTGTTTCCGATGCACTAACGAAAATTGTAGACGCAATCACGATCGAATTCTATCATCAGTACTAGCACGCACTATTCACCCCCTCTCCTTTCTAGCGTCCAATCAATCCCCAACACCTAACCCATCTAGCGTGAATCGATCACGCTACTAGGAACCCAATACCTATTGGAGCTCCTTGGGTTAACAAGGTATTCACTAGGGATAACTTCCCTAGATACCTTCCTAAGGACCCTTTTTGGCTTTGAAGCCTTAGTCATTTGGGTATTGTCAAGACTAACCTTAGGGATTGCCTCCCTAGTAACCTTCTTAGTGGTCTTCCTTGGTTTATAGAACCCTTGCCACTAGACACACACCATGGTTAATCTTAGGGATAACTTTCCTATTAACCTTGGTTTTCCTAGACTAAGATTTAGTTCCATAATCAAATGGAACATTATGGTAGGACATAGGTTTGTGACCCAAATCTTTTTTGTCCTTTGACGGTTCTTGTCTCCTAGGTCCTAATTTTTGACCATTAGCCCTTAAATGAGTTTGTCATGTTTGCTAGGGTCTTTTCCAATTTTTCAAGCCTTGACCTCAAGTCTCGATTTTCTAATTCTAATTTTCTCAATTTTGATTTTTCATTAATCTTTTTGGAAGGACCCTTCTTCTTAGGCATGTGCCCTTTTTAGGGTTAATGCCTAAATTTCCTTCTATCCTTTTAACACTCTCCCAAGGTAAAATAGGTCTAGAATTGTTTGATCTAGATTTTTTCTTAGTTGTAAGTTCATAGGATTTAGACCCTAAGCAAACATATCTATTCCTACTAGCATGCTTATGTTCATGGGCAATAGAAAGTGAGTTAAAATAATTTCTAGCATGCTTCTTAATCCTAGAACTAGAAGGTGCATTAAAGTATACCTTAGGGTTTGCTTTGGAAGCTCCCCCTATTTGTGTAGATCCTTCTTGCCCCTTCTTCTTCCCCCTAGGGCATTGGCTTCGATAGTGTCCTCTTTAGTTGCATTTGAAGCATACAATGTGCTCTTTGCTTTTCTTAGCGAGGACTCCAGCATCCTTTCACATTTGGTTCTTGTACTTTTCTCCTTGGCCAATTTTGAGCATTTACTCTTGTAATGCCCTTTCTCCCTATACTCAAAGCAAATTATGTGATCTTTATTTTTATGAATTGCATTTGAGTTACCTAGGGTGGTGGGAGCTTCTTGATCTTCACTTCTCCCGGAAGTAGATGCTTCTTCTATTTCTTCCATATCTTCCTCGGATGTCGAGTCCTTCTCAACTTCCAAATCCTTAGGGACTTGTGAGGATGAAATTGCTTCTCCTTGAGCATGAGAGGATGAGCACTCCTCTTCTTCCTCACCATGGACCGGTGTGTGCTCTTCATGGAACTTGACTAACTTGTTCCATAAGTCCTTAGCATCCCGATATTTACCTAGCTTGGACAAAATATCGTAAGGTATTAACTTTATTAATATTTTCGTTACCTTAATGATTATCTTGAATTGTTGTCATTGCTCCTCGGTCCATCTAGATTTTTCAATTAGCTTCCCTTCTTCATCCCTAGGCACTTCGAAACCATCTTCAATTGTTAGCATCATATTTAAATCGGTTTCGAAATATACCTCCATTCGTTTCTTCCACCATGAGAATTGTCCTTCAAATTTCTGTGGATGGATGTTGATGCCGACCATTTTGGTTGTTGTCGCGACGGTGAGTCCGATGACAACCTCCTTGTTCTGATACCACTCATTGGAGGATCGTGACCCGACTAGAAGGGGGGTTGAATATCCCATGTGTGTTGTTCATTGGAATTCGTTCGTTCATCTACAATATTCGTTAAGCCAGCGAAAATACAATATACAAATGTGAATATAAAGACGAATACATAAACACACACAATAGACATGCGATATATGTGGTTCGAAACTTTAGAGTTCCTACTCCACGGGGCGAGCTCAACGAGCTCTAGTGATGAACACACCACTAACTAAACTCCTTCTCAACAACACGTTGGAGGTGGAGAAACCTCGTATAAGTAATTACAAAACATAATACAAGAAGTACAAGCAAATACAAAGACAAGAATGAAATACGTAAAGAAAACTTTACAATAATTGCTTTGAACACTTTGCTTGTTGCTTGCTTTGGTTTTATCTTGAAGGTCTAGAATGCAGCAGCAATTCCCCTCCAAAATCTCCTCAAAAATCGCTGTGGAAATCCTCCACAAGCTCCTCCTTTTATGCTTGTCTCGGGCTGATTCCACGCCTATCAATCGACTACTCAAGACCATTAGTCGACTGCTCCTGTAACCATTGTGAGACAACAACCTAATCCACATTGGCATCCTATCAATGGATACACTAGTAGTCGGCTGCCCATTAACATCAATCGACTGCCAGCCCTGTAGATGACTGATCAGTCGACTACTGAGTGTTCTATGCTCGCGTCCTCAACTAACAGTCGACTGTCGTCCTGTTAGTAATATATGAGAGATGTCCTAAGGCAATCGCCTTATGTATGAACCATTTATATGATAAATGAAGATTCACTATTTGGGTATACATGTTTTATGTATTTGATTGGATCTTAAACTCATTTACTGAATGTCCACGATACGATTCACAGCATGAGAGAATTTGTGATTGGATCACAACTAGTGAGTATCTCTACATGTGTAATTGTGATGTATCGGAATTATCCCTAGTCGATGAATTGATGGATTTGGACACCATCAATTCCATCGAGACTAGCACGAGGTATACTCCTTGGTGTATCCAAGATGCTGATTCTCACTGGCTGGAGACATAGTGATGTCCGGAGTTAAACGTGGATGCTAGTTATGATAACTAGTTCATTGGAGTGACCAGCCGTAAGACTTCATATGGTTCTCTGCATATATAGATATGTCAATGAAGTTCTTACTGTGGCTTAAGTGCGATGTTCCTTTGACTTGCGGTATTCAAGTCATCTTGATCATGGAGACTTATGCTTTGACATCTTAGGCAAACATCTCTAAGGAGATGTGGACCCGGGATGATTGGGTATAAGTCGAAGTGATCGAAGGTGTTTGAATAGCCTATAAAGGATTCACCACTCCTTGCGAGGAGATGTATACCCATGGCCTCTTGTCGGATTGTTACTAAAGTCTTTGGC
Organism: Wurfbainia villosa; assembly: GCA_025175895.1. NCBI lineage: Eukaryota > Viridiplantae > Streptophyta > Magnoliopsida > Zingiberales > Zingiberaceae > Wurfbainia > Wurfbainia villosa. The sequence goes on from CM045997.1 coordinate 36,666,236, forward strand.
CAAAGCATTACATGTTTAGAGTAAAGTACTCTTCGATACATGTGGAGTAACTAGAATCCGTAGGACGAGGAAATGATACTTGGGCTCGGTGTGACGTAGTCAGCCTAGTGGGGACTGACACAATAGACCATGTCCTGAACCAAGTGGGTATAAGATGAGTGAAGGGAATGGGGCACGATTCATTCGAAGCTCTTGAAGGGTTTGAAATAGTTACGGATCAGCGTTGATCTTTTCGGTTAATTGGGGATCATGATGTACTACTAGGTGCCACTCATGATCGTTCTATAATTAATGGTTAATTATAGACGGCCAACATAAACCGAGAACCTATTTTGTCACACGCACAACGAGTGTAATCCAAAGGATTTAAAACGAGCTTGAGACTGGGATTCTCAGACCGAGAGAAACTATGTTTGGTTGGACCAAACATAAAGCGAGCATGAAATTGTTTCAGTCGCAATGGAAGCGTGGATGGGCCGTGTCTTATGAAGACATAATGGATGGACCAAAATGGTTTGGTTCTAATCCAATGGATGAGAATAAACCAAAGGGTTTGGTTTATATTAAACGAATGAACCAAAGGTTGGTTTGGTTCGTTTTAACTTAAAATAAACCATCATGGTTTGGTTTATTTTAACTTATCTTAATGGAGCGGGTTAACGGGCTTTATGGATATGATCCATTAACCATTAAGAGAATTAGTTCTCTATAAAATAGGGCTTAAACCCTAATCCAAAACCCTAATGAAGTTGTGGCCGCCCAACATAGAGTTGCCGCCCACCCCTTGTTGGTGAATTCGGCGCCCAACCCTAAGTGTCGCCGCCCATCCTTTGTGCCGCCGTCCAAGTCTTTGCCGGCGACCAAGCTTCAGCCGGTGAACACTCCGACGACCCTCCGGTGATCCCCTATAGGTTTGGCATCAAGGTGAGGTTTTTCTTTCCTTGGTTGGCCGGCGCCTATATCCTCCACCAAGCTGTCCAGTTTTCTGGACCGCTTCTCCTCCTCTCGTCGGAGCGTCGTTTGGACGACGGTTAGTGCTCCGACAGCGGCTAACTTACCGGGGATTTGATCTCCGGTAATCCTCTGAGGTGGAGGACGAAGGATTCGTCAAACGGTTGACGAATACCTCTCGGAGAAGCGAGTTTTGAGAACTCGTTTTAGGATCCGAATTTGGATTCGGATCGTGATCATCTCTCGATCACGTCGTCTTCAACACGAGGCTAGTAACCCGTACGAAGACGAAGCTCGTGACTTAGCGAAGTCATCCTGAGGAGCTCGGCGTGGATACGGATAGAGACAATTCTTACGAGGATCGTTCCGGTTGATGCCGTTCCCGCTATACGTCATACGAAAGGTATAACGTAGATAATTTTCTTTATTGAAAATTTTAATTTACGGTTATGTCTACACTTGTTGTAATAGCATGCGTGTGTTGTGTGTGTTGTAATAAATATAGATTTATTATTTTTTAATTGCTTCCGCTGTGCTCATGTTTACGAAACATGATCGAACACACCTGCCTTGTGATCTTGGAAACAACACGTCCATGGAAGTCATTGCTAAAGCCATCGATCAAGCGCCCAATCTTGTGATCATTGCCATGTCATATAATGCAGTAGAACAATAGTTGACTTTCACCAGTCGACTTGGACATACCACCAGTTGACTGTTGTCGGGTAAAACCTCAAACACAAGTTGTTTGAGCATCTGACCATCAGGTAAAATCTCAAGCAACATGTTTGAGTATCCGACACTTGACCTCAGTAATTTGGCCAAGTTCACCTCATCCATGAGGTTTAACCCAAGACACCCTTAGCCTAGACCAATGCCTTCTAGCCACTTCTACTAGCTTCGTGCCTATCGAATCCCTCCAAATCGTTCATGACTTGTTCATCTATGCGCGAATCCCTCCAAGTCATCCATGACTTGTTCATCCATACGCTAGCCTCTAGGTGCTTTCTTCGGCTATTTTCAAGCTCTCAGTGTCTATACCGCCAAGGTACATATGGACTTACGCTCCAAAGAATTTTGCTTGGCCGTATGTAGCCAAACCACCCCTTGGTCTTCCCAAATGCCAATGCCAACCCATGTTGGACTTTCACCGCCAAGGCTACACACTTGGACTTACGTGGCCAAGGCTACACACTAGGTCTTCCCTTGCCAACTCCATGTTGGACTTCCAATGCCATGCCCCATGCTTGTACTTTCACCGCCAAGGCTACACACTTGGACTTACGTGGCCAAAGATATACACTTGGTCTTTCCATCACAATCATATGTCATATGTTTTGTCTAACATCAAAATACTACTCGAGTCAAACTTGAGTCCAGTCAATCATGACCTGGGTTGATTGCACCAACAGAATAGGGCTGGCGGAGTTGTGGAGATGCTGGCTAGATCTGCTGAAAGTGGCAAAAAAGGATGAAGAAACTATGATTGGTGATTAGGTGGAGGAGATGATAGAGGAGACCACCGCCGATTGGAGAGAAACCCCCTTCTTCGACGGCGAATCTTGGTAAGGGAGAAGATGATGCTGCTGGTGGTAGAGGAAATGGAGTGACACTGGTCACTAAAGAAGGAGGGAATCCCCTTTCCTCTCTGGCGACTTGCGGGGAAGGTAACGAGCTCGGTGATGAAGAAGGCGGAGGAGGAAATCATGTGAGAAAGAAAAGCCGACTGCTGGAAAAAATCTGCTCAAGCTTAATTAAACCAAATCCTAGATCTAATCTGACGGCTGAAATTGCTCTGATTTAGAATGGATGGATCTGATCAATCTGAATGGATGATCATGATCAACTTGATTTTGATGGAAGATTGAAATGTATAGATCTGATTGTATGGAATGAATCTCTCTAGATTTAGATGGGTGGCTCAAAATCAATCAGATCTCATCGGACGGTTAGGATTCAACAGATCTGAACTCTTTGATTAAACTGCTTATGATTTTGATGAAAGTCCAAGATTAATCCAGCTTGAAATTCCCTTTATTACCCTAGATGAAGCCATATTTGATCCAACTTGAGTCTAGTCCATTGACTCATCTCGATCTCCTACAAACAAGAGATAAAAAATTGCATATAAATAAAAAATTTAGAAGAATTTACTATAAGGTCCAAAATAGATCCCAACTCATAAAAAATGATAATAATCAATAAATAATCATACGAGAGGATTAAAATCATCGAAATTAATAATCAAAATAATATACTAAAATGTTGTTATCACCTATATCCATCTATCTACTAGCAATGCATTAGTCAACTGTCCAGTCGACTAAAAAATATTTTATGACCTGCTACAGTAATATAAGTCGACTGGTGTCTTCACCAGTCGACTGATGGTCCATATTTTCCAATGAACAATTGTTTTGTCACAGATTTAGCGATGAAAAAAATATTCATTGCAAAATCTAGCCCATCAGTTGACTGATGTGTTTTTCTAGTCGACTGATGTGTTTTCTCTATGCTTGGACTTTTATATCAGAGTAAAAATGGTGCATTGCTACATCCCTCTCGACCACCTGGTCGACCACATTAACAATTTCTTTGCTACCTTTCTCAGCACTCACTCTCCACCGAGTTGGAATTGGCCACACCATTTCTAACCCCTGTTCTGAGTTCCATAGCACTTGGCACTCCATTCACTCCTCAAGAAATCATGAAGAAATGCATTCATCAACCAAATCAGTGAATCTACAAGCAATGAAACAATGCTAATATAGGTGTCATCGCAAACAAAGAATTAACACTCTGGTTAAACTACTAGCTTCCTTATTCTGCAAACATTACTGAGCAAGAAATACACATTATTTCAATTTATAGCACAAACACACAGACACTAATTACCCAAATCAATGAGACAAGGAACAGAACCACTCTAACTTATCCACACACGTACGAGACACACATCGTACAACACACACAAACCATGCCTACTTCTTCTTGCATAGCTCTAAAGGATCTTACATGGTACAACAAAGCTTAGCCTTTGAAGGGAGAATATGAAAAAGACCTAGCCTCCTCCTCCTGTATGCTTCTGACACCAACCTTCTAATGAATCAGTTCCGCTCCTTCCTACCAGCTCCTATGCAATTAATTGAATCAATCAATCAATCTTGAGGCACCAAAGATAAAGCATCCCTAGATCTGAGAAGGTACCTGAAAAGAAGATTTGGGCAGAGTGGATCCCGCTAGAGAAGAAGACGGCGTCGCTCCAAAGCCTCTGCTCAGAAGATGACTAATCCACCACCGCCAGAGAAGAAGGTGTCATCGCTCCGAAGCCTCCGCTCAGAAGGCGCCTAATCCATCACTGCCGGAGAAGAAGGCAGATGATCCACCACCATTCGAGAAGAAGGCAGCATCACTCCAAAGCCTCCGATCAGATCCAGGGAGCCAGAAGTCTTTGGCCAAAGCACACATGTCAAGAAGAATGGTCTTCTTAGACACATATAGAGAGTAACTTGAATCTACAAGACAAGAAACTATACTTGAGCTAGGTGTGACATAGTCAGCCTAGTGGGGAAGAGCACATAGAACATGTCATGAACCAAGTGGGTATAAGATGAGTGAAAGGATCAAGACATAAAATAACTGTACCTGCTGAAGGGTTCAGAAATGTTCTGGAGTCGACTTAGACTTTTTGGTCAATTGAGGGTTATGATGTACTGCTAGAAGCAAATCATGATATATTCATAATTAATGGGTTAATTATGAATGGAAAACATAATAGAGAACCTATTGGGTCATACGCAATATGGGTGATCTAGAGACATAAAACAAGTCTAAGAATGAGATTCTCAATGAGAGAGGTTACATCTAGTTGGACAAAGCCAAGAGGGTGTGAAACGAAGGCTATGTAAGCTTCTATAGCCATGTAGGGGTTTAGCATGGCCATATCAGACTTAAACAAGGTTAAACGGACAATACAGGGCCTCACACGGTCATGCCTAGCTGAGGTCATGCCTAAAAGGACACACGACTAGTCATGTATTCAGGCACGACCGACCATGTGTAGGACACACGGGCGTGTCACGGGGCAACCATTATTGGTGCACACTCGGATAAAAATTTCTTGGGTATTTTTACCTTAATTATGAGATAATTATGGTAAGGAAGGCTCCGTTTAAGCCTCCTAAGATGACCTAATCAAGAGAACTATAAATAGATCTCTTGATAATCTTAGGTCATGGATTCTAATTGTGGTGGTTGTCTTTCTCTTCTCTTCCTCTCTCATGCTTCTTCTCCACGTTGGGCTAGCAACTATTGGAGAAGAAGACTTGTTGGCCCTCGGAAGGTTGTCTCGAGTGATCCCAACATGGATACCGGTAGAGGCAAGGCCCATTTGTCTTGGTCATGGTTTTGATGGATTCTAAAAGAATCATGAAGGTATGATCTCTATTTTTATATGATTATGTTAAAAACAAGTGTTCCTAGGCTAAAGGGATCTAAGGGATGGGGAATTTTTAATTGTTTTTTATTTCCACTACGCCTGTATTCCTAGGATCCCATGAAAAGGGTTCGGAAGCATTGTGAATGCTCTCCGGTAAATCCCAACAACATTAGTGTTAGAACTTGAAGTACTACTTGATTTACCTCTTGAGGACTGGAACATTCTCTTCACATCATTTCTTGTGAATTTATTTGATTTCCCCATGAATTTCTTGGCATAATGCACCATTTCATTTGCCGACATCTCTTTGCCATTACTTGATGGTTCATCCTCTGATTTAGATGAAGATGGTTCTTCCTTCTTCTTCTTCTCATTCTTTTCTACAAAAAGAGCTAGTCCTTTCTCCTTTGATGACATGTTAGCTTGCTCATTCAACTCAAATTCACAAAACAATTCATCTAACTTAACTAAAGAAAAATCTCTAGAGACCTTATAAGCATCAACCATTGATGTCCATAAGGTGGTTGTAGGAAAAGTTTGAAGAATATATCTTACCAAGTCTCGGTTGTCTACCTTCTCACCTATGACGTGGAGTCCATTGACAACCTCCTTGAACCTACCGTGCATTTGGCTCACGATTTCATTGGTCTTCATGGTGAATGTTTGAAGTTGTCCTATCAATAGGTCCCTCTTGTCTCTTCTTGACTCCTTGGATCCTTCATTTAACTCAATTAGCTTCTCCCAAAGCTCTTTGGCGGAGTTGAATGGTCTAACTTTGCTCAATTGCTCCTTTGAAAGTTTGCATTGAAGTGTTGTTGTTGCTTTGGCATTTGCATGAGCTTTCTTCTCCATTTCTCTTGTCCAATCCTTTGTAGGTAGCATCGCTCCAAATTCGGTCACTGGCTTCTCGAACCCATCTATGACACTAAACCAATTTTCAATGTCATTCATAAGGTAGTATTCCATCCTACCTTTCCAATAGGCAAAATCATTGATGTTGAAGAATGGTGATTGTGCGGTGCTATAACCCTCTTGAAATGGCATCTCTTTGCTCCGATTAATGGTTAAGTCTCTCGAGTGTTCCGGGCTCTAATACCACATGTTGGGGATCTTCAGATGGCTAGGGGGGTTAATAGCCTCTTTCTATTTCTTTCTACAAAATATTAGCGGAAGAAAAACAAAATCGAAAACTAGAATTGAAATAACAATAGTAACAATGCTACCTCCAAGATGTAACTTGGTTCGGAGATGAAGCTCCTACACCACGGTAATCCTTAAAGTGGATCACCCCTTGCAAGCCTTCACTAAAACTCCTTTTGAAGAGAATACCAAGGTGGAGAAGCCTTCTTTACAATGCAACCTCTTCCTTTTACAATATAATGAAGAACGAGCTTAGGAGGAAGAGATTGAGAGTTCAAAAACTTTGAAGTTGGGAAGCATAGGAAGTAAGAATTTCATACAAGATCATTAACCTCCCATTTGATAGAGAAATGGGAATTTGATAATTTCTGTCCATTGAGCCTGATGTCAGTCGACTACTACATTCTAGCAGTTGATTGATGTTACTGTTGATCGAATCCAATGGCTTTTGACAAAGTCTGATTTTGATTGTCACCACTCATTGGATACATGAGTAGTCAATTGCCCATATCATCAGTCGACTGGTGTCAGCCTAATCGACTAGCAAATATTCTATGCTTTGTCCACTTAATTCTAGTTGACTGCTAAACCATAGCAGTCGACTAGTGCACGCCACCAGTTGATTGCCAGAGCATAGTTGGTAGTTAAAGTCCTCAGTCGACTACTCAACTAGGTCATAATCCCAGTCGACTGCTCAAGTCACCCTGATCTCCCGAGTGTCAAACACCCAAGATTAGTTGACTAATTCAAACATCAATCAACTGGTACACTTCAAGTATGACTATTTCATACTTGAGACCAAACCCTAAGCCTAGACTACACCTTCAAGCTTTTCCATTAGCCTTGCGCCTCCAGGATCCCTCCGAGTCCACGACTCCTTCATCTTTGTTCTTGCCTTTAAAAGATTTCTTCGACTTTGTCATGCTTTGGGGTCTTCTGATGTAATTGAGAGGTGTCCTAAGGTAATCACCTTAGAAGTTATTAATAAAATTTACTATTTGAGTATACATTATCTATGTATTTGATTGAATCTTAAACTCATGTATTGAAGTCCAAAATACGATGCGTGACATGAAAGAAATTGTAATTGGATCACAACTAGTGGGTATATTATCATGTGTAATCATTTAAGTATTGAAACTATCCCTAGTTGATGAATTGATGAGATTGAACATCATCAACTCTATGAGACTAGCATATGTTATGCTCCTTGGTTTATCCAAACATTCGGTACTCACTGAATGGAAGAAAAGGAATGTTGAGAGTGAACATGTGGATGCTAGTTATGGTAGTTAGTTCATTGGAGTGACCTGCTATGAGACTTCATATGATTCTGTATGTCTTTGAAGATCCCATTGCAGCTTGAGTGCGAGCTTCCTTAGACTTGAGGTATTCCAGTCACTTTGATCATGACACCTTATACTTTGGCTTCTTCGCAGCCATCTACATAGTAGGTGTAACTCTAGGATGATTGGGTATGAGCCAAAGTGATTGAAGGTTTTTGAATAGCTCACAGAGGATTTACCACTCCTGATAAAGGAGATATATACCCTAGACCTCTTGTCAGGATTGTTACACAAAAGTCTCTGACTAGAGAAAATATGTTAAAAAGATGGTCTTCTTGGGAACATGTAGGAGTAACTTGAATTTACAGGACAAGAAAACTAGCTTGGGCTTGGTGTGAAGTAGTCAGCCTAGTGGGGATAAGCACATAGACCATGTCCTAAACCAAATGGGTATAGTATGAGTGAAAGGAACAAGGCATGAACAACTGTAGTTTTTGAAGGGTTTAGAAACATTCTGGAGTTGATTTAGACTTTTCGGTCAATTAGGAGTCATGATGTACTACTAGGTGCCACTCATGATCTATTCATAATTAAGGGGTTAATAATGAATGGCCAACATAATTGGGAACCTATTGGGTCACACACACTATGGGTGATCTCGAGATGTAAAACAAGTTTGAGAATGAGATTCTCGATGAGAGAGGATATATCTGGTTGGACCAGGCCAAGAGAGTGCAAAATGGAGGCTATGGACCTCCTATGGCCTTGTTGGACTTAGCATGATCATATCGCACCTAAACGAAGTCAAATGGACCATACAGAGCCTCACACGATCGTACCTAACTTTGGACAAAAATGGCCAAAGCCTGGGCTTTGCCCAGAAGGACACACAGCAAGTCGTGTGTCCTGGCACGGCCGTGACTTTAGGCACGAGCCAGCCATGTGTAAGACACACGACCATGTCGCGGCTCCGCAATTTTTGGAGATTTCTCTTTTGAAATTTTTTTAGGTTATTCTTACTTTAATTATGGGATAATTAAGGTAAGCTAGGTTCTGTCTAAGCCTTCTAAGATGCTCTAATCAAGGGATCTACAAATAGATCCCTTGATAATCTTTGGAGGTGATTCTAATCTTAGGTTTTCTTCCTTGGTAGTCGTCTTCCTCTCTCTTCTTCTCTTGTCTCCGCCGGTTGGCTAGCACCAATCGGAGACAAAGGCTTGCTACTCTAGGAGCTGTCTCAAGTGATCTCGGCGTGGATACTGATAGAGGCAAGGTCCATTGGTCTTGCTTGTGGTTTCAATAGATTCGAAAGAATCTCGAAGGTATAACTTCTCTTTCTTCTGTTGTGTGTTTACATGTGATTATGCCAAAGCAAGTTTTTCTGGCCCCCAGGGGATGTCTGGGATGTAATAAAAATTATTTTATTCTGTTTATTTCGCTGCGCATTATCTCGGAACTCCCAACAAGTGATATCAGAGCCACCTTGTTTGTTTGGCATAGATCGCATGTTGTAGGAGAATATTTAAAGCATGTTTAATGTTTTAATATACATGTGCGATGTTTCTATATGATAGATTAGAGTATGCATGATTCTACATATAGGATATGTTTGTAATCGAAAAGGAAATACCGAGGATGGCCTAGCGACACCGAAGGTGTTGGCTGCGTCATTAGAGCCTAAACATAGACGAGTCATGCATTTGGGAATAGGTTGCATGGTTCGCGTATATAATTCTAAAATGGCATGTGCATAAATTGTTTGGCTCACGTTCGCATCGGGAAATTTATTTCTTAATGTGACCTTTGTTTTTTTTTCATATTTAGGTTTATTTCCTATTATAGATGAGACCATGTATAAGCTGAAATCCCTTGTGCAAATATTAGGGCTAACACCTTTAATTAATATAGTTGAACCAGAGTTCTTTTTTGTGTTTGAGTTGTTGGACTCCATCCAAGCCTAGCATGACATCGAGCATGTTCAATGCATATGAGATTCGATATTTATTTTAAATGGTAAGGACCAGAGGTCAATTTCAAGTTTGGGTTGTTGGACTCTCTCCAAGCCTAGCTTGTAAATTGGATGTGTTCAAACCATTTAAATTTGATCTCATGATTAATGGGTTGGCCCTAACTGAAAGCATTGATTTGTTGGACTCTCTCCAAGGTCAATGTGGACAGAGGTGCAATTAGGTGATATCCATTGGATGTATATATGTTAATGAGTTAACAACCTAATGTATATGTGAACATTCAATTAGTTGATAGCATAAAGTGATAGTTATATATTTGATATATAATGGGTACTGTTGATACCTAATATTATGACTATGAATGACTCGTTGGACTCTCTCCAAGGTTGTTCTTAGTCATAATGGATATCAACCCACTAGGTGATAACCTACCATCTCTCGAATTCAAAGCGAGGGCTATTGAATTTAATAAAAATAGTGGGAGTTTCTTGTTAATGTAAATTGTTTGGATTACTACCTTTTTATATATCTAGGTAATAATTAGAACAGCATGTCGACTTCCATTAATTTACGTTCTATTTTAGACAACGACAAATTTATTGGGCCAAACTCCTTGGAATGGCTTCGCAACCTGAGAATTGTTCTCAAGGCTGAAAAGCTAGCTTATGTCCTAGAAGAGGTTCTTCCCCAACCTCCTGCAAACAATGCATCTAGTGTCCAAAAATTGGCTTACCAGAAACTTGTTGCTGACTCTGAGATGGTGAGTTGCATTATGCTAGCGTCGATGTCTCCTGAGTTGCAAAAGCAACATGAGAATATGGATGCAAATACAATTGTCTTTCATCTTTGAGAGTTGTTCGATGAGCAAAAGATATCTGAAAGGTTCGAGGTCACCCAACTCCTCTTTTGCACAAACATGTAGGAGGGTACATCTGTAGTGCAGTTTGCACTAGGATGAATGACTTTATTGAGCGATTGGGATCATTAGGGTATTTCATAGACCATGAATTAAGTATTGACTTAATTGTTCACAATCTGATGCATAGCTATTCACAATTTGTGATGAACTATCGAATGAATAAGATTGAGTCCACTATTCCTGAGTTGATCAATATTCTCAAAATAGTGGAGCCATCTGTTGGTGAAGTAGGCATCAGATAATCGAACCTAGGTTTTGATTATGACAAAAGCCTAAAGCTAAGGTCATATTGTTATCTAATGAGCTGAACTAAGTGTGCAAAAATGATTAAGCTGAGTTGAATGTCGGTGACACCCGGAGAATCTCAAGGCGAGAAACCGTGGTGGTCAGGCGACACCGGGAGAACTTCGGATGGAGTCGAAGAACCCAGGAGAAGACCGGAAGCCAAGCTACAAGGACCAAAGGTAAGCTCGAGTGTGAGTAAAGGTGAGGTTGGGTCCTCCGTATGGGGACATCTTTAGGCGACGATCCGACTAAGACTTCTAGTGGAAGGTCTAGGTCGAGATTGGACGGTAAGTGGCTGTCAAATTTACCTTTACTCATATGTTTCGAACTAACTCTTTGTTGCAGTTGAATAGCCAAGCTGGCAGTTGGATGCTGGCTATTGGCAATTGACTGTTGGTGGTATTAGTCGACTGATTAGGCCAATCAATTGAGTGCTATTCAAACTGCCAACTTCGATGAAGGTTAAAGTTGATCCCCTTATCTTAGGGTGAGGTGGCCTTTTTGGATAGATCTTCATCTCAATGTTCACTAGGCTCAAGGGTTATAAAATAAGGGGGGTTTCACCCCTTTAGGTATCAATTCAAGCTTCCAAAACACTCCCGCAATGTCGCATCTCTACAACAACGCTACGATGCCGAAACACTGCCCGACACCGACGACATGACCTCAACCTCAACTTCTGTTAGTCGTCGGTATTGTTTAGTTGATGTCAATTCAGTTTATTGTATTAAAGTTGTCTTTATTGAGCTTTTGATCGTAATGAGAAAAGGTGGCATTGTCCCTCTACCTCGAGTTTTCTTTGGTTTGTAATCGTCGTCTCTTTCCTCCAACGAGGAGGAGACTTAGTTAGTGCTTTGCCCTCCGTATGCGATCTAGGATCACAAGGGCCTTGGATTAGCAACCGTTAGGTTGTGAATCAAGTAAAATATCTTCATCTTATTTACTTTTCCACTGTGCTACACTTTTTCTTAATCGAATCGTACGAAAAGAAAGTTGTTATTATGCGCGCTATTCCCCCCCCCCCCCCTCTAGTGCTTTTCGATCCTACAATTGGTATCATTGCGGGGGCGCTACGATTTGGTGCAACCACCAATCTAGCATCATTTTAGCTTTCTTTTCGTATTCATTTTAATTTGCATTTTGTGTTGTTTTTCGTTTCATTAAATTCTCTTTTCTCCCACACTACTAATCCAAGACGAAAGTCTTGGCAACTCGTCTTTTTGTGTCATTTTTTATTTTTGCATGGTTCTAAATGGCCCATCTCGAAGGGTTTAGCACTGTCCGACCTCTATTTTACAATGGAGATGACTTCCATTATTGGATGGTCCAGATGGAGTACTACTTGAAAATCCAAGTAGAGATGTGGATCGTGATACAAACCAGTTTCACCCTTCCAACAAATGAAGATGGTGAATGCTTGGATTACGATCAATGGACAAATGCCATGAGGCATCAGGTGGAAGCCAATGCCAAGGCTACACAAATCTTATAATGTGGGCTATCTAAAGAGGAGCTCAACTGCGTCAGCTCGTTCATAAGTGCAAATGACCTGTGGAACAAGCTCATCGAGCTTCACGAAGGGATCGCTGAGACCAAGATATGTAAGAGGGATCTCCTTTTGAATAAATTGTTTAACTTGAAAATGCAGGAACACAAGTCGGCCACTCAGCTTCATGCTAGAATTCAAGACATCATGAATGGGCTACACTTGATCGAACAAAAGGTCAAAAATCGAGACGTGATCAGGTAGAACTCGATGCCTTCCCTAGGACCACCTTGTGGGCATCCATGGTCGATGCCTACAAGGTCTCTAAGGATCTTTCAAAAATCAGGTTAGACAAACTTTTCTCTGAATTCGAGTTGCATGAACAGTCTAATTCGACCCCCGTCGAGAAAAGTATCACTTTGTTTTTAGGTCTGAAGAAGAAGCCGAAGAGCAAACCACCTCCCAAGGAAGAAGACGAGTATGAATCGGAGGTGAATGACGAGATGGAAACCGAACTAGTGAATCTAGTTCGAAAAATGATCAATAGCAGAAGACTACTCATCAATCAATCCAAGGAGGGTAAGTCAAATCAAAATTCCAACTATAGATGCTATTAGTGCAACAGGATTGGCCATATCAAATCGGAGTGTCCAAGACTCAAGAACAAGGCACCACGATCCAATAAAGCACTCAATGCAACGTGGGAGGAATCTTCGGAGGAAGAAGACGAGCTCAAAAACCTCGCCATCTTGGCCAAACGATCAAACCTGAGGATGAGTCCGAACCCGAAGATGAGTCTGACCCCAGATCCCACGATGAGTTTCAATTCAAGACAAGCCACGGATTCATATTCGGTTCAAAAGGTTCAATCAAGGTGAATCGTTCTTTAATTGATACGTTGTATAGTGCAATTAGATTTTTAACTAAGAAGTTAGCTACGTCCGAGTCCAAGGTTGAGACCTTAGTTGAGGAGGTTAAACTCCTTAAACATGAGGTCTCCCTAACCTCTTCGACTAGTCGAGAGGAGAACTCAACTCGAGTTGAAAAACTAGAAGATGAGAACTCACTCTTGAAAGGACAAGTCCAAGATCTTAGGCAAACGTTGGAAAGGTTCACTTTGGGATCCAAAGTGATTGACCTACTACTTGGATCACAAAGGGTCATGTACAATAAGGCGGACTTGGATTTCCTTCAACTATGACTAACAAGTCCAAGCATGGGTCCCTAAGACCGCTTTAATTTCATAATTAGGATCTAACAAGTGCTGGCTTCCCAAGGACCAAATCCACTATGTGGAAAGACCGAATTGATTCAATGGCCCAGGGGGAGTTAGTACTAAATTTGTTTGTTCTATTACTTGAAATTAGACTTTGCATGCTTAGGTATTTTGTTTTAATTTTTAGAAGGGCTAGATAGGGTCAATAACTCGTCAATGTTTACAACATTGTATTAGGATGCGACGAGATGATAATACGTTAGTGAAACGAAGTCCTGTGTGTCCTAGTTAGATAAGGCGTATCTAGCTCAATGTACTCGACCAAGTTGAACTAGCTGAAGCTACCTCGCCGTATCCTAAACTAGTTAGACCAGGAAGTAACCTTAGGTGACTCAAGTAATCAATTTCTTGAATTTAGCTTTGTCTAAGGAAGTGGTCGTTGTTCCGATCAAAGAAGGCCACTCGCCACGACCTGGAAGCCAATTTCTCGAAAAGGTTACTTGATGAACTAATGGTTAAATCCAAATCTAACCCAAGGTTGATTAGTTTCAATTCACTAAATCTAATCAAGTAAAATTAAAGTTATCTCACATAACACATAAGGATAACATGTTTGATCATGTAGAAAGGATTAGATGATTCCTAGGATTAATAAACTTCAACCAATTATTAAAATTCCAATATCCGATCCAACTACTATATGTGTAGGATCAATGGATGTTCGACAGTGGGTGCTCCCAATACATGACCGGAGACCGATTGAAATTTTTGAAGCTCAGATTCAAAAATCAAGGATCGGTAGCATTTGGAAATAATGGGAAGCTCAAAATCATCGGATCAGGTGATATTGAGCTGAACTCAACCTTTATAATTTGTAACGTACTCTTAGTTGAAAATTTTGATTTTAATTTACCGAGTGTAAGACAATTGTTTGATAACAACTATAAGGTCACCTTTTTACAAAATGAATGTTTAATTAAAACTAATGATACCTCTAAAACAATACTTAAAGGAACTAGAAATAGCAACATTTACACAGTAAACCTACCTAACTCCTCATCCAAGTGTCTAATGACACAACAAGAGGAATCTTGGTTATCGCACCGATGACTCAGACACTCTCATCCAAGACTCATACACAAAATGAGTCAGAGTGACCTAGTTAGAGGTTTACGCAACCTTAACAACTTGGATAATAAAATTTGTAATGCTTGTCAACAAGGTAAACAAACTAGGGCACAACATCAACTAACTAACCAAGAAAGAACCAAAAGTGTACTTGAGCTCCTACACTTAGACCTATTTGATTCTCATGGAGCCACGTCACTGAATGGAAGTCAATTTTGTTTAGTCATAGTTGGTGACTACTCTAGGTTTACCTGGGTTAGGTTCCTAAAAAACAAAAGTGAAACCTTAAATCAACTCAACAACTTATGCAAATTAATAGAAAATGAAAAGAATCTTAAGGTTAAGAGACTTAGAAGCGATCATGGTGGTGTATTCAAAAACCATAGGTTCACTGACTTTTGTAACCTAAACAGATACCACCATGAGTTCTCCTGCCCTAGAACCCTACAAAAAGCCACTAAAACCATGTTAAATGAATACAACCTTCCTAATAGGTTTTGGACAGAAGCCGTTAATACGACATGCTATGTCCAAAATAGAATCCTACTAGTCAAAAGACACCTTAAAACCTCATACGAAACCTATTATAAAAAATTACCCAACATTAAATACTTTAGGGTTTTTGGATGTAGGGTTCACATATTAAATACTAAAGACTACTTAGGAAAATTCACTTATAAAATAACCACCGGAATATTCCTTGGATACTCAACCACAAGTAAAGCCTATAGGGTCTATAATAATGAAACCATAAAAATCGAAGAACCGATTAATGTGGTATTCGATGAAGAAAATAAACCCACAAAAGGCGAAGTAGAACTAGTTAATGAACCATTTAATACTAGACCTGAATCTGATCATGAAAATGAGTCTAGTACAAATCCTAACTCAAGCTAGTCTAGGTTACAATCAAATCATCCCATTGATCAAGTAATAGGTGATCCCAACTTAGGGGTTTGAACTAGAGCATCGTATAGAAACCTAAGTCAAATTTCATTAATCTTGAAAATCGAACCCAAAATAATTGAACAAGCACTTCTTCATCCCGATTGGATTATTGTTATGCAAGAAGAGCTAGCTCAATTCACTAGGAGTGAAGTTTGGGAATTAGTACCCCCACCTAAAGATAAAACGATCATCGGAACAAGGTGGGTATTCCGGAACAAACTCGATGATAAAGGAGAAGTAGTTAGAAATAAGGCAAGATTGGTCGCTAAAGGATTTAGTCAAGTAGAAGGATTAGAATATTACGAAATCTATGCACCTGTAGCTAGATTAGAATCGATTAGAATGTTACTAGCCTACGTTGTACATCAAGGATTTAAGCTATTTCAAATGGATGTAAAGTCAACATTTTTAAATGGTTTCATTATGGAATAGGTATACGTTAGCCAACCACCAAAATTTGAAAGTTTAGACAAACCCGACCATGTTTTCAGACTTAAGAAAGTCTTATATGGATTAAAACAAGCCCCTAAATCTTGGTATGAAAGGCTTTCCATTTATCTCCAGTCTAAAGGGTTTAGTCAAGGCTTAGTAGACCCAACTCTTTTTGTAAAATCCGTAGGTAAAGAAATTTTCATTGCCCAAATATATGTAGATTATATAATATTTGGAACAACAAATTTGATTTTACTAAATGAGTTCATTTCACTAATGGAAAGTGAATTCGAAATGAACTTAGTAAGAGAACTAACATTCTTTCTAGGCTTACAAATTAAACAAACTAGGGAAGGAATTTACCTACATCAAAATAAATATGGTAAAGAATTAATTAATAGATTTGGAATGCAAAATGCTAAGGTGATTAATACACTAATTGCTACAAATGTTAATATAGGAGAAGGCTTAGAAGGAAACCAATATATTTAAAACACTATAGGAGTGGATAGGTAGTCTCCTATACTTAACTGCGAGTTGACCCGATATACTTTTCGCAGTGAGTATGTGTGCAAGATTTCAATCTTGTGCTAAGGAGTCACACCTAAAGCTGCTCAAGCGTATTTTTAGATACCTAAAGGGTACACTAAATATAGGAATTTGGTACCCTAGATCTAATGAATTTGAACTAATCGACTACTTTGACTCGGATTATATCGGTAGTAAACTCGATAGAAAGAGCATGAGTGGGTGTTGCCAACTTCTTGGCTCGATTCAAGTTAGCTAGTGCAGTAGAAAGCAATATTGTGTTGCCTTATCTAGCACCGAAGCTGAATACGTCTCGATGGGTGAGTGTGTAGCTCAGCTCCTTTGGATGAAGCACACTCTCCAAGACTTTAAACTAAACTTTAACAATGCTAAAATTTACATCGACAATATTAGTTCTATTAATTTAACCAAGAACTCAATTTGTCATTCTAGAACCAAACATATAGAGGTCAAACACCACTTCATTCGAGAACATATAGCAAATGAGACCATGCAACTCGAATACGTGGAGTCCAAATCGACAGTAGCAGATCTGTTTACCAAACCCTTACCCAAAGCAGAGTTTAGTCTGCTTAGACAAAAATTAGGTATGTGCGTAATAGAGTAGTACTCAAAACTTATATTTTTCTTGTATACTCTATTTTTACTTTCCATGCTAAATGGAATTAGCTTAGGGTTTACTTTAGAAAGCATGCACCTATAGATTTGAGGAGCCAACACATCTCACAACACATAGGACTATTGTCTTTGTGTACTGAGCCACGTAGATGGGCATGAGATGTTAGGACCTTACTCTTGGTTCAAGATTTAGATCTAGTGCATTGACATGAACCATGGAGTATAATTACATAAATTAACCAACTCTAATCAGGACTTATTGATCATTCTATATCAATTAAGTCAAAAAGAGTTGAACATACTATTAGATGAGCTTATGTTTATGTTGGTGCAATTGGCCCAGGTCACGATTGACCAAACTCGAGTTGGACTCGAATAGTGTTTTGATGTTTGACAATGTTTTGGGGAGATTGTTGGAGCAATTGACCCGGATCATGATTGACCGGACTCGAGTTTGACTCGAGTGGTATTTTGATATTTGACGATGGTTTGACCATTGTTTTACTATATAGTTGACATGGAGTTGACCATATGATGGAGAACTCCATGTCTTGTGTCCTTGGCATGGAAAGTCCAAGTGGGAAACTTGGCAATGGGAAAGTCCAAGTCATGGGTACTTGGCATGGAAAGTTCAAGCATGGGTCTTGGCAAGGGAAAGTCCAAGCTTGAGTCTTGGCAAATGGAAAGTTAAACATGGGTTGGCAAGGAAAGTCCAAGGGGTGATATTGGTTGCATAAAGTCCAAGGGTGGAGTCTTGGCAGCATAAGTCCAATGGTTTATGGCCTAAAGTCCAAGTTGTAGTTTTGGCAGTGTAAGCCCAATATGCCTTGGCGGGATAAACCAGCTTAGCATGACAATAGCAGATGGAAGCACTTGAAGGTTAGCGTATGGATGAACAAGTCAGGGATGACTTAGAGGGATCCGATAGGCATGAGGCTGACGGAGGTGGCTAGAAGGTTTAGGTATAGGCTAAGGGTGGTCTAGCAAGTATGAGGGCATCATATTTGGGGGTTAAACTTTATGTTTGAGGTTATCAGTCGACTAGGACTTTGGACCAGTCGACTGGTCAAGTGTTTTGACACTTGGCAGCCGAGTCTACTGGGATTATGGCCAATCGAACTTCTCAGACTCGACTAGTGTTCGACTGTAGGAAATAGCTTGGCAATCGACTGCCAGCATTGGGTAGTCGATTGATGGCTTGAGCAGTCGACTTCCATGGATGGCAATCGACTGCTGCTCAGGGTTGTGGGAGCATAATGCTCGGTAGCCGACTGGTCAGTCAGCTATGGCCCTGACAGTCGACTACTGGGTTATGGTAGTCGACTACCAGTGTATCCGTTGAAACTTATCCAACGTGGATTAAGCCGTTGTCTCACAATGGCTACAAGAGCAGTCGACAGATGGTCTCGATCAGTCGACTGCTAGGTGGAATCCAGCCTGAGGTGAAGCTTTAAAAGGAGCTCGTGGAGGAGGATTTGGCCAAGGTTCTTTGAAGCGATTTGAAGGGGATTTGCTGTTGCAATCCAGACCTTCAAGGCTCTTCTCAAGCAACCAAAGATCAAGCAATCAAAAGCTCGCTGTAAAGTTTTCTTTACTTGTATTTTAGTGTATTTTCTTCTATTTTCTTTGTATTAATTTTGTAATCATTTTAAGAGGTTTCTCTGCCTTCGACTTGTTGTCGAGAAGGAGTATTTGGTTTAGTGGTGGTGTTTGTATCACTAGGGCTCGTTCGAGCCTAACCCGTGGAGTAGGAACCTTGAGGTTCCGAAACACATTATATCTTTGTGTTGTATATTGTGTTCTTGTGTCGTGTTTTATTTTTTATTATTCTATATTCCGCTACGGTAATGACATTGTAGCAAGCACGCGATCATTATCCTGAAGGGTTTTGTGGAACCAAAGCTCTGATACCAATTGAAGGTAGGAATCTTCGCTTCCCACTTCAACTCGGTCGCTTGTTCATGGTGATCCCTTCTACGTCCCCGGATAAAAAAAATTATCCTTGACAAGGAGGGATTACCCAAGCTACCGTTTCATCGTCGTGCTATTCGATTAGAGTGGTCACTTGAACAAACTTGTTGTTCAAGCAACCAACCTCTATTCGACGATTAGCTGCGGAATAGATGATGTAGGAATCGTCGGTTTTTGCATTTGTGTTCGGGGTCCAAGTAAATTAGCCACATAAAAAAACATTCAACATGCATATAATTGAAAAACAATTATAGACATAATACAAAAGAATATAAACAAGCATTATACCTCTCGATCTTCTATTGTATGTCCTTCCTCCTTTTGGACGTTGTGTGGGCGACGATCTTCCAAAAGTCGAAGCCTCCTAGATCACGATATTCCTTTCTTTGCTCCCTCCGAACAAGAGGAAGTATATAATCAAAACTCTCCTCTATCTAGGACCAACCAACATGCTCCAAACTTGGAGCTTGCCACCGGCCCAAAGAGAGGGGAAGGTGGGCGCCGGCCAAGAGCTCCAAAGAACCACCCTTACCCTTGTTTCCATCGGCCAAGGTGAAGAAGAAGAAGAGGTTGGACGCCGGCCAAGGATAGGAGAAGAAAGTTGGGTGCCGACTAAGAAGAAGAAGAGAAAGGAAAAACATTCCAAAATTGTGGCCGCCCAAGCCTCCAAGCCCTAGCCGCCCAAACCCAAATCCCTCATCAATTGCTTTTTCTGCCCACCCCTAGCCTCCTTTTATAGAGTTAGGCCTAAGCCTCCTTTAATCTCCACCATCGGTTATAGGGATTTAATCTCAACCGTCGGATCTAGAGATTCAATCTCAACCGTCGGATCTAGAGATTTAATCTCCACCGTCGGATCTAGAGTTTTATTTTCCACCATCGGATCTAGACTCCATGAAATTTTAATAGGCTACAATAGGGACCATGAGGAGGAGTTGGATCTTGGCCACCCAATGGATCAAGCCCACATAAAGTCTGATCCATTAATGATAATCCATTCTACTAGAGGATTATCATTGATCTACCTCACCAACCCCCATAAGTTAATATGGGCTCCATATATTATTTGTACATTTATCTCTCCGTGTTTATGATCTCGAATGTCCGTCAATTAATTAATTTATTGACAATTAATTAATCAACATCTAACTCCATGAGTAGTACAACTCAACCTTATCATCATGCCGGACCAAGTCCACCTGTAGGGTTTACATGATGAATCTTATGAGCTCCTCAAGGGGACATCATCATCCTAATATATAGGACACGGTTTCCTCCTATAATCAACGACACACCATATAAATAATATTATTTCCCAATTTATCAAGCCTATCGATTTACTCTATAAATCTCGTCCATTAGTAAATCAAAGAAATGAATACTAAGTACATGTGCCCGTTATTATATCAGGATTGAGAGTATGTACAACATAATATCTGAGGTCCGATTCGATTATGTAGTCAGCAATAAATCGAATCACCTCTAAGTCGGTCCTGCTTAATACACACAAAGTGTACTAGTGTGATTCTATGGTCAAGACAAACCAATACCAAATCACACTACAACCATGCCAATGGTTTGTCCAAAACTATCTCGGTTGTGACCCTTTACTTATACTTTACAAGGAACTGATAACATGATCTCCCGTGTGACACTGTACACCATGTTATCTACAATGTAATGTATTAGACAATATGCATAACCATAAATATGCAAACAATGATCATGTGATTCTTATTTCAAAATAAATATGTTCATACAAAAGATAGACTTTTCAGTATACATCCCAACATATCCATCAAGATGTACGGAAACGCTATTCATCCTCCTCTAGCGATGATCAATTCCCCAACAGTTTAAACTTTTATTTTCAAAATTTAAGAGAAACATGCTTGTACTTACAAAGCCTATTTTTCTATTTTTTATATAAAAATCCCCACTCCTTTTGATTTATGGAAAAAGGGGGAGAAAAAGGCCAAGGTTAAGGGATCAAAAATTATTTTTTTATAACTTAACTTAAACTTAACTTAAACGTTTAGGCCAATGTTAAGTAATCTTGATCACTTAACTTGTAGCAAACGTTAAGGGGGAGAGCTAAGATCCTTTTTCAAGTACTCACCTAAGGTTAAGGGGGAGGTTACATCAAGGGGGAGGACTTGAAAAAGACTTTTACTCATACTCCTACTTATGCTAACTTACTAAGTTACTTATACTAACTTACTAAGTTACTCATACTAACTTATTAAGTTAAGCATTAATACTTCTTTCTTGTTCATGATAATTGTATATAATCATTTCACTTACTTAATGTACTTCATGCTTTAATCTTTTCCCTTAACTTTGTGTCAGTTTGCCATAGATTACAAAGGGTGAGATTGTTGGTGCAGTAGGCATCAAATAATTGAACCTAGGCTTTGATTATGGCAAAGGCCCAAAGTTAAGGTCATAGTGTTATCTAATGAGATGAACTAAGTGTGCAAAAATGATTAAGCTGAGCTGAAGATTAGCGACACCCGGAGAATATCAAGCTGAGAAACCGTGGTGGTCGGGTGACACCGGGAGAACTTCGAATGGAGTCGAAGAACCCAGGTGAAGACCGAAAACCAAGCTACAAGGACCAAAGGTAAGCTCGAGTGTGAGTAAAGGTGAGGTCGGGTCCTCCGTACAGGGACATCTTTAGGCGACGATTCGACTAAAACTTCCAGTGGAAGGTCTAACTCAAGATCGGACGGTAAGTGGCTATCAAATATACCTTTACTTGTATGTTTCAGACTAACTCTTTGTTGTAGTTGAATAACTAAGCTGGCAGTCGACTGCTAGCTATTGGTAGTCGACTGCTGGTGGTATCAGTGGACTGATTAGGGAAATCAGTCGATTGTTATTCAAACTTCCAACTTCGATGAAGGTCAAAGTTGATCCCCTTATCTTAGGGTGAGGTGGCCTTTTTAGATAGATCTTGATCTCAATGTTCATTGGGATCAAGGGCTATAAAAGAAGGGGGGTTTCACCCCTTTAGGTATCAATTCAAGCTTCCAAAATGCTCCCGCAATGCCACATCTCTACAACAACTCTACGACGCCGATGACACGATCTCAACCTCAACTTCTATTAGTCGTCGGTATTGTTTAGTCATTGTCATTTCAGTTCATTGTATTAAAGTTGTCTTTATCGAGCTTTTGATTGTAACGAGGAGAGGTGGGATTGTCCCTCTACCTCGAGGTTTCTTTGGTTTGTAATCGTCGTCTCCTTCCTCCAATGAGGAAGAGACTTAGTGCTTTGCCCTCCGTACACGATCTAGGATCGCAAGGGACTTGGATTAGCAACCGTTAGGTTGTGAACAAAGTAAAATATATTCATCTTATTTACTATTTCGCTATGCTACACTTTGTCTTAATCGAATTGTACGAAAAGAAAGATGTTATTATGCGCGCTATTCACCCCCTCCCCCCTCTAGCACTTTTCGATCCTACACTATCTATTTCTAACGAATAGAAGGCGGTGATGCTAGTTGACTCCTCAAAGAAAGGTTCTAAGAGGAAGTTAAACACGAAAGCTAAAGGGAAGAAAAAGGCAAAGAAGGAAGAATCAACTCCCAAGGGTACCTTCCATCATTGTGGCAAGGATGGACATTGGAAGAGAAACTTTAAGCAGTATCTAGAGTCACTAAAGAAGAAAAAGACATCTAATGCCCAATCTACTTCAGGTATATTTGTTATTGAATGTCATACTGTTTCTTCTAACACTTGTGTATTGGATACTAGGTGTGTCTCATATACATGTAATGACATACAGGAGCATAGGAACAGAAGATGACTGGTTAAGGGAGAAGCAGATATAAGGGTTAGCAAAAGAGCAAAAGTTTCTGCTGTAGCCAAGGGAACTTATATGTTGTGACTTCCTACAAGACTAGTTTTAGAGTTGGATGATTGTTTTTATATTTCTGCATTAATAAAGAACATTATTTGTATTTCATGTTTGAATAAGAAAGGTTATCATTTAACGTTCAGTAATAATTATTGTTACATTATGTTAAATGATGTTCTTTATGCTATTGGAATGTTAAATAATGAAATCTACATGTTAGATATATCCAACAATATATTCAATATCGAAACAAATAACAAACGTGCTAAATTAGATAATCAGTTAACCTCACAATTATGACATTGTTGTCTTGGCCATATAAGCATAGATCACTTGACCAAACTACATAAGCTTGTTATTTTGGAGTCTTGTGAATCAGATTCATTAGACACATGCCCTTCATGCTTAAAAGGAAAGATGACTAGAATACCTTTTAAGGGAAAAGGTGAATGAGCAGTTGAGGTATTCAACCTTATACATACCGATGTATGTGGACCAATTTCAACTCATGTCATAAGAGGTTATAACTACATTGTTACCTTTATCGATGATTATTCATGATATGGGTATTTGTATATGTTAAGATACAAATCTGAAGTCTTTGAAAGGTTTAAAGATTACATAAAAGAAGTAGAGAAACAACTTGGGAAAGGTATTAAAATACTTTGTGTAGGGGATCGATCGGCCGGCTAGAGGGGCGGGGGTGAATAGCCCTTTGTCGTTGGATGACAGAATTTGCTCGTCTACAAAAGATTAGCGCAACGGAAACAACAAGACAAGCAAATAAACAAAAAAGAAGAACACAAACAACGCTAACAAGATAGTATAACGTGGTTCACGGCTACACCGCTAATCCACGGTCCCCGATTCGTCCTCGGTGAATGACTCCGCCAAAACCAATCCACTATTGGTCTCTCCTTTGCACCAAGCTAGGTGGAGGTAACCTTTACAAATCAAGATCACTCTTCTTATAATAGAAATGAAGTAAAAGCAAGTAAGAAGAGTTTAAAGCTTGTGGGGCACTTGGATGATTGTTTGGGATATGAGCATTAGTGATCCAAAAGCCCACACCCTCTCTTTTTATAGAGAGGGTTGATTTCTTCCCATTGGCCGCCACCAGTCGACTACTGCCCTTGGTAGTCGACTGCCGCCACTACAATGACCTCCGAATACGTCGAATTCTCACCGTTGTAGTCCAACGGAACACTTGGCAGTCGACTGATGAACCTCAACAACGATCGCCGCTGTAGTCGACGCCTAATCGGCCGAGCGGTTCACCGCGATATCCTCGGCTAATCATCGATTCCATGACAGTCGTGTTGGGGTTGATCCGTGAGGGGAAACTTCGCTTCCCCTTCACCTCGGTTGCTTGACCATGGTGATCCCTTTGATGTCCCCGGATTAAAAATTTAATCTTAGACAAAAGGGATTCCCAAAGCAACCAAGTCATCGTCGTGCTATTCATTTAGAGAGGTCACTTGAACAAACTAGTTGTTCAAGCGACCATCCTCTATCCTACGAGTAGCCGCGGAATAGACGATGTCCGGATCGCCGGTTTTTGTGTTTGTACTCGGGATCCAAGTATTATTTAGCCTATTTACAGAAATATAACATGCTTATATTTTGAAAAACAAACACAAGCAATGAATAAAAGAGATAGAAGAATAGTTATACCTCTTGGTCTTCTAATGTATGACCCTCCTCCTTTTGGACGTCGTGTGGGCGACGATCCACCAAAAGTCGAAGCTCCTAGATCGCAAAACTTCCTTCCTTTCTTTTCCCAAGCAAGAGGAAGAAGAGAAACAATGTTTTTCTCCTTCAAAAACTCAACCAACAAAGAACTATAGAAGTTCTTGCCGCCGGCCAACTAGAAGGAGAAGAAGATGATGGAAAACTACCAAGACACCAAGGGAAACCCTATATCTTGTTTCCACCACCTAAGGAGAAGAGAGGGAGTGTTTTGGGCCGCCAAGGGCTGGGAAGGGCTGGAATAGCTGCTGGACGTTGGCCACAAGGCAAGGAAGAAGAAGGAAAACTTGCCTTATTTGGTGCCACCCTTGCTTCCAAACCCTAACCCTAATTCCAATCCTATCTCAACTAGGATTGCCCTATTCTTGCCGCCCAAGCCTTGCTCCCTCTCAATGATGTTATCCACGACCACTTCCCATGCCCTCCTTTTATAGAGTTAGGGATAAGTCATGAATTAATCTCCTCCATTGGTTCTAGGGATTTAATCTCAACCGTTGGATCTAGAGATTTAATCTCAACCGTCGGATCTTAGAGATTTAATCTCTACCAATGGATCTTAGTGTTTTGTTTCTATCCATTGGATCTAAGCATCTTGAGGTGTTAATGGGCTACATTAGGGACCATGAGGAGGAGTTGGGTCTTGGCCACCCATGGATCAAGCCCACATAAAGTCCGATCCACTAATGATGGTCCAATCCACTAAAGGTCCATCATTGATCTACCTCACCAACCCCCATATGATAATATGGGCTCCATATATTATTTGTACATTTTCTCCCCGTGTTTAAGATCTCGAATGTCCGTCGATTAATTAATTTACTAACCATTAATTAATCAACATCTAACTCCATGAGTAGTACAACTCAACCTTTTCATCATGCCGGACCAAGTCCACCTGCAGGGTTTACATGATGAACCTTATGAGCTCCTCAAGGGGACATCATCATCCTAATATATAGGACACGGTTTCCTCCTATAATCAACGGCATACCATATAAATAATATCATCTCCCAACTTACCGAGTCTATCGATTTAATCTATAAATCTCGCCCATTGGTAAATCAAAGAGATGAGTACCAAGTATATGTGCCCGTTATTATATCGGGATTAAGAGCATGTACTAAATAATATCTGAGGTCCGATTCGATTATGTAGTCAGCAATAAATCGAATCACCTCTGTGTCGGTCCTGCTCAATACACACAAAGTGCACTAGTGTAATTCTATGGTCAAGACAAACCAATACCAAATCACACTACAACCATTCCGATGGTTTGTCCAAAGCCATCTCGGTTGTGAGCCTTTACTTATACTTTACAAGGAGCCGATAACATGATCTCCCGTGTGACACCACACACCATGTTATCTACAATGTAAGGTATTAGACAATATTGCATAACCATAAAAATATGCAAACAATGATCATGTGATTCTTATTTCAAAATAAAGATGTTCATACAAAAAATAGACTTTTAAGTATACATCCCTACAATCTCCCACTTATACTAAAAGACTATGATGTGCTTTTACTGCCATACATCTGATTCCCCTTCCCTCCACATGCCTATCAAAGCTCTCGCTAGAAGGGCCTTAGTGAAAGGGTCTACCAGGTCATCCTCTGATGCAATCTAGGCGACAACAACTTCTACCTCCTTTACGATTTCTCGTATCAGGTGGTACTTGCGCTCTATGTGTTTACTAGCCTTATGGGCTCGTGGTTCCTTCGAGTTTGCAACTGCACCACTATTATCACAATAAATTGTGATAGTTCTGGGCAAACCAGGAATCACATCCAAGTCCATCAGGAAGTTCCTGAGCCATCTCTTTGGGCGCCAGTGCCGCGATACTCAGCTTCCATGGTGGAGTCCGCCACGCATTTCTGCTGGGCACTCCTCCATACAATAGCTCCACCTCCCAAAGTAAACACAAAACCTGAGGTAGACTTACTGTTATCCCTATCAGATTGGAAATCAGAATCCGTGTAACCCACAGGGAGTAATTGGTCTGCCCGGTAAACTAGCATATAATCCCTAGTCCTTCTCAGGCACTACAATATATGCTTTACCGCAGTCCAATATCCTGTCCCGATTACTCGATATTCACGACCATGCCCACTGCAGCGTATATCCGGGTCTCGCATGAGCATCGCATACATGAGGCTTCCTACTGCCGAAGCATAAGGAACCGCCTTCATCTCCTCTATCTACTCAAATGATCTAGGACATATCTCCTTAGATAGAGGTACTCCATGCCTGAAAGGTAGAAAACCCTTCTTGGAGTTCTGCATGCTAAAACGCTCCATAATCGTGTCTATGTATGAAGCTTGGGATAAGCACAACATCCTTTTCCTGCGATCCCTTATAACCTTGATCCCAAGGATGTGTCTCACCTCTCCCAAGTCCTTCATATCAAACTGTTTGGACAACCATACCCTTACGTCTGATAACACTTCGATGTTGTTGCCAACCACCAAAATGTCATCTACGTATAGTACAAGAAATACCACTACGCCGCTACATCTCTTGTATACACAAGACTCATCCGGACTTTGAATAAATCCATAAGACTGGATTATCTCATCAAAGCGGATGTTCCAAGATCTTGAAGCTTGCTTCAATCCATAAATGGACCGATTAAGCTTACACACAAGATGCTCTTTGCCCTTAGCAATGAATCCCTCTGGTTGCTTCATATAGATGGTTTCCTCAAGACTTCCATTAAGGAAAGCTTTCTTGATATCCATATGCCACACCTCATAATCCATATGAGCTGCTATGCATAAGAGCTCTCCCGACTTGAATCCATAGATTCAATCTCAAGATTCATTGCACTTTGCCAAGATAGTGCATCTTTATCTTGGATTGCCTCACATATGTCCAGGATCAGGTTCATGTTCACCATGGACCAAATCGAAAGATTCTCCCAAGAACATGAATCTATCAGGCTGTCTCACAACCCTCCCACTACGACGAGACATCACTTGTGTATCCTCTGTGACACGCAGTGCAGTGACATGTGGTATATCCTCTTGTACCGGTGGTACTAAAGAAGTGACTTCCCCTTTTAACTCCTCCAGAACAATTTTACTCTTGGGCTTGTGGCTCATCACATAGTCTTCCTCTAGAAATCTAGTGTTCGTGCTAACGATCACTCTCTGATCTCTAGGACTATAAAACAATCCACCCTTCGTTCATCTAGGATAGCCAACGAACAAGCGCACTTTTGTACGAGGTTCCAACTTACCATCATCTGCCTTCAGCACATGTGCTGGACTCTCCCATATCCGAATATGTCTTAGACTAGGCTTTCGCCCGGTCCACAACTCTGTGGGAGTAGAAGGCACTGATTTAGATGGAACCAAGTTCAGAATGTACACCGCAGTATCTAGAGCATATCCCCAGAACGAGTCTGGCAAGTCAGAATAACTCATCATCGATCTAACCATCTCTGTAAGAGTCCTATTCCTTCGCTTTTCTACATCATTCACTGGGTGTGCCAAAGTGCATAATTGGGATTGAATCCCAACCTCCGATAGGTAATTCCTAAACTCTCCCAAGAGGTACTCCACCACGATCGATCGTAGTGTCATCTTGAATAATTGTCTATGAAAAAGATGAAATATTCAAAACTACCTCTTGCCGTGGATAGACATAGGACCATACTAATCGAATGAACCATTTCTAACATATCTTTGGCTCTATACCCTTGGCCTTGAAAGGCCTCTTGGTCATCTTACCCTCCAAGCAAGATTCGTAGGTTGGGAGATCCTCCACCACTAATGAACCCAAAGGTCCATCCCTTATCAACCTTTGGATTACCTTAGGTTAATGTGACCAAGACTAAGATGGCAAAGATATGTTTGGTTCATCTTGAGTTCTTTTCTCTTATTAGACTTAGAAGATGAGTTAATAACTTCTATTTGCATCATTAGGAGCTTGTGGTTCAAGTTATAAATTTCCTATCTATGTACCTGAATAGATAATGTACCTATTCCTTTTATAACAAATCTGTCATTAAAAGAAATAGATTATCCATCCATAATTTAGAAACCGAAATCAATTCTTTCTAAATAAATGTACATAAAGAAAATTCTTAAGAACCAAAAACTTTTTTTCTCAAAAGATAAATAAAACATCTCCCACTGCAATAGCCGCCATCTTCATGGCATTGCCCAAGTAAATGGTAATATCCCCTTTAGCTAGTCGTCAGGTTTCCTGGAACCCCTGCAAAGTATTGCAGACATGATTAGTGGCTCCTGTATCTACACTCCAGGTACCGGTAGATAACACCGCTAACCATGTTTCAACGACTAGTTCAAAGGATGTATCTTTGTTCTGCTTTGGATTGGGACAGTCCTTCTTCCAATGTCCATCCTGCTTGTAAGTGAAGTACTTGCCTTTCGGCTTCTTCACTCCTCACTGAGATCCTCCCACCACCTTTGCTCTACCTTGTTTCTCCTTCTTCTTGCCTTTCGGTTTAGAAGTAGAAACCTTTTTGAGCAACCATGGCTTGAGGACATTCTTTGAAGAGTGCATACTTGTACTCCTTAGCAGATAAGACAATATCTAGATTCTTTTCCAATCAACATTATTTGGGTACAGTAAGTTTATTTCTTTTAGTATCACAACAAGTGGACTGAAAGTCATTTTGAAAATCCTAAGAATCACATAGATCATTACTTTAGATTTCAAAAAATTATTGATTCCTCAAACAATAAAATTTTGATATCAACCAACACCTCAAATCACCGAGAATATCGCATGCCACGCAGTGTGGACGTATACGAATTCTACATTTGTAAGAGGAGGTTTTACCCATTAATTTTATTATCTTGTCAACCTTACTTTTTGACAAATAAAATTAATAGTTGGTTCCTCTTTGGCCCTACAAATAAAAGCAGTGACTCCGATGGGGAGGATACTTTTTATTTGCATCTAAGTGTGCACCATTACACGATACTAAGGGAATTATTTCGGATTATGTGCCTTACCGCTGTGGAAGTACACACGCTCCTAGAAAATTTCCTATAACCATTATTTGACCTAGTGATCCGCAAATAAACTCATCCGCAGGGAGGAAGGCACTCAGAGCCGACATGCAAGTTTGTTGCATCACACGTCAAATTGTAATGGAGGCCGTGGGAATTAATTAAAATATCCCTCTCCCACTTAGTAAATTGACAGTGAGGAATTTTCAAGAATCCCATAGATTATTATTTTAGATTTCAAAAAATTATTGATTCCTCAAAACAATAAAATTTCGAAATCAACCAACACCTCAAAACACCGAGAATATCGCATGCCACGCAGTGTGGATGTATACGAATTCTACATTTGTAAGAGGAGGTTTTACCCATTAATCTTGTCAACCTTACTTTTTGACAAATAAAATTAATAGTTGGTTCTTCTTTGACCCTACAAATAAAAGCAGTGACTCCGATGGGGAGGATACTTTTTATTTGCATCTAAGTGTGCACCATTACACGATACTAAGGGAATTATTTCGGATTATGTGCCTTACCGCTGTGGAAGTACACATGCTCCTAGATAATTTCCTATAACCATTATTTGACCTAGTGATCCGCAAACAAACTTGTCCGCAGGGAGGAAGGCACTCAGAGACGACACGCAAGTTTGTTGCATCACACGTCAAATTGTAATGGAGGCCGCGGGAATTAATTAAAATATCCCTCTCCCACTTAATAAATTGAAAATGAGGAATTTTACTAGCCAACGACATGCATATCAAACAAAAAGCAATAAATATGAAAAATAAAAAAAAATTCCAACTATTATGGCTTTTGTCTTCAATATGTCTTCCGTCGCATCGCCATCTCGTCCGCTCCTCCTATGCCATGTACAAGCCCTCCGGAGATCCGAGCCGAGACTAAAACCTATTTTAATTTACATCCATCGATCCTATACTCCATGAGGGAGTATACATGAATCTAGATCGAAAGTAAAATAAAATAAAGAGCGGCTAAACAATGCCGTATTTAATTTACAAAAACTAAATACTAACCTCGTCAACCCCGAGGATTCAACAAAATAAATATTTACACACATACAATCACATACACACACATGGCCATAATAGTCGGATCTTATGCCTGCAACCAAAGAGTTAAACTACGCATATCCTACTATTATCTGGCACATATTATATATGAAAAAGTGCATAAAATTAACCGAATCCTAAACACACAAAACCGAATCCTTGGCTCGATACCAATTGTTGTGGTTGATCCGTGAGGGGAAACTTCGCTTCACAATCACCTCGGTTGCTTGACAATGGTGATCCCTTTGATGTCCCTGGATTAAAAATTTAATCTTAGACAAAAGTGATTCCCAAAGCAACAAAGTCATCGTCGTGCTATTCATTTAGAGAGGTCACTTGAACAAACTAGTTGTTCGCGACCATCCTCTATCCTACGAGTAGCCACGAATAGACGATGTCCGGATCACGGTTTTTGTGTTTGTACTGGATCCAAGTATTATTTAGCCTATTTACAGAAATATAACATGCTTATATTTTGAAAAACAAACACAAGCAATGAATAAAAGAGATAGAAGAATAGTTATACCTCTTGGTCTTCTAATGTATGACCCTCCTCCTTTTGGACGTCGTGTGGGCGACGATCCACCAAAAGTCGAAGCTCCTAGATCTCAAAACTTCCTTCCTTGCTTTTCCCAAGCAAGAGGAAGAAGAGAAACAATGTTTTTCTCCTTCAAAAACTCAACCAACAAAGAACTATAGAAGTTCTTGCCGCCGGCCAACTAGAAGGAGAAGAAGATGATGGAAAACTACCAAGACACCAAGGGAAACCCTATATCTTGTTTCCACCACCTAAGGAGAAGAGAGGGGAGTGTTTTGGGCGCCGGCCAAGGGCTGGGAAGGGCTGGAATAGCTGCTGGACGTTGGCCACAAGGCAAGGAAGAAGAAGGAAAACTTGCCTTATTTGGTGCCACCCTTGCTTCCAAACCCTAACCCTAATTCCAATCCTATCTCAACTAGGATTGCCCTATTCTTGCCGCCCAAGCCTTGCTCCCTCTCAATGATGTTATCCACGACCACTTCCCATGCCCTCCTTTTATAGAGTTAGGGATAAGTCATGAATTAATCTCCTCCATTTGTTCTAGGGATTTAATCTCAACCGTCGGATCTAGAGATTTAATCTCAACCGTCGGATCTTAGAGATTTAATCTCTACCAATGGATCATAGTGTTTTGTTTCTATCCATTGGATCTAAGCATCTTGAGGTGTTAATGGGCTACATTAGGGACCATGAGGAGGAGTTGGGTCTTGGCCACCCATGGATCAAGCCCACATAAAGTCCGATCCACTAATGATGGTCCAATCCACTAAAGGTCCATCATTGATCTACCTCACCAACCCCCATATGATAATAAGGGCTCCATATATTATTTGTACATTTTCTCCCCGTGTTTAAGATCTCGAATGTCCGTCGATTAATTAATTTACTAACCATTAATTAATCAACATCTAACTCCATGAGTAGTACCACTCAACCTTTTCATCATGCCGGACCAAGTCCACCTGCAGGGTTTACATGATGAACCTTATGAGCTCCTCAAGGGGACATCATCATCCTAATATATAGGACACGGTTTCCTCCTATAATCAACGACACACCATATAAATAATATCATCTCCCAACTTACCGAGTCTATCGATTTAATCTATAAATCTCGCCCATTGGTAAATCAAAGAGATGAGTACCAAGTATATGTGCCCGTTATTATATCGGGATTAAGAGCATGTACTAAATAATATCTGAGGTCCAATTCGATTATGTAGTCAGCAATAAATCGAATCACCTCTGTGTCGGTCCTGCTCAATACACACAAAGTGCACTAGTATGATTCTATGGTCAAGACAAACCAATACCAAATCACACTACAACCATTCCGATGGTTTGTCCAAAGTCATCTCGATTGTGAGCCTTTACTTATACTTTACAAGGAGCCGATAACATGATCTCCCGTGTGACACCACACACCATGTTATCTACAATGTAAGGTATTAGACAATATTGCATAACCATAAAAATATGCAAACAATGATCATGTGATTCTTATTTCAAAATAAAGATGTTCATACAAAAAATAGACTTTTAAGTATACATCCCTACAAGTCGACTGCTGAGCTTAAACCAATCAGTCGGATACCAGTCGAACCTATTCGACTCAGAGCAGTCGACTGCCATTCCATGGCAATCGACTGATGTCGGAAAAACTCATCCGACACTTAGCCATTCGGCGAAGTTCACCTAATGAGATACTTCTAATTCACTCATTCTCTCATCTCACTCGAAGTCCCTCGCCGAAGCTCTCTTCGTTCACAGCCACGTCCCTCGGCAGCATCATGCACACGGCTCTGCAATGCCCCTTTGTGTCTCTTGCCTCCGAAGTCTTCTTCCTTGGCTTCACTTCAAGTCATCTCGTCTGGCAGTCCCTCGGTAGCATCAAGCGCACGGCTCTACAATGCTCCATCTCCGACTCAAGCACGAGGTAGTGAGTGGTGAACCCGCCAAGGCTCCATGTGCGAATTATTAAGTCCTGCACGACTTCAACGCACATATCAAATCACAATAACCAACTAACTTAAACCTTTTGTCACACACATCAAAACCATATTACGGCAAGAGATTGCCCTAACAATCTCCCCCTTTTTGATGTGTGAAAATCCGTTTAAGTTATATAAACATTTGATAAAATATTAAGAAAGGGAAGCATGTAAATAAACATGATTAGCAACTATCTGCCTTAATACATGAACTCGCCCTAAATATGTTCCCCCTTACTTAAACATACATTTCTCCCTCTTTGACACCATCAAAAAGATTAAAAACAAGTTTATATATCATGGCATCAAGTCTAGAGAGAAACATAACCAAAAACATGCCTTAAAACCTTGTATCAGAAATTGTTGGGTTGTTTTTCAAGTGAGCAGTCGACTGCTATCAGTATGGCAGTCGACTGGCACAATGAATTCCGAAATTCTGATTTTCTGGACGAATTTCAGAAATACATTATAAATTCCATAAAATTTGAAAAATAGTGAAATTTGGGGAACACATTTCTTTTAAGTATATCTATCAGTGAAAAATAGGTTTTCATGAAAAATCATTATATTTTCCGAGATATGCTAAAAAATCCAAAAGCTTTAAAAACCACTAGTTTTTGGGCATGTTAGTATCCATTTTAACACCTAGTTTTGCTTTGGATTTTTTCAAAACATGAATACACAGATTTTAAAGTAAGAAATTGGTTTGAAAACATATGAAATATCCAACCATGATCTTTGGGCAATATGTCTATGAATTAAACATAAGCCTTCCCCATGATTGGTCTATTATTGCTATTTTGATATCTTAAATGACCATCTAAATGTCATAGGCATTAGTGGACATTTGTATCATCCTAACATCTCACCCATGCTAAGTTTTCAATCATGGTAGCCTATAGTGAGTGTGAGTTGTATCCTAAAGATATTTGTATATACTTAACCATTATTTTCATGCAATTCTATCAAGGTTAAGTATCATCCTATCATTCCACATGATCACAAAGATGTATATGAATTAATTTCACATTATGATCATGAAATACATGTATTCATCAAATTGTTATTATGCATTAGGTATTTCATAATAGTAATAGGCAAATATCACCTAAAGCATGATTTATACCCTTAAAGCCCATGACTATGTGCCAATTATCAAGATCATAAATCATGATAGCAAACATACATAGCAATTTCATTAACTATCATGACTTATGCATTAATATCTATTTATAGGCACGTTATCATCACCTAACACTATTTCAAAAATGTTGTCCCACCATCCTAAGTCAACCAAAATATGATATAGGTCAAGTCCATATGGTTGACTATCCTAGGGTTTTCCTAACCCTTAAGGATGGATTTTGGAACCCAAAATAAGTTCTTTCCTATTGGGTTCACTAAATACTCATTGGGAATCCATTTTCTAGCTATTACCTTCTTCTTATCTTGTCCCCTAGCAATTAGGCATTTATAGGCCTTTTCATTTTTCTTTTCCTTATATTCTAGGCCTTTTTTGTTAAAACTTGCTCTTTGGCTCCCTATGATCATGTTCAAGGTGTTTGAGCCAATAGTGAATTTTTCTAGGGCTTTTTTCAAATAGTCTACCTTTTCCCTTAAAGCCCTATTTTCTTCTATGCATGCATCATTAACATCCAAAGGCATATAGTTATCATGTGAGCATGCATCATCATTATTATCATTAAGACATGCTTTTTCTAATTTTTCTTCTAATTCCTTAATTTGATCAAACATGCTTTTATTTTTCTTCTTTGCTCTAAATAGGTCCTTAGTGAGGCTAGAAATCATAGAAACTATTTTACTAGGTGAAAGGTTAGTTACCATAGTTTCCAATTCCTCTTCTTCAGATGAGGAGGTAGAGGAGGCTCCCCCTTCACTTGAGCTCTCTCCACTTGAACTTGATCCTTCATTTTCGGAGGAGGAGCAATCCAAGTCATCAAATGCCATCAATGCCAAGTTGGTGACAAATGCATTTTCTTCCTCGGATGATGATGATGATGAGGAGGAAGGGTCATCCCAAGTCCTAGCTTTTAATGCTTTGACCTTTCCCTTTTCCTTTGCCTTATTCTCCTCTTCCTTTTTCTTCTTGCTCCCCTTTTTCTTTTTCTTTTCTTCCTTCTTTTTCCTTTCTTCCTTGCTCTTGTTTAGGAGGGGACAATTATCCCTTATATGTCCTTCTCCTTGGCAATTGTAGCAAATGACTTTCCCTCTTGGTCTTATCCTCCTATCATTAGATTTATTAAATTGAAAACCTTTTAAAGCACGCCTTACCCTCCTTACCATATACGCTTCTTCCGTGCTATCCATGGAGGAGGAGGAGGAGGATGTTTCATCATCGGAGGAGGAGGGGATCTCTATCTTCTTCTTCCCCTTGTTTGCCAAAAATGCTACTCCTCTTGAAGGTTGGATTCTTGGCTCTTCTTGTATTCTTTCAAGCCTTGTTTCGTGGAGCTCCAGTGTTGAAAAGAACTCCTCCAAGGTGCTCACTTCTAAGTTCTTGGAGATGTAAAATGAGTACACCATGGAGCTCCATCTCGAGGAGCGCAGAAAGGCATCTATAGCCTTCATGACCATATCCCGGTTTGATAGCTTCTCACCTACACTTGACAAACTGGTTATAATTTCCTTGAAACGAGAATGTAAGGAAAGTACCTTTTCTCCCTTTACTAGTTTAATGTTGTTGAGTTGGGAGCGGAAGACATCTCTCCTTGCTAGCTTGGCCTCGGATGTTCCTTCATGGAGTTCTACAAGCTTTTCCCACATCTCTTTGGTGCTAGCACATTCTCCGATCTGGTTGATCTCTTGTTGAGGGAGCACATTGAGAAGATGATGTTTTGCCTTTGAGTTCGCAAGGTGCTCCTCTCTTTGCTTCTTAGTCCATCGTGATTTTTCAATTGGTTCACCCCTTTCATCCCTAGGCAACTCGAAACCATTTTCCATTATAAGCATAATATCATAATCGGTCTCGAAGAATACCTCCATTCGCTTCTTCCACCAAGCGAATTCCCCTTCGAACTTCGGCGGATGAATGTTCGAGCCGACCATCTTTTGATGAAGTGCTTGTTGCGGCGGTTAGTCCTCGACAAGCAACCTGGGCTCTGATACCATTTGTAGGGGATTGATCGGCCGGCTAGAGGGGGGTGAATAGCCCTTTTTCATTGGATGACGGAATTTGCTCATCTACAAAAGATTAGCGCAACGGAAACAACAAGACAAGCAAATAAACAATAAAGAAGAACACAAACATGTAGGAGATCGATTGGCCGGCTAGAGGGGGGTGAATAGCCCTCGTTCGTTGGATGTCGTAATTCGCTCGTTCTCGTTGCGTTGCTTGCCTACGATTCTTGTTAGCGCAGCGGAATAACAATAATAATGAAACTAACAACAATACACAATCACACAACACAAGATATACATGGTTCGGAATAGAATGGTTCCTACTCCACGAGCGAGCTCACCGAGCTCTAGTTATGCGCATGACACTAACTATAACACTCCTTCTCGACAACACGTCGGAGGTGGAGAAACCTCTCATAAGCAATTACAATGTAATATAGAAATACAAGCAAATACACAAATACAATACACAAGAAAACTTTCACCGATTGCTTTGATCACTTTGCTTGTTGCTTGCTTTAATTGGCATTTGAAGGACTGGAATGCAGTAGCAATTCCCCTCCAATAGCTCCACTAAAACCATGGCAAAAACCTCCATCTCGAGCTCCTTTTATGACTGCGAGTCAAGTGTTTTAACGCCTAGCGATCGCCAAAGGCTCCGGTCGCCCACTGTAGTCCGTTGTCTCACAAGCGGCCGGATCCATGTCGGACAAGTTCCAACGGATCACCTACGGTCGGGATGATGCCCATCACGATCGGGTGACTAATCGATCGCCCGATCGTCTACAGAGCGTTCTGTGCTCGCGACACTCCGGTCAGTCGATTGCCATCCCTCGGCAGTCGACTGCTGTCGACATCAGTCGACTGCCAGTCCATGGCAGTCGACTACCAAGCACAAAACCCTAGCCTTACACCAGTCGAACCCAAGTCGACTTGGACCAGTCGAATCGACACCTATGCCAGTCGACTGACGTCGGGCAAAACCTCAAACACCAAGTTGTTTGAGCATCCGACTATCGGGTAAACCCTCAAACATCAAGTTTGAGCCTCCGACACTCAGTCTTAGCCACTTGGCCAAGTCCACCTTATCCCTCATGGAGTTCCCCACCGAAGCTCTCTTCCCTCGGCCTACGTCCCTTGGATGCGCCAAGCGCACGGCTTCGCAATGCCATCCTTCGCGTCTCATACCCTAGAAGTATGCTTCCCCTTGGGCTCACTCCATTCGCTCCCCGTCCGGCGGTCCCTCGGATGCACCAAGCGCACGGCTTCGCAATGTCATCCTTCACCGACTCAAGGACCCCGAGCCTAGTGAACTTACCAAGTCCTCAAGACTTCCTAAATGCACCAAGCGCACGGCTTTGCAATGCATTTCTCACCAAGCACCAAGCGCACGGCTTCGCAATGCTTTGGACTTTCCCATGCCAAGGCTTCCCCCTTGGACTTCCACACCAAGCTCCATGCTTGAATTTTCCATGCCAACCCCATGTTGGACTTTCCCATGACAATCCCATGTCATGAGTTTTGTCTATCATCAAAATACTATCAAGGTACTGCTCGAGTCAAACTCGAGTCAACCTGGGCCGATTGCACTAACAATCTCCCCCTTTTTGATGATTGACAAAACTACCATCTCAAGTCTACCAATTCTCTCAAGTCTACCAATTCTCATATCCCAAATGAGAATTCCAAACCTAATTGGTAACTTGGTAACTTCTCCCCCTTTTTGACACTACATCAAAAAGGTCCTCCCCAAGGGTATGAATGTCTCATATCCCAATGAGATCTTACAATCTCTCCCTTGGAGGAACACATGCCCACAATCTTTCTAGTGATCCCATATCACTTAAAGAGAGGAAACCCAATTTTCCTCCCATGAGGAAATACACATCCATCTTCCCATGATGGATACCTCCCCCTAGAGGCTTGCTCCCCCTTGATCATTGCACCAACAATGTCCTTGGAGAGTCCCTAAGCCAATAAGAACATTAAACCAAAACAAAATTAAGGCAAAGTTCAACAATGAACTCTCATCCACCTTAAAATTGATACTCACCCTCAACCCAACTCCTAATCCATACCCAATGGATTTCCACCCTCTCTAATGCTCTCCCAAGCATATCCTAGGGTTAGGAGTGGTTAGGGGACCTTAACCTAGCTGAACATGGGCCTAACCAACAAGATTTACCCAAAATCAGCTTGGGCAAATGAATCAAATCGAAATCGGGCCACCCTCATCGATCGCCATCCATGCGGCCGACGATAACATTCTGATTTCAACATTTCAGAAATGGATTTCCGAAATCCATAAGTAAATATACATAAGTTTAAAATTCTTGAAATTTGGTATGTATATTACTTATCATAAACACTATGGGTGAAAAATATTGGAAAATTATTTTACCCATTAAATTAGGAGATTGATACAAAGTCCAAAATTTAAGAAAAGCTTCAATAAAGAGCCCTCTTTGTATCATCCCATTCAATGGTGATAGCTATCAAAAGATAGGCTTCACCAAGGTTTTTCAAAATATTTTTCAAACCTTTATTTTCTTTTTCCTAAACATCTCACCAATATCTAGATGTGTAAAAACACATACAGGTCAAATTTTTGTAAGATGTGGGTTTTGTTTTGTTTATGTTCTCATGCATATTTCTAGGCAATATTATTTGATTCCCATCAAATCATGCCATAGTCCTTAATTTCATTATAATTTATTCATGATGATGATTATGGCATAGATATGATATAAGTAAAACCACATGCCAATATCATGATGTCATGGCATGTGAATGAGATCTAGGCATACATGACATCTAAATATAAATCTAAACATGATCATGACATTTTTATAGATAAGAATGAAGATGATGTCATGACATGGCAAGGCAAACAAATCGTGGCAACTAAAATATACTAATGTATAGAATCAATTTGCCATTTCTAGAGATTAAACCAATTTTGCCTTAATGCCATTCATCTCCCTAGTGTGCCAAAAAAAAAAACAAAATGGCACACCATGACTTCTATGACCTAATTGTGCCAATTTAAATCATTTTTAACTTCTCAAACCATATTGGCACATCCTAATGTGTCAACTCACAATGGCTAGGTTAACCACCCATCCACTTAGGGTTGACACACCCTAACCCATTTAGCGTGAATCAAGCACGCTCTTTCGAACCCAATATCTATTGAAGCTCCTTGGGTTAACAAGGTATTCCCTAGGGATAACTTCCCTAGATACCTTTCTAATGACCCTTTTTTCCTTTGAAGCCTTAGTCAAATGGGTCTTACTAGGGTCAACTCTAGAGGTGACTCCTCCATTGACCTTCTTAGTGGCTTTCTTGGTTTTCCTTAAGTCCTTAGCCACTAAGCACACACCATGACTAGTCTTAGGGATGACTTCCCTATTAGCCTTGGTTTTCCTAGACCTAGAAATAGTTCCATAATTAAATGGAACATTATAATAAGTCTTCTTCGGCTTAGGTTTGTGACCCAAACCTTCCTTGCCCTTAGACCGTTTTTGAACCTTAGGTCTTGACTTTTGGGCATTAGACCCTAGAATTGAATTTTCTATGATTCTAAGAGCTTTCTCCATTCTCTCAAGTCTTGACCTCAAGACTTGGTTCTCTAGCTCCAATTTTCCCATTTTTGAATTTTCATTAGGTTTTTGGGAAATGTTTTTCTTTTTAGGCATATGCCTAGATTTCTTGGGATTAACACCCAAATTTTCTTCAATTCTCCTAATTGACTCCCTAGGTAAAATAGGTCTAGAATTATGATTCCTAGGTTTATCCTTAGTTATATGAACATGCTTGGCACCTAAGCAATAAACTTTATTGTTTCTCCTAGCATGCTTTTCATTAACAATAGCAAGAGAGCTAAAATAATTCTTAGCATGCTTTTTAACTCTAGGAATTAAAGGTGCATTAAATAAATTTACCTTAGGGTTAGCTTTAGGAGCTCCCCCTACATGAGTTGCACCTTCTTGCCCTTTCTTCCTCCCCCTAGGGCATTGGCTTCGGTAGTGTCCCTTTTGATTGCATTTGAAGCACACAATGTGCTCTTTGCTCTTGATTTTGGGAACACCGGCATCCTTTGACTTTGGGTTGACTTTTGGTGTTGATGTCTTTTCCTTAGCCAATTTTGGGCATTTACTCTTGTAGTGCCCTTTCTCCCTACACTCAAAGCATATTATGTGATTTTTATTTAAAATAACAACACTTGAGTTACCTAGGGAGTTGGTGGAGGCCTCTTCACTTCTTTCGGAGGTAGAAGCTTCATTTTGATCTTGCTCCAGAATTGAAATCCTTTCCTCCCCCTCAACGCTAGAGGTGGAGGTCTCCACCAAGTCATCCACATCTTCAAAAGTGGATGGTGATTCTTCTTCGGCATTCTCCTCTACTTATGCCGATTGGGAACTTTCTTGAAATTTCATTATCTTCTCCCATAATTCCCTTGCATCCCTATAATCACCCAATCTAGACCAAATAGTGTTAGGTAACAAATCACTAATCAATTTAATTACCTCGAGATTTGTCTTGAAGTTCTTGATTTGGTCTTGGGTCCACTTTGATTTTTCAATGGGCTTGTTGTGTTTGTCCTTAGGCATCTCAAAACCATTTTCTATAATAATCATATAATCAAAATCGATTTCGAGATATACCTCCATCCGTTTCATCCACCAAGCAAAATCTCCATCGATTTTCAGTGGATGGATGAAGCCAGCCATTTGTAGTGCTCTCGCGGCGGTTAGTCCTTGAAGAGCGACCTCGGCTCTTATACCACTTGTAGGAGATCGATTGGCCGGCTAGAGGGGGGTGAATAGCCCTCGTTCGTTGGATGTCATAATTCACTTGTTCTCATTGCGTTGCTTGTCTACGATTGTTGTTAGCGCAGTGGAATAACAATAATAATGAAACTAACAACAATACACAATCACACAACACAATATATACGTGGTTCGAAACCGAATGGTTCCTACTCCACGGGCGAGCTCACCGAGCTCTAGTTATGTGCACGACACTAACTATAACACTCCTTCTCGACAACACGTCGGAGGTGGAGAAACCTCTCAGAAGCAATTACAATGTAATATAGAAATACAAGCAAATACACAAATACAATACATAAGAAAACTTTCACCGATTGCTTTGATCACTTTGCTTGTTGCTTGCTTTGATTGGCTCTTGAAGGACTGGAATGCAGCAGCAATTCACCTCCAATAGCTCCACAAAAACCATGGCAAAAACCTCCATCTCGAGCTCCTTTTATAATATGCATCGATGTTGACTTAGCGATCGTGCCAAAGGCCCGTCAGCCGCGTTGTCTCACAACGGCCAGATCCAAGTCAGACAAGTTCCAACGGATCACCTACCAATCGACTGATGATGCCCATCAGTCGACTGGTGACCTAGTAGTCGACTGCCCAGTCGGCTACGGAGCATTCTGTGCTCGCGACATTCCTATCAGTCAACTACCATCCCTCGGCAGTCGACTACTATCGACATCAGTCGACTACCAGTCCATGGCAGTCGACTGCCAAGCACAAAACCCTAGCCTTACACCAGTCGAACCCTAGTCGACATGGACCAGTCGAACCGACACCTATGCAAGTCGACTGACGTCGGGCAAAACCTCAAACACCAAGTTGTTTGAGCATCCGACCGTCGGGTAAACCCTCAAACATCAAGTTTGAGCCTCCGACACTCAGTCTTAGCCACTTGGCCAAGTCCACCTTATCCCTCATGGAGTTCCCCAGCGAAGCTCTCTTCTCTCGGCCTACGTCCCTCGGATGCGCCAAGCGCACGGCTTCGCAACGCTATCCTTCGCGTCTCATATCCTAGAAGTATGCTTCTCCTTGGGCTCACTCCATTCGCTCCCTGTCCGGCGGTCCCTCGGATGCACCAAGCACACGGCTTCGCAATGCCATCCTTCACCGACTCAAGGACCCCGAGCCTAGTGAACTTACCAAGTCCTCAAGACTTCCCAAATGCAC
This sequence comes from Wurfbainia villosa, assembly GCA_025175895.1. Lineage (NCBI taxonomy): Eukaryota > Viridiplantae > Streptophyta > Magnoliopsida > Zingiberales > Zingiberaceae > Wurfbainia > Wurfbainia villosa. The sequence continues at coordinate 36,708,909 of CM045997.1, forward strand.
CAAGCGCACGGCTTCGCAATGCATTTCTCACCAAGCACCAAGCGCATGACTTCGCAATGCTTTGGACTTTCCCATGCAAAGGCTTCCCCCTTGGACTTCCACACCAAGCTCCATGCTTGGATTTTCCATGCCAACCCCATGTTGGACTTTCCCATGACAATCCCATGTCATGAGTTTTGTCTATCATCAAAATACTATCAAGGTACTGCTCGAGTCAAACTCGAGTCAACCTGGGCCGATTGCACCAACAAAACAATGCTAACAAGATAGTATAACGTGGTTCACGGCTACGCCGCTAATCCACGATCCCCGATTCGTCCTCGGTGAATCAATCTGCCAAAACCAATCCACTATTTGTCTCTCCTTTGCACCAAGCTAGGTGGAGGTAACCTTTACAAATCAAGATCACTCTTCTTACAATAGAAATGAAGTAAAAGCAAGTAAGAAGAGTTTAAAGCTTGTGGGGCACTTGGATGATCGTTTGGGATATGAGCATTAGCCATCCAAAAGGCCACACCCTCTCTTTTTATAGAGAGGGCTGATTTCTTCTCGTTGGCCGCCACCAGTCAACTGCTGCCCTTGGCAGTCGACTGCCGCCACTACAATGGCCTCTGAACACATCAGATTTCGACTGTTGTAGTCCAATGGAACACTTGACAGTCGACTGCTACCTTCGTAGTTGACTACCCAGTCGGCTACGAGCGGTTCTGTACCCGCGACATCCTCTGGCAGTGGACTGCCATTCCATGGCAGTCGACTGCTGGGCATAAACTCATCAGTCGGATACCAGTCGAACCTATTCGACTCAGAGAAGTCGACTGCCATTCCATGGCAGTCGACTGATGTCGAGAAAACTCATCCGACACTTAGCCATTCGGCCAAGTTCACCTAATGAGCTACTTACAATTCAGTCATTCTCTCATCTCACTCGAAGTCCCTCGCCGAAGTTCTCTTCGTTCGTGGCCACGTCCCTCGGCAGCATCAGGCGCACGGCTCTGCAATGCTCCTTCGCGTCTCTTGCCTCCGAAGTCTGCTTCCTTGGCTTCACTTCAAGTCATCTCGTCTGGCGGTCCCTCGGCTGCATCAAGCGCACAGCTCTGCAATGCTCCTTCTCCGACTCAAGCACGAGGTAGTGAGTGGTGAACCCACTAAGGCTCCATGTGCGAATTACTAAGTCCTGCACGACTTCAACGCACATATCAAATCACAATAACCAACTAATTTAAACCCTTTGCCACACACATCAAAACCATATTACGGAAAGAGATTGCCCTAATACTTTGATCGGATCAAGGTGATGAATACTTAAGCCAAGAGTTTCAAGATTATCTAAAGTACAATGGAATCTTATCCCAAAGGACTCCACCTTACATGCACAACATAATGGTGTGGATAAAAGGTGAAATCGTACCTTATTGGACATGGTTAGGTCAATGATGCAACATACAAGTCTTCCAAAAACCTTTTAGAGTTATGCACTCGAGACTACTATCTACTTGTTAAATAGAGTCCCGACTAAGGCAGTCTCTGTTGGTGCAGTAGGCACCTAAGTCGAACCTAAGTTTAGATTATAGCAAATGATACAAAGTTAAGCTCATATTGTTATCTCACGAGCTAAATCGAGTGTATAGAAAATTGTTAAAGCTAGAGCTGATGGCTAGAGACACCCGGATGAAGCTGCGGTGGTCGGCCGACACTCGAGTGACTTCGGAGGGAGCCGAAGGAATCGAGTGGAAGGTCGGAAGCAAGAGCTACAAAGTAAGTATCGAGGTAAGATCATGTGTGTGAGCATAAGTGAGATCGTATCCTCCTTACGGGGATGGTCTAAAGCGTGGATCTGGCCAAAGACATCCCATGGATGGTCTAGGTTGAGATCAGACTGTCGACGACCATCAAAATTATGTTTTTGTTAAGCTAACTTGTGATTTTAGCAAGCATCAGTCGACTGCCCATAAGAGCCACTCGACTGTTGGAAATCAATCGACTGCTTAGTGTTGTGACTCAACTGGAGCTGTCATCAGTCGACTGATGGTCAAGGATTAGCTTCGAAGAGTCAAGCCTTATTACCTCATTTCAAAGAGATTGGTGCTCAAATATGATTGGTTGAAGATCCTTTCAAGAAGGGACTCAAAGGCTATAAAAGGAGGGCATCTCCATGGGTTTTCTCATCAATTCTAAGTAATCAAAAGCTTTCCACAATGCAACACTTCTTCGACGATACTACTACAACAAAGTGCTACCGAGACAACGATGACCCAAGCTCCAATCTCCGATCTTCCAAGTCATCGGTAAAGAAGTCATTTAAGTTGTAATTCTTTCACTACTTTCGAGGTTTTTAATCGTAATGAGGAGAGGGGGAGTGTCCCTCTACCTCGAAGCTTTCGTGTTTTTGTATTCGATTAACTCCTACCTCCAACGAGGAGGAGTTCGTTAGTGCTTTGCCCTTAGTGCGTGGTCAAGGACCACTAGGGCCTTGGAGTAGTAGCCATAGGCTATGAACCAAGTAAAAACCTTCGTGTCTATATTTCTATATTGTGTTTTTCCACTGCATTAACTTGTGTCTTGAAACGAATTCGAACGAAAAGTTTCTATCGCTATTCATCCCCCCTCTAGTAATCCGCTCGATCCAACAATTGGTATAAGAGCCGGGTGTCCTAAGATTTGGTGAAACCACCAATCTAGCTTTTTACAGATTTTTTTTTCTTATTAATTCTTTTTATTTCGAATTTGTTTCATTCGTTTAGTTTTCTTATGCACTACTAATCCAAGACGCGAGTCTTGGTACATTTTGATCATTTGTGTCGTTGCTAGGTTTTTATTCTTCACTCTCTTGTTTTTTTTGTATCAATGGCCCATCTCGAGGGTTTTAGCACCGTCCGACCTCCATTTTACAACGGAGATGACTTCCATTATTGGAAGGGTCGGATGGAGTGCTTCCTTAAGACCCAAATCGTGATGTGAATCATAATCCAAACGAGATTCACACTTCCGACTAACGAAGTGGGTGAATCTTTGGATTATGACCAATGGACCAATGCTACAAAAAGACAAGTCGAAGCTGACGCTAAGGTGAATCAATTTCTCCAATGCGTCTTGTCCAAGGAGGAGCTCAATCACGTCGGCCCATTCATTAGTGCCAAAGACTTATGGACAAAGTTGGTCGAATTACACGAAGGAACCGATGAAGCCTATTGGGAGTATGAGGAATACAATCAAAGTCCCACATTGGTAAGACATGGAAAAGATCATGTGCTTATAAGAAAAAAGATATCTCCATTGGAATGAGGCCTTTTGGGTAAAGCCCAAAAATAAAACCATGAGGGCTTAGACCCAAAGTGGACAATATCATGTCATTGTGGAGATATGTGGAGCTTATAAGCACTAACAATTGGTATCAGAGCCATGGTCCATGTCAAGCCATGAACCTCGAACGAAGGAAGTTGAGCTCCCACGTCCGGATCAAGAGAACCAGACATCAGGAAGGAAGTCTAGTTGGGTCGGGGGGACCGAACAACTGGCAGGAAGTTCTGGTGGGTTGAAGATCGGACATCAAGCAGAGAAAATCCTTCGAGGAGGGATAGGCTTGAGGGGGGGCCCAATGTGGTCCTTCGTTTGAGGGGGGGATTGTTGGGAGTATGAGGAATACAATCAAAGTCCCACATTGGTAAGACATGGAAAAGATCATGTGCTTATAAGAAAAAAGATATCTCCATTGGAATGAGGCCTTTTGGGTAAGCGCCCCCGGCTCTGATCTTGAACTTGAATCTCGTCCTAACCCAAGTCATCCTATCGACCAAGTGATAGATGACTCTAACCCAAGTCAAACTAGAACTCACCCAAGTCATCCTATCGACCAAGTGATAGATGACCCTAACCCGAGTCACACTAAGACTCAAACAAATCATCCTATCAATCAAGTTATAGGTGATCCAAATTTAGGGGTTCGAACTAGAGCTTCATATCGAAACCTTAGTCAAATCTCGTTAATTTCCAAAATCGAACCCAAAACTATTGAACAAGCACTTCTTGATCCCGACTGGATTATTGCTATGCAAGAAGAGCTAGCTCAATTCACTAGAAATGAAGTCTGGGAATTAGTACCACCACCTAAAGAAAAATCAATTATTGGAACAAGGTGGGTATTTCGAAATAAACTTGATGATAAAGGTGAAGTAGTTAGAAATAAAGCTAGGTTAGTCGCAAAAGGGTTTAGTCAAGTCGAAGGTTTAGATTACGATGAGACCTACGCCCCATTAGTATGACTAGAGTCCATCCGAATGTTGTTAGCATATGCTGCACATCGAGGTTTTAAATTTTTTCAAATGGATGTCAAGTCAGCATTTTTGAATGGATACATTAAGGAAGAAGTTTACGTCTACCAACCTCCGGATTGAAAATCTAGATAAACTGACCATGTCCTTAGACTTAAGAAAGCCCTATATGGACTCAAACAAGCCCCAAGAGCTTAGTACGCGAAGGCTTCGATCTATCTTAAGTCCAAAGGATTCAACCAAGGTTTAGTCGACCCAACCTTATTCGTTAAAACCGTAGGAAAAGAAATCTTTATAGCCCAAATCTATGTAGATGATATAATTTTTGGAACTACCAACTCGATCTGCTAACTAATTCATCTCACTTATGGAAAGTGAATTTGAAATGAATTTAGTGGGAGAGTTAAGTTTTTTCTTAGGTTTACAAATTAAACAAACTAAAGATGGAATATATTTACATCAACAAAAATATACTAAGGACTTAATAAATCGATTTGGAATGCAAGATGCTAAAATAATCAATACACCTATGGCAACTAATGTTAATATAAACGAAGATGTAGAAGGAAAACCCGTTGACCTAAAATACTATAGGAGCTCAATAGGAAGTCTCCTATACTTAACCGCGAGCCGACCCGACATTTTATTCGCGGTAAGTATGTGCGCAAGGTTACAAACCTGTGCCAAGGAGTCTCACCTAACCCTAGTCAAGCGTATCCTTAGATATCTAAAGGGCACGCTAAACGTAGGTATTTGGTACCCTTGATCTACCGAGTTTAATCTAATCGGCTACTCCGACTCCGACTATGCCTGTAGTAAACTCGATAGAAAGAGCACGAGTGGTTGTTGTCAAATCCTCGGCTCGAGTCTAGTAAGTTGGTGCAGTAGGAAGCAGCATTGCGTTGCCTTATCTACCACCGAAGCCGAATACGTTGCGATGGGTGAGTGTGTCTCTCAGCTCCTGTGGATGAAGCACACTCTCCAAGACTTTAGCTTAATCTTTAACAACATTAAAACCTACATTGATAACATTAGTTCAATTAACTTAACTAAAAATCCAATATGTCATTCTAGGACAAAACATATAGAAGTTAAACACCACTTCATTAGGGAACATGTAACTAATGGAACTATACAACTAGAGTATGTTGAGTCCAAATCAAACCTAGCGGACATCTTCACCAAACCACTACCCGAAGCCGAATTTAGTTTATTAAGACGAAAGTTAGGTATGTGCGTAATAGAGTAGGATTTAAATTTTTCTATATATGTACTCTACTTTTGCTTCTTTTTATTAAATTAGCCTAAGTCTTACCTTAGAAATCATATACCTATAGATTTAAGGAGCCAACACATCTCACAACACATAGGACTAATGTGTTTGTGTACTTAGCGTGAGCGGCGTGAGATGTTAGGACCTTACTCACAGTTCCGGATGTAGATTGATGCATCGACATGAACCATGGAGTATAATTATTTAAAATTAATCAACTCCTTCAAGACTTATTGATCATTCTATATCAATCAAGTCCAACGAGTTGTACATTTTAGATGAACATATTTTCAAGCTTATTATTATTTTAAAAAAATATATATTTATATTGGGAACTTGCTTGGACTTACAAACCTTAAAATATATTTACAAACTTTTTGAGTTAAGGCAAAAGGGGGAGAAAGTCACAAAAGTAAGGAAGAAAGTAAACAAAATTATTACCTTTTATATTAAGTAATTCCGTTTACTTAAGCAACTATTAAGGGGGAGTAAAATTATTTTTCAAGAACTCACCTTTCAAGGGGGAGGTTACCTCAAAGGGGAGAACTTGAAACAATAATATTTCTCACTCATGCTTAATCTTTATGCTAGCTCACTCATGCTTAATCTTTATGCTAGCTCATTCATACTTAATCATTATGCTAGCTCATTCATATTTAATCATTATGCTAGCTCATTCATACTTAATCATTATGCTAGCTCATTCATATTTAATCATTATGCTAGCTCATTCATATTTAATCATTATGCTAGCTCATTCATATTTAATCTTTATGCTAGCTCATTCATGCTTAATCATTATGCTAGCTCATTCATATTTAATCTTTATGCTAGCTCATTCATATTTAATCATTATGCTAGCTCATTCATGCTTAATCATTATGCTAGCTCATTCATATTTAATCTTTATGCTAGCTCATTCATGCTTAATCATTATGCTAGCTTAGTGTTATGCTTAATTTGTCCTTAACTTTTGTGTCGGTTTGCCATGAATCAAAAAGGGGGAGATTGTTGGTGCAAAGTGGGCACCAAAGTCGAACCGTATTTTGATTATGGCAAAAGGCTCAATAGTTAAGGGTATATTTGTTATCTTACGAGCTCAATTATGTGCGAGAAATGCTAAAGTTGAGCGGAAGGTTCTGCGACACCGGTGGGAACCGAGGGTGGTCGGGCAACGCCAGAGGACTTGAGGAAGCCGAGGTACTCGGGTGAAGACAGGAAGCGAGGCTACAAGGTAAGCTCGTGTGAAAGCGAAGCAAGTACGTTAAGCGTAGATCCGACCCAATACCTCCAATGGAAGGTCTAGGTAGAGATCAGTTGTTTAGAACCATCGTACTTTATATTTTAAGCTTACTTGCATCGGTCCAAAACCCTTTGACTACAATCCGCTAGTCAAGTTCGACCTCGAGAAGAGCTCGAATTTCAAGGGGGTGAATTTGGACTTGACTCGTGTTTTGGTACAAAGGGTGATGTGGCATCAAGGTGGACATCCAAACCATCACCAAGCTTCCTTGTGGTGGACGCCCAAAATAAGGTGAGTTGGCACAAGATGGTTGGCTCCCATGATGTGGCACAAGTTGAATGGCTCCAACAAGTTGGCGCCCAAGGAGGTTGGAGGTGGCACAAGGTGGTTGGATGAAACACCTCATCCTTGAGTTGGCGCACAAGGAGGTTGGAGGTGGCACAAGGTGGTTGGATGAAACACCTCATCCTCAAGTTGGCGCCCAAGGAGGTTGGAGGTGGCACAAGGTGGTTGGATGAAACACCTCTTCCTTGAGTTGGCGCACAAGGAGGTTGGAGGTGGCACAAGGTGGTTGGATGAAACACCTCATCCTTGAGTTGGCGCAAAGGATGTGGATGAACAAGTCTTGGGGGATAAGAACCTCACCTTGGACACTACCTATGTCTAAATTCATAGATCAATATCCATAAATAGACATGTTCAAGCCAAGCAAACAACACAAGAATTCAAGAGCTCTCAACACGCCGTCGTAACGCCGCTACTACTACTCACATTTGCTACGACGAAGTGCCGCCGACAATGAAAGCTACATCTTCTACTTATAAGAGTTGTCGGTATATTTATTTAAGTTCTACTTCTTTAAATTGTCTTTGTGCTTTAATCGTAACAAGGAAAGGGGGAGTGTCCCTTTGCCTTGATTTCTTTTTGTAATCGATGCTCCTAATTCCAAAGAGGAGGAGTGGTTTTATTGAATTGCCCTCAGTACGTTATCAAGGATCACTAGGGCCGTGGTTTAGCAATAGAAAGATTGTGAACCACTTAAAAATATCTTTTCTACTTTATATTTCCGCTGTGCATTCTCTACTTGCTTTTTACTTATTGCAAAAGTTTTTAACGACACCGTATCGCTATTCACCCCCCCCCCTCTAGCGACACTTTCGATCCAACAATTGGTATCAGAGCCATGGTCCATGTCAAGCCATGAACCTCGAACGAAGGAAGTTGAGCTCCCACGTCCGGATCAAGAGAACCAGACATCAGGAAGGAAGTCTAGTTGGGTCGGGGGGACCGAACAACTGGCAGGAAGTTCTGGTGGGTTGAAGATCGGACATCAAGCAGAGAAAATCCTTCGAGGAGGGATAGGCTTGAGGGGGGGCCCAATGTGGTCCTTCGTTTGAGGGGGGGATTGTTGGGAGTATGAGGAATACAATCAAAGTCCCACATTGGTAAGACATGGAAAAGATCATGTGCTTATAAGAAAAAAGATATCTCCATTGGAATGAGGCCTTTTGGGTAAAGCCCAAAAATAAAACCATGAGGGCTTAGACCCAAAGTGGACAATATCATGTCATTGTGGAGATATGTGGAGCTTATAAGCACTAACAAAGCCAAGGTATGTAAGCGCGATCTCTTGTTCAATAGGTTATATAATCTAAAAATTCAGGAACACGAGACAGCGATGCAACTTCACACTCGCGTTCAAGATATCGTCAACAACCTACACGCAATCGGACAAAAGGTCAAAAATCGCGACCATATCAGGTATGTACTAAACTCTTTTCCTAGGATCTCCTTGTGGGCATCCATGGTCGATGCCTACAAGGTCTCCAAGGATCTTTCAAAACTTAGATTAGATGAGTTATTTTCGGATTTCGAACTCCATGAACAGTCTAACTTGGAACCCGAGAAGGGTATATCACTTTTTGCAGGTTCGAAGAAGAAAATCGCGAGCAAGCCACACTCGACGGAGGAAGAAGATGAGTCCGATTTAGAGGTCGACCCAGAAATGGAGGCCGAACTAGTCAACCTAGTTTAGAGGATGGTCAAGGGATGAAAGCGAACTGTCACTCGACCAAATGAAGGTAAGCCTAAAAGTTCTAATGTTAGGTGTTACGAATGCAACAGGTTTAAGTCTGAATGTCCGAAGCTCTAGAGTAAAGCACCGAAACACAAGAAGGCACTCAACGCTACGTGGGAAGAAGTGTCCGAGGAAGAAGACGATGATCGCATCTTCATGGTTAAACCAGTTGAATTAGAGACAGAGTCAGAACCGGAGCATGAGTCTGAAACCGAAGACGAATCCGACTGCGAAGCTCTATTCAAGACAAGCCACGGATCCGCATCCGGATCAAAAGATAGACTGAACGTAAGTCGATCTCTTATTAGTATTCTTTACAGTGCAATTAAATTCTTAACTAGAAAATTATCTAAGTCCGAGTCCAAGGTCGAGACCTTGGTTGAGGAGGTTAAAATCCTCAAACACGAGGTCTCCCTAACCTCTTTGACTAGTCGAGTTCGAGAGGAGGACTCAACTCGGGTTGAAAAGCTCAAAGTTGAGAACTCACTCTTGAAGAGTCAAGTCGAAGATCTTAGGAACACGTTGGAAAGGTTTACTTTGAGATCTAAAGGACTTGACCTCCTACTTGGATCACAAAGGGTCGTGTACAACAAGGCCGGACTAGGGTTTAGCTCAAATACGACCAACAAGTCGTATATGTCGATTGTAAGTCAACATAAAAAATGTGTCAAAGCATGGGTCCCTAAGACGGCCTTGATTTCAAACTTAAAATCGAACCAGTACTGGGTTCCCAATGACCAAATCCACTATGTAGAGAGACCAAACTGATTCAATGGTCCAGGGGGAGCCAGTACAAAACTTGTTTGTGCTTTAACTTAGTAATTGCATCCTTAGGTTCTTTATTTATTTTGATTTTTCTTTTTAGAATGGTTAGATAGAAATATAACTCGTCAATACTTGGTAACATAGTACCAGGACACGGCGAGATGATAGTACGCTAAGAAAGCGAAGTTTGTGTATTCGGGCTGGGTAAGGCGTATCTAGTTCGGTGCACTTGACCGAGTGGAACTAGCTGAAGCTACCTCGTCGTATCCTAGACTAGTTAGACCAGGAAGTGGTCTTAGGTGAGTCAAGTCTCTATTTTCTTGAAAATGTCTTTGTCTAAGGAAGTGGTCATTTTTTCGATCAAAGAAGGCCTCTGTGCCTCGCCACAACCTGGAAGCCATGATCTTGAAAAGGTGACTTGATGAGCCTAAGGTCAAATCCGAATCTAACGCAAGGTTGACAAGTGTTCAAATCATTAAATTTAAATCAAGTAAAATTGGAAGTCATCTCACAAGAACATATAAGGTTAACGTGCTTGATCATGTAGACATGAGTGAGATGATTTAGGTTAATAATTTTCAACCAACCTTTAATAATTCCAATATCCGATCCAACTATCTTGCGTATAGGATGGATGTTGGACAGTGGTTGCTCCCGACACATGACCGAGGATCAACTCAAGTTTTCAAAGCTTCGATTCAAACGACAAGGATCAGTAGCCTTTGGAAACAACGACAAGCTCAAAATCATTGGATCATGTGATATTGAGCTCAACTCTAACTTTATTATTCAAAATGTATTATTGGTAGAAAATTTTCAATATAATTTAGTTAGTGTAAGCCAATTGTGTGATAATAACTATAAGGTCATATTTCTAGAAAATGAATGCATAATTAATACAAATGAAACTTCTAAAACAATTTTTAAAGGACCCAGAAATAATAATATTTATACTATTAATTTGATTAGCTCCTCAACCAAGTGTCTTATGACACGGCAAGAGGAATCTTAGTTGTTGCACCGATGACTCAATCACTCACACCCAAGACTCATCCACAAGATGAGTCAGAGTGACTTAGTCAGAGGTTTGCCTAACCTCAACAACTTGGATAATAAAATATGTAATGCTTGTCAACAAGGTAAACAATCTAGGACACAACATCAATTAACTAATCAAGAACGAACCAATGGATCTATTTGATTCACACTGAGCTAAGTCACTTAATGGGAGTCAATTCTGTTAGTCATAATTGACGACTATTCTAGATTTACTTGGGTTAGGTTCATCAAACACAAAAGTGATACACTAGATTAATTAATCAACCTATTTAAACTAATAGAAAATCAACAAAAGGTTAAAATCAAAAGACTTAGGAGTGATCATGGTGGTGAATTCGAGAACCACAGGTTTACAGAATTTTGTAATCTAAATGGATACCACCATGAGTTCTCATGCCCTAGAACTCCACAATAGAATGACCTAGTAGAATGTATAAATAGAACCCTACAAGAAGCTGCTAGGACAATGTTAAACGAGTATAACCTACCCAATAGGTTTTGGGCGGAAACCGTTAGTACGACGTGCTATGTCCAAAATAGGATCCTTATGGTAAAGAGGCACATTAAGACCTTGTACGAGATTTATCACGATAAAATTCCTAACATCAAATATTTTAGGGTATTTGGGTGTAAGGTACCTATCCTAAACACTAAGGATTACCTAGGGAAATTTACATCCAAAACCTTGACTGGAATCTTTCTAGAATACTCTACTACGAGTAGAGCTTATAGAGTATATAACCATGACACCCTTAGAGTCGAGGAGACTATCAATGTAGTATTTGATGAAGGACACGAACCTACAAAACCCTCGACAAACCCAATTAGCGAGTCGATTCATACCAGACTCAACTCTGATCTGGAGATCAAGTCTAATATTAATCCTAACCTAAGTCAACCAAGTCATTCTATCGACCAAGTGATAGATGACTCTAACCCAAATCAAACTAGGACTCAAACTAGTCACCCTATTGACAAAGTGATAGGTGACTCTAACCCAAATCAAACTAGGACTCAAACGAATCATCCTATCGACCAAGTGATAGGTGATCCAAGCCTAGGAGTTCGAACTAGAGCCTCATATCGGAACCTTAGTCAAATCTCCTTGATTTCCAAAATTGAACCCAAAACTATTAACCAAGCTCTTCTTGATCCCAATTGGATTACTGCAATGCAAGAAGAGCTAGCTCAGTTCACTAGGAACGAAGTATGGGAATTATTGCCACCACCTAAAGATAAAACAATCATTGGAACTAGGTGGGTGTTTAGAAATAAACTTGATGATAAAGGTGAAGTAGTTAGAAATAAAGCTAGATTAGTTGCTAAAGGGTTTAGTCAAGTCGAAGGCTTAGATTACAATGAGACCTATGCCCTAGTAGCTAGATTAGAGTCCATTCTAATGTTATTAGCATATGTTGCACATCGAGGATTTAAGTTGTTTCAAATGGATGTAAAGTCAGCATTCTTAAATGGATATATTAAGGAAGAGGTTTATGTCAGCCAACCCCCGGTTTCGAAAGTCTAGATAAACCCGACCATTTCCTTAGATTAAAGAAAGCTATCTATGGACGCAAACAAGCTCCTCGAGCAGGGTACGAGAGGCTTTCGATTTATCTTAAGTCCAAAGGATTTAACCAAGGTTTAGTTGACCTAACCCTTTTCTTAAAAACCGTAGGTAAAGACATATTCATAGCCCAAATCTACATAGATGATATCATCTTCGGAACCACCAACTCGATCCTACTAAACGAATTCATTTCACTTATGGAAAGTGAATTTGAAATGAATTTAGTAGGTGAGTTGAGCTTCTTCTTAGGTCTACAAATTAAACAAATTAAACAAACTAAAGATGGAATATATCTACACCAACGTAAATATACTAGGGAATTAATTAAACACTTTGAGATGCAAGACGCTAAAATTATTAATACCCCAATGCAACGAATGTAAATATAGAAGAAGATGTAACTAGAAATTCAATTGACTTAAGATACTATAGGAGCGTAATAGGGAGTCTCCTTTACTTAACTGCAAGCTGACCTGATATCTTATTTGTAGTAATTATGTGCGCAAGGTTCTAAACCTGTGCCAAGGAGTCTCACCTAACTCTAGTCAAGCGTATCCTTAGATATCTAAAGGGTACACTTAATGTCGGTATTTGGTACCCTATATCTACTGAGTTCGAACTAACTGGCTACTCCGACTCGGACTATACCGGTAGTAAGCTCGATAGAAAGAGTACAAGTGGTTGTTGTCAACTTCTCAGCTCGAGTCTAGTGAGTTGGTACAGTAGAAAGCAACACTGTGTTTCCTTATGTACCACCGAAGCTGAATACATCGCGATGGGTGAGTGTGTCGCTCAACTTCTTTGGATGAAGCACACTCTCCGAGATTTTAAGTTAGACTTTATGAACACTAAACTTCACGTAGATAACATTAGCTCAATTAACCTAACTAAAAATCCAATATGTCACTCAAGGACTAAACATATAGAAGTCAAACACCATTGTTGGTGCAGGGGCACCAGATAATCGAACCTGTGTTTTGATTATGGCAAAGTCACAAAGTTAAGTTTACATTGTTATCTCACGAGCTAAATCGAGTGTGCAGAAAAGTACTAAAGATGGAGCTGAAAGCTAGCGACACCCGGAGGAAGCCGCGATGGTCGAGCGACACTCGAGTGACTTAGGAGGGAGCCGAAGGAATCGAGTGGAAGGCTGGAAGCGAGAGCTACAAGGTAAGTATTGAGGTAAGCTCATGTGAGTGAGAGATGGTAAGGTTGTGTCCTCTTTACGGGGACAACCATAGGCGACGATCCAACTGAGACTTCCTGTGGAAGGTCTAGGTCGAAATCGGACAGTTAGAAACCGTCACATTTACCATTTTCCGTAATAATCTCTTACTGCAGGGAAGTGGCCAGGCTGGCAGTTGACTGCTGGACATTGGGCAGTCAACTGATTCTCATCAGTCGACTGATGGGAGGAATTAGTCGACTGATGGCGATGAATCAGGCCTTGCGCTAGGTCAAAATGGATAAGGTTTGACGCGGCCACTTCACGATAAAATTTGTACAACTTCGTGATCTGTTCCAAAAGATGAGGAGACAAATTCAGAGGCTAAAATCTATAAAAGGAGAGGAGGATTCCAACTCCAATCATCATCAAGTCTATTCTCAAGTGCTCTTACAACGCCAAAGCTTCAACACCATCATAATGCCGATGCGATGACAAGTTCCGATCTTCTTCGTCGGCAACAGCATCAAGTAATATATTTTGATATTGTATTCTTTGTTTTTATTCGTAACGAGGTGAGGTAGGCTTGTTGCCTCATCCTCATACTTTTTGTTTTGTGATCGGTGTCTCCTACCTCCAACGAGGAGGAGACGTTATAGTGCATTGCCCTCCGTACACGGTCTAGGACCGTTAGGGTCTTGGAGTAGCAACCGCTGGGTTGTGAACCAAGTAAAAATAAACGTGTCTCTTTATTTTCCGCTGTGCTTACTTGTGTATCGAACGAACGAACGAAAAGATTTACACTCGCTATTCACCCCCCCCCTCTAGCGACGCTTCTCGATCCAACAACTATTTCATTCGAGAACATGTGGCCAACAGAGCCATACAACTCGAATACATCGAATCAAAGTTTAACTTGGCATACCTATTTACTAAACCCCTACCCAAAGCTGAATTTAGTCTATTAAGACAAAAATTGGGCATGTGCGTAGTAGAATTGGAAGTTATAAATTATATTTTCTTATTACTTTTTTTTACTTTACATGCTCATGGAACTAGCTTAGGACATACCTTAGATATCATGCACCTATAGATTTAAGGAGCCAATGCATCTCACAACACATAGGACTAATGTGTTTGTGTACTTAGCCACGTAGATGAGCATGAGATGTTACGACCTTACTCCTACTTCCAGATGTAGAGCTAGTGCATCGCCATGAACCACGGAGTATAATCATATATATTAACCGACTCTGACCAGGACTTGTTGATTCTTTATATCAATCAAGTCAAATAAGAGTTGAACATTATATAGATGAGCTTATTTTTAGTATTTTATTTTCAAAATAATATGGAACATGCTTGAACTTGAAACTTAAACTTAATAGCTATATTTTCTTTCTCAAACCCCCCCCCCCCCACTCTTTTCGGTATAAGGCAAAAGGGGGAGAAAAGGGCCAAAGTTAAGGGATCAAGCCAAAGTTAAGGGATCAATTTTTTTTTATAACTTAACTTACAACTTCATACTTATTATCATGGCCAAAAGTTAAGTAAATGTTTTCTTTTGCTTAACTTTAATTTTTGCAAATTTACTTAACTGTTTAAAAAAGGGAGAAAGGGAGAAAGGCCCAAGTTAAGAAGTCTTCTTAACTTAAATTTTTCTCACTAAGGCCAACTTTAAGTAATTGTTAATTACTTAAAGTCTTCCTAAATAGAACCATCAAGGGGGAGGATTAAGATCTTCTTTCAAGACTCACCCTCAGTCAAGGGGGAGGTTTCCTCAAGGGGGAGACTTGGAAGAATATCTCTACTACTCCCACTTAATCTTTGTTATTCTTGATTCTCATGCTTCTTCATGCATATTATTTCCTTAACTTTGTATGTGGGTTTGCCATAGATCAAAAAGGGGGAGATTGTTTGTGCAGTAGGAACCTAAGTCGAACCTAAGTTTTGAATATAGCAAACGATACAAAGTTAAGCTCATATTGTTATCTCACGAGCTAAATTGAGTGTGCAAAAAATTGTTAAAGCTGGAGCTGAAGGCTAGCGACACCCGGAGGAAGCCGCGGTGGTCGGGCGACACTCGAGTGACTTCGGAGAGAGTCGAAGGAATCGAGTGGAAGGCCGAAAGCAAGAGCTACCAAGTAAGTATCGAGGTAAGCTCATGTGTGTGAGTGTAAGTGAGGTCGTATCCTCCTTACGGGGATGGTCATAAGCGTGGATCCGACCAAAGACTGTAGGGAGTTGCTTCGGAGACTCATTGGCTCCCATGTCCCTGGATTAAAATTTTCACCAATGAAAGAACTAATCCGGATGGGATGAGTTTCCTTAGCACAACCTATTCGTCGTCGTGCTAACAACTTGAGTGATCGCTTGAACAAACTAGTTGTTCAAGCAACCCAACTCTTCTAGTTGGTTAGCCGCGGAAGAGACGACGGACGGATCGCCGGTTTTTGTGTTTGTCTTCGGGGTCCATGATTATACAAAATATATACATACGCACACTTGTATAATCAACACAAAAAATAACATGCTAAGATCAGAAAATAAAGTTGTACCACTTTATACCTTACGATCTTCTACCGTATGTCCTATCCTCCTCGTGGACGACATGTGGGCGAAGATCCTCCACGAGTAGAAGCCTTCTAGATCGCGTTCTTCCCTTCCTTGTCCCTGCGAACAAAGAGAAGAACCAACAAAACCTTTCCTTTCTAGAACCGGCCACCAAGAAAGGGAGTTTGGTGCAACCGCCGGCAAAGGAACGAATGGATGAGCGCCGGCCAACCTTGAAGAGAGGTTGCCGCCGGCCACCTAGAGGTTGGAGAAGCACCGGCCACCAATTGTTGGAGGACCGCCGACCACCAAGGATCAAAGGAGGAGGAAGAGGGCTGGCCAAATCTTGGAGAAAGAAGGAGTGAGCGCCGGCCACCAAGGAGAAAAGGAAGAAGATGGTCGCCGGCTTCTTGTCCAAGAGTTGCCGCCCAAAACTTTGCTTCCAAACCCTAGCCACCCAAACTAAAACCCTAACTCCAAAATTGAACCCCTATTGCCGCCCAACCTAAGCCCTCTATTTATAGAATTGGGCTTAAGCCTCCTTTAATCTCCACCGTCGGATCTAGGGATTTAATCTCCACCGTCGGATCTAGGGTTTTATCCCAACCGTCGGATCTAGGGTTTCATCCCAACCGTCGGATCTAGGATTTCATCCCAACCGTCGGATCTAGGGTTTCATCCCAACCGTCGGATTTAGGGTTTCATCCCAACCATCGGATCTAGGGATTTAATCCCAACCGTTGATTCTAGGGTTTCATCCTAACCATCGGATCTAGGGATTTAATCCCAACTATTGGTTCTAGGGTTTCATCCCAACCATCGGATCTAGGGATTTAATCCCAACCGTTGGTTCTAGAGTTTTGTTTTACATCCTTGGATCTAGACTTCTTTAGGATTATATTAGGCTACGATAGGGACCATATGGAGGAGTTGGATCTTGGCCACCCGATGGATTGGAACCACACTAACTTGATCCATCAATGATGTTCCATTCCACTAGAGGATCATCATTGAACTACCTCACCAACCCCCATAAATTAATATGGGCTCCATATATTATTTGTACATTCATCTCCCCGTGTTTAAGATATCGAATGTCCGTCAATTAATTGATTTACTGACCATCAATTAATTAACATCTAATTCCTCAAGTAGTACCACTCAACCTTATCATCATGTTGACTAAGTCAACCAACTGGGTTTACATGATGAACCTTATGAGCTCCTCAAGGGGACATCATCAACCTAGTATATAGGACACGGTTTCCTCCTATAATCAACGGCACACCATGTAAATAATATTATTTCCCAACTTACTGGGCATATTGATTTAATCCATCTAAATCTCACCCTCTGGTAAATCAAAGAAATAAATACTAAGTACATGTGCCCGTTATTATATCTGGATTAAGAGCATGTACAACATAATATCCGAGGTCTGATTCAATTATGTAGTCAGCAATTAATTGAATCACCTTTATATCGGTCCTGCTCAATACACCTAAGTGTACTAGTGTAACTCTATGTTCAAGACAAAACAATACCAAGCTACACTACAACCATGCCAATGGTTTGTCCAAAACCATCTTGGTTATGAGCCTCTACTTATATTTTACAAGGGACTGATAACATGATCTTCTGTGACACACCAAGCACCATGTTATCTACAATGTAAAATATTAGACAATATGCACACACATATAATAAATATATAAAGTGCAAACAATGATCATGTGATTTCTTATTCCAAAATAAAATGTTCAAACAAAAAGAGCTAGACTTTCAATATACATTCCAACAATCTCCCACTTATACTAAAAGACTATGTCGTCATCACACTGCCATACATCTGATCCCCATGTCCTCCACATGCCTATCAAACGCTTTCGCTGGAAGGGCCTTAGTGAATGGATCCGCCAGGTTATCCTCTGATGCAATCTTGGCGACAGCAACTTCTCCTCGCTTTACGATCTCTCGTATAAGGTGGTACTTGCGCTCTTCGCCTTATGGGCTCGTGGTTCCTTCGAGTTTGCAACTGCACCACTGTTATCACAATAAATTGTGATAGTTCTGGGCAAACCAGGAATCACATCCAAGTCCATCAAGAAGTTCCTGAGCCATACAGCTTCCTTGGCTGCCTCAGAGGCTGCCACATACTCATCTTCCATGGTAGAGTCCGCCACGCATTTCTGCTTGACACTCCTCCATACTATGGCTCCACCTCCAAAAGTAAACACAAACCCCGAGGTAGACTTACTCTTGTCCCTATCTGATTTGAAATCCGAATCCGTGTAACCCATAGGGACTAATTGATCTACCCGGTAAACCAGCATATAATCCCTAGTCCTTCTCAGGTACTTCAATATATGCTTTACCGCAGTCCAATGTCCCTGTCCAGGATTACTCAGATATCTGCTAACCATGCCCACGGCAAAGCAGATATCTGGTCTCGTACATAGCATAGCATACATAAGGCTTCCTACTGCCGAAGCATAAGGAACCGCCTTCATGTCCTCTATCTCCTTTGATGTTTTGGGACACATCTCTTTAGATAAAGGAACTCCATGCCTAAAAGGTAGAAAACCTTTCTTGGAGTTCTGCATGCTAAAACGAGCAAGGATAGTGTCAATGTATGAAGCTTGAGATAAGCACAACATCCTTTTCTTGCGATCCCTTATAACTTTGATCCCAAGGATGTGTCCCACTTCTCCTAAGTCCTTCATGTCAAACTGTTTGGACAACCATACTCTTACGTCTGATAACACTTTGATATTGTTGCCAACTAACAAAATGTCATCTACGTATAGTACAAGAAACACCACTACGTTTCCGTCACATCTCTTGTATACACAAGGTTCATTTGGATTTTGAATAAATCCATATGACTGGATTACCTCATCAAAGCGGATGTTCCAAGATCTAGAAGCTTGCTTCAATCCATAAATGGACCGATTAAGCTTACATACAAGATGCTCTTTGCCTTGAGCAATGAATCCCTCTGGTTGTCGCATATAGATGTTCTCCTCAAGACTTCCGTTAAGGAAAGCTGTCTTGACATCCATCTGCCAAATCTCATAATCCATATGAGCAGCTATAGATAAGAGAATCCGGATAGACTTAAGCATAGCTACCGGCGAAAAGGTCTCCTCATAATCAATACCCTTTTTCTGAGTATACCCTTTCGCGACAAGCCTAGCTTTGAAGGTCTCAACCTTCCCGTCCACTCCTCTCTTTCTCTTGTAGATCCACTTGCATCCAATGACTTTTACACCATCGGGTGGCTCTACTAGCTCCTAGACTTGATTAGAATCCATAGATTCTATCTCTGAATTCATCGCACTTTGCCAAGATACCACATCTCTATCTTGGAGTGCCTCGTCATATGTCTAGGGATCCGGTTCATGTTCACCAGGGACTAAGTCCGAAGACTCTCCCAAAACCATGAATCTCTCGGGTTGTCTAACAACCCTCCCGGTACGACGAGGTGCCTCCTGTGTATACTCTGTGACACGTGGTGCAGTGACTTGTGGCATCTCCTCTTGTACCTGGTACCAAGCCTGACTTCTCGTTAACTCCTTAAGAACAATCCTACTGGGCTTGTGGTTCATCACATAGTCCTCCTAGAAATCTAGCATTCGTACTCATGATCACCTTCTCGATCTCTAGGACTATAGAATAAAGCACCCTTCGCTCCTTAGGTAGCCAACAAACAAGCCGCATTTAGCATAAGATTCCAACTTACCAAAGATCTCCCTTCAAAGACATGTACCGACTACCCCAAATCCGAATATGTCTTAGACTAGGCTTTCGCCCAGTCCACAACTCTGTGGGAGTAGAGGGTACTGACTTAGATGGAACTAAGTTCAGAATGTGTGCTGCTGTTTCCAGAGCAAACCCCGTAACGAATCGTAACTCGTAATAACTCATCATAGATCCGACCATCTCCATAAGAGTCCTATTCCTTCGCCTCCGACACACCATTCTACTGGGTGTGCCAAAGTGACAATTGGGATTGAATCCCACCTCCGATAAGTAACTCCTAAACTCTCCCAAGAGGTACTCGCCACCACGATCGATCGTAATGTCTTGATACTTTTACCTTGACGGTTCTCCACATCACCTTGAATTCTTTGAACTCACAAAGCATTCAGACGGCGCATCAAGTAAATGTATCCATATCTTGAATAATCATCTATAAAAGAGAAAATATTCAAACCACCTCTTGCCTCGGATAGACATAGGATCAAGACAAATCGAATGAACCAATTCTAACACATCTTTGGCTCTATACCCCTTGGCCTTGAAAGGCCTCTTGGTCATTTTACCTTCCAAGCAAGATTCGCAGGTTGGGAGATCCTCCACTACTAATGAACCTAAAGGTCCATCAGCTATCAACCTTTTTATTCTGCTTAGGTTAATATGACCAAGCCTTAGATGCCAAAGATATGTTTGGTTCATTTGCGAAGGTTCTTTTCTCTTATTAGACTTAGAAGATGAGTTATTGATTTCTATATGCATCGTGGGAGTTTTCGGTTCAAGAGTATATAAATTGCCAACCAATGTACCAGAACAGATAATCTCCCTATTCCTTTTTATAACCACTTTGTCATTAAAAGATACAGAATATCCATCCATAAACAATTTAGAAACTGAAATTAAATTCTTTCTAAAAGTAGGTACATAAAGACAATTTCTCAAAACCAAAATTTTATTCCTATCAAAAGATAAATAAACGTCTCCCACTGCAATAGCCGCCACCTTTGAAGCATTGCCCATGAAGACGGTAATCTCTCCCTCAGCTAGTCGTCGGGTTTCCTGGAACCCCTGCAAAGTATTGCAGACATGATCAGTGGCTCCTGTATCTACACACCAGGCACTGGTAGATAACACCGCTAAACATGTTTCAACAACTAAACAAGAAGATATACCTTTGTTCTTTCGGCGAGGACAGTCCGCATTCCAATGTCCAGTCTGCTTACAAGTGAAGGACTTGCCTTTCGGCTTCTTCACTCAAGCCTGAGGTCCCACTGCCACCTTCTTCGCTCCACCTTGCTTCTTCTTCTTCTTACCTTTCGGTTTAGAGGAAGAAACCTTCTGAGCGACCATGGCTTGAGCACTTTGACGAAAAAGCCCCTCTGCCGCCTGGAGTTCTGTCAGAAGCTCCGCCAACGAATACAACCTCTTGTTCATGTTGTAGTTGAGGCGGAACTGCTCAAAACTCCTAGGCAGAGATTGGAGAATGATATCGAGGACTTCCATCTCATTAAGATGAGCCATCATCTTGAGAACATGATCCCTAACGGATGCTCCCTCGATCATGGTGGTCGTCATCATGTTTCTCATCGCCTCCTGTCTAGCCGCCCTACTCTGATGTCCGAAAAGTTCCTTGAGATTGAACATCATGTCATAAGCTGTGGCTATGGTCTAATGCTGATGTTGCAGCACATTTGACATAGATGCCAAAATGTAACACCGCGCCATCTCATCTTCCTTGACCCATTTCTTATAACGTTCTTTCTCCTTTTCATCAGAGTCATCAGAGGGCTTAGGAGGATAGACCTCGAAGAGTACAAATTTGTACTCCTCCGCAGTTAAGACAATATCCAGATTTCTTTTCCAATCAATGTAGTTTGGTCCAGTAAGCTTATTTTCTTTCAAAATCACAGCAAGTGGGTTGAAAGCCATTTGAAAATCCTAAAAATCACAATGATCAAAATATTAGATTTCAAATATTATTGATTCCTCAAAACAATAAAATCCTGAAATCAACCAACACCTCAAAACACTGAGAATATCGCATGCCACGATAGTGTGGACGTATACGAATTCTACATTTGTAAGAGGAGGTTTTACCCATTAATTTTATTATCTTGTCAACCTTACTTTTTGACAAATAAAATTAATAGTTGGTTCCTCTTTAGCCCTACAAATAAAAGCAGTGACTCCGATGGGGAGGATACTTTTATTTGCATCTAAGTGTGCACCATTACATGATACTAAGGGAATTATTTCGGATTATGTGCCTTACCGATGGGGAAGTACACACGCTCCTAAATAATTTCCTATAACCATTATTTGACCTAGTGATCCACAAACAAACCCATCCGATGGGGAGGAAGGCACTCAGAGCCAACGTGCAAGTTTGTTGCATCACACGTCAAATTGTAATGGAGGCCGTGGGAATTAATTAAAATATCCCTCTCCCACTTAGTAAATTGAAATCAAGGAATTTTAAAGCATACACAACATGCATATAAAACAAATAAGCAATAAATATGAAAAAAAATGGAATTTTTCCAACTATTATGGCATTGTTCTTCAATACGCATCCCGTCGTGTCGCCATCTCGTCCGCTCCATCTTTTCCCGTGCGCAAGTCACCAAAGAGATCCGGGCCGAGATAAATCATTTTAATTTACATCCATCGATCCTATACTCCATGAAAGAGTGTACAAATAATCTAGATCGAATGTAAACTAAAATGAATGGCTAAACAATGCCGTATTTAATTACAAAAATTAAATACTAATCTAGCCTCGTCAACCCCAACAATTCAAATAATATACATACAATCACACACAAAACAATCACATACAACTAAATAGTCATAATAGTCGGATCTTATGCCTGCAACCAAAAAGTTAGCCTACGCACATCCTACCATTATCCGGCATACTCAATATATGATATGAGCATGAAAGTAACCGAATCAAAAACACACAAAACCAGAAACCGTGGCTCTGATACCACTTGTAGGGAGTTGCTTCGAAGACTCATTGGCTCCCATGTCCCCAGATTAAAATTTTCACCAATGAAAGAACTAATCCGGATGGGATGAGTTTCCTGAGCACAACCTATTCGTCGTCGTGCTAACAACTTGAGTGATCGCTTGAACAAACTAGTTGTTCAAGCAACCCAACTCTTCTAGTTGGTTAGCCGCGGAAGAGACGACGGACGGATCACCGGTTTTTGTGTTTGTCTTCGGGGTCCATGATTATACAAAATATATACATACGCACACTTGTATAATCAACACATAAAATAACATGCTAAGATCAGAAAATAAAGTTGTACCAGTTTATACCTTACGATCTTCTACCGTATGTCCTATCCTCCTCGTGGACGACGTGTGGGCGAAGATCCTCCACGAGTAGAAGCCTTCTAGATCGCGTTCTTCCCTTCCTTGTCTGCTGCAAACAAAGAGAAGAACCAACAAAACCTTTCCTTTCTAGAACCGGCCACCAAGCAAGGGAGTTTGGTGCAACTGCCGGCCAAGGAACGAATGGATGAGCGCCGGCCAACCTTGAAGAGAGGTTGCCGCCGGCCACCTAGAGGTTGGAGAAGCACCGACCACCAATTGTTGGAGGACCGCCGGCCACCAAGGATCAAAGGAGGAGGAAGAGGGCCTGCCAAAGCTTGGAGAAAGAAGGAGTGAGCGCCGGCCACCAAGGAGAAAAGGAAGAAGATGGGCGCCGACTTCTTGTCCAAGAGTTGCCGCCCAAAACTTTGCTTCCAAACCCTAGCCGCCCAAACTAAAACCCTAACTCCAAAATTGAACCCCTATTGCCGCCCAACCTAAGCCCTCTATTTATAGAATTGGGCTTAAGCCTCCTTTAATCTCCACCGTCGGATCTAGGGATTTAATCTTCACCGTCAGATCTAGGGTTTGATCCCAACCGTCGGATCTAGGGTTTCATCCCAATCGTCGGATCTAGGATTTCATCCCAACCGTCGGATCTAGGGTTTCATCCCAACCGTCGGATCTAGGGTTTCATCCCAACCGTCGGATCTAGGGATTTAATCCCAATCGTCGATTCTAGGGTTTCATCCTAACCATCGAATCTAGGGATTTAATCCCAACCGTTGGTTCTAGGGTTTCATCCCAACCATCAGATCTAGGGATTTAATCCCAACCGTTGGTTCTAGAGTTTTGTTTTACATCCTTGGATCTAGACTTCTTTAGGATTATATTAGGCTACGATAGGGACCATAAGGAGGAGTTGGATCTTGGCCACCCGATGGATCGGAACCACACTAACTTGATCCATCAATAATGTGTTGGTGCAGCAGGCACCTAAGTCGAACTTGAGTTTTGATTATAGCAAACGATACAAAGTTAAGCTCATGTCGTTATCTAACGAGCTGAATCAAGTGTGCAGAAGATTGCTATAGCTGGAGCTGAAGGCTAGCGACACCCGGAGGAAGTCGCGGTGGTCGGGCGACACTCGAGTGATTTCGGAGGGAGCCGATGGAATCGAGTGGAAGGCCAGAAGCAAAAGCAACACGTAAGTATCGAGGTAAGCTCGTGTGTGTGAGCGTAAGAGAGGTCGTATCCTCTTTATGGGGATGATCTTAAGCGTAGATCTGACCCAAGACATCTCATAGGTGGTCTAGGTCGAGATCGGACGGTCGAAGACCATCGGAAGTATGTTTTTGTTGAGCTAACTTTGACTTGCAGCAAGCATCAATCGATCGCCACTTGAGGACTCGACCGCTGTATCACGATCGTGTCGAGGTCATCAATCGATCGATGTCGCCATCACGATCGATGATGGCCATCACCGATCGATGGTCAATGATCAGATTCGAGGAGTCAAGGCTTATCACTCCACCTCAAAGCGGTTTGGTGTCCATTTGTGATTGGTTGAAGACCCACTCGAAAAGGGGCTCAAAGGCTATAAAAGGAGGGCCAAACCTAGGGTTTTAACAACAATTCTAAGCCTCCAAAAAGTCTCCGTTACGCTGCAACTCTCCGACAACGAAGTCCTTCCATTCCGACGTCTAGGTTTAACTCTTATTATTCTTGTACGTCGGTATTAGTTTTTCTTGTCATTTACATTTTCGGAGCTTTTATCGTATACGAGGAGAGGGGGAGTGTCCCTCTACCTCAAGTTTTTGTGGTTCCTTCTTGTATCGATTAACTCCTACCTCTAACGAGGAGGAGTTCCTTTAGTGCTTTTGCCCTCCGTACGTGGTCAAGGACCACTAGGGCCTTGGAGTAGTAGCCTTCGGCTACGAACCAAGTAAAACCCTTGTGTCGATTGTTTTTTTTATTTTTACATTTCCGCTGCAATTAACTAATTATCTCTCGAGTTTTAACGAAAGAAAAAGAAAAGGTTTTTCGCTATTCACCCCCCCCCCTCTAGCGAACCGCATCGATCCAACAATTGGTATCAGAGCCGGGGGCGCTTAGATTTGGTGAAACCACCAATCTAACATTTTTTTTTTACAGATTTGTTTTTCGTTCGTTTAAATTTTTCTCCCCCACTACTAATCCAAGACGAAGTCTTCGTACTCTTCGTTTGATTTTGTTTTGCAAGCATTCTCTTTTGGAGTAGCCGACGGTCAAACGGGCATAACTTTTTGTACAAGTTGACCCACGACACGGTCTACCTACCAAATCGAAGCCCTCGCAGAGATCTACACTTCTTACAAGGGGTTTACCCCAGTAACAAGTTGTTTTCGTCCTCAAAAATCGACGTTTAGTAGCCTTTCGGGGACATCGAAGGTTGTGAGTACTTACTTTTTATTTAGTTTCTTATTTCGTTGCTTAACTTTCTATTTGTCGTTTGTTTCTTTTTATTTCCCACACTACTAATCCAAGACGCAAGTCTTGGTACTTTCGTGTGTTTTTTTTTCGTTGCTAGGTCGTCTTTTTAGTCTCCTTGTTTTTTGTTCTAATGGCCCATCTCGAGGGTTTTAGTATCGTCCGACCTCCGTTTTACAACGGAGATGATTTCCGTTACTGGAAAGGTCGGATGGAATACTTTCTCAAAACCCAAATCGAGATGTGGATCATAATCCAAACGGGTTTCACACTTCCTACTAATGAAGTGGGTGACTCCTTGGATTATGATCAATGGACCGTTGCAACAAAACGACAAGTCGAAGCTGATGCCAAGGCAACACAAATCCTCCAATGCGGTTTGTCCAAGGAGGAGCTAAATCGCGTCGGCCCCTTCATAAGCGCAAAGGATCTTTGGACAAAACTAATCGAGTTACACGAAGGATCGGATCAAGCTAAGGTTTGCAAACGTGATTTGTTATTCAATAAATTGTACACACTAAAAATGCAGGAACATGAGTCCGCGACGCAACTCCACGCCCGTGTCCAAGACATAGTCAACAACCTACACGCAATCGGGCAAAAGGTTGAAAACCGCGACCTTATTAGGTATGTCCTAAACTCTTTTCCGAGGACTACCTTATGGGCATCCATGGTTGATGCCTATAAGGTCTCCAAGGACCTTTCTAAAATTAGGTTAGACGAACTCTTTTTGGATTTCGAATTACATGAACAATCCAACTCGGAACCCGAGAGGGGTATAGCCTTGTTTGTAGGTTCAAAGAAGAAGAAAATCGCAAGCAAGCCACCACCACCCGAGGAGGAAGATGAGTCCGAAGAAGAAGTTGACTCAGAGTTGACTGCCGAACTAATGAACCTAGCTCGAAGGATAGCCAAGGGACGAAAGCGAACTACGACTCAACCCAACCAAGTTAAACCTAAAAGTTCTAACATTAGGTGTTATGAGTGCAACAGGTTTGGACATATCAAGTCCGAGTGCCCCAAGCTCAACCACCAAGCACCTAAGCATAAGAAGGCCCTCAACGCGACATGGGAAGAAGCGTCATCCGAAGAAGACGAAGATCATGTCTTCATGGCGAAATCAATTGAATCAGACACGGAGATCGAACTTGAGTTAGAACCTGAGGATGACTCGGACTACGAAGCTACCTTCAAGTCAAGCCACAGATACGCATCCGGTTCAAAAGATACCCTTAAGGTGAGTCGAACCTTATTTAATACTTTACATAATACGGTTAGGTTTTTGTCTAGGAAGTTAGCAAAGTCCGAGTCCAATGTCGAGATCCTGGTTGAGGAAGTTAAACTCCTCAAACACGAGGTCTCCCTAACCTCTTCGACTAGTCGAGTTCAAGAGAAGGACTCAACTCGGGTTGAAAAACTCGAAGTTGAGAACTCACTCTTGAAAAGTCAAGTCGAAGATCTTAGGAATACGTTGGAAAGGTTTACTTTGGGATCCAAAGGACTTGACCTCCTACTTGGATCGCAAAGGGCCGTGTACAACAAGGCCGGACTAGGGTTTAGCTCAAACACGACCAATAAGTCATATATGTCAATCGTAAGTAGACATAAAAAATGTGTCCAAGCATGGGTCCCTAAGACCACTTTGATTTTAACTCTAGGATCCAACTCGTACTGGGTTCCCAAGGACCAAATCCACTATGTGGATAGACCGAACCGATTCAACGGTCTAGGGGGAGCCAGTACAAAACATGTTTGTGTTTTAACTTAGAAATTGCATGCTTATATTTTTTTGTTTTTTTTTTCGTGAACTCACTTAGAACACGTAAATAACCAACTAAAAGCCTTCGAAAAGATTGAGCCTCGGGGAGCCTCTTTTCAAAAACATAACCAACTAAAATTCTTCGAAAAGATTGAGCCTCGGGGAGCCTCTTTTCAAAAATAACCAGTTAGACTAGGAAATAATCTTGGGTGAGTCAAGTCATCATTTTCTTGAAAATGGCTTTGTCTAAGGAAGTGGTCGATGATCCGATAAAAGAAGGCCCTGGTGCCTCGCCACGACCTGGAAGCCATGATCTTGAAAAGGTAAAATTGACAAGCCTAGGGTTAAATCCAAATCTAACATAAAATTACTTGTACCTAAATCCACTTAATCAACTTAATTGGAAGTCATCTCAAAAAACACATAAGTATAACATGCTTGATCATATAGACTCCGGTGAGATGACCTAGGGTTAACAACTTACAACCAATTTTCTTAACAAAAATCTAACATCCAATCCAACCACCTTGTGTGTAGGATCAATGGATGTTGGACAGCGGTTGCTCCCGACACATGACCGGGGATCAACTCAAATTCGCAAAGCTTCGATTCAAACGACAAGGATCGGTAGCCTTTGGGAATAACGGCAAGCTCAAAATCATCGGATCAGGTGATATCGAGCTTAACACGAATTTTGTTATTAAAAATGTATTACTTGTAGAGAATTTTGAATATAACTTACTAAGTGTAAGCCAATTGTGTGATAATAACTATAAGGTTATATTTCTAGAAAATGAATGCGTAATTAATACCAACGAAACCTCTAAAACAATTCTTAAAGGAACTAGAAATAACAACATTTATACGATCAACTTAACTAACTCCTCAACTAAGTGTCTTATGACACAGGAAGAGGAATCATGGTTGTGGCACCGACGACTCGGTCACTCGCACCCAAGACTCGTCCACAAGATGAGTCAGAGTGGATTAGTCAGAGGCTTACCCAACCTCAACAACTTGGTTAATAAAATCTGTAATGCTTGTCAACAAGGAAAACAACCTAGGACACAACACAAGTTAACTAACCAAGAACGAACCTCAAATGTACTTGAGCTCCTGCATATGGATCTATTCGATTCACATGGAGCCAAGTCACTCAATAGAAGTCAATATTGTTTAGTCATAATTGACGACTACTCCAGGTTTACCTGGGTTAGGTTCATCAAGCATAAAAGTGATACCCTAGATCAATTAATCAATCTATTCAAATTAATCGAGAATCAAAAAGACCTTAAGGTTAAAAGACTTAGAAGCAATCATGGTGGTGAATTCGAAAATAAAAGGTTCACCGACTTCTGTAACCTAAACGGATACCACCATGAATTCTCTTGCCCTAGGACCCCTCAGCAAAATGGCCTAATGGAGCGGAAAAACCGAACTCTACAAGAAGCCGCTAGGACCATGTTGAACGAATACGACCTACTCGATAGGTTTTGGGTAGAAGCCGTTAGCACGACTTGCTATGTCCAAAATAGGATCCTTATGGTAAAGAGGCACCTTAAGACCTCGTACGAGATTTATCATGATAAAATACCTAACATCAAGTACTTTAGGGTATTTGGGTGTAAGGTACATATCCTAAACACTAAGGATTACCTAGGGAAATTTACATCCAAAACCACGACCGGAATCTTTCTAGGATACTCGACTACAAGTAGAGCTTATAGAGTATATAACCACGACACCCTTAGAGTCGAGGAGACTATCAATGTAGTATTCGATGAAGGACATGAACCTACAAAACCCCCGGCAACCCCAATTAGCGAGCCGATACATACTAGACCTTACTCTGATCCGGAGATCAGGTCTAGTGTTAATCCTAACCTAAGTCAACCTAGTCACTCTATTGATCAAGTGATAGATGACTCCAACCAAACTAGTGTTCAACCAAGTCACCCCATTGATCAAGCATTAGGTGACACAAACCCAACCCAATCTAGGACTCAGACTAACCACCCTATCGATCAAGTGATAGGAGATCCAAATCTAGGAGTTCGAACTAGAGCATCCTATAGGAACCTTAGTCAAATTTCCTTAATTTCAAAGATAGAACCCAAATCAATTGAACAAGCTCTTCTTGATCCCGATTGGATTATTGCAATGCAAGAAGAGCTAGCTCAATTTACTAGGAACGAGGTGTGGGAATTAGTACCACCACCTAAAGACAAAACGATAATTGGAACAAGGTGGGTGTTTCGAAATAAGCTTGATGATAAAGGTGAAGTAGTTAGAAACAAGGCTAGGTTAGTCGCCAAAGGTTTTAGCCAAGTCGAAGGCTTAGATTACGAAGAAACCTATGCCCCAGTAGCTAGACTTGAATCCATTCGAATGTTGCTAGCTTATGCCGCACATCGAGGATTTAAGCTGTTTCAAATGGATGTTAAGTCGGCAATCCTAAATGGATACATTAAAGAAGAAGTTTATGTTAGCCAACCCCCCGGATTCGAAAATCTAGATAAACCCGACCATATTCTAAAACTTAAGAAACCTCTCTATGGACTTAAACAAGCTCCTCGAGCTTGGTACGAGAGACTTTCAATCCATCTTAAGTCAAAAGGGTTTAACCAAGGCTTAGTTGACCCAACTCTCTTTGTAAAAACCTTAGGTAAAGAAATATTCATAGCTCAAATTTACGTAGACGATATAATTTTTGGAACCTCTAACTCAGCCTTACTAAACGAGTTCGTTTCGCTCATGGAAAGTGAGTTCGAAATGAACTTGGTAGGCGAGTTAAGTTTCTTTTTAGGTCTACAAATTAAACAAACTAAGGATGGTATATACCTATATCAACAAAAATACACTAAGGAGTTAATTAAAAGATTTGGAATGCAAGACGCTAAGGTAATAAACACCCCAATGGCAATAAATGTTAACATAGGAGAAGACCTAGAAAGTAAGTCCATTGACTTAAAGTACTATAGGAGCGTAATAGGAAGTCTTCTATACTTAACTGCGAGTCGACCCGACATCCTATTCACAGTAAGTATGTGCGCCAGGTTTCAAACCTGTGCTAAGGAGTCTCACCTAACCCTAGTTAAGCGTATCCTTAGATATCTAAAGGGTACACTTAATGTCGATATTTGGTATCCTAGATCTACTGAGTTCGAACTAATCGGCTACTCCGATTCGGATTATGCCGGTAGTAAACTCGACAGAAAAAGCACGAGTGGTTGTTGTCAACTACTCGGCTCGAGTCTAGTGAGTTGGTGCAGTAGGAAGCAACATTGTGTTGCCTTATCTACCACCGAAGCCGAATACATCGCGATGGGTGAGTGTGTCACTCAACTTCTTTGGATGAAGCACACTCTCCGCGACTTTAAGTTAGACTTTACGAATACTAAACTTCACGTAGATAACATTAGTTCAATTAATCTTACCAAGAATCCAATATGTCACTCTAGGACCAAACATATAGAAGTCAAACACCATTTCATTCGAGAACATGTGGCCAGCGGAGCCATACAACTCGAGTACGTCGAATCGAAATCTAACCTAGCAGACCTATTTACTAAACCCCTACCCGAAGTCGAATTTAGTCTATTAAGATGAAAATTGGGCATGTGCGTAATAGAATAAGAACTTGCAAACTATATTTTCTTACTACTATTTCTTATTTTTCATTTTGATGGAACTAGCATAGGACATACCTTAGATATCATGCACCTATAGATTTAAGGAGCCAGTACATCTCACAACACATAGGACTAATGTGTTTGTGTACTTAGCCACGTAGATGGGCATGAGATGTTAGGACCCTACTCCAGGTTCCAAGATGTAGATCAAGTGCGTCAATATGAACCTCGGAGTATAAATATGCAACTAATATTAACCAACTCTAATCAGGACTTGTTGATAATATCATTTCAATCAAGTCAAACTAGAGTTGAACATTTAGATGAATTATTTTCACATACTATTTTCAAAATCATCACGCTTGGACTTAAGGTTTTCTTAAACCCCCCCCCCCACTTTTTCCTGATTTATGTCAAAAGGGGGAGAAAGAGCCAAAGTTAAGGTTCAATTTCAAATTTTAACTTTAATTCTGGCCTAAGTTAAGGGGGAGTAAGGTTTAGGTTTCAACTCTTCGGAATTGAAAACTTTAAAGGCCTAAGTTAAGTAATGCCATTTACTTAACTCGTTATCTTTTGTGTTTGGAGTTAAGTAATGCCATTTACTTAACTCATTACCTTTTGTGTTTGGAGAACTAAAAGTCTTTTTCAAGTACTCACCCTCGGTCAAGGGGGAGGTTTCCTCAAGGGGGAGTACTTGAAGAAAATGGGGAGTACTTGAAGAAAATCCTTACTACTCCAACTTAATCTTCGTTTGTTTCTAATGCACATTATTCTTTACTTAACTTTGTATGTGGGTTTGCCATAAATCAAAAAGGGGGAGAT
Organism: Wurfbainia villosa; assembly: GCA_025175895.1. Classification (NCBI taxonomy): domain Eukaryota; kingdom Viridiplantae; phylum Streptophyta; class Magnoliopsida; order Zingiberales; family Zingiberaceae; genus Wurfbainia; species Wurfbainia villosa. The sequence continues at coordinate 36,740,641 of CM045997.1, forward strand.
TGTTGGTGCAGCAGGCACCTAAGTTGAACCTGAGTTTTGATTATAGCAAACGATACAAAGTTAAGCTCATGTCGTTATCTCACAAGCTAAATCAAGTGTACAGAAGATTGCTATAGCTGGAGCTGAAGGCTAGCGACACCCGGAGGAAGCCGCGGTGGTCGGGCGACACTCGAGTGATTTCGGAGGGAGCCGATGGAATCGAGTGGAAGGCCGGAAGAAAAAGCAACACGTAAGTATCGAGGTAAGCTCGTGTGTGTGAGCGTAAGTGAGGTCGTATCCTCTTTACGGGGATGATCTTAAGCGTAGATCTGACCCAAGACATCTCATAGGTGGTCTAGGTCGAGATCGGACGGTCGAAGACCGTCGGAAGTATGTTTTTGTTGAGCTAACTTTGACTTGCAGCAAGCATCACGATCGCTACTGAGGACTCGACCGCCGTATCACCGATCGCTGAAGGTCATCAATCGATCCGATGTCGCCATCACGATCGATGATGGCCATCACCGATCGATGGTCAATGATCAGATTCGAGGAGTCAAGGCTTATCACTCCACCTCAAAGCGGTTTGGTGTCCATTTGTGATTGGTTGAAGACCCACTCGAAATGGGGCTCAAAGGCTATAAAAGGAGGGCCAAACCTAGGGTTTTAACAACAATTCTAAGCCTCCAAAGTTTCACATACCGCAACTCTCCGACAACGAAGTCCTTCCATTCCGACGTCTAGGTTTAACTCTTATTATTCTTGTACGTCGGTATTAGTTTTTCTTGTCATTTACATTTCCGGAGCTTTTATCGTATACGAGGAGAGGGGGAGTGTCCCTCTACCTCAAGTTTTTGTGGTTCCTTCTTGTATCGATTAACTCCTACCTCTAACGAGGAGGAGTTCCTTTAGTGCTTTTGCCCTCCGTACGTGGTCAAGGACCACTAGGGCCTTGGAGTAGTAGCCTTCGGCTACGAATCAAGTAAAACCCTTGTGTCGATTGTTTTTTTTATTTTTACATTTCCGCTGCAATTAACTAATTATCTCTCGAGTTTTAACGAAAGAAAAAGAAAAGGTTTTTCGCTATTCACCCCCCCCCTCTAGCGAACCGCATCGATCCAACATGATGTTCCATTCCACTAGAGGATCATCATTGAACTACCTCACCAACCCCCATAAATTAATATGGGTTCCATATATTATTTGTACATTCATCTCCCCGTGTTTAAGATATCAAATGTCCGTCAATTAATTGATTTACTGACCATCAATTAATTAACATCTAATTCCTCGAGTAGTACCACTCAACCTTATCATCATGTTGACTAAGTCAACCAGCTGGGTTTACATGATGAACCTTATGAGCTCCTCAAGGGGACATCATCAACCTAGTATATAGGACACGGTTTCCTCCTATAATCAACGGCACACCATGTAAATAATATTATTTCCCAACTTACCGGGCATATTGATTTAATCCATCTAAATCTCACCCACTGGTAAATCAAAGAAATAAATACTAAGTACATGTGCCCGTTATTATATCGGGATTAAGAGCATGTACAACATAATATCCGAGGTCCGATTCAATTATGTAGTCAGCAATTAATTGAATCACCTCTATATCAGTCCTGCTCAATACACCTAAGTGTACTAGTGTAACTCTATGTTCAAGACAAAACAATACCAAGCTACACTACAACCATGCCAATGGTTTGTCCAAAACCATCTTGGTTGTGAGCCTCTACTTATATTTTACAAGGGACTGATAACATGATCTTCTGTGCCACACCAAGCACCATGTTATCTACAATGTAAAATATTAGACAATATACACACACATATAATAAATATATAAAGTGCAAACAATGATCATGTGATTCTTATTCCAAAATAAAATGTTCATACAAAAAGAGCTAGGCTTTCAGTATACATTCCAACAAAGACATCCCATGGATGATCTAGGTCGAGATCGGACGGTCGGCGACCATCGAAATTATGTTTTTGTTAAGCTAACTTGTGATTTCAGCTAGCATTAGTCGACTGCCCACTAGAGCCACTCGACTGATGGAAATCAGTCGACTGCTTAGTGTTGCGACTCGACTGGAGTTGCCATCAGTCGACTGATGGTCAAGGATCAACTTCGAGGAGTCAAGCCTTATCACCTCATTTCAAGCAGATTGGTGCTCAAATCTGATTGGTTGAAGTTCCTCTCGAGAAGGGACTCAAAGGCTATAAAAGGAGGGCCTCTCCTAGGGGTTTCTCATCAATTCTAAGTGCTTAAAATCTTTCTGCAATGCAATGCCTCTTCGACGATACTCCTACAATAAAGTGCTACCGAGACGACAATGACCCAAGCTCCAATCTCCGATCTTCCAAGTCGTCGATAAAGAAGTCATTTAAGTTGTAATTCTTTCATTACTTTCGAGGTTTTTAATCTTAACGAGGAGAGGGGGAGCGTCCCTCTACCTCGATGCTTTCGTGTTTTTGTATTTGATTAACTCCTACCTCCAACGAGGAGGAGTTCGTTAGTGCTTTGCCCTCCGTGTGTGGTCAAGGACCACTAGGGCCTTGGAGTAGTAGCCGTAGGCTATGAACCAAGTAAAAACCTTCGTGTATTTATTTCTATATTGTGTTTTTCCACTGTGTTTACTTGTGTCTTGAAACGAATTCGAACGAAAAGTTTCTATCGCTATTCACCCGCCCCCCTCTAGCGATCTGCTCGATCCAACAGTCTCTACTACTCCATATGAGATGTGGAATAGTAGAAAATTTCATTTATCTTATTTGAACATATGGTATTGTCCTACTTATGTGAAGAGGGCAGTATCAAATAAGCTAGAGGCTAAGTCTGATAGGTGTCTATTTATTGGTTACCCTAAGTAAATAAGGGGTTACCAATTCTATCATCCCTTGTAACAAAAGGTGTTTGTTTCAAGGCATGTTGTATTCCTAGAGGAGTTTCTCTTACAAGAAAATAGTGGGAGTGAGATTGAACTAAGCGTAGTTCAAGTGACTCCATTAGACATAGAAGAGATGCCTAGTCAAGAACCACAACTGATTACTCATTCGGATGAGATAATAGCTAAACATGATGATACACCACCTCCTAGTAGATCCAGTAGGACACATAAGATTCCTAAGAGATATAGATTTCTCATAAATGAATCTATTGACATGTTGCTCATAGAGGATGAGGAACCCACTAGTTACGAAGAGACACTGAATAGTTCAGACAAGGATAGGTGGCTTACAACCATGACATCAGAAATGGATTACATGTATAAAAACTAAGTTTGGAACTTGGTGGACCCACTCGAAGGCATAATGCCTATAGGGTGCAAGTGGGTTTTCAAGAAGAAAATCGACATGAATGGTAATGTAATTACCTATAAAGCTAGATTAGTGGAAAAAGGCTATCGTCAAAGACAAGGTGTTGACTATGACAAAACCTTTTAACCAGTAGCTATGCTTAAATCCATTCGGATACTCCTTGCCATAATGGCTCATTTTGATTATGAGATATGACAGATTGATGTGAAAATAGCTTTCCTTAACGGATACCTATCTGAGGATGTATATATGATACAACTTCAGGGTGTCACATCCATTGACAAGAACAAAGTATGCAAGCTTCAATGATCCATTTATGGATTGAAGCAAGCATCCAGGAGTTGGAATATCTGTTTTGATGAGACAATCAAATAGTTTTATTTCTCAAAAAATCCTAAGGAGCCCTGTGTGTATAAGAAGGTTAGTGGGAGTGCAATCATGTTCCTAGTATTGTATGTTGATGACATATTAATGATAGGAAACGATATTCCTATTTTGCAAATAGTCAAAGTTTGGTTGTCCAAAATATTCTCTATGAAAGACATGGGAGAAGAAACCTATATTTTGGGGATTAAGATCTATAGAAATAGATCGAATTGGTTGCTTAGTCTTTCACAGTCTACATACATAGACAAGTGCTAAAACATTTTGGCATGGAAGAATCCAAGAAAGTTTTTATTCCCATGAGGCATGGAATTCACCTTTTGAAGTCTATGTGTCTGCGCATTGAAGACGAGAGGATTCACATGAGTCAGATCCCATATGCATCACCTATAGGATCGATCATGTATGTTATGTTATGTACGAGGTCTGATGTATTGTACACTTTGAGTGTTACGAGTAGATACCAGTCGGATCATAGTATGGACCATTGGGTGGTTGTCAAGATAATCCTTAGGTACTTAAGAAGAACTAAGGATTTCTTCTTGGTATATGTAACGCCCGCCCTTATCTGCTCTCAGGGCGGCGCTACTTTTTCTTTTTTTTTTTATAACATGACATATAGGGATCATTTCACAATCTACGTACTTAACGTGTTTTCATGGCATAAACCTTCTCTTATACATGCATTACCTATCATATTCGTAATAAGCATGTTGGCATCTCTTATCTCTTTTTATAACATGCATAACATAAAATATCCATTCATGAGTTCTAGCTTATCAAACTTTTATAAGTAACTGATCAGTAACATAACTAAGCAACATTCAACATGGTACTAATAAATCTCAAGTCTTATAAGCGGAAGCAAATGTCTTAAGGTGTTCACTGAGCATATAAATATAAGTAGATAGTAATAGGGCCTTTTTCCTCCATGCCACTATCACACCCACTTGGCCCCTCCTGCTACTTCCTCTTAGTTCATGTTTCCTTTATCTGCAGTATATGGACAACATAAACTATAAGCATATAGCTTAGTAAGATTCTTGCCTACTCACAAAAGCCGCAAACCTCATCGAACAATTAGAAAATAGGAGCATACTAGCATAAATAGCATAAGTATTTCATAACAACACTATGTATCAACTTACCAACGCAATGAAAACATAAGCATGGCATTCAATTTACATAAGCATGCTAAACATAATTAAATCTAAGCAGGGCATAAATTAAACATAATCATTCATGATATCATCAACCCTAACATGCATAAAGGACATAGTCCTAAGCATTCTTAAACTTAACGTAAGCATTCATAATTTCATAAATCATAGACAAGCATCAAGGACATAATCATAAGCATTCTTAAACTTGACATGAGCATTCATAATTTCATAAATCAAAGACAAGCATCAAGGACATAATCATAAGCATTCTTAAACTTGACATGAGCATTCATAATTTCATAATTCAAAGACATGCATCAAGGACATAATCATAAGCATTCTTAAACTTGACATGCGCATTCATAATTTCATAAATCAAAGACAAGCATCAAGGACATAATCATAAGCATTCTTAAACTTGACATGAGCATTCATAATTTCATAATTCAGAGACATGCTTCAAGGACATAATCATAAGCATTCTTAAACTTGACATGAGCATTCATAATTTCATAAATCAAAGACAAGCATCAAGGACATAATCATAAGCATTCTTAAACTTGACTTAAGCATTCATAATTTCATACAAGTCCTTTCTTTTCAAAACATATACATATAGGTACTTCAACATAATCATAACTTGAATGGGGGGCCCCAGGTTAAGTATCACATAATGCGCTGCTCCTAATAGGTCAGTAGCGAGCCACCAGACCTACTAGAGCAAGACCTCTTACGTCTTACCAGGGCAAGACCTCTTACGTCTTCTTATGTCCCTATGGATTTGATTAACGACCACCTGACGGGTCGGGTACTTAACCTCTTACAAAGTAAAATACTTATTTCCTTTCTTTCTTGTCATATAATAAAGAATGCTCTTAATCCCCAACATAAAAAGGGAAGCATCTCAATCTTATCTTATCATAAGGAGAGCTCTTAATCCCTACTTGAAAGGGAAGCATCTCCATCTTATCTTATCATAAGGAGAGCTCTTAATCCCTACTTGAAAGGGAAGCATCTCCATCTTATCTTATCATAAGGAGAGCTCTTAATCCCTACTTGAAAGGGAAGCATCTCTTAGACATGTCATAACATATATGCATTCATAACGTAAGAGTACCCTAAAGGGGTCCTAAAGCGTAATCATGTTCATCACATCAGCATATTTCAGGGCATATTAAAATCTTAATTTGTTCATCACATAAGAATATTTCATGGCATATTAAAATCATAATCATGTTCATCACATAAGCATATTTCATGGCATATAAAAATCATAATCATGTTCATCACATAAGCGTATTTCATTGCATATAAAAATCATAATCATGTTCATCACATAAGCATATTTCATGGCATATAAAAAATCATAATCATGTTCATCACATAAGCATATTTCATGGCATATAAAAATCATAATCATGTTCATCACATAAGCATATTTCATGGCATATAAAAATCATAATCATGTTCATCACATAAGCATATTTCATGGCATATAAAAATCATAATCATGTTCATCACATAAGCATACCACATGTCCTGATTTCCTAAGGGGTGTTTTCATGCAACCCTAGCCCTACAACAATTGTTGGCCGAAACTTGTAGGGTGCCAATTTCTTTATTTTTTTTTTTACACAAACTCCTTCACGAAGGCATACAACATGATATAACTTCACAAGGGGTGTTTTCATGAAACCCTAACCCTAAACTCAAGGTTGGCCGAAACTTGTAGGGTACCAATTTCTTTATTTTTTTTTTGTTACATAAACTCCTACATGAAGGCATACAACATGATATAACTTCACAAGGGGTGTTTTCATGAAACCCTAACCCTAAACTCAAGGTTGGCCGAAACTTGTAGGGTACCAATTTCTTTATTTTTTTTTTGTTACATAAACTCCTACATGAAGGCATACAACATGATATAACTTCACAAGGGGTGTTTTCATGAAACCCTAACCCTAAACCCAAGGTTGGCCGAAACTTGTAGGGTACCAATTTCTTTATTTTTTTGAAACATAAACTCCTACATGAAGGCATACAACATGATATAACTTCACAAGGGGTGTTTTCAGGAAACCCTAACCCTAAACCCAAGGTTGGTCGAAACTTGTAGGGTACCAATTTCTTTATTTTTTTGTTACATAAACTCCTACATGAAGGCATACAACATGATATAACTTCACAAGGGGTGTTTTCATGAAATCCTAACCCTAAACCCAAGGTTGGCCGAAACTTGTAGGGGTTATAAACTTGGATTTTTTTCACCAAAAAATTCCTACATGAAGCATACAACTTTTAAAAGATCCTTAGCATCACTTTCATGAAACCCTAGCCCCAAATACATGGTTGGCCGAAACTTGTAGGGCACAAAACTTCATATTTCTTTCATGTAACATGTCCTACAAAACTAATATACTGCAGGTGAGGGAATCTTACATCCTTCGCTTGCTTTTAGTTGGTAGATGACCTTATGGAAGCCAAGAACTAGCCTTCTCCTTGCTTGGATGGGGTTCGGCCAAAGGGTGAAAATGGAGAGGGGGAGGGATGGTTTTCGGTGAGGAAGAAGGAAGAAGAAGTGGCCAAGTGGAACCTTCCCTCTTCTTTATAAAGGGAGGAAGAGAAGTGTCTCTTCTCTTTTCATGCCTCTTCATTTACCCTCATCACACTTATCTACAATTTCCCCTCTTTCTCCAAGAGTAAGCTACTGCTAAGCACTTGGTCATCACATGCATGGTAAGAGTTAACTCTTACCAAGAGGTTTAAGGTTCAAACCTCACCTCTCCACTTTTTTTATCCTTTTATCATTTTTTTTTCCAAGATTCCATATATAATTTCCTAGACATGAAATTAAATTTTATACAAAAATTATTATAAAATTTCTAGAGCTTGGGATGAAAAGGGAGGAAAGGGAAATGGGGAATTCGGCCAAGGATGAGGAAGAAGGAGAATGAAGAAGGAAGGTGGGGTTTTACTTCCTCTCTTTTCTTAATTCTCCTCTTTAATACCTAGGGAATGAACACTCTCCATCCTTTCATGGGAGGGGATGAACCCACTTCTCATCTTCCCATCTATATTCTTTGTATATTCTTTATATATCTTATCCATGAATCATCCTATGGTCTTGTACATTCTTTATATATCTTATCCATAAATTATCCTAGGGTCTAGTGGTGTCAAGGCTACCTTCCTATTAGGGGGGTTCATGGTTCAAATCCTACCTATGACCATCTTTTATTTTATTTTATCTTAAACCTTTTATAGCCTTAAAACCTATATAATTACTTTGCATAGTTTAGAATTTCACGGGCGTTAAAGTATATGGAGGAGGTGATATGGTACTGAGCGGGTATACTGATGCCAGCTTTCAGACAGATAAGGATGTTTCCAAATCTTAGTCTGGATACATATTCATCTTGAATGGAGGTGCGGTGAGTTGGAAAAGTTCTAAGCAAGATACCGTTGCTAATTCTACTACGGAGGTAGAGTACATTGCAGCTTCTGAAGTAAAAAAGGAGATGGTTTGGATCAAGAAGTTCATTACTGAACTTGGAGTAGTTCAGAGCATTGTTAAAGCATTACCAATTACTGCGACAAAAATGGCGCCATTGCATAAGCGAAAGAACCATGATCTCCTCATCGATCCAAGCACATACTACGCGGTTTCCATCTGATCAGAGAGATCATAGGTCGAAGAGATAGACAAATAGAGAAAGTTTCCACTGATAGGAATATAGCAGATCCCTTGACAAAGCCACTGTAGAGGATTCGTTGACCACTAGAGGGGGGGGGTGAATTGTTGGGATGTATACTGAAAAGTCTATCTTTTGTATGAACATCTTTAATTTTGAAATAAGAATCAAATGATCATTGTTTGCATATTTATGGTTATGCATATCGTCTAATACATTACATTGTAGATAATATGGAGTGTAGTGTCACACGAGAGATCATGTTATCAGTTCCTTGTAAAGTATGAGTAAAGGCTCAAAACCAAGATGGTTTTGGACAAACCATTGGTATCGTTGTAGTGTGATTTGGTATTGGTTTGTCTTGACCATAGAATTACACTAGCACACTTTGTATGTATTGAGCAGGACCGACTTAGAAGTGATTCGATTTATTGCTGACTACATAATCGAATTGTGTTAGTGAAAGCCCTAGAGCCAATCATGTGATGATTGTTGTATGGACTTTATTGTATCATATTCCTATTTATAAAGGTATGGTTATTATATTTACTTGTATTGGTGCAAAATAACTAAATATAATAATGTCCTTGAGTAGTAGGTTCTTATCTATATCAATCGATTGGTTGAATCGATAATGAGATGATATAGAGAACACTACTCTTAATCATTCCTAGTCAAGTATTAACATTCAGGGACAATGTTAATGCGTAGAGACTAGCATGTAGGTCAACATGATGACTTGATCTCACAAGTCATGGATATGAGATATCGAATTGACACATGGGTATACATTAGAGAATGTATACTGAATGACCCGCCATGAGAAAGTATCATGGATCGTTATATGAGTGTCATATACTTTCTCATGTGGCTATTAGTATGACTATTAGTCCTTAGACCTGAAGTCACCATGGTTCCCTACATAAGGCATTGTTGGCAATCGTGCTATCCCTCGGAATGCTCATAGGCTCCCATGTCCCCGGATTAAAATTTTCACTAATGAAAACTAATACGGATGGGATGAGTTTCTTAAGCACAACCAATTCGTCGTCGTGCTAACGACTCGAGCGATCGCTTGAACAAACTAGTTGTTCAAGCAACACAACTCTTCTAGTCGGTTAGCCGCGAAAGAGACGACGGACGGATCGCCGGTTTTTGTGTTTCTTATCGGGGTCCATGATTATACAAATACATGCAAATGTAAACTAGTATAATCAACATATACTAACATAAAGAACATAAGATAGCATATGAATAAGAACATGCAAAGAACAATAATAAAAGTTATAAAACTTTTATACCTCTTGATCTTCTATCGAATGTCCTAACCTCCTTATAGACTTCGTGTGGGCGAAGATCCTCCACAAGTTGAAGCTTCCTAGATCTTCTTCAATCCAAAGAAAGAAGAACTCTCTTTCCCTTCTTGCTTGAGCCAACCACCATTCCACAAAGGATTGATGCCGCCGGCCCCAAAAATAGAGAGAATAATATGGAAACAACCAAGGAACCGAACTAGGGACAAACCCTAGTTTTGGTGCCGCCGGCCATGATGGAGTGAATAGGAGAAAAGGAATATGTTGGGCGCCGGCCACGGTGGAGGGAATAGAGGAAGGAGTCGGCCACACCCTAGGAAGAGGAAGACCTCCTCTCCTATAGTTGCCGCCCAACTTCCTTGCAATCCCTAGCCGCCCAACCTAAGGAGGAAACCCTAATTAGGGTTTCTCCTTAGGCTTTCTTGCCGCCCAACCATGGTGGAGAGAAGATATCTAGGAGCTAGCCACCTCCAAGGAAGAAGAAAAACTCCTCCACAAGTGGCCGCCCAACCTTCATTCCCATCCATGGCCGCCCATGCAAAGGAGCCAAAACCCTAATCAAATTAGGGTTTCCTCCATAGGGTTCCTTGCCGCCCAAGCATGGTGGAGAGAAGAGATCTAGGAGCTAGCCACCTCCATGGAAGAAGACAAGCTCCTCCATATGTTGCTGCCCACTCTTCTTCCTCACCTTGGCCGCCCAACCCAAAAGAGCCAAACCCGAATTAGGGTTTCTTCCTAGGGTTGCTTGCCGCCCAAGCAATTGGAGGCTAAACCCTAATCTCCTTAGCATCCATCATCCAACCTCTACCACTCTCTCTTTTTCCGCCCAACCCATAGCCACCCTTTTATAGAACTTAGGAGAAAATTGGTTATTGATGAGGTAGCCAAAAATATAGGAACTAATTCCCAATTTTCTTGCCGCCCACCTTATCCAACCTTTCCTCTCCCTTTTATATAGAGTTAGGTTTAGGCCTTGGTTTAATCTCCACCATCGGTTCTAGGGTTTTAATCTCAACCGTCGGATTTAGAGATTTAATCTCAACCGTCGGTTCTAGGGTTTTAATCCCAACCGTCGGATCTAGAGATTTAATCTCAACCGTCGGTTCTAGGGATTTAATCCTAACCGTCGGATCTAGAGATTTGTTTTCCATCATTTGATCTAGACTTCATGAGGTTTATATTAGGCTACGATAGAGACCATGAGGAGGAGTTGGGTCTTGGCCACTCGATGGATCGGAACCACACAAACTTGATCCATCAATGATGTTCCATTCCACTAGAGGATCATCATCGAACTACCTCACCAACCCCCATAAATTAATATGGGCTCCATATATTATTTGTACATCCATCTCCCCGTGTTTAAGATATCGAATGTCCGTCAATTGATTGATTTACTGACCATCAATCAATTAACATCTAACTCCTCGAGTAGTACCACTCAACCTTATCATCATGTTGACTAAGTCAACCTGCAGGGTTTACATGATGAACCTTATGAGCTCCTCAAGGGGACATCATCAACCTAATACATAGGACATGGATTCCTCCTATAATCAACGGCACACCATGTAAATAATATCATTTCTCAACTTACCGGGCATATTGATTTAATCCATAGAAATCTCACCCTCTGGTAAATCAAAGAAATAAATACTAAGTACATGTGCCCATTATTATATCAGGATTAAGAGCATGTACAACATAATATCTGAGGTACGATTCAATTATGTAGTCAGCAACAAATTGAATCACCTCTATATCGGTCCTGCTCAATACACCTAAGTGTACTAGTGTAACTTTATGTTCAAGACAAAACAATACCAAGCTACACTACAACCATGCCAATGGTTTGTCCAAAACCATCTTGGTTGTGAGCCTCTACTTATACTCTACAAGGGACTGATAACATGATCTTCTGTGCCACACCTAAGCACCATGTTATCTACAATGTAAAGTATTAGACAATATGCACATATATAAATATAAAGTGCAAACAATGATCATGTGATTCTTATTTCAAAATAAAATGTTCATACCAAAGAGCTAGGCTTTTCAGTATACATCCCAACAGGCATTGCATACTTTGGCTTCGTCAAACATCAACCGTAAATGGGTGGACTATAAAGGCGATTACTGGGTATGTAAGAAATTATGCGGAGGGATGTGAGTGATGTAGATTGGATCTATCCCTCCTATATGATGGGAGAGACATCGATATTCTTGATAGAGTGAGACCACGAAGTGCATGGCCATGCCCAAATGAATCAATATGAGATATTGAGCTCATTTGATTAGAGTGAGTCTACTTGGAGTTCAAGATTTAGATTGTACCGAGGATGACATGGTCTATGCCTCGATTGGTCAATCTAGATGTCAAGGATAGAGGGACATTGTCACATATTGTGAGAGTCATAATTAGTAGTCACAAAGGTGATGTTGGAGCTCAACATTCTTGTAACTTGGGTAGCAATGATGTGTTGCTAGATACCGCTCATTGCTTATGTTCCTAAATCAGTTTAGGGACATTGCCAACATTACAAGAACCTATAGGGTCACACACATAAGGGCAATTAGATGGACATCAGGTTCATATGATGAACCATGAGAATTAGGTTCATGGGATGAACCAAATTGAATCAAGAGTAATCCAAATTAGACTAATTGAGTTAGACTCAAGTTGATTCAAGTGTTGAATGAGTCTAATTTAGATTTGATTCATCAAATCAATTTAAATTAATGAATAGAGATTCATTAAATTAAATTGACTTGAGTCAAGTGGTTAGATTTGATCAACCATGGGAGATTAGAGGTCAAGTTTGACTTGACTTGAGAGGGAAGATGAAAGGACAAGTTTGCCTTTACCAAATGCCATGTCATGATGATGACTTGGCATGGCCGGCCAATGATGATGCTCCACATCATCATTGACTTTGTCATATGGTGCCACCTCATGAGGGAGACAAAGGGTCATGGGAGTTACATGCATGCATGTAACCCCCTCTACATGAAGTGGCCGGCCACTTCTTGATGGGGTGAATTGATTTTGTGTAACTCCATCTTCTTCTTCACAACTTCATCTTCTTCCTTGGATGAACTTCCCTCAAGCTCTCCTTCTTCTTCCTCATCTTGCCGAGACCATCTAGGAGTGCTAGCACACTCAAGATTGTCTTTTCTCCACCTATTGCTTGTGTGGATACCAATAGAGGAGTGTTCACTTGACACTCTCGAGTTCCGGCGAACCTTTTGGATGAGCGGGATTTGCAAAGGGCGTCACATCGAGGGTAACGTCCTTATCATGTAGATCTAAGGTAGATCTAGGGTTTTAGTAAACACATACATGTTTTTAGTTTTAATACTACTTCGCATGGATCCGTGGCAGGGGCTTCCGAGGTTTCCGCAACGCAAAAAACGATTTTTGCGGCTCGAAAAAACCCAACAGTGGTATTAGAGCCATGTGCGAAGCATGTATGTGTTTCGATTTTGTAATTTTTGTATTAGATATAAAAATTACAGATTTATATGTTTCTGTAAATTTCCTAATTTTATAGATTTTTTGGGTTTTTTTCTCGAAGAATCGAAGCAACGAGTGTTGGGACACTTGTAGGCTTCAACCGTCGAGAAAAACTCTCCTAAACGGCGAGTTCTCGCTTTAGGTTTTTGGGATAGCGACTTAAGTTGTTGTAAGATAATTTTAGGGACACTCGCAAAGTTTATTTTTCGAGTAGGGGCACTGCCCCTATCCCCGAAAAGGGCCTTGTCCCACGATCGCGCCTGGAAACCGCTTAGCGGGACCGTTACGGAGAGGTGACTCATAAATTTGAAAAAAAAAATTAGGAAAAATTATAGAAATTTTCTGTAAAAATACATATTTTATAATTATGTATAATTCTGTGATTGTCATGGCCCAATGACCTCTATTTGATTTGATTATGTGTGTTGTGATTCATAATACGACCTGCGTGCCATTTTGTGGTTGTGCGTGTTGTATAGTGTATGCGACCTGCGCGTCGTACCTCTTCTTTTGATATTCTAGTTGTAAATAGTTTTAGACTTGAATGTAACTCGAGTTTCATATTTGTAATGTACAAAATGGACCGGTGGAAAGTCCACTTGAAGACGAGATTATGAGAAGGGTGACAACGACACATGGCGGTCAAAGGAAGCGCTTGGAGAAGCCGCTAGCCTTAGGTTGACCGTCCGATCTTCTCATTGGCTTAAGAAGATCGTAGTAGGGCCATGACTACATCACATTTAATTATATATATATATATATATGTTGATATATATATATATATTTATTTATTTATTTGATTTTGCTTGTATGTATGTGATGCATGCTAGTAGAATAATGCTTGTATGTATATGATGCATGCTAGGATAATTTTCTTGTATGTATATGATGCATGCTAGAATAATGATTGTATGTATGTGATGCATGCTAATATAGGATAATAAAGGCCTAAATGCATATAAGATACACATTATGATTAGATTAGATCATAATCGAATCAACTCGAAAATGCCTACCGAGCCTTGATACCCATCACTACCTCGATCATTTGTTGTTGTTGAATCTGCCAAAGCAGAGCAACGCATATTATCTTGGTAGGATGCGGAGGGACAATCTTGGTCCCGCCTATCACGCTTGGGTTAGAGTAAGCTCAATTAGATTGAGCAAAACTAGTTAACTCAATTAAATCGAGTAGAACTATAGGCATATTCCAATCGTTGGAAAGATAGGGTAAGATCGCTTTTACATTAAATCTTGGGCGATTTAGCCAAAGCTAACTCAAGATCTTTTGTAAATGTGGGTCTTGATCCTATAAACAAGAGTTGCATAGAGATGTAATCGGTAATGTGTTACCCACCGATCGTACAAAGTCTTGGGCGATTTAGCCAAAGCTAACTCAAGGCTTAGTATGATGTGGATCTTGTCCCGCAAGAATTATAGCTAGTTTGTATGAATCTAGTAATGTGGTTTGACCACATCCATAACTCGATTCTACAAAATTCCTATAATTCAGTGGGAGTATCATTTGATTAAAGTCCTAATTAAATGATAAAAGGAATATGATATTAATTCTCTGCATTGTATGTTGTAGATAACTATGTCGACAAACACGAACACTCTCTCTCTGCGTTATGTCCTTGAGAAGGACAAGCTCAATGGAGCAAATTTTCTGGACTGGTACAGGAACCTGAGAATTGTTCTCACCCAAGAAAGGAAGTTGTACGTCCTGGAACAGCCCATTCCGGAGGCACCTCCTGCCACTGCCTCGCGAGCTGACAAAGATGCTTACAAGAAGCATCAAGATGATGCATTAGATGTGTCATGTCTAATGCTCGCAACCATGAACTCTGAGCTTCAGAAGCAACATGAGTTCATGAATGCTTATGATATGGTTGGACATCTTCGTCAACTATATCAAGGACAAGCAAGGCAAGAGATATATGAAGTCTCTAAGGTATTGTTTGGGTCTAAAATGCAAGAAGGGACTCCCATAGGTCAATATGTACTCAAGATGATTGGGTACGTAGAAAACCTACAAAGGCTAGGATTCCCACTTGGCCAAGAGCTTGCCACTGACATGATCTTGCAATCTTTGCCACAATCCTTCAATCAATTTGTCATGAATTATAACATGAATGAAATTGATAATCCATTGCCTGAAATGCTCAGCATGTTGAGAACTGCTGAGCTTAACCTTAAGAAAGGAAAATCTGACACCATTTTGATGGAGCAGAAGAAGAAAGGCAAGGGCAAGCCTAAAGGTAAGGGAAAGTCCCAAGCCAAAGGCAAAGGCAAAGAACTTAAACCCAAAGGAGGGGTAGCCAAGGAATGGGCTTGCTTCTACTGCAAGGAAGCAGGACACTGGAAGCGTAACTGCAAGGCATACCTAGAAGATCTTAAGAAGAAGAGAAGTGAGACTTCTACTTCAGGTATAAATGTTATAGAAGTCAATCTATCTATTTCTTCATCATGGGTATTAGATACCGGATGTGCATCTCACATTTGTACCAATGTGCAAGCGCTGAGAAATAGCTGGGCATTGACAAAGGGCGAGGTGGACCTACGAGTAGGCAATGGAGCAAGAGTTGCTGCTATTGCTATAGGAACATATGATCTATCTTTGCCCTCTGGGCTTGTACTAGAATTAGATGAATGTTGTTATGTGTCTGCCTTAACTAAGAACATCATTTCAGTTTTTTGTTTGGACAAGAAAGGATTTTCATTTATAATAAAGAACAAATGTTGTTCAGTTTATTTAAATGATATGTTATATTGTAGTGCACCTCTAATGAACGGACTCTATTTTCTAGACTTACAGAGCCCTATCTATAACATAAGTACCAAAAGGTTCAAGCCAAATGAATTGAACCAAACCTATCTCTGGCATTGTCACTTAGGTCACATAAATGAGAGTCGCTTATCTCTGCTCCATAAGGATGGGCTGCTAGACTCATTTGATTTTGAATCATATGAGACATGCGAGTCTTGCCTTTTAGGCAAGATGACCAAGACTCCCTTTAGTGGACACAGCGAAAGAGCAACAGATTTGTTAGGACTTATACATAGTGATGTATGTGTCCCTTTCAATGTTGCAGCTAGAGGTGGTTACAGGTACTTCATTACATTTACTGATGACTTCAGTAGATATGGTTATGTGTATCTTATGACACATAAATTAGAATCCTTTGAAAAGTTCAAAGAATTCAAGAATGAAGTACAAAACTAGCTTGGCAAGAGTATTAAGATACTTCAATCAGATGGAGGTGGTGAATACCTTAGCCATGAGTTTCGTGACTATCTAGATGAGTGTGGGATTCTATCCCAACTCACACCTCCTGGAACACCATAGTGGAATGGTGTATCCTATTAGATATGGTACGATCTATGATGAGTCACACATATCTTCCTATATCCTTTTGGGGATATGCTCTAGATACAGCAGCCTTTACCCTTAACCGTGTACCATCCAAGGCTGTGATAAAGACACCATATACGATATGGACAGGGAGAAATCCCAAGATGTCTTTTATGAGGATTTGGGGTTGTGAGGCTTACGTTCGACGTCAAGTCTCAGACAAACTGGGATCCAAATCCGATAGGTGCTATTTTGTTGGATATCCCAAGGATACAAAAGGATATTACTTCTACATTCCCAGTCAGCACAAAGTGTTTGTGACAAAGACTGGAGTTTTTCTAGAAAGGGATATTATTTCTAGAAAAACTAGTGGGAGTACCTTTGATCTTGAAGAAATTCAAGATAAGGACCATAGCATTGAGACCTTGATGGAGGTTGAACAGGAACCACAAAGTGTTGTGGGTGATGAGGTTGTTGCACAAAGAGTTGTGGAACAACCACCTGTTCAGGTAGACCTACCTCTTCGCAGGTCTGATAGGGTACGTCGTCAGCCTGAGAGATACTCATTTCTCTTGTCTGACCATGATGACGTTATGCTCATTGAGAATGAGCCTACCTCCTATCAGGAAGCTATGATGAGCCCAGATTCTAAGAAATGGCTAGAAGCCGTGAGATCTGAGATGGAATCCATGTACACCAACCAAGTATGGACTTTGGTTGATCCACCTGAAGGGGTCAAACCCATTGGGTGTAAGTGGGTCTTTAGGAGAAAGACTGACATGGATGGACTTACGCATACCTATAAGGGTCGATTGGTGTCTAAAGGTTTCAAGCAAATTCATGGTATTGAGTATGATGAAACCTTTTCTCCAATGGCGATGTTTAAGTCCATTCGGATCTTGCTTGCTATTGCAGCATACCACGATTATGAGATCTGGAAGATGGATGTCAAAACCGCATTTCTGAATGGAAACTTACTCGAGGATGTGTACATGACACAACCTGAGGGTTTTGAAGATCCACAACATACTGGGAAAGTATGCAAGCTACAAAGGTCCATTTATGGGCTAAAGCAAGCCTCTCGGAGATGGAATCTTCAATTCGATGATGCGATCAAATAGTTTGGTTTCATCAAGAATGAAGATGAACCCTGTGTCTACAAGAGGGTTAATGGGAACACAGTTGTCTTTCTTGTATTGTATGTGGATGATATACTGCTCATTGGGAATGACATCCCTTCGCTACAGTCTGTGAAGACTTGGCTGGGGACGTGCTTCTCAATGAAAGACATAGGTGAAGCATCCTGTATTCTAGGCATCAAGATCTATAGAGATAGATCTAAGAGATTGCTGGGCATAAGTCAGAGTACATACATTGACACGGTATTACTACGGTTTGCCATGCAGAATTCCAAGAAGGAACTTCTGCCGATGTTGTTGGGTTTCCGGCACCACGGCGTGTGTGTGTTCGATCATGTTTCGTAAACATGAGCACAGCGGAAGCAATAAAATTAATAAATCTACATTTATTACAACACACATCACAAGCATGCATAGTACAACATGTGTAGACATAACCGTAAATTTAAATTTGTAATAAAAGGAAATTTAACTACGTTATACCTTTCGTATGACGTGTAGCGGGAACGGCATCAACCGGAACGATCCTCGCTAGAATCATCTCTATCCGTATCCACGCCGAGTATCCTCTGGATGACTTCGCTAAGCCACGAGCTTCGTCTTCATACGGGTTACTAGCCTCGTGTTGAAGACGACGTGATCGAGAGATGATCACGATCCGAATCCAAATTCGGATCCAAAAACGAGTCCTCAAAACTCGCTTCTCCGGAGAGGTATTCGTCAACCGATTGACGAATCCTTCGTCCTCCACCTCAAAGGATTACCGGAGATCGAATCCACGGTAAGTTAGACACTGTCGGAGCTCTAACCGTCATCCAAACGATGCTCCGACGAGAGGAGAACAAGATGTCCAGAAAACTGGACACCTTTGGTGGAGGAGATAGGCGCCGGCCAACCAAGGGAAGATAAAGCTCACCTTGATGCCAAACCTAAAGGAGATCATCGGAGGGTCGCCGGAGGATCACCGGCCGAAACTTGGACGCCGACAACAACTTGGACGGTGGCACAAGAGGTTGGGCGGCAATGGAGGTTGGCGCCAACTCTTAGAGGGGATGAGGTGGGCGGCAGCTTGAGCTAGGGTTTTTGGATTAGGGCTTAATTATCCCTTAAGCCCTCTTTTATAGAGAACTAATTCTCTTAATGGTTATTGGATCATAACCATTAGGCCCATTAACCCTCTCCATTAAGATAAGTTAAAATAAACCAAACCATGATGGTTTAATTTAAGTTAAAATGAACCGAACCAACTTTTGGTTCATTCGTTTAAATATAAACCAAACCCTTTGGTTTATTCTCCTCCATTGGGTTAGAACCAAACCATTTTGGTCCATCCATTATGTCTTCATAAGACGCAGCCCATCCACGCTTCCAATGCGACTGAAACGATTTCATGCTCGCTTCATGTTTGGTCCAACCAAACCTAGTTTCTCTCTGTCTGAGAATCTCATTCTCAAGCTCGTTTTAAATCCTTTGGATTACGCTCGTTATGCGTGTGACCAAATAGATTCTCGGTTTATGTTGGCCGTCTATAATTAACCATTAATTATAGAACGATCATGAGTGGCACCTAGTAGTACATCATGATCCCCAATTAATCGAAAAGATCAACGGTTGATCCAGAACTATTTCTGAAACCCTTCAGCAGCTCGAATGATTCGTGCCTCATTCCCTTCACTCATCTTATACCCACTTGGTTCAGGACATGGTCTATAGTGTCAGTCCCCACTAGGATGACTACGTCACACCTAGCCCAAGTATCATTTCCTCGTCCTACGGATTCTAGTTACTGCACATGTGTCGAAGAGTACCTTACTCTAAACATGTAAGGCTTTGGCCAAAGACTTTAGTAACAATCCGACGAGAGGCCATGGGTATACATCTCCTCGCAAGGAGTGGTGAATCCTTTATAGGCTATTCAAACACCTTCGATCACTTCGACTTATACCCAATCATCCCGGGTCCACATCTCCTTAGAGATGCTTGCTTAAGATGTCAAAGCGTAAGTCTCCATGATCAAGATGACTTGAATACCGCAAGTCAAAGGAACATCGCACTTAAGCTACAGTAAGAACTTCATTGACATATCTATATATGCAAAGAACCATATGAAGTCTTACGGCTAGTCACTCCAATGAACTAGTTACCATAACTAGCATCCACGATCAACTCCGTACATCACAATGTCTCCATCCAGTAAGAATCAGCTGCTTGGATACACCAAGGAGTATACCTCGTGCTAGTCTCGACAGAATTGATGGTGTCCAAATTCATCAATTCATCGACTAGGGATAATTCCGATACATCACAATTACACATGTAGAGATACTCACTAGTTGTGATCTAGTCACAAATTCTCTCATGCTGTGAATCGCATCGTTGACATTCAGTAAATGAGTTTAAGATCCAATCAAATACATGAAACATGTATACTCAAATAGTGAATCTTCATTTATCATATAAATGGTTCATACATAAGGCGATTGCCTTAGGACATCTCTCATATATTACTAACAGACTCCCACTTGGCCTAATGCCAATCGCTACGGTATCCTATACCATAAGCACTAACATGACCCTCAAACTTATTTTGAGGTAATGCCTTAGTCAAAGGATCCGCTAAGTTCCTTTCTGTGGGAATTTTCTCGATTTGTATTTCGTTCCTACTGATGATCTCTCTGATAAGATGATAGCGGCGAAGCACATGTTTGGATCGTTGATGATACCTTGGCTCTTTCGCCTGTGCAATTGCTCCATTGTTGTCGCAGTAGACCGGTATTGCTTCAACAATGGCCGGAATCACACCAAGTTCATAAACAAACTTCTTGATCCAAACCGCTTCCTTTGCTGCTTCCGAAGCTGCAATGTATTCTGCCTCAGTGGTAGAATCCGCTACAGTGTCTTGTTTGGAACTTTTCCAACTCACTGCGCCCCCATTCAAGGTGAACACGTATCCAGACTGAGACCTAGAATCATCCTTGTCTGTCTTGAAGCTGGCATCCGTATACCCGCATATCACCATGTCCCCTTCTCCATATATTAGGAACACATCCTTAGTTCTTCTTAAGTACTTAAGGATCGTCTTAACAGCCACCCAATGATCCATTCCTGGATCGGATCGTATCCGCCGTGACACTCAGAGCATACGATACATCGGGCCTCGTGACATAACATAGCATACATGATAGATCCTATTGGATGCATAGGAATCTTACTCATGCAAATCCTCTCGCCTTCTGGCGCTGACACATAGACTTCAAAGGTGTACCCTATGCCCGATGGGTAGGAAACCTTTCTTGGATTCCGACATGCTAAACCTCTTTAGCACTGGCCTATATATGTAGATCGAAAGACTAAGCAACTCGCTTCGATCTATCTCTATAGATCTTAATCCCGAGGATGTAGGTTGCTTCTCCTGTCTTTCATGGAGAATGTCTTGATAACCAAACCTTAATGATCAGAAGATTGAAACATCGCTTTCCTATAAGTAATATGTCATCGACATACAATACTAGGAACACGATCGACTCCCACTAACCTTCTTGTACACACAAGGTTCGCTCGATTTTGTGAGAAATCAAACTTTTGATTGTCTCATCAAAACGGATATTCCACTCGATGCTTGCTTCAATCCATAAATGGACCCGCCGCAATTTGCATACCTTGGTTTTATCAACCGATGTGAAACCTCAGTTGTATCATATACACGCCTCGAGCGTGTTTCCATTAAGGAAAGTTGTTTTCACATCCATCCGCCATATCTCATAATCATAATGAGCCGCTATGGCCAGAGCATCCGAATGGATTTAAGCATAGCTACAGGCGAATAGGTTTCGTCATAATCAACACCATGCTTTTGATGATATCCTTTCGCCACCAATCTAGCCTTATAGGTAATCACATTACCATCCATGTCGGTTTTCTTCTTGAAAACCCACTTGCACCCTATAGGCTTTATGCCTTCAGGTGGGTCAACCAAGTTCCAAACTTGGTTTTCATACATGGAATCCATTTCCGACTTCATGGCATCAAGCCACTTATCCCTTTCTCAACTTGTCAAGACTTCTTCATAACTAGGCTCTCATCATCAATGAGTAACACGCCGCTCGATTCACTTACGAGAAATCCATATCTCTTGGGAATATTGCGTGTCTACTAGATCTACGAAGATGTGGTGTTACAATAGGTCCAGCCGATTGCTCATCACTATGAGTTGTCGGCTGTTGTGCTTCACCAGGTATCTCATCAATGTCTATTTGAGTCTCTCGAGCCTCCTCAAGTTCGACGACACTCCCACTGTTTTCTTGCAAGAGAAACTCTTTCTCTAGAAACACAGCATGCCTTGAAACAAACACCTTTTGTTCCACAGGATGATAGAATTGGTAACCCCTTGTTTCCTTAGGGTATCCAATAAATAGACATTTATCGTACTTAGCATCCAATTTGTCTCGACATACCGCTTCACATAAGCAGTGACAACCCCATATCTTCAAGTAAGATACATGAGGTTTCTTACTATTCCATATCTCATATGGAGTAGTAGAGACTACCTTGTAGGCATTCTGCTTTAACAAGTAAACAATGTCATGCATAGCCCCAAAAGGACTTGGGAAGATTCGATGATTCATCATTGACCGACCATGTCCAACAAGGTCCTACTTCGCCTCGATACACCATTAAGTTGTGGTGTATAGGCGGAGTCCATTGAGACAATATACCATTGTCTCTTAGATAATCAAGAAACTCTTGACTTAAGTATTCACCACCTGATCCGATCAAGTATTTTAATACTCTTGTCATGTTGTTTCTCTACTTCATTTCAATTCTTTGAACCTTCAAAGGCTTCAGACTTGTGTTTCATCAAGAACACATACCCAAACCGTGAGTGATCATTGAAGGTAATGAAGTAGTTATAGCCTCCTAAAGCTTGAGTTGACATAGGTCCACATACATCGCATGTATTAGACCTAGTAACTCTCCCACTGCTCACCTTTTCCAAGAAAGGTAACTTAGTCATCTTGCCTTTTAAGCATGATTCGCATGTATCGTATGAATCCAATTCAACGATTCCGCAATTCCACATCGGTGTAATTCGACATGCTTTTCTTGCTTATATGGCCAAGACGACAATGCCACATATAGAGTCTAATTGATTATCCTTTCGAGCACGCTTGTTGCTCGCTCGATATTGAAAATGTCACCGATACGCCCAACGATAAATACCATTGCTTAAAGTTCCCCATAAAGAACTCCATTCAAAGTTATGTAACAACAATTGTTACTAAAAGTCAAATGGTACCCATTTCTATTTAAACAAGAAATAGAAATGATGTTCTTTATCAACGAAGGAACATAAAAGCAATTGTCCAGTCTAAGACAAGTCCACTAGGAGTCTCAATAAATATGTTCCGATGGCGAAAAGTGCAAGAACCTTTGCTCCATTCCCAACACGTAAATTTGACTCTCCTTGAAGTCTTCTTCTATTCCTTAGCCCATGTATGTCATTACATATATGTGAGCCACACCGATCCAATACCCAAGTGTCTCGAGGAAATAGAATGACAATCAATAACGAAGATTTCAAGAAGATGGGGCATCCGATGCCTTATTCTTCTTCACGGACTCAAGATAAATCTTGCACTTTCTTCGAATGGCTCTCCTTGCCATAATGATGGCAAGTTTCCTTTGTGCTAGTTCTACCTTCTTAGCCCTTCTCTTCTTTCCCTTCTCACTGCTTCCTTTGACTTCCTCTTAGAACCTTTCTTCGAGGAATCAACTAACAACACCGCCCCCTCGCTTCATGCTTCTCAAAAGGCTCCACAGCCTTCAAAGATGTTGAGCAAGACTACGATGAACCTTCTTGCATCTCAGAGGTGAAGAGGAGCTGAGACTTCAACCTTTCAATCTCACTTGCTTCATCAAACAACTCATAAAGATGAAGGACTATGGTATATGAGCATCCATATGCTCATGTTGCTAGCTGTACCATCGCGCTAGCATGATGCAACTCACTTGCTCATAATCACTCACATGTTTCGATGAGCCAACAATTTGGTCCTGAGTTGCATCATCACTAGGATCGGCGAAGAGGCGCTGAGGACATACTCAAGCTTTTCACCTTGAGAACAATTCTCAAGTTTCTAAGCCACCCAAGAAGTTCGCCCACCAATTTATTCGAATCCAAAATGGAACGCAAATTCAAAGACATCATGATCAAGATTAACCTAGAAATACAAAACGAGCATATATGAGAAAGATGATTTTAAAATGCATCAATATACATTTATAAATCCCATTCATTTTTCAATTTCAAAACCCCAAAATCACTTCGAGATCGTAGGTCCATCTCCAAT
Source organism: Wurfbainia villosa (assembly GCA_025175895.1). Classification (NCBI taxonomy): domain Eukaryota; kingdom Viridiplantae; phylum Streptophyta; class Magnoliopsida; order Zingiberales; family Zingiberaceae; genus Wurfbainia; species Wurfbainia villosa. The sequence continues at coordinate 36,764,863 of CM045997.1, forward strand.
GGGTTGATATCCATCATAGATAAGAACAACCTTGGAGTGAGTCCAACAAGCCATTCTTAACTATGATGGTGGGTATCAAGTATACCGATTACATATCATGTATATGCAACTATCACAATGTGCTATCAACTAATAAAATGTTCACACATACATCGGGTTGTTAACACATTAACAAGTATGCATCATATGCATAGCACCCAACTTCACCTCCCTTTACATCGACCTTGGAGAGAGTCCAACAAGCCGATGCTCCAGGTTAAAGCCGACCCATTAATCGCGAAATAGTTTTAATATGGTTAGAGCGCATTCAACCAATTAGCCCAGCTTGGAGAGAGTCCAACAACCAAACTAACGATTGACCTCTGACTCTTACCATATTAGAGTTAAACTATTCCAATGATTTGAACATGTTCAGGTTCGAGCCGGGCTTGGAGTGAGTCCAACAACCCAAACAAGAAACAGAACTCTGGTTCTAACCATATTAATGGAAGGTGTAGGCTTTAATATTGAGTTAGGTTTTTATGTCTCATCCTCTTTGCATGCAAATAACTATTATCTACATGGCATGGCATACATGGCATACATCTATATGTCACGACACGCATGGCATAATGTTATGCATCTAATGCAATTACATGGCATACAATTATGTCATGTACATAATTTCCTTATTTGTCATAACTATTTATGGAAATAAAATATGTTTAAGATTTTATTCTCCAAAACAAATCATGATTGAATTAGGAAATAAATTTCCAAATCTAATAACATATTTTATTTATGAAAATAATTGATTAAGGAAAATCAATTTAGGAAACCAATTTCCTAAATCATCAAAATTACTTATGGAAATAAAATATTTTAAGATTTGATTCTCCAAATCAAATCATGATTAAATTAGGAAACAAATTTTCAGAATCTAATCAAATATTTTATTTATGGAAAATAACAATTTCCATAAATACTTCCAACTTTCAAAAAGTGGAAGATTTCCATAAATACATCTAGACTTTCCAAAATTGAAAATTTCCATAAATACTTCTAAATTTCCAAAATTAGAAAATTTCTAGAAATTACATTATGACTATCGCAAAATTATTTTACGATTATGTCGAAATACAACCTGGGCTCTGATACCACTGTTGGGTTTCCGGCACCGCGGCATGTGTGTGTTCGATCATGTTTGGTAAACATGAGCACAGCGGAAGCAATAAAATTAATAAATCTACATTTATTACAACACACACATCACACGCATGCATAGTACAACATGTGTAGACATAACCGTAAATTTAAATTTGCAATAAAAGGAAATTTAACTATGTTATACCTTTCGTATGACGTGTAGCGGGAACGGCATCAACCGGAATGATCCTTGCTAGAATCGTCTCTATCCGTATCCACGCCGAGTATCCTCTGGATGACTTCGCTAAGCCACGAGTTTCATCTTCGTACAGGTTACTAGCCTCGTGTTGAAGACGACGTGATCGAGAGATGATCACGATCCGAATCCAAATTCGGATCCAAAAATGAGTCCTCAAAACTCGTTTCTCCGGAGAGGTATTCGTCAACCGATTGACGAATCCTTCATCCTCCACCTCAGAGGATTACCGGAGATCGAATCCACGGTAAGTTAGCCGCTGTCGGAGCTCTAACCGTCGTCCAAACGACGCTCCGACGAGAGGAGAACAAGCTGTCCAGAAAACTTGACAGCTTTGGTGGAGGAGATAGGTGCCGGCCAACCAAGGGAAGATAAAGCTCACCTTGATGCCAAACCTAAAGGAGATCACCGGAGGTTCGCCGGAGGATCACCGGCTGAAGCTTGGACGCCGACAACAACTTGGACGGCGGCACAAGAGGTTGGGCGGCAATGGAGGTTGGCTCCAACTCTTAGAGGGGATGACGTGGGCGGCAGCTTGAGCTAGGGTTTTTGGATTAGGGCTTAATTATCCCTTAAGCCCTCTTTTATAGAGAACTAATTCTCTTAATGGTTATTGGATCATAACCATTAGGCCCGTTAACCCGCTCCATTAAGATAAGTTAAAATAAACCAAACCATGATGGTTTATTTTAAGTTAAAACGAACCGAACCAACTTTTGGTTCATTCGTTTAAAATAAACCAAACCCTTTGGTTTATTCTCCTCCATTGGAGTAGAACCAAACCATTTTGGTTCATCCATTATGTCTTCATAAGACACGGCCCATCCACGCTTCCATTGCGACTGAAACGATTTCATGCTCGCTTCATGTTTGGTCCAACCAAACATAGTTTCTGGCCCGAGAATCCCATTCTCAAGCTCGCTTTTAAATCCTTTGGATTACGCGGCATGCGTGTGACCAAATAGGTTCTCGATTTATGTTGGCCGTCTATAATTAACCATTAATTATAGAACGATCATGAGTGGCACCTAGTAGTACATCATGATCCCCAATTAACCAAAAAGATCAACGGTTGATCCAGAACTATTTCTGAAACCCTTCAGCAGCTCGAATGATTCGTGCCCCATTCCCTTCACTCATCTTATACCCACTTGGTTCAGGACATGGTCTATTGTGTCAGTCCCCACTAGGCTGACTACGTCACACCTAGCCCAAGTATCATTTCTTCATCCTACGGATTCTAGTTACTCCACATGTATCGAAGAGTACCTTACTCTAAACATGTAATGCTTTGGCCAAAGACTTTAGTAACAATCCGACGAGAGGCCATGGGTATACATCTCCTCGCAAGGAGTCGTGAATCCTTTATAGGCTATTCAAACACCTTCGATCACTTCGACTTATACCCAATCATCCCGGGTCCACATCTCCTTAGAGATGCTTTTCTTAAGATGTCAAAGCATAAGTCTCCATGATCAAGATGACTTGAATACCGCAAGTCAAAGGAACATCGCACTTAAGCTACAGTAAGAACTTAATTGACATATCTATATATGCAGAGAACCATATGAAGTCTTACGGCTGGTCACTCCAATGAACTAGTTACCATAACTAGCATCCACGATTAACTCCGGACATCACTATGTCTCCAAACCAAGGAGAATCACCGCTTGGATACACCAAGGAGTATACCTCGTGCTAGTCTCGACAGAATTGATGGTGTCCAAATTCATCAATTCATCGACTAGGGATAATTCCGATACATCACAATTACACATGTAGAGATACTCACTAGTTGTGATCTAATCACAAATTCTCTCATGCTGTGAATCGCATCGTGGACATTCAGTAAATGAGTTTAAGATCCAATCAAATACATGAAACATGTATACTCAAATAGTGAATCTTCATTTATCATATAAATGGTTCATACATAATGCGATTGCCTTAGGACATCTCTCATATATTACTAACAGACTCCCACTTGGCCTAATACCAATCGCTACAGTATCCTATACCATAAGCACTAACATGACCCTCAAACTTATTTTGAGGTAATGCCTTAGTCAAAGGATCCGCTATGTTCCTTTTTGTGGGAATTTTCTCGATTTGTATTTCGTTCCTACTGATGATCTCTCTGATAAGATGATAGCGGCGAAGCACATGTTTGGATCGTTCATGAGACCTTGGCTCTTTCGCCTGTGCAATTGCTCCATTGTTATCGCAGTAGACCGGTATTGCTTCAACAATGGCCGGAATCACACCAAGTTCATAAACGAACTTCTTGATCCAAACCGCTTCCTTTGCTGCTTCCGAAGCTGCAATGTATTCTGCCTCAGTGGTAGAATCCGCTACAGTGTCTTGTTTGGAACTTTTCCAACTCACTGCGCCCCCGTTCAAGGTGAACACGTATCCAGACTGAGACCTAGAATCATCCTTGTCTGTCTGGAAGCTGGCATGCGTATACCCGCATATCACCATGTCCCCTTCTCCATATATTAGGAACACATCCTTAGTTCTTCTTAAGTACTTAAGGATCGTCTTAACAGCCACCCAATGATCCATTCCTGGATCGGACTGGTATCTGCTCGTGACACTCAGAGCATAGATACATCGGGCCTCGTACATAACATAGCATAGATGATAGATCCTATTGTGGATGCATAGGGAATCTTACTCATGCAAATCCTCTCGTCTTCTGTGCGCGGACACATAGACATCGAAAGGTGTACCCCATGCCTGATGGGTAGGAAACCTTTCTTGGATTCCGACATGCTAAACCTCTTTAGCACTCGGTCTATATATGTAGACTGCGAAAGACCAAGCAACTGTTTCGATCTATCTCTATAGATCTTAATCCCGAGGATGTAGGTTGCTTCTCCCATGTCTTTCATGGAGAATGTCTTGGATAACCAAACCTTCACTGACTGTAAGATTGAGACATCGTTTCCTATAAGTAATATGTCATCGACATACAATACTAGGAACATGACTGCACTCCCACTAACCTTCTTGTACACACAAGGTTCGTCTGGATTTTGTGAGAAATCAAACTTTTTGATTGTCTCATCAAAACGGATATTCCAGCTCCTGGATGTTTGCTTTAATCCATAAATGAACCGTCGCAATTTGCATACCTTGGTTTTATCAATCGATGTGAAACCCTCAGGTTGTATCATATACACGTCCTCGAGCAGGTTTCCATTAAGGAAAGCTATTTTCACATCCATATGTCATATCTCATAATCATAATGAGCCGCTATGGCCAGGAGCATCCGAATGGATTTAAGCATAGCTACAGGCGAATAGGTTTCGTTATAATCAACACCTTGCTTTTGACGATATCCTTTCGCCACCAATCTAGCCTTATAGGTAATCACATTACCATCCATGTCGGTTTTCATCTTGAAAACCCACTTGCACCCTATAGGCTTTATGCCTTCAGGTGGGTCAACCAAGTTCCAAACTTGGTTTTCATACATGGAATTCATTTTCGACTTCATGGCATCAAGCCACTTATCCCTTTCTGAACTTGTCAGCACTTCTTCATAACTAGTAGGCTCCTCATCATCAATGAGTAACACGTCGTTCGATTCACTTACGAGAAATCCATATCTCTTGGGAATATTGCGTGCTCTACTAGATCTACGAAGATGTAGTGCCTCAATAGGTCCAGCCGATGGCTCATCACTATGAGTCATCGGTCGAAGTGCTTGACCAGGTATCTCTTCAATGTCTACTAAAGTCTCTTGAACCTTCTCAAGTTCAACGACACTCGCACTGTTTTCTTGTAAGAAAAACTCTTTCTCTAGAAACACAACATTCCTTGAAACAAACACCTTTTGTTCCAAAGGATGATAGAATTGGTAACCCCTCGTTTCCTTAGGGTATCCAATAAATAGACATTTATCAGACTTAACATCCAATTTGCCTGACACAGTCCGCTTCACATAAGCAGGACAACCCCATATCTTCAAGTAAGATAAATGAGGTTTCTTACTAGCCCATATCTCATATGGAGTAGTAGAGAATACCTTGGTCGGGACTTTGTTTAACAAGTAAATAGCTGTCTGAAGTGCATAGCCCCAAAAGGACTTGCGAAGATTCGCGTGATTCATCATTGACCTGACCATGTCCAACAAGGTCCGATTTCGCCTCTCAGATACACCATTAAGTTGTGGTGTATACGGCGGAGTCCATTGAGACAATATACCATTGTCCCTCAGATAATCTAGAAACTCTTGACTCAAGTATTCACCACCTTGATCCGATCGAAGTATTTTAATACTCTTGCCAAGTTGTTTCTCTACTTCATTTCTGAATTCTTTGAACCTTTCAATGGCTTCAGACTTGTGTTTCATCAAGAACACATACCCAAACCGTGAGTGATCATCGGTGAAGGTAATGAAGTAGTTATAGCCTCCTAAAGCATGAGTTGACATGGGTCCACATACATCAGTATGTATTAGACCTAGCAACTCTTCCACTCGTTCACCTTTTCCAGTAAAAGGTAACTTAGTCATCTTGCCTTTTAAGCATGATTCGCATGTATCGTATGAATCCAATTCAAACGATTCCAGAATTCCACATCGGTGTAATTCGGACATGCATTTCTTACTTGCATGGCCAAGACGACAATGCCACATATAGGAGTCTAATTGATTATCTTTTCGAGCACGCTTGTTGCTCGCTTCGATATTGAAAATGTCACTGGATACGTCCAACGTATAAATACCATTGCTTAAAGTTCCAGTCCCATAAAGAACTCCATTCAAAGTTATGTAACAACAATTGTTACTAAAAGTCAAATGGTACCCATTTCTATTTAAACAAGAAATAGAAATGATGTTCTTTATCAATGAAGAAACATAAAAGCAATTGTCCAGTTCTAAGACAAGTCCTCTAGGGAGTCTCAATAAATATGTTCCGATGGCGAGTGCAGCAACCTTTGCTCCATTCCCAACACGTAAATTTGACTCTCCCTTGACGAGTCTTCTTCTATTTCTTAGCCCATGTATGTCTTTACATATATGTGAGCCACACCCAGTATCCAATACCCAAGTGTCTGAGGAAATAGAATGACAATCAATAACGAAGATATCTGAGGAAGATGGGGCATCTGATGCCTTATTCTTCTTCACAGACTCAAGATAAATCTTGCACTTTCTTCGCCAATGGCTCTCCTTGCCATAATGATGGCAAGTTTCCTTTTGTGCTAGTTCTACCTTCTTAGCCCTTCTCTTCTTTCCCTTCTGCTGTTCCTTTGACTTCCTCTTAGAACCTTTCTTCGAGGAATCAACTAACAACACCGTCCCCTGCTCATGCTTCTCAAAAGGCTCCACAGTCTTCAGCATGTTGAGCAGTACCACAGATGAACCTTCTTGCATCTCAGAGGTGAAGAGGAGCTTGGAGACTTCGAACCTTTCGAATCTCACTTGCTCATCAAACAACTCATAAAGATGAAGGACTATGGTATGAGCATCCATATGCTCATGTTGCTTTCGCAGCTCGGGTACCATCGCCCCTAGCATGATGTAACTCACTTGCTCATAATCACTCACATGTTTCTGATGAGCCAACAATCGGTCCGGTGTTGCATCATCACTAGGACGGGCGGGAAGAGACGCTTTGAGGACATACTCAAGCTTTTCTGCCTTGAGAACAATTCTCAAGTTTCTAAGCCAGTCCAAGAAGTTCGGCCCAGTCAATTTATTCGAATTCAAAATAAAGCGCAAATTCAAAGACATCATGATCAAGCGATTAACCTAGAAATACAAAATGAGCATATATGAGAAAGATGATTTTAAAATGCATCCACATACATTTACAAAATCCCATTCATTTTTTCGAATTCAAAAACCCTTGAAATCAATTCGGGAAGATCGTAGGTCAATCTCTGAATGGGCTGATATCCAATATAGATAAGAACAACCTTGGAGTGAGTCCAACAAGCCATTCTTAGCTATGTTGGTGGGTATCAAGTATACCGATTACATATCATGTATATGTAACTATCACAATGTGCTATCAACTAATTGAATGTTTACACATACATTGGGTTGTTAACACATTAACAAGTATGCATCATATGCATAGCACCAAACTTCACCTCTCTTCACATCGACCTTGGAGTGAGTCCAACAAATCAATGATCCAAGTTAGAGCCGACCCATTAATCGCGAAATAGTTTTAATATGGTTAGAGTGCATTCAACCAATTAGTCAGGCTTGAAGTGAGTCCAACAACCCAAACTAACGATTGACCTCTGACTCTTACCATATTAGAGTTAAACTATTCCAATGATTTGAACATGTTCAGGTTCAAGCTGGGCTTGGAGTGAGTCCAACAACCCAAACAAGAAACAGAACTCTGGTTCTAACCATATTAATGGAAGGTGTAGGCTTTAATATTGAGTTAGGGTTTTATGTCTCATCCTCTTTGCATGCAAATAACTATTATCTACATGGCATGACATACATGGCATACATCTACATGTCACGACACGCATGGCATAATGTTATGCATCTAATGCAATTACATGACATACAATTATGTCATGTACATAATTTCCTTATTTGTCATAACTATTTATGGAAATAAAATATGTTTAAGATTTTATTCTCCAAATCAAATCATGATTGAATTAGGAAATAAATTTCCAAATCTAATAACATATTTTATTTATGAAAATAATTGATTAAGGAAAATCAATTTAGGAAACCAATTTCCTAAATAATCAAAATTACTTATGGAAATAAAATATTTTAAGATTTGATTCTCCAAATCAAATCATGATTAAATTAGGAAACAAATTTTAAGAATCTAATCAAATATTTTATTTATGGAAAATATCAATTTCCATAAATACTTCCAACTTTCCAAAAGTGGAAGATTTCCATAAATACATCTAGACTTTCCAAAATTGAAAATTTCCATAAATACTTCTAAATTTCAAAAATTAGAAAATTTCTAGAAATCACATTATGACTATCGCAAAATCATTTTACGATTATGTCGAAACACAACCTGGGCTCTGATACCACTGTTGGGTTTCCGGCACCGCGGCGTGTGCGTGTTCGATCATGTTTCGTAAACATGAGCACAGCGGAAGCAATAAAATTAATAAATCTACATTTATTACAACACACACATCACACGCATGCATAGTACAACATGTGTAGACATAACCATAAATTTAAATTTGCAATAAAAGGAAATTTAACTACGTTATACCTTTCGTATGACGTGTAGCGGGAACGACATCAACTTGAATGATCCTCGCTAGAATCGTCTCTATCCGTATCCACGCCGAGTATCCTCTGGATGACTTCGCTAAGCCATGAGCTTCATCTTCGTACGGGTTACTAGCCTCGTGTTAAAGACGACGTGATCGAGAGATGATCACGATCCGAATCCAAATTCGGATCCATAAACGAGTCCTCAAAACTCATTTCTCCGGAGAGGTATTCGTCAACCGATTGACGAATCCTTCGTCCTCCACCTCAGAGGATTACCGGAGATCGAATCCACGGTAAGTTAGCCGCTGTCGGAGCTCTAACCGTCGTCCAAATGACGCTCCGACGAGAGGAGAACAAGCTATCCAGAAAACTAGACAGCTTTGGTGGAGGAGATAGGCGCCGGCCAACCAAGGGAAGATAAAGCTCACCTTGATGCCAAACCTAAAGGAGATCACCGGAGGTTTGCCGGAGGATCACCGGCCGAAGCTTGGATGCCGGCAACAACTTGGACGGCGGCACAAGAGGTTGGGCGGCAATGGAGGTTGGCGCCAACTCTTAGAGGGGATGAGGTGGGCGGCAGCTTGAGCTAGGGTTTTTGGATTAGGGCTTAATTATCCCTTAAGCCCTCTTTTATAGAGAACTAATTCTCTTAATGGTTATTGGATCATAACCATTAGGCCCGTTAACCCGCTCCATTAAGATAAGTTAAAATAAACCAAACCATGATGGTTTATTTTAAGTTAAAATGAACCGAACCAACTTTTGGTTCATTCGTTTAAAATAAACCAAACCCTTTGGTTTATTCTCCTCCATTGGGTTAGAACTAAACAATTTTGGTTCATCCATTATGTCTTCATAAGACACGGCCCATCCACACTTCCATTGCGACTGAAACGATTTCATGCTCGCTTCATGTTTGGTCAAACCAAACCTAGTTTCTCTCGGTCTGAGAATCCCATTCTCAAGCTCGTTTTAAATCCTTTGGATTACGCTCGTTATACGTGTGACCAAATAGGTTCTCGGTTTATGTTGGTCGTCTATAATTAACCATTAATTATAGAACTATCATGAGTGGCACCTAGTAGTACATCATGATCCCCAATTAACCGAAAAGATCAACGGTTGATCCAGAACTATTTCTGAAACCCTTCAGCAGCTCGAATGATTCGTGCCTCATTCCCTTCACTCATCTTATACCCACTTGGTTCAGGACATGGTCTATAGTGTCAGTCCTCACTAGGCTGACTACGTCACACCTAGCCCAACTATCATTTCTTCATCCTACGGATTCTAGTTACTGCACATGTATCGAAGAGTACCTTACTCTAAACATGTAATGCTTTGGCCAAAGACTTTAGTAACAATCCGACGAGAGGCCATGGGTATACATCTCCTCGCAAGGAGTGGTGAATCCTTTATAGGCTATTCAAACACCTTCGATCACTTCGACTTATACCCAATCATCCCGGGTCCACATCTCCTTAGAGATGCTTGCTTAAGATGTCAAAGCATAAGTCTCCATGATCAAGATGACTTGAATACCGCAAGTCAAAGGAACATTGCACTTAAGCTACAGTAAGAACTTAATTGACATATCTATATATGCAGAGAACTATATGAAGTCTTGCGGCTAGTCACTCCAATGAACTAGTTACCATAACTAGCATCCACGATCAACTCCGGACATCACAATGTCTCCAGCCAGTGAGAATCAGCTGCTTGGATACACCAAGGAGTATACCTCATGCTAGTCTCGACAGAATTGATGGTGTCCAAATTCATCAATTCATCGACTAGGGATAATTCCGATACATCACAATTACACATGTAGAGATACTCACTAGTTGTGATCCAATCACAAATTCTCTCATGTTGTGAATCGCATCGTGGACATTCAGTAAATGAGTTTAAGATCCAATCAAATACATGAAACATGTATACTCAAATAGTGAATCTTCATTTATCCTATAAATGGTTCATACATAAGGCGATTACCTTTGGACATCTCTAATATATTACTAACAGATGTCACATGGTGTGAGTCTTTCGAAGACTCAAAGTCTCTCTTCTAGAGAGGAGAGAGACCGCATGGATAAGATCTCTTATGCATCTGCTATAGGATCTATCATGTACGTCATGCTGTGTACTCGTCCTGATGTCTCGTATGCTTTGAGCATGACAAGTAGATACCAGTCAGATCTAGGTGAGCGTCACTGGATAGAAGTCAAGAATATTCTTAAGTACTTAAGAAGGACTAAAGAATATTTCTTGATATTTGGAGGCGATGAGGAGCTAGCTATAAAGGGTTACAGCGATGCCAGCTTCCAAACTGACCAGGATGATTATAGATTGTAGTCAGGGTTCATGTTTTGCTTGAATGGTGGCGCTGTGAAGAGTTTGGAAGAGTTGACGAGGACACGATTCTTGATTCTACAGCGAAGTCGAGTATATCAGATCCGGAGCAAGAAAGGAGGCAGTTTGGATCCGCAAGTTCATTACTGAGCTTGGGGTGGTTCCTAGCATTGTAGATCCTATAGATCTCTATTGTGACAACAATGGAGTGATTGCACAGGCTAAGGAACCTCGCTCACACCAACGGACCAAACACATACTACGGTGCTTACATGTCATTCGAGAGATTATCGATAGAGGAGATGTGAAGATTTGCAGAGTACCCACAGAGGCTAACATTGCAGATCCCTTGACCAAGGCTTTGGCATAGAAAAAGTATGATGGTCACACTAGGTCATTGGGTATTAGATACTACGGTGATTGGCACTAGTGCTAGTGGGAGATTGTTAGTGAAAGCCCTAGAGCCAATCATGTGATGATTGTTGTATGGACTTTATTGTATCATATTCCTATTTATAAAGGCATGGTTATTATATTTTCTTGTATTGGTGCCAAATAACTAAATATAATAATGTCCTTGAGTAGTAGGTTCTTATCTATATCAATCGATTGGTTGAATCGATAATGAGATGATATAGAGAACACTACTCTTAATCATTCCTAGTCAAGTATTAACATTCAGGGACAATGTTAATGCGTAGAGACTAGCATGTAGGTCAACATGATGACTTGATCTCACAAGTCATGGATATGAGATATCGAGTTGACACATGGGTATACATTAGAGAATGTATACTGAATGACCCGCCATGAGAAAGTATCGTGGATCATTATATGAGTGTCATATACTTTCTCATGTGGCTATTAGTATGACTATTAGTCCTTAGACCTAAAGTCAACATATAAGGCGTTGCATACTTTGGCTTCGTCAAACGTCACCCGTAAATGGGTGGACTATAAAGGTGATTACTGGGTATGTAACAAATTATGCGGAGGGATGTGACTGATGTAGATGGGATCTATCCCTCCTATATGACGGGAGAGACATCGATATGCTTGATAGAGTGAGACCACGAAGTGCATAGCCATGCCCAAATGAATCAATATGAGATATTGAGCTCATTTGATTATAGTGAGTCTTCTTGGAGTTCAAGATTTAGATTGTACCGAGGATGACACGGTCTATGCCTCGATTGGTCAATCTAGATGTCAAGGATAGAGGGACATTGTCACATATTGTGAGAGTCACAATTAGTAGTCACAAAGGTGATGTTGGATCTCAACATTCTTGTAACTTGGGTAGCAATGATGTGTTGCTAGATACCGCTCATTGCTTATGTTCCTAAATCGGTTTAGGGACATTGCCCACGTTACAAGAACCTATAGGGTCACACACATAAGAGCAATTAGATGGAGATCAGGTTCATATGATGAACCATGAGAATTAGGTTCATGGGATGAACCAAATTGGATTAAGAGTAATACAAATTAGACTAATTGAGTTAGACTCAAGTTGATTCAAGTGTTGAATGAGTCTAATTTAGATTTGATTCATCAAATCAATTTAAATTAATGAATAGAGATTCATTAAATTAAATTGACTTGAGTCAATTGGTTAGATTTGATCAACCATGGGAGATTAGAGGTCGAGTTTGACTTGACTTGAGAGGGAAGATGAAAAGTCAAGTTTGACTTGACCAAATGCCATGTCATGATGATGACTTGGCATGGCCGACCAATGATGATGCTCCACATCATCATTGACTTTGTCATATGGTGCCACCTCATGAGGGAGACCAAGGGTCATGGGAGTTACTTGCATGCATGTAACCCCCTCTCCATGAAGTGGCTGGACACTTCTTGATGGGGTGAATTGCTTTTGTGTAACTCCATCTTCTTCTTCACAACATCATCTTCTTCCTTGGATGAACTTCCCTCAAGCTCTCCTTATTCTTCCTCATCTTCCCAAGACCTTCTAGGAGTGCTAGCACACTCAAGATTGTCTTTTCTCCACCTATTGCTTGTGTGGATACCAATAGAGGGGTGTGCACTTGACACTCTCGAGTTCTGGCGAACCTTTTGGACAAGCGGGATTTGCGAAGGGCATTGCATCGAGGGTAACGTCATTATCATGTATATCTAAGGTAGATCTAGGGTTTTAGTAAACACATACATGTTTTTAGTTTTAATACTACTTCGCATGGATCTGTGGCCGGGGCTTCCGAGGTTTTCGCAACGCAAAAAATGGTTTTTGTGGCTCGGAAAAACCCAACAAATTGGACCTCAGATATTATGTTGTACATGCTCTTAATCCCGATATAATAATGGGCACATATACTTAGTATTCATTTCTTTGATTTACCATTGGGCGAGATTTATAAAGTAAATCGATAGGCTTGGTAAGTTGGGAAATGATATTATTTATATTGTGTGTCGTTGATTATAGGAGCAAACCGTGTCCTATATATTAGGATGATGATGTCCCCTTGAGGAGCTCATAAGGTTCATTATGCAGGTGGACGTGGTCCAGCATGAAGATAAGGTTGAGTGGTGCTACTCATGAAGTTAGATGTTGTTTAATTAATTGTCAGTAAATTAATTAATCGATGGACATTCGAGATCTTAAACACGGGAAGATAAATGTACAAATAATATATGGAGCTCATATTAACTTATGGGGGTTGGTGAGGTAGATAAATGATAATCCTCTAGTAGAGTGGATTATCATTAATGGATCGGACTTTATGTGGGTTTGATCCATTGGGTGGCCAAGATCCAACTCCTCCTCATGGTCCCTATTGTAGCCTATTAAAACCCTCATAGAGCCTAGATCCGATGATGGAAAATAAATCTCTAGATCCAACGGTGGAGATTAAATCTTTTGATCCGACGGTAGAGATTAAATCTCTAGATCCGACGGGCGAGATTAAATCCCAAGATCCGACGGTTGAGATTAAATCCCAAGATCCGACGGTTGAGATTAAATCCCTAGATCCGATGGTGAAGATTAAAAGGAGGAATGGATGAAATCTATAAAAGGGGAGCCAAGGCTTGGGCGGCACAAGAGGTTTTAGATTCTATGGTTTGCTCTCCTTGGCTTGGGCGGCAAGAAACTCAAGGGGATTAGGGTTTGAGTTGGCAGCAACAAGAGGTAAGGCTTTGGTTTTTCCCCTCCTTCCTCTTGGCCGGCTTTAGGGCATCCTCTTCCTTGGGTTTGGGCGGTGCCCCATCCTCTTCTTCTTCATCCTTTGGCCGGCAAATCCTTTCCCACTCCTTACGGCCGGCGGACACCAAGTTGTCTATTGGTGGTTGGTGCAAGTAAGGAGAAGAAGGGTTTGTTTATTCTTCCTCTTGTTTGGAGTGAGCAAGGAAAGGAAGATCATGATCTAGGAGGCTTCATCTCTTGGAGGATCGTTTCCCACACAACGTCCAAGAGGAGGATAGGACATACGATAGAAGACCTTGAGGTAAACAAGAGGTATAAATCTTGTTTTGCTTTCCTTTTGTTTCTTTGTATGTTGTATGTTTATATTATGTGTCTAATTTTCTGGGACCCCGAATACAAACACAAAAACTGTCGATCCGTATATCGTCTATTCTGCGGTTATTCGAAGAATAGAGGTAGGTTGCTTGAACAACAAGTATGTTCAAGTGACCACTCTAATCGGATAGCACGACGATGAAATGGTAGCTTGGGTAATCCCTAATTGTCATGGATTAATTTTTTTAATCCGGGGACGAAGATAGGATCGCCATGAACAAGCGACCAAGTTGAAGTGGGATGCGAAGTTTCCACCCTTCAAGTGGTATCAGAGCCACGGTTTCCGATTTTGTGTGTTTAGGATTCAATTTCTTTTATACACTTTTTATATATTATATGTGTCAGATAATAGTAGGATGTGCATAGGTTAACTTTTTGGTTGCAGGCATGGGATCGAACTATTTTGGCCATATGTGTGTATGTGATTGTATGTGTGTAATTGTATATTTTTTTTTTGAATCATTGGAGTTGACAAGGCTAGTATTTAATTTTTGTAATTAAGTACGACACTGTTTAGCCACTCTTTTATTTTAGTTTAGTTTCGATCTAGGTGTCATGTACACTCCTTCGTGGAGTAGAGGATCGATGGATGTAAATTAAAATAATTATTCTCGGCTCGGATCTTCGGATGGCTTGTACATGGCGTAGGGAGGAGCGGACGAGATGACGATACGACGGGGGGCATATTAGAGACAAAAGCCATAATAGTTGGAAAATATTTTTTTCATATTTATTGCTTCTTGTTTGATATGCATGTCGTACACCAGGAAAATTCCTAAATTTTAAATTACTAAGTGGGAGAGGGATATTTTTATAAACTCCCATGTCCTCCATTATGATTTGACATGTGATGCAAACAAACTTACGCATCGGCTCTGAGTGCCTTCCTCCCCATCGGATGAGTTTGTTTGCGAATCACAGGGCCAAATATGGTTATAGGAAATTATTAAAGAGCATGTGTACTTCCCCATCAGAAGGCACATAACCCGAGATAATTGCCTTGGTACCGAGTAATGGTGAACACTTAGATGCAAATAGAAGCATCCTCCCCATCGGAGTCACTGCTCTTATTTGTAGGGCCGAAGAGGAACCAACTATTAATTTTATTTGTCAAAAAGATAGGTTGACAAGATAGTAAAATTAATGGGTAAAATCTCCTCTTACAAATGTAGAATTCGTATACGTCCACACTATCGTGGCATACGATATTCTCGGTGTTTTGAGGTGTTGGTTGATTTTAAAATTTTATTGTTTGAGGAATCAATAATTTTTTGAAATCTAATGTTTTGATCTATGTGATTCTTAGGTTTTTCAAAATGACTTTCAACCCGCTTGCAGTAATACTGAAAGAAAATAAACTTACTGGACCCAATTATGTTGATTGGAAGAGGAATCTTGATATTGTCTTGACTGCTGAAGAGTACAAATATGTACTCCTCGAAGAGTGCCCTCATAAGCCTGCGGATGATTCTGGGGAAAAGGAGGAGAGTTATAAGAAGTGGATTAAGACTGATGAGATGACGCGATGTTACATTTTGGCATCTATGTCAAATGTACTGCAACATCAGCATCAAGTCATGCCCACTACTTATGACATGATGCTCAATCTCAAAGAACTTTTCGGACACCAGAATCGGGCTGCAAGGCAGGAAGCCATGACGAACTTGATGTTGACCACCATGATCGAGGGGACACCCATGAGGGATCATGTTCTCAAGATGATGACTCATTTGAATGAGCTGGATGTCATAGGAGGTGAGATCGATGGGGAAACCCAGGTCGATATCATTCTCCAGTCTCTACCGAGGAGTTTTTGAGAAGTTTCACCTGAACTACAACATGAATAAAAGGTTGTATTCATTGGCAGAGCTTCTGATAGAACTTCAGGCAGTAGAGGGGCTATTCCGTCAGAGTGCTCAAGCGGTGGACATGGTTGCCCAAAAGGATTCTACTTCTAAGCCGAAAGGCAAGAAGAAGAAGAAACAAGCCGGGACAAAAGTAGCGGGAGGATCTAAGGGAGGAATGAAGAAGCTGAAAGGCAAGTGCTTCACTTGCAAGCAGACTGGACACTGGAAGAAGGACTGCCCCAACCGGAAGCAGAACAAAGGTATATCTTTTGTTCTAGTCATTGAAACATGTTTAGCGATGTTATCTACCAACACCCAGTGTGTAGATATGGGAGCCACTGATCGTGTCTGCAATACTTGGCACGGGTTTCAGGAAACCAGACGATTGGTTGAAGGAGAGATTACCATCTACTTGGGTGATGCTACGAAGGTAGCGGTTGTTGCAGTGAGAGATGTTTATTTTTCTTTTGAAAGGAATAAAGTTTTGGTTCTTAAGAATTGCCTTTATGTACCTTTATTTAGAAAGAATTTGATTTCCGTTTCTAAATTGTTTAAGGATGGATATTCTATTTCTTTTAATTATAGAATTGTTATAAAAAGGAATAGGGAGATTATCTGTTCTGGTGCATTGATAGGAAATTTATATACACTTGAACCAAAAGCTCCCACGATGCAAATAGAAGTGAATAACTCATCTTCTAATTCCAATAAGAGAAAAGAACCTTTGAAGATGAACCAAACATATCTTTGGCATCTAAGGCTAGGTCATATTAATCTAAGCAGAATTCAAAGGTTGATAGCTGATGGACCTCTGGGTTCATTATTGGTGGAAGATTTCCTACCCTGCGAATCTTGCTTGCAAGGTAAAATGACCAAGAGGCCTTTTAAGGACAAGGGGTATAGAGGCAAAGATGTGATGGAATTGGTTCATTCTGATTTGTGTGGTCCTATGTCTATCAAGGATAGAGGTGGTTTTGAATATTTCATCTCCTTTATTGACGATTATTCGAGATATGGATACATTTACTTGATGTGCTGCAAGTCTGAATGCTTTAACAAGTTCAAAGAATTCAAGGCTGATATGGAGAAACGTTAAGGTAAAAGTATCAACACAATATGATCTGATCGTGGTGGTGAGTACCTCTTGGGAGAGTTTAGGAATTACTTATCAGAGGTTGGGATTCAATCTCAATTGTCTGTACCTGGCACACCCCAGTAGAATGGCATAGCAGAGCGAAGGAATAGAACTCTTATGGAGATGGTTAGATCGATGATGAGTTATTCTGAGTTGCTAGATTCATTCTGGGGATATCCTCTAGATACCACAGTGTACATTCTAAACTTGCTACCATCTAAATCAGTGCCTTCTACTCCCACAGAATTGTGGACTGAGCGAAAGCCTAGTCTGAGACATATTCAGATTTGGGGGAGTCCAGCACATGTGCTGAAGGTAGATGCTGGTAAGTTGGAACCTCATATAGAAGTACGCATGTTCGTTGACTATCCTAGAGGAATGAAAGGTGGTTTGTTTTATAGTCCTAGAGATCAGAGGGTGATCGTTAGCACGAACGCTAGATTTCTAGTGGAAGACTATGTGATGAACCACAAGCCCATGAGTAAGACTGTTATGGAGGAATTGAGAGGGGAAGTCACTTCTTCAGTACCATCGGTACAAGAGGATATACCACAAGTTACTGCACCACGTGTCACATAGGATACACAGGTAATACCTCATCATAGTGGGAGGGTTGTTAGATAGCCTTAGAGATTCATGTTCTTGGGAGAATCTTCTGATTTGATCCCTGGCGAACATGAACCTGATGCTTAGACATATGACCAGGCGATCCAAAATAAAGATGCGGTATCTTGGCAAAGTGCGATGAATTCTGAGATAGAATCTATGGATTCAAATCAGGTTTGGGAGCTAGTAGAACCACCCAATGTTGTAAAAGTCATTGGATGCAAGTGGATCTACAAAAGAAAGAGAGGAATAGACGGGAAGGTTGAGACCTTCAAAGCGAGGCTTGTTGTAATAGGGTATACTCAGAAAGAGGGCATCGATTATGAGGAGACCTTTTTGTCGGTAGTCATGCTTAAGTCTATTCGGATTCTCTTATGTATTACTGTTCATATGGATTATGAGGTGTGGCAGATGGATGTCAAGACAGCTTTCCTTAATGGAAGTCTTGAGGAAAACATCTATATGAAGCAACTAGAGGGATTCATTACAAAGGGCAAAGAGCATCTTGTGTGCAAGCTTAATCGCTCCATTTATGAATTGAAGCAAGCTTCGAGGTCTTGGAACATTCGCTTTGAGGAGGTAATCCAGTCTTATGGATTTATTTAAAGTCCGGATGAGTCTTGTGTATACAAGAGATGTGACAAAAACGTAGTGGTATTTCTTGTATTATATGTAGATGACATTTTGTTAATTTGCAACAATATCAAGGTGTTATCGGACGTAAGGGTATGGTTGTCCAAACAGTTTGATATGAAGGACTTGGGAGAAGTGGGACACATCCTTGGGATCAAGGTTATAAGAGATCGCAAGAAAAGGATGTTGTCCTTATCTCAAGTTTCATACATAGACACCATTATGGATCGTTTTAGCATGCAAAACTCTAAGAAAAGTTTTCTACCTTTCAGGCATGGAGTTCCTTTATCTAAGGAGATGTGTCCTAGAACATCTAAGGAGATAGAGGAGATGAAGGCGGTTCTTTATGCTTCGGCAGTAGGAAGCCTCATGTATGTCATGCTATGTACGAGACCGGATATCTGCTTTGCCATGGGCATGGTCAGCAGATATCAGAGTAATCCAGGACAGGGACATTGGACTACGGTAAAGCATATATTAAAGTACCTGAGAAGGACTAGGGATTATATGCTAGTTTACCAGGCAAACAAATTACTCTCTGTGGGTTACACAGATTCCAACTTCCAATCAGATAGGGATAACAGTAAGTCTACCTCAGGTTTTGTGTTTACTTTGGGAGGTGGAGTCATTGTAGGGAGGAGTGTCAAGCAGAAATGCATGGTGGACTCTATCATGGAAGCTGAGTATGTGGCAGCCTCTGAGGCGGCCAAAGAAATTGTGTAGCTCAGGAATTTTTTGATGGACTTCAATGTGATTCCTGGTTTGCCCAGAACTATCACAATTTATTGTGATAATAGTGGTGTAGTTGCAAACTCAAAGGAACCACGAGCCCATAAGGAAAGTAAACACATAGAGCGCAAGTACCACAAGATACGAGAAATCGTAAAGCAAGGAGAAGTTGTTGTGGCCAAGATTGCATCAGAGGATAACCTGGCTGATCCTTTCACTAAGGCCCTTCCTGCGGGAGCTTTTGATAGGCATGTGGAGGGAATGGGAATCAGATGCATGGCAGTATAAGGACAGCATAGTCTTTTAGTATAAGTGAGAGATTGTTGGGATGTATACTGAAAAGTTTATCTTTTATATGAACATCATTCTTTTTGAAATAAGAATCACATGATCATTGTTTGCATATTTATGGTTATGCATATCGTCTAATACATTACATTGTAGATAACATGGTGTGTAGTGTCACACGGGAGATCATGCTATTGGTTTGGTTGTAATGTGATTTGGTATTGGTTTGTCTTGACCAAAGAATTACACTAGTACACTTTGTGTGTATTGAGCAGGACCGACTAAGAGGTGATTCAATTTATTGCTGACAACATAATCGAATCGGACCTCAGATATTATGTTGTACATGCTCTTAATCCCGATATAATAACGGGCACATATACTTAGTATTCATTTGTTCGATTTACCAATGGGCGAGATTTATAGAGTAAATTGATAGGCTCGGTAAGTTGGGAAATGATATTATTTATATGGTGTGCCATCGATTATAGGAGAAAATTGTGTCCTATAAATTAGGATGATGATGTCCCCTTGAAGAGCTCATAAGGTTCATCATTTAAACCCTATAGGTGGACTTGGTCTGACATGATGATAAGGTTGAGTGGTACTACTCATGGAGTTAGATGTTGATTAATTAATTATCAGTAAATTAATTAATTGACGGACATTTGAGATCTTAAACACGGGGAGATAAATGTACAAATAATATAGGGAGCCCATATTAAGTTATGGGGGTTGGTGAGGTAGATCAATGATAATCCTCTAGTGGAATGGATTATCTTTAATGGATCAGACTTTATGTTGGCTTGATCCATTGGGTGGCCAAGATCCAACTCCTCCATATGGTCCCTATTGTAGCCTATTAAAACCCTCATGAAGCCTAGATCCGATGATGGAAAATAAATCTCTAGATCCAACGGTGGAGATTAAATCTCTAGATCCAACAGTGGAGATTAAATCTTTAGATCCGACGGTGGAGATTAAATCTCTAGATCCGACAGTCGAGATTAAATCCCAAGATCTGACGGTTGAGATTAAATCCCTAGATCCGACGGTTGAGATTAAAAGGAGGTATGGATGAAATCTATAAAAGGGGAGCCAAGGCTTGGGTAGCACAAGAGGTTTTAAATTCTAGGGTTTGCTCTCCTTGGCTTGGGCGGCAAGAAACTCAAGGGGATTAGGGTTTGAGTTAGCGGCAACAAGAGGTAAGGCTTTGGTTTTTCTCCTCCTTCCTCTTGGCCGGCTCTAGGGCATCCTCTTCCTTGGGTTTGGGCAGCACCCCATCCTCTTCTTCTTCATCCTTTGGCCAGCAAATCCTTTCCCACTCCTTAGGGCCGGCAGACACCAAGTTGGTGCTTGGTGGTTGGCGCAAGTAAGGAGAAGAAGGGTTCGTTTATTCTGCCTCTTTTTCGGAGCGAGCAAGGAAAGGAAGATCGTGATCTAGGAGGCTTCATCTCTTGGAGGATCATTGTCCACACAACGTCCAAGAGGAGGATAGGATATACGATAGAAGACCTTGAGGTAAACAAGAGGTATAAATCTTTTTTTGCTTTCCTTTTGATTCTTTGTATGTTGTATGTTTTTATTATGTGGCTAATTTACTTGGACCTCGAATACAAACACAAAAATTGGTGACCCGTACATCGTCTATACCTCGGCTATTCGAAGAATAGCGGTAGGTTGCTTAAACTACAAGTTTGTTCAAGTGACCACTCTAATCGGATAGCATGATGATGAAATGGTAGCTTGGGTAATCCCTAATTGTCATGGATTAATTTTTTTAATCCGGGGACGAAGACGGGATCGCCATGAACATGCGACCGAGTTGAAGTGGGAAGCGAAGTTTCCACCCTACATGAATAGCTCGTTTCGATGCTCGATGGAATTCATTGCATGCTTGTCTCTACAAGTCGTGTTAGCATAGCGGAAATAAAGCAATAACAAATACAAGCACACAATTACACAATCATATAATGTGGTTCGGAACCGAATGGTTCCTACTCCACGGATCGATCTCTAAAGAGCTCTAGTGATGCACACACAACCACTAATCACAAATAACTCCTTCTCAAATCAATCCGGAGGTGGAGAAACCTCGTACAAATATTCTTACACCAATAAGAATAAAAAACAAGCAAGATACAACAATATAATGCAATACAAGTAAAGAAAACAACTTTACAAGAGCTTTTGGATTGCTTGCTTTGTGGTTGCTTGAGTTACACTTGGAGACCCTGAATTACACCAGCAATTCACCCCAAAACTCCTCAAGAAACGCTTGTTATTTCCTCTTCCACGAGCTGCATTTAAAGCTACTGTCTGGGTTGGAAATTGCCGATCAGTCGACTACTTGGGACCATCAGTCGACTGATGACACTATTGATGTGAGACAATGGTGTGATCCACGTTGGAAAAATCCAACGGATAGGACATCATTCTACTGATCATGTCCATCAGTCGACTGATCGAGCCTTCACTAGACTGGTAACCCCAGCAGTCGAGTTTGACTGCATTCTTTGCCTGAAATATCAAGCACCAGTCGACTGATCACACGATCAGTCAACTAATCACACGATCAGTCAACTGATCGAGCCAGCAGTCGACTGCCCACCTCTGGCATTTAACTGTTGGGACACTTCCCGCAGTCAAACCCTAGTTGACTCACACCAGTCGACTGTCATATGACACCAATCGACTGACACACCTCAAACATGAGGTTTTAACCCAAGTATGGTGCCCCCATACTTGCTAGACCACCCTAGCCAAGACCTAACCCTTTTTATCCACCTCCGTAAGCCTCGCGCCTATCGGATCCCTCCAAGTCATCCATGACTCGTTCATCCATACGCTAGCCTTCAGGTGCTTCCATCGGCTATGTCATGCTAACGGTGTCTACACCGCCAAGGCACATTGGACTTACACTGCCATGACTCCCACTTGGACTTTACGCCGCCAACCATTGGACTTATGCTACCAAGACTCCCGCTTGGACTTTACGCCGCCAATATCAAACCCCTTGGACTTCTAAAATGCCAAGACTCAAGGTTGGACTTTCCCTTGCCAACCCATGTTAGACTTTTCCTTGCCAAGACCCATGCTTGGACTTTACATGTCAAGTACTCAAGACTTGGGCTTTCCATGACATGGTCAACCCTAGTCAACCATCAAAATCCCCTCGAGTCAAACTCGAGTCCGGTCAATCATGACCCGAGTCGATTGTGCCAACAATCTCCCCAAAACAATATCAGACATCAATGTCAAACATCAATGTCAACCTTCCATGTCAAACATCAAAGCATCGCTCGAGTCAAACTCAAGTCTGGTCAATCGTGACCTGGGCTGATTGCACCAACAATCTCCCCCCTTTTGATGTTTGACAAAATACCATACTTTTGAGTTAGAACACTAACTCAAATTTCCTTACCAATTATTCCAAATTGGTAATACCACAAATATTTTCCCAAAAACAATCTCCCCCAAATACTCTCCCCCTTTTTGACTAACATCAAAAAGGTTATCTCTCCAAGG
Source organism: Wurfbainia villosa (assembly GCA_025175895.1). Classification (NCBI taxonomy): domain Eukaryota; kingdom Viridiplantae; phylum Streptophyta; class Magnoliopsida; order Zingiberales; family Zingiberaceae; genus Wurfbainia; species Wurfbainia villosa. The sequence continues at coordinate 36,788,141 of CM045997.1, forward strand.
AGGTCAATGTCTCATGTCCAAATGAGATCTTATAATCTCTCCCTTAGTCCAAAAATACCTAGGATTCCTACAATCTTCCTAGTGATAAGTCCCATATCACTCAAGAGAGGCAATCCTGTTGGGTTTCCGGCACCGCGGCGAGTGTGTGTTCGAACATGTTTCGTAAACATGTGCACAACGGAAGAAATAAAAATAATAAATCTACATTTATTACAATACACACATCACACGCATGCATAGTACAACATCTGTAGACATAACCGTAAATTTAAATTTTGCAATAAAAGGAAATTTAACTACGTATACTTTACGTATCACGTGTAGCGGGAAAGGCATCAACCGGAATGATCCTCACTAGAATCGCCTCTATCCATATCCACGCCGAGTATCTTCGGGATGACTTCACCAAGTCACAAGCCTCGTCTTCATATGGGTTACTAGCCTCGTGTTGAAGACGTTGTGATCGAGAGAAGATCACGATCTGAATCCAAATTCGGATCCAAAACCGAGTCCTCAAAACTCGCTTCTCCGGAGAGGTATTCGTCAACCGTTTGATGAATCCTTCGTCCTCCACCTATGAGGATTACTGGAGATCGAATCCCCGGCAAGGCTACCGCTGTCGAAGCTCCAAACGTTGTCCAAATGATGCTCCGACTAGAGGGAAACAAGCTGTCCAGAAAACTGGACAGCTTTGGTGGAGGAGTAGGGGCCGGCCAAAAGAAAGGTGGAAGCTCACCTTATTACCGAACCCAAAGGAGATCACCGGAGGGTCGCCGGAGGATCACCGGCCGAAGCTTGGACGCCAGCAACAATTTGGACAGTGGAACAAGGGATGGGCGGCGGCCATGGGCTGTTGGCGCCGACTTCTCCAAGGAGAGGAAGGGGGCGGCAACAACTAGGTTAAGGGAATTGGATTAGGGATTAACAAACCCTTAATTCCTCTTTTATAGAGAAATAATTCTCTTAATGGTTATTGGATCATAACCCTAAGGCCCGTTAACCCGCTCCATTAATATAAGTTAAAATAAACCAAACCATGATGGCTTATTTTAAGTTAAAACGAACCGAACAAACTTTGGTTCATTCGTTTAAAAAAACCAAACCCCTTTGGTTTATTCTGCATCGTTGGATTAGAACCAACCCATTTTGGTTCGTCCATCATGTCTTCATAAGACACGGCCCTTCCACGCTTCCATTGCGACTGAAACAATTTCATGCTCGCTTCTTTGTTTGGTCCAACCAAACCTAGTTTCTCTCGGTATGAGAATCTCATTCTCAAGCTCATTTTAAATCATTTGGATTACGCTCATTGTGCGTGTGACCAAATAGTTTCTCGATTTATGTTGGTCATCTATAATTAACCATTAATTATAGAACGATCATGAGTGGCACCTAGTAGTACATCATGATCCCCAATTAACCGAAAAGATCAACGGTTGATCCAGAACTATTTTTGAAACCCTTCAGCAGCTCAAATGAATCGTGCCCCATTCCCTTCACTCATCTTATACCCACTTGGTTCAGGACATGGTCTATAGTGTCAGTCCCCACTAGGCTGACTACATCACACCTAGCCCAAGTATCATTTCCTCGTCCTACGGATTCTAGTTACTGCACATGTATCGAAGAGTACCTTACTCTAAACATGTAATGCTTTGGCCAAAGACTTTAGTAACAATCCGACGAGAGGCCATGGGTATACATCTCCTCGCAAGGAGTGGTGAATCCTTTATAGGATTTTCAAACACCTTCAATCACTTCGACTTATACTCAATCATCCCGGGTCCACATCTCTTCAGAGATGCTTGCTTAAGATGTCAAAGCATAAATATTTATGATCAAGATGACTTGAATACCGCAAGTCAAAGGAACATCGCACTTAAGCTACAGTAAGAACTTCATTGACATATCTATATATGCAGAGAACCATATGAAGTCTTACGGTTGGTCACTCCAATGAACTAGTTACCATAACTTGCATCCACGATTAACTCCAGACATCACAATGTCTCCAGCCAGTGAGAATCATCTGCTTGGTTACACCAAGGAGTATACCTCGTGCTAGTCTCGACAGAATTGATGGTGTCTAAATCCATCAATTCATCGACTAGGGATAATTCTGATACATCACAATTACACATGTAAAGATACTCACTAGTTGTGATCGAATCACAAATTCTCTCATGCTGTGAATCGTATCGTGGACATTCAGTAAATGAGTTTAAGATCCAATCAAATACATGAAAACATGTATACTCAAAGAGTGAATCTTCATTTATCATATAAATGGTTCATACATAAGGCGATTGCCTTAGGACATCTCTCATATATTACTAACAGACTCCCACTTGGCCTAATGCCAATCGCTACGGTATCCAATACCATAAGAGCTAACATGACCCTCAAACTTACTTTGAGGTAATGCTTTAGTCAAATGATCCACTAAGTTCCTTTCAGTGGGGATTTTCTCGATTTGTATTTCTTTCCTACTGATGATCTCTCTGATAAGATGATAGCGGCGAAGCACATGTTTGGATCGTTGATGAGACCTTGGCTCTTTCGCCTGTGCAATTGCTCCATTGTTGTCACAGTAGACTAGTATTGCTTCAACAATGGCTAGAATCACACCAAGTTCATAAATGAACTTCTTGATCCAAACCGCTTCCTTTGCTGCTTCCGAAGCTACAATGTATTCTGCCTCAGTGGTAGAATCCGCTACAGTGTCTTGTTTGGAACTTTTCCAACTCACTGCGCCCCCATTCAAGGTGAACACGTATCCAGACTGAGACCTGGAATCATCCTTGTCTATCTGGAAGCTAGCATCCGTATACCCGCGTATCACCATGTCCCCTTCTCCATATATTAGGAACACATCCTTAGTTCTTCTCAAGTACTTAAGGATCGTCTTAACAGCCACCCAATGATCCATTCCTAGATCAGACTGGTATCTGCTCGTGACACCCAGAGCATACGATACATCGGGCCTCGTACATAACATAGCATACATGATAGATCCTATTGCGGATGCATAGGGAATCTTACTCATGCAAATCCTCTCGTCTTCTGTGCGCGGACACATAGACTTCGAAAGGTGTACCCCATGCCTGATGGGTAGGAAACCTTTCTTGGATTCTGACATGCTAAACCTCTTTAGCACTCGGTCTATATATGTAGACTGCGAAAGACGAAGAAACCATTTCGATCTATCTCTATAGATCTTAATCCTGAGGATGTAGGTTGCTTCTCCCAGGTCTTTCATGGAGAATGTCTTGGATAACCAAACCTTAACTGACTGTAAGATCGAAATATCGTTTCCTACAAGTAATATGTCATCGACATACAATACTAGGAACACGACTGCACTCCCACTAACCTTCTTGTACACACAAGGTTCGTCTAGATTTTGTGAGAAATCAAACTTTTTTATTGTCTCATCAAAACGTATATTCCAGCTCCTGGATGTTTGCTTCAATCCATATATGGACCGTCGCAATTTGCATACCTTTATTTTATCAACCGATGTGAAACCCTCAGGTTGTATCATATACACGTCCTCGAGCAGGTTTCCATTAAGGAAAGCTATTTTCACATCCATCTGTCATATCTCATAATCATAATGAGCCGCTATGGCCAGGAGCATCCGAATGGATTTTGTGAGAAATCAAACTTTTTGATTGTCTCATCAAAACGGATATTCCAGCTCCTGGATGCTTGCTTCAATCCATATATGGACCGTCGCAATTTGCATACCTTTGTTTTATCAACCGATGTGAAACTCTCAGGTTGTATCATATACACGTCCTCGAGCAGGTTTCCATTAAGGAAAGCTATTTTCACGTCCATCTGTCATATCTCATAATCATAATGAGCTGCTATGGCCAGGAGCATCCGAATGGATTTAAGCATAGCTACAGGTGAATAGGTTTCGTCATAATCAACACCTTGTTTTTGAAGATATCCTTTCGCCACTAATCTAGTTTTATAGATAATCACATTACCATCCATGTCGGTTTTCTTCTTGAAAACCCACTTTCACCCTATAGGCTTGATGCCTTCAGGTGGGTCAACCAAGTTCCAAACTCGATTTTCATACATGGAATCCATTTTCGACTTCATGGCATCAAGCCATTTATCCCTTTCTGAACTTGTCAGCACTTCTTCATAACTGGTAGGCTCCTCATCATTAATGAGTAACACGTCGTTCGATTCAATTACGAGAAATCCATATCTCTCAGGAATGTTGCGTGTTCTACCAGATCTACAAAGATGTGGTGTTACAATAGGTCCAGTCGATTGCTCATCACTATGAGTTGTCAGCTGTTGTGCTTCTCCAGGTATCTCATCAATGTCTATTTGAGTCTCTCGAGCCTCCTCAAGCTCGATGACACTCCCACTGTTTTCTTGCAAGAGAAACTCTTTCTCTAGAAACACAGCATGCCTTGAAACAAACACCTTTTGTTCCACAGGATGATAGAATTGGTAACCCCTTGTTTCCTTAGGGTATCCGATAAATAGACATTTATCAGACTTAGCATCCATATTTGTATGATACAGTCCACTTCACATAAGCAGGACAACCCCATATCTTCAAGTAAGATACATGAGGTTTCTTACTATTCCATATCTCATATGGAGTAGTAGAGACTACCTTGGTTGGCATTCTGTTTAACAAGTAAATAGCTGTCTGAAGTGCATAGCTGCAAAAGGACTTGGGAAGATTCGCATGATTCATCATTGACCTGACCATGTCCAACAAGGTCCGGTTATGCCTCTCAGATACACCATTATGTTGTGGTGTATATGGCGGAGTCCATTGAGACAATATGTCATTGTCTCTTAGATAATCAAGAAACTCTTGACTTAAGTATTCTCCACCTCGATCCGATCGAAGTATTTTAATACTCTTGTCATGTTGCTTCTCTACTTCATTTCTGAATTCTTTGAACCTTTCAAAGGCTTTAGACTTGTGTTTCATCAAGAACACATACCCAAACCGTGAGTGATCATCAGTGAAGGTAATGAAGTAGCTATAGCCTCCTAAAGCTTGTGTTGACATAGGTCCACATACATCAGTATGTATTAGACCTAGTAACTCTCCCACTCGTTCACCTTTTCCAGTAAAAGGTAACTTAGTCATCTTGCCTTTTAAGCATGATTCGCATGTATCGTATGAATCCAATTCAAACGATCCCAGAATTCCATATCGGTGTAATTCGGACATGCGTTTCTTGCTTACATGGCCAAGACGACAATGCCACATGTAGGAGTCTAATTGATTATCCTTTCGAGCACGCTTATTGCTCACTTCGATATTGAAAATGTCACTGGATACGTCCAACGTATAAATGTCATTGCTCAAAGTTCCAGTTCCATAAAGTACGCCATTCAAAGTTATATAACAACAATTGTTACTAAACGTCAAATGGAAACCATTTCTATTTAAACAAGAAATAGAAATGATGTTCTTTATCAACGAAGGAACATAAAAGCAATTGTCCAGTTCTAAGATAAGTCCTGTAGAGAGTTTCAAAAAATACGTTCCGATGGCGAGTGCAGCAACCTTTGCTCCATTCCCAACACGTAAATTTGACTCTCCCTTGACGAGTCTTCTTCTATTCCTTAGCCCATGTATGTCATTACATATATGTGTACCACACCCAGTATCCAATACCCAAGTGTCTAATGAAATAGAATGACAATCAATAACGAAGATATCTGAAAAAGATGGAGCATCTTATGCCTTATCCTTCTTCACGGACTCAAGATAAATCTTGCAATTTCTTCGCCAATGGCCCTACTTGCCATAATGATGGCAAGTGCCCTTTTGAGCTGGTTTTGCCTTTTTAGCCTTTTTCTTCTTCACCCTTCTGTTGTTCCTTTAACTCCCTCTTAGAACCTTTCTTCGAGGAATCAACTAACAACACCATCCCCTGCTCATGCTTCTCAGAAGGCTCCACAGTCTTCAGCATGTTGAGCAGTACCACAGATGAACCTTCTTGCATCTCAGAGGTGAAGAGGAGCTTGGAGACCTCGAACCTTTCGAATCTCACTTGCTTATCAAACAACTCATAGAGATGAAGGACTACGATATGAGCATCCATATGCTCATGCTGCTTCTGTAGCTTGGGTTCCATCATGGCTAGCTTGATGCAACTCATTTGTTCAGAATCACTCACATGTTTCTGATAGACCAACAATTGGTCCAGAGTTGCATTGTCACTAGGACGGGCAGGAAAAGGCGCTTCGAGGAGATTTGCAAGCTTTTCAACCTTGAGAACAATTCTCAAGTTTCTAAGCCAGTCCAAGAAGTTTGGCCCAGTCAATTTATTCGAATCCAAAATGGAAAGAAAAATCAAAGACATCATGATCAATCTTTAGAAATACAAAACCAGAATATATGAGAAAGATGATTTTAAAAATGCATCAATATACATTTATAAGTCCCATTCATTTTTCGAATTTCAAAAACCCCAAAATCACTTCGGGAGATCATAGGTCCATCTCCGAATGGGCTGATATCCAACATAGATATGAACAACCTTGGAGAGAGTCCAACAAGCCATTCATAACTACGATGGTAGGTATCAACTATACCGATTGCATATCACGTATATGCAACTATCACAATGTGCTATCAACTAATTGAATGTTCACACATACATCGGGTTGTTAAAACATTAACAAGTATGCATCATATGCATAGCACCCAACTTCACCTCCCTTTACATCGACCTTGGAGAGAGTCCAACAAGCCGATGCTCCAGGTTAAAGCCACCCCATTAATCGAGAAATAGTTTTAATATGGTTAGAGCGCATTCAACCAATTAGCCTGGCTTGGAGAGAGTCCAACAACCAAAGCTAACGATTGACCTCTGACTCTTACCATATTAGTATTAAACTATTCCATGGTTTGAACATGTTCGGGTTTGAGCCGGGCTTGGAGAGAGTCCAACAACCCGAACAAGAAACGGAACTCTGGTTCTAACCATATTAATGGAAGGTGTAGGCTTTAATATTGAGTTAGGGTTTTTATGTCTCATCCTCTTTGCATGCAAATAACTATTATCTACATGGCATGACATACATGACATACATCTACATGTCACGACACACATGACATTATGATATACATCTAATGCAATTACATGGCATACAATTGTCATGTACATAATTTCCTTATATGTCATAACTATTTATGGAAATAAAATATGTTTACGATTTGATTCTCCAAATCAAATCATGATTAAATTAGGAAACAAATTTCCAAATCTAATCACATATTTTATTTGTGGAAATAGTTAATTAAGGAAAGTCAATTTAGGAAACCAATTTCCTAAATCATCAAAACTACTTATGGAAATAAAATATTTTAAGATTTGATTTCCCAAATCAAATCAAGATTAAATTAGGAAACAAATTTCCCAAATCTTATTACCGAACCCAAAGGAGATCACCGGAGGGTCGCCGGAGGATCACCGGCCGAAGCTTAGACGCCGACAACAATTTTGACAGAGGGACAAGGGATGGGTGGCGACCATGGGCTGTTGGCGCCGACTTCTCCAAGGAGAGGAAGGGGGCGGCAACAACTAGGTTAAGGGAATTGGATTTGGGCTTAACAAACCCTTAAGCCCTCTATTATAGAGAACTAATTCTCTTAATGGTTATTGGATCATAACCAAAAGGCCCGTTAATCCGCTCCATTAATATAAGTTAAAATAAACCAAACCATGATGGTTTATTTTAAGTTAAAACGAACCGAACCAACTTTGGTTCATTCGTTTAAAACAAACCAAACCCCTTTGGTTTATTCTCCTCCGTTGGATTAGAACCAAACCATTTTAGTTCGTCCATCATGTCTTCATAAGACACAGCCCATCCACGCTTCCATTGCGACTGAAACGATTTCTTGCTCGCTTCTTTGTTTGGTCCAACCAAACCTAGTTTCTCTCGGTCTGAAAATCTCATTCTCAAGCTCGTTTTAAATCCTTTGGATTACGCTCGTTGTGCGTGTGACCAAATAGGTTCTCGGTTTATGTTGGTAATCTATAATTAACCATTAATTATAGAACGATCATGAGTGGCACCTAGTAGTACATCATGATCCCCAATTAACCAAAAAGATCAACGGTTGATCCAGAACTATTTTTGAAACCCTTCAGCAGCTCGAATGAATCGTGCCCCATTCCCTTCACTCATCTTATACCCACTTGGTTCAGGACATAGTCTATAGTGTCAGTCCCCACTAGGCTGACTAAGTCACACCTAGCCCAAGTATCATTTCCTCGTCCTACAGATTCTAGTTACTGCACATGTATCGAAGAGTACCTTACTCTAAACATGTAATGCTTTGGCCAAAGACTTTAGTAACAATCCGACGAGAGACCATGGGTATACATCTCCTCGCAAGGAGTGGTGAATCCTTTATAGGCTATTCAAACACCTTCGATCACTTCAACTTATACCCAATCATCCCGGGTCCACATCTCCTCAGAGATGCTTGCTTAAGATGTCAAAGCATAAGTCTTTATGATCAAGATGACTTGAATACCGCAAGTCAAAAGAACATTGCACTTAACCTACAGTAAGAACTTCATTGACATATCTATATATGCAGAGAACCATATGAAGTCTTACTGCTGGTCATTCCAATGAACTAGTTACCATAACAAGCATCCACGATTAACTCTGGACATCACAATGTCTCCAGCCAGTGAGAATCAGCTACTTGGTTACATCAAGGAGTATACCTCGTGCTAGTCTCGACAGTATTGATGGTGTCCAAATCCATCAATTCATCGACTAGGGATAATTCCGATACATCACAATTACACATGTAGAGATACTCACTAGTTGTGATCTAATCACAAATTCTCTCATGCTGTGAATCGTATCATGAACATTCAGTAAATGAGTTTAAGATCCAATCAAATACATGAAAACATGTATACTCAAATAGTGAATCTTCATTTATCATATAAATGGTTCATACATAAGGCGATTGCCTTAGAACATCTCTCATATATTACTAACAAATCCTATACACTCTCCCAATTTCCAAATTGGGTATCTTAAAATTCCCATTTCCCCTTTCATGAGAAAAAATACCATCCATCATCCCATGATGGATACCTCCCCCTAAAGGTTTGCTCCCCCTTGACCATTACACCAACAATGTCCTTGGGAAGTTCCTAAGTCAATAAGAACTCTAAACCATCAAAATTAAGGTTCAAAGTTCAACATAGAACTTTCCCATCCTTACATTTGATACATCAACCTAACAACTCTCCTAATCCATATCCAATGGATTTTCACCCTTTATAATGCTTCCCAAAGCATATCCTAGGGTTAGGAGTGGTTAGGGAACTTTACCGTAGCTGAAAATGGGTCAAACAACCTTGTTTTTCCTGAAATCAGTGATCGAGTTTCTCAAATCGATCATTGTCAATAGAAGCGATTGGTGATCGAAAAAAATCTGATTTTCAATTATTAGAAATGAAATTGCAAAAAGCATAAGTAATTATATGTAATTCAAAAAATCATGAAATTTCATACATATAATACTTATAACACATACAATGGGTGAAAAATATTAGAAAAATATTTTACCCATAAAATATCGAAATTGATAGAATGTTCAAAAGTGAAGATAAACTTCAATGTTTTAGCTCACTTTGTATCAATTTCATCAATGGTGATTGCTATCAAAAGATAGACTTCACCAAGGTTTTCTAAAATAATTTTAAAGTATTTTTTAAAACCTATATTGGATCATGTTCCTTGGGCTCAAAGTACATGACTTGTACACGAGCTTTCCCAATAATCCACATTTAGTAAGAGATGAGTTTTAGTTCAACTAGATGCAAAAACTATGCACCTTGAACTCACTCATATCCTAGCATCTCACATGTATCTAGGGTATATAAAACACACTCAAGTCAATGTGATGTGAGATGTGGGTTTTGGTTATCCTAATCTAAGGCCTCATGCATTTTCTAAGGCAACTCTACTTGATTCCCTTATAAATGAGACTTCAAGTCATGCCATTGTCCTTAAGTCAATTTTAAACAAATTAAATGCATGAATGATCATGGCATAAATGATAGCAAAAATTAAGCATGGACAATGATCATGATGTCATGACATATGATATAATTTAAAGACACATGACATTAAACCTAAATCCTAAACATGATCATGACATATAAAATGGTTAAAAATAAATATGATGTCATGGCATGTTATATGGCAAACAAAGCATGACAAATAAAATATATAGGTATAATAATACCTAAATTTTAATATTTGTTGCCATTTGATATAATTAAGTATATTTTGTCATATTACCACTAACCTCCCATGTGTGCCACAAGCCCAAAATGGCACACAAAAACTTCTAAACCTAAATTGTGCCAATTTGATTGTTTTCTCAAATTTTCAAAAATATATTGGCACATCCTAAAATCTTTTTGGATTTAAGATCAAACTTATTTCTAAGGTATCCATAACCTTGAAAATTACCTAAAGTGTCACCTTTACCATGGTTAGGTTAACTACCCTTCCATTTTAAGTTGGCACACCCTAAACTCATCTAGCGTGAATCGATCATGCTCTTAGGAACCCAAAATCTATTTGAGCTCCTAGGGTTTACTAGGTATTCCTTAGGGATAACCTCCCTAGATACCTTCCTAATGACCCTCCTAGGCTTAGAAGCCTTGGTCATTTTGGTCTTGCCATGGTTAACTCTAGGGGTGACTCCCCTTGTAACCTTCTCAGTGGTCACCCTAGGTTTCTTCGAAACCCTAGCCACTAGGCACATTCCTTGGTCAACCTTAGGGATGACTTTCCTATTGACCTTGGTCTTCCTAGACCTAATTTGTGTTCCATAATCAAATGGAACATTATGATAAGTCACCTTAGGCTTAGGTTTGTGACCCAAACCTTTCTTGCCCTTGGTTGACTCTTGTCTCTCAGGCCCTAGGTGTTGACTCTTGGACATAGACCCTTGACTTTGACCATTTGACCCTTTTATTTGGTTTTGCATAATCTTAAGGGTCTTCTCAAGTTTCTCAAGCCTTGACCTCAAGGCTTGATTTTCAAACTATAATTGCCCAATTTTTGAATTTTGATATGGTCTTTGGGCATTGTTCTTCCTATCCATATGCTTAGCCCATTTAGGATTAAGACCTAGGTGATCCTCTATCTTCCTAATGGTCTCCCTAGGAATAATAGGTCTAGAGTTATTTGATCTAGGTTTGTCCTTATGTAAGATATTTTTAGGGACATTAGTCCCAAATTTCTCCTTACTTGAAAAGTGGACATTTTTAGCTCCAAAACAAAAATATTTGTTCCTAATAGCATGCTTATGTTCATGGGCAATAGCAAGTGGAATAACATTATTTTTAGCATGCTTTTTACTATAAAAACTAGAAGGTGCATTAATGAAATATACCTTAGGGTTAGCCTTAGCTCCCCCTACATGTGATGCTCCTTCCTTTCTCCTAGGACATTGGCTCCTATAGTATCCCGGTTGTCGGCATTTGAAGCACACCATGTGCTCCTTGCTCTTCTTGGTGGGGACACCGGCATCCTTGACTTTTTCGTTTACTTTTGGTGCCGGAGGAGCTTTTTTTTTACTTTCTTTACTTTCTTTGGGTACTTGCTCTTGTAGTGCCCAGCTTCCCTACACTCAAAGCATATAATATTAATTTTATTATTAATTTACATGCTTGAGTTACCTCGTTCGGTGGTGGTAATCGGAGTGGGTTCTTCATCCCTCCCAGAGGTTGAGGCTTCTTCTTTATTTTGCACCAGCTCCAGTGTGGATGGTCTCTCCTCCCCCTCAATCCTAGAGGTGGAGGCTTCTTCTACTTCTTCTTCCACCGATTCAGAAGTTGACTCCTTATCAACTTCTGACTCCTCACTTTCTTGTGAGGATGATGATGATTCTTCCTCAGCTTCTTCCTCTTCTTGAGCCGATGAAGATTCTTCTTCTTCTACTTGTGCCAAGTGAGGCTTCTCATGGAACTTGGCCAATTTGTCCCATAGCTCCTTAGCATCTTGAACTTCACCTAAACTAGACAAAATATCATTAGGTATCAAATCTTCTAAAAGCTTTGTTACCTTGACTTCGGTCTTGAACTTTTGGCGTTGCTCTTGGGTCCACCTTTTTAACTTGAGGTCATCTCCCTTCTTGTCCCTAGGAGGTTCAAAGCCTTCCATGATGATGAAGCAATTCTCTAAGTCCATCATCAAGAAATTCTTCATTCTATCCCTCCACGTCGGAAAATCTTCTTGGTCGTATGGTGGCGGAGTGTTGATATCTCATCCTAATGCTTCTTGGAATTCCATCTTTCCCTCTAGCATCTTTAGCTCCCGATGGTTAGTCCGTAGAAGAGCCCCGGGCTCTTATACCAATTATAGAGGATTCGTTCACCGCTAGAGGGGGGTGAATAGCTCGTTTTGATGCTCGATGGAATTCGTTTTGGGCTTGTCTCTACAAGTCGTGTTAGCACAATAGAAAATAAAGCAAAAACAAATACAAGCACACAATTATACAATCATATAATGTGGTTTGGAACAGAATGGTTCCAACTGTTGGGATGTATACTGGAAAAGTCTATCTTTTATATGAACATCTTTATTTTTGAAATAAGAATCACATGATCATTGTTTGCATATTTATGGTTATGCATATTGTCTAATACATTACATTGTAGATAACATGGTATGTAGTATCACACGGGAGATCATGTTATCAGTTACTTGTAAATTATAAGTAAAGGCTCACAACTAAGATGGTTATGGAAAAACTATTGGAATAGTTGTAGTGTGATTTAGTATTGGTTTGTCTTGACCATAGAATCACACTAAGTACACTTTGTGTCTATTGAGCAGGACCGACATAGAGGTGATTCGATTTATCGCTGACTACATAATTGAATCGGACCTTAGATATTATGTTGTACATGCTCTTAATCCTGATATAATAATGGGCACATATACTTAGTATTCATTTCTTTGATTTACAAATGGGCAAGATTTATAGAGTAAATCGATAGGCTCGGTAAGTTGGGAAATGATATTATTTATATGGTGTGTCGTTGATTATAGGAGGAAACCATGTCCTATATATTAGGATGATGATGTCCCCTTGAGGGGCTCATAAGGTTCATCATGTAAACCCTGCAGGTGGACTTGGTCCGACATGATGATAAGGTTGAGTGGTACTACTCATAGAGTTAGATGTTGATTAATTAATTGTCAGGAAATTAATTAATCGACGGACATTCGAGATCTTAAACACGGGTAGATATATGTACAAATAATATATGGAGCCCATATTAATTTATGGGGGTTGGTGAGGTAGATCAATAATAATCCTCTAGTGGAATGGATTATCATTAATAGATCGGACTTTATGTGGGCTTGATCCAATGGGTGGCCAAGATCCAACTCCTCCTTATGTTCCCTATTGTATCCTATTAAAACCCTCATGGAGCCTAGATCCAATGATGGAAAATGAAACTCTAGATCCAACAGTGGAGATTAAATCTCGAGATCCAATGGTGAAGATTAAATCACTAGATCCGACGGTGGAGATTAAATCTCTAGATCCGATGGTTGAGATTAAATCCCTAGATCCGACGGTTTAGATTAAATCTCCAAATCCGACGGTAGAGATTAAAAAAGGCTTAAGCCTAACTCTATAAATATGGCTTAAGGGGTGGGTGGCAAGAATAATCTTGGAGATTAGAGCTTTGGGAGGCTAGGGTTTGGAGAGCTTTGGGCGGCTAGGGTTTGGAGAAGCCTTGGGTGGCAACACCTTCTCCTTCCTAGGGTTTTGGCCGGCGCCCCCTTTCCTTTTCTCTTCTTGGCCGGCATCCCAATCCTCTCATTCTTCTCCTTGGCCGGCGGCAAGAGCTAGGGCTTCTTCCCTTGGAGTTTTGGCCGACGTCCACACTCCCTATTCCTTTCCTTGGCCAGAGGCAACATCAAGTATCTTGACTTGGTGGGCGGTCCTAGATAGGGAAGAGTTTCATTTCTTTCTTCCCTTTGTTCGAAGCGAGCAAGGAAGGGAAGAACGTGTTCTAGGATGTTTTGACTTTTCGATGATCGTCGCCCATATGACGTTCAAAAGGAGGAAGGACATATGATAGAAGATCAAGAGGTATAACGAGAGGTATAATACTTGTTTATGAATCTTATCTTATTCTATGCATGTTGTATGTTTTGTTATGTGGCTAATTTACTTTGACCCCGAATACAAACATAAAAACCGACAATCTGTACTTCATCTATTCCGTGTATATTCAAAGAATAGAGTTAGGTTGCTTGAACAACAAGTTTGTTCAAGTGACCACTCTAATCGAAAAGCACGACAATGGAACGGTTGCTTGGGTAATCCATCTTTTTCAAGGATAATTTTTTTTTATCCAGAGATGTAGATGGGCTTGCCATGAACAAGTGACCAAGTTGAAGAGGGAAGTGAAGTTTCCCCCCTTCAAGTGGTATCAGAGCTTCGGTTCCACAAAACCATCAAGTGGTATCAGAGCCATGGTCTCCGATTTTGTGTGTTTAGGATTCGATTACTTTTATGCACTTTTCATATATTATATGTGTCAGATAATAGTAGGATATGCATAGGTTAACTCTTTCGTTGTAGGCATAGGATCCAACTATTATGGTCATATGTGTGTATGTGATTGTATGTGTGTAATTGTATATTATTTGAATCCTCGGGGTTGACGAGGCTAGTATTTAATTTTTATAATTAAGTACGACATTGTCTAGCCACTATTTTTATTTTAGTTTACTTTCGATCTAGATTTCATGTACACTCCATCCTGTAGTATAGGATCAATGGATGTAAATTAAAATAATTTTTCTCGGCTCGGATCTCTGGATGGCTTGTACATGGCGTAGGGAGGAGCAGACGAGATGACGATACGACGGGAGGCATATTGGAGACAAAAGCCATAATAGTTGGAAAATATTTTTTTTTATATTTATTACTTCTTATTTTATATGCATGTCGTAGGCTAGGAAAATTCCTCAATTTTAAATTACTAAGTGGGAGAGGGATATTTTTATAAATTCCCACGGCCTCCATTACGATTTGACATGTCATGCAAACAAACTTGTGCGTCGGCTTTGAGTGCCTTCCTCCCCATCGGTTGAGTTTGTTTGCGGATCACAGAGTCGAATATGGTATAGGAAATTATTAAGGATCATTTGTACTTCCCCATCGAAAGGCACATAACCCGAGATAATTACCTTAGTACCAAGTATTGGTAAACACTTAGATCAAAATAGGAGTATCATCCCCATCGGAGTCACTGCTTTTATTTGAAGGGCCGAAGAGGAACCAACTATTAATTTTATTTGTCAAAAAGTTAGGTTGACAAGATAGTAAAATTAATGGGTAAAATCTCCTCTTACAAATGTAGAATTCGTATACGTCCACACTATCGTGGCATACGATATTCTCGGTTCTTTGAGGTTTTAGTTGATTTTAAAATTTTATTGTCTGAGGAATCAATAATTTTTTGAAATCTAATGTTTTGATCTATGTTATTCTTAGGTTTTTCAAAATGACTTTTAACCCTCTTGCTGTGATACTTAAAGAAAAAAAACTTACTGGACCCAATTATGTTGATTGGAAGAGGAATCATGATATTGTTTTGACTACTGAGGAGTACAAATATGTACACTTCGAAGAGTGCCCTCCTAAGCCTGCAGATGATTCTATGGAAAAGGAGGAGAGTTATAAGAAGTGGATCAAGGCTGATGAGATGGCGCGATGTTACATTTTGGCTTCTATGTCAAATGTACTACAACATCAACATCAAGTCATGCCCACTACTTATGACATGATGCTCAATCTCAAAGAGCATTTCGGACACTAGAATCGAGCTGCTAGGTAGGAAGCCATGAGGAATTTGATGATGACCACCATGATCGAGGGACCACCCGTGAGGGATCATGTTCTCAAGATGATGGCTCATTTGAATGAGCTGGAAGTCCTCGGAGCTGAGATCGATGGGGAAACCCAGGTCGATATCATTCTCCAGTCTCTACCTAGGAGTTTTGAATAGTTTCTCCTGAACTACAAAATGAATAAAAGGTTGTATTCATTGGCGGATCTTTTGACAAAACTCCAGGCGATAGAGGGGCTATTTCGTCAGAGTGCTCTGGCGCAGGCCATGGTTGCCCAAAAGGTTTTGACTTCTAAGCCAAAAGGCAAGAAGAAGAAGAAACAAGCTGGGGCAAAGGTGGTGGGAGGACCTCAGGGAGGAGTGAAGAAGACGAAAGGCAATTGCTTCACTTGCATGCAGACTAGACACTGGAAGAAGGACTACCCCAACCGGAAGTAGAACAAAGGTATATCTTTTGGCCTAGTCGTTGAAACATGTTTAGCGGTGTTATCTACCGGCACATGGTGTGTAGATATGGGAGCTACTAATCATGTCTACAATACTTTGTAGGGGTTCCAGGAAACCAGACGACTGGCTAAAGGTGAGATTACCGTCTACTTGGGTGATGCTACGAAGGTAGCGACTGTTGCAGTGGGAGAAGTTTATTTGTCTTTTGGGAGGAATAAAGTTTTGATTCTGAAGAATTGCCTTTATGTACCTTTATTTAGAAAGAATTTGATTTCGGTTTCTAAATTGTTTATGGATGGATATTCTATTTCTTTTAATGACAAAGTTGTTATAAAAAGGAATACAGAGATTATCTGTTCTGGTGCATTGATAGAAAATTTATATACACTCGAACCAAAAGCTGCCACGATGCAAATAGAAGTAAATAACTCCTCTTCTAATTCCAATTAAAGAAAAGAACCTTCAAAGATGAACCAAACATAACTTTGGCATCTAAGAAAGAAGAATTCAAAGGTTGATAACTGATGGACCTCTGGGTTCATTAGTGGTCGAAGATTTCTCAACTTGCGAATCTTGCTTGGAGGGTAAAATGACCAAGTGGCCTTTTAAGGCCAAGGGATATGAAGCCAAAGATGTGTTGGAATTGGTTCATTCTGATTTGTGTGGTCCTATGTCTATCCAAGAAAGAGGTGGATTTGAATATTTCATCTCTTTTATAGACGATTATTCAAGGTATGGATACATTTACATGATGCGCCGCAAGTCTGAATGCTTTGACAAGTTCAAAGAATTCAAAGCTGATGTGGAGAAATGTCAAGGTAAAAGTATCAAGACAATATGATCTGATCGTGTTTGTGAATACCTCTTAGGAGAGTTTAGGAATTACTTATCAGAGGCTGGGATTCAATCCCAATTGTTTGCACCTGGCACACCCCAGCAGAATGGTGTAGGAGAGCGAAGGAATAGCACTCTTATGAAGATGGTTAAATCGATGATCAGTTATTCTGAGTTGCTAGATTCGTTCTGGGGATTTTCTCTGGATATGACAGTGTATATTTTGATCTTAGTACCATCTAAATCAGTGCCTTCTACTCCCGCAGAATTGTGGACTGGGCGAAAGCCTAGTCTAAGATATATTCGGATATGGGGGAGTCCAACACATGTGCTGAAGGCAGATGCTGGTAAGTTGGAACCTTGTAGAGAAGTGCGCATGTTCGTTGGCTATTCTAAATGAACGAATGGTGGTTTGTTTTATAGTCCTAGAGATCAGAGGGTGATTGTTAGCACGAACGCCAGATTTCTAGAGGAAGACTATGTGATGAACCACAAACCCATGAGTAAGATTGTTCTGGAGGAATTAAGAGGGAAAGTCACTGCTTCAGTACCACCGACAAATCCTTTCACTAAGTCCCTTCCAGCGAGTTGTTTTGATAGGCATGTGGAGGGAATGGGAATCAGATGTATAGCATCATGACGACATCATAGTCTTTTAGTATAAGTGGGAGATTGTTGGGATGTATACTGAAAAAGTCTATCTTTTGTATGAACAAATTTATTTTTGAAATAAGAATCAAATGATCATTGTTTGCATATTTATGGTTATGCATATTGTTTAATACATTACATTGTAGATAACATGGTGTGTAGTGTCACACGAAAGATTATGTTATCAGTTCCTTGTAAAGTAGAAGTAAAGGCTCACAACCGAGATGGTTATGGATAAACTATTGGAATGGTTATAGTGTGATTTGGAATTGGTTTAACTTGACCATAGAATCACACTAAGTAAAATTTGTATGTATTGAGCAAGACCGACTTAGAGGTGATTCGATTTATTGCTGACTAGATAATTGAATCGGACCTCAGATATCATGTTGTACATGCTCTTAATCCTGATATAATAATGGACAAATATACTTAGTATTCATTTCTTTGATTTACAAATGGACGAGATTTATAGAGTAAATCGATAGGCTCGGTAAGTTGGGAAATGATATTATTTATTTGGTGTGTTGTTGATTATAGGAGGAAACTGTGTCCTATATATTAGGATGATGATGTCCCCTTGAGGAGCTCATAAGGTTCATCATGTAAACCCTACAGGTGGACTTGGTTCGGCATGATGATAAGATTGAGTGGTACTACTCATAGAGTTAGATGTTGATTAATTAATTGTCAGTAAATTAATTAATCGACGGACATTCGAGATCTTAAACATGGGAAGATATATGTACAAATAATACATGGGACATATATTAATTTATGGGAGTTGTTGAGGTAGATCAATGATAATCCTCTAGTAGAATGAATTATCATTAATGGATCGGATTTTATGTGGGATTGATCCATTGGGTGGCCAAGATCCAAATCCTCCTCATGGTCCCTATTGTAGCCTATTAAAACCCTCATGGAGCCTATATCTGATGATGGAAAATGAAACTCTATATCCGATGATGAAGATTAAATCTCGAGATCCAATGGTGGAGATTAAATCTTTAGATCCGACGGTGGAGATTAAATCTATAGATCCGACGATTGAGATTAAATCCCTAGATCTGACGGTTAAGATTAAATCCCTAGATCCGACGGTAGAGATTAAAGTAGGCTTAAACCTAACTCTATAAATATTGCTTAAGGGGTGGGTGGCAAGAATAATCTTGAAGATTAGAGCTTTGGGCGGCTAGGGTTTGGAGAAGCCTTGGGCGGCAACACCTTCTCCTTCCTAGGGTTTTGGCTGGTGCCCCTTTCCTTTTCTCTTCTTGGCCAGCGTCCCAATCCTCTCCTTCTTCTCCTTGGCCTGCGGCAAGATCTTGTGCTTCTTCCCTTGGAGCTTTTGGCCGGCGTCCACACTCCCTATTCCTTTCCTTGGCCGATGGCAACATCAAGTCTCTTGACTTGGTGGTCGGTCCTAGATAGGGAAGAGTTTCATTTCTTTCTTCCCTTTGTTTGGAGCGAGCAAGGAAGGGAAGAACGTGTTCTAGGAGGCTTTGACTTTTGGAAGATGGTCGCCCACACGACGTCCAAGAGGAAGGACAAACGATAGAAGATCAAGAGGTATAACGAGAGGTATAATGCTTGTTTATGAATCTGATCTTATTCTATGCATGTTGTATGTTTTTTTATGTAGCTAATTTACTTGGACCCTAAATACAAACACAAAACCGACGATCCGTACATCGTCTATTCTATGGTTGTTCGAAGAATAGAGTTAGGTTTCTTGAACAACAAGTTTGTTCAAGTGACCACTCTAATCGAATAGCACGATGATGGAATGGTTGTTTGGGTAATCCATCTTTATCAAGGATAATCTTTTTTTATCTGGGGATGTAGATGGGATTGCCATGAACAAGCGATCGAGTTGAAGAGGGAAGCGAAGTTTCCCCCCTTCAAGTGGTATCAGAGCTTCGGTTGCACAAAACCTTCAAGTAGTATCAGAGCCACGGTCTCCGATTTTGTCTGTTTAGGATTAAATTACTTTTATGGACTTTTCATATATTATATGTGCCGGATAATAGTAGGATGTGCGTAGGTTAACTTTTTGGTTGTAGGCATAGGATCCAACTATTATGGTCATATGTGTGTATGTGATTGTATGTGTGTAATTGTATATTATTTGAATCCTCGGGGTTGACGAGGCTAGTATTTAATTTTTGTAATTAAGTACGACATTGTTTAGCCACTCTTTTTATTTTAGTTTACTTTCGATCTAGATTTCATGTACACTCCTTTGTGGAGTATAGGATCGTTGAATGTAAATTAAAATAATTTTTCTCGACTCGGATCTCTGGATGGCTTGTAAATGGTGTAGGGAGGATCGGAAGAGATGGCGATACGACGGGTGGCATATTGGAGACAAAAGCCATAATAGTTGAAAAATATTTTTTTTCATATTTATTGCTTCTTGTTTGATATGCATGTCGTTGGCTAGGAAAATTCCTCAATTTTAAATTACTAAGTGAGAGAGGGATATTTTTATAAATTCCCACGACCTCCATTACAATTTGACATGTGATGCAAACAAACTTGTATGTCGGCTCTGAGTGCCTTCCTCTCAATCAGATGAGTTTGTTTGCGGATCATAGGGGCGAATATGGTTATAGGAAATTATTAAGGAGCGTGTGTACTTCTCCATCGGAAGGCACATAACCCGAGATAATTAACTTAGTACAAAGTAATGGTAAACACTTAGATGCAAATAGGAGTATCCTCCCCATCGGAGTCACTGCTTTTATTTGTAAGGTCGAAGAGGAACCAACTATTAATTTTATTTGTCAAAAATTTAGGTTGACAAGATAATAAAATTAATGGGTAAAACCTACTCTTACAAATATAGAATTCGTATACGTCCACACTATCGTGACATACGATATTCTCGGTGCTTTAAGTTGTTGGTTGATTTTAAAATTTTATTGTTTGAGGAATCAATAATTTTTTGAAATCTAATGTTTTGATCTATGTGATTCTTTGGTTTTTCAAAATGACTTTCAACCCGCTTGCTGTGATACTGAAAGAAAATAAACTTACTGGACCCAATTATGTTGATTGGAAGAGGAATCTTGATATTGTCTTGACTGCTGAGGAGTACAAATATGTACTTGTCGAATAGTGCCCTCCTAAGCCTGCAGATAATTCTGGGGAAAAGGAGAAGGAGAGTTATAAGAAGTACATCAAGGCTGATGAGATGGCGCGATGTTACATTTTGGCTGCTATGCAAATGTACTGCAACATCAGCATCAAGCCATACCCACTACTTATGACATGATGCTCCATCTCAAAGAGCTTTTCGGACACCAGAATCGGGCTGCTAGGCAGGAATCCATGAGGAATTTGATGATGACCTCCATGATTGAGGGAACACCTGTGAGGGATCATGTTCTTAAGATGATGGCTCATTTGAATGAGCTGGAAGTCCTCGGAGCTGATATCAATGAGGAATCCCAGGTCGATATCATTCTCCAGTCTCTACCTAGGAGTTTTGAATAGTTTCTCCTGAACTACAACATGAATAAAAGGTTGTATTCGTTGGCAAATCTTCTGACAAAACTCTAGGCGACAGAGGGGCTATTTCATCAGAGTGCTCAGGCGCAGGCCATGGTTTCCCAAAAGGTTTCTACTTCTAAGCCAAAAGGCAAGAAGAAGAAGAAACAAGCTGGGGCAAAGGTGGCGGGTGGACCTAAGGGAGGAGTGAAGAAGCCGAAAAGCAAGTGCTTCACTTGCAAGAAGACAGGACACTGGAAGAAGGACTGCCCCAATTGGAAGCAGAACAAAGGTATATCTTTTGGTCTAGTCGTTGAAACATATTTAGTGGTGTTATCTATCACCACCTTGTGTGTAGATATGGGAGCCACTGATCATGTATTCAATACTTTCTAGGGGTTCCAAGAAACCAGACGACTGGCTGAAGGAGAGATTACCGTCTACTTGGGTGATGCTACGAAGGTAGCGGCTGTTGCAGTGGGAGATGTTTATTTGTCTTTTGAGAGGAATAAAGTTTTAATTTTGAAGAATTGCCTATATGTACCTTTATTTAGAAAGAATTTGATTTTGGTTTCTAAATTGTTAATGGATGGATATTCTATTTCTTTTAATGACAGAGTTGTTATAAAAAGGAATACGGAGATTATCTGTTCTGGTGCATTGATAGAAAATTTATATACACTCAGACTAAAAGCTCCCAAAATGCAAATTGAAGTTAATAACTCATCTTCTAATTCTAATATAAGAAAAGAACCTTCGAAGATGAACCAAACATATCTTTGGCATCTAAGGCTAGGTCATATTAACTGAAGTAGAATTCAAAGGTTGATAACTGATGGACCTCTGGGTTCATTAATGGTGGAAGATTTCCCAACCTGCGAATCTTTCTTGGAGGGTAAAATGACCAAGTGGCCTTTTAAGGCCAAGGGGTATAGAGCTAAAGATGTGTTGGAATAGGTTCATTCTGATTTGTGTGGTCCTATGTCTATCCAGGAAAGAGGTGGCTTTGAATATTTCATCTCTTTTATATATGATTATTCAAGATATGGATACATTTACTTGATGCGCCGCAAGTTTGAATGCTTTGACAAGTTCAAAGAATTCAAGGCTGATGTGGAGAAACATCAGGGTAAAAGTATCAAGACACTACGATCTGATAATGGTGGTGAGTACCTCTTGGGAGAGTTTAGGAATTACTTATCAGAGGCTGGGATTCAATCCCAATTGTCTGCACCTATCACACCCCAGCAGAATGGTGTAGCAGAGTGAAGAAATAGGACTCTTATGTAGATGGTTAGATCGATGATGAGTTATTCTGATTTGATAGATTCGTTATGGGGATATGCTCTAGATACGGAAGAGTATATTCTGAACTTGGTACCATCTAAATCAGTGCCTTCTACTCCCATAGAATTGTGGACTGGGTGAAAGCCTAGTCTAAGACATATTCGGATATGGAGGAGTCCAGCACATGTGCTGAAGGCAGATGCTGGTAAGTTAGAACCTCGTACAGAAGTGCGCATGTTCATTGGCTATCCTTGAGGAACGAAATGTGGTTTGTTTTATAGTCCTAGAGATCAGAGGGTGATTGTTAGTTCGAACATCAAATTTCTAGAGAAAGACTATGTGATGACCCACAAACCGATGAGTAAGATTGTTCTGGAGGAATTAAGAGGGGAAGTCACTGCTTTAGTACCACCGGTAGCGCAGTCAAAATAAAGGAATAACAAATACAAGCACACAATTACACAATCATATAACGTGGTTCGAAATCAAACAGTTCCTACTCCACAGATCGAGCTCTAAAGAGCTCTAGTGATGCACACGCAACCACTAATCACAAATAACTCCTTCTAGGAATAATCCGGAGGTGTAGAAACCTTGTACAAATATTCTTACAATAATAAGAATAAAAAACAAGCAAGATACAATAAAATAATGTAATACAAGTAAAGAAAACAACTTTACAAGAGCTTTTGGATTGCTTGCATTGTGGTTGCTTGAGTTACACTTGGAGACCCAGAATTACACCAACAATTCGCCCCAAAACTCCTCAAGAAACGCTTGTGATTTCCTCCTCCACGAGCTCCATTTAAAGCTGCTGCCTAGGCTGGAAATCGGCGATCAGTTGACTGCTCGAGATCATCAGTCTACTGATGACACTGTTGCTGTGAGACAACCGTGTGATCAACGCTGGAAAAATCCAACAGATATCCATCAGTCGACTGATCAACCCTTCACTCGACTGCTAACCCTAGCAGTCGAGTTCGACTACATTCTGTGCCCAAAATATCGAGCATCAGTCGACTGATCACATGATCAGTCGACTGATTGAGTCAGTAGTCGACTGCCCACCTTTGGCACAAATAAGGAAGTTTTTATCTTTTCTTCTTCCTCTTCCTAGTTGGCCGGCACCCAAGGTTTGCTTCCTCACCCTTTGCCGGCGTCCAAACCTACTCCCCCCTTCTCCTTGGCCGGTGGAAAGAAGTCTAGGGTCTCTTCCCATAGAGTCTTGGCCGGCGTTCACTCTCCTTGTTCTCCTTCTTGGCCGACGGCAAGCACCAAGCTTGGAGCTTGGTGGTTGGTTGAAAGAAGGAGAAGTGTTTTGTTTCTTAGTCATCCTCTTGTTCGGAGCGAGCAAGGAAGGAAGATTTGTGATCTAGGAGCTTCAACTTTTGGTAGATCGTTGCCCACACGACGTCCAAAAGGAGGAAGGACATACAATAGAAGATCGAGAGGTATATCGATTGTCTATTTTCTTTTGTAACATGTCTATAATTGTTTTTCAATTATATAAGCATGTAGTATTCTATTTTAATGGCTAAAATAACTTCGACCCCGAATACAAACACAAAAGTCGGCGATCGGTACATCGTCTATTCCGCGGCTATTCGTAGAATAGAGGTTGGTGGCTTGAACAACAAGTTTGTTCAAGTGACTACTCTAATCGAATAGCACGATGATGAAACGGTTGCTTGGATGCTCCCTTTTTTCTAGGATTAAATTTTTTTAATCCGGGGATATCGATGGGATCGCCATGAACAAGGGACCGAGTTGAAGTGGGAAGCAAAGTTTCTTACCTTCAAGTGGTATCAGAGCCACGGTTTTCGATTTTGTGTGTTTACGGTTCGGTTACTTTTATGCACTTTTCATATATTATATGTGCCAGATAATAGTAGGATATACATAGTTTTACTCTTTGGTTGCAGGCATAAGATCCGACTATTATGGCCATATGTGTGTATGTGATTGTATGTGTGTAATTGTATATTTTGTTGAATCCTCGGGATTAACGAGGCTAGTATTTAATTTTTGTAATTAGATACGGCATTGTTTAGCCACTCTTTTTATTTTAGTATACTTTCGATCTAGATTTCATCTACACTCCCTCGTGGAGTATAGGATCGATGGATGTAAATTAAAATATTTTTCCTCGGCTCGGATCTCCGGATGGCTTGTACATGGCGTAGGGAGGAGCGGACGAGATGGCGATACGACGGGAGAATATTGAAGACAAAAGCCATAATAGTTGGGAAATTTTTATTTTTCATATTTATTGCTTATTGTTTGATATGCATGTTGTAGGCTAGAAAATTCCTCAATTTCAAATTACTAAGTGGGAGAGGGATAATTTTAAAAATTCCCACGGCCTCCATTACGATTTGACATGTGATGCAAACAAACTTGTGCGTCGGTTCTGAGTGTCATCCTCCCCATCGGATGAGTTTGTTTATGGATCACAAGGTCTAATATGATTATAGAAAATTATTAAGGTGCGTGTGTACTTCCCCATCGGAAGGAAGATAACCCGAGATAATTACCTTGGTACCGAGTAATGGTGAACACTTAGATACAAATATAAGTATTCTCCCCATCGGAGTCACTGCTTTTATTTGTAGGGTCAACGAGGAACCACCTATTAATTTTACTTGTCAAAAGGTTAGGTTGACAAGATAGTAAAATTAATGGGTAATACCTCCTCATACAAATATAGAATTCGTATACGTCCACACTATCGTGGCATACGATATTCTCAGTATTTTGAGGTGTTAGTTGATTTTAAAATTTTATTGTTTGAGGAATCAATAATTTTTTGAAATCTAATGTTTTGATCTATGTGATTCTTAGGTTTTCTTTCAAAATGACTTTCAACCCGCTTGTTGTGATACTGAAAGAAAATAAACTTACTGGACCCAACTATGTTGATTGAAAGAGGAATCTTGACATTGTCTTGACTGCTGAGGAATACAAATATGTACTCCTCGAAGAGTGTCCTCCTAAGCCTGCGGATGATTCTGGGGAAAAGGAGAAGGAGAGTTATAAGAAGGGATTAAGGCCGATGAGATGGTGCGGTGTTACATTTTGACATCTATGTCAAATGTACTGCAACATCAGCATCAAGCCATGCCCACTGCTTATGACATGATGCTCAGTCTTAAAGAGCTTTTCGGACACCAGAATCGGGTTGCTAGGCAGGTAGCCATGAGGAACTTGATGATGACCACTATGATTGAGGGAACACCCGTGAGGGATCATATTCTCAAGATGATGGCTCATTTAAATGAGTTGGATGTCCTCGGAGCTGAGATCGATGGGGAAACCCAGGTCGATATCATTTTCCAGTCTCTACTTAGGAGTTTTGAGCAGTTTCGCCTGAACTACAACATGAACAAGAGGTTGTATTCGTTGACAGACCTTATGACAGAACTCTAGGCGGCAGAGGGGCTATTTCGTCAGAGTACTCAGGCATAAGCCAAGGTTGCCCAAAAGGTTTCTACTTCTTAGCCAAAAGGCAAGAAGAAGAAGAAACAAGCTGGGACAAAGGCAGTGGGAGGATCTCAGGGAGGAGCAAAGAAGCCGAAAGGCAAGTTCTTCACTTGTAAGTAGACTGGACACTGGAAGAAGGACTTCCCCAACCGTAAGCTAAACAAAGGTATATCTTTTGGTCTAGTCATTGAAACATGTTTAGCAGTGTTATCTACTGGTACCTGGTGTGTAGATACGGGAGCCACTGATCATGTCTGCAATACTTTGCAGGGGTTCTAAGAAACCAGACGACTGGCTGAGGGGGAGATTATCGTATACTTGGGCGATGCCACGAAGGTGGCGGCTGTTGCAGTGGGAGATGTTTATTTATCTTTTGAGAAAAATAAAGTTTTGGTTCTTAAGAATTGCCTTTATGTACCTTTATTTAGAAAGAATTTAATTTCGGTTTCTAAACTGTTTATGTATGGATATTCTATTTCTTTTGATGACAGAGTTGTTATAAAAAGAAATATGGAGATTATCTGTTCGGGTGCATTGATAGGAAATTTATACACACTTGAACCAAAAGCTCCCACGATGGAAATTGAAGTTAATAACTCATCTTCTAATTCCAATAAGAGAAAAGAACCTTCGAAGATGAACCAAACATATGTTTGGCATCTTAGGCTTGGTCATATTAACCTAAGCAGAATTCAAAGGTTGATACCTGATGGACATCTGTGTTCATTAGTGTTGGAAGATTTCCCAACCTGCGAATCTTGCTTGGAGGGTAAAATGACCAAGAGGCCTTTTAAGGCCAAGGGGTATAGAGCCAAAGATGTGTTAGAATTAGTTCATTCTGATTTGTGTGGTCCTATGTCTATCCAGGCTATAGGTAGTTTTGAGTATTTCGTCTCTTTTATAGACGATTATTTGAGATATGGATGCATTTACTTGATGTGCCACAAGTCTGAATGCTTTGACAAGTTCAAAGAATTCAAGGCTGATGTGGAGAAACGTCAAGGTAAAAGTATCAAAAACCTACGATCTGATCGTGGTGGTGAGTACCTCTTGGGAGAGTTTAGTAATTACTTATCAAAGGTTGAGATTCAATCCTAATTGTCTGCACCTGGCACACCCCAGCAGAATGGTGTAGCAGAGCGAAGGAATAGGACTCTTATGGAGATGGTTAGATCGATGATGAGTTATTCTGAGTTGCCAGATGTAGGGATGTATACTGAAAAGTCTATCTTTTCTATGAACATCTTTATATTTGAAATAAGAATCACATGATCATTGTTTGCATATTTTTATGCATATTGTCTAATACGTTACATTGTAGATAAGATGGTGGTGGTGTCACACGGGAGATCATGTTATCGGCTCCTTGTAAAGTATAAGTAAATGCTCACAACTGAGATGACTTTGGACAAACCATCGGAATGGTTGTAGTGTGATTTGGTATTGGTTTGTCTTGACCATAGAATCACACTAGTGCACTTTGTGTGTATTGAGCAAGACCGACATAGAGGTGATTCGATTTATTGCTGACTACATAATCGAATCGAACCTCAGATATTATTTAGTACATGCTCTTAATCCCGATATAATAACGGGCACATATACTTAGTAGTCATCTCTTTGATTTACCAATGGGCGAGATTTATAGATTAAATCGATAGACTCGATAAGTTGGGAGATGATATTATTTATATGGTATGTCATTGATTATAGGAGGAAACCGTGTCCTATATATTAGGATAATGATGTCCCCTTGAGGAGCTCATAAGGTTCATCATGTAAACCCTGCAGGTGGACTTGGTCCGGCATGATGAAAAGGTTGAGTGGTACTACTCAAGGAGTTAGATGTTGATTAATTAATGGTCGGTAAATTAATTAATCGATGGACATTCGAGATCTTAAACACGGGGAGAAAATGTAAAAATAATATATGGATCCCATATTATCATATGGGGGTTGGTGAGGTAGATCAATGATGAACCTTTAGTGGATTGGATCATCATTAGTGGATCGGACTTTATGTGGGCTTGATCCATGGGTGCCAAAGACCCAACTCCTTCTCATGGTCCCTAATGTAGCCTATTAACACCTCATGATGCTTAGATCCAAAGGATAGAAACAAAACTCAAAGATCCATTGGTAGAGATTAAATCTCTAAGAACCGATGGTTGAGATTAAATCTCTAGATCCGACGGTTGAGATTAAATCCCTAAAACCAATGGAGGAGATTAATTCATGACTTATCCCTAACTCTATAAAAGGATGCCAAAGGGATTTGGCATGAACTACATGATAGGGGAGCTAGGGTTTGGGCGGCAAGAAGGAATCCTATTTGAGATAGGATTAGGATTAGGGTTTGGAGGCAAGGGTGGCACCAAATAAGGAAGGTTCTTTCTCTCTTCTTCTTCCTCTTTTGGCCAACGTCCAGCACCCTTCCCAGCTCTTTTCCAGCCTTGGTCGATGACCAAAAGCTTCCTTTTACCTCTCCTTAGGTTGTGGAAACAAGATATAGGTCTTCCCTTGGTGTCTTGGTTGTTTTCCACCATCTTCTCCTTCATCTAGTTGGCCGGCGGCAAGGATAAGTTTGGTTCCTTGTTGGTTGTTTCTAGTGAGGAGAAAAACCTTGTTTCTATTCTTCCTCTTGCTTTGGAAGAGCAAGGAAGGAAGATTTGGCATCTAGGAGCTTCGACTTTTGGTGGATCGTCGCCCACACAACGTCCAAAAGGAGGAAGGTCATACATTAGAAGAACGAGAGATATACCTATTCTACTTTCTTCTTTTGTTTGTTGCTTGTTTTTGTTTTTAAATTATAAGCATATTATAAATCTGTAAATGGCTAAATAATACTTGGATCCCGAGCATAAACACAAAAACCGGCGATCCGGACATCATCTATTCCGCGGCTACTCGTAGAATAGAGGATGGTCGCTTGAACAACTAGTTTGTTCAAGTGACCTCTCTAAACGAATTGCACGATGATGACTTGGTTGCTTTGGCAATCCCTTTTGTCTAGGATTAAATTTTTTTCAATCCGGGGACATCGAAGGGATCGCCATGGACAAGCTACCGAGGTGAAGTGGGAAGCGAAGTTTCTCCTCACGAACTCGATAAGCAAAAACCTACACCAGATTCGTTCTGGTGATATGCTCTAGATACGACGGTGTATATTCTGAACTTGGTCCCATCTAAATCAGTGCCTTCTACTCCCACAGAATTATGGACTGGGCGAAAGCCTAGTCTAAGACATATTCGGATTTGGGGGAGTCCAACACATGTGCTGAAGGCAGATGCTGGTAAGTTGGAACCCCGTACAGAAGTGCGCATGTTCGTTGGCTATCCTAGAGGAACGAAAGGTGGTTTGTTTTATAGTCCTAAAGATCAAAGGGTGATCATTAGCACGAACGCTAGATTTCTAGAGGAAGACTATGTGATGAACCACAAGCCCATGAGTAAGATTGTTCTGGAAGAATTAAAAGGGGAAGTCACTTCTTCAGTACCACCGGTACAAGAGGATATACCACAAGTCACTGTACCGCGTGTCACAGAGGATACACAGGTGATACCTCGTCGTAGTGGGAGGGTTGTGAGACAGCCTGATAGATTCATGTTCTTGGGAGAATCTTCTGATTTGGTCCCTGGTGAACATGAACCTGATCCCTGGACATATGACGAGGCAATCCAAGATAAAGATGCAGTATCTTGGCAAAGTGCAATGAATTCTGAGATTGAATCTATGGATTCAAATCAGGTCTAGGAGCTAGTAGAACCACCCGATGGTGTAAAATCCATTGGATGCAAGTGGATCTACAAAAGAAAGAGAGGAATAGACGGGAAGGTTGAGACCTTCAAAGCGTGGCTTGTTACGAAGGGGTATACTCAGAAAGAGGGTATCGATTATGAGGAAACCTTTTCGCCGGTGGCCATGCTTAAATCTATCCAGATTCTCTTATGCATTGCAGCTCATATGGAATATGAGGTGTGGCAGATGGATGTCAAGACAACTTTCCTTAATGGAAGTCTTGAGGAAAACATCTATATGAAGCAACCAGAGGGATTCATTACAAAGGGCAAAGAGCATCTTGTGTGTAAGCTTAATCGGTCCATTTATGGATTGAAGCAAGCTTCGAGGTCTTGGAACATCCGCTTTGATGAGGTAATCTAGTCTTATGGATTTATTCAATGTCCGGATGAGTCTTGTGTATACAAGAGATGTGACGGAAATGTAGTGGTATTTCTTGTACTATACGTAGATGACATTTTGTTAATTAGCAACAATGTCAAGGTGTTATCGGACGTAAGGGTATAGTTGTCCAAACGGTTTGATATGAAGAACTTGGGAGAAGTGGGACACATCCTTGGGATCAAGGTTATAAGGAATCGCAAGAAAAGGATGTTGTGCTTATCTCAAGCTTCATACATAGACACCATTATGGATCATTTTAGCATGCAGAACTCCAAGAAGGGTTTTCTACATTTCAGGCATGGAGTTCCTTTATCTAAAGAGATGTGTCCTAGAACATCTGAGGAGATAGAGGAAATGAAGGCGGTTCCTTATGGTTCGACAGTAGGAAGCCTCATGTATACGATGCTATGTACAAGACCAGATATCTGCTTTGCCATGAGCATGGTCAGCGGATATCAGAGTAATCCAGGATAGGGACATTTGACTGCGGTAAAGCATATATTGAAGTACCTGAGAAGGACTAGGGATTATATGCTAGTTTACAAGGTAGACCAATTACTCCCTGTGGGTTATACATATCCAACTTCCAATCAAACATGGATAATAGTAAGTCTATCTCAGGTTTTGTGTTTACTTTGGGAGGTGGAGTCATTGTATCGAGAAGTGTCAAGCAAAAATGTGTGGCGGACTTCACCATGGAAGCTGAGTATGTGACATCCTCTGAGGCGGCCAAAGAAGTCGTGTGGCTTAGGAACTTCCTGATGGACTTGGATGTGATTCCTGTTTTACCCAGAACTATCATAATTTATTGTGATAATAGTGGTGCAGTTGCAAACTCGAAGGAACCACGAGCCCATAAGGCAAGTAAACATATAGAGGGCAAGTACCACCTGATACGAGAAATCGTAAAGGGAGGAGAAGTTGGTGTGGCTAAGATTGCATCGGAGGATAACCTGGCAGATCCTTTCTCTAAGGCCCTTCCGGCGAGAGTTTTTCATAGGCATGGTGAGGGAATAGGAATCAGATGTATGGCAGTTTGAGGACAGCATAGTCTTTTAGTATAAGTGAGAGATTGTTGGGATGTATACTGAAAAGTCTATCTTTTGTATGAACATCTTTATTTTGAAATAAGAATCACATGATCATTGTTTGCATATTTATGGCTATGCATATTGTCTAATACATTA
The DNA here is from genome assembly GCA_025175895.1 of Wurfbainia villosa. Taxonomy (NCBI): domain Eukaryota; kingdom Viridiplantae; phylum Streptophyta; class Magnoliopsida; order Zingiberales; family Zingiberaceae; genus Wurfbainia; species Wurfbainia villosa. Next base: position 36,819,637 of record CM045997.1, read on the forward strand.
CATTGTAGATAACATGGTGTGTGGTGTCACACGGGAGATCATGTTATCGGCTCCTTGTAAAGTATTAGTATAGGCTCACAACCGAGATGACTTTGGACAAACCATTGGTATGGTTGTAGTGTGATTTGGTAATGGTTTGTCTTGACCATAGAATCACACGAGTACACTTTGTGTGTATTGAGCAGGATCGACTAAGAGGTGATTCGATTTATTGTTGACTACATAATCGAATCGGACCTCAGATATTATATTGTACATACTCTTAATCCCGATATAATAACGGGCACATATACTTAGTATTCATTTCTTTGATTTACCAATGGGCGAGATTTATAGATTAAATCGATAGGCTTGGTAAGTTGGGAAATTATATTATTTATATGGTGTGCCATTGATTACAGGAGGAAACCGTGCCCTATATATTAGGATGAAGATGTCCCCTTGAGGAGCTTATAAGGTTCATCGTGTAAACCCTGCAAGTGGACTTGGTCCGACATGATGAAAAGGTTGAGTGGTACTACTCATGGAGTTAGATGTTGATTAATTAATGGTCAGTAAATTAATTAATTGACGGACATTCGGGATCTTAAACACGGGGAGAAAAATATACAAATAATATATGGAGCCCATATTAACTTATGGGGGTTGGTGAGGTAGATCAATGATAATCCTTTAGTGGATTGGATTATTATTAATGGATCAGACTTTATGTGGTCTTGATCCATTGGGTTGCCCATATCCAAGTCCTCCTCATGGTCCCTATTGTAGACTATTAATACCTCATGAAGTCTAGATCCAATGGATGAAAACAAAACTTTGGATCCAAAGGTAGAGATTAAATCTCTAGATTCGATGGTTGAGATTAAATCTCTATATCCGACAGTTGAGATTAAATCCCTAGAACCAATGGTGGAGATTACATAAAGGCTTATCCCTTACTCTATAAAAGGAGAAGATAGGGTGGGCGGCAAGGAGTATTAGAGAAGGAATATGATTAGTGTTTGAGAGGCTTAGGGTTTTGGAGGCTTGGGCGGCTACAAATAAGGAAGTTTTTTTCTTTTCTTCTTCCTCTTCCTAGTTGGCCGGCGCCCAAGGTTTGCTTCCTCTCCCTTTGCCTGCGTCTAAACCTCCTCCCCTCTTCTCCTTGGCCGGTGGAAAGAAGTCTAGGGTCTCTTCCCTTAGAGTCTTGGTCGGCGTTCACTCTCCTTGTTCTCCTTCTTGACCGGCGGCAAGCACCAAGCTTGGAGCTTGGTGGTTGAAAGAAGGAGAAGTGTTTTGTTTCTTAGTCTTCCTCTTGTTTGGAGCGAACAAGGAAGGAAGTTTGGTGATTTAGGAGCTTTGAATTTTGGTAGATCGTGTGGGAGATTTGAGGCCGCTGGAAGGGGGGTGAATAGCGTTGACCGTACGTCGATGGAATTCGTTCGCGATCGTCTCTACAAAACTCGTTATGCACAGCGGAATAGAAATAATCAAAGCAATAACGAAAAGATACAATCACGAACACAAGGATATAACGTGGTTCGGAACCGCACAGTTCCTACTCCACGGATCGGGCTCAAACGAACCCTAGTGATGTCAATCACACACCACTAAGCAATAAACTTCTTCTCGACAACAAGTCGGAGGTGGAGAAACCTCGTACAATGGATTACAACAAGTAATACACAAAAATACAAGCAAAATACAAGGAAATGTAAAGAACACTTTACAAACTAGGGTTTGAGCACTTTGCTTGTTGGTTGCTTGGATGAGGTTGAAGGGCCCTGAAATGCACATACGAATCGCCTTCAAATCGCCTTAAGTAAGCTCCCAAAGAACTGATGGTTGAGCCTTCCATGAACAGCTGCTTTTATCCTTCATCGGGCTGGATTTCCGCCTAGCAGTCGACTGCCATAAGCCCTCAGTCGACTGCCAGCACTGTAGCTGTGAGACAACGGCTCAATCCACGTTGGACAAGTTCCAACGGGACTCTTGGCAATCGATTGTCAACATTGGCGGATCGCAACGCCGTAATCGGCCCGTCGGCTCTGGCGTTCTGCTCGACATAGAACTAGCGATCATTGCCATGGCCCATGCGATCGCCAGTATCGATTATTGCTCGATGAGCGATTGGTGCCGAGCAATTCCTCTAAGTTGGCAGTCGAACTCAAATCGACTCATGGCAGTCGAATCGTCCATATTGCCAGTCGATTGTCAACCTCAAACAAGAGGTTTTAACCCAAGTATGGTGCCCCCATACTTGCTAGACCACCCTAAGTCTAGACCTAAGCCTTCTAGCCACCTCCATTAGCCTCACGCCTCTCGGATCCCTCCAAGTCATCCATGACTTGTTCATCCATCGCGCTAGCCTCCAGGTGCTTCCCTCGGCTATGTCATGCTAACGGTGTGTACACTGCCAAGGCACATTGGACTTACGCCGCCAAGACTCCGCTTGGACTTTACGCTGCCAATATCAATCCCCTTGGACTTCCCAAATGCCAAGACTCAAGCTTGGACTTTCCCTTGCCAACCCATGTTGGACTTTTCATGCCAAGACCCATGCTTGGACTTTCGATTTGCCAAGACTCACGCCTGGACTTCTCATTTTCCAAGACCCATGCTTGGACTTCCTAAAATGACATGGTTAACACTAGTCAACCATTAAGGTCTTCCTCGAGTCAAACTCGAGTCCGGTCAAACATGACCCGGGTCGATTGCTCCAACAATCTCCCCAACATATTAACCGACATTAATGTCAAACATCAATGCCAAACCACTTTGTCAAATCCCTTTGTCAAACATCAGAACATCACTCGAGTCAAACTCGAGTCTGGTCAATCGTGGCCTGGGCCGATTGCACCAACAATCTCCCCCTTTTTGATGTTTGACAAAAACCAAACAAATCATCTGAGTTAGACCACTAACTCAAATCCCTTACCAATTATCCCAAATTGGTAAAAACTCTCCAAATGTTCTCCCCCAAACATTCTCCCCCTTTTTGACTAACATCAAAAAGGTTTTCTCTCCAAGGAGGTCAATGTCTCATGTCCCAATGAGATCTTACAATCTCCCCCTTGATCCAAAAATAAATACCTAGGATGCCTACCATCTTCCTAGTGATAATTCACATATCACTCAAGAGAGACAATCCTATACTCTCTCCCAATTTCCAAATTGGGTATCAAAAACCCATCAATTTTCCTAATTAATGATACTCTCTCAATAACTTCTCCTCTTCAAGGAGAAAAACACATCCATCATCCCAAGATGGATACCTCTCCGTAAAGGCTTGCTCCCCCTTGACCATTGCACCAACAATGTCCTTGGAAAGCCCCTAAGCCAATAGGAACTCTAAACCATCAAAATTAAGGTTCTAAGTTCAACATAGAACTTTCACTCACCCTAAAATTTGCTACCTTGACCTAATACAGCTCCTAATCCATATCCAATGGATTTTCACCCTTTATAATGCTTCCTAAAGCATATCCTAGGGTTAGGAGTGATTAGGAACATTTTCCATAGCTGAATACGGGCTAAACAAACCTTGTTAACCCAAAATCAGACTGCAATCGACTCCCAGATGTCGATCGGCCCACTCACATCATTGATCAACTATCACAGGTGATCGATAAAATCTCGATTTTCAGCTATCAGAGATGAATTTTAGAAATTCATAAATAATTATACGTAATTCGAAAAATCGTGAAAATTCATACGTATAATACTTATGACACACACAATGGGTGAAAAATATTTGAAAATTATTTTACCCATAAAATAGTGAGTTTGATACAAAACTCAAAACCATTGAAATTTTCAATGTTTTGGCCCTATTTTGTATCAAACTCTATCAATGGTGATTGCTATCAAAAGATAGACTTCACCAAGGTTTTTCAAAATGATTTTAAAATATTTTCAAAACCTTATTTTGGATCATATTCCTTGGGCTCTATGTACATGACTTGTACACATGCTCTCCCAATGATCCACTAATGAATTAGATGAGTTTTAGTTCATCTAGACGCAAAAACTATGCATCTTTAACTTAACTCATATCCTAGCATCTCACATGTATCTAGGGTGTATAAATACACATACATGTCAATTGGATGTGAGATGTGGGTTTTGGTTCATTTAAAACTAGGGTTTCATGCATCTTCTAAGGCAACCCTACTTGATTCCCTTATGAATGGGACTCCAAGTCATGTCATAGTCCTTAAATCAATTTCAATCGAAATTTTTCTTAAATGCATGAATGATTATGGCATTAATGATGATATAAATAAGCACATGCTCATAATCATGATGTCATGACATAAGATGAAATCTGAAAACACATGACATTTAAAACCTTAATCCTAAAACATGACATATAAAATGATTAAAATAAACATGATGTCATGGCATGTTATATGGCAAACAAAGCATGGCATATAAAATATATAGGTATAGTAATACCTAAATTTTAATATTTATTGCCATTTGATTTAATTAGATATATTTTGTCATATTATCATTAATCCCCCTAGTGTGCCAAAAACCCAAAATGGCACACTAACCTCTAAACTCAACTTGTGCCAATTTGATCATTTTATCAAAACTTCTCAATTAATATTGGCACATCCTAAAAACCTTTAGGATTCAAATAAAACCACATTTCCAAGATAACCATAACCTTGAAAATGACCTAAAATGCCACCTTTATCATGGTTGAGTTAACTACCCATTCAATCAAGGTTGGCACACCCTAAACCCATCTAGAGTGAATCAATCATGCTCTTAGGAACCCAAAACCGATTTGAGCTCCTAGGGTTAATTAGGTATTCCTTAGGGATAACCTCCCTAGATACCTTCCTAATGACCCTCCTAGGCTTGTTAGCCTTGGTCATCTGGATCTTACCTAGGTTGACTTTAGGGGTAACTCCCCTTGCAACCTTCTTAGTGGCCACCCTAGGTTTCCTTGAAACCCTAGCCACTAGGCACACCCTTTGGTCAATTCTAGGGATGACTTCCCTATTGACCTTGGTCTTCCTAGACCTAGTTTGTGTCCCATAATCAAATGGAACACTATGGTAAGCTACCTTAGGCTTAGGTTTGTGACTCAAACCTTGCTTGCCCTTGGTTAACTTTTGACTCTTAGGTCCTTGGTGTTGACTTTGACTTTTGGACCTTTGACTTTGACCATTAGACCCTTTAAATTGATTTTGTATATTCCTAAGGGTCTTTTCTAGTTTTTCAAGCCTTGACCTCAAGGCTTGATTTTCAACCTCTAATTGCCCAATTGATTTTTGATTAAGTTTTTGGGCATTACCATTTTCTCTAGGCATATGCCTACCCTTCTTAGGGTTAATGCCTAAGTGATTTTTTATTTTCCTAATGCTTTCCTTAGGAAGAGTTTTTCTAGGGACATTAGTCCGAAATTTCTCCTTTCTTGAAAAATTTACCCTCTTGGCTCCTAAGCAAAAATATTTATCTCTAGCATGCTTTTCATGGTGAATTGCAAGAGAATTAAAATTTCTAGCATGCTTTTGACTTTTAAATTTGGAAGGTGCATTATTAAAATATACCTTAGGGTTAGCTATAGAAGCTCCCCCTACTTGTGATGCTCCTCCTTGCCACTTCTTCTTCCCCCTAGGGCATTGACTCCGATAATGCCCCTTTGAATTGCACTTGAAGCATATGATGTGCTCCTTGCCATTAGGTGTTGGGGAACCGGCATCCTTGACTTTTGGTGCCGGTGGAGCTTTCCTAATCTTCTTTGGGCACTTGCTCTTGTAGTGCCCGGCTTCCCTACACTCAAAACATATGATATGATTTTTATTACAAATTGACATGTTTGAGTTACCTATGGTGGTGGAAGGTGTTGGAATTGAAACTTCTTCATCTTGACCGGATGTGGAAGCTTCTTCATGATGCTTCGGTGTTGAGGAAATTCTAATCTCCTCCTCAATCCTAGAAGTGGATGCTTCTTTCACTTCCTCCACCTCTTCTGATCCAGATGTTGATTCCCTATCAATCTCCGAATCCTCAAGCTCTTTGGATGAAGATGTACTCGCTTCTTTTTGAGCTTGAGAGGATGAGCACTCTTCTTCTTCTTCTTCTTCTTGGACCAATTATGAGTTTTCATGGAGCTTTGCCACTTGGCTCCACAACTCCATAGCGTCCATATAGTCCCCTACCATACACACAATCTCATTAGGGACCAAATCAAGAATAAATTTTACTACCTTCATGTTTTTCTCGAAGGCTTGGAGTTGATCTTCACTCCACTTCTTCTTCTTGAAGAATCCTCCCTTTGGTCCTATTGGATAGCTAAAACCCTCCATCAAGATAGACCATTCTTCGAAGTCCCTCATCATTAGGAAGTCTTCAATTCTTGACTTCCATTGCTTAAACCCTTCTTGTCCATAGAAGGAGTAAGGGATTGGTGTGTTAATGTTCCATCCCAATTGTTCTTCCATCTTCACCCTCTAGCTTCTTTGTCCTAGCTCCCGGCGGTTAGTCCGTAGAAGAGCCCCGGGCTCTGATACCCCTTGTTAGAGATTTGAGGCCGCTAGAGGGGGGGGTGAATAGTGTTGATCGTACGTCGATGGAATTCGTTCGCAATCGTCTCTACAAACCTCGTTATGCACAGCGGAATAGAAATAATCAAAGCAATAACGAAAAGATACAATCACGAACACAAGGATATAACGTGGTTCGGAACCGCACGGTTCCTACTCAACGGATCGGGCTTAAATGAACCCTAGTGATGCCAATCACACACCACTAAGCAATAAACTCTTTCTCGACAACAAGTCGGAGGTGGAGAAACCTCGTACAATGGATTACAACAAGTAATACACAAAAATACAAGCAAAATACAAGGAAATGTAAAGAACACTTTACAAACTAGGGTTTGAGCGCTTTGCTTGTTGGTTTCTTGGATGAGGTTGAAGGGCCCTGAAATGCACCTGCAAATCGCCTTCAAATCACCTCAAGTAAGCTCCCAAAGAACTAATGCTTGAGCCTTCCACGAACAGCTGCTTTTATCCTTCATCGGGCTGGATTTCCACCTAGCAGTCGACTGCCATAAGTCCCTCATTGATCACAAGATCAGAAGTGAGACAACGGCTCGATCCACGCTGGACAAGTTCCAACGGGACTCTTGGCACGATCGCTAACGCCAGAGTCGACCGCCGGGCCGGTCGGCTCGCCGCTCGGCTCGACACAGAACTAGCAATCGATCGTCGACCCTTGGCGCGATCGTCAGACATCACCGATCGCTTCCAATGAGCAATCGACTTCAGAGCAATTCCTGGTTAGTCAACTCCGACCCAACCGCCATATTGCAACCTCAAACATGAGGTTTTAACCCAAGTATGGTGCCCCCATACTTGCTAGACCACCCTTAGTCTACACCTAAGCCTTCTAGCCACCTCCATCAGCCTCACGCCTCTCGGATCCCTCCAAGTCATCCATGACTTGTTCATCCATCGCGCTAGCCTCCAGGTGCTTCCCTCGGCTATGTCATGCTAACGGTGTCTACACCGCCAAGGCACATTGGACTTACACCGCCAAGAGTCCGTTTGGACTTTTCGCTGCCAATATCAATCCCCTTGGACTTCCCAAATGCCAAGACTCAAGCTTGGACTTTCCCTTGCCAACCCATGTTGGACTTTCCATGCCAAGACCCATGCTTGGACTTTCCATTTGCCAAGACCCATGCTTGGACTTCTCATTTGCCAAGACCCATGCTTGGACTTCCTAAAATCACATGGTCAACCCTAGTCAACCATTAAGGTCTTCCTCGAGTCAAACTCGAGTCCGGTCAAACATGACCCGGGTCGATTGCTCCAACAATCTCCCCAACATATTAACCGACATTAATGTCAAACATCAATGCCAAACCAATTTGTCAAATCCCTTTGTAAAACATCACTCGAGTCAAACTCGAGTCTGGTCAATTGTGACCTGGGCCGATTGCACCAACAGATCATCGCCCACACGACGTCCAAAAGGAGGAAGGACATACAATAGAAGATCGAGAGGTATATCGATTGTCTATTTTCTTTTGTAACATGTCTATAATTGTTTTTCAATTATATATGCATGTAGTATTTTGTTTTAATGGATAAAATAACTTGGACCCCGAATACAAACACAAAAGCCGGCGATCCCTACATCGTCTATTCCGCGGCTATTCGTAGAATAGAGGTTGGTGGCTTGAACAATAAGTTTGTTCAAGTGACTACTCTAATCGAATAACACGATAATGAAACGGTTGCTGGGTGATCCCTTTTATCTAGGATTAAATTTTTTTAATCCGGGGACATCGATGGGATCGCCACGAACAAGCGACCGAGTTGAAGTGGGAAGCGAAGTTTCCTACCTTCACTACCAAGGTTTATTTGGACTTATGCTACCAAGACTACATACTTGAACTTTATGCTGTCAAATCATCACCCTTGGACATCCCTTCCAAGATCCATTTGGACTTACACTGCCAAGATTATACACTTGGACTTATGCCACCAAGTCCTCATCCTTGGACTCATCCTTGGACTCACACATGGACTTATGCTGCCAAGTCATCATCCTTGGACTCACACTTGGACTTATGCAAGTGCACAACTCATCATAAGTAATAAAATGATATAGTCCACTAAGATAAATTTTGAGTACCACTCTGCTCGCAATGCAGATTTTCTAGAAAAAACATGAAAAGAAATGTGTGAAATCGAAAGCAAGATGGATCAAAGAGAAATGATTCGAAAAACTATTCGAGATCGAGAGTAATTCTAGGGTTTTGATTTCACTTTTCTCGGCAAGACTTAAAACTTAGACTTTCTTTATCCCTGTCACTTGCCATTCATGTTAGATCACAAATATTTCCTAACTATAAATGATTGTTTAAATATCAAAAAATTAATATTTGGAGCATACTTACACCAACATATTATTGAACGTAGTTTTGTTGCAACCAAATAAATGTTAAAAATGCATAGGAAATAAAGAATTTCTACCCCGTAAAATTTCCTCTTTAATAGAATCTTATGAACCATTTATTATTATTATTATTTCTTCATTGTGAACTTTTAGACCTTTTGGTACGTATGTGGTGCATTCTCCACTATATTGCAGAGAATCATTGGATCAGATGGTTTATTCGGATTAAAGCTCGTGTATTATGGTATGGTAATCGAGAACGTAGAAGTGCTCTTAATTTGACAAGGTAAGCAATCATCGAGCATGTTGGTTATTGTAACTACTCAATATGGTTAATCAACGAATGTATCATGACCCTTAAGCTTTCTACCAAAACATCTATTTTGTCGTGAATTTCAACTCGAATTTTATGATTATCAATAATCTAACCCTAAGTGCTACTATGTTGGATGACATGTACGTGGACTATAAACATGTTGTTGCTTTAGTTGGACACCTACTATTCTTGATCATTAAGGTAATCGACAACATTTTGGGCTTTTCTTAATTGTGCATGTGTGGAAAACTGATTTAGTCAATCTAAATATGATTACACAACTATTGGAAACCATTTTTACAATTTTGAAAGTTCATAAGTTGGTTATACATTTAGGATTGAAATTTTTGGCATATTCAATATGCACATCAAAGTTTTTGAATATTTTTGTTAGTAAGCTAGTGTTAGAAGGCTAGGTAAGCTAGTGTTAGAAGTCTAGGTGAGCTAGTGTTAGAAGGCTAGGTGAGCTTGAATCAACCACCTTGAATCATGTTAGGTGACTTCGATCATGGCGCCTAGGTGAGCTCCTGATCACTTAAGGCTTGTAATTATATTATATACACTTCTATTTTCTCTTTGACAATCATTCTATGGTCTATTATCTTTTTTAAAAAACTTGTTGATTTCAAATTCTAATTCATTGTTTTATTTGTTAAGAAATATTTAGCTATCTTTCTATTCGCAATTGGAATCCTAATTTTCTATGCTTTGAATTCCCAATACCATGGACATAAAATGCTTTGGGAGTATCACAATCCTAGTATACTTATAGTACTAACTTATTTATTTGGTATACAGACAATATTATTGTGCAACTATTTTTCTATTGTGATTATATAAATGGTTTCATGAAAAATTTCTTACGTCCTAAGAAGAGATTTGGATGGATTTTATCACAATCTAATTCTCTTGAGTGTACTCTTTAATTTCATCCTCTTGTAGATACTTCGCTGTTGTTATTGTTTTCCTCTAACGAGATGCTTTTTGTGGATATACAGATATTGAGCAATTAATTGTGGAAGCACAACATCGATGGATTCGCCCTGCTAACATCTTGGTGATTGACTAGTATTCCATAAAATTCTTTTTTGCTTTATTATAATGTTATTTAATATGTTTCTATAATATTAGACAACTATTGTTGTAATGTTAGAAAGTTGTTGAAATGTTAATAATATATTTACTATTCATCTTTTGTTCTTATTATTATTTCTCTTATTTGTTGAAATTAAATGGTAGGTTTAACATTTTGTATATCAAGATTTCTAAATTCTTTTAAAGATCGTGTTGTAATGCTCTTTTTTTTTTCTATGGATGAGTATGAATCATATGCATATTTTAGAGTTTATTTACCATATTTTTCTAGTGTTTCATTCATATATCATGCATAAAACCTTGCATTTACTTTCCTTTTTATCTTTTTAATTTAGATAACTATGGTTTCTATGTTTTTACTCATACAAGGGACAAAAGAAGACATAATAGAAATATGGATGAAAACCACGATGAAACGGGGAGTAAATGGAGCCACAACGCCTATTTTCTGGACTTCCTAGTGTCGTACATGCCAAGGGTGTGCTAGGGAGCACCACCGTGCCTAGTTCTTTTCAGCATGCCCGATTTTGGGGCGGGCCAGATCTCAACAACGCCTGACATGCCCAGGTTGTGCCAAATGGCATGGTCATGTCACGGGATAACCGAAATCACGACTTTCCTCAGCTTGTTCTGAATTTCTTGCAATTAATTTCCTAATTTTCTCTAAAAAAAAGTTTATAAAAAGACCCTAGATCCAAGGAGAAAAGGATTCTGAATTCTAGATATCCTGGATATTCCAGAGGAGGTTGGAGATTCAAAATATGATCAAGGCATGAGTTGTGGACCCGTGGAGAAAGAGCCCCAAGCTAGAGGAAGTCTTCAACTGACATCGATAAACTCATTTTTCCTTCTTTCTCTTCTTTAATTTTGTCGAATGTCCTGTTGTACTTCATTTCTATCTTCCTTCCAAACCATGGAGTAGTTCTCCTCGATCTTAGGATGAGGGAGTAGCTCTTTGTTTATTCATCATGGATTATTATAACTCTTTTATTTATCGATTGTGAACATCTTGAATTAGTTTTACAGTATGTATGGTTTATATTGTGAATTTGTTGATCACCTATTCGTATGTTTCTTGTAATTCCGATTTTGTCAAACTAATCGTGAGGAGCTATAGCGATTGAAGGTTTTCACCTAGATTGATCTGTTGGGTGCTCGTAACAGGTACCCATGTTATGAACAAGGTCAACTATGCATGAACACCTCGAAAGCTAGTAGAACCTCTCGAAGACCTAAACTAATCATGAGGAATTATGACAACTAAGGGCTTTTTCCTAGATTGATCTGCTGGGGTATTCGTGACAAATACCCATGTTGCAAACATGGTCAACTACACGTGAATACCTCGGAAGATATTAGGACCTCTCGAGGGTTCCATAAACTTATCCTAGAATATAACAATTTATCTAACCTTGGTTCATATGAGTAATAAGTGATAGTTCTCGAATGGATCTGCTAGGGTTCGTAATAGGTGCCCATATTGCGAACCAATTCCTTCTATGAGCTAACACTATGAAAGTAGAAATCAAGTTAGGTGAATACATCAAGTTAATCTCAAAAAAGGCATTTGATAGCCTTAGATAAATTTTCTTCAAGAATACACATCGATATAATAGAGAACTACCAAGACAATAGACATTGTAGAGAAACCAAATCCTAAGGTTGTTTTGTAATTTCATCCTATAATCGTTTCTCAACCGCTTGCTTTCCTTCCTTATCCAACTACCATTCAAATACTTATTCTTCTAGATAATCTTTTCTTGCACTCATTTAGTACTTGACAAATCTATGTGGGATCGATAATTTTATTATTTGATGATGATTGTGCGCTTGCAGATCAACCACATCATTTATTTATTATAGGTTAGAAATTTATAGTGAAATAGATTTTTTGGAGCTTTTGGGAATGTAAACATTTTGCATATGAAGACTTTAGAGAAATGTTCTCTTTTGATGTAAATGGATGTTTCTTTTGCAAGTTTAATGATGTACATACACTCATTTTGAACTACTAGATGATATTTTGATATATATGGTGTTTTGATTTTTATTAACATTCATTAATATATATTGTGAATTATGTATAGGTAACAATGACGAAATAATGCTTATATAATGACCGTCGTTGTTGCTATTAACGACGATATGCTAAATCATCATCAAACAATTAAACAATATTAAATAACTAACATTGTTACATATAACCAACATTGTTATTAACGATGGTACATATAACTGTCGTTGTTATTATTAACGATGGTACATATAATTGTTGTTGTTGTCGTTAATGATGGTATATAAATCCATCATTACCATCAATAACGATGATATTGAATACCGTCAGTAAGTATTATTAACGATGATACTTTTTGTTAGTGCAAGTGGCCTAGGTCACGATTGACCAGACTCGAGTTTGACTCGAGTAGTATTTTGATGTTCCACAAATTGTTTGACAATGTGATTGTCATGGAAGTCTAAGAATGGTCTTGGCATATGAGAAGTCTAAGTCATGTGTACTTGGCAATGGAAGTCCAAGTCATGGGTACTTGGCAATTGAGAAGTCCAAGCATGGGTCTTGGCATGGAAAGTCCAAGCATGAGTCTTGGCATGGAAAGTCCAAGCATGAGTCTTGAAAATGGTAAAGTTTAAGTCTTGGATACATGGAAATTGAAAAGTCCAAGCATGGGTCTTGGCAAATGGAAAGTCCAACATGGAATTGGCAAGGGAAGTCCAAGAGTGTGATATTGGCAGCGTAAAATCCAAGTATGGGTCTTGGCAGCATATGTCCAATGTTTAGCAGCGTAAGGTCCAAGCATAGAGTCTTGGCGGCATAAATAAGTCCAAATGGATCTTGGTGATGGGAAGTCTAATGGTGTGATATTAGCAACGTAAAGTCCAAGTTATAGTTTTGGCGACATAAGTCCAATGCTTGGTGGCGTAAAGTCCAAGCATTTGTCTTGGAGGCATAAGTCCAAATGTACCTTGGCAAAGTAGACCCGTTTAGAATGACAATAGCTGATGGAAGCACCTAAAGGCTAGTGTATGGATAAATAAGTCATGGATGACTTAGAGGGATCCGATAGGCGTGAGGATGATGGAGGTGGCTAGAAGGCTTAGGTCTAGGTTAAGGGTGGTCTATCAAGTATGAGGGGATCATACTTAAGTTAAATCTCATGGTTGAGGTTTATCAGTCGACTGGGGTTATGGATTAGTCGACTAGTCGAGTGTTTGACACTTGGCAGCCTAGTCAACATGGATCAGTCGACTGGGATTATGACCAATCGACTGTTCAAGTTGTCAACTGAGCTTAACTACTCGGGTGAAGCTCTGGTAGTTGATTGCCAGCTTTGTACAGTCGACTAGCCTTGGGCAGTCGACTGCTAGGGTTTGGCAGTCGACTGATCTAAGCGAACACGAGCACAGAAGCTTTGATAGTCGACTGGCCAATTGACTGCTGATAAGGGAAGTTGACTGCTAGTGTATCGGTTGGAGTTTTCCATCGTGGATTGAGTCATTATGAGACAACGACATTGTGGGTAATTTACTGATGCCTTTTGGTAGTCGACTGCTAGGCGTGAAATCAGCTCAATGTAGGTTATTAAAGAAACTCAAAATAGTGAATTTTGCAGTGATTTTTGGGGAGATTTTGAAGGGGAATTGTTGCTGCATTCTAGACCTTCAAGAGCAATCAACAAGCAAGTAATCAAGGCACCCTCTTATAAAATTTTTCTTTGCATTTCATTTGTATTCTTTTAGTTGATTGTATCTTGTTGTCGTATTATTATTGTAATCACTTGTAAGAGGTTCCTCCACCTTCGGAGTGTTTTTCGAGAAGGAGAGATCCATTAGTGGTGGTATGCATCACTAGAGCTCACTTGAGCTTGACGAGTAGGAACCCTAGGTTCCGAACCATGTTATATCTTTGTGTTCGCTTGTGCATTTGTGTTTGTTGTATTTTTTTATGGTTATTTTTAGTCCACTCTAACAAGTCTTGTAGATGAACGAACATGAATGAATTCCAAGCGATAAGTGAAATCGCTATTCACCCCCCCCCTTTAGCGATGCCAACCATTCCTACAATTGGTATTAGAGCTAGGAGCTCTTCTATGGACTAATCGCCAAGGAGCAAACACGCTAGAGGAAATGGAGCTACCTAAGGATGGATTGGGGTACGCCATCGACATTCCTCCTCCATACGATCGAAAAGACTTTCCGGCATGGAGGGCGAAAATGGAGACATTCTTGATGTTGGACATAGATAATTGGTTCATAATCATGGAAGGATTTGAACTTCCCATGGATGAGAAGGGAGAACCCCTTAAATTCAATAAATGGACCAAGAAGCAACGACAAAGATTTAAGATCGATTTAAGGTAACAAAACATCTAACTAATTTAATTCATGATGATATTATATCAAAATTAGGAGAAGTTGTAGATTCTAAAGAAATATGGAACAAATTGATTGAGCTCCATGAGAATTTTTCATCAGCTAAAGAAGTAGAGAAATGCTCATCCTTTCAAGCTCAAGAAGAATGTGCATCATGATTCCAAGAGCTTGAGGATTCGGAAGTTGAGAGATGCTCAACATCCCGATTGGAAGAGAAAGTTGAAGAAGCCTTCACCTATAAGATTGATGGGGAGGAGATTAGATCACTAGACCTGGAGCAAGAACAAGAGTAAGAAGAACCATCTACCTCCGGTAGAGATGAAGAACCAACTTCGGCTCCCACCACCGACCTAGGTAACTCAAGTGCTTTGGTTAAAATTAAGTTTCCAAAAAGAGTTAAGAAGGTTCAACTGACGCCAAAAGTAAATGAATAGCCTAACGATGTCGGAGCCCCAACAATTAAGAGCAAGGAGCATATTATTTGCTTCAACTACAAACAAAAGGGCCACTATAGGACTAAATGCCCTAAGGGGAGAAAGTAAACCAAGGACAAAGGAGGAGCATCACATGTAAGGGGAGCTATGACAACCCCTAAGGTAAATTTAAGTAATGCTCTTACTTTACATAATGATAGAAAGCATGCTAGGAATTTTATTGCAATTGTGCATAATCATGAAAAGCATGCTAGAAATAGAACTTATTGCTTAGGGGCTAAACATGATGATGTACCTAATGACAAATCTAGAATCAATAACTCAAGAACAATTCTACCTAAGGAAGCAATTAGGAAGATAGAGAACCATTTAAGAATTAACCCTAAGATGGGTAGGCATAAGCTTAAAAGGAAGAACATTGCCCAAAGAATGAATGAAAATTCAAAATTTGGAAAATTAGAGTTAGAGAATCAAGTATTAAGGTCAGAGCTTGAGAAATTGAAAAGGACCATTAGAAGAATGACAAATTCAATTAATGGGTCTAATGATAAAAAATTAGGGTCTAGGAGGCAAGAACCATCCAAGGAAAGGAAAGGTTTGGGTCACAACCCTAAGTCCAAGGTAGTCATGCCCACCTACCACAATGTTCCATTTAATTATGGAACTAAACCTAGGTCTAGGCAAACCAAGGTTACTAGGGAAGTCATCCCTAAGGTTAACCATGGCAAGTGCCTAGTGGCTAAGGTTTCAAAGAAACCTGAGGAAGCCACTAAGAAGGTTACAAGGGGAGTTACCTCTATAGTTAACCTTGGCAAGACCTAAATGACCAAGGCTTCAAAGCATAGGAAGGTCATTAGGAAGGTACTAAGAGAGGATATCCTTATTGAGTACCTAGTAAACCCAAGGAGCTCCAATAGGAATTGGGTTCCTAGGAGCGTAATTCCATCATGCTAAATGGTTTAGGGTGTGTCAACCCTAAATGGATGGGCAGTTAACCTAACCATGGTAGAGTTGACACTTTAGGACATTTTTAAGGTTATGTGATACCTTGGAAATGAGGTTGAATTTATATCCTAGAAGATTTTAGGATGTGCCAATATAATTTGAGAAGTATAAAAATTTGAGCAAAATTGGCACAATTAGATTTTAGGGTCATGATATGCCATTTTAGATTTTTGGTACACTTGGGAGATTTAGGTTGTTATGGCAAATTAGTGTTAATTTATTAAAATGGCAATTTGGGTTTAATGTTTAGGCATTATGTATCTTTGTATTTTATACTTGTCATGCTTTACTTGACTTGCCATGTCATGATATCATATTTCATTTAATTATTTCAAATGTCATGATAATTCTTAGGTTAAATTTTAATGGCATGTTTATGTTTTAGGTTTATCTCTATGTCATGACATCATGATTATTGGCACATGCTTTAATTATGCTATCTTATATGCCATGATCATATTTCATACATTTTGATTAATATAATTGATTTAAAGAATATGACATGATTTGAAATCCCAAGTATAAGGGAATCAAATCGAGTTGCCAACAAAAATGCATGAGACCTTAGATAAGGAAGAACAAAAACCTACATCTCACATTAAATTGACATATGTGTGTATTGATACACCCTAGACACATGTGAGATGTTAGGAAAATGAGTTAACTTCAAGGTGCATAGATGTTACATCTAGATGAACTCAAACTCATTTCAATCATAGGTATAAATCATGAGGAAAGCTAGTATACAAGTAATGTATACTTAGCCCATAAACCATGATTGAAATTAAGGTTTTAAAATCATTTTAAAAAACCTTGGTGAATTCTATCTTTTGATAGCAATCACCATTGATAAAGTTTATACAAAGTAGACTCAAAATATTGAAGTTATCATTGGTTTTACACTTTGTAGCAATCTCATGATTTAATGGGTATTTTAATTTAAAACTATTTTTCACCCATTGTATCTGACATAAGTATTGTACATATGAATTTTCAAGATTTTTCAAACTACATATAATTACTTATGTATTTTTCAATTTCATTTCTGATTTTTTATTCTGCGTTTGCAGATATCAGTCGACTACCGCTTGAGGGCAGTCGACTGATGTTGATGGCAGTCGACTGATTGTTGATCAAGCACATATTAAATTGACATGTGTGTGTATTGATACACCCTAGATATATGTGAGATGTTAGGAAAATGAGTTAAGTTCAAGATGCATAGATGTTGCATCTAGATGAACTCAAACTCATTCCAATCATAGGTATAAATCATGAGGAAAGCTAGTATATAAGTAATGTATACTTAGCCCATAAATCATGATTGAAATTAAGGTTTTAAAATCATTTTAAAAAACCTTGGTGAAGTCTATCTTTTGATAGCAATCACCATTGATGAAATTGGTACAAAGTAGACTCAAAACATTGAAGTTATCATTGATTTTGAACTTTGTATCAATCTCATGATTTAATGAGTATATTAATTTAAAACTATTTTTCACCCATTATATCTGACATAAGTATTGTGATAGGACTGGTGACTACGCTAGAGGGAGGGGGGAGAATACAATTTTTTTTTTTACACAAAATGAATTAATGCAGCGGAAATACTAACAAGACAACACAACAAAAATCGAAGCACACAACTAAAACAACACAAATTACACGGTCGATTTTTACTTGGTTCACAACTCTCTCCTAGAGCTGCTAGTCAAAGGCCTACCTCTATCTTTTCTTCTTTTTGAAGAATACTTCAAAGGTGGAGAAACCTCTTAAACCACTTACAGATCACAGATTCTAAAGATATAAATGAAGTACAAGAATCTGAATTGAATGAAAAAGAAACAATGATCAAGAAGAAACCTTACAGTAAAGATGATGAACACAATAAGAGTAGTAGAATTTTTCCAGACAACCTTCGTTCTCATTGAGAGTTGAACAACAAAACTTTCATGTTGAGAGAAGACCAACCGCAAGCCAACGTTCATGTTGAGAAGATGATGAGCAGAGTTTTTCCTACAACCAACGTTTAGGGTTTTTGCAAAAATAGAGGAACAGGGCACAACTTTTTCTAAGATGATCGAGAGAGTTTCCCTTTTGCAAGAAGCCCTTTTTGTTCACCAAAATCAAGCCTGTGAACTAGATCTCGATCCAAAAAACTTGGTTAACCATCAGATAATATCACGTAAGTCAAATCAGATAAGATTTTATCAAAAATGCAAACTCGTCCGACAACAGTCGAGGCGCCATTCGATCTCGCCTCGCTTCTGCTCGCTTCTGTACAGGACTAGTCGAGGCACCACCTCGATTGCACCAGTCAAGCTAACTAACTTGTCCTGTAGTAGTCAAAGCGTTAGTCGGGCTCGACTCATTTCTGCTCGCTTCTGCACAGGACTAGTCGAAGTGCCGGCTCGACTGCACTAGTCAAACTCGCTAACTTGTCCTACAACAGTCGAAGCATTAGTTGTGCTCGACTTGCTTCTGCCTGTTGCTACACAGGGTCAGTCGAGGTGTTGTCTCGACTGCAACTTATCCTGCATAGGTTGAGATGCCAGTCAAGCTCGGCTTGCTTCTACTCATTGTTGCACAAGGTCAGTCAAGGTGTCGCCTCGACTTCAACTTCTCCTGTAGAGGTCGAGACGCCAATCGAGCTCGGCTTGCTTCTACTTGCTTTTGCATAGGATCAATCGAGGTGCCGCCTCGACTACGACTTGTCCTACAGGAACAGTCGAGGTGCCGCCTCGACTGCGACTGGCTAACATCAACTCTCTACGCCCTATAAGTGCAATAAGGACAACAATTGAGGTGTCAACTCATTATAGTCCTTAAGACCCACTGGTTCAGTCAACTCTAAGACTGAACCATGCCTAGTAAGACTCTAACTAGAGAACCTTTACTTGCCAAGACTCTGGCCATCAACCATTCTTGGACTTTTCACCTTGCCACTCCCGCAAGGAATTTTTCAACTTCCAAGGAATTACTCTTCTTGGACTTTTCACCTTGTCACTCCCGCAAGGAATTTTCCAACTTCCAAGGAATTATCCATCTTAGACTTTTCACCAAGGTTCACCCTTGGATTTCTCACACTACATAAACCTTTGTCAAACACAAAAACATAACGTGGAGCATTCAGCTCCAACAGTCTCTCCCTTTTTGATGTTTGACAACCCATTTATGTTTAGGTCACTTACAGTTAAGTAAACCAAGATCACTCTACTCACTCGATTGATCACATATCAGAGAATAATAATCATTAGCTAAAATGGAGATTAGCTCATTAGTTAAATCACATAGATTAAGATAAATGGAGATCAACTCATTAGTTAAATCACATAGATCAAAATCAATAGCTAAAACGGAGATCAACTTATTAGTTAAATCACATAGATCAAGATAAATGTAGATCAAGATAAATGGAGATCATCTCATTAGTTAAATCACATAGATCAAGATATTAACCTAAATTATAAACATTTTTTCTTCCCCCTTTGGCAAACACCGAAAAGGGTTTTGGAATCAAAGATATCAGATCAGTTCATTATGACACTGATAATAATCGAAATTAGGTCAGTTCATAGTAAATTAGATATAGATCAGAGCATAGTACACCAAAGAAATTAGATCAGATCACTGTAAATCAAAGATATTGGTCAGACCATGGTAAATTAGATATAGATTAAGGTTATAGATGGTTACACATCTAAACACCTCCCTTCAATGTTATCTTCCCTCACACTCTTATCTTTATTTTTTGTTTCCAGTTTAAGTTTCGAAATCACCACCCTTTCTAACTTATTTTTACTGTAGGTTTACCATAGTTAAATTTTTCAATCATTCTCAACCTAAAATGATCAAAAAAAGATATGGTGAAAATGACAAGTACATCTAGTCATGCCTCTGGTCGAGGTCTACTTGCTTCTGGAGTCAAAAAATACGTTTAGTCGAGTCCCTAGTCGAGGGCCACTCAACTCTATGAGATTGCGACACGAACAGTCGAGCCGCTGGTCAAGGTCCACTCGACTCTGTGAGATTGTGACACAAATAGTCGAGCTACTGGTCAAGATCCACTCGACTCTGTGAGATAGCGACACGAATAGTCGAGCCATTGGTCAAGTTTCACTCGATTATGTGAGGTTGCAACAAGGCTAGTAAGGGTATCAGTCGAGACCGTAGTAGACTCTTACTCAATTTTGTTCACTGGGTTTTGGTAATAGTCAAAGTTGTGCCTCGACTAAATAACCTAGTCAAGCTCCTAGTCAAGAACAACTCGAATCTGTTTGGTCTCAAACATAACCCAGTCGAATCGCCGACTCGACTGTTCACTGATAAGTGAAACTGTGCAGTTTTTCAAACTGAACTTCAAAAACTCATATTTAATTCTAGAAAATTCAATAAATCTTGAGGCTTTTCGTATACAATTCGTACATCATATTCTCAAAGAGAAAAATATGTATAAATTAAAATACTTAAGATTTCTCTCAATTGATACAATTCTCAAATTTCTGAAATTATGTTTCTATTAAGAACCTTTAGTGCTTTAATCTACTTGTATCAATAACTCCAATAGTGCTTCATATCACTAAACATAATTCACCAAACATAATTCACCATGGTTACAAAGAAATTATAAACCATACTAAAAAATTATCCTTAGGTTTGTAAATTATTTTAAGGGATGCAACCAATTTTACTTGGTTGGAATGTCTAATTATGATCTTTGGACCAAATACACATGAATTATGCATTGGTCTTCCCCATAACTGGTCAAATTAATGATCACTATCTCGATAACCTCCTTATCCAAGAGACGACACAAGCATTTCGGGTAAGTTGGTAATACCTAAACATCTCACCTCACCAACTAGCAATACAAAAATAGTTTTAGTTAAACCTATAGTTTGTGTGAGATGCTTCCCAAGGTCTCCAGATTTCCCATTTCTTCTTGTTATGGTGAGTTCGTCCTTATAATCATGGAAAGGTTTACTTACTCAGTAACACACATCCCCAATTCCCTTCTTAAGTGACTAAATTCTCTTCCAGGTGTTGGTGCAATCGGCCCAGGTCACGATTGACCAGGACTCGAGTTTGACTCGAGTGATGTTTTGATGTTTGACAAAAACATATGACAATGTAATTGTCATAGGGAAGTCCAAGTCTTGAGTACTTGGCATGGGAAGTCCAAGGGGTTTGATATTGGCGGCGTAAAGTCCAAGCGGGAATCTTGGCAGCGTAAGTCCAATGTGCCTTGGCAGTGTAGACACCGTTAGCATGACATAGCCGATGGAAGCACCTGAAGGCTAGCGCGATGGATGAACAAGTCATGGATGACTTGGAGGGATCCGAGATGCGTGAGGCTGATGGAGGTGGCTAGAAGGTTTAGGTCTAGGCTAAGGGTGGTCTAGCAAGTATGTGGGAACCATACTTGGGTTAAAACCTCATGTTTGAGGTGTGCCAGTCGACTGGTGCCATGTGGCAGTCGACTGGACCGAGTCAACTAGGGTTTGACTGCGGGTTATGGCCTAGCAGTCGACTGCCAGAGGTGGGCAGTCGACTGATGGCTCGAGCAGTCGACTGATCGTGTGATCAGTCGACTGGTGCTCGAGAAATCGGCCACAGAATGGAGTCGAGACTCGACTGATCGAGTGAGGACTCCATCAGTCGACTGATGGGTATGATCAGTCGACTGATGGTAGATCCGTTGGACTTATCCAACGTGGATCTAGCCGTTGTCTCACGACAACAGTGGCATCAGTCGACTGATGGTCCCGATCAGTCGACTGATCGACCTTTTCCAGCACAGGTTGAAGCTATATAAGGAGCTCGTGATGGAAGAAAAGATAGCGATTTTCTTGGGCGAAATTGATGGGGGAAGTTGGTGCTTTCCGGTCCTTCAAAGCTAGTTCAAGGCAATCAAAGATCAAGCAATCCAAAGCTCTTGTAAAGTGTTTTTCCTTTACTTGCATTTGTATTTCATATTGTATTTGCTTGTATCTAATTGATTATTGTTGTAATCATTATTGTACGTGGTTTCTCCGCCTCCAGATTGTTCCGAGAAGGAGTGTTTATTAGTGGTTGCATGTGCATCACTAGAGCTCGTAGAGCTCGATCCGTGGAGTAGGAACCATACGGTTCCGAACCACGTTATATCGTTGTGTTAGCGTGTTGTGCATTTCGTTATCGTTATTACTTTTCTATTTCCGCTGCGCTAATGAAATTGTAGAAACAAACGCGAACAAATTCCATCTACGAACGAATTCTACGCTATTCACCCCCCTCTAGCGGTGTCAAATATCCTACAATTGGTATCAGAGCCCGGGGCTCTTCTACGGACTAACCGCCGAAAGTTAGGACAAAGAAGCTAGAGGGTGAAGATGGAAGAACAATTGGGATGGAATATTAACACACCGATCCCTTACTCCTTCTATGGACAAGAAGGGTTTAAGCAATGGAAGTCAAGAATTGAAGACTTCTTAATGATGAGGGACTTCGAAGAATGGTCTATCTTAATGGAAGGATATAGCCATCCAAGAGGACCAAAAGGTGGATTCCTCAAGAAAAAGAGATGGACCGAAGAGCAAGTCCAAGCCTTCGAAAATAATGAGAAGGTAATGAAGTTGTTAATTGATTTAATACCTAACAATATCTTGTGTATGTTAGGTAATTATGTAGATGCAAACGAGCTATGGAGCCAAGTGGCCAAGCTCCATGAAAGCCCATCAATGATCCAAGAGGAAGAGACCGAAGAGGCTAATGCATCACCCTCACAAGGAAGTGAGGACTTGGAGGTTGAGAGATCATCAACATCCAAAGAGGAAGAGGTAGTAGAATCGGAAGTTGATAGGGAGTCAATTTCCGGGTTGGTAGAGTAAGTGGAAGAAGCATCCACTTCTAGGATTGAGGAGGAGATTAGAGTTTCCTCAACACCGGAGCATCAAGAAGAAGCTTCTACATCTAGTCAAGATGAAGAAGTGTCAATTCCAAATTCCACCACTAACCTAGGTAACTCAAACACTCTAATTTCAAATAAAAATAATATTATGTGTTTTGAGTGTAGGGAATTTGGGCACTATAAGAGCAAGTGCCCAAAGAAGATTAGGAAAGCTCCACCGGCACCAAAAGTCAAGGATGTCGGTTTCCCAACACCTAAAGGCAAGGAGCACATCATATGCTTCAAGTGCAATTCAAAGGGGCATTATCGGAGTCAATGCCCTAGGGGGAAGAAGAAGGGGCAAGGAGGAGCATCACAAGTAGGGGGATCTTCTATAGCTAACCCTAAGGTATATTTTAATAATGCACCTTCCAAATTTAAAAGTCAAAAGCATGCTAGAAATTTTAATTCTCTTGCAATTCACTATGAAAAGCATGCTAGAGATAAATATATTTGTTTAGGAGCTAAAAGCGTTAACTTCAAAAGTAAGGAGAAATTTGGGACTAATGTCCCTAAAAATAATTTATCTAAGGATAAACCTAGGTCAAATAACTCTAAAAAAATTTTACCTAGGGAGACCATTAGAAAAGTGCAAGAGCACCTAGGTTTCAATCCTAAATGGACTAGGCATGTGCCTAAGAAGTCAAATGCCCAAAAACTTAATCAAAATTCAATTGGGCAATTGGAATTAGAAAACCAAGCCTTGAGGTCAAGGCTTGAAAAACTAGAAAAGACCCTTAGGAATATACAAAACCAATTTAAAGGGTCTAATGGTCAAAGTCAAAGGTCCAAAAGTCAAAGTCAACACCAAGGACCTAAGAGTCAAAAGACAACCAAGGGCAAGCAAGGTTTGGGTCACAAACCTAAGCCTAAGGTAGCTTACCATAGTGTTCCATTTGATTATGGGACACAAACTAGGTCTAGGTGTTGGGTTTCCGGCACCGCGGCATGTGTGTGTTCGATCATGTTTCGTAAACATGAGCACAGCGGAAGCAATAAAAATAATAAATACTCCTATTTATTACAACACACACAACACACGCATGCTATTACAACAAGTGTAGACATAACCGTAAATTAAAATTGCAATAAAAGAAATTTAAACTACGTTATACCTTCCGTATGACGTGTAGCGGGAACGGCATCAACCGGAACGATTCTCGTAAGAATCGTCTCTATCTGTATCCACGCCGAGCTCCTCGGGATGACTTCGCCAAGCCACGAGCTTCGTCTTCGTACGGGTTACTAGCCTCGTGTTGAAGACGACGTGATCGAGAGATGATCACGGTCCGAATCCAAATTCGGACCTAAAACAAGTCCTCAAGACTTGCTTCTCCGGAGAGGTATTCGTCAACCGATTGACGAATCCTTCGTCCTCCACCTCAGAGGATTACCGGAGATCAAATCCCCGGTATGTTAGCCGCTGTCGGAGCACTAACCGTCGTCCAAACGACGCTCCGACGAGAGGAGAAGAAGCTGTCCAGAAAACTGGACAGCTTGGTGGAGGAGTAGGCGCCGGCCAAAACCAAGGAAGCAAAGTGCTCACCTTGATGCCAAACCTAAGGAGGATGACCGGAACTCTTCCGGCAGCAGCTCGACGCCGGCGAGGAGGAAGGAAGCAACCTTCTGGACGCCGGTTGGAGGACCTTTGGGCTGGGCGGCGGCAGCTTGGAGTTGGGCGCCGAATAGGAGAGGGAGGTGTTGGGCGGCCACTATTGATTAGGTTTAGGGTTAGGGTTTAATCCCTATTTTATAGAGAACTAATTCTCTTAGTGGTTAATGGATCATATCCATAAAGCCCGTTAACCCGCTCCATTAAGATAAGTTAAAATAAACCAAACCATGATGGTTTATTTTAAGTTAAAACGAACCGAACCAACCTTTGGTTCATTCGTTTAATATAAACCAAACCCTTTGGTTTATTCTCATCCATTGGATTAGGACCAAACCATTTTGGTCCATCCATTATGTCTTCATAAGACACGGCCCATCCACGCTTCCATTGCGACTGAAACAATTTCATGCTCGCTTTATGTTTGGTCCAACCAAACATAGTTTCTCTCGGTCTGAGAATCCCATTCTCAAGCTCGTATTAAATCCTTTGGATTACACTCGTTGTGCGTGTGACCAAATAGGTTCTCGGTTTATGTTGGCCGTCTATAATTAACCATTAATTATAGAACGATCATGAGTGGCACCTAGTAGTACATCATGATCCCCAATTAACCGAAAAGATCAACGGTTGATCCAGAACTATTTCTGAAACCCTTCAGTAGCTCGAATGAATCGTGCCCCATTCCCTTCACTCATCTTATACCCACTTGGTTCAGGACATGGTCTATTGTGTAAGTCCCCACTAGGCTGACTACGTCACACCTAGCCCAAGTATCATTTCCTCGTCCTACGGATTCTAGTTACTCCACATGTATCGAAGAGTAATTTACTCTAAACATGTAATGCTTTGGCCAAAGACTTTAGTAACAATCCGACGAGAGGCCATGGGTATACTTCTCCTCGCAAGGAGTGGTGAATCCTTTATAGGCTATTCAAACACCTTCGATCACTTCGACTTATACCCAATCATCCCGGGTCCACATCTCCTTAGAGATGTTTGCTTAAGATGTCAAAGCATAAGTCTCCATGATCAAGATGACTTGAATACCGCAAGTCAAAGGAACATCGCACTTAAGCCACAAGAAGAACTTCATTGACATATCTATATATGCGAAAACCATATGAAGTCTTACGGCTGGTCACTCCAATGAACTAGTTACCATAACTAGCATCCACGATTAACTCCGGACATCACTATGTCTCCAGCCAGTGAGAATCAGCTGCTTGGATACACCAAGGAGTATACCTCGTGTTAGTCTCGACAGAATTGATGGTGTCCAAATCCATCAATTCATCGACTAGGGATAATTCCGATACATCACAATTACACATGTAGATATACTCACTAGTTGTGATCCAATCACAAATTCTCTCATGCTGTGTAGATCAAATCATCATGTGGACATTGTTTAAATGAGTTTAAAGATCCAATCAAATACATAGAAAACATGTATACTCGAATAGTGAATCTTCATTTATCATATAAATGGTTCATACATAAAGCGATTGCCTTAGGACATCTCTCATATATTACTAACGGACTCACTTGGCCTAATGCCAATCGCTCGGTATCGATACCATAAGCTCTAACATGACCCTCGAACTTACTTTGAGGTAATGCTTTAGTCGAAGGATCCGCTAAGTTCCTTTGAATTTTCTCGATTTGTATTTCGTTCCCTCTTGATGATCTCTCGATAAGATGATAGCGTGACACATGTTTGGATCGTTGATGAGACCTTGGCTCTTTCGCGTGCAATTGCTCCATTGTTATCGCGATGAAGCCGGTATTGCTTGACAATGATGGCGGAATCACACCAAGTTCATGAGCGAACTTCTTGATCCAAACCGCTTCCTTTCTTTGCTTGCAATATATTACGCCTCGATGGTAGAATCCGCTCTGATCTCTTGTTTGGAACTTTTCCAACTCACTGCGCCCCCATTCAAGGTGAACATATCGGTGAGACACGGAATCATCCTTATGCTGCAGGCGGCATCCGTATACCGCGTATCACCATGTCCCCTTCTCCATATATTAGGAACATCCTTAGTTCTTCTCTCAAGTACTTAAGGATCGTCTTAACGGCAATGATCCATTCTGGATCGGGTATCTGCTCGTGACACTCGAGCATACGATACATCGGGCCTCGTACATAACATAGCATACATGATAGATCCTATTGCGGATGCATAGGGAATCTTACTCATGCAAATCCTCTCGTCTTACGTGGCGGACACATAGACTTGAAAGGTGTACCCCATGCGATGGGTAGATAACCTTTCTTGGATTCCGACATGCTAAACCTCTTTGCTTTTCGGTCTATATATGTAGTGCGAAAGACCAAGCAAGTTTGATCTATCTCTATAGATCTTAATCCCAGGATGTAGGTTGCTTCTCCCAGGTCTTTCATGGAGAATGTCTTGGATAACCAAACCTTAACTGACTGTAAGATTGAACATCGTTTCCTATAAGTAATATGTCATCGACATACAATACTAGGAACACGACTGCACTCCCACTAACCTTCTTGTACACACAAGGTTAAATGCGGATTTTGTGAAATCAAACTTTTGATCGTCTCATCAAAAGCGGATATTCGACTCTGGATGCTTGCTTATCCATAAATGGATCGTCGCAATTTGCATACCTTGGTTTTATCAGCCGATGTGAAACCCTCGGTGTATCATATACACGTCCTCGGCGAGTTTCCATTAAGGAAAGCTGTTTTCACATCCATCGCCATATCTCATAATCATAATGAGCTATGGCGGGGAGCATCGAATGGATTTAAGCATAGCTACGGCGAATAGGTTTCGTCATAATCAACACCTTGCTTTTGGCGATATCCTTTGCCACCAATCTAACCTTATAGGTAATCACATTACCATCCATGTCGGTTTCTTCTTGAAAACCCACTTGCACCTATAGGCTTTATGCCTTGGTGGGTCAACCAAGTTCCAAACTTGGTTTTCGTACATGGAATCCATTTCGACTTCATGGCACCAAGCCACTTATCCCTTCTGAACTTGTCGGCACTTCTTCATAGCGTAGGCTCCTCATCATCAATGAGTAACACGTCGTTCGATTCACTTACGAAATCCATATCTCTCGGGAATGTTGCGTGTTCTACCGGATCTCTGAAGATGTGGTGTTACTGATAGGTCGACCGATTGCTCATCACTATGAGTTGTCATTGTTGTGCTTCACCAGTATCTCATTAATGTCTATTTGAGTCTCTTGAGCCTCCTCAAGCTCTGACACTCCCACTTTGTTTTCTTGCAAGAGAAACTCTTTCTCTAGAAACACGGCATGCCTTGAAACAAACACCTTTTGTTCCAAAGGATGATAGAATTAGTAACCCCTTGTTTCCTTAGGGTATCAATAAATAGACATTTATCGGACTTAGCATCGATTTATGCGTCTGATCCAGCTTCACATAAGCGAGACAACCCCATATCTTCAAGTAAGATACATGAGGTTTCTTACCATTCCATATCTCATATGGAGTAGTTGAGACTACCTTGGTAGGCATTACATTTAACAAGTAAACACATCCCCAAAGGACTTGGGAAGAGTTGCATGATTCATCATTGACGACCATGTCCAACAAAGTCGATTCGCCTCTCGGATACACCATTATCTTTGTGTGGTGTATAGGGCGGAGTCCATTGAGACAATATACCATTGTCTCTTAGGTAATCAAGAAACTCCTGACTCAAGTATTCACCACCTCGATCCGATCAAAGTATTTTAATACTCTTGTCATGTTGTTTCTCTACTTCATTTCTGAATTCTTTGAACCTTTCAAAGGCTTCAGACTTGTGTTTCATCAAGAACACATACCCAAACCGTGAGTGATCATCGGTGAAGGTAATGAAGTAGCTATAGCCTCCTAATGCTTGAGTTGACATAGGTCCACATACATCGGTATGTACTAGACCTAGTAACTCTCCCACTCGTTCACCTTTTCCAGTAAAAGGTAACTTAGTCATCTTGCCTTTTAAGCATGATTCGCATGTATCGTATGAATCCAATTCAAACGATTCCAGAATTCCACATCGGTGTAATTCAGACATGCGTTTCTTGATTATATGGCCAAGACGACAATGCCACATATATGAGTCTATTTGATTATCCTTTCGAGCACGCGTGTTGCTCGCTTCGATATTGCAAATGTCACTGGATACGTCCAACGTATAAACACCATTGCTTAAAGTTCCAGTCCCATAAAGAACCCCATTCAAAGTTATGTAACAACAATTGTTACTAAAAGTCAAATGGAACCCATTTCTATTTAGACAAGAAATAGAAATGATGTTCTTTATCAACGAAGGAACATACAAGCAATTGTCCAGTTCTAAGACAAGTCCTACAGGGAGTTCCAACAAATACGTTCCGATGGCGGAGTCGGCAACAGTTGCTCCATTCCCAACACGTAAATTTGACTCTCCCCTTTGACGAGTCTTCTTCTATTCCTTAGCCCATGTATGTCATTACATATATGTGAGCCACACCTAGTATCAAATACCCAAGTGTCTGAGGAAATAGAATGACAATCAATAAAGAAGATTTCTGAAGAAGATGGGGCATCCGATGCCTTATCCTTCTTCACGAACTCAAGATAAATCTTGCACTTTCTTCACAAATGGCTCTCCTTGCCATAATGATGGCAAGTTTCCTTTTGTGCTAGTTCTACCTTCTTAGCCTTTCTCTTCTTTCCCTTCTGCTGTTCCTTTGACTTCCTCTTAGAACCTTTCTTCGAGGAATCAACTAACAGCACCGTCCCCTGCTCATGCTTCTCAGAAGGCTCCACAGTCTTCAGCATGTTGAGCAGTACCACAGATGAACCTCCTTGCATCTCAGAGGTGAAGAGGAGCTTGGAGACTTCGAACCTTTCGAATCTCACTTGCTCATCAACCAACTCACAGAGATGAAGGACTACGATATGAGCATCCATATGCTCATGCTGCTTTCGTAGCTTGGGTTCCATCGCGGCTAGCATGATGCAACTCACCATTTCAGAATCATTCACATGTTTCTGATAGGCCAACAATTGGTCCAGAGTTGCATTGTCACTAGGACAGGCGGGAAGAGGCGCTTCGAGGACATACGCAAGCTTTTCCACCTTGAGAACAATTCTCAAGTTTCTAAGCCAGTCCAAGAAGTTCGGCCCAGTCAATTTATTTGAATCCAAAATGGAATGCAAATTCAAACACATCATGATCAATATATTAACTTAGAAATACAAAACGAGCATATATGAGAAAGATGATTTTAAAAATGCATCAATATACATTTATAAATCCCATTCATTTTTCGAATTTCAAAAACCCCAAAATCACTTCGGGAGATCGTAGGTCCATCTCCGAATGGGTTGATATCCATCATAGTTATGAACAACCTTGGAGAGAGTCCAACAAGCCATTCATAATTACGACGGTAGGTATCATCTATACCGATTGCATATCACGTATATGCAACTATCACAATGTGCTATCAACTATTTGAATGTTCACACATACATCGGGTTGTTAACACATTAACAAGTATGCATCATATGCATAGCACCCAACTTCACCTCCCTTTACATCGACCTTGGAGAGAGTCCAACAAGCCGATGCTCCAGGTTAAAGTCAACCCATTAATCGGGACATAGTTTTAATATGGTTAGAGCGCATTCAACCAATTAGCCCAGCTTGGAGAGAGTCCAACAACCAAAGCTAACGATTGACCTCTGACTCTTACCATATTAGTATTAAACTATTCCATGGTTTGAACATATTCAAGTTCGAGCTAGGCTTGGAGAGAGTCCAACAACCCAAACAAGAAACAGAACTCTGGTTCTAACCATATTAATGGAAGGTGTAGGCTTTAATATTGATTAAGGGTTTTTATGTCTCATCCTCTTTGCATGCAAATAACTATTATCTACATGGCATGGCATACATGACATACATCTACATGTCACGACACGCATGGCATAATGTTATGCATCTAATGCAATTACATGGCATACAATTATGTCATGTATATAATTTCCTTATATGTCATAACTATTTATGGAAATAAAATATGTTTAAGATTTGATTCTCCAAATCAAATCATAATTAAATTAGGAAACAAATTTCCAAATCTAATCACATATTTTATTCATGGAATTATTTGATTAAGGAAAATCTATTTAGGAAACCAATTTCCTAAATCTTTAAAACTACTTATGGAAATTAAATATTTTAAGATTTGATTTCCCAAATCAAATCATGATTAAATTAGGAAACAAATTTCCTGAATCTAATCAAATATTTTATTTATGGAAAATATAAATTTCCATAAATACTTCCAACTTTCCAAAAGTGGAAGATTTCCATAAATACTTCTAGACTTTCCAAAATTGAAAAATTTCCATAAATACTTCTAAATTTCCAAAATTTAGAAAACTTCCAGAAATACATTATGACTATCGCAAAACCATTTTTACGATTATGTCGAAACACAACCTGGGCTCTGATACCACTGTTGGGTTTCCGGCACCGCGGCGTGTGTGTGTTCGATCATGTTTCGTAAACATGAGCACAGCGGAAGCAATAAAAATAATAAATACTCCTATTTATTACAACACACACAACACACGCATGCTATTACAACAAGTGTAGACATAACCGTAAATTAAAATTGCAATAAAAGAAATTTAAACTACGTTATACCTTCCGTATGACGTGTAGCGGGAACGGCATCAACCGGAACGATTCTCGTAAGAATCGTCTCTATCCGTATCCACGCCGAGCTCCTCGGGATGACCGCCAAACCCACGAGCCGTCTTCGTGCGGGTTACCAGCCTCGTGTTGAAGGCACGCGTGATCGAGAGATGATCACGGTCGAATCCAAATTCGGACCTAAAACAAGTCCTCAAGACTTGCTTCTCCGGAGAGGTATTCGTCAACCGATTGGCCAGAATCGCCGTCCTCCACCTCAGAGGATTACGGAGATCAAATCCCGGTATATTAGCCGCTGTCGGAGCACTAACCGTCGTCCAAACGCGGCTCCGGACGGAAGAAGCTGTCAGAAAACTGGACAGCTTGGTGGAAGGAGTAGGCGCCGGCCAAAACCAAGGAAAGCAAAGTGCTCACCTTGATGCCAAACCTAAGGAGGATGACCGAACTCTTCCGGCAGCAGCTCGGCGAGGAAAGGAAGCAACCTTCTGGATGCCGGTTGGAGGACCTTTGGGCTGGGCGGCGGCAGCTTGGAGTTGGGCGCCGAATAGGAGAGGGAGGTGTTGGGCGGCCACTATTGATTAGGTTTAGGGTTAGGGTTTAATCCCTATTTTATAGAGAACTAATTCTCTTAGTGGTTAATGGATCATATCCATAAAGCCCGTTAACCCGCTCCATTAAGATAAGTTAAAATAAACCAAACCATGATGGTTTATTTTAAGTTAAAACGAACCGAACCAACCTTTGGTTCATTCGTTTAATATAAACCAAACCCTTTGGTTTATTCTCATCCATTGGATTAGGACCAAACCATTTTGGTCCATCCATTATGTCTTCATAAGACACGGCCCATCCACGCTTCCATTGCGACTGAAACAATTTCATGCTCGCTTTATGTTTGGTCCAACCAAACATAGTTTCTCTCGATGCGAGAATCCCATTCTCAAGCTCGTTTTAAATCCTTTGGATTACACTCGTTGTGCGTGTGACCAAATAGGTTCTCGGTTTATGTTGGCCGTCTATAATTAACCATTAATTATAGAGCGATCATGAGTGGCACCTAGTAGTACATCATGATCCCCAATTAGCAGAAAGATCAGCAGGTTGATCGAACTATTTACGAAACCCTTGATGGCTTGAATGAATCGTGCCCCATTCCCTTCACTCATCTTATACCCACTTGGTTCAGGACATGGTCTATTGTGTCGATCCCCACTAAGTCGACTCGTCACACCTAGCCCAAGTATCATTTCCTCGTCCTACGGATTCTAGTTACTCCACATGTATCGAAGAGTACCTTACTCTAAACATGTAATCCTTTGGCCAAAGACTTTAGTAACAATCCGACGAGAGGCCATGGGTATACTTCTCCTCGCAAGGAGTGGTGAATCCTTTATAGGCTATTCAAACACCTTCGATCACTTCGACTTATACCCAATCATCCCGGGTCCACATCTCCTTAGAGATGTTTGCTTAAGATGTCAAAGCATAAGTCTCTATGATCAAGATGACTTGAATACAGCAAGCCAAAGGAACATCGCACTTAAGCTACAGTAAGAACTTCATTGACATATCTATATATGCAGAAGACCATATGAAGTCTTACGGCTGGTCACTCCAATGAACTAGTTACCATAACTAGCATCCACGATTAACTCCGGACATCACTATGTCTCCAGCCAGTGAGAATCAGCTGCTTGGATACACCAAGGAGTATACCTCATGCTAGTCTCGACAGAATTGATGGTGTCCAAATCTATCAATTCATTGACTAGGGATAATTCCGATACATCACAATTACACATGTAGAGATACTCACTAGTTGTGATCCAATCACAAATTCTCTCATGCTGTGAATCGTATCGTGGACATTCAGTAAATGAGTTTAAGATCCAATCAAATACATAAAATATGTATACTCAAATAGTGAATCTTCATTTATCATATAAATGGTTCATACATAAGGCGATTGCCTTAGGACATCTCTCATATATTACTAACACTAGGAAGACCAAGGTCAATAGGGAGGTTATTCCTAGAGTTGACCAAATGGTGTGCCTAGTGGCTAGGGTTTCTAGGAAACCTAGGGTGGCCACTAAGAAGGTTGCAAGGGGAGTTACCCCTAGAGTCAACCTAGGTAAGACCCAAATTACCAAGGCTAACAAGCCTAGGAGGGTCATTAGGAAGGTATCTAGGGAGGTTATCCCTAAGGAATACCTAATTAACCCTAGGAGCTCAAATCGGTTTTGGGTTCCTAAGAGCGTGATTGATTCACGCTAGGTGGGTTTAGGATGTGCCAACCTTGAGTGGATGGGTAGTTAACTCAACCATGATAAAGGTGGCATTTTAGGTTATTTTCAAGGTTATGGATACCTTGGAAATAGGGTTTAATTATAATCCTAAAAGATTTTAGGATGTGCCAATATTAGTTATGAAGTTTGATAAAATGATCAAATTGGCACAATTAGGGTTTAGAGTGTTAGTGTGCCATTTTGGGTTTTTGCCACACTAGGGAGATTAATGATAATATGGCAAAATATATCTAACTATATCAAATGGCAATTAATATTAAAATTTAGGTATTACTATACCTATATATTTTATATGCCATGCTTTGATTGCCATATGCCATGTCATGACATCATGCGTATTTCTATGATTTTATATGTCATGTTCATGTTTAGGATCAAGGTTTCAAATGTCATGTGTTTTTAGATTCCATCACTATGCCATGATCATTTCATGCATTAATTTGATTGAACATTGATTTAAGGAAAATGACATGACTTGAAGTCTCACTTATAAGGGAATCAAGTAGGGTTGCCTAGGAAATGCATGAAACCCTAGATAAAGTGAATCAAAACCCACATCTCACATCACATTGACATGTATGTGTATTTATACACCCTAGATACATGTGAGATGCTAGGATAATAAGTTAGGTTCAAGATGCATGGGTAGTGCATCTAGATGAACTCAACCTTATTTTAATTATCACCAAGAATCATAAGGAAAGCTAATATACAAGCTATGTATATTTAGCCAATAAATTATGGTTCAAAATAGGTTTTCAAAAACATTTTAAAATCAATTTAGAAAACCTTGGTGAAATCAATCTTTTGATAGCCATCATCATTGTAGAAGTTGATACAAAGTGGATCAAAAACTTTAAAGTTTTTAATAGTTTTGAACTTTGTACCAATCTCCTATTTCAATGGTAAAAATATTTTTTCCAAAATTTTTCACCTATTGTATTGGTCATAAGTATTATACGTACCAAATTTCGTGATTTTTCGATATACGTATAATTATTTATGATTTTCTGAAATTCAACTCTGATAACTGAAATTCGGAAATTTCAGTTATCAGTCGACTGCCATTGGTGGCAGTCGACTGATGGAGGTGCCAGTCGACTGATTTCTGAATCACTCGACTGGTAGCCTAATTTCGGGGTAAACAAGGTTGTTTAACCCGATTTCAGCTACGGTTATGGTCCCTAATCACTCCTAACCCTAGGATATGCTTTGGGTAGCATTATAAAGGGTGAAAATCCATTGGATATGGATTAGGAGAAGTGTTTAGGGTTTGTATCAATTTTAAGGTGTTGGAAAGTTCAATATTGAATTTCTAACCTTAATTTTGATGGTTTAGAGTTCCTATTGGCTTAGGGACTTCCCAAGGACATTGTTGGTGCAATGGTCAAGGGGGAGCAAGCCTTTAGGGGGAGGTATCCATCTTGGGATGATGGATGTGTTTTTCTCCTTGAAGAGGAGAAGGTATTGGGAGAATATGACATCAATTGGGAAATTGATGGGACTTTTGAGAGACCCAATTTGGAAATTGAGAGAGTAAATGAGATTGTCTCTCTTGAGTGATATTGGACATATCACTAGGAAGATGGTAGGCATCCTAAGTATTTTTGGACCAAGGGAGAGATTGTAAGATCTCATTGGGACATGAGACATTGACCTCCTTGGAGAGGAAACCTTTTTGATGTTAGTCAAAAAAGGGAAGAATGTTTGGGGGAGAACATTTGGAGAGTATTTACCAATTTGGGATAATTGGTAAGGGATTTGAGTTAGTGTTCTAACTCAATAATTTGTTTGGTTTTTGTCAAACATCAAAAAGGGGGAGATTGTTGGTGCAATCGACCCAGGTCATGATTGACCAGGACTCGAGTTTGACTCGAGTGATGTTTTGATGTTTGACAAAAACATATGACAATGTAATTGTCATAGGGAAGTCCAAGTCTTGAGTACTTGGCATGGGAAGTCCAAGGGGTTTGATATTGGCGGCGTAAAGTCCAAGCGGGAGTCTTGGCAGCGTAAGTCCAATGTGCCTTGGCAGTGTAGACACCGTTAGCATGACATAGCCGATGGAAGCACCTGAAGGCTAGCGCGATGGATGAACAAGTCATGGATGACTTGGAGGGATCCGAGAGGCGTGAGGCTGATGGAGGTGGCTAGAAGGCTTAGGTCTAGGCTGAGGGTGGTCTAGCAAGTATGGGGGAACCATACTTGGATTAAAACCTCATGTTTGAGGTGTGCGGTCGGACCGACCGAGTCAACTAGGGTTTATTGCGGGTTATGGCGCCTGTGATCAGCAGGTGAGCGATCGATGGCTCGAGCAGTCGACTAATGCTCGAGAAATCGACCACAGAATGGAGTCGAGACTCGACTGGTCGAGTGAGGACTCCATCAGTCGACTGATGGGTATGATCAGTCGACTGATGGTTGATCAGTTGGACTTTTCCAACGTGGATCTAGCCGTTGTCTCATGACAACAATGGCATCAGTCGACTGATGATCCCGATCAGTCGACTGATCGACCTTTTCCAGCACAGGTTGAAGTTATATAAGGAGCTCGTGATGGAAGAAAAGATAGCGATTTTCTTGGGCGAAATTGAAGGGGGAAGTTGGTGCTTTCCAGTCCTTCAAAGCTAGTTCAAGGCAATGAAAGATCAAGCAATCCAAAGCTCTTGTAAAGTGTTTTTCCTTTACTTGCATTTGTATTTCATATTATATTTGCTTGTATCTAATTGATTATTATTGTAATCATTATTGTACGAGGTTTCTCCGCCTCCGGATTGTTCCGAGAAGGAGTGTTTATTAGTGGTTGCATGTGCATCACTAGAGCTCGTAGAGATCGATCCGTGGAGTAGGAACCGTATGGTTCCGAACCATGTTATATCATTGTATTAGCGTGTTGTGCATTTCGTTATCGTTATTACTTTTCTATTTCCGCTGCGGTAACGAAATTGTAGAAACAAACGCGAAAAAATTCCATCTACGAACGAATTCTATGCTATTCACCCCCTCTAGCGGCGTCAAATATCCTACACCAGGGAGTGGTTTATTGAAGATGTCGGCTAGGTTTGATTTTGACTCAATATAATTGAGTACAACATCTCCGTAGCTACATGGTCTCTAATGAAGTGATGTCTCACTTCAATGTGCTTCGTCCTAGAATGGTGGATTGGATTCTTTGTCAAATTAATAGTGCTCATGTTATCACAAAGCACTTGACATTTCTGTATGATAACCCATAGTCCTCCAATATGTGAGTCATCCACAACAACTATGATACACTTTCCCCCATGGATATATACCAAGCCTCGGTAGTGGAGAGAGCAACACAATGTTGCTTCCGACTCGACCAACTCACTAGTGAAGAGCCTAGGAACTGGCATCCCCCACTCGTACTCTTCCTATCTAACTTACATCCAATATAGTCAGAGTTAGTATAGCCAACTAAATTAAATGATTCAGTGTGAGGGTACAACAAACCAACCTTAATAGTGCCTTTAAGATATCTCATTATTCTTTTCACATCACTTAAATGACACTCCTTGGCACATGATTGATATCTAGCACACACACCCACAACATATAAAATATCAAGTCGACTTGCTATGAGATAAAGTAGACTACTTATCATACTTCTATAATATTTCTGATCCATAGATTTTCCTCCTTCATCAATTCCAAGATTTGTATTTTGTGCCATAGGAGTAGATATCTCCTTTGAATTCTCCATGTTAAATTTCTTCAACACATTCATGGCATACCTAGATTGATGGACATATATACCCTCCTTTGTTTGTTTGATATCAAGTCCAAGGAAGAAGGTTAGCTCTCCGACCAGACTCATCTCAAACTCACTCTCCATGTATCCTATAAATTCATTCAGATAATCCTTATTATTCGAGCAACAGATTATGTCATCGACATAAACCTGGGCCACAAAAATGTTTGCACCGTCTCTTTTCAGAAATAATGTGGG
This sequence comes from Wurfbainia villosa, assembly GCA_025175895.1. Lineage (NCBI taxonomy): Eukaryota > Viridiplantae > Streptophyta > Magnoliopsida > Zingiberales > Zingiberaceae > Wurfbainia > Wurfbainia villosa. The sequence continues at coordinate 36,857,315 of CM045997.1, forward strand.
ATCTATCCAACCTCTTCTCAACCCTTTCTCTACAAGAAATGTGAACATCCTTTCGTTCCAAAGTCGAGGTGCTTGTTTCAGCCCATAAAGAGGCTTTTTCATTTTGTACATGTGGCCTAAAAATTCTATACTCTGAAACTCTGGTGGTTGTTCAACATATGCCTTTTCCTTAATTACCCCATTTAAAAAGGCAGACTTCACATCCATTTGATAAAGTTTGAAGCCTTTGTATGCAGAAAATGCTAGCATAAGTCTTATGGACTCTAATCAAGCTACTGGAGCATATGTCTCTTCAAAATCTAGTCCCTCAACCAGATTATATCCTTTGGCAACTAATCTTGTCTTAATTCTTATTATCTCTCCCTTATGATTCATCTTATTCTTAAACACCCACTTGGTACCAATTATGGAGACTTTTCCCGGTCTCGGAACTAAGTCCCATACTTGGCTTCTTTCGAATTGTCCTAGCTCATCCTGCATTGCTAAGACCCAATCAGGATCATGTTGGGTTTCCGGCACCGCGGCGTGTGTGTGTTCGATCACGTTTCGTAAACATGAACACAGCGGAAGCAATAAAAATAATAAATCTACATTTATTACAACACACACAACACACGCATGCATATTAAAACAAGTGTAGACATAACCGTAAATTTAAATTTGCAATAAAAGAAAATTTATCTACGTTATACCTTTCGTATGACGTGTAGCGGGAACGGCATCAACCAGAACGATCCTCGCTAGAATCGTCTCTATCCGTATCCACGCCAAGTTCCTCGGGATGACTTCTCTAAGCCACGAACTTCGTCTTCGTACGGGTTACTAGCCTCGTGTTGAAGACGACGTGATCGAGAGATGATCACGATCCGAATCCAAATTCGGATCCTAATACGAGTTCTCAAAACTCGCTTCTCCGGGGAGGTATTCGTCAACCAATTGACGAATCCTTCATCCTCCACCTCAGATGATTACCGGAGATCGAATCCCCGGTAAGTTAGCCACTGTCGGAGCTCTAACCATCGTCCAAATGACGCTCCGACGAGAGGAGAACAAGCTGTCCAGAAAACTGGACAGCTTTGGTGGAGGTGATAGGCGCCGGCCAACCAAGGGAGATAGAGCTCACCTTGATGCCAAACCTGAAGGAGATCACCGGAGCACTAACCAGCAGCAGCTCGACGCTGGCGAGGGGGAAGGTCAGCACCTTCTGGACACCGGTTGAAGCCTCAAGGTGGGCGGCGGTAAGGAGGAGGAGAGTTGGCGCCGAATTTCCCCAAGGAGAGGTGGGCGGCAACTTAGGGTTGTGGATTAGGGATTAATTATCCCTTAAGCCCTCTTTTATAGAGAACTAATTCTCTTAATGGTTATTGTATCATAACCATTAGGCCCGTTAACCCGCTCCATTAAAATAAGTTAAAATAAACCAAACCATGATGGTTTATTTTAAGTTAAAATGAACCGAACCAACTTTTGGTTCATTCGTTTAAAATAAACCAAACCCTTTGGTTTATTCTCCTCCATTGGATCAGAACCAAACCATTTTGGTTCATCCATTACATCTTCATAAGACTCGGCCCATCCACGCTTCCATTGCGACTGAAACGATTTCATGCTCACTTTATGTTTGGTCCAACCAAACCTTGTTTCTCTCGGTCTGAGAATCCCATTCTCAAGCTCGTTTTAAATCCTTTGGATTACGCTCGTTGTGCGTGTGACCAAATAGGTTCTCGGTTTATATTGGCCGTCTATAATTAACCATTAATTATAGAACAATCATGAGTGGCACCTAGTAGTACATCATGATCCCCAATTAACCGAAAAGATCAACGGTTGATCCAGAACTATTTCTGAAACCCTTCAGCAGCTCGAATGATTCGTGCCCCATTCCCTTCACTCATCTTATACCCACTTGGTTCAGGACATGGTCTATTGTGTCAGGCCCCACTAGGTCGACTCGCCACACCTAGCCCAAGTATCATTTCCTCGTCCTACGGATTCTAGTTACTCCACATGTATCGAAGAGTACCTTACTCTAAACATGTAATGCTTTGGCCAAAGACTTTAGTAACAATCTGACGAGAGGCCATGGGTATACATCTCCTCGCAAGGAGTGGTGAATCCTTTATAGGCTATTCAAACACCTTCAATCACTTTGACTTATACCCAATCATCCCGGGTCCACATCTCCTTAGAGATGTTTGCTTAAGATGTCAAAGCATAAGTCTCCATGATCAAGATGACTTGAATACCGCAAGTCTAAGGAACATCGCACTTAAGCCACAGTAAGAACTTCATTGACATATCTATATATGCAGAGAACCATATGAAGTCTTACGGCTGGTCACTCCAATGAACTAGTTATCATAACTAGCATCTACGATTAACTCCGGACATCACAATGTCTCCAGCCAGTGAGAATCAACTGCTTGGATGCACCAAGGAGTATACCTCGTGCTAGTCTTGATAGAATTGATGGTGTCCAAATCCATCAATTCATCGACTAGGGATAATTCCGATACATCACAATTACACATGTAAAGATACTCACTAGTTGTGATCCAATCACAAATTCTCTCATGTTGTGAATCGTATCGTGGACATTCAGTAAATGAGTTTAAGATCCAATCAAATACATAAAACATGTATACTCAAATAGTGAATCTTCATTTATCATATAAATGGTTCATACATAAGGCGATTGCCTTAGGACATCTCTCATATATTACTAACAGATCAAGAAAAGCTTCTTCTACTACCCTTGGTTCAATTTCAGAAATCAGTGCACCTTCAACCCCTTCATTTCTAAAGGATGATCTAGTCCTCACCCCTTGTTGAAGTTCTCCAATAATCTGATCTTGGGGATGACTAGTACTTGTCCTAATGGATCTTGGTGCTTGAGATGTTTCAAGTACTTGATCATTTGATACATCATCAAGTAATGACCCTTGTAACATAGACTTTTCTTCATCAGACTCAATCTTAACTCCCCCTACTTCAGTGTTTTCAAATAATCTAGTTTTCTCCAGTCCAAACTTGATTTCCTCATCAATTTCCCGAGTATCATCAGATTTTTCATTTTCCATAAATACAACATTTTGTGACTCTTATATTAATTTTGACTTCTTATTGTACACTCTATATGCCTTGCTAGTAGAAGAATACCCTACAAGGATACCTTCATCAGCTTTTGCAGCTAACTAACCTAAATGATCTTTGGTATTTAGAATGAACACCTTGTAGTCGAACACCCTAAGATGCTTGATTAGAGGTGGTTTTCTAAACCATAGTTCATGTGAAGTTTTTCCTAGAAACCTATGTATCAATACCCTGTTCTGAACATAATAGGTTGTGCTTATAGCTTTGGCCCACAAGTGGCTTGGAAGAGCATACTCATTGAGCATGCTACTAACTACTTCTTGTAAGGACCAGTTCTTCCTTTCCACAACACCATTTTGTTGGGGTTTCTTGGAACAGAAAACTCATGTTTATATCCCCTTTTTAAACAATAGTCCTTAAATCGGATATTTTGGAACTCCCCTCCTGTAGGGATGTATAATGAAAAGTCTATCTTTTGTATGAACATCTTTATTTTGAAATAAGAATCACATGATCATTGTTTGCATTTTTATGGTTATGCAATATTGTCTAATACATTACATTGTAGATAACATGGTGTGTGGTGTCACATGGGAGATCATGTTATCAGCTAATGTAAAGTATAAGTAAAGGATCACAACTGAGATGTCTTTGGACAAACCATCGGAATGGTTGTAGTGTGATTTGGTATTGGTTTGTCTTGACCATAGAATCACACTAGTGCACTTTGTGTGTATTGAGCAGGACCGACATAGAGGTGATTCGATTTAGTGCTGACTACATAATCGAATCAGACCTCAGATATTATTTAGTACATGCTCTTAATCCCGATATAATAACGGGCACATATACTTAGTATTCATCTCTTTGATTTACCAATGGGTGAGATTTATAGATTAAATCGATAGGCTCGGTAAGTTAGGAGATGATATTATTTATATGGTGTGCCATTGATTATAGGAGGAAACCATGTCCTATATATTAGGATGATGATGTCCCCTTGAGGAGCTCATAAGGTTCATCATGTAAACCCTGCAAGTGGACTTGGTCCGGCATGATGAAAAGGTTGAGTGGTACTACTCAAGGAGTTAGATGTTGATTAATTAATAGTCAGTAAATTAATTAATCGACAGACATTCGAGATCTTAAACACGGGGAGAAAATGTACAAATAATATATGGAGCCCATATTAACTTATGGGGGTTGGTGAGGTAGATCAATGATAATCCTTTAGTGGATTGGATTTTCATTTATGGATCGGACTTTATGTGGGCTTGATCCATGGGTGGCTAAGATCCAACTCCTCCTCATGGTCCCTAATGTAGCCTATTAACACGTCATGAAGCTTATATCCAATGGATAGAAACAAAACTCTAGATCCATAGGTAGATATTAAATCTCTAAGATCCGACGGTTGAGATTAAATCTCTAGATCCGACGGTTGAGATTAAATTCCTAGAACAAATGGTAGAGATTAAAAGGAGGCCTATCCCTAACTCTATAAAAGGAGCTTGAGGGGTTGGCGTGGAGAGATCATCAAGAGAAGCTAGGGTTTTGGAGGTTGGCGGCAAGGCATAGGAATTAGGGTTTGGGCTTGGGCGGCACCTAATAAGGAAATTTTTCCTTGTGTTATTCTTCTTCCCCAAGCTGCCGGCGCCCTTGGAGTTCCTTCCAGGTCTTGGCCGGCGTCCAAAATAGGTCCTCTCCTTCTCCTTGGCCAGTGGAACAAAGGTTTAGGGTCCTCCCTTCAAACTTTTGGCTGGCCACTCTCAAACTCCTCTTCCTTCTTGGTCGGCGGCAAGCTTCCTCCTTGGAAGTTGTTGGTTTGTTGAAACAAGGAATAGAGCCTTGTTTCTATTCTTCCTCTTGCTTTGGAAGAGAAAGGAAGGAAGATTTTTGATCTAGGAGCTTCAACCTTTGGTAGATCGTCGCCCACACGACGTCCGAAAGGAGGAAGGTCATACATTAGAAGATCGAGAGGTATATCGATTCTCTAATTTTTATATGTAACATGTTTGTTTTTGTTTTTCAATTATGAGCATGTAATATTCTGTTTGTGGAAAAATAATACTTGGATCCTGAACATAAACACAAAAACCGGTGATCCGGACATCGTCTATTCCGAGGCTACTCGTAGAATAGAGGATGGTCGCTTGAACAACGAGTTTGTTCAAGTGACCTCTCTAAACGAATAGCACGACGATGACTTGATTATTTGGGCAATCCCTTTTCTCTAGGATTAATTTTTTTTTAATCCAGGGACATAGAAGGGATCACCATGATCAAGCAACCAAGGTGAAGTGGGAAGCGAAGTTTACCCTCACGGACGCGATAAGCAAAACCCTTCAATTGGTATCAGAGCCAAGGTTTCCAGTTTTGTGTGTTTAGGATTCGGTTAATTTTTATGCACTTTTCAAATATTAAATGTTCTAGATAATAGTAGGATATGCGTAGTTTAACTCTTTGGTTGCAAGCATAAGATCCGACTATTATGGTCATATGTGTGTATGTGATTGTATGTGTATATTTTGTTGAATCCTCGGGGTTGACGAGGCTAGTATTTGATTTTTTGTAAATTAGATACGACATTATTTAGCCACTCTTTATTTTATTTTACTTTTGATCTAAATTTCATGTACACTCCCTCGTGGAGTATAGGATCGATGGATGTAAATTAAAATAGGTTTTAGTCTCGGCTAGGATCTCCGGATGACTCGTATATGGCGTAGGAGGAGCGGATGAGAAGGCGATACGACGGGAGACATATTGAAGACAAAAGCCATAATAGTTGGAAAATAATTTATTTTTCATATTTATTGCTTTTTGTTTGATATGCATGTCAAAGGCTAGGAAAATACCTCAATTTCAAATTACTAAGTGGGAGAGGGAAATTTTTATAAATTCCCACGGCCTCCATTACGATTTGACAAGTGATGCAAACAAACTTGCGCGTCGGCTCTGAGTGCCTTCCTCCCTATCGGATGAGTTTGTTTGCAGATCACAAGGTCAAATATGGTTATAGGGAATTATTAAAGAGCGTGTGCACTTCCCCATCGGAAGGCCCATAACCCGAGATAATTTCCTTGGTACCGAGTAATGGTGAACACTTAGATACAAATATAAGTATCCTCCCCATCGGAGTCACTGCTTTTATTTGTAGGGCCAAAGAGGAACCAACTATTAATTTTACTTGTCAAAAAGTTAGGTTGACAAGATAGTAAAATTAATGGGTAAAACCTCCTCTTACAAATGTAGAATTCATATACGTCCACACTATCGTGGCATACGATATTCTCGGTGTTTTGAGGTGTTGGTTGATTTTAAAATTTTATTGTTTGAGGAATCAATAATTTTTTGAAATCTAATGTTTTGATTTATGTGATTCTTAGGTTTTCTTTCAAAATGACTTTCAACCCACTTGCTGTGATACTGAAAGAGAACAAACTTACTGGACCCAACTATGCTGATTGGAAGAGGAATCTAGACATTGTCTTAACTGCTGAGGAATACAAATATGTACTCCTCGAAGAGTGCCCTCCAAAGCCTGCAGATGATTCTGGGGAAAAGGAGAGAGAGAGATATAAGAAGTGGGTCAAGGCCGATGAGATGGCGTGGTGTTACATTTTGGCATCTATGTCAAATGTACTGCAACATCAGCATCAAGTCATGCCCACTGCTTATGATATGATGCTCAATCTCAATGAACTTTTCGGACACCAGAATCGGGCTGCGAAGCAAGAAGCCATGAGAAACTTGATGACGACCTCCATGATCGAGGGAACACCCGTGAGGGATTATGTTCTCAAGATGATGGCTCATTTGAATGAGCTAGAGGTCCAAGGAGCTGAGATCGATGGGGAAACCCAGGTCAATATCATACTCCAGTCTCTACCTAGGAGTTTTGAGCAGTTTCGCCTAAACTACAACATGAACAAGAGGTTGTATTCATTGGCGGAACTTCTGACAGAACTCCAGGCGACAGAGGGACTATTTCGTCAGAGTGCTCTGGAGCATGCCGTAGTGACCCAAAAGGTTTCTACTTCTAAGCCGAAAGGCAAGAAGAAGAAGAAACAAACTGGGGCGAAGGCGGTGGGAGGTACTCGGGGAGGAGTGAAGAAGCCGAAAGGCAAGTGCTTCACTTGTAAGCAGACTGGACACTAGAAGAAGGACTGCCCCGACCGCAAGAACAAAGGTATATCTTTTGGTCTAGTCGTTAAAATATGTTTAGCGGTGTTATCTACTGACACCTGGTGTGTAGATACGGGAGCCACTGATCATGTCTGCAATACTTTGCAGGGGTTCTATAAAACCAGACGACTGGCTGAGGGGGAGATTACCGTGTACTTGGGCGATGCCACGAAGGTGGCAACTGTTGCAGTGGGAGATGTTCATTTATCTTTTGAGAAAAATAAACTTTTGTTTCTTAAGAATTGCCTTTATGTACCACTATTTAGAAAGAATTTAATTTCGGTTTCTAAATAGTTTATGGATGGATATTCTATTTCTTTTAATGACAGAGTTGTTATAAGAAGGAATAGGGACATTATCTGTTCGGGTGCATTGATAGGAAATTTGTACACACTTGAACCAAAACCTCCCACGATGCAAATTGAAGTAAATAACTCATCTTCTAATTCCAATAAGAGAAAGAACCTTCGAAGATGAACCAAACATATCTTTCGCATCTTAGGCTTAGTCACATTAACCTAAGCAGAATTCAAAGGTTGATAGCTGATGGACCTTTGGGTTCATTAGTGGTGGAGGATCTCCTAACCTGCGAATCTTGCTTAGAGGGTAAGATAACCAAGAGGCCTTTTTAGGCCAAGGGATAAAGAGCCAAAGATGTGTTAGAATTGGTTCATTATGATTTGTGTGGTCCTATGTCTATCCAGGCTAGAGGTCCTATGGATACATTTACCTGATGCGCCGCAAGTCTGAATGCTTTGACAAGTTCAAAGAATTCAAGGCTGATGTGGAGAAACGTCAAGGTAAAAGTACCAAGATACTACAATCTGATCATGGTGGTGAGTACCTCTTGGGAGAATTTAGAAACTACTTATCAGAGGCTGGGATTCAATCCCAATTGACTGCACCTGGCATACCCCTGTAGAACGGTGTAGCAGAGCGAAGGAATAGGACTCTTATGGAGATGGTTAGATCGATGATGAGTTATTCTGAGTTGTCAGATTCGTTCTGGGGATATGCTCTAGATACGGCGGTGTACATTCTGAACTTGGTTCCATCTAAATCAGTACCTTCTACTCCCACAGAGTTGTGGACTGGGCGAAAGCCTAGTCTAAGACATATTCGGATATGGGGGAGTCCAACACATGTGCTGAAGGCAGATGCTGGTAAGTTGGAACCTCGTATAGAAGTACACATGTTCGTTGGCTATCCTAGAGGAACGAAGGGTGGTTTATTTTATAGTCCTAGAGATCAGAGGGTGATCGTCAGCACGAACACAAGATTTCTAGAGGAAGACTATATGATGAGCCACAAGCCCAAGAGTAAAATTGTTCTGGAGGAATTAAAAGGGGATGTCACTTCTTTAGTACCACCGGTACAAGAGGATATATCACATGTCACTGCACCGCGTGTCACAGAGGATACATAGGTGATACCTCGTCGTAGTGGGAGGGTTGTGAGAGAGCCTGATAGATTCATGTTCTTGGGAGAATCTTATGATTTGGTCCATGGTGAACATGAACCTGATCCCTGGACATATGACGAGGCAATCCAAGATAAAGATGTAATATCTTGGCAAAGTGTAATGAATGCTGAGATTAAATCTATGGATTCAAATCAGGTATGGGAGCTAGTAGAACCACCCTATGGTGTAAAAACCATTGGATGCAAGTGGATCTACAAGAGAAAGAGAGGAATAGATGGGAAGGTTGAGGCCTTCAAAGCGAGGCTTATTGCGAAGGGGTATACTCAGAAAGAGGGTATCGATTATGAGGAGACCTTTTCGCCGGTAGCCATACTTAAGTCTATTCGGATTCTCTTATGCATAGCAGCTCATATGGATTATGAGGTGTGGAAGATGGATGTCAAGACAACTTTCCTTAATGGAATTCTTGAGGAAAACATCTATATGAAGCAACCAGAGGGATTCATTGCTAAGGGCAAAGAGCATCTTGTGTGTAAGCTTAATCGGTCCATTTATGGATTGAAGCAAGCTTCGAGGTCTTGGAACATCCGCTTTGATGAGGTAATCCAGTCTTATGGATTTATTCAAAGTCCGGATGAGTCTTGTGTATACAAGAGATGTGACGGATATGTAGTGGTATTTCTTGTACTATACATAGATGACATTTTGCTAATTGGCAACAATATCAAGGTGTTATCGGACGTAAGGGTATGTTTGTCTAAACAGTTTGATATGAAGGACATGAGAGAAGTGGGACACATCCTTGGGATCAAGGTTATAATGGATCGCAAGAAAAAGATGTTGTGCTTATCCCAAGATTCATACATAGACACGATTATGGATCATTTTAGCATGCAGAACTCCAAGAAGGGTTTTCTACCTTTCAGACATGGAGTTCCTTTATCTAAGGAGATGTGTCCTAAATCATCTGAGGAGATAGAGGAGATGAAGGCGGTTCCTTATGCTTCGGCAGTAGGAAGCCTCATGTATGTGATTCTATGTACGAGACCTGATATCTATTTTTCTCTGGACATGGTCAATAGATATCAGAGCAATCCAGGACAGGGACATTGGACAGCGGTAAAGCATATATTGAAGTACCTGAGAAGGACTAGGGATTATATGTTGGTTTACCGGGCAGACCAATTACTCCCTGTGGGTTACACGGATTTTGACTTCCAATATGATAGGGATAACAGTAAGTCTACCTCAGGTTTTGTGTTTACTTTGATAGGTGGAGCCATTGTATGGAGGAGTGTCAAGAAGAAATGCGTGGCGGACTCCACCATGGAAGCTGAGTATGTGGCAGCCTCTGAGGTGGCCAAAGAAGTTGTGTGGCTCAGGAACTTCCTGATTGACTTGGATGTTATTCCTGGTGTGCCCAGAACTATCACAATTTATTGTGATAATAGTGGTGCAGTTGCAAACTCGAAGAAACCACGAGCCCATAAGAAAAGTAAGCACATAGAGCGCAAGTACCACCTGATACGAGAAATCGTAAAGAGAGGAGAAGTTGCTGTGGCCAAGATTGCATCAGAGGATAACTTGGCAGATCCTTTCACTAAGGCCCTTCCAACGAGAGCTTTTGATAGGCATTTGGAGGGAATGGAGATCAGATGTATGGCAGTTTTAGAACAGCATAGTCTTTTAGTATAAGTGGGAGATTGTAGGGATGTATACTGAAAAGTCTATTTTTTGTATGAACATCTTTATTTTGAAATAAGAATCACATGATCATTGTTTGCATTTTTATGGTTATCTAATATTGTCTAATACATTACATTGTAGATAACATGGTGTGTGGCGTCACACGGGAGATCATGTTATCGGCTCCTTGTAAAGTATAAGTAAAAGCTCACAACCGAGATGGCTTTAGACAAACCATCGGAATTGTTGTAGTGTGATTTGGTATTGGTTTGTCTTGACCATAGAATCACACTAATGCACTTTGTGTGTATTGAGCAGGACCGACTTAGAGGTGATTCGATTTATTGCTAACTACATAATCGAATCAGACCTCACATATTATTTAGTACATGCTCTTAATCTCGATATAATAACGGGCACATATACTTAGTATTTAACTCTTTGATTTACCAATGGGCGAGATTTATAGATTAAATCGATAGGCTAGGTAAGTTGGGAGATGATATTATTTATATGGTGTGTCGTTAATTATAGGAGGAAACCGTGTCCTATATATTAGGATGATGATGTCCCCTTGAGGAGCTCATAAGGTTCATCATGTAAACCCTTCAGGTGGACTTGGTCCGGCATGATGAAAATGTTGAGTGGTACTACTCAAGGAGTTAGATATTGATTAATTAATGATCAGTAAATTAATTAATCAACGGACATTCGAGATCTTAAACACGGGGAGAAAATGTACAAATAATATATGGAGCCTATATTAACTTATGAGGGTTGGTGAGGTAGATCAATGATAATCCTTTAGTGGATTGGATTATCATTTATGGATCGGACTTTATGTGGGCTTGATCCATGGGTGGCCAAGATCCAACTCCTCCTCATGGTCCCTAATGTAGCCTATTAACACCTCATGAAGCTCAGATCCAATGGATAGAAACAAAACTCTAGATCCATAGGTAGAGATTAAATCTCTAAGATGCGACGGTTGAGATTAAATCTCTAGATCCGACGGTTAAGATTAAATCCCTAGAACCAATGGTAGAGATTAAAAGGAGGCTTATCCCTAACTCTATAGAAGGAGCTTGAGGGGTTGGCGTGGAGAGATCATCAAGAGAAGCTAGGGTTTTGGAGGTTGGCGGCAAGTCATAGGAATTAGGGTTTGGCCTTGGGCGGCACCTAATAAGGAAATTTTTCCTTGTGTTGTTCTTCTTCCCCAAGCTACCCGCACCCTTGGAGTTCCTTCCAGCCCTTACCCGGTGTCTAAAACAGGTCCTCTCCTTCTCCATGCCCGGTGGAACAAAGGTTTAGGGTCCTCCCTTCAAGCTTTTGGCCGGCCACTCTCAAACTCCTCTTCCTTCTTGGCCGGCGGCAAGCTTCCTCCTTGGAAGTTGTTGTTGGTGCATTAGGCACCTAAGTCGAATCTGAGTTTTGATTATAGCAAATGATACAAAGTTAAGCTCATGTCATTATCTCACGAGCTGAATCAAGTATGCAGAAATGCTAAGCTAAGCCTAAGGTTAGCGACACTCGGAGAGAACCGTAGTGGTCGGGCGACACTAGGAGGACTTCGGAGGGAGCTGAAGGAATTAGGTAGAGACCGAAAGCAAGGCTTCAAAGGTAAATATTGAGGTAAGCTCATGTGAGTGAGTGTAAGTAAGGTAAAGTCCTCCATACGGGGACATCCTTAGGCGACGATCCGACCAAGACTTCCCATGGAAGGTCTATGTTGAGATCGGATGGCAAGTGGTCGTCGAATTCACTTATATTTCGAGCTAACTCTTTATTACAGTCGAAAAGTCTGAAAATCAGTTCAACCGGCCAAGGATCAATTCAACTGCTGATCCATCAGTTCAACCGGCCAAGGATCAGTTCAACTGCTGAGCCATCAGTTCAACCGGCCAAGAAATCATTTCCACCGATGGTCAAAAATCAGCCTGGAGGAGTCAAGCTTTATCACAATTTTTCAAGGAGTTTTGTGCCCAATTCCTATTGGTTGAAGACCCATTCGATGAGGGGCTTAAAGGATATAAAAGGAGGGCTTCTCCTGGGTTTTTCATCATCTCTAAGTGCTCAAAAACCTTTGCAACTCCACGATTCTCCGATGACTCTATGACGAAGTGCTGTCAACAACCCTAGCTTAGTTTCTACTCTTTAGTTGTTGATATTTTAATTTGTCATCTCTATAAATATTGCAATTCCTTTTATTAATCGAGGTTTTCTATCGTTGCACTTTACATTAATAGAAGAGAGGGTTTGTCTCTCTATCTTTTCTTTCGAAGGTTTTTTTGTAATCGTCAAACTCATACCTCCAATGAGGAGGAGTGTTTTTAGTGAATTGCCCTCCGTGCGTGATCAAGGATCACTAGGGCCTTTGAGTAGTAGCCGAAGGCTACAAACCAAGTAAAAATATTTGTCTAATTTTATTTATTGCTTATCTTTCCGCTGCAAATTAATTATCTACTCGAGTTTTAACGAACGAACAAAAAAAATGTTTTATCGCTATTCACCCCCCCCCCTCTAGCGATCCGCTTCGATCCAACAGTTGTTGGTTTGTTGAAAGAAGGAATAGAGCCTTGTTTCTATTCTTCCTCTTGCTTTGGAAGAGCAAGGAAGGAAGATTTGTGATCTAGGAGCTTCAACCTTTGGTAGATCGTCACCCACACGATGTCCGAAAGGACGAAGGTCATACATTAGAAGATCGAGAGGTATATCGATTCTCTAATTTTTATATGTAACATGTTTGTTTTTATTTTTCAATTATGAGCATGTAATATTTTGTTCGTGGCTAAATAATACTTGGATCCCGAACATAAACACAAAAATTGGCGATCCAGACATCGTCTATTCCGCGGCTACTCACAGAATAGAGGATGGTCGTTTGAACAATAAGTTTGTTCATGTGACCTCTCTAAACGAATAGCACGACGATGACTTGATTGTTTGGGCAATCCCTTTTGTCTAGGATTAATTTTTTTTTAATCCGGGGACATAGAAGGGATCACCATGATCAAGCAACCGAGGTGAAGTGGGAAGCGAAGTTTCCCCTCACAGACTCGATAAGCAAAACCCTTCACCTCCATGATCACTTCTAAGAGCCTTAATGGTAGTGCTTTTCTCATTTTCAGCTCTTCTACTAAATGAAATAAAAATCTCTATTGTTTCATCTTGATGTTTTAAGAAAAACATCCAAGAATATCTAGTGTAATCATCAATTATAACCAAACAATATCTACTGCCATTAAGTGATTTAACAGTGCTACAATCAAAAAGATCTAGATGTAATAAATCCAAAGCAGTAGAGGTGCTCACAGTGTTTTTGGACTTGTGTGTTGCCCTCTTTTGCTTACCTTTCTGACAGGCATCACACAACCTGTCTTTCTTAAACATCAGCAGTGGCAGCCCCCTCACTAGTTCCTTTCCATCTAGTCTTCTTAAATTTTTCAGGTTGACATGTGCAAGCCTCCTATGCCATAGCCAGGATTCATCTACTCTAGACATCAGACACTTGATAAATACATTAGTAGTATTATCAAAATACACATGATATATATATTTTTTTCTAACTCCTACTAACACAGTAATGTTTGAATCATTGTGTTTAACTAGACATTGAGTTGAATAGAATTCAACTCTATATCCAACATCACACAACTGACTTACACTTAATAGATTGAAGGACATGTTCTTAACAAGCAGAACATTTCTAATCTTAAGGTGTTCCGAGATGCAAATGTCCCCTACTCCTATAATCTTTAACTTGCCACTATTACCAAACGAAACAGTACCTCTTCTCTTATTCTGTAGGGAGGAAAATAATGATATGCCCCCAGTCATGTGTTTTGAGCATCGACTATCTACAAACTAGATTGTTGGACACTCCCCCTTGATTGATGCCTACTAGACACGAAATATAGAGAGTTTTGGAAGCCAAATATTGGGCCATTTAGCTTTCAAAACATATTTCCTAGGAATCCAAGCCTTAGTTGTCTTAGTCTCTCTACCAGAAATTCTAGAGAATAATGAAATGAGGCTATGTTCTTGTTGTTTAGGTATATAACCTATCCCAACCTTGTTATAAATAACTCATTGTGATTCTAATATCATGTTCAAGGTCTGCAAGCTAGAGGTGAATTTCTCAAGTGTGCACTTGAGATCATTCACTTGTGCTTTCAGAGATTCATTCTCATCCATGAGTTCATCAACTTGAGGAGTGTTAGCACTAGTTTCTACCGCATGCTCCTTAAGGTTTTCTAATTGTCCTACTTTAATTTTTAACATTTTAATCTTAATCTTGGTTTTTTCTAATATATCAGTTAAATAGACAATAGTTTTATAATAGTCTATAAGTTCAGATGATACCTAATCATCATCTAAAGATAATGAAGTTAAATCTAAGTCTAACTCTGCCTGTCTGCCTTCTGATTCTGTCTCAGAGTCCTCCAATGCCATCAGAGAAGTGTGTCGACTTGCCTTCTCTTCCTTGTCCTCTTCTGATAACCCGGATGAGGACTCATCCCACATGGCTCTTAAGGCTTTCCTTCTTCTCTTTTCTTCCTTCTTCTTGAGCCGAGGACATTCATTTCTGAAATGCCCTTTCTTGTTGCACTCATAGCATACAACATTAGTCTTATCAACAGAATTATCTACTGGCTTACCTTTCTTTTTGCGGAACCTCCTGCTCCTCCTCACGAAGTTGGCCACCTCGCTGGATGAGGTCTCATTGTCTCCATTAGATTCTGAGTTAGAGGACGATGACTATTCCTTCTGCTTCTCCTTCTTCTTCTTTCCTTCCTTATGTTGATCACCTACAATCAAAGTCATACCTTTCTCTTTGTGACCTCTATTAGCTTGTTCATGTAGCTCCATTTCACAAAATAATTCATCTATCTTAACAGTTGACAAGTCTCTTGATACCTTATAGGCATCCACCATGGACGACCATAAGACAATGCGGGGTACTTAAGTACATACCTAACTAATTCTCGATTCTCAACACTCTCTCCAATAAAGTGGAGACCATTTAATAACTCCTTGAATCTTCCATGAAGCTCACTGACAGATTCAGTGTCCTTCATAGAGAAATTCTAGGGTTAACTTAGGAACAAATCGCTCTTGTCTATATGTGTTGGGATATTTTGTGAAGATAATCGCAAACGTAGCAGAAAAAAAAACTTGATCCCTCCAGAGATCCATGTGTATACATAAAGGAAATCGTATCTTTTAACTAGACCTTAGTTGAGAAGTTACCCTTGTAGTTTAGCCCTTCATAATCCTGATAGCAACTCCTTGATGACGGATCTTAGTGTGATCAGAATGACCACGCCTCTACGGTATCCACACAAATACTATCTTGGAGAAGGAGATGAAACCTTTGGTTGTGCTAGAAACCACACAAAGGCTCTCCACAAAAGACAAGACTTTGGCCATGAAGAAGGAAGAAGGGAAAAAGGGATCCTTGGCTAAAAATGAGATCACACGCCCAAATGAGATGCCCATTCATTCACTTTAAGGAGACTTCTCAAATCCCCTTTATTATGCATTAATCCCATTTTCTCATTAATGTTGAGGATACTCTTTGACTCCCAAGTCCATGCCATCAATTTGCATGCAATGTTAATGAGTCCTTTTAAAGTCCATTGCATGCATTAATCTCATTTTTTCATTAACGTTGAGGATACTCCTCAACTCCCAATTGCATGCCATCAATTTGCATGCAATGTTAATGAGTCATTTTAAAGTCCATTGCATGCATTAATCTCATTTGTATGCATTAATCCATTTGCATGTAGTGTCATGAAATCCGATTGCATGCAATTAATCCATTTGCATGTAGTGTCATGGAATCTCATTGCATGCAATTAATCAATTTGCATGCATGATTAATCATCATTAATCATGCTAACCTTATTCTATTGGATTCACTTGAGTCTTACTCAAATTAAACCAATTTGAGTCGAACTCAAGTTTAGTCAAGCAATGAGTCTAACTCATTATAGTCCATTCAATTAACTAATGATTCATTTAGTCAAACTAAGATGATCCTATCTCCAAAATAACATGTTCTTTATGTGTGACCCAATTGGTCCTTGCAATGTTGGCAATGTTTCTAAAACCATTTTAATAACATAAGCAATGAGTGGCATCTAGTAATGCATTATTGCTACCCAAGTGGCAAAAATGTCGAGATCCGACATAACCTTACTATGGCAACTATAATATATAACCTTGTCCTTCTATCCTCGATATCTAGATCGATTAATGAGGCATAGATCGTTACATCCTCTTATCAATCTTTGTTCTCTTGATCCCAAAGTACACTTACTCAAACAAATGAGCTCAATTCACATCTTGACTCATTTGAGCATGGTCATGCATTTCGTGGTCCTACTCTATCAAGAGGCCTAAAGATATCACTCCCGTCATATGGGAGGGATAGATCTCATCTACATTGTTAGGGCAATCTCTTGCCATGATAAGGTTTTGATGTGTGTGGCAAAGGGTTTAAGTTAGGATGATATTGTTATTTGATATGTGCGTTGGAGTCTTGCAGGACTTAGTAATTCGCACATGGAGCCTTGGCGGGTTCACCCTCACAACCTCGGTCCTTGAGTCGGTGAAGGATGACTTTGCGGAAGTCGTGCGCTTGGAGCATCCGAGGGACCGCCGAACGAGATGACTTGAAGTGAAGCCAAGGAAGCAGACTTCGGAAGCAAGAGACGCGAAGGAGCATTGCAGAGTCGTGGGCCTGATGCTGCCGAGGGACGTGGCCGCGAACGAAGAGAGCTTCGGCGAGGGACTTCGAGTGAGATGAGAGAATGAGTGAAATGTAAGTAGCTCATTAGGTGAACTTAGCCGAATGGCTGAGTGTCGGAGACTTGATCGCAAGGGTTAAGGTTTACCCGACCGCCGGAAGCTCAAACTTATGTTAAAGGTTTATGCCCAGCATCGGCATCATGTAATGGAATGACGATCATTGCCGGAGGATGTCAGCGATCGCCTGGAACCGCTTCGTAGCCGTGGGCGATCGACTACGAAGTAGCGATCGGGTGAGGACCATCAGTCGACTGCCAAGTGTTCCGTTGGACTACAATGGTCGGGATCCAACATGTTCAGAGGCCGTTAGAGTGGCGGCAGTCAACTGCCAAAGGGCAGCAGTCGACTGGTGGCGGCCAATGGGAAGAAAATCTTCTTCTCTATAAAAAGAGAGGGAGTGGGACTTTGGGAGGAAAATGTTTGAGCTCTAAACTTCTCCCAAAGTGCCATACACGATTCCCTACTCTTCTACTTGTTCTAATCTCCATTCTATTGTAGAAGAGTGATCCTTGTGTAAAAGAGGTTACCTCCACCTAGCTTTGTGCAAAGGAGAGATCTAGTGGATAGATTTGGAGGAGTGATTCACCTTGGACGAATCGGACCGTGGATTAGCTGCGTAGCCGTGAACCACGTTACATCTCGTTTTTGTATTGCTTGTCTATCTTTTGTGTTGTCTTTATTTGTATTTGTATATTCCTCTTGCGCTAACGCTTTGTAGACGAGAGAATTCCGACATCCTCGTAAGAGGGCTATTCACCCCCCTCTAGCCGGCCAATCGATCCCCTACAAGTGGTATTAGAGCAAGGTTGCTTGTCACCGGACTAACCGCCGCAACAAGCTCTACATCAAAAATGGCCGGCTCAAACATCCACCCACCGAAGTTCGACGGCGAATTCTCTTGGTGGAAAAAGAGAATGGAGGTATTCTTCGAAACCGACTTTGAAATATTGTTAATTATGGAAAACAGTTTCGAGTTGCCTAGGAACGAAGATGGGGAGCCATTGGAGAAATCGAGATGGAGCAAAAGACAAAGAGAGGAGTATTTGGCAAATTCAAAGGCCAAGCACCATCTCTATAATGTACTCCCCCAACAAGAAGTCAATAGGATAGGGGAATGTTCTAGTTCTAAGGAGATGTGGGAGAAGCTAGTTGAACTTCATCAAGGCACTTCGGAAGCCAAGCTAGCAAGAAGAGATCTCCTTCGCTCCCAACTATCAAATATTAAGCTTGAAAAAGGAGAAAAGGTAACTTCCTTACATTCTAGATTTAAAGAAATATTAATTGGGCTAACAAGTGTAGGAGAAAAGCTCTCCAACCGGGATATGGTAATGAAGGCCATAGATGTCTTTCCCCGGTCCTCAAGATGGAGCTCCATGGTGGATTCATTTTACATCTCCAAGAACTTGGAAGTAAGTACCTTGGAGGAGTTTTTCTCAACAATGGAGCTCCACGAAACGAGGCTTGAAGGAATACAAGAAGAGCCAAAAATCCAACCTTCAAGAGGAGTAGCTTTGATAGCGAACAAGGGGAAGAAGAAGATGGAAATCCCCTCCTCCTCCGATGATGAAGCGTCTTCCTCTTACTCCATGGATAACACTAAAGAAGCCTATATGGTAAGGAGGGTAAGACGTGCTTTAAAAGGTTTTCATTTTCATAAATCAAATGATAGGAATAGAAGACCAAGGGGGAAGGTCATATGCTACAATTGCCAAGGAGAGGGGCACATAAGGGATAATTGTCCCCTCCTAAACAAGAGCAAGGAAGAGAAGAAAAAGAAAGAAGAAAAGAAGAAGAAAAAGGGGAGCAAGAAAAAGAAGGAAGAGGAGAAGAAGACAAAAGAAAAGGGGAAGACCAAAGCTCTAAAGGCAAGGACTTGGGATGACCCATCCTAATCCTCCTCATCATCATCGGATGAGGAGAATGCCTTTGTCACCAATTTAGCCTTGATGGCCTTTGATTACTTGGATTGCTCTTCCTCCAAAAATGAAGGATCAAGCTCAAGTGAAGGGGGAGCTTCTACATCCTCCTCATCCGAAGAAGAAGAAGAGGATATGGAAACTATGGTAACGAATGCCTCTCCTAAGAAAATAGTTTCCATAATTTCTAGTTTAACTAAGGACTTATTTGGAATGAAAAAGAAAAATAAAAGCATGCTTAATCAAATTAAGGCATTGGAAAATAAGCTAGAAAATGCATGCTTAAATGAGAATATTTCTTCTAGCTTAAATGATGCATGCTCACATGATCTTTATGTGCCATTAGATGTTAGTGATGCATGTATAAATGAAAATAGGGTCTTAAGGGAAAAGGTAGACTATTTAACAAAAGCCCTAGAAAATTCACAATTGGCTCCAACACATTGAATATGATAATTGGGAGCCAACGGGTAAGTTTTAATAAGAAAGGCCTAGGTTATAAAGAAAAGAAAAATGAAAAGGCCTATAAATGCCTAATTGCTAGGGGACAAGATAAAAAGAAGGTAATAGCTAGGAAATGGATCCCCAAGGAGTATCTAGTGAACCCAATAGGCAAGAACTTATTTTGGGTTCCAAAATCCATCCTTAAGGGTTAGAGAACCCCTAGGGTAGTCAACCATATGGAATTGACCTATATCATATTTTGGTTGACTTAGGATGGCGGGACAACATTTTTAGAATAGTGTTGGGTGATGATAACGTGCCCATAAATAGATAATAATGCTTAAATCATGATAATTAATGTAATTGCTATGTATGTTTGCAATCATGATTTATGATTTTGAAATTTGGCACATCATCATGAGAAATAGGGTTAAATCATACTTTAGGTGATAATTTGTTTATTATCATGACATAATACCTAATGCATGATAACAATTTAATGAATACATGTGTTTCATGATCATAATGTAGAATTCATTCATATATGTTATTATGATCATGTGGATTGTTAGGGTGATACTTAACCTTGATAGAATTGTATGAATATAATGGTTAAGTATATACAAATACCCCCTAGGATGCATCTCACACTCACCATAGGCTACTTTTATTGAAAACTTAGCATGGGTGAGATTTTAGGATGATACAAATGTCCACTAATGCCTATGGCATTTAGATGGTCATTTAAGGTATCAAAATAGCAATAATAGACCAATCATGGGGAAGGCTTATGTTTAATTTATAGACATATTTCCCAAAGATCATGGTTGGATATTTCATAAGTTTTCAAAACAATTTCTTACTTTAAAATCTGTGTATTCATATTTTGAAACAATTGGATACAAAACTAGGTGTTAAAATGGATACTAACATGCTCAAAAACTAGTGGTTTTTAAAGCTTTTGGAATTTTGGCTAATCTAGGAAAATATAATGATTTTTCTTGAAAAACTATTTTTCATTGATAGATATACTTACAAGAAATATGTTCTCCAAATTTCATGATTTTTTGAATTTTCTGGATTTTTTAATGTATTTAAATTATCGAAAATCGAAATTTGAATCCATTGTGCGATCGATTGCCATCTGATAGTGATTGATTTGCTAGCTCAAAACAGCCCAATATTTTCTGAATTCAGATTTTAAACATGTTTTTGGTATTTTTCCTTCTATTAGACTTGATGTCATGGGTTTATAACTTAGTGTTAATCTTTTTGATGGTGTCAAAGGGGGAGAATTGATTATGTTTAAGTTAATTATGATAGGGGGATAAAATTTGTATGGGAGTTTCATGGATTAAGGGGGAGTTGCATGTTGCTATATCATGTTTATGTTTACATGCTTTCTTACCTTAGAATTTTCATCAAATGTTTTTACCTAACTTAAACGGATTGTGACACATCAAAAAGGGGGAGATTGTTAGGGCAATCTCTTGCCATGATAAGGTTTTGATGTGTGTGGCAAAGGGTTTAAGTTAGGATGATATTGTTATTTGATATGTGCATTGGAGTCTTGCAGGACTTAGTAATTCACACATAGAGCCTTGGCGGGTTCACCCTCACAACCTCGGTCCTTGGGTCGGTGAAGGATGACTTTGCGGAAGCCGTGCGCTTGGAGCATCCGAGGGACCGCCGGACGAGATGACTTGAAGTGAAGCCAAGGAAGCAGACTTCGAAGGCAAGAGACGTGAAGGAGCATTGCAGAGTTGCACGCCTGATGCTGCCGAGGGACGTGGCCGCGAACGAAGAGAGCTTCGGCGAGGAACTTCGAGTGAGATGAGAGAATGAGTGAAATGTAAGTAGCTCATTAGGTGAACTTGGCCGAATGGCTGAGTGTCGGAGACTTGACCGCAAGGGTTAAGGTTTACCCGACTGTCGGAAGCTCAAACTTATGTTAAGTTTGAGTTTCACATGGCACCAGTCGACTATCATGTAATGGCAGTTGACTACTACAGTCAGCGTGTTCGGTATCCGATGAGGTTTATGCCCGATGGTCATTGCCATGGAATAATGATCATTGCCGGAGAGGATGTCGCGAACAGCAGAAGCTGCGTAGCCGTACAGGCGATCAACTCTGAAAGCGTGATCGGTAGTGAGGACCATCGATCATTGCCAAGTGTTCTGTTGGACTACAATGGTCGGGATCCGAAGTGTTCGGAGGCCGTTGGATGTGACGATCATTTGCCAAAGAGCGTGATCGGTAGTGGCGGCTAATGGGAAGAAAATCTTCTTCTCTATAAAAAGAGAGGGAGTGGGACTTTGGGAGGAAAATGTTTGAGCTCTAAACTTCTCCCAAAGTGCCATACACGATTCCCTACTCTTCTACTTGTTCTAATCTCCATTCTATTGTAGAAGAGTGATCCTTGTGTAAAAGAGGTTACCTCCACCTAGCTTTGTGCAAAGGAGAGATCTAGTGGATAGATTTGGAGGAGTGATTCACCTTGGACGAATCGGACCGTGGATTAGCGGCGTAGCCGTGAACCACATTACATCTCGTGTTTGTATTGCTTATCTATCTTTTGTGTTGTCTTTATTTGTATTTGTATATTCCGCTTGCGCTAACGCTTTGTAGACGAGAGAATTCTGACATCCTCGTAAGAGGGCTATTCACCCCCCTCTAGCCGACCAATCGATCCCCTACATACATCACTCACATCCCTCCGCATAATTTGTTACATACCCTGTGATCGCCTTTATAATCCACCCTGTTACGGGTGACGTTTGACGATACCAAAGTACATAACTCCTTATGTAGAGAACCGCAGTGATTTCACGTATAAGTATTAATCATACCAATAGTTATTATGAGAATGTTTAAGACACTCATATGACGATCCATGAAACTTTCTTATGGTGGGTCAATTCAGTATATATTCTCTAATATATACCCATGTGTCAACGTGATATCACATATCCATGACTTGTGACATCAAGTCATCAATTGACCTACATGTTAGTCACAATGCATTAATATTGCCCTTATATATTAATGCTTGACTAGGAATATTTAAGAATAGTGTTCTCTACAGCCTCTCATAATCAATTCTACTAATTGATGTGTTGTAGATAAAAACCTACTTTCTAGGGCATTATTATATTTATTCGGCTGGCACAAGCATGAAGTAAATATAATAACCAAACTTTGCCTTTATTATTAATAGAATATGATACATAAGTCTCAAGTCAATTATCACATAATTGGCTCTAGGGCTTACTACTAATAATATGAGAGTCCGTAGTACCCTCGTGCAACTCAAGTAGCTTGTTCCATAAGTCATGTGCACTACTGAAAGGACCAACCTTGTTTAGTTGTTCTTTTGCAAGGCCACACTGTAAGGTTACAGTGGCTTTAGCATTAGCCTGTGCCTTGTGCTTTTGTTCAATTGTCCATTGAGTAGAAACCAAGACCTTACCATCTATATCTACTAGAGTGATGAAGCCCTCCGTGACGGAGAACCACATTTCTATCTCGGTCATGAGATAGTACTCCATCCGACTCTTCCATTACTGGAAGTTTGTTGCATCAAAGAATGGAGGTCGGTTTATGTTATACCCCTCTTGCATGATTATGACTCTAAGGTTGTTAGACCCGATAAATAGAGCTCTTGCTCTGATACCACTTGATAGGATGGGTGACTACACTAGAGGGGGGGGGGGGAGAATACCATTTTTTTTATTTTAATAGAAAATGAATTAACACAGCGGAAATACTAACAATACAACTTAACCAAAATCGGAGCACACAACCAAAACAACACAAATGATACAGTCAATTTTTACTTGGTTCACAGCTCTCTCTTAGAGCTACTAGTCCAAGGCCTACCTCTATCGTTTCTCCTTTTTGAAGAATACTTCAAAGATAGAGAAACCTCTTAAACCTCTTACAAATCATAGATTCTAAAGATATAAATGAAGTACAAGAATCTGAATCGAATGAAAAAGAAACAATGATCAAGAAGAAACCTTTACAGTAAAGATGATGAAAACAATCAGAGCAGCAGAATTTTTCCAAACAACCTTCATTCTCATTAAGAGCAGAACAGAAAAACTTTCATGTTGAGAGAAGACCAACAACAAGCCAACGTTCAAGTTGAGAAGATGACGAGCAATGTTTTTCCAACAACCAACGTTTAGGGATTTTGCAATAAAAGAGGAACAGGGCGCAACTTTTTCCATGATGATCGAGAGAGTTTTCCTTTTGCAAGAAGCCCTTTTTGTTCGCCAAAATCAAACTAGTGAACGAGATCTTGATCAAAAAAACTTGGTCAACCAATCAAATAATATCATGTAAGTAGGATCATATAAGATTTTATCAGAAACACAAACTCGTCCAACAACAATCGAGGCACCAATCGAGCTCGCCTCACTTCTGCTCACTTCTGCATAGGACTAGTCGAGGTGCCGCCTTGATTGCACCGGTTAAACTCGCTAACATGTCCTATAGCAGTCAAAGCGTCAGTCGGGCATGACTCACTTCTGCTCGCTTTTTCACAGGACTAGTTAATGCACACGAATGCGACCTCAAATCTCGCGATGGAAACCGTTGAGGACTCGAATCGCACACTCGCATTCAACGCCTGCAAGTGCACGGATGTCATCAAGTAATAAATAGATTATCGATCCAATAGAGACTGAGATTAAAGTACCAATTGTTCTGTGGACATTATTGTTCGGAGTTTAGTTCTAAGGGTTGTGGTTATGAGGTTGACGGTGCTTCTAACTCAAATATGGTGTCACACGGAGAAGGGGAAGGTTGGTTCGAGGTTCAAAAAGGGATCCTAGGACTTCAGTTTCACTTGTCCAACATGGAACATGCAAATCAATTAAAAGTTGTCTGGTTCTCTAATTAGGGTGTTGTGGAAGGGACATCATACCCTTTTTCGATGAGCATTTTGGATGGGCTGGTGCTCCCAAAAAAAAAAAATATGCATAAGTAACCAGTCCTATAATCCGTGGTGTGGGCACCGAAGAATCAGCTCTTGGAGTCTCTTCCATGCTTCTACCAAAGTCTCTTCGTGACCTTGCTCAAACAAGATAATTTTATCCCAAAAATAGGTTGTTTTGTGCTGGGGGGGGGGGGTGGAATTTATCTAGAAAAACACCTTCCATCTGTTCCCATGTCATTATACTTCCTTCAGGTAGAGTGCGTATCCATTGCCTAGCCTCCTCTTTTTGGGAGAATGGGTACGTAATGAGCTTAATGGCATTTGCTGTGACCCCTCCATATTGTACAGTGCCACAATATGCTAGGAATTTTTGATAAGGCTCCTCGATCTGAGTTCCTCCGAATTGCTTTTTTTGAATAAGAGAGATTAATACTGGGTTTATTTCCCAGCTTGCAGTCTAGATTCGGGGAATAATTATGTAGGAGTTCCCTACTTTTCATCTAGGCCCTATGTAATCTTTCAAGGGTCGAGCGTACTATGCTAGCATGACAGCGTTTCTTATTGATAAGGGATTAGTAGATCACACGTAATAAATAAAATAAACCTAAAGGTTGAACCAAAGCTAAATGAAACGTGATTACTAAACTGAATTTAAATATCAATAGTCTAAAACTGGAATGAAGCAAGATGTAATTAATCTAAACATAAAATTGAATAGTAAAAATCTGAAACTAAGATAAAATAAATTAAAACAAAAAACTAAATCTACCCTAAGTCTGATCCAACTATCCACTTCTTGATTTGATATCGAATCAATCAGTCCCCAACAAAGACGCCAAAAACTTGAAGCTCGTGAATGCCGCCTCAAATCTCGCGATGGGAACCGTCGAGGACTCGAAGCATGCGCTCACGCTCAATGCACGCAAGTGCACGGATGTAGTCAAGTAATAAATAGATTATCGATCCCACAAAGACTGAGATTCAAGTACCGATTGTTCGATGGACGTAGTTGTTTGGAGTTTAGTTCTAAGGGTTGTGGTTACGAGGTTGACGGTGGCCCTAACTCAAGTATAGTGTCACATGGAGGAAGGAAAGGTTGGTTCGAGATTCAAAAAGGGATCCTAGGACTTCAGTTTCACTTGTACAACATGGAACATGCAAATCAATTAAATGTTGTCTGGTTCTCTAATTAGAGTCTTGTGGAAGGAACACCATACCCTTTTCCGATGAGCTTTCGCTTCTATCGGGAACTACTTATCCTTAACCAGGTCGACCCTTTCATTAAGATAGGATAGACAGTATGAGGATGTCAAATCAATCTGTATAAAGAGTCAAAACATGTCCCGTTTCCTACTCCATCATATCCTTCTACCTACGGTTATCAGAGATGAGGACAACCACTTGGTTCCTCCTTAATTTCCCTAGATCTTTGATACAAGGGTTGTCACTCCTTGTATCGGCTATGCACAATAAATAGAAAACCAAAACACAATCTTCATTAAATCAAAAAAACACTAACTACGAATAGAAATTCAAAAACAGAATTAACATTTGATCTAGCATGTTCTACGTATATAAGTTACTCCCTAATCCTAGAATCAAAGATTCTACTCCATAGGCGGAAAAGAATGAACACAATGCATAATAAAATAAGTCATTACAATGTAGGAGATGAAAAAAAGTATATTGCAGTACTCTTAGTTCTTCTCTTCGACGTCGGAGCACAGGTTATGATCCTCTCACCTTCTCCTTCCTCCCATTGCGAGTTTCC
Organism: Wurfbainia villosa; assembly: GCA_025175895.1. NCBI lineage: Eukaryota > Viridiplantae > Streptophyta > Magnoliopsida > Zingiberales > Zingiberaceae > Wurfbainia > Wurfbainia villosa. Next base: position 36,883,595 of record CM045997.1, read on the forward strand.
GATGTTTTTTAGGGCATCGGTGTGTTTTCCCAGCCATCGGGCCTCCTCCTAGGATTTGGGCGTGACTTTCCTTTTATAGACTAGAAGTCGGCGTTGCCCAAAGCCATGAAAGAACCCTAGTCATGTCAAAATAACCCAGTGCCACACGACAATGTGGATCCACATGGCCAAGCCATTTGTGGTGCTAGGATGGACAAATCCATGATTTGGACACGACTGTGTGGATTCACACGGCTAGGCCGTGTCCCCTTCTGTTCCTTTTGCCAAATGTCTTCCTTTTGCTCAAAGAATCTGTCATTTTCCCTGTAAAATATTGTCCTGCACACAAAAGTACAACGAGCATATGTCCGAACTAGAAAATAGGAAATGCATGCAAAACAAAGTGAAACATGCATAAAACAATTACGAAATGAAATGAGATGTGAGCAAAAACTACTCCTAAAACCCTATATATTTTGCTCACATCAATTCTCCCAGACTTAAATCTTTGCTTGTTCTCAAGCAAATTTCAGTCCCATGAAATTTTAAAAAGCATTGTTCCATACTTAGCATGTTAACTAGATTTATCAAGTGGTATTTTCCATCAAAGAAAAATAGATATGTTCTAAAGGTTCACTAAGTTAGCTTCTCATGCACGTCCTAAGCGAATCATCTTAAGGGATACATCGTTTCATGGTAAGTTAAGTCTTCATCTTATAGCTTTCCTATGGTTTCCGACTTTTAGGCTCTAGTAGACCCTAAGCGAAGGTCGTTCCATAGATCTAGCATAAAGTGTCAAAGGGGTGCTCGGTATTGAGAGAAATTGATAGGTATTTCCCCAATAACCTAACTCGGTCTCAAAGGGGCACCTAGCCATTTCCACCCGCGACAAATTGTTTTTTTTTTGTGAATAGAACTCTCGTTTTTCTCATACTCACGGGTGATTTTGATTTTTCCAAATGGACCTACACAATCCGTGCATCTCCAGTAACTAAAATGCTAAATCTAGAGTCACCTATGGATTCCAAGGTATTAGACTATTGGGGTGAATCATAACTAGCTATGTAATAGATTCTTCCTTTCAGAATATTCGTCGAGTGTAAGTGTAAAAATAAAAGCTAACTAGTTCAAGTATAGAACATTCATTAGAGCAATAAAATACCACGAGATAAATGAAGTTAGGCTATTTACGGAGACAATTCGTGAAGAAATCTTAAAAATATTATTGAGGTAGCTTAAAAATAGCAAAAACTAAGTGCTGAAAGAAACTAGACACTCTATGCACGAACAAATGAATGCCAACTAAGACTAAAATGCAAATATCAAGAAAAAAAGTACTACTAGAAACAAAACATATCAAAACTTGGGGTCGCCCCCAGACTTGTATAAAACAATACCTTTAATATGGTGGCCAAGATGGGAAGTCCGGCAGTCTCGGCATGTCGAGCTCCTGAGAAAACCTGGTGCTCAGCTGCTGATGCCACATGTACATGTGGTCGATCTGAGAGCTGGTGGATGCAGTGGCTTCTCTGTGCTCCTCCTCTTGGGCCCACTGTGCTTGCTGGGCACGCATGTGCTGTCGAACCTCCTGGCGATATGTAGCCTCCTCCTGGAAATAGATACGGGTCTCATCGTAGAACTCCTCAGCCCAGTGGAAGTGCTCCCGTAAGCCCTTAAACTCTGCCTGCGCATAGGTACTCTAGTCCTCTTATCGCTGCCTCTGTATTTGGCCATGTGTGTGACTGGGAGAAGAGTCGGACGGGGCACGACCGTGCATAAACACATGACTTGGTTGTGTGCGCCACTGGGAAATGAGTCAGATGGGGCACGATTGTGTGTAAACACACGGCCTAGTCGGGTGCCCCTTGTTTCTCTCCCAGAGCGCAGCATGGTCCGAATTTTCCCACACGCCCCACCGTGTAGGCTCAAAATGATTTTTGTTTCTACATAGCAAATTCTTTCTACTCCTAAAACTATTTGCAAAAATGTAAATGATCATAAATCAAAGTCTAAATTATACACATGAATGCAATAAAATTAAAACAACTAAAGGCTAAACTTGGGTTGCCACCCAAGAAGCACTTTGTTTAAGGACTTTTAGCTCGACCATACTCCATCATTTCAACTTGGCTTCGGAGGCTCTGCAAACCTCCATTCATCTGTCTCGAGGTCTGGATACTCCCCTAGAAACTTCTTTAATCGCTGCCCATTCACTTTGATCTCTCCTACTTCTTTACTCCATATATCCACTTCACCATATGGATATACCCTTTTTATTCAAAATGACCCTGACCACCTCGACTTTAGCTTCCCTGGGAAAAGGTTTAGTCTGAAATTATATAGGAGTACTAGGTCCCCTTCCTTAAACTCCCTTCTCAAGATGTGTTGGTCATACCACTTCCTAGTTCTTTCCTTATATGTCTTATCATGCTCATAAGCATCTTGTCGAATTTCGTCTAACTCACTCAACTGCAGTTTCCTTTTTTCTCCAGCTGCACAATAGTCCAAATTGAGCTTTTTGATGACCCAGTAGGCCTTGTGTTCTGTTGGAGGATCGGTGGTCGGCTAGAGGGGGTGAATAGCCCTTTTCGATATACGATGGAAGTCGATCGCTTAATTGTCTATGTACAAGGTTAGCGCAGCAGAAATATAGCTAAACACAATAATTAAACAAAACATAAGAGAAAGAAGAGGGTGCAAACTTGAACACAAGTGTGTAACTTGGTTCACGGCCCTTGCCGCTAATCCACGACCCGATTCGTTCCAAGTGAATCATGCCTAACCAAATCCACTAGATCTCTCCTTTTGCCCAAGCAAGGTGGAGGTAACCTTTATTACACAAAACACTCCTTCTTACAATAAGATTAAAAGAAATGCAAGGAGTAGAACTCGTTTAGGCACTTGAGAGTATGTTTAGAGATGAAGCAATAACCTCCCAAGGTGACCCAAGGCCTCTTCTTATAGGGAAGAGGCCATTCTTCCCATTGGACACCGAGCAGTCGACTGATGTAGTCATCAATCAACTGCTGCTGTAGTCGTTACCTCACAACGGCTTTATCCACGTTGGCTTCCAGCCAATGACTCCCACATCAGTCGACTGACCATCCCCATAAGTCGACTGATGGAGCCATCAGTCGAGTGACCGAAGAAATCAGTCGACTCCAAAACCATCTATGCCCGAATTCAACTCGATAGGTCGACTGTCGTCCCTTGGCAGTCGACTGATAGTCGAGCAGTCAACTGCCAAACCCAAGAAATCTACTATTGGGCCAAAAGAGCTTTAGTCGAACACCGGTCGAGTGCCATCGATCATGAGCAGTCGACTAATATCTATATCAGTTGACTAGTGTAGGGTAAAATATCAAACGCCAATGTTTGAGCATTCGATGAACGGGTAAAACCTCAACCCACTCGGTTGAGCATCCGACACTTGACTTAGCCATTTGGCCAAGTTCACCTATGAGCTACGTTACACTTTGCTCATTCTCTCATCTCCCTTGAAGTCCCTCGTCGAAGTTTTCTTCATCCGGCCACGTCCATCGGATGCACCTAGCGCACAGCTTCGTAATGCCATCCTTCGCGTCTCATCCTGAAGTCTACTTCCATAGCTTCACTCCAATGTTGATCGTCCAACAATCCCTCGGATGCACCAAACACACACCTTCACATTACTGTCCTTCACCGACTCAAGGACCTAAGCCATGAGATGATGAACCCACCAATGCTTTCGTCAAGCCAATGTCATGTGTAAATTACTAAGTCCTACTCGACTTCAACACACATATTAAATCAACATAACAACCTAACATAAACCCTTTGCCACACACATCAAAACCACATCATACATGGGTTGATTGCCATTATAATCTCCCCCTTTTTGATGTGTGGCAATCCTATTAAGTTAGGTAAAACAATAACCAAAATACATAAGGCAAGAAAGCATGTAAAGTAATATGAGTATCAATCACTCCCCCTTAATACATGCAACTCCCCCTTAACACATGCTAATTCTCTCCCCCTAGCATGATTAACTTAAACTCTTCATTTCTCCCCCTTTGATACCATCAAAAACATTTAACATATGTTATACAAGCATGACATCAAGTCTAGGGAACGAAATTCACCAAGATCTAACTTAAAACCAGATAAAATAGGTTACTGTGCTCGTGCACAGTACATCAGTCGACTGGCACCAATTTTCTAGCTTTTTCTGATTTCGGAACCCGATTTCAGAAATACATTAAAAATTCTAGAAAATTCTAAAAATCATGAAATTTGGGGATCATATTTCTCATAAGTCCCTCTATCAGGAAAAATTAATTTTTCATGAAAATTTATTATAATTTTGAAAGTTTGGCAAAAACTCAAAAGTGTTGAAAATCACTAAAGTTTTTATCAACTTGAAAGCCTAGGTTTGCTTTGAAATGATTTAAAACGTGAACTCTCAGTTTCTAAAACATGAAATGGTTTTAAAACATTTAAAATATACAACTATGATCTATGGGAAATATGTCTATTGATTAAACATTTGCTTTCCCAATAGTTGGTCTATTATTGCTATCATGATACTTGTAAATGACCATCAAAATACTATAAGCATTAGTGGACCATTTGTATCAACCTAACATCTCACCCATGTTATGTTTTCAATCAAGTTAGCCTATAGTGAGTGTGAGATGTGACTAAAGGTATTTATACTTAACCAAAATTTCATGCAATTTCTACCCAAGGTTAAGTATTATCTAAAATGATCATGAGCCATATATTATGATCATACATCAAACATTTGTTGGGATGTATACTGAAAAGTCAATCTTTTGTATGAACATCTTTATTTTGAAATAAGAATCACATGATCATTGTTTGCATATTTTTATGGTTATGCATATTGTCTAATACATTACATTGTAGATAAAATGGTGTGTGGTGTCACATGGGAGATCATGTTATCGGTTCCTTGTAAAGTATAAGTAAAGGCTCACAACCGAGATGACTTTGGACAAACCATTGGAATGGTTGTAGTGTGATTTGGGATTGGTTTGTCTTGACCATAGAATCACACTAGTGCACTTTATGTGTATTGAGCAGTACCGACTTAGAGGTGATTCGATTTATTACTGACTACATAATCAAATTAGACCTCAGATATTATATTGTACATACTCTTAATCCCGATATAATAATGGACACATATACTTAGTATTCATCTCTTTGATTTACCAATGGACGAGATTTATAGATTAAATCGATAGGCTCGGTAAGTTGGGAGATGATATTATTTATATGGTGTGTCGTTGATTATAGGAGGAAACCGTGTCCTATATATTAGGATGATGATGTCCCCTTGAGGAGCTCATAAGGTTTATCATGTAAACCCTGCAGGTGGACTTGGTCCAGCATGATGAAAAGGTTGAGTGGTACTACTCATGGAGTTAGATGTTGATTAATTAATTGTCAGTAAATTAATTAATCAACGGACATTCGAGATCTTAAACATGGGGAGAAAATCTACATATAATATATGGAGCCCATATTAACTTATGCGGGGTGGTGAGGTAGATCAATGATAATCCTCTAGTGGAATGAATAATCATTAATGGATCGGACTTTATGTGGGTTTGATCCATTGGGTGGCCAAGATCCAACTCCTCATGGTCCCTATTGTAGCCTATTAACACCTCATGAAGCTTAGATCCAATGGATGGAAACAAAACTCTAGATCCAAAGGTAGAGATTAAATCTCTAGATCCGACGGTTGAGATTAAATCTCTAGATCCGACGGTTGAGATTAAATCCCTAGAACCAATGGTGGAGATTAAAACAAGGCTTATCCCTAACTCTATAAAAGGATGGATTAGGGGTGGGCGGCAACTTGATGGATGAGGATTAGGGTTTGCTTCCCTTGGGCGGCAAGTAATCCTAGTTTGGTTAGGATTAGGAGTGGGCGGCTAGGGTTAGGGTTTTGGGTGTTGGTTGTGGGCGGCAACATGAGGAGAAGACCTTTTCTTCTTCTTCCATGGTTTGGCCGGCTCCTATCTTTCTTCCCTCTACCTTGGCCGGAGCTCAACCTATTCTTCTTCCCTTCATCCTTGGCCGGAAATTATGAGACCTAGGTTTAGGGTTTGGGCGGCAACAAGGAGAAGGATTGCTTTCCTTTCTCTTCTCCAAGTGTTGGCCGGCGCCCATGCCCTCATTGATTCTTCTTTGGCCGGTTCCCATACTATTGGGTTTCCGGCACCGCAGCGAGTGCGTGTTCGATTATGTTTCGTAAACATGTGCACAGTGGAAGGAATAAAATAATAAATCTAATTTATTACAACACACACACCACACACATCCATAGTATAACATGTGTAGACATAACTGTAAACTCAAATTTTTGTAATAAAAGGAAATTTATACTATGTATACCTAATGTATCACGTGCAGCGGGAAAGACATCAATCGGAGTGATCCTCGCTAGAATCGCCTCTATCCGTATCCACACCGAGTATCTTCAGGATGACTTCACAAAGTCACGAGCCTCGTCATCGTACGGGTTACTAGCCTCGTGTTGAAGACGATGTGATCGAGAGAAGATCACTATCCGAATCAAAATTCGGATCCAAAACGAGTCCTCAAAAAACTCGCTTCTCCGGAGAGGTATTCGTCAACCGTTTGACGAATCCTTCGGCCTCCACCTATGAGGATTACCAGAGATCGAATCCCCGGCAAGGCTACCGCTGTCGGAGGTCCAAACGTCGTCCAAATGGCACTCCGACAAGAAGGAAACAAGCTGTCCAGAAAACTGGACAGCTTTGGTGGAGGAATAGGGGCCGGCCAAATAAGGAAGATTGAAGCTCACCTTGTCGCCGGACCTAAAAGAGATCACCAGAGCTCCTCCAGCAGTAGCTCGACGCTGGCAAGGGGAGAGGACGACAGCTGCTAGATGCTGACAAGGGGCTTTGGGTGGTGGTGGGCGGCAGCAAGAAGTTGGCGCCGACCACTTGGAGAAGAGGGAGAGGGTGGGCGGCAACTTTAGGGTTGCAAGGATTAAGGCTTAACAAATACCCTTAAGCCATATTTTATAGAGAACAAATTCTCTTAATTGTTATCGGATCATAACCAAAAGCCCGTTAACCCGCTTCATTAATTTAAGTTAAAATAAACCAAACCATGATAATTTATTTTAAGTTAAAATGAACCAAACCTACTTTGGTTCATTCTTTTAAAACAAACCAAACCCCTTTGGTTTTTTCTCCTCCATTGGATTAGAACCAAACCAATTTGGTTCATCGATCATGTCTTCATAAAACATGGCCCATCCATGCTTCCATTGTGACTGAAACAATTTCATGGTCGCTCCATGTTTGGTCCAACCAAACCTAGTTTCTCTCGGTCTGAGAATCTCATTCTCAAAATCGTTTTAAATCCTTCGGATTACGCTCGTTGTACGTGTGACCAAATAGGTTCTCGGTTTATGTTGGCCGTCTATAATTAACCATTAATTATAGAACAATTATGAGTGGCACCTAGTAGTACATCATGATCCCCAATTAACCGAAAAGATGAACGGTTGATCCAGAACTATTTCTGAAACCCTTCAACAACTCGAATGAATCGTGCCCCATTCCCTTCACTCATCTTATAACCACTTGGTTCAGGACATGGTCTATAGTGTCAGTCCCCACTAGGCTGACTACGTCACACCTAGCCCAAGTATCATTTCCTCGTCCTACGGATTCTAGTTACTGCACATGTATCCAAGAGTAGCTTACTCTAAACATGTAATGCTTTGGCCAAAGACTTTAGTAACAATCCGACGAGAGGCCATGGGTATACATCTCCTCACAAGGAGTGGTGAATCCTTTATAGGCTATTCAAACATCTTCGATCACTTCGACTTATACCTAATCATCCCGGGTCCACATCTCCTTAGAGATGCTTGCTTAAGATGTCAAAACATATGTCTTTATGATCAAGATGACTTGAATACCGCAACTCAAAGGAACATCGCACTTAAGCTGCAGTAAGAACTTCATTGACATATCTATATATGCAGAGAACCATATGAAGTCTTATGGCTGGTCACTCCAATGAACTAGTTACCATAACTAGCATCCACGATTAACTCCGGACATCACAATGTCTCCAGCCAGTGAGAATCAGCTGCTTGGATACACCAAGGAGTATACCTCGTGCTAGTCTCGACAGAATCAATGGTGTCCAAATCCATCAATTCATCGACTAGGGATAATTCTGATACATCACAATTACACATGGAGAGATACTCACTAGTTGTGATCCAATCACAAATTCTCTCATGCTGTGAATCGTATCGTGGATATTCAGTAAATGAGTTTAAGATCTAATCAATTACATGAAAACATGTATACTCAAATAGTGAATCTTCATTTATCATATAAATGGTTCAAACATAAGGCGATTGCCTTAGGACATCTCTCATATATTACTAATAAACTCCCACTTGGCCTAATGACAATCGCTACGGTATCCAATACCATAAGCTCTAACATGACCCTCAAACTTACTTTGAGGTAATGCCTTAGTCAAAGGATCCGCTAAGTTTCTTTCAGTGGAGATTTTGTCGATTTGTATTTCCTTCCTACTGATGATCTCTCTGATCAGATGATAGCGGCGAAGCACATGTTTGGATCGTTGATGAGACCTTGGCTCTTTCGCCTGTGCAATTGCTCCATTGTTGTCGCAGTAGAGCGATATTTCTTCAACAATGGCTGGAATCACACCAAGTTCATAAATGAACTTCTTGATCCAAACCGCTTCCTTTGCTGCTTCCGAAGCTGCAATGTATTCTGCCTCAGTGGTAGAATCCGCTACAGTGTCTTGTTTGGAACTTTTCCAACTCACTGCACCCCCATTCAAGGTAAACACGTATCCAGACTGAGACCTGGAATCATCCTTGTCTGTCTGGAAGCTGGCATCCGTATACCTACATATCACCATGTCCCCTTCTCCATATATTAGGAACACATCCTTAGTTCTTCATAAGTACTTAAGGATTGTCTTAACAGCCACCCAATGATCCATTCCTGGATCAGACTGGTATCTACTCGTGACACTCAGAGCATACGATACATTGGGCCTCGTACATAACATAGCATACATGATAGATCCTATTGCGGATGCATAGGGAATCTTACTCATGCAAATCCTCTCATCTTCTGTGCGCGGACACATAAACTTCGATAGGTGTATCCCATGTCTGATGGGTAGGAAACCTTTCTTGGATTTCGACATGCTAAACCTCTTTAGCACTCGGTCGATATATGTAGACTGCGAAAGACCAAGCAACCGTTTTGATCTATCTCTATAGATTTTAATCCCGAGGATGTAGGTTGCTTCTCCCAGGTCTTTCATGGAGAATCTCTTGGATAACCACATCTTAACTGACTGTAAGACTGAAACATCGTCTCCTATAAGTAATATGTCATCGACATACAATACTAGGAACACGACTGCACTCCCACTAACGTTCTTTCACACACAAGGTTTGTCTAGATTTTGTGAGAAATAAACCTTTTTGATTGACTCATCAAAATGGATATTCCAGCTCTTGGATGCTTGCTTCAATCCATATATGGATCGTCACAATTTGCATACCTTGATTTTATTAACCGATGTGAAACCCTCAGGCTGTATCATATACACGTCCTCGAGAAGGTTTCCATTAAGGAAAGCTGTTTTCACATCCATCTGCCATATCTCATAATCATAATGAGCCGCTATGGCTAGGAACATCCGAATGGATTTAAGCATACCTACAGGCGAATAGGTTTCGTCATAATCAACACCTTATTTTTGACGATATCCTTTCGCCACTAATCTAGCCTTATAGGTAATCACATTACCATCCATGTCGATTTTCATCTTGAAAACCCACTTGCACCCTATAGGCTTGATGCCTTCAGGTGGGTCAACTAAGTTCCAAACTTGGTTTTCATACATGGAATCCATTTCCGACTTCATGGCATCAAGCCACTTATCCCTTTCTGAACTTGTCAGCACTTCTTCATAACTAGTAGGCTCCTCATCATCAATGAGTAACACGTCATTCGATTCACTTACGAGAAATCCATATCTCTCAGGAATGTTGCGTGTTCTACCAGATCTACAAAGATGTGGTGTTTCAATAGGTCCAGCCGATTGCTCATCACTATGAGTTATCGGCTGTTGTGCTTCACCAGGTATCTCATCAATGTCTATTTGAGTTTCTCGAGCCTCCTCAAGCTCGATGACACTCCCACTATTTTCTTGCAAGAGAAACTCTTTCTCTAGAAACACAGCATGCCTTGAAACAAACACCTTTTGTTCCACGGGATGATAGAATTGGTAACCCCTTGTTTCCTTAGGGTATCCAATAAATAGACATTTATCAGACTTAGCATTCAATTTGTTTGATATAGTCCGCTTCACATAAGCAGGACAACCCCATATCTTCAAGTAAGATATATGAGGTTTCTTACTATTCCATATCTCATATGGAGTAGTGGAGACTACCTTGGTTGACATTCTGTTTAACAAGTAAATAGCTGTCTAAAGTGCATAGCACCAAAAGGACTTGGGAACATTTGCATGATTCATCATTGACCTGACCATGTCCAACAAGGTCTGGTTTCACCTCTCAGATACACCATTATGCTGTGGTGTATATGGCGGAGTCCATTGAGACAATATACCATTGTCTCTTAGATAATCAAGAAACTCTTGACTTAAGTATTCACCACCTCGATCCTATCGAAGTATTTTAATACTCTTGTCATGTTGTTTCTCTACGTCATTTCTGAATTCTTTGAACCTTTCAAAGGCTTCAGACTTGTGTTTCATCAAGAACACATACCCAAACCGTGAGTGATCATCGGTGAAGGTAATGAAGTAGCTATAGCCTCCTAAAGCTTGAGTTGACATAGGTCCATATTCATTAGTTTGTATTAGACCTAGCAACTCTCCCACTCGTTCACCTTTTCCTATAAAAGGTAACATAGTCATCTTGCCTTTCAAGCATGATTCGCATGTATCGTATAAATCAAATTCAAACGATTCCATAATTCCACATCGGTGTAATTCGGACAAGCATTTCTTGCTTACATGGCAAAGACGACAATGCCACATGTAGGAGTCTAATTGATTATCTTTTCGAGCACGCTTGTTTCTTGCTTCGATATTGAAAATGTCACTAGATACGTCTAATGTATAAATGTCATTGCTCAAAGTTCCAGTTCCATAAAGTATGCCATTCAAAGTTATATAACAAAAATTGTTACTAAACGTCAAATGGTAACCATTTCTATTTAAACAGGAAATAGAAACAATGTTCTTTATTAGAGAAGGAACACAATAGCAATTGTCCTATTCCAAGACTAGTCCGCTAGGGAGCTTCAGCAAATAAGTTTCGATGGCGACCGTAGCAACCTTTGCTCCATTGCCAACTCACAAATTTGACTCCCCTCTGACGAGTCTTCTTCTATTCCTTAGCCCCTATATGTCATTACATATATGTGAGCCACACCCAGTATCCAATACCCAAGTGTCTAAGGAAATAGAATGACAATCAATAACGAAGATACCTGAAGAGGATGGGGCATCGGATGCCTTCTTCTTCTTCATGGACTCAAGATAAATCTTGCAGTTTCTTCGCCAGTGGCCTTCCTTGCCACAATGATGGCAAGTGCCCTTTTGTGTTGGTTCTGCCTTCTTAGCCTTCTTGTTCTTCCCTTTCTTCTGTTCCTTTGCCTTCCTATTAGAATCTTTCTTTGAGGAATCAACTAACAGAACCGCCTTCTCCTCATGCTTCACAGAAGGCTCTATAGTCTTCAGCATATTGAGGAGCTCAGGAATAGTGGATTCTAATTTGTTCATCTGATAGTTCATAACAAATTGTGAGAAACTCTTGGGCAAACAATGCAGAATTAAGTCAATACTTAATTCATGATCCATCACAAACCTGAGGGTGGCTAACCGCTCGATGTACCCATTCATCTTTAGCACAAACTGCACTATAGACGAACCTTCTTGCATCTTCGTGGTGAAGAGGAGCCTAGAGACTTCGAACCTTTCGGATCTCGCTTGCTCATCAAACAACTCATGAAGATGGAAGACCATGGTATTAGCATCCATTTCACTGCACTGTACCATCGCAGCTAGCATGATGCAACTCGCCAGTTCAGAATCTGCCACATGTTTTTGATAGACCAACATTTTGTCTGGAGTTGCATCGTTCCTAGGACAGTTGGGAAGTGGCTCTTCAAGGACATATGCCAGCTTTTCCGTCTTGAGAACAATTCTCAAGTTTCTAAGCCAGTCCAGAAAGTTAGGCCCAGTCAATTTGTTTGAATCCAAAATAGTGCGCAAATTCAAAGACGTCATGATCAATCGATTAACCTAGAAATATAAAACGAGCATATATGAGAAAATGATTTTAAAATGCATCAACATACATTTATAATTCCCATTCAATTTTCGAATTTCAAAATCCCAAAATCACTTTGAGAGATCATAGGTCCATCTCCGAATGGGCTGATATCCATCATAGATATGAACAACCTTGGAGAGAGTCCAACAAGCCATTCATAACTACGACGGTAAGTATCAAATATACCGATTGCATATCACGTATATGCAACTATCACAATGTACTATCAACTAATTGAATGTTCACACATACATCGGGTTGTTAACACATTAACAAATATGCATCATATGCATAGCACCCAACTTCACCTCCCTTAACATCGACCTTGGAGAGAGTCCAACAAGTCGATGCTCCAAGTTAAAGCCAACCCATTAATCGAGAAATAGTTTTAATATGGTTAGAGTGCATCAACCAATTAGCCTGACTTGGAGAGAGTCCAACAACCAAAGCTAACGATTGACCTCTGACTCTTACTATATTAGTATTAAACTATTCCAGGGTTTGAACATGTTCGGGTTCGAGCCGGGCTTGGAGAGAGTCCAACAACCCAAACAAGAAACGGAACTCTGGTTCTAACCATATTAATGGAAAGTGTAGGCTTTAATATTGAGTAAGGGTTTTATGTCTCATCCCCTTTGCATGCAAATAACTATTATCTACATGACATGACATACATGGCATACATCTACATGTCACGACACACATGACATAATGATATGCATCTAATGCAATTACATGGCATACAATTATGTCATGTACAAAATTTTCTTATATGTCATAACTATTTATTGAAATAAAATATGTTTAAGATTTGATTCTCCAAATCAAATCATGATTAAATTTGGAAACAAATTTCCAAATCTAATCACATATTTTATTTTTGGAAATAGTTGATTAAAGAAAGTCAATTTAGGAAACCGATTTCCTAAATCATCAAAACTACTTATGGAAATAAAATATTTTTAAGATTTGATTTCCCAAATCAAATCAAGAGTAAATTAGGAAATAGATTTCCAAATCTAATCAAATATTTTTATTTATGGAAAATATCAATTTCCATAAATACTTACAACTTTCCAAAAGCAGAAGATTTCCATAAATACTTCTAGACTTTTCAAAATTAAAAATTTTCATAAATACTTCTAACTTTCAAAAAGTAGAAAATTTACAGAAATACCATTATGACTATCATAAAACAATTTTACGATTATGTCGATACACAACCTGGGCTCTGATACCACTGTTGGGTTTCTGGCACCGCGGTGAGTGTGTGTTCAAACATGTTTCATAAATATGTGCACAGCGGAAGGAATAAAATAATAAATCTAATTTATTACAACACACACACCACACCCATGTATAGTACAACATGTGTAGACATAACCATAAATTCAAATTTTTGCAATAAAAGGAAATTTATACTACGTATATCTGACGTATCACGTGCAACGGGAAAGGCATCAACCGGAGCGATCCGCGCTAGAATCGCCTCTATCCGTATCCATGCCAAGTATCTTCGGGATGAGTTCACAAAGTCATGAGCCTCGTCTTCATACGGGTTACTAGCCTCGTGTTGAAGATGATGTGATCGAGTGAAGATTACGATCCGAATCAAAATTCGAATCCAAAACGAGTTCTCAAAAAACTCGCTTCTCCGAAGAGGTATTCGTCAACCGTTTGACGAATCCTTCGTCCTCCACCTATGAGGATTACTGGAGATCGAATCCTCGGCAAGGCTACCGCTGTCGGAGCTCCAAACTTCATCCAAATGATGCTCTGACAAGAAGGAAAAAAACTGTCATGAAAACTGGACAGCTTTGGTGGAAGAATAGGGGTCGGCCAAATAAGGAAGGTTGAAGCTCACCTTGTCGCCGGACCCAAAGGAGATCACCGGAGCTCCTCCGGCAGTAGCTCGACGCCGGCAAGGCGAGAGGACGGCAGCTGCTGGATGCCAGCAAGGGGCTTTGGGCGGTGGTGGGCGGCGGCAAGAAGTTGGCGTCGACCACTTGCAGAAGAGGGAGAGGGTGGGCGACAACTTTAGGGTTGCAAGGATTAGGGCTTAACAAAAACCCTTAAGCCCTATTTTATAGAGAACAAATTCTCTTAATGGTTATCGGATCATAACCAAAAGCCCGTTAACCTGCTCCATTAATTTAAGTTAAAATAAACCAAACCATGATGGTTTATTTTAAGTTAAAATGAACCGAACCAACTTTGGTTCATTCGTTTAAAACAAACCAAACCCCTTTGGTTTATTCTCCTCCATTGGATTTGAACCAATTTGGTTCATCCATCATGTCTTCATAAGACATGGCCCATCCATGCTTCCACTGTGACTGAAATGATTTCAAGCTCGCTCCATGTTTGGTCCAACAAAACATAGTTTCTCTCGGTCTGAGAATCTCATTCTCAAGATCGTTTTAAATCCTTCGGATTACGCTCGTTGTGCGTGTGACAAAATAGGTTCTCGGTTTATGTTGGCCGTCTATAATTAACCATTAATTATAGAACGATCATGAGTGGCACCTAGTAGTACATCATGATCCCCAATTAACCGAAAAGATCAACGGTTGATCTAGAACTATTTCTGAAACCCTTTAGCAGCTCGAATGAATCATGCCCCATTCCCTTCACTCATCTTATACCCACTTGGTTCAGAACATGGTCTATAGTGTCAGTCCCCACTAGGCTGACTACGTCACACCTAGCCCAAGTATCATTTCCTCGTCCTACGGATTCTAGTTACTGCACATGTATCGAAGAGTACCTTACTCTAAACATGTAATGCTATGGTCAAAGACTTTAGTAACAATCCGACGAGAGGCCATGGGTATACATCTCCTCGCAAGGAGTGGTGAATCCTTTATAGGCTATTCAAACACCTTCGATCACTTCAACTTATACCCAATCATCTCGGGTCCACATCTCCTCAGAGATGCTTGCTTAAGATGTCAAAACATAAGTCTTTATGGTCAAGATGACTTGAATACCGCAAGTCAAAGGAACATCACACTTAAGCTGCAGTAAGAACTTCATTGACATATCTATATATGCAGAGAACCATATGAAGTCTTACGGTTGGTCACTCCAATGAAGTAGTTACCATAACTAGCATTCACGATTAACTCCAGACATCACAATGTCTCTAGCTAGTGAGAATCAACTGCTTGGATACACCAAGGAGTATACCTCGTGCTAGTCTCGACAGAATCAATGGTGTCCAAATCCATCAATTCATCGACTAGGGATAATTCCGATACATCACAATTACACATGTAGAGATACTCACTAGTTGTGATCCAATCACAAATTCTCTCATGTTGTGAATCGTATCGTGGACATTCAGTAAATGAGTTTAAGATCTAATCAAATATATGAAAACATGTATACTCAAATAGTGAATCTTCATTTATCATATAAATGGTTCAATCATAAGGTGATTGCCTTAGGACATCTCTAATATATTACTAACACATACTCCATGTTCTCTTCCTTGGCCGGCGGCAACATCGAGTCTATTGACTTGGTGGCCGGTTCTAGATAGGAAGACGAGTTTTGTTTTTTGATCTTCCTTTGTTCAGAGTGAACAAGGAAGGAAGATTGGCGATCTAGGAGCTTCGACTTTTGGAAGATCGTCGCCCACACGACGTCCAAAAGGAGGAAGGACATACAATAGAAGATCAAGAGGTATAACAAGAGGTATAATCTTGTTTATTTTGATTAGTGTTCATTTGTATTATGTTTATAATTGCATTTCAATTATATGCATGTCGTATGTGGTTGTTTACTTTATATATGTGGCTAAATAATACTTGGACCCCGAACATAAACACAAAAGTCTACGATCCGTACATCGTCTATTCCGCGGCTATTCGTGGAATAGAGGTTGGTCGCTTGAACAACAAGTTTGTTCAAGTAACCACTCTAAACGAATAGCACGACGATGACAAGGTTGCTTGGGTGTTCCCTTTTGTCTAGGATTAAATTTTTAATCTGGGGACGTAGAATGGATCGCCATGAACAAGCGACTGAGTCGAAGTGGGAAGCGAAGTTTCCCCTCACGGACTCGAAGAACATAACCAACAACATTACCATCCAAATCATAAGTCATGATTATTTATCAAGTATAAAATCAAGAATAAATCATGATTTAAACATTCAATTCATGGGTTACACATTATCATCACCCAACACTAAGTTAAAAATTATCATCCACATCATCCTAAGTCAACCATTTAACATGATATAAGTAAAGTCCAATTATGGTTGACTATCCTAGGTTCTCCTAACCCTTAAGGATTGACTTTGGAACACAATACAAATTATTTCCAATGGAGTTCACCAAGTATACCTTTGGGATCTATTTCATAGCTATCGTTGTAGTTTTAGCTTGACCCCTAGCTATTAAACAATGGTAGGCCTTCTCATTTATGGATCCCTTATATCCTAGGCCCTTCTTGTTAAAACTAGCCCTTTGGCTCCCAATGATCATATTTACGGTATTAGAGCCAATTGTAAACTTTTCTAGGGCCTTAGTTAAATGATCTATCTTTTCCCTTAAGATCTTATTTTCTTCTACTAAGCATGCATCACTAGTCATAGAAGAAGAAGCATTATCATTAACATTTAAACATGCATTTTCTAGCTTTTCTTCTAATTTCCTAATTTCATCAAGCATGCTTTTATTTTTTTTCTTAGCCTTAAATAAATCCCTAGTTAGGCTAGTAATAATAGAAACTACATCATTTGAGGGTAATTTAGTTACTTTGCTTACCCAATCTCCTTCTGATGATGATGATGAAGATGAGGATGCTCCCCCTTCACTCGAGCTCTCCTCCTTGCTAGTGCTTGCATTTTCTCTTTCAGAGGAGGTGGACTCTGTAGGGATGTATACTGAAAAGTCTATCTTTTGTATGAACATTTTTATTTTGAAATAAGAATCACATGATCATTGTTTGCATTTTTATGGTTATGCAATATTGTCTAATACATTACAATGTAGATAACATGGTGTGTGGTGTCACATGGGAGATCATGTTATCAGCTCCTTGTTAAGTATAAGTAAAGGCTCACAACCAAGATGACTTTGGACAAACCATCGGAATGGTTGTAGTGTGATTTGGTATTGGTTTGTCTTGACCATAGAATCACACTAGTGCACTTTGTGTGTATTGAGAAGGACCGACTTAGAGGTGATTCGATTTATTGTTGACTACATAATAGAATCGGTCCTCAGATATTATTTAGTACATGCTCTTAATCCCGATATAATAACGGGCACACATACTTAGTATTCATCTCTTTGATTTACCAATGACGAGATTTATAGATTAAATCGATAGGCTCGGTAAATTGGGAGATGATATTATTTATATGGTGTGCCATTGATTATAGGAGGAAATCGCGTCCTATATATTAGGATGATGATGTCCCCTTGAGGAGCTCATAAGGTTCATCATGTAAACCCTGCAGGTGGACTTGGTCCGGCATGATGAAAAGGTTGAGTGGTACTACTCAAGGAGTTAGATGTTGATTAATTAATGGTCAGTAAATTAATTAATCGACGGACATTCGAGATCTTAAACACGGGGAGAAAATGTACAAATAATATATGGAGCCCATATTATCATATGGGGGTTGGTGAGGTAGATCAATGATGATCCTTTAGTGGATTGGATCATCATTAGTTGTTCGGACTTTATGTGGGCTTGATCCATGGGTGGCCAAGATCCAACTCCTCCTCACGGTCCCTAATGTAGCCTATTAACACCTCATGAAGATTAGATCCAATGGATAGAAACAAAACTCTAGATCCATAGGTAGATATTAAATCTCTAAGATCCGACGGTTGAGATTAAATCTCTAGATCCGACGATTGAGATTAAATCCCTAGAACCAATGGTAGAGATTAAAAGGAGGCTTCTCCCTAACTCTATAAAAGGAGCTTGAGGGGTTGGCGTGGAGGAATAATAAAGAGAGGCTAAGGTTTTGGAGTTGGCGGCAAAGCTAGGGTTAGGGTTTTGGAGGCTTGGGCGGCACCAAATAAGGAAGGTAATTCCTTTCTTCTCCTTCCTTCAAGGTGGCCGACGTCCAGCTTGTTTTCCCAGCCTTTTCCAGCCATTGTCTATCATCCAAACCTCTCTTCTCCTTCTCCATGAGTGGTGGAAACAAGACTTAGGGGTTTCCCTTGGTGTCTTGGTTGCTTTCCATCATCATCTCCCTCTCCTTGTTGGTCAGCGGCAAGGATTTTCTTTGTTCCTTGTTGGTTGGTTTTAGGAAGGAGAAGAACCTTGTTTCTATTCTTCCTCTTGCTTTGGAAGAGCAAGGAAGGAAGATTTGCGATCTTGGAGCTTCGACTTTTGGTAGATCGTCGCCCACACGACGTTCAAAAGGAGGAAGGTCATACATTAGAAGATCGAGAGGTATATCTATTCATCATTCTCTTTTGTAACATTTTGTTTTTGTTTTTGAATTATGAGCATGTAATATTCTATTTGTGGCTAAATAATACTTGGATCCCGATCATAAATACAAAAGCCGACGATCCATACATCGTCTATTCCGCGGCTACTCGTAGAATAGAGGATGGTCGCTTAAACAACGAGTTTGTTCAAGTGACCTCTCTAAACGAATAGTATGACGATGACTTGGTTGTTTGGGAAATCCCTTCTGTCAAGGATTAAATTTTTTAATCCAGGGACATCGATGGGATTGCCATGAACAAATGACCGAGGTGAAGTGGGAAGCGAAGTTTTCCCTCACTGACTCGATAAGCAAAAACCATCAATTGGTATCAGAGCCAAGGTTTCCGGTTTTGTGTGTTTAGGATTCGGTTAATTTTTATGCATTTTTTCATATATTA
This sequence comes from Wurfbainia villosa, assembly GCA_025175895.1. Classification (NCBI taxonomy): domain Eukaryota; kingdom Viridiplantae; phylum Streptophyta; class Magnoliopsida; order Zingiberales; family Zingiberaceae; genus Wurfbainia; species Wurfbainia villosa. Next base: position 36,902,866 of record CM045997.1, read on the forward strand.
TATGTGTCGGGTAATAGTAGGATATGCGTAGTTTAATTCTTTGGTGTCAGGCATAAGATCCGACTATTATGGTCATATGTGTGTATGTGATTGTATGGGTGTAAATATTTATTTTGTTGAATCCTCGGGGTTGACGAGACTAGTATTTGAATTTTTGTAAATTAGATATGGCATTGTTTAGCCACTCTTTATTTTATTTTACTTTTTATCTAGATTTCATGTACACTCCCTCGTGGAGTATAAGATCGATGGATGTAAATTAAAATAGATTTTAGTCTCGGCTCGGATCTCCGGATGGCTCGTACATGGCATAGGAGGAGCAGACGAGATGGCGATGCGACGGTAGTTATATTGAAGAAAAAAGCTATAATAGTTGGAAAATAATTTATTTTTCATATTTATTACTTTTTGTTTGATATTCATGTCGTAGGCTAGGAAAATTCCTCAATTCTAAATTACTAAGTGGGAGAGGGAAATTTTTTAAAATTCACACGGCCTCCATTACGATTTGACAAGTGATGCAAACAAACTTGCGCGTCAGGTCTAAGTGCCTACCTCCCCATCGGATGGGTTTGTTTGCGGATCACAAGGTCGAATATGGTTATAGGAAATTATTAAGGGGCGTGTGTACTTGCCCATCGTAAGACACATAACCCGATATAATTACCTTGGTACCGAGTAATGGTGAACACTTAGATACAAATATAAGTATCCTCCCCATCAGAGTCACTACTTTTATTTGTAGGGCCAAAGAGGAACCAACTATTAATTTTACTTGTCAAAAAGTTAGGTTGACAAGATAGTAAAATTAATGGGTAAAACCTCCTCTTACAAATGTAGAATTCGTATACGTCCACACTATCATGGCATACGATATTCTCGGTGTTTTGAGGTGTTGGTTTATTTTAAAATTTTATTATTTGAGGAATCAATAATTTTTTGAAATCTAATGTTTTGATTTATGTGATTCTTATGTTTTCTTTCAAAATGACTTTCAACCCACTTGTTGTGATACTGAAAGAGAACAAACTTACTGGACCCAACTATGTTGATTGGAAGAGGAATCTAGACATTGTCTTGACTGCAGAGGAATACAAATATGTACTCCTCGAAGAGTGCCCTCCCAAGCCTGCAGATAATTCTGGAGAAAAGGAGAGAGAGAGCTATAAAAAGTGGATCAAGGCCGATGAGAAGGCGCGGTGTTACATTTTGGCATCTATGTCAAATGTACTGCAACATCAGCATCAAGCCATGTCCACTGCTTATGATATGATGCTCAATCTCAAGGAGCTTTTCGGACACCAGAATCGGGCTGCGAGGCAAGAGGCCATGAGAAACTTGATGACGACCACCATGATCGAGGGAACACCCGTGAGGGATCATGTTCTCAATATGATGGCTCATTTGAATGAGCTGGAGGTCCTAGGAGCTGAGATCGATGGGGAAACCCAAGTCGATATCATACTCCAGTCTCTACCTTAGAGTTTTGAGTAGTTTTGCCTGAACTACAACATGAACAAGAGATTGTATTCGTTGGCGAAACTTCTGACAGAACTCCAGGCGACAGAGGGACTATTTCGTCAGAGTGCTCAGGCGCATGCCATGGTGACCCAGAAGGATTCTACTTCTAAGCCGAAAGGTAAGAAGAAGAAGAAACAAACTGGGGCGAAGGCGGCGGGAGGTACTCAGGGAGGAGTGAAGAAGCCGAAAGGCAAGTGCTTCACTTGTAAGCAGACTAGACACTGGAAGAAGGACTGCCCCAACCGCAAGAACAAAGGTATATCTTTTGGTCTAGTAGTTGAAACATGTTTAACGGTGTTATCTACTGGCACCTGGTGTGTAGATACGAGAGCTTCTGATCATGTCTGCAATACTTTGCAGGGGTTCCAGGAAACCAGACGACTGGTTGAGGGAGAGATTACCGTGTACTTGGGCAATGCCACGAAGGTGGCGGCTGTTGCAGTGGGAGATGTTCATTTATCTTTTGAGAATTGCCTTTATGTACCCTTATTTAGAAAGAATTTAATTTCAGTTTCTAAATTGTTTATGGATGGATATTCTATTTCTTTTAATGATAGAGTTGTTATAAGAAGGGATAGGGACATTATCTGTTCAGGTGCATTGATAGGAAATTTGTACACACTTGAACCAAAACCTCCCACGATGCAAATTGAAGTAAATAACTCATCTTCTAATTCCAATAATAGAAAATAACCTTCAAAGATGAACCAAACATATCTTTGGCATCTTAGGCTTGGTCACATTAACCTAAGCAGAATTCAAAGGTTGATAGCTGATGGACCTTTGGGTTCATTAGTGGTGGAGGATCTCCCAACCTGCGAATCTTGCTTGGAGGGTAAGATGACCAAGAGGCCTTTTAAAGCCAAGGGTTATAGAGCAAAAGATGTGTTAGAATTGGTTCATTCTGATTTGTGTGGTCCTATGTCTATCCAGGCTAGAGGAGGTTTTGAGTATTTCATCTCTTTTATAGACGATTACTCAAGATATGGATACATTTACCTGATGCGCCGCAAGTCTAAATGCTTTGACAAGTTCAAAGAATTCAAGGCTGATGTGGAGAAACGTCAAGGTAAAAGTATCAAGACACTATGATCTGATCGTGGTGGTGAGTACCTCTTGGGAGAGTTTAGGAACTACTTATCAGAGGTTGGGATTCAATCCCAATTGACTGCACCTGACACACCCCTGCAGAACGGTGTAGCAGAGCGAAGGAATAGGACTCTTATGGAGATGGTTAGATCGATGATGAGTTATTCTGAGTTGCCAGATTTGTTTTGGGGATATGCTCTAGATACGGCGGTGTACATTCTGAACTTGGTTCTATCTAAATCAGTGCCTTCTACTCCCACAGAGTTGTGGACTGGGCGAAAGCCTAGTCTAAGACATATTTGGATATGGGGGAGTCCAGCACATGTGCTGAAGGCATATGCTGGTAAGTTGGAACCTCGTACAGAAGTACACATGTTCGTTGGCTATCCTAGAGGAACAAAGGGTGGTATATTTTATTGTCCTAGAGATCAGAGGGTGATCGTTAGCACAAACGCCATATTTCTAGAGGAAGACTATATGATGAGCCACAAGCCCAAGAGTAAAATTGTTCTGGAGGAGTTAAAAGGGGAAGTAACTTCTTTAGTACCACCGGTACAAGAGGATATACCACATGTCACTGCACCGCATGTCACAGAGGATACACAAGTGATACCTCATCGTAGAGGGAGGGTTGTGAGACAGCCTGATAGATTCATGTTCTTGGGAGAATCTTCTGATTTGGTCCTTGGCGAACATGAACCTAATCCCTGGACATATGATGAGGCAATCCAAGATAAAGATGCAGTATCTTGGCAAAGTGTAATGAATGCTGAGATTGAATCAATGGATTCAAATCAGGTATGGGAGCTAGTAGAACCACATGATGGTATAAAAACCATTGGATACCAGTGGATCTACAAGAGAAAGAGAGGAATAGATGGGAAGGTTGAGACCTTCAAAGCGAGGGTTGTTGCGAAGGGGTATACTCAGAAAGAGGGTATCGATTATGAGGAGACCTTTTCACCGGTAGCCATGCTTAAGTCTATCCGAATTCTCTTATGCATAGCAGCTCATATGGATTATAAGGTGTGGCAGATGGATATCAAGACAACTTTCCTTAATGGAAGTCTTGAGGAAAACATCTACATGAAACAACCAGAGGGATTCATTGCTAAGGGCAAAGAGCATCTTGTATGTAAGCGTAATCGGTCCATTTATGGATTGAAACAAGCTTCGAGGTCTTGGAACATCCTCTTTGATGAGGTGATCCAGTCTTATGGATTCATTCAAAGTCCGGATGAGTCTTGTGTATACAAGAGATGTGACAGAAACGTAGTGGTATTTCTTGTACTATACGTAGATGACATTTTGTTGATTGGGAACAATATCAAGGTGTTATCGGACGTAAGGGTATGGTTGTCCAAACAATTTTATATGAAGGACTTGGGAGAGGTGGGACACATCCTTGGGATCAAGGTTATAAGGGATCGCAGGAAAAGGATGTTGTGCTTATCCTAAGCTTCATTCATAGACATGATTATGGAGCGTTTTAGCATGCAGAACTCCAAGAAGGGTTTTCTACCTTTCAGGCATGGAGTTCCTTTATCTATGGAGATGTGTCTTAGATCATCTGAGGAGATAGAGAAGATGAAGGCGGTTCCTTATGCTTCGGTAGTAGGAAGCCTCATGTATGCAATGCTCTGTACGAGACCAGATATCTGCTTTATCGTGGGCATGGTCAGCAGATATCAGAGTAATCCAGGATAGGGACATTGGACTGCGGTAAAGCATATATTGAAGTACCTGAGAAGGACTAGGGATTATATGCTGGTTTACCTGGGAGACCAATTACTCCCTGTGGGTTACACGAATTCCGACTTCCAATCTGATAGGGATAACAGTAAATCTACCTTAGGTTTTGTGTTTACTTTGGGAGGTGGAGCCATTGTATGGAGGAGTGTCAAGCAGAAATGCGTGGCGGACTCCACCATGAAAGCTGAGTATGTGGCAGCCTCTGAGGCGGCCAAAGAAGCTGTGTGGCTCAGGAACTTCCTGATGGACTTGGATGTGATTCCTAGTTTGCCCAGAACTATCATAATTTATTGTGATAATAGTGGTGCAGTTGCAAACTCGAAGGAACCATGAGCCCATAAGGCTAGTAAACACATAGAGCGCAAGTACCACCTGATACGAGAAATCGTAAAGAGAGGAGAAGTTGCTGTGACCAAGATTGCATCAGAGGATAAGCTGGCAGATCCTTTCACTAAGACCCTTCTGACGAGAGCTTTTGATTGGCATGTGGAGGGAATGGGGATCAGATGTATGGCAGTTTGAGGACAACATAGTCTTTTAGTATAAGTGGGAGATTGTAGGGATGTATACTAAAAAGTCTATCTTTTGTATTAATATTTTTATTTTGAAATAAGAATGACATGATCATTGTTTGCATTTTTATGGTTATGCAATATTGTCTAATACATTACATTGTAAATAACATGGTGTGTGGTGTCACACGGGAGATCATGTTATCGGCTCCTTGTAAAGTATAAGTAAAGGCTCACAACTGAGATGGCTTTGGACAAACCATCGGAATGGTTGTAGTGTGATTTGGTATTGGTTTGTCTTGACCATAGAATCACACAAGTGCACTTTGTGTGTATTGAGCAGGACCGACTTAGAGGTGATTCGATTTATTGCTGACTACATAATCGAATCGGTCCTCAAATATTATTTAGTACATGCTCTTAATCGCAATATAATAACGGGCACATATACTTAGTAATCATCTCTTTGATTTACCAATGGGCGAGATTTATAGATTAAATCGATAGGCTCAGTAAGTTGGGAGATGATATTATTTATATGGTGTGCCATTTATTATAGGAGTAAACCGTGTCCTATATATTAGGATGATGATGTCCCCTTAAGGAGCTCATAAGGTTCATCATGTAAACCCTGCAGGTGGACTTGGTCCGGCATAATGAAAAGGTTGAGTGGTACTACTTAAGGAGTTAGATGTTGATTAATTAATGGTCAGTAAATTAATTAATCGATGGACATTCGAGATCTTAAACACGGGTGAAAATGTACAAATAATATATGGAGCCCATATTATCATATGGGGGTTGGTGAGGTAGATCAATGATGATCCTTTAGCGGATTGGATCATCATTAGTGGATCGGACTTTATGTGGGCTTGATCCATGGGTGGCCAAGATCCAACTCCTCCTCATGGTCCCTAATGTAGCCTATTAACACCTTATGAAGATTAGATTCAATGGATAGAAACAAAACTCTAGATCCATAGGTAGAGATTAAATCTCTAAGATCCGACGGTTGAGAATAAATCTCTAGATCCAGCAGTTGAGATTAAATCCCTAGAATCAATGGTAGATATTAAAAAGACCCTTATCCCTACCTCTATAAAAGGAGCTTGAGGGGTTGGCATGGAGGAATAATCAAGAGAGGCTATGGTTTTGGAGTTGGCGGCAAAGCTAGGGTTAGGGTTTTGGAGGCTTGGGCGGCACCAAATAAGGAAGGTAATTCCTTTCTTCTTCTTCCTTCAAGGTGGCCGGTGTCCAGCTTGTTTTCCCATCCTTTTCCAGCCATTGTCTGGCATCCAAACCTCTCTTCTCCTTCTCCTTGAGTGGTGGAAACAAGACTTAGGGGTTTCCCTTGGTGTCTTGGTTGGTTTCTATCATCATCTCCCTCTCCTTGTTGGCCGGCGGCAAGGATTTTCTTTGTTCCTTGTTGGTTGGTTTTAGGAAGGAGAAGAACCTTGTTTCTATTCTTCCTCTTGTTTTGGAAGAGCAAGGAAGGAATATTTGCGATCTTGGAGCTTTGACTTTTGGTAGATCGTCGCCCACAAGACGTCCGAAAGGAGGAAGGTCATACATTAGAAGATCGAGAGGTATATCTATTCTTCATTCTCTTTTGTAACATGTTTGTTTTTGTTTTTCAATTATGAGCATGTAATATTCTGTTTGTGGCTAAATAATACTTGGATCCCGATCATAAATACAAAAGTCGGCGATCCGTACATCGTCTATTCCACGACTACTCGTAGAATAAAGGATGGTCGCTTGAACAACGAGTTTGTTCAAGTGACCTCTCTAAACGAATAGCACGACGATGACTTGGTTGTTTGGGAAATCCCTTGTGTCTAGGATTAAATTTTTTAATCCGAGGACATCGATGGGATCGCCATGAATAAACGACCGAGGTGAAGTTGGAAGCGAAGTTTCCCCTCACGGACTCGATAAGAAAAAACCTTCAGACTCTACATCATCAATCCCCATTAGTGCAAGGGTTGTGAAGACTTCTTCTTCCTCCGATGATGATGATGGATCATCCCACATCACAGCTTTAAGGTTGTGGGGCTTTGACTTCTTCTCTTCTTTCTTTTTTCCCTTCTTCTTGCTATCCTTTTTCTTCTCTTCTTCTTTGCTTTTGTTTAATAAGGGACGCTCATCCCTCATATGTCCCTCTCCTTGGCAATTATAGAAAATTACCTTCCTTCTTAGCCTTCTCCTATCATGAGACTTGTTAAATCTAAAACTTTTTAAAGCACGTCTCACCTTTCTTATCATGTAGGTCTCCTCATTGCTATCCATTGAAGAGGAAGATTCATCGTCAGATGAGGAGGGTGTGCTCTTCTTCTTCTTCCCTTTGTTGGCCACTAGTGCTAATCCTCTTGATGGCTTGATTGACTCTTCAATTACTCCTTAAAGCCTAGTCTCTTGCAATTCCATGGTTGAAAAGAATTCTTCTAGAGTACTTACTCTAGATTATTAGAAATGTAGAATGAATCTACCATGGATGACCATTTGGATGACCGGGGGAATGCATCATTCACCTTCATTATCATATCCCGGTTCGATAGTTTCTCTTCTACACTTGATAAACCGGTTATTATTCCTTTAAACCGTGAATGCAAAGATAATACCTTCTCTCCCTTTTCTAACTTGATGTTACTCAATTGTGATCGGAGGAGGTCTCTTCTTGCAAGCTTCGCCTCGGAAGTGCCTTCATGAAGTTCTATAAGATTTTCCCAATTTTCCTTGGCACTTGCGCATTCTCTTATTCGGTTTATCTCTTGTTAAGGAAGCACATTGAATAGGTGATGTTTTGCCTTTGAATTCGCCAAGTGCTCCTCTCTTTGCTTCTTGGTCCACCTTGACTTTTCAATTAGCTCATCCTCTTAATCCCTAGGCAACTCAAAACCGTTTTCCATAATAAGCATTATTTCAAAATTGGTTTCAAAGAATACCTCCATTCGCTTTTTCCACCAAGTGAATTCTCCTTCGAATTTAGGCGGATGAATGTCGGAGCCGGTCATTTCTTGTCATGCTTGTGTTGGCGATGAGTCCTCAACAAGCTCCTCTCTATGATACCACTTGTTGGAGGATCGGTGGCCGACTAGAGGGGGTGAATAACCCTTTTTGATATATGATGGAAGTCGATCGCTTAATTGTCTACGTACTGTTGGTGCAACAATGCCCCAAGCATTTATATATGTTTTGATGTTTGGTTAAATCATCTAAGTTAGGAAATGCTTTGTGATCTAATTGTGCACATGTTTAAGTTACAGGGAAATCCAAGGATGAAGACTTGGTAAAAGAGAAGTCCAAGTATGATCTTGGCAAGGAAAGTCCAAGGGACGGACTTGGCAGCATAAGACCAAGCTTGTAGTCTTGGCAGCGTAAAGTCCAAGTGAACCTTGGCAAAGAAAGTCCAAGGGATGGACTTAGCAGTGTAAGACCAATCTTGGAGTCTTGGCAGCGTAAAGTCCAAGTGAACCTTGGCAAAGGATGTCCAAAGTAAAGTCTTGGCAGCATAAGTCCAAGCTTGTAGTCTTGGCGGCATAAAGTCCAAGCATTTGGCAACCCAAGACATGACGAGGCCGAAGGAAACTCTTGAAGGCGGGTGCAAGGCTGAAGGAAGAGTTAGAAGGTCAAGTCTAGGTCTAGGGAGTCAATTCAAGTATGAATTATTCATACTTGACTAGTATCAGTCGACTGATACGATGTATCAGTCGACTGGTCAGGTGCTCGATCGAGATGAAACTCGACTATCGGACGTGCTTGGTCATAGCAATGATCGATGAGGCACCACCAATCGCTAATCCATCGACGATCGATCGAGTCGAAAATGGGCACAGAATGGAGTCTCACTCGACTCCTCGCGGCGATCACTCGACTGATCGCCTCATCAGTCGACTGATAGGCCTCCCGTTGGAAATGGCGGCTGCGAATCCCCGCGGATCGGCTTTGTCAGAAGCCGTTAGCTTCGACGGCAGTCGACTGATGGTGATCATCAGTCGACTGATCAAAGCCCAACGGGAAAAACAACCCTTCTTCTATAAGAAGGGGCCTTGGGGAGCTTGGTGAAGCTGGTGCTCTCATTCCTAACTACACCCTCGTGCTCACCAAGCTTTCTCCAAGTGTTTTTGTGATTCTAAACCTCCTCTTCTCTAGTCTTCATCTTCCATCATTGTAAAGAAGAGGAGTGCATTGTAATACAAGGTTTCTCCACCTTGGTTCATCCAAAGGAGGATACAGTGAAGCTTGGTTAGGGCTAATCCACCTTACGGATTACCGTGGAGTAGGAGCATCATCTCCGAACCACGTACATCGGGTCTTAGAATTGTTTTTCTTGTTTCTTATTCTTATTCGTATTTGTATTTGTATTGCTTCCGCTAACGTATTTGTAGAAACAAAGAAAGGCTAATCACCCCCCCTCTAGCCGTTACAAAGATCCAACAAGTGGTATCAGAGCCCGGATAGCTTGGAAGATTTCACCATCAACCAAGGCATCAATGGCTCTTCAATAGGGATATAGCACCGCCAAGCCACCGCTCTTCGATGGGAGTCACTTTGCGTATTGGAAAGGTAGGATGAAGTATTATCTAATGAGTAATATTGAGATTTGGCATAGCATTGTAGATGGCTTTGAGGAACCGGTGGATGAACATTGAAACCCTATTCCAAGCAAGGATTGGACAAGGGAAATGAATAGGAGGTTCGAATCAAATGCAAAGGCGGTACTCACCATCCAATGCAGTATTACAATGGAGCAACTCAACAAGGTGGGGCCTTTCGAATCCACCAAGGAATTATGGGAAAAGCTCATTGAGCTAAATGAAGGATCCAAGGAGTCAAAGAGGGCCATGAAGGACTTGCTAATTGGACAACTTCAAGCCTTCCAAATGAAGATGCATGAAACCGTAAGCCAAATGCATGAAAGGTTTAATGAGATTGTGAATGGACTCCACATCATAGGTGAGCGAGTTGACAACCGGGATTTGGTAAGGTATATTCTCCAAGCATTTCCCAGAACTTCTCTATGGACTTCTAAAGGTGATGCTATTAAGGTAACTAGGGATCTTTCTCAAATTAAAATTGATGAATTATTTTGTGAGTTTGAATTGCATGAGCAAACTAACATGTCCTCTAAGGAAAAAGGTTTATCTCTATTTGTTGAAAAGAAGGAAAAGAAGAAGAAAGAAAGGAAAGAAGTGTCATCATCATCCGAGTCGGAGCATGATTCAAGTAGTGATGGAGACTCATCTAGTGAGATGGCCAACTTTCTAAAGAAGCTCTATAGAAAATCAAAGGACTTCAAGAATAGAGAAGCAAGGAAGGGGTCCCATTCTTCAAGAGGTAAGTTTAGTGGTAATTTAAATTTTAATAATAATGTGATTTTCCATGCTTGCAATAAGAAGGGGCACATAAAGCCAAATTGCCCGGAGCTAAAGAAGAAGGAGGAAAAAAGAAAAGATAAAGAAGGATAAGAAGGAAAAGAAGAAGAAGAAGGTCATGATGGCTCAAACCACATGGGACACACCGAGTGTTGAAGATTCCTCCTCCGATGATGAGCTTTTCCACATCACATGCCATGTGGCACTCATGGCCCAAGGAGATGACTCCGGTACATCAAGTCAAGAAGAAGACTCTTCAAGTGATGAATCGTCATCTAGTGACGATGAGGTAATGAATTCTCCTAAAGTTAAGCTTCTCTATAAATCAATTGCTTATCTTAATGAGGCTCTAGATAAGTCTAAATCTAAGGTTAGAAGCATGAAAGTAGAACTAAAGGCCATTAGGAATGAAAAACCTTCACATGTTGATTCTTGCATACTTAAGGAAGAGAATGACAAACTTAAGGATGAGGTTAGTGACCTAAAGGCATGCTTAGAGAAATTTACGAATGGCTCAAAATATCTTGACATGATCCTTAGCCGACAAAGAGCCGTTTACAACAAGGCCAGTTTTGGATATAAGCCAAAAGAAAAAGAAGTTGCTTATATCTCATTGATTAATAGAAAAGCAACCACTAAGGGTAAGGTTAAGAAAGCATGGGTACCTAAGAAGTTTTTACTTAATGTTGTCGGTCCAAATGTTTGGGTACGAAAAGCTTGTGTTTTTCATGTGATTTAGGTAGGAGAGCAAGGTATGCGGATTGTGGATAGCAGTTTCTCAACACATATGACCGGGAATATGAGCAAGTTCTCCACAATTAAGTCTGTGAAGAAGGGAGCAGTGTCTTTTGGAAATAGTAGAAAACTCAAGATATTAGGTAGAGGTACAATTGAGGTATCCCCCAAAATTGTCATTCACAAAGTTTTACTAGTTGAAAATATGAAATTTAATTTATTGAGTGTTAGTCAACTTTGTGATGCAAGCTACCATGTTTCTTTTGAATCTTCTAAATGCATGATTAGACACAAGGAATTAAATGATTGTATGTTAGTTGGATATACGAAATCAAATATTTATTATGTTGATCTTTCATATGCTTCTAACATTTCTACTAAGTGTCTTATTGAAAAAGAAGAAGAAAGTTGGCTATGGCATAGGAGATTGGGGCACATCAACATGAAAAACATAGCCAAGGTAGCCAAATTGGAGTTGGTCAAAGGGCTACCAAATATCAAGTATGTCAAGAACAAAATGTGTGATGCATGCCAAGAAGGAAAACAAGCAAAGGCATCACACAAAGGTAAAACCTTAACTAATACCTCTTTACCGTTAGAACTATTGCATCTTGACTTATTTGATTGCCATAGTACTCCTTCTTTAAATGGTAACAAATATTGTTTAGTCATAGTAGATGATTTTTCTAGGTATACTTGGGTCTATTTTATGAAACATAAGGATGATACCTTAAAAATACTCATAGGATTTAGTAAAAGAGTTGAAAATGAAAAGAGTCTCAAAATCAACCGGATCCATAGTGATCATGGTGGTGAATTTGAGAACTCTAAATTTTCACAATTTTGTTTAGAGCAAGGGTACAAGCATGAGTTCTCTTGTCCTAGAACACCCCAACAAAATGGGGTGGTGGAATGGAGAAATCGTGCCCTACAAGAGGCGGCTAGGACTATGCTTAATGCATATTCTTTACCTAGCTACTTGTGGGCGGAAGCGGTTAATACCGCTTGCTATATCCAAAATAGGGTTCAAATCCATAGGTTTTTAGGAAAGACACCATTTGAATTATGGAATGGGACTATTCCCACAATTCATTATTTTAAAGTCTTTGGATGTAAAGTTTACATTTTAAACACCAAAGATAACTTAGGAAAATTTGAATCCAAAGCGGATGAGGGAATCCTAGTTGGATACTCATCCACGAGTAGAGGATATAGAGTCTACAATAAGAGAACCCAAGGAATTGAGGAGTCCTTTAATGTTCAATTTGATGAAACCACTAGTACCTACCCTAGAAAGCCCTCCATTGATAAGGATATTATTGAAAATAATGAAGACATTACCCAAACACTTCAAAATTTGACCATAAGGGGTAATGATCAAGGGGGAGGAAGAGGAGATTCCGATGATGAAAGGAGGGTAGAAGATAACAATGATCATTTTGAAACCCCTTCTAGAACCCTAAGAACTCATCAAAATCATCCACTTGACCAAGTAGTAGGAGATCTATCTCAAGGAGTAAGAACTAGGTCATTTCATAGAACTCCTACTAGTCAAGTTGCTCTTATTTCACAAATTGAGCCCAAATCAATCAATGAAGCATTACATGATCCGGATTGGATTTTGGCAATGCAAGATGAATTGGCTCAATTTGAGAGGAGTCAAGTATGAGAGTTAGTTTCTAGACCCAATGATAGCACCATAATTACTACAAGATGGGTCTTTAGGAATAAGCTAGATGCCCAAGGAAATATCACTAGAAATAAGGCTAGGTTGTTGCTAGGGGATTCAATCAAGTTGAGGGGCTTGACTATGATGAGACTTATGCCCCGGTTGCTAGGTTAGAGTCTATTAGAATTCTTTTAGGATATGCTTTTTATATGGGATTTAAACTTTATCAAATGGATGTTAAATCGGCATTCCTAAATGGTTATATTAAGGAAGAAGTATATGTAGAACAACCACCCGGGTTTGAAAACCTAGATTATCCAAACAACGTATATAAGCTTAGGAAAGCGTTATATGGGTTAAAACAAGCTCCCCGGGCATGGTATGAAAGATTGTAATCCTTCATAATTTCTAAGGATTTTAGAAGAGGACAAGTAGATCAAACCTTGTTCATAAAGTCAACATTAAAGGATATCTTCATAGCCCAAGTATATGTTGATGACATTATTTTTGGGTCAACAAATGAAGATCTTCTTCTAGACTTTATAAAAAACATGGAGAATTTGAAATGAGTTTAGTTGGAGAGCTTAACTTTTTCCTAGGGTTACAAGTCAAGCAAACCAATGAAGGGATTCATATTTATCAAACCAAATATGTAAATGAAATGATCAAGAAATTTGGTTTGGAAAATGCCAAAATTGTAACCACTCCTATGGCCACTAGCACTAGAATAGATAGTGATCATGATAGTAAATCAATTGATCTTAAACTTTATAGGAGTATGATTGGTAGCCTACTATACCTACCCGGTAGTAGACCCAATATCTTATTTGCGGTAGGTATGTGTGCAAAATACCAATCTTGTGCCAAAGAATCACATTTAGTAGCCGTTAATGTTGGGGATCGATTGGTCGGCTAGAGGGGGGTGAATAGCCCTCGTTCGTTGGATGTCGTAATTTGCTAGTCTACAAAACGTTAGCGCAAGCGGAATATGCAAATACAAATAAATAAAGACAAGCAAATAAACAATGAAAACAAACAATACAAACACCGAGATGTAACGTGGTTCACGGCTACGCCGCTAATCCACGGTCCAATTCGTCCACGGTGAATCACTCCGCAATCTATCCACTAGATCTCTCCTTTGCACAAAGCTAGGTGGAGGTATCCTCTTTACAATCTCTCTTCTTACAATAAAATGGAAATAAAGCAAGTAAGAAGAGTGGGGAATCGTGTATGGCACTTTGGGAGAAGTTTAGAGCTCAAGCATTAGCTTCCCAAAGCACCATCCCCTTCCTTTTTATAGAGGAAGAGGGTTTCTTCCCATTGACATAGGAGCAGTCGACTGATGCCCTCGATCAGTCGACTGGTCCTGTAGTCGTTGCCCAATAATGGCCGCTTTCCACGTTAGACTTCATCTAATGGTACTGGCATCAGTCGACTGATCCTACCATCAGTCGACTAATGCTCGATCAGTCGAGTACTCAATGGAGTCGACTCCATTCTGCGCGTGCAGATGATCACATCGCCATTCCTCGGCAATGATCGGCCGACATCGGGCCGATCGCATCCCATGGCGCTGATCGCTAAGCACTAAATCGTCTTATACCACGATCGAACCATCGACTCGGAAGGCCGACCGCCATGACATGGCGAGGATCGTGTCGAAAACTCATCCGACACTTGGCCAAATGGCCAAGTTTCACCTAAGAGCTACCCCTCCCGGGTTACATTCGCTCACTCTCATCTCTCGGAGTCCATCGCCTTCGAAGTTCTCTTCGTTCACGGCCACGTCCCTCGGCAGCATAAGGCGCATGGCTCTGCAATGCTCCTTTACGTTTCTTGCCTCGAAGTCTACTTCCTCTGGCTTCACTCCAAGCTCCTCGTCCGGCGGTCCCTCGGATGCTCCAAGCGCACGACTTCCGCAAAGCTATCCTTCACCGACTCAAGGCACGAGTCATGAGATGTGAAACTCGCCACGACTCCATGTGCGAATTACTAAGTCCTGCACGACTTCAACGCACATATCAAATCAACATAACAAACTAACTTAAACCCTTTGCCACACACATCAAAACCTTATCACGGCAAGAGATTGCCCTAACAATCTCCCCCTTTTTGATGTGTGGCAATTCTTTTAAGTTAGGTAAAAATATTTGATAAAAATTTTAAGGTAAGAAAGCATGTAAACATAAACATGATATAGCAACATGCAACTCCCCCTTAATCCATGAAACTCCTCGTACAAATTTTCTCCCCCTATCACAATTTACTTAAACATAATTATTTCTCCCCCTTTGACATCATCAAAAAGATTAACACTAAGTTATAAACTCATGGCATCAAGTATAATAAAAGAAAAATACCAAAAATTGTGCTAAAACCTGAAATCAGCCTTTACTGTTCGGAATATCAGGCCACCAAAGCGTAGTTGAGACTACCAATGACCGGCACAAGTTTTCGAATTTCGATTTTGACGAAATTCAGAAATGCATTAAAAATTCCAAAAAATTTGAAAAATCATGAAACTTGGGGAACATATTTCTTGTAAGTATATCTATCAATGAAAAATAGTTTTTCATGAAAAATCATTATATTTTCTGATATTTGCCAAAAATCCAAAAGTTTTAAAAACCACTAGGTTTTTGATCATGTGAGTATCAAGTTTAACACCTAGTTTTGGTTCCAATTGTTTCAAAACATGAATACATAGTTTTTAAAGTAAGAAATTGTTTTGAAAACATATAAAATATCCAACCATGATCTTTGGGCAATATGTCTATGAATTAAACATAAGTCTTCCCCATGATTAGTCTATTATTACTATTTTGATACTTCAAATGACCATCTAAATGCCATAGGCATTAGTGAACATTTGTATCATCCTAACATCTCACCCATGCTAAGTTTTCAATCAAGTTATCCTATTGTGAGTGTGAGATGTATCCTAGAGGGTATTTATATATATACTTAACCATTATATTCATGCAATTCTATCAAGGTTAAGTATCATCCTAACAATCCTCATGATCATAAAGGCATATATCAATTAATTCTACATTATGATCATGAACCTAAAGTATTCATCAATTAATAATCATGCATTAGGTATTATATCATGATAATAAGCAAAGTATCACCTAAAGTATGATTTAACCCTATTTCTCATGATTATGTGCCAAATATCAAAATCATAAATCATGATTGCAAACATACATAGCATTAATCATCATGATTTAAGCATTATTAACTATTTATAGGCACGCTATCATCACCTAACACTATTTAAAAATGTTGTCCCGCCATCCTAAGTCAACCAAAATATGATATAAGTCAATTGCATATGGTAGACTACCCTAGGGTTTTTCTAACCCTTAAGGATGGATTTTGGAACCCAAAATAAGTTCTTGCCTATGGGGTTCACTAAAAACTCCTTAGGGATCCATTTCCTAGCATTTACTTTCTTCTTATCTTGTCCCCTAGCAATTAGGCATTTATAGGCCTTTTCATTTTTCTTTTCTTTATATCCTAGGCCCTTTTTGTTGAAGCTAGCTCTTTGTCTCCCTATGATCATGTTCAAGGTGTTGGAACCTATAGTGAATTTTTCTAGTGCTTTTGTCAAGTAATCTACCTTTTCCCTTAGAGCCCTATTTTCATCCATGCATGCATCACTAACATTAAATGGCATATAGTTATCATGTGAGCATGCATCATTTAAGCTAGAAGAAATATTTTCATTTTCATTTAAGCATGCTTTTTCTAGTTTATTTTCTAAGTCCTTAATTTGATCTAGCATGCTTTTGTTTTTCTTCTTAGCTTTAAATAAATTTCTAGTTAAGCTATGTTAGTAATATATGAGAGATGTCCTAAGGCAATCGCCTTATGTATGAACCATTTATATGATAAATGAAGATTCACTATTTGAGTATACATATTTCATGTATTTGATTGGATCTTAAACTCATTTACTGAATGTCCACGATACGATTCACAGCATGAGAGAATTTGTGATTGGATCACAACTAGTGAGTATCTCTAAATGTGTAATTGTGATGTATCGGAATTATCCCTAGTCGATGAATTGATGAATTTGGACACCATCAATTCTGTCGAGACTAGCACGAGGTATACTCCTTGGTGTATCCAAGAAGCTGATTCTCACTGGCTGGAGACATTGTGATGTCCGGAGTTGATCGTGGATGCTAGTTATGGTAACTAGTTCATTGGAGTGACCAGTCGTAAGACTTCATATGGTTCTCTGCATATATAGATATGTCAATGAAGTTCTTACTGTAGCTTAAGTGCGATGTTCCTTTGACTTGCGGTATTCAAGTCATCTTGATCATGGAGACTTATGCTTTGACATCTTAAGCAAACATCTCTAAGCAGATGTGGACCCGGGATGATTGGGTATAAGTCGAAATGATCGAAGGTGTTTGAATAGCCTATAAAGGATTCACCACTCCTTGCGAGGAGATGTATACCCATGGCCTCTCGTCGGATTGTTACTAAAGTCTTTGGCCAAAGCATTACATGTTTAGAGTAAGGTACTCTTTGATACATGTGGAGTAACTAGATTCCGTAGGATGAGGAAAAAATACTTGGGCTAGGTGTGACGTAGTCAGCCTAGTGGGGACTGACACTATAGACCATGTCCTGAACCAAGTGGGTATAAGATGAGTGAAGGGAATGGGGCACAATTCATTCGAGCTGCTGAAGGGTTTCAGAAATAGTTCTGGATCAATCGTTGATCTTTTCGGTTAATTGACGATCATGATGTACTACTAGGTGCCACTCATGATCGTTCTATAATTAATGGTTAATTATAGACGGCCAACATAAACCGAGAACCTATTTGGTCACACGCACAACGAGCGTAATCCGAAGGATTTAAAACGAGCTTGAGAATGAGATTCTCAGACCGAGAGAAACTAGGTTTGGTTGGACCAAACAAGAAGCGAGCATGAAATCATTTCAGTCGCAATGGAAGCGTAGATGGGCCGTGTCTTATGAAGACATAATGGATGAACCGAAATGGTTTGGTTCTAATCCAATGGAGGAGAATAAACCAAAGGGTTTGGTTTATTTTAAACGAATGATCCAAAAGTTGGTTCGGTTCGTTTTAACTTAAAATAAACCATCATGGTTTAGTTTATTTTAACTTATCTTAATGGAGCGGGTTAACGGGCCTAATGGTTATGATCCAATAACCGTTAAGAGAATTAGTTCTCTATAAAAGAGGGCTTAAGGGATAATTAAGCCCTAATCCAAAAACCCTAGCAATAGTTGCCGCCCACCTCTCCTTGGAGACTCTCGGCGCCAACCCCCATTGCCGCCCAGCCCCTTGTGCCACCGTCCAGCTCCTTGCCGATGTCCAAGCTTAAGCCGGTGATACTCCGGCGATCCTCCGGTGATCTTCCTAGGCTTCGGTGATAAGGTGAGCACTTGGCTTCCCTTGTTTGGCCAGCACCTACTCCTCCACCAAAGCTGTCCAGTTTTCTGGACAGCTTGTTCTCTTCTCATCGGAGCGTCGTTTGGATGATGGTTAGAGCTCCGAAAGTGCCTAACTTACCGGGGATTCGATCTTCGGTAATCCTCTGAGGTGGAAGATGAAGGATTCGTCAAACGGTTGACGAATACTGTTGGTACAATCGGCCCAGCAGTACCTTGATGGTATTTTGATGATAGACAAAACTCATGACATGGGATTGTCATGGGAAAGTCCAACATGGGGTTGGCATGGAAAATCCAAGCATGGAGCTTGGTGTGGAAGTCCAAGGGGGAAGCCTTGGCATGGGAAAGTCCAAAGCATTGTGAAGCCGTGCGCTTGGTGCTTGGCATGGGAAATCCAAAGCATTGCGAAGCCGTGCGCTTGGTGCTTGGTGAGAAATGCATTGCGAAGCCGTGCGCTTGGTGCATTTGGGAAGTCTTGAGAACTTGGCAAGTTCACTAGGCTCGGGTCCTTGAGTTGGTGAAGGATGGCATTGCGAAGCCATGCGCTTGGTGCATCCGAGAGACCGCCGGACGGGGAGCGAATGGAGTGAGCCCAAAGGGAAGCATACTTCTAGGGCATGAGACGCGAAGGATGGCGTTGCGAAGCCGTGCGCTTGGCGCATCCGAGGGACGTAGGCCGAGGGAAGAGAGCTTTGGTGGGAAACTCCATGAGGGATAAGGTGGACTTGGCCAAGTGGCTAAGACTGAGTGTCGGAGACTCAAACATGATGTTTGAGGGTTTACCCGACGGTCGGATGCTCAAACAACTTGGTGTTTGAGGTTTTGCCCGACATCAGTCGACTGGCATAGGTGCCGGTTCGACTGATCCAAGTCGACTAGAGTTCGACTGGTGTAAGGCTAGGGTTTTGTGCTTGGCGATCATGGACCGCACATGGATCGTGAAATCGGCCGGCCGATGATCGGCTCGAGATGGCGATCGATGGGAGTGTCGCGAGCGAGCGCTCCATAGCCGATCGCGCGATTATCGGTCACCAGTCGACTGATGGGCATCATCAGTCGACTGGTAGGTGATCCGTTGGAACTTGTCCGACGTGGATCTGGCCGTTGTGAGACAACGGCTACAGGCGATCGGGGCCTTTTGGGCTAGGCGCAACAGGTTATAAATGGAGCACGAGTTGGAGGATTTCGCCAAGCCTTTTGTGGAGCTATTGGAGGGGAATTGCTGCTGCATTCCAGTCCTTCAAGAGCCAATCAAAGCAAGCAACAAGCAAAGCGATCAAAGCAATCGGTGAAAGTTTTCTTGTGTATTGTATTTGTGTATTTGCTTGTATTTCTATATTACATTGTAATTGCTTGTGAGAGGTTTCTCCACCTCCGACGTGTTGTCGAGAAGGAGTGTTATAGTTAGTGTCGTGCGTATAACTAGAGCTCGGTGAGCTCGCCCGTGGAGTAGGAACCATTCGGTTCCGAACCACGTATATCTTGTGTTGTGTGATTGTGTATTGTTAGCTTTATTATTATTGTTATTCCGCTGCGCTAACGACAATCGTAGACAAGCAACGCAAGAAGAACGAACGAATTACGACATCCATCGTAAGAGGGCTATTCACCCCCCTCTAGTCGGCCAATCGATCCCCTACAAGTGGTATCAGAGTCGAGGTCGCTCTTCAAGGACTAACCGCCGCGAGAGCACTACAAATGGCTGGCTTCATCCATCCACTGAAATTCGATGGAGATTTTGCTTGGTGGAGGAAACGGATGGAGGTATATCTCGAAACCGATTTTGATTATATGATTATTATAGAAAATGGTTTTGAGATGCCTAGGGACAAACACAACAAGCCCATTGAAAAATCAAAGTGGACCCAAGACCAAATCAAGAACTTCAAGACAAATCTCGAGGTAATTAAATTGATTAGTAATTTGTTGCCTAACAATATTTGGTATAGATTGGGTGATTATAGGGATGCAAGGGAATTATTGAATAAGGTAATGAAATTCCAAGAAAATTCCCAATCGGCACAAGTAGAGGAGAATGCCGAAGAAGAATCACCATCCACTTTTGAAGATGTGGATGACTTGGTGGAGACCTCCACCTCTAGTGTTGAGAGGGAGGAAAGGATTTCAACTCCGGAGCCAAGCCAAAATGAAGCATCTACCTCCGGAAGAAATGACCAAGAGGCTTCCACCAACTCCCTAGGTGACTCATGTATTATAATTAATCGTAAAGATTATATTATTTGTTTTGAGTGTAGGGAGAAAGGGCATTACAAGAGCAAATGCCCTAAATTGGCTAAGAAGAAGGCATCGACACCAAAAGTCAACCCAAAGTCAAATGATGTCGGTGTTCCCAAAATCAAGAGCAAAGAGCACATTGTGTGCTTTAAATGCAACCAAAAGGGACACTATCGAAGCCAATGCCCTAGGGGGAGGAAGAAAGGGCAAGAAGGTGCAATTCATGTAGGGGGAGCTCCTAAAGCTAACCCTAAGGTACATTTAGTTAATGCACCTTTAATTTCCAAAGTCAAAAAGCATGCTAAAAATTATTTTAGTTCTCTTGCTATTATCAATGAAAAGCATGCTAGGAGAAACAATAAGGTCTATTGCTTAGGTGCTAAGCGTGTTAGTTTCTCTAAGGACAAACCTAGGAACAAAACACTAGACCTATCCTACCTAGGAAATCAATTAGAAGAATTGAAGAGAATTTGGGTATTAATCCCAAGAAATCTAGGCATATGCCTAAGAAGAGGTTTTCCCAAAAACCTAATGAAAATTCAAAAATGGGAAAATTAGAGCTAGAGAACCAAGTCTTGAGGTCAAGACTTGAGAGAATGGAGAAAGCCCTTAGAATCATAGAAAATTCAATTCTAGGGTCAAATGTCCAAAAGTCAAGACCTAAGGTTCAAAAACGGTCTAAGGGCAAGGAAGGTTTGGGTGACAAACCTAAACCCAAGAAGACTTATCATAATGTTCCATTTAATTATGGAACTATATCTAGGTCTAGAAAAACCAAGGCTAATGGGGAAGTTATCCCTAAGTCTAGCCATGGTGTATGTTTAGTGGCCAAGGACTTAAGAATAACCAAGAAGGCCACTAGGAAGGTCAATGGAGGAGTGACCTCTAGAGTTGACCCAAGTAAGACCCAAAAGACTATGGCTTTAAAGCCTAAAAGGGTCATTAGGAAGGTATCTAGGGAAGTTATCCTTAGGGAATACCTTGTTAACCCAAGGAGCTCCAATAGGTATTGGGTTCCTAAAAGTGTGATCGATTCACGCTAAATGGGTTAGGGTGTGTCAACCCTAAGTGGATGGCTAGTTAACCTAACCATAGTAGAGTTGACACATTAGGGTGTGCCAATATGGTTTGAGAAGTTAAAAAAAAATGATTTAAATTGGCACAATTAGGTCATAGAGGTATTGGTGTGCCATTTTGGGTTTTTGGCACACTAGGGAAATGAATGGCAATAAGGCAAAATAGAATTAATCCCTAAAAATGGCAAATTGATTTTCACACTTAGGTATTCTATACCTTAGTATATTTTACTTGCCATGTTTTGTTTGCCTTGCCATATCATGACATCATTTTCATTTTTATCTATAAAATGTCATGATCATGTTTAGATTTATGTTTAGATGTCATGTATGCTTAAGTTTCATTCACATGCCATGACATCATGATATTGTCATGTGTTTTTATCTATATCATATCTATGCCATAATCATATCATGCATGAATTAAAATGGAGTTAAGGACTATGGCATGATTTGATGGGAATCAAATAATATTGCCTAGAAATATGCATGAGACCATTTTAAAGAACAAAAACCCACATCTCACTAGATTAATTGCCTTGAATGTGTTTTTACACATCTAGATATAAGTGAGATGTTTAAGGAAAAGAAATTAAAGGTTTTGAAAACTTTTTGAAAACATTTTGAAAAACCTTAGTGAAGCCTATCTTTTGATAGCTATCACCATTGAATGGGATGATACAAAGAGGGCTCTTTATTGAAGCTTTTCTAAACTTTTGAACTTTGTATCAATCTCCTAATTTAGTGGGTAAAATAATTTTCCAATATTTTTCACCCATAGTGTTTAGGATAAGTATTATACGTATGCATTTTCAATATTTTTAAAATTACGTATATTTACTTATGGATTTCGGAAATCCATTTCTGAAATGCTGAAAACTACAGATGTAAGATCACATGATCGCCATGGATGGCGATCGATAAGGGTGGCAATGATCGATTGATTACGACGCCAAGCTGATTTCGAGTAAATCTTGTTGGTTAGGCCCATGTTCAGCTATGTTTTGGTCCCCTAACCACTTCTAACCCTAGGATATGCTTGGGAGAGCATTAGAGAGGGTGGAAATCCATTGGATATGGATTAGGAGTTGGGTTGAGGGTGAGTATCAATTTTAAGGTGGAAGAAAGTTCATTGTTGAACTTTATCTTAATTTTGATTTGGTTAATGTTTCTATTGGCTTAGGGACTCTCCAAGGACATTGTTAGTGCAATGGTCAAGGGGGAGCAAGCCTCTAGGGGGAGGTATCCATCATGGGAAGATGGATGTGTATTTCCTCATGAGAGGAAAATTGGGTTGCCTCTCTTTGAGTGATATGGGATCACTAGAAAGATTGTAGGCATGTGTTCCTCCAAGGGATAGATTGTAAGATCTCATTGGGATATGAGACATTCATACCCTTGGGGAGGACCTTTTTGATGTAATGTCAAAAAGGGGGAGAAGTTACCAATTAGGGTTCGTTGGAATTCTCATTGGGATATGAGAATTGCCAATATGGGAGAATTGGTAGACTTGAGATGGTAGTTTTGTCAATCATCAAAAAGGGGGAGATTGTTGGTGCAATCGGCCCAGCAATACCTTGATGGTATTTTGATGATAGACAAAACTCATGACATGGGATTGTCATGGGAAAGTCCAACATGGGGTTGGCATGGAAAATCCAAGCATGGAGCTTGGTGTGGAAGTCCAAGGGGGAAGCCTTGGCATGGGAAAGTCCAATGCATTGCGAAGTCGTGCGCTTGGTGCTTGGCATGGGAAATCCAAAGCATTGCGAAGCCGTGCGCTTAGTGCTTGGTGGGAATGCATTGCGAAGTCGTGCGCTTGGTGCATTTGGGAAGTCTTGAGAACTTGGCAAGTTCACTAGGCTCGGGTCCTTGAGTCGGTGAAGGACAGCATTGCGAAGCCGTGCGCTTGGTGCATCCGAGAGACCGCCGGACGGGGAGCGAATGGAGTGAGCCCAAAGGGAAGCTACTTCTAGGGCATGAGACGCGAAGGATGGCATTGCGAAGCCGTGCGCTTGGCGCATCCGAAGGACGTAGGCCGAGGGAAGAGAGCTTTGGTGGGAAACTCCATGAGGGATAAGGTGGACTTGGCCAAGTGGCTAAGACTGAGTGTCGGAGACTCAAACTTGATGTTTGAGGGTTTACCCGATGGTCGGATGCTCAAACAACTTGGTGTTTGAGGTTTTGCCCGACATCAGTCGACTGGCATAGGTGCCAGTTCGACTAATCCAAGTCGACTAGAGTTCGACTGGTGTAAGGCTAGGGTTTTGTGCTTGGCGACCGCCATGGATACGGCAATGATCGAGTCGATGCAATGATCCGAGGGATGGCAATGAATCACGGGAGTGTCGCGAGTATTGGGAACGCCCGTGAGCCGACCGGGCGGGCCGATTATTTGAGTCACCAATGATCCGATGGGCATCATCACGATCGGG
This sequence comes from Wurfbainia villosa, assembly GCA_025175895.1. Taxonomy (NCBI): domain Eukaryota; kingdom Viridiplantae; phylum Streptophyta; class Magnoliopsida; order Zingiberales; family Zingiberaceae; genus Wurfbainia; species Wurfbainia villosa. The sequence goes on from CM045997.1 coordinate 36,926,716, forward strand.
TAGGTGATCCGCTGGAACTTGTCCGACGTGATCCGCCGCTAGGAGACAACGGCATGTGGGCAATGATCCGGGCCTTTTGGCACGATCGCTAGGCGCGAAAATAGCTTGATGCAGTTATAAATGGAGCTCGAGTTGGAGGATTTCGCCAATGGTTTGTGGAGCTATTGAGGGGAATTGTCACGATTCCACCCTTCAAGAGCCAATCAAAGCAAGCAACAAGCAAAGCGATCAAAGCAATCGGTGAAAGTTTTCTTGTGTATTGTATTTGTGTATTTGCTTGTATTTCTATATTACATTGTAATTGCTTGTGAGAGGTTTCTCCACCTCCGACGTGTTGTTGAGAAGGAGTGTTATAGTTAGTGTCGTGCGCATAACTAGAGCTCGGTGAGCTCGCCCGTGGAGTAGGAACCATTCGGTTCCGAACCACGTATATCTTGTGTTGTGTGATTGTGTATTGTTAGCTTTATTATTATTGTTATTCTGCTGCGCTAACGACAATCGTAGACAAGCAACGCAAGAAGAACGGACGAATTACGACATCCATCGTAAGAGGGCTATTCACCCCCCTCTAGTCGGCCGTACCGATCTCCTACAAATACCTCTCCGGAGAAGCGAGTTTTGAGGACTCGTCTTTGGGTCCGAATTTGGATTCGGATCGTGATCATCTCTCGATCATGTCGTCTTCAACACGAGGCTAGTAACCCGTACGAAGACGAAGCTCGTGGCTTAGCGAAGTCATCCTAAGGATACTCGGCGTGGATACGGATAGAGACGATTCTAGCGAGGATCGTTCCGGTTGATGCCGTTCCTGCTACACGTGATACGAAAGGTATACGTAGTTAAATTTCCTTTATTGCAAAATTTAAATTTACGGTTATGTCTACACATGTTGTACTATGAATGTGTGTGATGTGTGTGTTGTAATAAATATAGATTTATTAATTTTATTGCTTCCGCTGTGCTCATGTTTACGAAACATGATCGAACACACACACGCCGCGATGCCAGAAATCCAACAGTGGTATCATAGCCCAGGTTGTGTTTCGACATAATCGTAAAATGGTTTTGCGATAGTCATAATGTTATTTCTGGAAATTTTATAATTTTGGAAATTTAGAAGTATTTATGGAAATTTTCAATTTTGGAAAGTCTAGAAGTATTTATCGAAATCTTCCACTTTTGGAAAGTTGGAAGTATTTATGGAAATTGATATTTTCCATAAATAAAATATTTGATTAGATTTTGGAAATTTATTTCCTAATTTAATCTTGATTTGATTTGGGAAATCAAATCTTAAAATATTTGATTTCCATAAGTAGTTTTGATGATTTAGGAAATTGGTTTCTTAAATTGACTTTCCTTAATCAACTATTTCCATAAGTAAAATATGTGATTAGATTTGAAAATTTGTTTCCTAATTTAATCATGATTTGATTTGGAGAATCAAATCTTAAACATATTTTATTTCCATAAATAGTTATGACATATAAGGAAATTATTTACATGACATAATTGTATGTCATGTAATTGCATTAGATGCATATCATTATGCCATGCGTGTCCTGACATGTAGATGTATGTCATGTATGTCATGCCATGTAGATAATAGTTATTTGCATGCAAAGAGGATGAGACATAAAAACCTTTAAACAATATTAAAGCCTACACCTTTCATTAATATGGTTAGAACCAGAGTTCCGTTTCTTGTTTGGGTTGTTGGACTCTCTCCAAGCCCGGCTCGAACTCGAACATGTTCAAACCATGGAATAGTTTAATACTAATATGGTAAGAGTCAGAGGTCAATCGTTAGCTTTGGTTGTTGGACTCTCTCCAAGCTGGGCTAATTGGTTGAATGCGCTCTCACCATATTAAAACTATTTCTCGATTAATGGGTTGGCTTTAACCTGAAACATCGGCTTGTTGGACTCTCTCCAAGGTCGATGTAAAGGGAGGTGAAGTTGGGTGATATGCATATGATGCATACTTGTTAATGTGTTAACAACCCGATGTATGTGTGAACATTCAATAAGTTGATAGCACATTGTGATAGTTGCATATACATGATATGCAATCGGTATAGTTGATACCTACCGTCGTAGTTATGAATGGCTTGTTGGACTCTCTCCAAGGTTGTTCATATTTATGATGGATATCAGCCCATTCGGAGATAGACCTACGATCTCCCGAAGTGATTTTGGGGTTTTTGAAATTCGAAAAATGAATGGGATTTATGAATGTATATTGATGCATTTTAAATCATCTTTCTCATATATGCTCATTTTGTATTTCTAAGATTGATCATGATGTCTTTGAATTTGCGTTCCATTTTGGATTCGAATAAAATTGACTGGACCGAACTTCTTGGACTGGCTTAGAAACTTGAGAATTATTCTCAAGGTGGAAAAGCTTGCGTATGTCCTCGAAGCGCCTCTTCCCACCCGTCCTAGTGACAATGCAACTCTGGACCAATTGTTGGCCTATCAGAAACATGTGAATGATTCTGAAATGGTGAGTTGCATCATGCTAGCCGCGATGGAACCGAAGCTACGAAAGCAGCATGAGTATATGGATGCTCATATCGTAGTCCTTCATCTTTATGAGTTGTTTGATAAGCAAGTGAGATTCGAAAGGTTCGAAGTCTCCAAGCTCCTCTTCACCTTTGAGATGCAAGAAGGTTCATCTGTGGTACTGCTCAATATGCTGAAGATTGTGGAGCCTTCTGAGAAGCATGAGCAGGGGACGGTGTTGTTAGTTGATTCCTCGAAGAAAGGTTCTAAGAGGGAGTCAAAGGAACAACATAAGGGGAAGAAGAAAAAGGATAAAAAGGAAAAACTAGCTCAAAAGGGCACTTGCCATCATTATAGCAAGTAGGGCCATTGGCGAAGAAATTGCAAGATTTATCTTGAGTCTGTGAAGAAGAATAAGGCATAAGATGCTCCATATTTTTCATATATCTTCGTTATTGATTGTCATTCTATTTCCTCAAACACTTGGGTATTGGATACTGGGTGTGGCTCACATATATGTAATGGCATACATGCGCTAAGGAATAGATGAAGACTCGTCAAGGGAGAGTCAAATTTACGTGTTGGGAATGGAACAAAGGTTGTTGCACTCGCCATCTGAACGTATTTGTTGAAACTCCCTGCAGGACTTGTCTTAGAACTGGACAATTGCTTTTATGTTTCTTAGTTGATAAAGAACATCATTTCTATTTCTTGTTTAAATAAAAATGGGTACCATTTGACTTTTAGTAACAATTGTTGTTACATAACTTTGAATGGAGTTCTTTATGGGACTGGAACTTTAAGCAATGGTGTTTATACGTTGGACATATCCAGTGACATTTTCAATATCAAAGCGAGCAACAAGCATGCTCGAAAGGATAATCAATTAGACTCCTACATGTGGCATTGTCGTCTTGGCCATGTAAGCAAGAAACGCATGTCCGAATTACACCGATGTGGAATTCTTGAATCGTTTGAATTGGATTCATACGATACATGCGAATCATTCTTAAAAGGCAAGATGACTAAGTTACCTTTTACTGGAAAAGGTGAACGAGTGGGAGAGTTACTAGGTCTAGTACATACTGATGTATGTGGACCTATGTCAACTCAAGCTTTAGGAGGCTATAGCTACTTCATTACCTTCACTGATGATCACTCACGGTTTGGGTATGTGTTCTTGATGAAACACAAGTCTGAAGCCTTTGAAAAGTTTAAAGAATTCAGAAATGAAGTAGAGAAACAACATGACAAGAGTATTAAAATACTTCGATCGGATCGAGATGGTGAATACTTGAGTCAGGAGTTTCTTGATTACCTAAGAGACAATGGTATATTGTCTCAATGGACTCCGCCATATACACCACAACATAATGGTGTATCTGAGAGGCGTAACCGGACCTTGTTGGACATGGTCAGGTCAATGATGAATCATGCGAATCTTCTCAAGTCCTTTTGGGGCTATGCACTTCAGACAGTTGTTTACTTGTTAAACAGAATGCCTACCAAGGTAGTCTCTACTACTCCATATGAGATATGGAATAGTAAGAAACCTCATGTATCTTACTTGAAGATATGGGGTTGTCCTGCTTATGTGAAGCGGACTGTATCAGACAAATTGGATGCTAAGTCTGATAAATGTCTATTTATTGGATACCCTAAGGAAACAAGGGGTTACCAATTCTATCATCCTGTGGAACAAAAGGTGTTTGTTTCAATGCATGCTGTGTTTCTAGAGAAAGAGTTTCTCTAGCAAGAAAAAAGTGGGAGTGTCGTCGAGCTTGAGGAGGCTCGAGAAACTCAAATAGACATTGATGAGATACCTGGTGAAGCACAACAGCCGACAACTCATAGTGATGAGCAATCGGTTGGACCTATTGTAACACCACATCTTCGTAGATCTGGTAGAACACGCAACATTCCTGAGAGATATGGATTTCTCGTAAGTGAATCGAACGACGTGTTACTCATTGATGATGAGGAGCCTACCAGTTATGAAGAAGTGCTGACAAGTTCATAAAGGGATAAGTGGCTTGATGTCATGAAGTCGGAAATGGATTCCATGTATGAAAACCAAGTTTGGAACTTGGTTGACCCACCTGAAGGCATTAAGCCTATAGGGTGCAAGTGGGTTTTCAAGAAGAAAACCGACATGGATGGTAATGTGATTACCTATAAGGCTAGATTGGTGGCGAAAGGATATCATCAAAAGCAAGGTGTTGATTATGACGAAACCTATTCGCCTGTAGCTATGCTTAAATCCATTCGGATTCTTCTGGCCATAGTGGCTCATTATGATTATGAGATATGACAGATGGATGTGAAAACAGCTTTCCTTAATGGAAACCTGCTCGAGGACGTGTATATGATACAGCCTGAGGGTTTCACATCGGTTGATAAAACCAAGGTATGCAAATTGCGACGGTCCATTTATGGATTGAAGCAAGCATCCAGGAGCTGGAATATCCGTTTTGATGAGACCATCAAAAAGTTTGATTTCTCACAAAATCTAGACGAACCTTGTGTGTACAAGAAGGTTAGTGGGAGTGCAGTCGTGTTCCTAGTATTGTATGTCGATGATATATTACTTATAGGAAACGATGTGTCAATCTTACAGTCAGTTAAGGTTTGGTTATCCAAGACATTCTCCATGAAAGACCTGGGAGAAGCAACCTACATCCTCGGGATTAAGATCTATAGAGATAGATCGAAATGGTTGCTTGGTCTTTCGCAGTCTACATATATAGACCGAGTGCTAAAGAGGTTTAGCATGTCGGAATCCAAGAAAGGTTTCCTACCCATCAGGCATGGGGTACACCATTCGAAGTCTATGTGTCCGCGCACAAAAGACGAGAGGATTTGCATGAGTAAGATTCCCTATGCATCTGTAATAGGATCTATCATGTATGCTATGTTATGTACGAGGCCTGATGTATCGTATGCTCTGAGTGTCACGAGCAGATACCAGTCTAATCCAGGAATGGATCATTGGGTGGCTGTTAAGATGATCCTTAAGTACTTAAGAAGAACTAAGGATGTGTTCCTAATATATGGAGAAGGGGACATGGTGATACACGGGTATACGGATACCAGCTTCCAGACAGACAAGGATGATTCCAAGTCTCAGTCTGGATACGTGTTCACCTTGAATGGGGGCGCAGTGAGTTGGAAAAGTTCCAAACAAGACACTGTAGCAGATTCTACCACTAAGGCAGAATACATTGCAGCTTCAGAAGCAGTAAAGGAAGCAGTTTGGATCAAGAAGTTTGTTTATGAACTTGGTGTGATTCCGACCATTGTTGAAGCAATACCGGTCTACTGCGACAACAATGGAGCAATTGCACAGGCGAAAGAACCAAGGTCTCATCAATGATCCAAACATGTGCTTCGCCGCTATCATCTTATCGGAGAGATCATCAGTAGGAACGAAATACAAATCGAGAAAATTCTCACTGAAAGGAACTTAGCGGATCCTTTGACTAAAGCATTACCTCAAAGTAAGTTTGAGGGTCATGTTAGTGCTTATGGTATTGGATACCGTAGCGATTGGCATTAGGCCAAGTGGGAGTCTGTTAGTAATATATGAGAGATTTCCTAAGGCAATCGCCTTATGTATGAACCATTTATATGATAAATGAAGATTCACTATTTGAGTATACATGTTTCATGTATTTGATTGGATCTTAAACTCATTTACTGAATGTCCACGATGCGATTCACAACATTAGAGAATTTGTGATTGGATCACAACTAGTGAGTATCTCTACATGTGTAATTGTGATGTATCGGAATTATCCCTAGTCGATGAATTGATGAATTTGGACACCATCAATTCTGTCGAGACTAGCACAAGGTATACTCCTTGGTATATCCAAGCAGCTGATTCTCACTGGCTGGAGACATTGTGATGTCCGGAGTTGATCATGGATCCTAGTTATGGTAACTAGTTCATTGGAGTAACCAGCCGTAAGACTTCATATGGTTCTCTGCATATATAGATATATCAATGAAGTTCTTACTGTAGCTTAAGTGCGATGTTCCTTTGACTTGCGGTATTCAAGTCATCTTGATCATGGAGACTTATGCTTTGACATCTTAAGCAAACATCTCTAAGGAGATGTGGACCCGAGATGATTGGGTATAAGTCGAAATGATCGAAGGTGTTTGAATAGCCTACAAAGGATTCACCACCCCTTGCGAGGAGATGTATACCCATGGCCTCTCCTCGGATTGTTACTAAAGTCTTTGGCCAAAGCATTACATGTTTAGAGTAAGGTACTCTTCGATACATGTGCAGTAACTAGAATCCGTAGGACGAGGAAATGATACTTGGGCTAGGTGTGACGTAGTCAGCCTAGTGGGGAATGACACTATAGACCATGTCCTGAACCAAGTGGGTATAAGATGAGTGAAGGGAATGGGGCACGATTCATTCGAGCTGCTGAAGGGTTTCAGAAATAGTTCTGGATCAACCGTTGATCTTTTCGGTTAATTGAGGATCATGATGTACTACTAGGTGCCACTCATGATCGTTCTATAATTAATGGTTAATTATAGACGACCAACATAAACCGAGAACCTATTTGATCACACGCACAACGAGCGTAATCCGAAGGATTTAAAACGAGCTTGAGAATGAGATTCTCAGACCGATAGAAACTAGGTTTGGTTGGACCAAACAAGAAGCGAGCATGAAATCATTTCAGTCGCAATGGAAGCGTGGATGGGCCGTGTCTTATGAAGACATAATGGATGAACCGAAATGGTTTGGTTCTAATCCAATGGAGGAGAATAAACCAAAGGGTTTGGTTTATTTTAAACGAATGAACCAAAAGTTGGTTCGGTTCGTTTTAACTTAAAATAAACCATCATGGTTTTGTTTATTTTAACTTATCTTAATGGAGCTGGTTAACGGGCCTAATGGTTATGATCCAATAACCGTTAAGAGAATTAGTTCTCTATAAAAGAGGGCTTAAGGGATAATTAAGCCCTAATCCAAAAACCCTAGCAATAGTTGCCGCCCACCTCTCCTTGGAGACTCTCAGCGCCAACCCCCATTGCCGCCCAGCCCCTTGTTCTGTGGTCCAGCTCCTTGCCGGCGTCCAAGAATCAGTCGGTGATCCTCCGGCGACCCTCCGGTGATCTTCCTAAGCTTCGGTGATAAGGTGAGCACTTGTCTTCCCTTGTTTGGCCAGCGCCTACTCCTCCACCAAAGCTGTCCAGTTTTCTTGATAGCTTGTTCTCTTCTCGTCGGAGCATCATTTGGACAACGGTTAGAGCTCCGACAGTGCCTAACTTACCGGGGATTCGATCTCCGGTAATCCTCTGAGGTGGAGGACGAAGGATTAGTCAAACGGTTGACGAATACCTCTCCGGAGAAGCGAGTTTTGAGGACTCGTCTTTGGGTCCGAATTTGGATTCGGATCGTGATCATCTCTCGATCACGTCGTCTTCAACACGAGGCTTGTAACCCATACGAAGATGAAGCTCGTGGCTTAGCAAATTCATCCTAAGGATACTCGGCGTGGATACGGATAGAGACGATTCTAGCGAGGATCGTTCCGGTTGATGTCGTTCCCGCTACACGTGATACGAAAGGTATACGTAGTTAAATTTCCTTTATTGCAAAATTTAAATTTACGGTTATGTCTACACATGTTGTACTATGTATGCGTGTGATGTGTGTGTTGTAATAAATGTAGATTTATTAATTTTATTGCTTTCGCTGTGCTCATGTTTATGAAACATGATCGAACACACACACACCGCGGTGCCGGAAACCCAACAAGCTAGAAACCATGGAAACTATTTTCTTAGGAGTTAGATTCGTTACCATAGTTTCCATGTCCTCTTCTTCTTCTTCGGATGAGGAGGATGTGGAGGCTCCCCCTTCACTTGAGCTCTCTCCACTTGAGCTTGATTCTTCATTTTCGGTGGAGGAGCAATCCAAGTCATCGAAGGCCATCAATGCAAGGTTGGAATAGACTTGTTCCTCTTCTTCGGATGAGGAGGAAGAAGCAAGGTCATCCCATGTCTTTGCTTTGAACGCCATGGTCTTTCCCTTTTCCTTTGCCTTCTCCTCTTCCTTCTTTCTACTCCCCTTTTTCTTCTTCTTTTCTTCTTTCTTCTTCCTTTCTTCCTTACTCTTGTTTAGGAGGGGACAATTATCCCTTATATGTCCCTCTCCTTGGCAATTGTAACAAATCACCTTTCCTCTTGGTCTTTTCCTCCTATCATTAGATTTATTAAAATGAAAACCTTTTAAAGCACGCCTTACCCTCCTTACCATATATGCTTCTTCCGTGCTATCCATGGAAGAGGAGGAGGGGATCTCCATCTTCTTCTTCCCCTTATTTGCCATCAATGCTACTCCCCTTGAAGGTTGGATTCTAGGCTCTTCTTGTATACCTTCAAGCCTAGATTCATGCAATTCCATAGTGGAGAAAAATTCATCTAGAGTACTTACCTCAAGATTCTTTGAAATATAAAATGAGTCCACCATTGAACTCCACTTGGATGATCGGGGAAAAGCATCTATGGCTTTCATTATCATATTCCGGTTGGATAGCTTCTCTCCTACACTTGTTAGCCCAATTAATATTTCTTTAAACCTAGAATGTAATGATGTTACCTTTTCTCCCTTTTCCAATTTGATGTTTGATAGTTGGGAGCGGAGGAGGTCTCTCCTGCAAATTTGGCTTCTGAAGTGCCTTCATGAAGTTCAACCAATCTCTCCCACATCTCCTTGGCACTTGAGCATTCCCCAATTCGGTTGATCTCTTGTTGGGGGAGCACATTGAAGAGATGGTGCTTGGCTTTTGAATTAGCAAGGTGCTCTTCCCTTTGCTTTTTGGTCCACATAGATTTCTCTATTGGCTTCCCTTCTTCATTCCTAGGCAAAACGAAACCGGATTCCATTGTAATCATGATATCAAAATCCGTTTCGAAAAATACCTCCATTCGCTTCTTCCACCAAGCGAATTCTCCTTCAAACTTTGGTGGATGGATTTTGGAGCCAGCCATTTTGATGTAGAGCTTGTTGCGACGGTTAGTCCGGTGACAAGCAACCTCGCTCTGATACCACTTGTTGGGGATCGATTGGTCGGCTAGAGGGGGGTGAATAGCCCTCGTTCGTTGGATGCCGTAATTTGCTCGTCTACAAAATGTTAGCGCAAGCAGAATATACAAATACAAATAAATAAAGACAAGCAAATAAACAATGAAAACAAACAATACAAACACTGAGATGTAACGTGGTTCACGACTACGCCACTAATCCACGGTCTGATTCGTTCACGGTGAATCACTCCGCAATCTATCCACTAGATCTCTCCTTTGCACAAAGCTAGGTGGAGGTAACCTCTTTACAATCTCTCTTCTTACAATAGAATGGAAATAAAGCAAGTAAGAAGAGTGGGGAATCGTGCATGGCACTTTGAGAGAAGTTTAGAGCTCAAGCATTAGCCTCCCAAAGCCCCATCCCCTTCCTTTTTATAGAGGAAGAGGGTTTCTTCCCGTTGACACAGGAGCAGTCGACTGATGCCCTTGATCAGTCGACTGGTCCTGTAGCCATTGCCCAATAATGGCCGCTTTCCACGTTGGACTTCATCCAACGGTACTGGCATTAGTCGACTGATCCTACCATCAGTCGACTGATGCTCGATCAGTCGAGTGCTCAATGGAGTCATCGAGATCGCCATTCCGGCAATGATCACGTCGACATCCCGATCGCCAAGCACTAAATCGTGGTCTTATACCCGATCGAACCATCGACTTAGAGCGATGCCGCCATGCATGGCGATCGGTGTGTCGGGAAAACTCATCCGACACTTGGCCAAATGACCAAGTTTCACCTAAGAGCTACCCCTTCCCGGGTTACATTCTCTCACTCTCATCTCTCGGAGTCCCTCGCCTTCGAAGTTCTCTTCGTTCGCGGTCATGTCCCTCGGCAGCATCAGGCGCACGACTCTGCAATGCTCCTTCGAATTTCTTACCTCGAAGTCTACTTCCTCCGGCTTCACTCCAAGCTACTCGTCCGGCGGTCCCTCGGATGCTCGAAGCGCACGACTTCCGCAAAGCTATCCTTCACCGACTCATGGCACAAGTCATGAGATGTGAAACTCGCCACATCTCCATGTGCAAATTACTAAGTCATGCACGACTTCAAGGAACATATCAAATCAGCATAACAAACTAACTTAAACCCTTTGCCACACACATCAAAACCTTATCACGGCAAGAGATTGCCCTAACAGTTAAGAGAATTTTAAGATATATTAAAGGCACCCTAAATGTAGGACTTTGGTATCCTAGGACTAGGTCTTTTGAGTTGCTTGGCTATACCGATTCCGATTATGCCGGTTGCAAATTGGATAGGAAGAGTACTAGTGGTGGATGCCAATTTCTTGGGTCCTCCCTAGTTAGTTGGAGTAGTAGGATGCAACATTGTGTTGCTTTATCAACCACCGAAGCCGAATATGTGGCTATGGGTGGTTGTGTAGCTCAATTACTTTGGATGAGACATACTCTTGAGGACTATGAGCTACACTACTCTAATGTTAAAGTTTATTGTGACAATGTGAGTACCATCAACTTGACCAAAAATCCAGTACATCACTCTAGGACCAAGCACATTGAAGTGAAACATCACTTCATAAGAGATCATGTGGAAAGAGGAGACATTGAACTTAATTATGTAGAATCTAAGTCTAACCTTGCCGATATCTTCACAAAAGCTCTTCCAGAAACCGAATTTTCATCATTAAGGAGAGAGCTTGGTATGTGCTTTGTAGAGTAAAATTCTAGGTTTGCATGATCCCATATTCATAATGTTTAACCTTATACCTCAATGCATCTCACAAAATGCCTTTAGAAACCTTGATTTTTGTATTGAGACACTTAGGAACATGTGAGATGATAGGGAAGGTGTACTTGGCTCATCATGCTTGTTATGATGCATTACTATGAGCTAATGACACACCTAGAAACATGAATACTTCATGGACCAATCAGTGGGAAGCCTTGTATTCAAGTAATGAATACATAGCTCTAAGAACATGGTTGGAAATTCCAAATCATATATATTTTAAACTATGTTCATCATATTTTGAAAAATAGTTTTCAAGAGGAAGACAAAAGTGATACAAAGTTTGCTAAATTTTTAGAACTTTTGTTAGTTTCCAAGTTTGTATCAATCCTGGAATCTGGAAAACATAGATTTTTCAAATTATTTTTCCTTGATAGATAATGATTCCAGAAATGTGTACGCCAAATTTCGTTATTTTTCAAGGTTTTTAGAATTTCTAACGCATTTCTGAAGTTGGGCTGAAAAGGTTGAAATTCGGATTTCGTGTGCATGATCGTTCAAACCAATGATGATACGTGTTTTCTGATAAATAGCTCCATTTTTTGATATTTTAGTGAATCTTTGATGTCCTAAAACTATAGCATGATAATATTGAGTATAAACAAACTTTTAGGATTGCTTAATGCAGTGTTTTAGGGGGAGTTTCATAAAATATATCCTTTTCATCCCCAAACATACATTGTTGGTGCAAAGTTAGGACTTAACTTTCAAACTTTTGTTATGCTTTGCTTCAAACGTTATTCACACATCATGAAGTATATCTTGGATTAAGGGGAAGCTTAATATCAATCTTATACCTCAGTCCATGATACAACTATCTTAATTCTTTCATGAAATTTATGAATCCTTCTCTTTTTGATGTATGTCAAAGGGGGGAGAAGGAATGCTTAAGTTAAAATTCATATTAAAAATATGATTATATGATTATGTAAAGACCTAACTTAAATGTTTACCAAATATCAAAAAGGGGGAGATTGTTGGTGCAACAATGCCCCAAGCATTTATATATGTTTTGATGTTTGGTTAAATCATCTAAGTTAGGCAATGCTTTGTGATCTAATTATGCACATGTTTAAGTGACAGGGAAATCCAAGGATGAAGACTTGGTAAAAGAGAAGTCCAAGTATGATCTTGGCAAGGAAAGTCCAAGGGACGGACTTGGCAGCATAAGACCAAGCTTGTAGTCTTGGCAGCGTAAAGTCCAAGTGAACCTTGGCAAAGAAAGCCCAAGGGATGGACTTGGCAGTGTAAGACCAAGCTTGGAGTCTTGGCAGCGTAAAGTCCAAGTGAACCTTGGCAAAGGAAGTCCAAAGTAAAGTCTTGGCAGCATAAGTACAAGCTTGTAGTCTTGGCGGTATAAAGTCTAAGCATTTTGCAACCCAAGACATGACGAGGCCGAAGGAAACTCTTGAAGGCGGGTGCAAGGCTGAAGGAAGAGTTAGAAGGTCAAGTCTAGGTCTAGGGACTAAATTCAAGTATGAATTATTCATACTTGACTAGTATCAGTCGACTGATACGATGTATCGATCGTCGGTGCTAATCGAGTCGAGATGAAACTCGACTATTAGTCGATCGCTTGGTCGTAGTGGCCGATCGATGAGGTGATCACATCGCCAATCTAGGTAGTCGACTGATCTAGTCGAAAATGGGCACACAATGGAGTCTCACTTGACTCCTCGTGGTGATCACTCGACTGATCGCCTCATCAGTCGACTGATGAGGAGATCAGTCGAATGATCGGCCTCCCATTGGAAATGGCGGCTGTGAATCCCCGTGGATCGGTTTGTTGGATCGAGAAGCATCGCTAGAGGGGGGGTGAATAGCGATCGTAAATCTTTTCGACGTTTCATTCGAGTAGACAATTAAACGAGTAAGAGCAGCGGAAAATAAAGGAACACGTTTTTTTTTACTTGGTTCACAACCCAGCGGTTGCTACTCCAAGGCCCTATCGGTCCTAGACCGCGTACGGAGGGCAAAGCACTATAACGTCTCCTCCTCGTTGGTGGTAGGAGACAACGATCACAAAATCCGAATGTACGAGGATGAGGCAACAAGCCTACCTCACTTCGTTACGATTAAAATAAAGAATACAATAAATATAATTACTTGTTACTGCTGCCGACGAAAGAGATTTGAACTTGTTGTCGCGTCGGCGTTATGACGGCGTTGGAGCATTGGCATTGTAGGATCACTTGATGAATAAACTTGATGATGCTTGGAGTTGGAATCCTCCCCTCCTTTTATAGATTTTGGCCTCTGAATTTGTCTCCTCTTTTTTTGAAACAGATCACGATGTTGTCCAAATTTTATCGCGAAGTGGTCGCGTCAAACGTTATCCAATTTGACCAAGCGCAAAGGCTGATTCGTCGCCATCAGTCGATTGATGCCTCCCATCAGTCGACTGATGAGCATCAGTCGACTGCCCAACCTTCAGCAGTCGACTGCCAGCCTGGCCACTTCCCTGCAGTAAGAGGTTAGCTCGGAAAATGATAAATGTGATGGTTTCTGACCGTCCGATCTCGACCTACACCTTCCACGAGAAGTCTTAATCGGATCGCCGCCTACAGTCATCCCCGTAAAGAGGACACGACCTTACAATCTCTCACTCACACGAGCTTATCTCGATAGTAGCTCTCGCTTCCGGCCTTCCACTCGATTCCTTCGGCTCCCTCCGAAGTCACTCGAGTGTCGCCCGACCATCGCGGCTTCCTCCGGGTGTTGCTAGCCTTCAGCTCCAGCTTTAGCACTTTTCTGCACACTTGATTTAGCTCGTGAGATAACGATGTATACTTAACTTTATGTCTTTGCCATAATCAAAACACAGGTTCGATTATCTAGTGCACCTGCACCAACACGATTTTGTCAGAAGTCGTTAGCTTTGACGGCAGTCGACTGATGGTGATCATCAGTCGACTGATCAAAGCCCAACAGGAAAAACAACCCTTCTTCTATAAGAAGGGGCCTTGGGGAGCTTGGTGAAGCTAGTGCTCTCATTCCTAACTACACCCTCATGCTCACCAAGCTTTCTCCAAGTGTTTTTGTGATTCTAAACCTCCTCTTCTCTAGTCTTTATCATCCATCATTGTAAAGAAGAGGAGTGCATTGTAATACAAGGTTTCTCCACCTTTGTTCATCCAAAGGAGGATATAGTGAATCTTGGTTAGGGCTAATCCACCTTACGTATTACCGTGGAGTAGGAGCGTCATCTCCGAACCACGTACATCGGGTGTTAGCATTGTTTTTCTTGTTTCTTATTCTTATTCGTATTTGTATTTGTATTGCTTCCGCTAACGTATTTGTAGAAACAAAGAAAGGCTAATCACTCCCCTCTAGCCGTTACAAAGATCCAACACGTACAAGGTTAGCGTAGCGGAAATATAGCTAAACACAACAATTAAACAAAACATAAGAGAAAGAAGAGGATGCAAACTCGAACACAAGTGTGTAATGTGGTTCACGACCCTTGTCACAAATCCACGACCCGATTCGTTCCAGGTGAATAATGCCTAACCAAATCCACTAGATCTCTCCTTTTGCCCAAACAAGATGGAGGTAACCCTTCTTACACAAAACATTCCTTCTTATAATAAGATTGAAAGAAATGCAAGGAGAAGGAGTAGAACTCGTTTAGGCACTTGGGAGTATGTTTAGAGATGAAGCATTAACCTCCCAAGGTGACCCAAGACAGTCATCAGTCGACTGCTGCTGTAGTCGTTGCCTTGCAATGACCTTATCCACATTGGCTTCCAGCCAACGCCTCCCATATCAGTCGATTGACCATCCCCATCAGTCGACTGATAGAGCCATCAATCGAGTGACTGAAGTGATGAGTCGACTCCAAAACCTTCTGTGCCCGAATTCACCTCGATCAATCGACTGTCATCCCTTGGCAATCGACTGCCAAAGCATAGAAGTTGACTGTTGGGCCAGAAGAGCTTCAGTCGAACACCGATCGAGTGCCATCGACCAAGAGTAGTCGACTGATATCTATATCAGTCGATTTGTATCGAGTAAAACATCAAACACCAATGTTTGAGCATCCGACGATCGAATAAAACCTCAACCCACTCGGTTGAGCATCCAACGCTTGACTTAGCCATTCGACCAAATTCATCTATGAGCTACGTTAGACTTTGCTCATTCTATCATCTCCCTTGAAGTCCCTCGCCAAAGTTCTCTTCGTCCGGCCACGTCCCTTGGATGCACCAAGTGCATGGCTTTGCAATGTCATCCTTCGCATCTCGCCCTAAAGTCTACTTTCTTGGCTTCACTCTAATGCTGCTCGTCTGGCAGTCCCTCGGATGCACCAAGCACATGGCTTCACAATGCCATCCTTCAGCGACTCAAGGACCCGAGCCATGAGATGGTAAACCCACCAATGCTTTCGTCAAGCCAATCCCATCTGTGAATTACTAAGTCCTACATGACTTCAACACACATATTAAATCAACATAACAATCTAACTTAAACCCTTTTCCACACACATCAAAACCACATCATACATTGGTTGATTGCCCTAAGATGTTCTAATTCAATGGGGAGGTGATAGGGCTTATCGTAAACTATGCGAAATAGGGTTATGCCTATCGGGGTCTTGTAAGCCGTGCGGTAAGCCCAAAGTGCATCATCCAGTTTTTGTGCCCAATCTCTCCTTGATGCTATAACAGTCTTTTCTAGAATACTTTTGATCTCTCTATTCAAAATTTCCATTTGACTGCTTGTCTGTGGGTGGTACACTGTCGAGACTTTGTGGATGACCCCATATTTGTGTAGCAACTTTTCAAATTGCTTTTCGATGAAGTGAGATCCTCCATCACTGATTACTACTCGAGGGACTCCGAATCTAGGGAATATGTTTCTTTTGAACATTTTTATTATAGTCCTAGCATCGCAGTGGGGCGATGCTATGGCCTCCACCCACTTGGAGACGTAGTCCACAACCACCAGGATATATCTGTTTGTGTCATAAGCGGGAAAGGGGCCCACAAAATCTATTCCCCATACGTCAAAGAGTTCTACTTCTAATATGGCACTTGCCGGCATCTCATGTCTCCTACCTATATTCTTTGTTCGTTGGCACCGATCGCAGGATACTACATAGTTGCGCGTGTCTCTAAACAGACTAGGCCAGTAGAACCCTATCTGAAGTACCTTCGCAACTGTTTTTGAGATTCCAGCATGTCTCCCATATGCGGAGGAATGGTAGTGAAAGAGAATGCTCCCCACCTCCTCTTTTGGTACACATCTTCGATATATGCTATCTGCACATTTCCTCAACAAGAAGGGATCATCCTATACATACTGCCTAACCTCTGCGAAAAATATTTTCCTTTGCTGGGTCGTGTATTATGGAAGTATCACTCTCCCGGCTAGAAAATTCACCAAATCTACATACCAGGGGGTGGTAACCTTAGCAATTGCCATGTGGCTATCATCCCGCAGGGCATCGTCTATTTGGGAACTGCCTTCCCCTTCTACCCCGCCGTCTATCGACATAGGCGATAAGTGGCTTGCAATGATATTGTCCGAGCCCTTTTTATCCTTGATTTCTATATCAAATTATTATAATAATAGAATCTAGCAAATAAGGCGGGGTTTAACATCCTTGTTACTCAGCAAGTAGCGAACTGTTGTATGGTCAGTGTAAACTATCAACTTTGACCCTACTAAGTACGGTCTGAACTTGTCAAACTCAAACACGACTACTAGAAATTCTTTTTTGGTCGTGGCATATTTGATTTGTGCTCCGTTTAGTGTCTTACTTGCATAATGAATAGCGTGAAGCTTCTTCTCCTTCCATTGCCCTAATACCGCTCCTACTGCATAATTACTAGCATCACACATAACCTCAAATGGTAAGCTCCAGTCAGGGGGTTGTATTATCGGGGATGTTATTAAGGCCTTTTTTATTTCTTCAAAAGCTACTAAACATTGCTTATCGAAAATAAAATCTGAGTCCTTAGCTAGTAGATTGGTTAAAGGTCTAGTTATCTGAGAAATTTTTTTTATGAAACTCCAATAAAAGCTTGCATACCCAAGGAAGCTTTGAATGCCCTTCACATCCCTGGGTGGTGGCAGCTTTTCAATTACTTCGACCTTCACCTTGTCTACTTCAATACTGTTCCCTTATACCTTATGTCCCAGAACTATCCCCTCAGTTACCATGAATTGACATTTCTCCCAATTCAAAACCATGATATTTTCATCACACCTTTGCAGGACCCTTTCGAGATTCCTTAAACATGCATCGAAACTTGTTCCTTAAACTGAAAAATCATCCATGAATACCTCCATGATTTGTTCAATCATATCTATAAAAATAGCTGTCATACAATGCTGGAAAGTGGCTGGGGCATTGCATAGGCCAAAGGGCATTCTTCGGTATGCGAAGGTTCTATACGGGTAGGTGAAGGTAGTCTTCTCTTGGTCATTAGGGTGAATCGGAATTTGGAAAAACCCTGAGTACTCATCAAGGTAACAAAAATGGGAATGCTTAGTGAGGTGCTCCTGCATCTGATCAATTAATGGGAGTGGAAAGTGATCTTTCCTTGTTGTTTTGTTTAGTTTATGATAATCTATACACATTCTCCATCCTGTCACAATTCGAATAGGGATCAACTCATTCTCCACGTTTTTGACCACCATAGTCCTTCCCTTCTTTGGGACTACGTGCACCGGACTTACCCACTCACTATCTGAAATCGGATAGATTATTTCGGCATCCAATAGTTTAAGCACTTCCTTTTTCACAACTTCCTGCAAATTTCGGTTCAGTCACCCTTGATGCTCCACGTTCGACTAACACTCGTCCTTGAGTATTATCCTATGCATACAGAGAGATGGACTTATCCACTTTATGTCATCAATGGTGTAATCCAGTACCTTTTTGTATGTCCTGAGCACCCCCAGAAACTTCCTCATCTCTGCTTCACTCAACCTGGCATTTATAATCACCGGATAAGTTGAAGATGGACCCAAAAATTTGTACCTAAGACTCGGGGGAAGTGGCTTCATCTCAGGCCTTGGGCATTTCTCTATCGCAACCTTCCCCGATTCTTCTTCTTCTTCTTCGGATCTCAAAGATATGGAAGCTTCTTCCGCCTAGTACTCTCTCTACTCATCTTTTCCTTGTACTTAGCAAGCTATTTTAAGCTTACCTACCTCTTTTATGGAAAGAGATTCCTGAAGATCCTGCTCGCTATTTCCCCACATTTCTAGGGTCCACACAACTATCTCTATAATGTGATAGGCTTCATTTATGGTCTTTTTCATCAATACGCCCCCCGGTGGCTGTGTCCAAGAGATTTTTGGATGAGCTAGTGCTCCTAAAATAAAAAATATGGATGAGTAACTAGTCCTGTAATCCATGGTGTGGGCACCGAAGAATCATCTCTTGGAGTCTCTTCCATGCTTCGACCAGATTCTCTTCGTGACCTTGCTCAAACGAGAGAATTTTATCCCTAAAATAGGCCATTTTGTGTGTCTGTGTGTGTGTGTGGGGGGGGGGGGGGAGAGTTTATCTAGAAAAACACCTTCCATCTGTTCCCATGTCGTTATACTTCCTTCAGGCAGAGTGTGTGTCCATTCGCTAGCCTCCTCTTTTATGGAGAATGGGAAGTCTCCTCAATCTGAGTTCCTCCAAATCTATTCTATTGAATAAGGACGATTAATGCAGGGTTTATTTCCCAGCTTGCAGCCTGGATTCGAAAAATAATTATGCAAGAGTTCCATGCTTTTCGTCTAGGCCCTATGAAATCATTCAAGGGTCGAGTGTGCTGTGCTAGCATGGCACCGTTCCATATTGAGAAGGGATTAGTAGATCACACGTAATGAATAAAATAATCCTAAAGGTTGAAATTGAAAATTGAATAGTAAAGATATGAAACTGAGATAAAAAAAATTAAAACAAAAAAATAAATCTACCCTAAGTCCGATCCAACTATCCACTTCTTGATTCGATATCGAATCAATAAGTCCCCGATAACGATGCCAAAAACTTGATGCACATGAACACGACCTCAAATCTCACGATGAGAACCATCGAGGACTCGAAGCACATGCTCGCGCTAAATGCCCGCAAGTGTGCGGATGTCATCATGTAATAAATAGATTATTGATCCCATAGAGACTAAGATTCGAGTACTGATTGTTCAGTGGACATTGTTATTCGGAGTTTAGTCTAAGGGTTGTGGTTACGAGGTCGACGGTGGTCCTAACTCAAGTACGGTGTCTCACGGAGGAAGGGAAGGTTGGTTCAAGGTTCAAAAAGGGATCCTAGGACTTCGGTTTCACTTGTGCAACATGGAACATGCAAATCAATTAAATGTTGTCTGGTTCTCTAATTAGGGTCTTGAGGAAGGGACATCATTCCCTTATCAGATGAGCTTTTGCTTCTTTTGGGAACTAACTATCCTTAACCATGCCGACTCATTTGTTAAAATAGGATAGATGGTACGAGGATGTCAAATCAATCCCTATGAAGAGTCAGAATGTGTCCCATTCCCTACTCTATCATACACTTCTTCCTACAGTTATCGGAGATGAGGACAACCACTTGGTTCCTCTTTAATTCCCCTAGATCTTTGATACAAGGGATGTCACCCCTTGTATCGGGTATGCACAATAGATAGAAAACCAAAACACAATCTTCTTCAAATTAAACAAACACTAATTGCTAATAGAAATTCAAAAACAGAATTAACATTCGATTTAGCATGTTCTACGTATACAAGTTACTCCCTAATCCTAGAATCTAAGATTCTACTCCATAAACGGAAAAGAACAAACACAATGCATAATAAAATAAGTCATTACAATGCAAGAGATTAATAGAAAATAAATTGCAGTACTCTTAGTTCTTCTCTTTGACGTCGGAGCGTAGGTTACGATCCTCTCGTCATCTCCTTCCTCCCTATTGCAAGTTTCCGATGTTTTTTAGGGCATCGGTGTGCCGTCCCAGCCATCAAAACTCCTCCTAGGGTTTGGGTGTGGCTTTCCTTTTATAGAATTGAAGTTGACGCTGCCCGAAGCCACGAAAAACCCTAGTCATGTTGAAATAAACCAAAGCCACACAACGGTGTGGATCCACATGGCAAGGCCGTGTGTGGCGCTGGGGTGGCCAAATCTATGGTTTAGACATGGCCGTGTGGATTCACACGGCTAGGTTGTGTCCCCTTTTGTTCCTCTTACCAAATGTCTTCCTTTTGCTCAAAGAATGTGTCATTTTCCCTGTAAAATGTTGTCCTCCACAAAAAAGTACAATGAGTAGATCTCCGAACTAGAAAATAGAAAATGCATGCAAAACAAAGTGAAACATGCATGAAACTAGTATGAAATGCAACGAGATGTGAGCAAAAACTACTCCTAAAACCCTATATATTTTTCTCACATCACTAGTCGAGGCGTCGTCTCAACTACACCAGTCAAACTTGCTAACTTGTCCTGCAGCAGTCAAAGTGTCAGTTGAGCTCGGCTTGCTTCTGCCCGCTGCTACACAGGGTCAGTCGATTTGCTGCCTTGACTACAACTTATCCTGCAGAGGTCGAGACACCAGTCGAGCTCGGCTTACTTCTGCCCGCTGCTGCACAGAGTCAATCGAGGTGTTGCCTCGACTTCAACTTCTCCTGAAGAGGTCGAAATGCTAGTCAAGCTTAGCTTGCTTCTGCACAGGATCAGTAGAGGTGGTGCCTTGATTGCGACTTGTCCTATAGCACCAGTCGAGCTTGGCTTGGTTCTGCTCGACTCCATACAGGAACAGTCGAGGTGCCACCACGACTGCGACTGGTCGACGTCAACTCTTAACGCTCGATAAGTGCAATAAAAATAATAGTTGAGGTGTTAACTCATTATAGTACTTAAGACCCACAGGTTCAGTCAACTCTAAGATTGAACCATGCCTAATAAAGACTCTACCAAGAGACCCTTTACTTGCCAAGACTCTGACCATCAGCCATTCTTGGTCTTTTCACATTGCCACTCCCGCAAAAAAATTTTCAATTTCTAAGGAATTACCCTTCTTGGACTTTTCACCTTGCCATTCCCGCAAGGAATTTTCCAACTGCGAAGGAATTATCCTTCTTGGACTTTTCACCTTGCCACTCCTGCAAGGAATTTTTCAACTGCCAAGAAATTACCCTTCTTGTACTTTTCATCAAGGTTCACCCTTGGATTTCTCACACTAAATAAACCTTGGTCAAACACCAAAACATAACGTGGAGCATTCATCTCCAACATATTGTACATATGAATTTTCAATATTTTTTAAAATATGTATAATTACTTATTTATTTTTCAATTTCATTTCTGATTTCTGATTTCTCCGTTTGCAGATATCAGTCAATTGGCGCTTGAGGGAAGTCGACTAATGCTGATGGCAGTCAACTGATTACTTATCAAGCTCATATTAAATTGATATTTGTGTGTATTGATACACCCTAGACACATGTGAGATGTTAGGAAAATCAGTTAAGTTCAAGGTACATAGATGTCACATCTAGATGAACTCAAAATCATTTCAATCATAAGTATAAATCATGAGGAAAGCTAGTATACAAGTAATGTATACTTAGCCCATAAATCATGATTGAAATTAAGGTTTTAAAATCATTTAGAAAACCTTAGTGAAGTCTATCTTTTGATAGCAATCACCATTAATGAAGTTGATACAAAGTAGACTTAAAACATTGAAGTTATCATTGGTTTTGAACTTTGAATCAATCTCATGATTTAATGGGTATTTTAATTTAAAATTATTTTTCACCCATTGTATCTTACAAGTATTGTACATATGAATTTTTGAGATTTTTTAAAATACGTATAATTACTTATGTATTTTTCAATTTCATTTTTGATTTTTGATTTCTGCATTTACAGATATCAATCGACTGCCACTTGAGGGCAGTAGACTGATTGCTGAACAAGTCAACTACTTGACTGATTTTGGATAAACATGGTTTGTTTAGCCCATTTTCAGCCATCCCGGTGTACCCTAACTCCTCCTAACCCTAGGATATGCTTTGAGAAGCATTGGAAGGGTAAAAATCCATTGGAAATGGATTAGGAGAGTTGTTTTGGGTGGAGAATCAAATTTTAAGGTGTGTGAAAGTTTAAGTATGAAGTTTTGCCCTTAATTTTTATGGTCTAGTATTCCTATTGCCTTAGGACCTCTCCGAGGACATTGGCCGTGCAATGATCAAGGGAGAGTAAGCCTTTAGGGGGAGGTTATCCATCATGGGATGATGGGTGAGTTTTTTGCTCAAAGGGGGAGAATTGGAGAATAGTGAGGACTACCTCTCATTTAGTGATATGTGATTTATCACTAGGAAGAGTGAAGACATCCTAAATATTTTTGGACCAAGGGGAAGAATGTAAGATCTCATTGGTATATGAAACATTGATACCCTTGGGGAGAGGCTTTTTGATGTATGTCAAAAAGGAGGAGAATTGATGGCTTGAATTTGGTAGCCTAACTCAAAGGTTTTTTATGCACGTGAACACGACCTCAAATCTCGCGACGGAGACCGTCGAGGACTCAAAGTGCGCGCTCGCACGTAACGCCTACAAGTGCATGGATGTTGTCAAGTAATAAAAAGATTATCAATCCCACAGGGACTGAGATTCGAGTATTGATTTGTTAAGTTGACGTTATTGTTCAGAATTCAGTTCTAATGGTTGTGATTGCGAGGGTTATCGGTGGTCCTAACTCAATACGGTGTCACACAGAAGAAGAAATGGATTTCTATGAGTCTTTATAAGGAATTCTAGGATTTCGGTTTTTCTTGTGTGTCGCAAAACATGCTATCAATTGGATGTTGTCTAAACATCTAACTATTGCCTTGTAGAAGGGACATCATACACTCCCCCAATGAGCCTTCACATCTATTGGGAGCTATTTCTTCCTTACCATGTCGACCCCTGGCGTTAGGACGGGATAGGTGGTACGAGGAAGCCAAATCAATCCATGCGACGAATCGTTTCTAATTCTATCACACCCTTCTATTTGTAGGGGATCGATAGGTGTGAATGTGGTCGGCTAGAGGGGGGTGAATAGCCCTCAATCGTTCGATGGTGGAATTCGTTCGTTCTCATTGCGTTGCTTTCCTACGATTGTCGTTAGCGCAGCGGAAACAATAGAAACAATAATAATACTAACAACAAATAAGCATACGCAAACACACACGATATACGTGGTTCGGAACCGAATGGTTCCTACCCCATGGGCGAGCTCACCGAGCTCTAGTTATGCGCACGACACTAACTATACTCCTTCTTGACTACATGTCGGAGGTGGAGAAACCTCTCACAAGCTATTACAACAGTAATACTACAAAAACAACAAAGACACTAAGAAATACAAGTAAATAACGCTTTACAACTCTTAGCTTTGAACCCTTTCTTGTTACTTGCTTTGGATGGCTCTTGAAGGACTGGAATGCAGCAGCAATTCCCCTCCAATTGCTTCCTTAAAGTCTTGGCAAAATCCTTCCACTTGAGCTCCTGTTTTTCGCACCAGTGATCGCTAAAAGGCCCGGTCATCGCTCCTGTAGTCGTTGTCTCACAATGGCCAGATCCATGTTGGTTAAGTTCCAACGGATCATCTACCAGTCGACTGATCATGCCCATCAGTAGACTGGTGACCTAGTAGTCGACTGCCCAATCGGCTACGGAGTGTTCTGTGCTTGCGACACTTCCATCAGTCGACTGCTATCCCTCGGCAGTCGACTGCCAGTCCATGGCAGTCGACTGCCAAGCACAAAACTACAAGTCTAACACCAGTCGAACCATAGTCAACTTGGATCAGTCGACTGGCACATATGCCAGTCGACTACCGTCGGGAAAAACCTCAAACACCAAGTTGTTTGAGCATCCGATCGTCGGGTAAACCCTCAAACATTAAGTTTGAGCCTCTGACACTCAGTTTTAGCCACTTGGCCAAGTCCACATCTTCCCTCATGGAGTTCCCCATCGAAGTTCTCTTCCCTCGGCCTACGTCCCTCGGATGCGCCAAGCGTACGGCTTCGTAACACCATCTTTCGCATCTCATGCCCTCGAAGTATGCTTCCCTTGGGCCTCACTCCATTCGCTCCCCGTCCGGCGGTCCCTCGGATGCACCAAGCGCACGACTTCGCAATGTCATCCTTCACCGACTCAAGGCCCCCGATCCTAGTGAACATACCAAGTCCTCAAGGCTTCCCACATGCACCAAGTGCACGACTTTGCAATGCATTTCTCACCAAGCACCAAGTGCACGGCTTCGCAATGCTTTGAATTTTTCCACACCAAGCTCCATGCTTGGATTTTCCATGCCAACCCCATGTTGGACTTTCCCACACCAAGCTCCATGCTTAGATTTTCCATGCCAACTCCATGTTGGACTTTCCCATGACAATCCCACGTCATGAGTTTTGTCTGTCATCAAAATACTATCAAGGTACTGCTCAAGTCAAACTCCAGTCAACCTGGGCCGATTGCACCAACAATCTCTCCCTTTTTGATGATTGACAAAACTATCATCTTAAGTCTATCAATTCTCCCATATTGGCAATTCTTATATCCCAATGAGAATTCCAACAAACCCTAATTGGTAACTTGGTAACTTCTCCCCCTTTTTGACATTACATCAAAAAGGTCCTCCCTAAGGGTATGAGTGTCTCATATCCCAATGAGATCTTACAATCTCTCCCTTGGAGAAACACATGCCTACAATCTTTCTACTGATCCCATATCACTTAAAAAGAGGCAACCCAATTTTCCTCCCATGAGGAAATTCATATCCATCTTCCCATGATAGATAACTCCCCCTAGAGACTTTCTCCCCCTTGACCATTGCACCAACAATGTACTTGGAGAGTCCCTAAGCCAATAGAAACAGTTAACCAATCAAAATTAAGGTAAAGTTCAACAATGAACTCTCATCCACCTTAAAATTGATACTCTCCCTAAACCCTTCTCCTAATCCATGTCCAATGGATTTCCACCCTTTCTAATGCTCTCCCAAGCATATCCTAGGGTTATGAGTGATTAGGGGACCTTAACCTAGCTGAACATGGGCCTAACCAACAAGATTTACCCGAAATCATCTTGGGTGATGAATTCAAAAAATCAGGTCACTTACCTCCATCAGATCGGCCTCCCGACATCGATCGATAATCAGATTTTCAAGATTTCAGAAATGGATTTCTGAAATTCATAAGTAAATATACATAAGTTTAAAAATCTTGAAATTTGGTATGTATATTACTTATCATAAACACTATGGGTGAAAAATATTTGAAAATTATTTTACCCACTAAATTTAGAGATTGATACAAAGTCCAAAAGTTAAGAAAAGCTTCAATAAAGAGCCCTCTTTGTATCATCCCATTCAATGGTGATAGCTATCAAAAGATAGGCTTCACCAAGGTTTTTCAAAATGTTTTTGAAACCTTTAATTTCTTTTTCCTAAACATCTCACTTATATCTAGATGTGTAAAACACATACAAGTTAAGTTTTTAGTGAGATGTGGGGTTTTGATCTTTAATGGTCTCATGCATATTTCTAGGAAATATTATTTGATTCCCTTAAAATCATGTCATAGTCCTTAAATCCATTTTAATTATATGCATGATGATGATTATGACATAGATATGATATAGATAAAAGCATATGCCAAAATCATGATGTCATGGTATGTGAGAGAAATCTAAGCATACATGACATCTACAATTAATTCTAAACATGATCATGACATTTTTATAGATAAAAATGAAAATGATGTCATGACATGGCAAGTAAAATATGCTAAGGTATAGAATACCTAAGTGTTGAATCCAAATTGCCATTTCTAGGGTTAAGTCCATTTTGCCTTAATGCCATTTATCCCCCAAGTGTGTCATAAACCCAAAATGGCACACCAATACCTCTAAGACCTAAACATGCCAATTTAATCATTTTTTAACTTCTCAAGCACATTGCCACATCCTAATGTGTCAACTCTACTATGGTTAGGTTAACTACCCATCCATTTAGGGTTGACACACCCTATCCCATTTAGCGTGAATCGATCACGCTTCTAGGAACCCAATACCTATTGGAGCTCCTTGGGTTAACAAGGTATTCACTAGGGATAACTTCCCTAGATACCTTCCTAATGACCCTTTTTGGATTTGAAGCCATAGTCTTTTGGGTCTTTCCTAGGTCAACTCTAGAGGTGACTCCTCCTTTGACCTTCCTAGTGGCTACACTTGATTTCTTTGAGGCCTTAGCCACTAAGCAAACACCATGGCTAGACTTAGGGATAGCTTCCCTATTAGCATTGGTTTTTCTAGACCTAGAAATAGTTCCATAATGAAATAGAACATTATGATAAGTCTTCTTAGGCTTAGGTTTGTGACCCAAACCTTCCTTGCCCTTAGACCATTTTTTAACCTTAGGTCTTGACTTTTGGGCATTAGACCCCTTAACCGAATTTGTGATTATTGCTAGGGTCTTCTCAAGTTTTTCTAGCCTTGATCTCAAGGCTTGGTTTTCTAGCTCTAATTCCCCAATTTTGAATTTTCACTTATCTTTTGGAAAATGTTCTTCTTCTTAGGCATGTGTCTACCCTTCTTAGGGTTAATGCCTAGATTTTCTTCTATTCTCCTAATGGACTCCTTTGGTAAGATATTTCTAGAATTATGAGTCCTAGGTTTGTCCTTAGTTACATGAACATGCTTGGCACCTAGGCAAAAATATTTATTTCTACTAGTATGCTTTTCATTAATAATAGAAAGAGAGCTAAAATAGTTTTTAGTATGCTTTTTAATTCTAGGAATTGAAGGTGTATTAACTAAATGTACCTTAGGGTTAGCTTTTGAAGCTCCCCCTACATGAGATACACCTTCTTGCCCTTTCTTCCTCCCCCTAGGACATTGGCTTCAGTAGTGCCCCCTTTGGTTGCATTTGAAGCACACAATGTGATATTTGCTCTTAATTGAGAGAACTCCAGCATCCTTTGACTTTGAGTTGACTTTTAGTGTCGATGCCTTTTCCTTAGACAATTTAGGGCATTTGCTCTTGTAATGCCCTTTCTCCCTATACTCAAAGCATATTATATGATCTTTATTTAAAATTATAATACTTAAGTTACCTAGGGAGGTGGTGGAGGCCTCTTCACTTCTTCTGGAGGTAGAAGCTTCATTTTGATCTTGCTCCGAAATGGAAATCCTTTCCTCCCCCTCAATGCTAGAGGTGGAGGTCTCTACCAAATCATCAACATCTTCAAATGTTCTGGGTGCTTCTTCCTCGGTATTCTCCTCTACTTGTGCCGGTTGTGAGTTTTCTTGGAATTTTGTTATCTTATTCCATAGCTCCCTTGCATCCCTATAGTCACCCAATCTTGACCAAATATGATTAGGTAACAAATCACTAAATAATTTTATTACCTCGAGATTTGTCTTGAAGTCCTTAATTTGGTCTTGGGTCCACCTTGACTTCTCAATTGGCTTGTTGTATTTGTCCATAGGCATCTCAAAACCATTTTCTATATTAACCATAAAATCAAAGCCGATTTCGAGATATACCTCCATCCATTTATTCCACCAAACAAAATCTCCATCAAATTTCGGTGGATGGATGTTGTAGCCGGCCATCTTGTAGTATTTGTGTCGGTGCTTAGTCCTCGACAAACAACATGGATCTGATACAACTTGTAGGGGATCGATCGGTGTGTATGTGGTCGGCTAGAGGGGGGTGAATAGCCCTCAATCGTTCGATAGTGGAATTCGTTGATTCTCGTTGCATTGCTTTCCTACGATTGTCGTTAGCACAGCGGAAACAATAGAAACAATAATAATACTAACAACAAATAAGCATATGCAAACACACACGATATAGGTGATTCAGAACCGAATGGTTCCTACTCCACGGGCGAGCTCACCGAGCTCTAGTTATGTACACGACACTAACTAAACTCATTCTCGACTACACGTCGGAGGTGGAGAAACCACTCACAAGCTATTACAACAGTAATACTACAAGAAATACAAAGACACTAAGAAATACAAGTAAATAACGCTTTACAACTCTTAGCTTTGAACCCTTTCTTGTTGCTTGCTTTGGATGTCTCTTGAAGGACTAGAATGTAGCAGCAATTACCCTCCTATCACTTCCTTAAATTCTTGGCGAAATCCTCCCACTTGAGATTAATTTATAACCTGCATCAAACTATTTTCACGCCCAGCAGTCGACTGACAAAAGGCCCCAGTCGACTGCCCCTGTAGTCGTTGTCTCACAACGGCCAGATCCACGTTGGATAAGTTCCAACGGATCACCTACCAGTCGACTTATAATGCCCATCAGTCAATTGGTGACCTAGTAGTCGACTGGCCAGTCGGCTACGGAGCGTTCTGTGCTCGCGACACTCCCATCAGTCAACTGCCATCCCTCGATAATTGACTGTTGTCGACATCAGTGGACTGCCAGTCCATGGCAGTCGACTGCCAAGTACAAAACAGCAAGTCTAACACCAGTCGAACCCTAATCGACTTGGATAAGTCGACTGACACCTATGCCAGTTGTCTGCTATCGGGCAAAACCTCAAACACCAAGTTGTTTGAGCATCCGACCGTCGGGTAAACCCTCAAACATCAAGTTTAAGCCTCCGAGACTCAGTCTTAGCCACTTGGCCAAGTCCACATCTTCCCTCATGGAGTTCCCCACCAAGCTCTCTTCCCTCGGCCTACGTCCCTCGGATACGCCAAGCGCACGACTTTGCAATGCCATCCTTCGTGTCTCATGCCCTCGAAGTATGCTTCCCTTGGGCCTCACTCCATTCGCTCTCTGTCCGACGGTCCCTCGGATGCACCAAGCGCATGGCTTCGCAATGCCATCCTTCACCGACTCAAGGACCCCGAGCCTAGTGAACTTACCAAGTCCTCAAGACTTCCCACATGCACCAAGCGCACGACTTCACAATGCATTTATCACCAAGCACCAAGCTCACGGCTTCGCAATGCTTTGAACTTTTCCACTCTAAGCTCCATGCTTGGATTTTCCATGCCAACCCCATGTTGGACTTTCCCACACCAAGCTCCATGCTCGGATTTTCCATGCAAACTCCATGTTGGACTTTCCCATGACAATCCCATGTCATGAGTTTTGTCTATCATCAAAATACTATCAAGGTACTGCTCGAGTCAAACTCGAGTCAACCTGGGCCGATTGCACCAACACTATCCACAGTTACAAGAGATGAGGCCAACCCTTAGGTTTCTCTTTAATTCTCCTAAATCTTAGATACAAGGGTTGTCACCCCTCTTATCGGCTAGCACAGTAGATAGAAAACCAAAACACATAGATATCGGTCTAAACTAATACCAATTGCAAATACAAACTCAAGAACAGAATTTAATTTGGAATAACATGTTCTATGCACACAAACTACTCCCTAATCCTAGAATCAAAGAATCTACTTCATAAATATGAGAGGAGAAACACAAAGCATGATCATATTCGTATACACAATGGATATTATGCAAAGAACAAAAATTACAATGCAATTTGGCTCATCTCTCCGGCGTTGAAGTGCAGAACTTGGATCTCCGGCGGCTTTCTTCCTTCCCGTTGCAAGTTCCTGAAGGTTTTTAGGGTGTCGGAGTGTCATCCCAACCTTTATGCCTCCCACCTAGGGTTTGGGCGTAGCCTCCTTTATATAGACATAAGGTTGGATCTCCCTTAAACTTGGAAAATAATCGAATCACATCAAAATAGCACAGCGCCACACTGCCATGTGGATCCTCACGGCCAGGTTGTGTGTGGTACTGTGGACTAGGTCGTGTGTTTTCATAAGGCCAGGGTGTGTGTCATTCTGTTCTAGCTGCAAAATGTCTTCTTTTCTCTCCAAAAGTGTGCCATTTTCCCAGTATAATGCTGTCCTGCACACAAAAGTACAACGAGCAGATCTCTGAACCAGAAAATTGAAAATGCATGCAAAATAAAGTAAATTATGCATGAAACAAACATAAAATGAAATGAGATGTGAGCGAAAACTACTCCTAAAATCCTATATATTTTGCTCACATCAATTCTCCCAGACTTAGATCTTTGCTTGTCCTCAAGCAAACCTCATAGCCATGAAATTTTAAAAACATATTGTTCGATACTTAGCATGTTAACTAGATTTATCAAGTGGTATTTTCAATCAAAACAAAATAGATGTGTTCTAAACATTCACTATGTTAGCTCCTCGTGCACGTGCCAAGGGAATCTTCTTAGGGGATACTCGTTCCATTGTAAGTTAAGTCATCATCCTATAGCTTTCATAAGGTCTCCGACTCTTAGACACTTACTTGCCCAAAGTGAGGGTCGTTCCCTAGATCTAGCACAAAGTCTCAAAGACATGCTCGATATTGAGAGAAATTGGTAGGTGTTTCCCCAGTAACCTAACTCAGTCTCAAAGGGGCACCTAACCATTTCCACCCACGACAACTATTTTTTTGTATCCCTCATAATTTTTTTTTTCAATTTTTTAACTCTCTTTTTCTTTCTTTTTGTCTTTTCTTATTCCATTTTTTTCTTTTCTCTCTCTTTGGATTTTGATTTTTCCGAATGGACTTCCACAATCCGAGCATCTCCAGTAACTAAAATGCTAAATCTAGAGTCACCTATGGATTCCAAAGTACTAGACTACTGAGATGAATCATAACTAGGTACGTACGAGATTTTCACTTTCAGAATGTTCATCATGCATAGGTGTAAAAATAAAAGCTAACCAGTGTAAGTCTAGAACATTCATTTAGAGCAAATAAAATAAAATACGATGAGGTAAATGATGTTAAGATACCCATGGAAACAACTCATGAACAAACTTTAGAAATACTACTAAGGCAGCTTTATAGATAACAAAAATTAAGTGCTGAAAGCAACTAAACAACTTATGCATGAATAAATGAATGCTAACCATAATGCAAATATCAGGAAAGAAACTACTGCTAGAAACAAAATAAATCAAGACTTGGGGCCCTCCAGACTTAAGCGAAGCATACCTCTAGTATGGTGGACGAAGTGGAAAGTCAGGTAGCCTCGGGATCTCGGGGTCCTGGGAGAATCTAGTGTTGAGCCGCTGATGCCACATGTACATGTATTCAATATGAGAGCTGGTGGATGCAGCGGTTGTTCGGTGCTCCTCCTCCCTAGCCCACTATGCTTGCTGGGCACGCATGTGCTGCCGCATCTCCTGGTGGTAGGTGGCCTCCTCCTGGCAATGGGCAGCCTCCTCCTGAAAGTAGACGCGGGCCTCGTCGTAGAACTCCTCAACCTGCTAGAAGTGCTCCCGAAAGCCCTGAAACTCTACCTGCGTGTAAGCGCTCTGCTCCTCCCATCACTGCCTCTGCGTCTACTACTCGGCATATATGTCGTCGAGGCACAATCGAAACTCCAAAAAATCATAGGCAGATGTACCTGCATCCTGCTCAAAAGTAGAAAAAGATGGTGGTGTAGGTGCAGGCTCATGTCGACGTGGACCAGGTGGGCTCCTATGCATGCGTGGACTGGAGGGAGAGTGATTTAAAGGCGGAGAGATGGGTGTCGATGTGGATGGTCCCTCATATGGCGGGGACTCCACTATCTGGTCTAAGCGCCAGTTGGCACGTTTGATGATGGTGGTACGATCGGGGTCGAGGAGCTTAAGGGATGATAGGTTTTTCCTTACAAAGCACAAGGAGTGTCCCTCTCTCACTATCATCTTCATGGCCATACACACTTCTAAGTCGATCCTAGGGCTCCCCTCTATACTATCTAGCAAGGTGTAGTTGTACCCCATCCTATGGAAAATGTGGGTAAGTAGGCCCCCCACAATAATCTCTCCTCTCGCCGCTTTGCCCATTTTCACTAAGTGTCTAATGAAATGGGACCCTACATCAATGCTACTCCTTTCTTGTAGCATGTCTCATAAGCAAAAAAGCTCACTTGCTCTCACTACACCGTCACTCTCCCAACGACCAAAAATAGTACATGCCATAATTCAGTGTAGGTACTAGAAAATGGTGTTTTGGAGGCGCGATGCTTTGGTCCTAGAAGGGTCGTACGTGTGCTCTCCTATCAATTTGGTCCAAAAGATCCAAGAGTTAAAACCAATAGGGGTTCTTCTCTCTCCCCCACTAGGCAAGATAAAACATGTGTTCCATTGGTGTAATGTTCATTCAGGCTCAGTGTTAAATAACCTAAAGGTAATGCTACTCTTTTCGCTCTCTCTACCCGTTAAAACCTCATCTTCTAAAGAACTTAAAAACTCTAAAACTATCCTAGGGTAGGTTGGGTGTCTTATCCCCATTATCTCTCCCCACCCCATTTTTACTAATAGGGATTGAATATCACCAAGCAAACCTAGGAATTATAATAAATCTTCATCAAAATACCTAGTTGCGGTGATTCTTCTAGTAGCAAGCATGTCATATCTTTCCTTATACTCATTATTTCGGAAAAAAAAAGGGTTGGAAGAGCGTTACCTTCCTCTGGAGCTTGAGGGGCGTCCGTTCTCCTTGTTCTTTACTCCGAAGCACCGGATCGAGATGCCACTTGTTTGGTCCTCCTCATTCTTACTTCTTTTGGGCTTCCTTAAAGGTTGGAAAGGCATCTAGGTGGTGGGGAAGACGTATTCACACGGCTAGGGCAAAAGGAATCAAAACACACGACGCATTTGGGGCGAAAACACATGGTGCTTTCTATTTAACCCCTGCACGACACTGCTGTGTGCGCCGATGGAAGGTGAGACACGGTCGTTTGAAAACACATGGTCAGGTCGTGTGCCCCCTATTTCCTTCTCATGGTGCACAACAGTCGACTTCACCTTACTTGCTCAGTCGTGTAGGTTCAAAGTGATTTTTATTTTTACCTAGCAGGTTCTTTCTTGTCCTAATTCATGTTGAAAATGATAAATGAATAGAATCCAATGTTCAAATAAAAAAAATGAAAGAAAACATAAAAACAAAACTTGGGTTGCCTCCCAAGGAGCGCTTTGTTTAAGGTCTTTTAGCTCGACCCTACTCCATTGTCTCAACTTGGCTCCGGAGGTTCTGTAAACCTCCATTCATCCGTATCAGAGATGACATCTGGTGGGTTCGGCTTTAACCTACTGAAAGTGTACCCGTCTAGGAAGGGAGCTCTACACTCTGATAGATTGAAGAGGATAATCTCCTCGTCTACCTCCAAGGAGATCTTGTGCTCCTT
This sequence comes from Wurfbainia villosa, assembly GCA_025175895.1. Classification (NCBI taxonomy): domain Eukaryota; kingdom Viridiplantae; phylum Streptophyta; class Magnoliopsida; order Zingiberales; family Zingiberaceae; genus Wurfbainia; species Wurfbainia villosa. The sequence continues at coordinate 36,960,272 of CM045997.1, forward strand.
TATGTGTATGATGTGAGCAAAACATATAAGGTTTTAGGAATAGTTTTCACTCAGATCTCATTTCGTTTTATGTTTGTTTAATACATATTTTACTTTGTTTTGCATGCATTTTTTATTTTCTAATTCAGATATCTGCTCGTTGTACTTTTGTGTGTATGATAGCAATATACGGAGAAAATGGCACACTTTTGGAGCGAAAAGAAGACATTTGGCAGCTAGAACAGAATGAAACACACCCTGGCCCTGTGAAAACACATGACATGCGCCACAGTGCCACACACGGCCTGGCCATTTGGATCCACACAATTGTGTGGCATTGTGCGATTCCGATGCGATTCAGTTATTTTCTAGGTTTCTGGGAGATCCAGGCTGATGTCTATATAATGGAGGCTACGCCCAAACCCTATGGGGGAGGCCCGACAGTCGAGATGGCACATCGGTGGCCTAAAAAGCACCGAAAACTCGCAACAGGGAGGAAGGAAGCCACTCGAGATTCAAATTTTGCACCACAACACCAAGGAGAAGAGCACCATCGCATTGTAATCTATATTCTTTCCATGCTTTATCTTGTATATACGAATTCTACAATGCCTTGTGTTTCTTTTCTCATATTCATGGCGTAGATTCTCTGATTCTAGGACTAGGGAGTAGTTTGTATTGAGTTAGAACATGTTGGTTCAAATATCTTTTCGTTCTTGAATTTATATTTGCAATTGACATTTGGTTTAGATCAATAGCTCTTGTTTTGGTTTTCTAGTCACTGTGCTTAGACGATATGAGGGGTGATAGCCCTCGTATCAAAGATTTAGACGAATTAAGGAGTAACCTAGGGGTTGGCCTCATCACCGGTAATCGTGGGTAGAAGGATGCGATAGAGTAGGAAACACGCCATGTTTCTAACTTGTCGTAGGGATAGATTCAACATCCTCGTACCGACTATCCCATCCTAAAGCCAGGGGTGTCATGCCCGCCCTTTTCGGACCTAGAATCCGGAAGGGGCGACGCGTGACGCGACCGTACATACATACATTACATACAGCGGAAGACTTTATACATACTTCTTTATTTCTTACAGCGGAAGACTTTAGACTTATTTTTTTTTCTTTTAAACATATGCATTGACATATACATATATATATACTTCTTCTTCTTAACATAGGGCATGCATCATAGCATATATAGATACTTCTTCTTACTTCTTCCTTACTTCTTATTAACATAGAGCATGCATCATAACATCTATAGATACTTAGTGCTTAGTTCAAGTTCTTAAACATCGTCGTCATACGGAGACATAAGTATGGACATCCATAAACGTCATCATCATAGGTAAACATATATATATAGACCTAACGGATCTTCTCCACCATGCCACTGCCACACACATTTGGCCCCTCCTGCTGCTCCCTTTAGTTTATCCATCCCTTACCCTTATCTGCTGTACGAGGGAAAGATAAACTATAAGCACATAGGCTTATTAAGATCCAGTCCTACTCACAAAAACCATATATCGACATTAATTATGGCATGTAACATTCATAAGATATAAGCAATATAACATGTAACATACATGGCGTAATCAACTTAACATGTAGCATAAGTAACGTGAGTAAACATAACATGTATCATCCATAACATGGCAGCATAACATGTATCATCTATAACATAGCATCATATCATGTAAATATATGACTTAATTAAACATAACATATAACATACGTAACATAGCAAATCAACATAACATACAACATATATGTATGACCTATCAAACATAACATACATCATATGTAACATAGTGGCATAAACATGGCATATCAAACATAACATACATCATATGTAGCATAGTGGCATAAACATGACATATCAAACATAACATACATCATATGTAACATAGTGGCATAAACATGGCATATCAAACATAACATACATCATATGTAACATAGGGGCATAAACATGGCATATCAAACATAACATACTTCATATGTAACATATCAACATGGCATGTGAACATAACAATCTAATCATGTAACATATGCAAGATGCTTTTGAAAACATATATTATAGGTACGTAAACATAATTCTCAACATATTTGGGCCCGGCATTGTACCACTTCTTCATTATCATAGCGTGCATCCCTAAATAGGCCCGAGGTAGCAAGTCTCGAACCTAATAGGTTACTAGGCCCGATCTTAGTCCGTCGACCTAGGGCAATCGTCATAGCGTAGAAGCCCATCCAAGGCCCGAGTCTTACTCCATCGACCTAAGGCATCTTGGAGCCCATCCCGTACTAGGCCCGAGTCTTATTCCATCGACCTAGGGGCAATCATACATAGAAGCTCATCCTAGGCCCGAGTCTTATTCCATCGACCTAGGGCATCTTAGGAGCCCATCCCTTCTTGGACCCTGTTAGGGTCTTGGTACAAGCCATGCAGAAGGTAAAATACTTATATGCTTATTTTATAACATAGCTTATTTCATTTTGCAAACATAGCATACTTTATTTCATAACACATCATGCTTCCCTTCATGAACATATCATCTTTCATTTCGTAACATACCATTCTTCATTTCATAACATATCATTCTTCATTTCATCATCATGTCATATTCATGTCGTGAACATATCGTTTTGTTTCATTTCATAATCTTATCTTCTTCCATTTCATAACATATTTTAAATATCACATACACATAGACATGGAAAAAAGCATGGCATCAAAAGTAAGTAAACACTAACCTAAGTCAGGTTATCTTCATCTAGCATTATTTAATATCACAAGTCAACATGAATTCACCCAACATAAAACACATGTTAACCTATTCATTTAACTTAACAACAACTTCATATGCACATAAGACTTGAATCAAAACTTCATCTAATCCCCAAAAATACATGATGGCCGAATGGTCCATAGGGGTTTCTAGGGTTATCCTTCATCCTAATTCATTTAACACAACCACAACTTCATTTGCACATAGAACATGAACTAGACTTCATTTAATCACCCAAAATTCATGGTGGCCGAATGATCCATAGGGTTTTCTAGGGTTATCTTTTAACCTAATTCATTTAACCTAACAACAACTTCATTTGCATATAAAACAAGAATTAGACTTCATTTAATCACCCTAAAATTTATGGTGGCCGAATGATCCATAGGGTTTTCTAGGGTTATCTTTTAACCTAATTCATTTAACCTAACAACAACTTCATTTGCATATAAAACAAGAATTAGACTTCATTTAATCACCCAAAATTCATGGTGGCCGAATGATCCATAGGGTTTTCTAGGGTTATCTTTTAACCTAACTCATTTAACATAACAACAACTTCATTTGCATATAGAACATGGATTAAAACTTCATTTAGTCACCCAAAACATAGGTTGGCCGAATGGTCCATGTAGGGTTTTTAGGGTTAACCTTTAACCTAATTCATTTAACATAATAACAACATCATAATCCTACAAAAACATGGATTAAACTTCATTGAATCATCATGATCTAGGGGTGGCCGAATGGTCCATGTAGGTCTTTAGGGTTAACCTTTAACCTAATCCATTTTAAATCCTAGCATCATCATATAGTTACAAAAAAAACATAGCATGGAACTTCATTGAAACCTAAAATCATGGCTTGGCCAAATAGGCTTTAGTGGCTATTAGGGTTAGCTTTTAACCTAATCCCTTTTTCCATCTTAACATCATCATCTACTTCCTAAACATAGCATACAACTTCATTGATAAACCAAAACATAGCTTGGCCGGATATAACATATAGGTTTCTTTTACAAACATCAATCGAAGCTACTCGTATACAAGTGAGGGATACTTACATCCTTCGCTTTGCTTGTAGTGTGAAGATAACCTAAGGAACACAAAACCTAGCCCTTGCTTCTTGCTTGGATGAGTTTCAGCCAAGGGTGGAAATGGAGAGGGAGAGCTTTAGGATTTCGGTGAGAAGAAGAAGAGAAGAGGAGAAAGTGAAGTTGCTCACTCATGCCTCCTCATCCCCCCCCCCCCCTATTTATTCACCTAAAGAGTCCCTTAATCTCCCTTACACTTAACCATAATTTCCTTTATTCCCCTAATGATATAATCCTATTGGGCTTCTGGTTAGTGGGTGCTTCTATAGGGCTTGGCTATCTCTAAAGGTTTGGGGTTCAATTCCTAGGCCTTGCACCCCTTTTTGGCTTATTTTCTTTTATTTTTGAAAAGGCCCACATAAATCCCATTATCATCAAGCCAAAAATTCTTGTAAAATTGCTAGGAATTTTACGGGCGTTACAAGGGGTCAACCTGGTATGACAGAGGTAGCTTCCGATAGATGTGAAGGCTTATCGGGGGAGTGTATCATGTCCTTTCCACAAAACCATAGTTAGAAACCTAGACAAAAATCAATTGACAACGTGTTCTGTGACACACAAATGAAACTAAAATCCTAGAATCCCATCTAAAGACTCGTAGCAACCCTTCTCTTCCTCCATGTGACATCGTACTTAGTTTGGACCACCGACGACCTCCAAAGCACAACCATTAGAACTGAATTCCGAACAACAATGTCCACATTTAGATCGGTACTCAAATCTCAGTCCTTGTGGGATCGATAATCTATATTATTACTTGATGACACCCATGCACTTGCGGTCTTTGAGTGCGAGTGCGCACTTCGAGTCCTCGACGGTATCCGTCACGAGTTTTGAGGTTGCGTTCGCGTGCATCAAGTTTTTGGCGCCGTTGTTGGGGATTAATTGATTCGATATCGAATTGAGAAGTGGATAGTTGGATTGAACCTAGGCTAGATTTATTTTCCTTGTTTTATTTTATTTTATTTCAGTTTTGTTCATTTTGCTATTCATTTTTTTTTAGTTTCTTACTAAGGCACTGTTGTTCTTTCCGTGTCTATAATTTCCTATATATAATGATGCATGCTTTTACTAATGATTATGGTTAATTTAATGTTGTAAGTTTCGGTAACATTTATTATGAGCATTGTGGTGAAACATGGCATACCATTAACAATTGTCCGAATATATTTGAACCTTCACAATTTGAACAAGAAGATTGTTAGTGAAAGCCCTAGAGTCAATCATGTGATGATTGTTCTATGGACTTTATTGTATCATATTCCTATTTATAAAGGCATGGTTATTATATTTACTTGTATTGGTGTCAAATAACTAAGTATAATAACATCCTTGAGTAGAAGGTTCTTATCTATATCAATTGATTGGTTGAATCGATAATGAGATGATATAGAGAACACTACTCTTAATCATTCCTAGTCAAGTATTAACATTCAGGGACAATGTTAATGTGTAGAGATTAGCATGTAGGTCAACTCGATGACTTGATCTCACAAATCATGGATATGAGATATCAAGTTGACACATGGGTATGCATTGGAGAATGTATACTGAATGACCTGCCATGAGAAAGTATCATGGATCATTATATGAGTGTCATATACTTTCTCATATGACTATTAGTATGACTATTAGTCCTTGGACCTGAAGTCACTATGGTTCCCTACATAAGGAGTTGCATACTTTGGCTTTGTCAAACGTCACCGGTAAATGGGTGGACTATAAAGGCGATTACTGAGTATGTAACAAATTATGCGGAGGGATGTGAGTGATGTAGATGGGATCTATCCCTTCTATATGACGGGAGTGACATCGTTATTTTTGATAGAGTGAGATCACTAAGTGCATGACCATGCCCAAATGAGTAATTATAATATATTGAGCTCATTTGCTTAGAGTGAGTCTACTTGGAGTTCAAGATATAGATTGTATCGAGGATTACACGGTCTATGCCTCAATTGGTCAATCTAGATGTCAAGGATAGAGGGACATTGTCACATATTGTGAGAGTCACAATTAGTAGTCACAAAGGTGATGTTGGATCTCAACATTCTTGTAACTTGGGTAGCAATGATGTGTTGCTAGATACCGCTCATTGCTTATGTTCCTAAATCGGTTTAGGAGCATTGCCAACATTACAAGAACCTATAGGGTCACACACAAAGGGTAATTAGATGGAGATTAGGTTCATATGATGAACCATGAGAATTAGGTTCATAGGATGAACCAAATTGGATTAAGAGTAATCCAAATTAGACTAATTGAGTTAGACTCAATTTGATTCAAGTGTTGAATCAGTCTAATTTAGATTTGATTCATTGAGTCAATTTAAAATAATGAATAGAGATTCATTAAATCAAATTGACTTGAATCAAGTGGTTAGATTTGATAAACCAAGGGAGATAATAGGTCAAGTTTGACTTGACTTGAGAGGGAAGATGAATGATCAATTTTGACTTGACCAATTGCCATGTCATGGTGACTTGGCATGGGGGCCAGCCAATGATGATGTTCCACATCATCATGGACACATCATGGGGTGCCACCTCATGAGGGAGACCAAGAGCCATTGACTCTTGGAATTACATGCATGCATGTAACCCCCCTCCATGAAGTGGTTGGCCACTTTAGGAGGAGTTAGTGTGTGAAGTTATTTTGTGTGAACTTCATCTTCATCCTTGGATCTTCCCTTAAGCTGTCTCCCTCTCCTCTTACCGTGGTTTTCTTAGTGTGCTAGCACACTCTAAGTGATCCTCACCACCTATTGTTCGTGTGGATACCGATAGAGGAGTGTACACTTGACACTCTCGAGTTCTGGCAAGCCATTTGGACGAGCGGGATAAGCGAAGGGCATCGCATCGAGGGTAAACTCTTAACATGTAGATCTAGAGTAGATATAAAGTTTTTAATACATACATGTAGTTTTATTTACCTTCGCAAAGATTCGTGGCCGACTTCTAGGGTTTCCGCAACGCAAAAAGCGATTTTTACAGCTCGGACAGTCCAACAGTGGTATCAGAGCCACGTGCGAAGCATGTATGTGTTTTAATTTTGTAGTTTTGGTATTATATATAAAAATTACAGATCTATAAGTTTCTGTAAATTTCCTATTTTTATATATATTTTGGGTATTTTTCTCGAAGAGTAGAAGCAACAAGTGTTGGGACACTTGTAGGCTTCAACCACCGAGAAAAACTCTCCGGAACGGCGAATTCTCGCTTTAGGTTTTTGGGACAGAGACTTCAGTCGCTGTAAGATCAAGATGCGACACTCGCAAAGTTCATTTTGTGAGTAGGGGTGCTTCCCCTAACCTCGAAAGGGGCATTGTCCCGCGATCGCGCTCGGAAATCGCTTAGCAGGACCTTTACGGAGATGTGACTCATAAAATTGAAAAAAAATAGAAAAAATTATAGAAATTTTTCTAAAATACATAATTTAGAATTATGTATAATTATGTGATGGTCATGGCCCAAGAACCTCAATATGATTGGATAAACATGTTGTAATTCATAATACGGCTTGCGCGCCATTTTTGTGGTTGTGCATGTTGTATAGGGTATGCGACCTGCGCGTCGTGCCTCTTCATTTAAAATTCAAATTGTAAATAATTTTAGACTCGAATGTAACTCGAGTTTCATATTTTTAATGTACAAAATAGAGCGGTGGAAGGTCCACTAGTAGACGGAGTTATGAGGAGGGTGCCGACGACACATAGCGATAAAAGGTGGCGCTTGGAGAAGCTGCTATCCCTAGGTTGACCGTCCGATCTTCTCATTAGCTTGAGAAGATCGTAGTAGGGCTATGACCTCATCACAATTAATATATATATATATATATATATATATATATATATATATATATATATTTTTATATATATATATATATATGTTGATATATATATATATATATATTTGTTTTGCTTGTATGTATGTGATGCATGCTAGTATGTATATGATGCATGCTAGTATATTGCTTGTATGTATGTGATGCATGCTAGTGTAGGATAATAAAGGCCTTGATGCGTATATGATACACATTCACGATTTAATTAGATCTTAATCGAATAAACTCATAAAATGCCTACCAAGTTTTGATACCCATCACTACCTCGATCATTTATTGTTGTTGAATCTATCAAAGCAGAGCAACGCATATTATCTTGGTAGGGTGCGAAGGGACAATCTTGGTCCTTCCTTTCACAGCTTGGGTGAGAATAAGCTCAATTAGATTGAGTAAAACTAGTTAACTCAATTAGATCGAGTAAAACTATAGGCATATTCCAACCGTTGGAAAGATAGGATAAGATTGCATTTACACTAAATCTTGGGCGATTTAGCCAAAGCTAACTCAAGGTCTTTTGTAAATGTGGATCTTGATCCTATAAACAAGAGTTTCATAGAGATGTAATCGGTAATGTGTTACCTACCGATCATACTAAGTCTTGGGCAATTTAGCTAAAGCTAACTCAAGGCGTAGTATGATGTGGATCTTGTCCCGCAAGAATTATAGCTAGTTTGTATGAATCTAGTAATGTGGTTTGACCACATCCATAACTCGATTCTACAAAAGTCCTATAATTCAGTTGGAGCATCATTTGATTAAAGGCCTAATTAAATGATAAATAGAATATGATATTAATTTTCTACATTGTGTATGTTGTATATTACCATGTCGACAAACACGAATACTCTCTCCCTGCGTTCTATCCTTGAGAAGGACAAGCTCAATGGAGCTAATTTCCTGGACTGGTACAAGAACCTGAGAATCGTTCTCACCCAAGAAAGGAAATTGTCCGTCCTGGAGCAGCCCATTTTGGAGGCACCTCCTGCCACTACCTCGCGAACTGACCGTGATGCTTACAAGAAGCATCAAGATGATGCATTAGATGTGTCATGTCTCATGCTCGTGACCATGAACTCTTAGCTTCAGAAGGAACACGAGTTCATGAATGCTTTAGATATGGTTGAACATCTTCGTCAACTATATCATGGACAAGCAAGGCATGAGAGATATGAGATCTCTAAGGAATTATTTCAGTCCAAGATGCAAGATGGGACTCCCGTAGGTCCATATGTACTCAAGATGATTGGGTATGTAGAAAACCTACAGAGGTTGGGATTCCCACTTGGCCAAGAGCTGGCCACTGACTTGATCTTGTAATCTTTGCCACAAAGCTACAATCAATTTGTCATGAATTACAACATGAATGAAATTGATAACCCACTGTCTGAGATGCTCAACATGTTAAGAATTGCTGAGCTCAACCTTAAAAAGGGAAAATCTGACTCCATTTTGATGGTGCAAAAGAAGAAAGGCAAGGGCAAGCCTAAAGGTAAGTGAAAGTCCCAAGCCAAGGGCAAAGGCAAGGAACTGAAACCGAAAGGAGGGGTGGCCAAAGAAGGGACTTGCTTCCACTGCAAGGAAGCTGGACACTAGAAGTGTAACTGCAAAGCATACCTGAAAGATCTTAAGAAGAGAGAAGTGAGACTTCTACTTCAGGTATAAATGTTATATAAGTCATTCTATCTATTTCTTCATCATGGGTATTAGATACCGGATGTGCATCTCACATTTGTACCAATGTGCAAGCACTGAGAAATAGCAGGGAATTGACAAAGGCCGAGGTGGACCTATGAGTAGGCAATGGAGCAAGAGTTGCTGTTGTTGCTGTAGGAACTTATTTTCTATCTCTGCCCTCTGGGCTTATACTAGAACTGGATGAATGTTGTTATGTGCCTACTTTGAGAAAGAACATAATTTCAGTTTCTTGTTTGGACAAGAAAGGTTTTTCATTTATAATAAAGAACAAATGTTGTTCAGTTTATTTAAATGATATGTTCTATTGTAGTGCACCTCTAATGAATGAACTCTACATTCAAGACTTAGAGAGCCCCATCTATAACATAAGTACCAAAAGGTTCAAATCAAATGCGTTGAACCAAACCTATCTCTGGCATTGTCGCTTAGGTCACATAAATCAGAGTCGCTTATCCCAGCTCCATAAGGATGGGGTACTGGACTCATTTGATTTTGAATCATATGAGACATGCGAGTCTTGCCTTTTAGGAAAGATGACCAAGACTCTCTTTAGTGGACACAGTAAGAGAGCAATAGACTTGTTAGGACTTATACATAGTGATGTATGTAGCCCTTTCAATGTTGTTGCTAAAGATGGTTACAGGTACCTCATTACATTTACTGATGACTTCAGTAGATATGGTTATGTGTATTTGATGACACATAAATCAGAATCCTTTGAAAAGTTCAGAGAATTTAAGAATGAAGTACAAAACCGACTTGGAAAGACTATTAAGATACTTCGATCAGATCGAGGTGGTTAATACCTTAGCCATGAGTTTTGTGACTATCTAGTTGAGTGTGGGATTCTATCCCAACTCACTCCTCCTGGAACACCACAGTGGAATGGTGTATCTAAAAGGAGGAATCGTACCCTATTAGATATGGTACGATCTATGATGAGTCACACAGATCTTCCTATATCCTTTTAGGGATATGATATTGACACAGCAGCCTTCACACTTAACCGTGTACCATTCAAGGCTATGATAAAGACACCATATACGATATGGATAGGGAGAAATCCCAAGATATCTTTCATGAGGATTTGGGGTTGTGAGGCTTACGTTTGACGTCAAGTCTCAGACAAACTAGGACCCAAATCCAATAAGTGCTATTTTGTTGGATATCCCAAGGAGACGAAGGGATATTACTTCTAAATTCCCAATCAAAACAAATTGTTTGTGGCAAAGACTGGGTATTTCTAGAAAGGGATTTTGTGTCTAGAAAAACTAGTGGGAGTACATTCGATCTTGAAGAAATTCAACATAAGAACCATAGCACTAAGGCCTTGATGAAGGTTGAATAGGAACCACAAAGTATTGTGGGTGATGAGATTGTTGCACAAAGAGTTGTGGAACAACAACCTGTTCACGTAGACCTACTTATTCGCAGGTCTGATAGGGTACATCGTCATATTGAGAGATACTCATTTCTCTTGTCTGACCATGATGACGTTATGCTCATTGAGAATGAACCTACCTCCTATCAGGAAGCTGTGATGAGCCCAGATTCTGAGAAATGGCTAGAGGTCATGAGATCTGAGATGGAATCCATGTACACCAACCAAGTATGGACTTTGGATGATCCACTTGAAGGCCTCAAACCCATTTGGTGTAAGTGGGTCTTTAAGAGAAAGACTGACATCGATGGACTTACGCATACCTATAAGGGCCGATTGGTGGCTAAAGGTTTCAAGAAAATTCATGGTATTGACTATGATGAAACCTTTTCTCCAGTGGCGATGTTTTAAGTCCATTCGAATCATGCTTGTTATTACAGCATACCACGATTATGATATCTGGTAGATGGATGTCAAAATCACATTTCTGAATGGAAACATGCTCGAGGATGTGTACAATTCACAGCCTGAGAGTTTTGTAGATCCACAACATACTAGTAAGGTATGCAAGCTGCAAAGGCCCATTTATGGGATGAAGCAAGCTTCTCGGAGCTGGAATCTTCGGTTCGATGATGCGATCAAACAGTTTGGTTTCATCAAAAATGAAGATGAACCCTATGTCTACAAGAGGGTTAATGGAAATACAGTTGTCTTCCTTGTATTGTATGTGGATGACATACTACTCATTGGGAATGACATCCCTTTGCTACAGTCTGTGAAGACTTGGCTGGGGACGTGCTTCTCAATGAAGGACTTAGGTGAAGCAGCCTGTATTCTAGGCATCAAGATCTATAGAGATAGATCTAAGAGATTGCTTGGCCTATGTCAGAGTACATATATTGAGATGGTTTTACTACGGTTTGCCATGCAGAATTCCAAGGGACTTCTGTCGATGTCACATGGTGTGAGTCTTTTGAAGATTAAAAGTCCCTCTTCTAGAGAGGAGAGAGACCGCATGGATAAGATCCCTTATGCATCTGCTATAGGATATATCATATACGCCATGCTATGTACTGGTCCTGATGTCTCGTATGATTTGAGCATGACGAGTAGATACCAGTCGGATCTAGGTGAGCGTCACTGGATAGCAGTCAAAAATATTCTTAAGTATTTGAGAAGGACTAAAGAATATTTCTTGATATTTGGAGGCGATGAGGAGCTAGCTATAAAGGGATACAGTGATTCCAGCTTCCAAACTGACCAGGATGATTATAGATCACAGTCAGGGTTCGTGTTTTGCTTGAATGGTGGAGCTGTGAGCTGGAAGAGTTGAAGCAGGACACAGTTGATGATTATACAATAGTGGTCGACTATATCGCTGCATCAAATGCAACAAAGGATGTAGTTTGGATCCTCAAGTTCATTACTGAGCTTGGGATGGTTCCTAACATAGCAGATCCTATAGAGCTATATTGTGACAACAATGGAGCGATTGCGCAGGCTAAGGAACCTCGCTCACAATAGCGGACCAAACACATACTACGACGCTTCCTTCTCATTCGAGAGTTTATCGATAGAAGAGATGTGAAGATTTGCAGAGTACCCACAGAAGCTAACATCACAGATCTCTTGACCAAGGCTTTGTTAGGGCAATCTCTTGCCGTAATATGGTTTTGATGGTGTGGCAAAGGGTTTAAGTTAGTGGGTTATGTGATTTGATATGTGCGTTGAAGTCGTGCAGGACTTAGTAATTCACACATGGAGCCTTGGCGGGTTCACCCTCACAACCTCGGTCCTTGAGTCGGTGAAGGATGACTTTGCGGAAGCCGTGCGCTTGGAGCATCCGAGGGACCGCCGGACGAGATGACTTGAAGTGAAGCCAAGGAAGCAGACTTCGGAGGCAAGAGACGCGAAGGAGCATTGTAGAGTCGTGCGCCTGATGCTGCCGAGGGACGTGGCCGCGAACGAAGAGAGCTTCGGCGAGGGACTTCGAGTGAGATGAGAGAATGAGTGAAATGTAAGTAGCTCAATAGGTGAACTTGGCCGAATGGCTGAGTGTCGGAGACTTGACCGCAAGGGTTAAGGTTTACCCGACCGCCGGAAGCTCAAACTTATGTTAATTTTGAGTTTTACACGGCACCAGTTGACTGCCAAGTCATGGCAGTCGACTGATCTGAGTCGAGTGAGTTCGGTAGTATCCGTGATAGGTTTATGCTCAGCGGCCGATCGCTATGGAATGGCGATCGCCAGAGGATATCGTGGGCACAGAACCACTCGTAGCCGACTGGGCAGTCGACTACGGAGGCAGTAGTCGACTGGTGAGGTCCATCAGTCGACTGCCAAGAGTTCCGTTGGACTACAACAATCGGGATCCGACGTATTCAGAGGCCATTGTAGTGACGGCAGTCGACTGCCAAGGGCAGCAGTCGACTGGTGGCGGCCAACGGGAAGAAATTAGCCCTCTCTATAAAAAGAGAGGGTGTGAGCCTTTGAGAGGCTAATGCTTATGCTCTAAGTGATCTTCCTAGTGCCCCACAAGCTTTAAACTCTTCTTACTTGTCTTTACTTCAATCTTATTGTAAGAAGAGTGATCTTGGTTGTAAAGGTTACCTCCACCTAGCTTGGTGCAAAGGAGAGACCATTAGTGGATTGGTTTTGGCGGAGTGATTCACCGAGGACGAATCGGGGACCGTGGATTAGCGACGTAGCCGTGAACCACGTTACACCATCTTGTTAGCGTTTGATTTCTTATATTTCTATTTGCTTGTCTTGCTTTATTGTTTCCGTTGCGCTAATCTCTTTGTAGACGAGCAAATACCGACATCCAACGTTCGAGGGCTATTCACCCCCCTCTAGCCGGCCGTACCGATCCCCTACAAGTGGTATCAGAGCCGAGGTCGCTCTTCAAGGACTAACCGTCGTGAGAGCACTACAAAATGGCCGGCTCCAACATCCATCCTCCAAAGTTCGACGGCGAATTCTCTTGGTGGAAAAAGAGAATGGAGGTATTCTTCGAGACCGATTTTGATATTATGCTTATAATGGAAAATGATTTCGAGTTGCCTAGGGATGAAAGGGGTGAACCAATTGAAAAATCACGTTGGACTAAGAAACAAAGAGAGGAGCACCTTGCAAACTCAAAGGCAAAACATCATCTTCTCAATGTGCTCCCTCAACAAGAGATCAACCGGATCGGAGAATGTGCTAGCGCCAAAGAGATGTGGGAAAAGCTTGTAGAACTCCATGAAGGCACATCCGAGGCCAAGCTAGCTAGGAGAGACCTCCTTCGCTCCCAACTCTCAAACATCAAATTAGAAAAGGGAGAAAAGGTAACTTCCCTACATTCTAGATTTAAAGAAATATTAATTGGGCTAACAAGTGTAGGAGAAAAGCTCTCCAACCGGGATATGGTAATGAAGGTCATAGATGCCTTTCCCCGGTCCTCAAGATAGAGCTCCATGGTGGATTCGTTTTACATCTCCAAGAACTTGGAAGTAAGTACCTTGGAGGAATTTTTCTCAACAATGGAGCTCCACGAAACTAGGCTTGAAGGAATACAAGAAGAGCCTAGAATTCAACCCTCAAGAGGAGTAGCTTTGATAGCGAACAAGGGGAAGAAGAAGATGGAAATCCCCTCCTCCTCCAATGACGAAGCGTCTTCCTCCTCCTCCATGGATAGCACCGAAGAAGCCTATATGGTAAGGAGGGTAAGACGTGCTTTAAAGGATTTTAAATTTAACAAATCAAATGATAGGAATAGGAGACCAAGAGGGAAGGTCATATGCTACAATTGCCAAGGAGAGGGGCACATAAGGGACGATTGTCCTCTCCTAAACAAGAGCAAGGAAGAGAGGAAAAAGAAAGAAGAAAAGAAGAAGAAAAAGGGGAGCAAGAAAAAGAAGGAAGAGGAGAAGAAGACAAAAGAAAAGGGGAAGACCAAAGCTCTAAAGGCAAGGACTTGGGATGACCCATCCTCATCCTCCTCATCATCATCGGATGACGAGAATGCCTTTGTCACCAATTTGGCCTTGATGGCCTTTGATGACTTGGATTGCTCTTCATCCGAAAATGAAGGATCAAGCTCAAGAGGAGAGAGCTCAAGTGAAGGGGGAGCTTCTACATCCTCCTCATCCGAAGAAGAAGAAGAGGATATGGAAACTATGGTAACGAAAGCCTCTCCTAAGAAAATAGTTTCCATAATTTCTAGTTTAACTAAGGACTTATTTGGAATGAAAAAGAAAAATAAAAGCATGCTTAATCAAATTAAGGCATTAGAAAATAAGCTAGAAAATGCATGCTTAAATGATAATATTTCTTCTAGCTTAAATGATGCATGCTCACATGACCTTTATGTGCCATTAGATGTTAGTGATGCATGTATAAATGAAAATAGGGCCTTAAGGGAAAAGGTAGATTATTTAACAAAAGCCCTAGAAAAATTCACAATTGGCTCCAACACATTGAACATGATCTTAGGGAGCCAAAGAGCTAGTTTCAACAAAAAGGACCTAGGCTACAAGGAAAAGAAAAATGAAAACGCCTACAAATGCCTAATAGCTAGGGGAAAAGATAAGAAGAAAGTAATAGCTAGGAAATGGATCCCCAAGGAGTATCTAGTGAACCCAATAGGCAAGAACTTATTTTGGGTTCCAAAATCCATCCTTAAGGGTTAGAAAACCCCTAGGGTAGTCAACCATATGCAATTGACCTATATCATATTTTGGTTGACTTAGGATGGCGGGACAACATTTTTAAATAGTGTTGGGTGATGATAACGTGCCCATAAATAGATAATAATGCTTAAATCATGATGATTAATGTAATTGCTATGTATATGTGAAATCATGATTTATGATTTTAATATTTGGCACAAAATCATGAGAAATAGGGTTGAATCATGCTTTAGGTGATACTTTGCTTATTATCATCATATAATACCTAATGCATGATTATTATTCAATGAATACATGTATTTCATGATCATAATGTAAAATTAATTGACATATGCCTTTATGATCATGATGATTGTTAGGTTGATACTTAACCATGATAGAATTGAATGAATACAAGGGTTAAGTATATACAAATACCCCCTAGGATGCATCTCACACTCACTATAGGCTATCTTAATTGCAAACTTAGCATAGGTGGGATGTTAGGATGATACAAATGTCCACTAATGCCTATGACATTTAGATGGTCATTTAAAGTATCAAAATAGCAATAATAGACCAATCATGGGGAAGACTTATTTTTAATTCATAGACATATTGCCCAAAGATCATGGTTGGATATTTCATATGTTTTCAAAATAATTTCTTAATCTAAAATCTATGTATTCATGTTTTGAAACAATTCAAAGCAAGACTAGGTGTCAAAATGGATACTCTTATGATCAAAAACCTAGTAGTTTTTAAAGCTTATGGATTTTTGGCAAATACGTGGAAATATAATGATTTTTCATGAAAACCTATTTTTCACTGATAGATATACTTAAAAGAAATGTGTTCCCAAAATTTCATGATTTTTCGAATTTTCTGGAATTTTTAATGCATTTCTGAAATTACACTAAAATCGAAATTGAAATCCATTGTCATTGATCATTACAATATTTTCTGATTTCAGATTTTAATCAAGTTTTTGGGTTTCTCTTTCTACTATACTTGATGCCATGAGTTTACAAATTAGGATTAATCTTTTTGATGGTGTCAAAGGGGGAGAAATGTATGTTTAAGTAAAGGGGAACATATTTAGGGGGAGAAATGATTATGCTTATGATAGGGGGAGAACATTTTTTATATGGGGAGTTTCATGGATTAAGGGCGAGTTGCATGTTGCTATATCATGTTTATCTTTACATGCTTTTCTTACCTTAGAATTTATATCAAATGTTTTTACCTAACTTAAACGGATTGCCACACATCAAAAAGGGGGAGATTGTTAGGGCAATCTCTTGCCGTAATATGGTTTTGATGGTGTGGCAAAGGGTTTAAGTTAGTGGGTTATGTGATTTGATATGTGCGTTGAAGTCGTGCAGGACTTAGTAATTCGCACATGGAGCCTTGGCGGGTTCACCCTCACAACCTCGGTCCTTGAGTCGGTGAAGGATGACTTTGCGGAAGCCGTGCGCTTGGAGCATCCGAGGGTCCGCCGGACGAGATGACTTGAAGTGAAGCCAAGGAAGCAGACTTCGGAGGCAAGAGACGCGAAGGAGCATTGCAGAGCCGTGCGCCTGATGCTGCCGAGGGACGTGGCCGTGAACGAAGAGAGCTTCGATGAGGGACTTCGAGTGAGATGAGAGAATGAGTGAAATGTAAGTAGCTCATTAGGTGAACTTGATCGAATGGCTGAGTGTCGGAGACTTGACCGCAAGGGTTAAGGTTTACCCGACCGCCGGAAGCTCAAACTTATGTTAAGTTTGAGTTTTACACGGCACCAGTCGACTGCCAAGTCATGGCAGTCGACTGATCTGAGTCGAGTGAGTTCGACTGGTATCCGACTGATGGGTTTATGCCCGTGATCGGATCGCCATGGAATGACGATCGCCGGAGGATATCGCGAACGCGCAGACCGCTCGTAGCCGTAGGCGATCGACTACGAGGAGGCGTGATCGATTGGTGAGGTCCATCAGTCGACTGCCAAGAGTTCCGTTGGACTACAACGGTCGGGATCCGACATGTTCGGAGGCCGTTGTAGTGTCGGCAGTCGACTGCCAAGGGAAACAGTCGACTGGTGGTGGCCAACGGGAAGAAATCAGCCCTCTCTATAAAAAGAGAGGGTGTGAGCCTTTGAGAGGCTAATGCTTATGCTCTAAGTGATCTTCCTAGTGCCCCACAAGCTTTAAACTCTTCTTACTTGTCTTTACTTCAATCTTATTGTAAGAAGCGTGATCTTGGTTGTAAAGGTTACCTCCACCTAGCTTGGTGCAAAGGAGAGACCATTAGTGGATTGGTTTTGGCGGAGTGATTCACCGAGGACGAATTAGGGACCGTGGATTAGCGGCGTAGCCGTGAACCACGTTACACCATCTTGTTAGCGTTTGATTTCTTATATTTCTATTTGCTTGTCTTGCTTTATTGTTTCCATTGCGCTAATCTCTTTGTAGACGAGCAAATACCGACATCCAACGTTCGAGGGCTATTCACCCCCCTCTAGCCGGCCGTACCGATCCCCTACAGGCTTAGGCATAGAAAAAGCATGATTGTCACACTAGGTCATTGGGTATTAAATACTACGGTGATTGGCACTAGTGCTAGTGAAAGATTATTAGTGAAAGCCCTAGAGCCAATCATGTGATGATTGTTGTATGGACTTTATTGTATTATATTCCTATTTATAAAGGCATGATTATTATATTTACTTGAATTTGTGCCAAATAACTAAGTATAATAACATCCTTGAGTAGAAGGTTTTTATTTATATCAATCAATTGGTTGAATCGATAATGAGATGATATAGAGAACACTACTCTTAATCATTCCTAGTTGTAGGGTTGATGGTGGCCGGCTAGAGGGGGGGTGAATAGCCTTTAACATAGACGGTGGAAGTCGTTCATTCATTGCTCGTCTACAAACACTATTAGCGCAAGCGGAATATACTAATACAAACAATTAAAGACAAAGCAAAGGAAGTATAGAAACACAAAGGCTAACACCACAATGTAACGTGGTTCACGGCCTCGCTGCTAATCCACGATCCGATTCGTCCAAGGTGAATCACGCCTCAAGCTTTCACTATTCTCTCCTTTGCACCAAGCTAGGTGGAGGTAACCTTTTACACAAGAATCCACTCTTCTTACAATGGAATGAAGATTAGCGCAAGTAGAAGAGTGGAAGATATTTAGAGCACTTTGGGAGATGTTATGAGTTGAAGCATTAAGCTCCAAAATGCCCTCACCCCTTCTTTTTATAGAAGAAGAGGGTTTCTTCCCATTAACACAGGAGTAGTCGACTGATGCCCCGATCAGTCGACTGGTCGTATAGTCGTTGCCCAATAACGGCTTCTTTCCACATTGAATTCCATCCAATGGCTCCCACATCAGTCAACTGATCTTACCATCAGTCGACTAATGGAGCTATCAGTCGAGTTCTAGAAGCAAACACTCCATTCTGTGCCAGAAACCCTTGCGACCAGTCGACTGATTCCTTCATCAGTCGACTGGTGGTCTCGCAGTCGATTGTCAATCCATGGCAGTCGACTGTTGGCACATGAACCAGACTCAAACACTAGTCGAGTCACAGTCGACTGAGAGTAGTCGACTTCCATTACATGGCAGTCGACTGATGTCGGGAAATCTCATCCGACACTTAGCCAATTGGCCAAGTTCCACCTGAGTGCACTACCCCTTCCCGGGTTACATTCGCTCACTCTCATCCCTTGGAGTCCCTCGCTTTTGAAGTTGTCTTTATCCGGCCACGTCCCTCGGATGCGCCAAGCGCATGACTCTGCAGCGCCATCCTTCGCATCTCGCCCTGAAGTCTACTTCCTCTGACTTCACTCCAATCTCCTCGTCCGGCGGTCCCTAGGATACTCCAAGCGCATGGCTTCCGCAAAGCTATCCTCCACCGACTCAAGGACCGAGTCATGAGAGGTGAAACTCGCCAATGCTCCATGTGCGAATTACTAAGTCCTGCAAGACTCCAACGCACATATCAAATCCAAACATCCTAACTTAAACTCATTGCCATACACATCAAAACCATATCACGGGTTGATTGCCCTAACAATCTCCTCCTTTTTGATGTGTGGCAATCCGTTTAAGTTAGGTAAACATTTGATAAAAATATTAAGGTAAGAAAGCATGTAAATAAACATGGTTATCAACTCTCCCCCTTAATATATGAAACTCCCCCTAAATGTAATTCTCCCCTTACATAAACATGCATATTTCTCCCCCTTTGACACCATCAAAAATATTAAACAAAGTTTATACAAGCATGACATCAACTCTAGGGAACAAAAATTACCAAAACATACCTTAAAATCTAATAAAGAAGGTTACTGGGCATGTTATCAGTCGATCAGTCGACTGGTTCAGACTACCAGTCGACTGACACTCTGATTTCATGTTTTTTTGAATTTCGGGGTGAATTTCAGAAATGCAGTAAAAATTCTACAAAATTTAAAAAATTATGAAATTTGGGGAACATATTTCTTGTTAGTATCTTTATCAATGAAAAATAGTTTTTCATGAAAAATAATTATATTTCCAAAAATTAGCCAAAAATCCAAAAGCTTCAAAAACAACTAGATTTTTGATCAAGTTTGTATCAATTTTAACACCTAGTTTTACTTTAGATTGTTTCAAAACATGAACACATAGATTTTAAAGGAAGAAATTGTTTTGAAAACATATGGAATATCCAACCATGATCTTTGGGCAATATGTCTATTAATTAAAAATAAGACTTCCCCATGATTGGTCTATTATTGCTATTTTGATACTTTAAATGACCATCTAAATGTCATAGGCATTAGTGGACCATTAGTATCATCCTAACACCTCACTCATGCTAAGTTTTCAATCAAGGTAGCCTATAGTGAGTGTGAGATGTTCCTAAAGGTATTTGTATATACATAACCATTAGTTTCATGCAATTCTACACAAGGTTAAGTATCATCCTAACAACTCATAGAACCATAAAGACATATATGAGTTAATTTCACATTATGATCATGAAAAAAAATGTATTCATCAATTTATAATCATGCATTAGGTATGAATTATGATAATGAGTAAAGTATCACCAAAGGCATGATTTAAAATCTTATTGCCAATGATTATGTGCCAAATATCAAGATCATAAATCATTGTTACAAACATATATAACAATTACATTAACTATCATGATTTAAGCATTATTATCAATTTATGGGCACATTATCATCACCCAACACTATTTCAAAAACTTAGTCCCACCATCCTAAGTCAACCAAAAATATGATATAGGTGAAATCCTTATGGTTGACTATCCTAGGGTTTTTCTAACCCTTAAGGATTGATTTAGGACCCAATACAAGTTCTTTCCTATGGGGTTCACAAAAAATCCTTAGGGATCCATTTTCTTGCTATTGTTTTCTTTTTATCTTGACCCCTAGCAATTAAGCATTTATAGGTCTTGTGAATTTTTCTAAGGCCTTGGTCAAATGGTCTACCTTTTCCCTTAAAGCCCTATTTTCATCCATACATACATCACTAACATTAAAAGGCATATAGTTATCATGTGAGCATGCATCATCATCATTAATATCAAGACATGCTTTTTCTATTTTTTTTTCTAAGTCCTTAATTTTATCTAGCATGCTTTTATTCTTTTTCTTAGCCCTAAATAAATCCTTAGTAAGGCTAGAAATCATGGAAACTATTTTATGGGGTGAGAGATTCATTACCATAGTCTCCAAGTCCTCTTCCTCCGATTCTGATGATGATGAGGATGAAGCTCCCCCTTCACTTGAGCTCTCCTCACTAGTGCTTCTTTCTTCTTGCTCGGAGGAGGAGGTGTCTAGGTCATCAAACGCCATTAGAGCAAGATTTGAGTAGACATGTTCTTCTTCTTCGGATGATGATGATGAAGAAGAAGAGGGATCATCTCATGTTTTTGCTTTGAGTGTTTTTGTCTTCCCTTTCTCCTTGGCTTTCTTCTCTTCTTCCTTCTTCGTGCTCCCCTTTTTCTTCTTTTCTTCCTTCTTCCTTTTCTCTTATTTGCTCTTGTTTAGGAGTGGACAATTATCTCTTATGTGTCCCTCTTGTTGGTAATTGTAGCAAATTATTTTCCTCCTTGGCCTTTTCCCCCTATCATGAGATTTGTTAAATTTAAAACCTTTTAATGCACGCCTTACCTTCCTTACCATATAAGTTTCTTTTGTGCTATCCATGGAGAAGGAGGAGGCTTCATCGGAGGAGGAGGGAGTCTCCATCTTCTTCTTCCCCTTGTTGGCCAATAGTGCCACTCCCCTTGATGGTTGATATTTTGGATCTTCTACTACTCCTTCGAGCCTTGTTTCTTGGAGCTCCATGGTTGAGAAGAATTCCTCCAAGGTGCTAACTTCTAGGTTCTTGGAGATGTAAAAGGAGTCCACCATTGATCTCCATCTTGAGGACTAAGGGAAGGCATCTATAGCCTTCATTACCATATCCCAGTTGGAGAGCTTTTCCCCTACACTTGTCAAACCGGTTAGAATTTCTTTAAACCTAGAGTGTAGAGATTTTACCATCTCTCCCTTTTCGAGTTTGATATTGGTTAGTTGGGAGCGAAGGACATCTCTCCTTGCTAGCTTGGCCTCGGATGTACCTTCATGAATCTCTATGAGTTTCTCCCACATTTCCTGTAAGGTGATCTTTGGAAGCTTGAGGGGGGGGGGGGGTGAATAGCTTGTTTTCATTTCTACAAAAAGATTAGTGGAAGCACAAACAAAAACAACAATAATAAAGGAAATAAAAACACAATGCTAACACAAAATCTTTACATGATTCGGAGATAATGCTCCTAATCCACGGCGATCCGTAAGGTGGATCAACCCTAAGCAATCTCACTATGAAGCTTTCTTTACAACAACCCTCCTCTTCTTACAAAGGATGAATATGAAGTCTAGAGAGGAGGAGGGTAATTAAAGTACTAGAAAGCTTGGAAAAATCGTGGAGGATTGAGAGTATGATCAGAAGGTAAGCATTAACCCTCTCAACCACCACAAGCCCTCTTTTTATACAGAGAGGGTTGTTTTTCCCGTTGGGCCACGATCAGTCGACTAATGTACAACATCAATCGACTGCCGCCGAAGACAACAACTTTTGACTAAGCAAATCTACGGAGATATGCAGCCGCTATTTCCAACGGCTGCCTGATCAGTTGACTGATCACTCCATTAGTCGACTGATTGAGCGATCAGTGGAGTGATCGCCGCGCGGAGTCGAGTGAGACTCCATTCTGTGCCCATCGTCGACGTGATCAGTCGATTGCCGGTATTGGCAATCGACTAATGGTGACATCAGTCGACTGTTCGTTAGCCTTTCAGCCTGACTTAGTCGAGTACCCTAACAGTCGACTGATACATCGAGTCAGTTGACTGATACTCGTCAAGTTTGAATAATTCATACTTGAATTTACCCCCTAGACCTAGACTCAACCTTCTAGCTCTTCCTTAAGCCTTGCGCCTCCAGGATCCTTCCGAGTCCACGACTTGTTCATCCTTTGTGCTTTGCTTCCAAGAGCTTCCTTCAGTTTTGTCATGTCTTGGGTTCCCTTTGCTAAAGCGTGCTTGGACTTTATGCCGCCAAGACTACATGCTTGGACTTACGCTGCCAAGACTTGCCTTTGGACTTCCTTTTCCAAGATCACACTTGGACTTTGCCTTTACCAAGTCTTCATACTTGGATTTTCCTGTCACTTAAACACGTTCACAATTAGATCACAAAGTATTGGCTAACTTAGATGATTATATAAACATCAAAATATATAAATGCTTGGGGCATTGTTGCACCAACAATCTCTCCCTTTTTGATGTTTGGCAATCATTTAAGTTAGGTCTTTAAAACATGCACATAATCATATTTCCATCATATTTTCAATATGAATTCTAACTTAAACATTCCTTCTCCCCCTTTGACATGCATCAAAAAGAGAAAATACATAATTTTGCATGAAAGAGTGAAGTTTGGTGTATCTTGAACTAAGGCATGAAATTGAAATTAAGCTCTCCCTTAATCCAAGATATGGTTCATGATGAATGACAAACATGTGGAGCAAAGCCTAACGATGAATCGGAGGTTGCACCAACAATATAAGTTAAGGGGATGAAAAATTTTGAGATGCAGAAAAACTCCCCCTAAAACATTACATAAAATAGTCCTAAACCTTGTCTATAATAAAGAGTATCATGCCATAGATTTAGGACATCAAAAGTATACTAAATACCAGGAAATGGAGTTATTTTTCAAAAAAACCAACGTAGTAGTCGAGTCCCTCAGAAACTAGTCGAGTGGCGCTTTCCGGCAGAGCGGTGCTTAGAAGGTGCCACCGCGCTAGGGCGGTTTTTTGCCGCCAGACAATTTTGCTGTATGAGCGGTTTCTTGCAGGCGCTTTTGCCAGGGTAGTTTTTCCGCCAGGGCGATTCTCGCTAGGGCAGTTACCACCAGGGCAACTACGCGCCCATCAGTCGACTTCCTTGTGGGGGCAGTCGACTGATAACTAAAAAACCCAATTTTTCAGTTATCATATTCCGAGTTTGAAAAATCCTAAGTAATTATACATAACTTGAAAAATCACGAAATTTCATATGTATAATACTTATAACACATTTAATCAGTGAAAAATCTTGGAAAAATATTTTAACCATTAAAATAGGAGATTGATACAAAGTTTAAAAACCATTAAAACTTTAAAGTTTTTTATCTACTTTGTATCAACTTCTTCAATGGTGATTGCTATCAAAAGATAGACTTCACCAAGGTTTTCTAAAGTGATTTTAAAATGTTTTTGAAAATCTATTTTGAACCATGGACTCTTAGCTAAATATATGAGTGTAGGGAATGAAAATATATAGATTATGATTCTCCCCCTAAAACATTACATCAGTCAGTCCTAAACCTTCTCGTTGCTGAAGATTATCATACTTAGGGTTATAACACTTAAGAATTACAACCAAAACCAGGAAATGGACAGAATTTGCAGAAAAATTAGAGTATCAGTCGACTGATTTCTGAGTCAGTCGACTGATATGCCTGAAATCTGAATTTCAACCTTTTCAGCCTAATTTCAAAAATGCGTTAAAAATTCTAGAGACCTCGAACAATCACGAAATTTTGTGTACACATTTCTGAAATCATCCTTTATCAAAGAAAAATAATTTGAAAAATATATGTTTTCCAGATTTCAAGATTGATACAATCTTGGAAACTAACAAAAGTTCTAATATTTTTGCAAACTTTGTATCACTTTTGTGTTCCACTTGAAAACTATTTTCCAAAGATTGATAAACATAGTTTAAATTATGTTTTATTTGACATTTCCAATCATATTCTTGGAGCTATATGCACATTAATTGTGTATAAGCCTTTCCAATGATTGGTCCAATGAAGGATTAATGTCTATAGATAGCACTTTGGTTCATAGTAATGCATCATAACAAGCATGATGAACCAAGTGCATCTTCCTAACATCTCACATGTTGTTTAAGTGGCTCAATACAAAAATCATGGTTTCATAGGTATTTTGTGAGATGCTCAAAGGTATAAATCCTAGGATTTCTATAGGATCATGCAAACCTACACCTTTATTCAACTAAGCACATCCCAAGTTCTCTCATAAGTGATGAAAATTCTACTTCGGGGAGAGCCTTGGTAAAGATGTCGGCTAGGTTGGATTTGGATTCAATGTAATTAAGCTCAATGTCCCCCTTAGCCACATGATCTCTAATGAAGTGATGTTTCACTTCAATGTGCTTTGTCCTAGAGTGATGCACCGAATTTTTGGTCAAATTTATGGTGCTCACATTATCACAAAATACTTTCATGTTGGAGTAAGATAGCTCATAGTCCTCTAAAGTATGTTTCATCCATAGTAGTTGAGCTACACAACCACCCATTGCCACATACTTGGCCTCGGTGGTGGATAGGGCAACAAAAGTTGCTTCCTACTACTCCAACTAACCAGGGAGGACCTAAGGAATTGACATCCACCGCTAGTCTTCTTCCGATCCAATTTGCAACCGGCAAAATCGAAATCGGTGTACCCAACTAAATCAAAAGACCTAGTCCTAGGGTACCATAGTCCTACATTTAGTGTGCCTTTAATATATCTTAGGATTCTCTTAACGGCAACTAAATGAGATTCTTTGGCACATAATTGGTACCTAGCACACATACCAACCGCAAATAATGTCACGCCCGCCCTTTTTGCCAGACCCTGAATGTCCGGAGAGGCGGTGCGTGACGCGACCGTACATACATTTCATACAGCGGAAGACTTTATATATGTGCTTCTTAGTTCTTACAGCGGAAGACTTTAGACCTAAATACTTTTCTTTTAAACATAAACATGCATTAACGCTTCTTCTTAACATAGAGTATGTTTCATACCATGCATGGATGGATACTTCTTCTTTACTTCTTCTTATCAACATAAAGCATGCATCATATATATATAGATACTTAGTGCTTAGTAGGTTCATAACATCATCGTCATAGGGAGACATAAGTAAAGACATCCATAGACATCATCATCATAGGTAACATGTATAAATAGACTTAACGGATCTTCTCCACCGTGCCACTACCACACACATTGGCCCCTCCTGCTGCTCCCTTTAGTTTACCCATCCCTTACCCTTATCTGCAGTACGAGGGAAAGATAAACTATAAGCTCATAGGCTTAGTAAGATCCTGTCCTACTCACAAAAACCATACATCATTATTAATCATGGCTTGTAGCATTTATAACGTAAAATCAATATAACATGTAACTTACATGGTGTCATTAACTCATCATGTAGCATAAGTAACATAAGTGAAATATAGCATGGTTCATCCCTAACTTAGTAGCATAACATGAATATATACTTAATCAGCATAATATGCATCATATGTAACTTAGTAACATAGACATCATAGCGTACCATCGAAAATAACATGTAACGTATACATCATGACATATCATTCAATCATAACATGTAACTTAAACATTATGGCATATTATCAAACATAACATGTAAACATATGGCATATCATCAAACATAGCATGTAAACATCATGGCATATCATCAAACATAACGTGTAAACATCATGGCATATCATCAAACAAACATGTAAACATCATGGCATATCATCAAACAAACATGTAAACATCATGGCATATCATCAAACATAACATGTAAACATCATGGCATATCATCAAACATAACATGTAAACATGTGCATATCATCAAACATAACATGTAAACATCATGGCATATCATCAAACATAACATGTAAACATCATGGCATATCATCAAACATAACATGTAAACATCATGGCATATCATTAAACATAACATGTAAACATCATGCAGGATGCTTTTGAAAACATATATGTTAGGTACGTAAATATAAATCTCAACATATTTGGGCCCGGCATTGTACCACTTCTTCATTATCATAGCACGCATCCCTAAATAGGCCCGAGGTAGCAAGTCTCGAACCTAATAGGTTTCTAGGCCCGAGTCTTATTCCATCGACCTAGGGGCAATCGTCATAGCGTAGAAGCCCATCCTAGGCCCGAGTCTTACTCCATGGACCTAAGGCATCTTGGAGCCCATCCCGTACTAGGCCCGAGTCTTATTCCATCGACCTAGGGGCAATCATACATAGAAGCCCATCCTAGGCCCGAGTCTTATTCCATCGACCTAGGGCATCTTAGGAGCCCATCCCTTCTTGGACCTTGTTAAGGTCTTGGTACAAGCCATGCAGAAGGTAAAATACTTATATGCTTAATATATAACATAGCTTATTTCATTTCTTGACAAACATAGCATAGCATACTTCATTTCATAACCCATCATGCTTCATTTCATGAACATATCTTCTTTCATTTCATAACATAGCATACTTCATTTCATAACATATCATACTTCATTTTATCATCATATCATATTCATTTTTGTGAACATATCCTTTTGTTTCATTCCATAGTCTTATCGTATTCCATTTCGTAATATTAGATATCACATACACAAAGGCATGGCATGAGACATGGCATCAAGAGTAAGTAAATACTAACTAAGGCATGGTATCTTCACCTAGCATTATTTAAGATCACATGTCATCATAAATTCACTCAAACACAAAGCACATGTAAACCTAATTCATTTAGCATGGCTACAACTTCATAAGCAACATTATTTAAGACCACAAGTCATCATGAATTCACTCAAACACAAGGCACATGTGAACCTAATTCATTTAGCATGGCTACAACTTCATAAGCACATAGAGTTTGAATTAAACTTCATCTATTCCCAAAACATAGGTTGGCGAATGGTCCATGTAGGGTTTTTAGGGTTAATCTTTAACCTAAATTTATCTACATACTAAACAACATTATATGCATACCAATCATGGTATGAAACTTCATTGAACATAATAACCAAGGGTGGCCAAATGGCCCTTATAGGCTTTTTAGGGATTAGACTTTTAACTAATTCAATTAACATACATATGCCTACACTTCATGGTGTAAACTTCATTGAAACACACAAAGAAAGAAACAACCAAGGGTGGCGAATGGCTTTGGCTTCTTAGGTTCTTGTCACCCAACATTCATTCATGAGCATTATAACCTAGCATAGCATTATTAGGGACATTTTCATGCAACCCTAACCCTAATTCCCTAGGGTGGCCGAAACACATAAGGGGCTCAACTAGGGTTCTTGTTACCCAACATTCATTCATGAGCCTTATAACCTAGCATAGCATCATTAGGGACATTTTCATGCAACCCTAACCCTAATTCCCTAGGGTGGCCGAAACACATAAGGGCTCAACTAGGGTTAGCTTTTGGTCCTAACTGCTTTTAAATCTTAACTACATCATATAGTGAATAAAACATAGCATGTAACTTCATGTAAAACCCCAATCCTAGCTTGGCCGAATAGGTCTTGGTGGCCATTAGGGCTAGCTTTTTAACCAAACCTCTTTTCCCATCTTAGCATCATCATATACTTCCTAACATAGATTACAAACATAGATTACCACTTCATTGATAAACCAAAACATGCTTGGCCGGATCTAACATATAGGTTGTTCAAACATTCAATCGAAACTACTCGTATGCGGTGAGGATACTTACTTCCTTCGCTTGCTTCTAGTGTGAAGAAGATGACCTAACACAAACCCTAGCCCTTTCTTCTTGCTTGGAGGAGTTTCGGCCAAGGGAGGAAGAAAATGGAGAGGGAGAGCTTCTAGGGTTTCGGTGAGAAGAAGGAAAGAAGAGAGGAAGTGACCAAATTCAATCTTCCCTCTTCTTTATAAAGGGGAGGAAGAGAAGTTTCTCTTTTCTTTTCTATGCCTCTTCATTTACCCTTAGTCCCACTTATCTATAGTTTCCCCTCTTCCTTAATCATATAATCCTATTGGGCTTCTGGTTAGTGGGTGCATCTATAAGGCTTGGCTATCTCTAGAGGAAAGGGGTTCAATTCCTAGGCCTTGCACCCCTTTTTGGCTTATTTTCTTTTATTTTTGAAAAGGCCCACATAAAGCCCATGATCATCAAGCCAAAAATTCTTGTAAAATTTGCTAGGAATTTTATGGGCGTTACAAATAATATATCGGGGCTACTAGCGGTTAGGTACAAGAGACTACCAATCATACTCCTATAGAGTGTAAGGTCAATTTGTTTTCCTTCATTATCACTATCTATTTTTGTATTAGTTGTCAAAGGGGTTGACACTACTTTAGCATTTTCCAAACCAAATTTCTTAATCATTTCCTTAGCATATTTGGTTTGGTAAATATAAATTCCTTCACTTGTTTGTTTGACTTGTAGCCCTAGAAAGAAATTTAGTTCCCCAACTAGACTCATCTCAAACTCATTTTCCATATTTTTGATAAAGTCTTGAAGAAGATCATCATTTGTTGACCCAAAGATAATGTCATCAACATATACTTGGGCTACAAAGATGTCCTTTGATGTTGAATTTATAAATAAAGTTTGATCTACACTACCCCTCTTAAAGTCCTTAAAGATCAAGAAAGATGATAATCTTTTATACCAAGCCCGGGGAGCTTATTTTAAACCATATAAAGCTTTCCTAAGCTTGTATACATGGTTTGGATATTCTATACTCTCAAACCCGGGAGATTGTTCTACATATACCTCTTCCTTAATGAACTCATTTAGGAATGTCGATTTAACATCCATTTGATGGAGTTTGAAACCCATATAAGAGGCATACCCTAATAGAATCCTAATAGACTCTAATCTAGCAACCGGGGCATATGTTTCATCATAGTCAAGTCCTTCAACTTGGTTAAAACCACTTGCAACTAACCTTGCCTTATTCCTAGTAATATTTCCTTGGTCATCTAGTTTGTTCCTAAAGACCCATCTTGTAGTAATGATGGTGTTGTCATTGGGTCTAGGAACTAACTCCCATACTTGACTCCTTTCAAATTGAGCCAATTCATCTTGCATTGCTAAGATCAAATCTGGATCAAGTAATGCATCATTGATTGTTTTGGGCTCAATTTGGGAGATTAGGGATATATTACTAGAGGGATCTCTATGAAATGTCCTAATCCTAACACCTTGAGATAATTCACCTACAATTTGATCTATAGGGTGATTTTGATGAACTCTTATTGTTCTAGGAGGTGTATTAAGTTGATTTTGATCATGATTATCCTCAACCCTTCTTTCATCATCGGAATTACCTCTTACTTCCCCTTGATTTAACTCTCCTCCTTGATCATTACCCTCTAAAGTTAAATCTTGAAATTTTTGGGTAATTTCTTGATTTTTGTCATTGATATCATCATCAATGTGGGATTTCCTAGGGTATATATTAGAGGTTTCATCAAATTGGACATTTGAAGACTCCTCAATCTTTTGAGTTCTTTTATTATAAACTCTATACCCTACACTAGTGGATGAGTATCCAACTAGGATTCCCTCATCCGCTTTGGACTCAAATTTACCTAGGTTGTCTTTGGTATTTAAAATATAAACTTTACATCCAAAGACCTTAAAATAGTGAATTGTTAGAGTTGTACCATTCCATAATTCAAATGGAGTTTTTCCTAAAAACCTATGAATTAAAACTCTATTTTGGATATAGCAAGCGGTGTTGACCGCTTCCGCCCACAAGTAGCTAGGTAAAGAGTATGCATTAAGCATAGTCCTAGCTGCTTTTTGTAGGTTACGATTCTTCCTTTCCACAATCCCATTTTGTTGGGGTTTTCAAGGACAAGAAAATTCGTGCTTGTACCCTTGTTCTAGATAAAAAGATGAGAAATTAGAATTCTCAAATTCTCCACCATGATCACTACGGATCGGGTTGATTTTGAGTTTTCTTTCATTCTCTACTCTATTGCTAAATCCTATGATTATTCCTAGGGTTTCATCCCTATTTTTCATGAAAAATACCCAAGTAAATCTAGAGAAATCATCTACTATTACTAAGCAATATTTACTACCAATTATGGAAGGGGTATTATGACAATCAAATAAGTCCATATGCAATAGTTCTAAAGGTAAAGCGGTACTAAGTAAAGTTTTACCTTTGTGTGATGTTTTTGATTGTTTCCCTTCTTGGCATGCATCCAACATTTTGTCCTTGAGAAATTTGACTTTTGGCAACCCTTTGACTAACTTCATTTTGGCTATTTTGGCTATGTTCTTCATGTTTATGTGCCCTAGCCTCCTATGTCAATGCCAACTCTCTTCCTCTTTTGCAATAAGACACTTAGTAGAAGCATTAGTAGCATAGGATAAATCAACATAATATATATTTGATTTCCTAAAATCTACTAGCATGCAATCATTTAGAGTTTTGTGTCTTATAAAACATTTTGAAGAGTAAATTGAACATCAAAATTTGCATCACATAGTTGACTCACACTAAGTAAATTAAATTTCATATTTTTAACTAACAACACTTTATGAATGACAAGATTGGGGGATACCTCAATTGTGCCTTTTCCTAGAATCTTATGTTTGCCACTATTTCCAAAAGGCACCTTCCCCTTGCTAGTGTGATTGATAGTAGAAAATTTTCTCTTATCACCGGTCATGTGTTTTGAGCACCCACTATCAACAATCCATAAGCTTGGTTCTTCTACCTATAAAACATGAAAAATGCAAGCCTTAGGTACCCAAATTTTAGGACCACTAGCATCAATCAAAAACTTCTTAGGGAACCAAGCCTTTCTAACCATATTCTTAACGGTGGATTTTCTACTAACAAGAGATGTAAATGCTACCTCCTTTTCCTTAGGCCTATATCCTATTCCGGCCTTGTTGTAAATAGCCCTTTGATCCTTAATTATCATATATAGGTATTTAGAACCATTTGTAAATTTTTCTAAGCATGCTCTTAGTTCACCTATTTCTTTTCTTAATTCATCATTTTCATCTCTAAGTGTACATGTATTATCACAAAGTGGTTCTACATTCTTAAGTGCCTTAATTTCTACTTTTAAGTCCTTAATCCTAGTTTTTGATCTATTTAGAGCATTTTGAAGGCATGCAATGGTTTTTAAAGTAAATCTACCCTAGGGGAGCTGCTTACCTCATCATCACTAGATGATGATTCGTCGCTTGAAGAAGAAGATGAAGACTCCTCACTTGAGCTTCCGGCTTCCTCTTCCAAGGCCATGAGGGCTAGATTCTGGGTGGCATGACACACTTCTTCATCATCGGAAGAGTCCTCCAAGTTTAGTGTGTCCCATGTTTGTGCCACCATTGCCTTCTTCTTCTTCATTTCCTTCTTCTCCTTATGCTTCTTTTCCTTCTCCTCCTTCTTCTTTAGTTCCGGGCAATTTGGCTTGATATGCCCTTTCTTGTTGCAACCATAGCAAGTTAAGTTAGAGGAAGGAATTGAACTAGTAGAAGACTTACCTCTTGAGGATTGGAACATCCTCCTTACATCCTTCTTGGTGAGTTTCCTTGACCTCCCACCAAACTTCTTAACATAATGAGCCACCTCGCTTGCCGATAGCTCATCTTCACTACTAGATGAATCTTCCTCGGATTCGGATGAGGAAGACACTCCTTTCTTCTCCTTTTTCTTCTTGTTCTTCTTCCCTACAAAAAGAGCTACACCTTTCTCTTTGGATGAAGTGTTAGCTTGCTCGTGCAACTCAAATTCAAAAAATAACTCATCTAATTTAACCAAAGAAAGATCCCTAGAGACCTTATAGGCATCAACCATTGAAGCCCATAAGGTTGTTCTAGGGAAGGCTTGTAGCACATACCTTACAAGGTCTCGGTTATCGACCTTCTCACCTATCACATGTAGTCCGTTGACTACTTCCTTGAAGCGACCGTGCATTTGGCCCACGGTCTCATTGGTGTTCATGGAGAAGCTTTGAAGTTGGCCTATTAAGAGATCTCTCTTGGCTCTTTTTGTTTCCTTGGATCCCTCGTTGAGCTAAATTAACTTCTCCCAAAGCTTTTTCGTCGATTCAAAAGGCTCCACCTTGCTTAGTTGCTCTTTTGACAACCCACATTGAAGTGTGGTTGTTGCCATGGCATTGGCTTGAGCCTTCTTGGCCATGTTCCTCGTCCAATCCTTGGTCGGTATGGACGCTCCATGTTCATCGACTGGCTTCTCAAAACCATCTACAACGCCAAATCAATTTTCAATATCGTTCATAAGATAATACTCCATCATACCTTCCCAATAGCCGACATCATTGTCGTCGAAGAATGGAGGCCTCGTCGTGCTATACCCCTCTTGGAAAGCCATCATGCTCTGGTTGATTGTTAGATCTTCCGATGCGATCCGGGCTCTGATACCACTTGTAGGATGATCTTTGGAAGCTAGAGGGGGAGTGAATAGCTTGTTTTTGTTTCTACAAAAAGATTAGCGGAAGCACAAACAAAAAAAACAATAATAAAGGAAATAAAAACACAATGCTAACAAAAATTCTTTACGTGGTTCGGAGATAACGCTCCTACTCCACAGTGATCCTTAAGGTGGATCAACCCTAAGAAATCTCACTATGAAGCTTTCTTTACAACAACCCTCCTCTTCTTACAAAGGATGAATATGAAATCTAGAGAGGAGGAGGGGAATTAAAGTACTAGAAATCTTGGGAAAATCGTGGAGAATTGAGAGTATGATCAGAAGGTAAGCATTAACCTTCTCAACCACCACAAGCCCTCTTTTTATAGAGAGAGGGTTGTTTTTCCCGTTGGGCCACTATCAGTCGACTGATGTACAGTATCAGTCGACTACCGCCGAAGCCAACGGCTTCTGACGAAGCAAATCCGTGGAGATTTGTAGTCGGCATTTCCAACGGCTGCCTGATCAGTCGATTGATCACTCCATCAGTCGACTGATCACTCCATCAGTTGACTGATGTAGCGATCAGTCGAGTGATCGTCACGCGGAGTCGAGTGAGACTCCATTCTTTGCTCGTCGTCGACCTGATTAGTCGACTGTTGGTATTGGCAGTCGACTGATGGCGACATCAGTCGACTGCCAATATCAGGGAGTCAACTATTTGTCAGCCTTTCTGCCTGACTTAGTCGAGCACCCTAACATTCGACTGATATATCGTGTCAGTCGACTGATACTCGTCAAGTATGAATAATTCATACTTGAATTTACCCCCTAGACCTAAACTCAACCTTCTAGCTCTTCCTTAAGCCTTGAACCTCCAGGATCCCTCCGAGTCCGTGACTTGTTCATCCTTTGCTCTTTGCTTCCAAGAGCTTCCTTCTGTTTTGTCATGTCTTGGGTTCCCTTTGCCAAAGCATGCTTGGACTTTACACCACCAAGACTACATGCTTGGACTTACGTTTCCAAGACTTGCCTTTGGACTTCCTTTGCAAAGATCACACTTGGACTTTGCCTTTACCAAGTCTTCATACTTGGATTTTCCTGTCACTTAAACACGTTCACAATTAGATAACAAAGTATTGCCTAACTTAGATGATTATCCAAACATCAAAACTTATAAATGCTTGGGGTATTGTTGCACCAACATTTCCTTGGCGCTAGTACATTCTCCTATTCGGTAGACTTCTTGTTGGGGGAGTACATTGTAGAGGTGGTGCTTTGCCTTTGAGTTCGCCAAGTACTCCTCCCTTTCCCTCTTACTTCACCTTAATTTTTCCAATGGCTCTCCTTCTTCATCCCTAGGCATCTCGAAACCGTTTTCCATAATTAATAAAATTTTGAAGTCGGTTTTGAATAATACCTCAATTCGCTTCTTCCACCAAGCGAATTCCCCCTCGAACTTCGACGGATGAATATTAGAGTCAACCATGTCTTGATGTAGTGCTTGTTGTGGCGGTTAGACCATTGACAAGCGCCTTGGCTCTGATACCACTTGTAGGGTCGATGGTGGCCAGCTAGAGGGGGGTGAATAGCCTTTAACGTAGACGGTGGAAGTCGTTCATTCGTTGCTCGTCTACAAACACTATTAGCGCAAGTAGAATATACTAATACAAACAATTAAAGACAAAGCAAAGGAAGTATAGAAACACAAACACTAACACCACAATGTAACGTGGTTCATGACCTCGCCACTAATCCATGATCTGATTCGTCCAAGGTGAATCATGCCTCAAGTTTTCACTATTCTCTCCTTTGCACCAAGCTAGTTGGAGGTAACCTTTTACACAAGAATCCACTCTTCTTACAATGGAAAGAAGATTAGCACAAGTAGAAGAGTGGAAGATCTTTAATTAGAGCACTTTGGGAGATGTTATGAGTTGAAGCATTAAGCTCTCAAATGCCCTCACCCCTTCTTTTTATAGAAGAAGAAGGTTTCATCCCATTAACATAGGAGCAGTCGACTGAGGCCCCGATAAGTCGACTGATCCTATACCCGTTGCCCAATAATGGCTTCTTTCCATGTTGGATTCCATCCAATGGCTCCCACATCACGATCGTGATCTTACCATCGATCGATGGAGCTATCTCGAGTGTGTCGAGTGAACACTCCATTCTCGACCCGACTCCTTCATCAGTCAACTGGTGGTCTCACAGTCTACTAACAATCCATGGCAGTCTACTGTTGGCACATGAACCAGACTCGAACACTAG
Source organism: Wurfbainia villosa (assembly GCA_025175895.1). Lineage (NCBI taxonomy): Eukaryota > Viridiplantae > Streptophyta > Magnoliopsida > Zingiberales > Zingiberaceae > Wurfbainia > Wurfbainia villosa. The sequence goes on from CM045997.1 coordinate 36,995,801, forward strand.
TCGAGTCACAGTCGACTTAGAGTAGTCGACTACCATTACATGACAGTCGACTGATTTTGTGAAATTCCATCCGACACTTAGCTAATTAGCCAAGTTCCCCCTAAGCGTACTACCCCTTCCCGGGTTACATTCGCTCACTCTCATCCCTTAGAGTCCCTCTCCTTTGAAGTTGTCTTCGTCCGACTACGTCCCTCGGATGCACCAAGTGCACGGCTCTACAGTGCCATCCTTCGCATCTCGCCCTGAAGTCTACTTCCTCCGGCTTCACTCCAATCTCCTCGTCCGATGGTCACTCAGATGCTCTAAGTGCACGACTTTCGCAAAGCTATCCTTCATTGACTCAAGGACCGTGTCATGAGTGGTGAAACTCGCCAATGCTCCATGTGCGAATTACTAAGTCCTGCAAGACTCCAATGCACATATCAAATCCAAACATCCTAACTTAAACCCTTTGCCACACACATCAAAACTATATCACGGGTTGATTGCCCTAACACTAGTCAAGTATTAACATTCAGGGACAATGTTAATGTGTAGAAACGAGCATGTAGGTCAACTCGATGACTTGATCTCACAAGTCATGAATATGAGATATCAAGTTGACACATGGATATGCATTGAAGAATGTATACTGAATGACCCGCCATGAGAAAGTATCATGGATCGTTAAATGAGTGTCATATACTTTTTCATGTGACTATTAGTATGACTATTATTCCTTGGACCTGAAGTCACCATGGTACCCTACATAAGGAGTTGTATACTTTGGCTTCGTCAAACATCACCCGTAAATGGGTGGACTATAAATGCGATTACTGGGTATGTAACAAATTATGCTAAGCGATGTGAGTGATGTAGATGAGATCTATCCCTCCTATATGACAGGAGTGACATCGATATTCTTGATAGAGTGAGATCACTAATTGTTTGGATGTATACTGAAAAGTCTATCTTTTGTATGAACAACTTTATTTTGAAATAAGAATCACATGATCATTGTTTGCATATTTATGGTAATGCATATTGTCTAATACATTACAATGTAGATATCATGGTGTGTGGTGTCACACGGGAGATCATGTTATTGGCTCTTTGTAAAGTATAAGTAAAGGCTCACAACCGAGATGGCTTTGGACAAACCATTGGTATGGTTGTAGTGTGATTTGGTATTGGTTTGTCTTGACCATACAATCACACTAGTACACTTTGTATGTATTGAGCAGGACCGACATAGAGGTGATTCGATTTATTGCTGACTACATAATCGAATTGAACCTCAGATATTATATTGTACATGCTCTTAATCCTAATATAACAACAGGCACATATACTTTGTATTCATTTCTTTGATTTAACAATGGGCGAGATTTATAAATTAAATCAATAGGCTCGGTAAGTTGGGAAATGATATTATTTATATGGTGTGCCATTGATTATAGGAGGAAATTGTGTCCTATATATTAGGATGATGATGTCCCCTTGAGGAGCTCATAAGGTTCATCATGTAAACCTTGCAGGTGGACTTGGTCCGACATGATGATAAGGTTGAGTGGTACTACTAATGGAGTTAGATGTTGATTAATTAATTGTTAGTAAATTAATTAATTGACGGACATTCGAGATCTTAAACAAGGAGAGAAAAATGTACAAATAATATATGGAGCCCATATTAATTTATGGGGGTTGGTGAGGTAGATCAATGATAATTCTTTAGTGGATTGGATTATCATTAATGGATCGGACTTTATGTGGGCTTGATCCATTGGGTGGCCATGATCCAACTCCTCCTCATGGTCCCTATTATAGCCTATTAAAACCTCATGAAGCCTAGATCCAATGGTTGAAAACAAAACTCTAGATCCAATGGTAGAGATTAAATCTCTAGATCCGACGGTTGAGATTAAATCTCTAGATCCGACGGTTCAGATTAAATCTCTAGATCCGACGGTTGAGATTAAATCCCTAGAACCAATGGTGGAGATTAAAACAAGGCTTATCCCTAACTCTATAAAAAGGGGCTTTAGGGTGGGAGGCAAGAAGAATTAGAAAAGAGATAGGATTAGGGTTTGGGAGGCTTAGGGTTTGGAGGCTTGGGCGGCCAAAAATAAGGAATTTGTTTCCTTTCTTCTTCCTCTTCCTTGGTGGCCGACACCCATCTTCATCTCCCTTCCCTTGGCCGGCATCCAAACCTCATCCTTCTCCTCTCCTTGGCCGATGGAAACAAAGCTTAGGGTCTTCCCTTGGAGCTCTTGGCCAGTATCCATCTTCTTCATCCAATCCTTTGGCCGACGCACACCAAGTTGGTGCTTGCTGGTTGGCGCAAGTAAGGAGAGGAAGAGTTTTGTTATTGACCATCCTTTGTTTGGAGAGAAAAAGAATAGGAAGATTGGTGATCTAGGAGCTTCGACTTTTGGAAGATCGTCGCCCACACGACGTCCAAAAGGAGGAAGGACATACAATAGAATATCGAGAGGTATAACGATTGTCTATTTTATTTTCTAACTTGTCTATAATTGTTTTTCAATCATATACATGTTATATATTCTATTTTTATGGTTAAAAATACTTGGACCCCGAACATAAACACAAAAGTCGATGATCCGTACATCGTGTATTCCGTGGCTATTCGTAGAATAGAGGTTGATTGCTTGAACAATAAGTTTGTTCAAGTGGCTACTCTAATTGAATAGCACGATGATGAAATGGTTGCTTGGGTGATCCCTTTTGTCTAGGATTAAATTTTTTTAATCCGAGGACGTCGATGGGATCGCCATGAACAAGAAACCGAGTTGAAGTGGGAAGCGAAGTTTCCTACCTTCAACTGGTATCAGAGCCACGGTTTTCGATTTTGTGTGGTTAGGATTCGGTTACTTTTATGCACTTTTCATATATTATATGTGTCGGATAATAGTAGGATGTGCGTAGGTTAACTATTTGGTTGCAGGCATAGGATCCAACTATTATGGCCATATGTGTGTACGTGATTGTATGTGTGTAATTGTATATTTTGTTGAATCCTCAGGGTTGACGAGGCTAGTATTTAATTTTTGTAATTAGATACGACATTGTTTAGCCACTCTTTTTATTTTATTTTACTTTCGATCTAGATTTTATGTACACTCCCTCGTGGAGTATAGGATCGATGGATGTAAATTAAAATAGTTTTTGGTATCGGCTCGGATCTCCAGATGGCCCGTACATGGTGTAGGGAGGAGCGGACGAGATGACGATACGACGGGAGACATATTGAAGACAAAAGCCATAATAGTTGGAAAATATTTATTTTTCATATTTATTGCTTATTGTTTGATATTCATGTCCTAGGTTAGAAAATTTCTCAATTTTAAATTACTAAGTGGGAGAGGGATAATTTTATAAATTCCCACGGCCTCCATTACGATTAGACATGTGATGCAAATAAACTTGCGTGTCGGCTCTGATTGTCTTCCTCCCCATCGGATGAGTTTGTTTGTGGATCACAAGGTCAAATATGATTATAGGAAATTATTAAGGAGCGTGTGTACTTCCCCATCGGAAGACACATAACCCGAGATAATTACCTTGGTACCGAGTAATGGTGAACACTTAGATACAAATATAAGTATCCTCCCCATCGGAGTCACTACTTTTATTTGTAGGGCCGAAGAGGAACCAACTATTAATTTTACTTGTCAAAAAGTTAGGTTGACAAGATAGTAAAATTAATGGGTAAAATCTCCTTTTACAAATGTAGAATTCGTATACGTCCACACTATCGTGGCATACGATATTCTCGGTGTTTTGAGGTGTTGGTTGATTTTAAAATTTTATTGTTTGAGGAATCAATAATTTTTTGAAATCTAATGTTTTGATCTATGTGATTCTTAAGTTTTCTTTCAAAATGACTTTCAACTCGCTTGCTGTGATACTGAAAGAAAATAAACTTTTTGGACCCAACTATGTTGATTGGAAGAGGAATCTTGACATTGTCTTGACTGTTGAGGAATACAAATATGTACTCCTCGAAGAGTGCCCTCCTAAGCCTGCAGATGATTCTGGGGAAAAGGAGAAGGAGAGTTATAAGAAGTGGATCAAGGTCGATGAGATGGCGCGGTGTTACATTTTGGCATCTATGTCAAATGTACTGCAACATCAGCATCAAGCCATGCCCACTGCTTATGACATGATGCTCAATCTTAAAGAGCTTTTCGGACACCAGAATCGGGCTGCCGGGTAGAAAGCCATGAGGAACTTGATGACGACCACCATGATTGAGGGAACACCCGTGAGGGATCATGTTCTCAAAATGATGGCTTATTTGAATGAGCTGGAAGTCCTCGGAGCTGAGATCGATGGGGAAACCCAGGTTGATATCATTCTCCAGTCTCTACCTAGGAGTTTTGAGCAGTTTTGCCTGAACTACAACATGAACAAGAGGTTGTATTCGTTGGCGGAGCTTCTGACAGAACTCTAAGCGTCAGAGGGGCTTTTTCGTCAGAGTGCTCAAGCGCAAGGCATGGTTGCCAAAAAGGTTTCTACTTCTAATCCGAAAGGCAAGAAGAAGAAGAAAAAAGTTGGGGCAAAAGCGGTGGGAGGAACTCAGGGAGGAGTGAAGAAGCCGAAAGGCAAGTGCTTCACTTGTAAGCAAACTGGACATTGGAAGAAGAACTGCCCCAACCGAAAGCAGAACAAAGGTATATCTTTTGGTCTAGTCATTAAAACATGTTTAGCGATGTTATCTACCGGCACCTGGTATGTAGATACGGGAGCTATTGATCATGTCTACAATACATTGCAGGGGTTCCAGGAAACTAGACGACTGGCTGAGTGGGAGATTACCGTATACTTAGGCGATGCCACGAAGGTGGCGGTTATTGCAGTGGGAGATGTTTATTTGTCTTTTGAGAAAAAAAAAGTTTTGGTTCTTAAGAATTGCCATTATGTACCTTTATTTAGAAAGAATTTGATTTCGGTTTCTAAATTGTGTTAGGGCAATCTCTTTCCATGATAAGGTTTTGATGTGTGTGGCAAAGGGTTTAAGTTAGGGTGTTATGTTGATTTGATATGTGCGTTGAAGTCATGTAGGACTTAGTAATTCGCACATGGAGTCGTGGCGAGTTTCACATCTCATCACTCGGGCCTTGAGTCGGTGAAGGATTGCTTTGCGGAAGCCGTTCGCTTGGAGCATCCGAGGGACTGCCGGACGAGAAGCATGGAGTGAAGCCGAAGGAAGTAGACTTCGAGGCAAGAGATACGAAGGAGCATTGCAGAGCCGTGCGCCTGATGCTGCTGAGGGACGTGGCCGCGAACGAAGAGAACTTCGAAGGTAAGGGACTCCGAGGGATGAGAGTGAGCGATTGTAACCCAGGAAGGGGTAGCTCTTAGGTGAAACTTGGCCATTTGGCCAAGTGTCGGATGGGTTTTCCCGACACCACCGATCGCCAGGAATGGCAATCACGCTCGAGTCAATGGTTCGATTGATCGGTATAATACCGATTTAGTGCTTGCCACGATCGCTATGGATCGGCAATAGATCGATCGATAGCCGATCGCCAGGAATGGCAATGATCGATGACACTGCAGACGGGCATGTAATGGAGTCGACTCCATTAAGCACTCGACTGATCGAGCATCAGTCGACTGATGGTAGGATCAGTCGACTGATGCCAATACCATTGGATGGAATCCAACGTGGAAAGCGGTCGTTATTGGGCAACGGCTACGGGATCAGTCGACTAATCGAGCGCATCAGTCGACTGATCCTGTGTCAAGGGAAGAAACCCTCTTCCTCTATAAAAAGGAAGGGGGTGGGGCTTTGGGAGGCTAATGCTTGAGCTCTAAACTTCTCCCAAAGTGCCATACATGATTCTCTACTCTTCTACTTGTTCTAATCTCTATTCTATTGTAGAAGAGTGATCCTTGTGTAAAAGAGGTTACCTCCACCTAACTTTGTGCAAAGGAGAGATCTAGTGGATAGATTTGGAGGAGTGATTCACCGTGGACAAATCGGACCGTGGATTAGCGGCGTAGCCGTGAACCATGTTACATCTCATGTTTGTATTGCTTGTCTATCTTTTGTGTCGTCTTTATTTGTATTTGTATATTCCGCTTGCGCTGACACTTTGTAGATGAGAGAATTCGGACATCCATCGTAAGAAGGATATTCACCCCCCTCTAGCCGGCCAATCGATCTCCTACAAGTGGTATCAGAGCCAAGGAAAGCTTGTCGAGGACTAACCGCCACAACAAGCAACATTCAAAATGGCCGGCTCCAACATTCTTCCACCGAAGTTTGAAGGAGAATTCGCTTGGTGGAAGAAGCGAATGGAGGTATTTTTCGAAATGGATTTTGATATTATGATTACAATGGAATCCGGTTTCGTTTTACCTAGGGATGAAGAAGGGAAGCAAATAGAGAAATCTAGGTGGACCAAAAGGCAAAGGGAAGAGCACCTTGCAAATTCAAAAGCCAAACATCATCTTTTCAATGTGCTCCCCCAACAAGAGATCAACCGGATTGGAGAATGCCTAAGTGCCAAGGAGATGTGGGAGAAGCTAATTGAGCTTCATGAAGGCACATCCGAGGCGAAGCTAGCAAGGAGAGACCTCCTTCGCTCCTAACTCAACAACATTAAACTAGAAAAGGGAGAAAAGGTAATTTCCTTACATTCTCATTTCAAGGAAATTATAACTGGTTTGTCAAGTGTAGGTGAAAAGCTCTCCAACCGGGATATGGTAATGAAGGCCATAGATTCCTTTCCCCAGTCCTCAAAGTGGAGCTCCATGGTGGACTCATTCTATATCTCAAAGAATTTAGAAGTGAGCACCTTGGAGGAGTTCTTCTCAACAATGGAACTCCATGAAACGAGGCTTGAAGGAATACAAGAAGAGCCAAAAATCCAACCTTCAAGAGGAGTAGCTTTGATGGCAAACAAAGGGAAGAAGAAGATAGAGATCCCCTCCTCCTCCGATGATGAAGCATCCTCATCCTTCTCCATGGATAGCACCGAAGAAGCATATATGGTAAGGAGGGTAAGACGTGCTTTAAAAGATTTTCATTTTAACAAATCAAATGATAGGAATAGAAGACTAAGGGGGAAAATCATTTGCTACAATTGTCAAGGAGAGGGACACATAAGGGATAATTGTCCCCTCCTAAACAAGAGCAAGGAAGAGAAGAAAAAGAAAGAAGAAAAGAAGAAGAAAAAGGGGAGCAAGAAAAAGAAGGAAGAGGAGAAGAAGACAAAAGAAAAGGGGAAGGCCAAAGCATTGAAGGCCAAGACATGGGATGATCCTTCTTCTTCTTCCTCATCCGATGAAGAAGAGCATGTCTACTCCAACCTAGCACTAATGGCTCTTCATGACTCGGATTGCTCCTCCTCCTCCTCCGAAAATGAAGGATCAAGCTCAAGAGGAGAAAGCTCAAGTGAAGGGGGAGCTTCTACATCCTCCTCATCCGAAGAAGAAGAAGAGGATATGGAAACTATGGTAACGAATGGCTCTCCTAAGAAAATAGTTTCCATAATTTCTAGTTTAACTAAGGACTTATTTGGAATGAAAAAGAAAAATAAAAGCATGCTTAATAAAATTAAGGCATTGGAAAATAAGCTAGAAAATGCATGCTTAAATGATAATATTTCTTCTAGCTTAAATGATGCATGATCACATGATCTTTATGTGCCATTAGATGTTAGTGATGCATGCATTGAAGAAAATAGGGCTCTAAGGGAAAAGGTTGATTACTTGACAAAAGCCCTAGAAAAATTCACTATAGGCTCCAACACATTGAATATGATAATTGGGAGCCAAAGGGCAAGTTTTAAATAGAAAGGCCTAGGTTATAAAGAAAAGAAAAATGAAAAGGCCTATAAATGCCTGATTGCTAGGGGTCAAGATAAAAAAAAAGTAATTGCTAGAAAATGGATCCCTAACGAGTTTTTAGTGAACCCAATAGGAAAGAACTTATTTTGGGTTCCAAAATCCATCCTTAAGGGTTAGGATAACCCTAGGGTAGTCAACCATATGCAATTGACCTATATCATATTTTGGTTGACTTAGGATGGCGGGACAACTTTTTTAAATAGTGTTAGGTGATGATAACGTGCCTATAAATAGTTAATAATGCTTAAATCATGATGATTAATGTAATTGCTATGTATGTTTACAATCATGATTTATGATTTTGAAATTTGGCACATTATCATAAGAAATAGGTTTAAATCATGCTTTAGGTGATACTTTACTTATTATCATGCTATAATACCTAATGCATGATTATAATTTGATGAATACATGTATTTCATGATCATAATGTGAAATTAATTCATATATGTCATTATGATCATGTAGGTTGTTAGGTTGATACTTAACCATGATAGAGTTGCATGAATATAATGGTTAAGTATATACAAATACCCCCTAGGATGCATCTCACACTCACCATAGGCTACCTTGATTGAAAACATAGCATGAGTGAGATGTTAGGATGATACAAATGTCCACTAATGCCTATGACATTTAGATGGTCATTTAAAGTATCAAAATAGCAATAATAGACCAATCATGGGGAAGGATTATGTTTAATTCATAGACATATTGCCCAAAGATCATGGTTGGATATTTCATATGTTTTCAAAACAATTTCTTAATCTAAAATCTATGTATTCATGTCTTGAAACAATTCAAAGCAAGACTAGGTGTTAAAATGGATACTCTTATGATCAAAAACCTAGTAGTTTTTAAAGCTTTTGGACTTTTGGAAAATACGTGGAAATATAATGATTTTTCATGATAACCTATTTTTCACTGATAGATATACTTAAAAGAAATGTGTTCCCCAAATTTCATGATTTTTCAAATTTTCTAGAATTTTTAACGCATTTCTAAAATTCGTCCAAAATCAGAAATCTTATCTGAACTGACCGATCGATGGCCTGTAAATCAGACTAGTTGAGGCCGAATTCAGGCTTTAGAGCAATTTTTGGTATTTTTCCTTCAATTATACTTGATGCCATGAGTTTTAAACTTAGTGTTGATCTTTTTGATGGTGTCAAAGGGGGAGAGATAATTATGTTTAAGTAAATTGTGATAGGGGGAGAAATTGTTAAAAAGTGATAGGGGGAGAAATTTAAATTGTATGGGGAGTTTCATGGATTAAGGGGGAGTTGCATGTTGCTATATAATGTTTTATGTTTACATGCTTTCTTACATTAGAAATTTTTATCAAATGTTTTTACCTAACTTAAACGGATTGCCACACATCAAAAAGGGGGAGATTGTTAGGGCAATCTTTTGCCATGATAAGGTTTTGATGTGTGTGGCAAAGGGTTTAAGTTAGGGTGTTATGTTGATTTGATATGTGCGTTGAAGTCATGCAGGACTTAGTAATTCGCACATGGAGCCGTGGCGAGTTTCACATCTCATCACTCGGGCCTTGAGTCGGTGAAGGATTGCTTTGCGGAAGCCGTGCGCTTGGAGCATCCGAGGGACCGCTGGACGAGAAGCTTGGAGTGAAGCCGGAGGAAATAGACTTCGAGGCAAGAGACGCGAAGGAGCATTGCAGAGTCGTGCGCCTGATGCTGCCGAGGGACGTGGCCGCGAACGAAGAGAACTTCAAGGGCGAGGGACTCCGAGGGATGAGAGTGAGCGATTGTAACCCGGGAAGGGGTAGCTCTTAGGTGAAACTTGGCCATTTGGCCAAGTGTCGGATGGGTTTTCCCAACACCAGTCGACTTCAAGGGAATGACAGTCGACTGCTTTGAGTCAATGGTTCGATCGACTGGTATAATACCAGTTTAGTGCTTGGCGATCGCTATGGATCGGCAATGATCGATGATGTCGATGCAATGATCGCCAGAATGGTAGTCGATCGATGGCACGCGCATGGCGCAGTAATGGAGTCGACTCCATTGAGCACTCGACTGATCGAGCATCAGTCGACTGATGGTAGGATCAGTCGATTGATGCCAATACCGTTGGATGGAATCCAAAGAGGAAAGCGGCCGTTATTGGGCAACGGCTACGGGATCAGTCGACTGATCGAGGGCATCACATCAGTCGACTGATCCTGTGTCAACGGGAAGAAACCCTCTTCCTCTATAAAAAGGAAGGGGGTGGGGCTTTGGGAGGCTAATGCTTGAGCTCTAAACTTCTCCCAAAGTGCCATACACGATTCCCTACTCTTCTACTTGTTCTAATCTCTATTCTATTGTAGAAGAGTGATCCTTGTGTAAAAGAGGTTACCTCCACCTGGCTTTGTGCAAAGGAGAGATCTAGTGGATAGATTTGGAGGAGTGATTCACCTTGGACGAATCAGACCGTGGATTAGCGGCGTAGCCGTGAACCACGTTACATCTCGTGTTTGTATTGCTTGTCTATCTTTTGTGTCATCTTTATTTGTATTTGTATATTCCACTTGCGCTAACGCTTTGTAGATGAGAGAATTCCGACATCCATCGTAAGAGGGCTATTCACCCCCCTCTAGCCGGGCAATCTATCCCCTACAAATTGTTTATGGATGGATATTCTATTTCTTTTCATTACAGAGTTGTTATAAAAAGGAATAGGGAGATTATCTGTTCGGGTGCATTGATAGGAAATTTATACACACTTGAACAAAAAACTCCCACGATGCAAATAGAAGTTAATAACTCATCTTCTAATACCAATAAGAGAAAAGAACCTTCGAAGATGAACCAAACATATATTTGGCATCTTAAGCTTGGTCATATTAACCTAAGAAGAATTTAAAGGTTGATAGATGATGGACCTCTGGGTTCATTAGTGGTGGAAGATTTCCCAACCTGCGAAACTTGCATGGAGGGTAAAATGACCAAGAGGCCTTTTAAGGCCAAGGGGTATAGAGCCAAAGATGTGTTGGAATTGATTCATTCTGATTTGTGTGGACCTATGTCTATCATTGCTAGAGGTGGTTTTGAGTATTTCGTCTTCTTTATAGATGATTATTTGAGTTATGGATACATTTACTTAATGCGCCGCAAGTCTGAATGCTTTGACAAGTTCAAATAATTCAAGGCTGATGTGGAGAAACGTGTAAAAGTATCATGACACTACGATCTGATCATGGTGGTGAGTACCTCTTGAGATAGTTTAGGAATTACTTATCAGAGGTTGGGATTCAATCCCAATTGTCTGCACCTGACACACCCCAGCAGAATGGTGTAGCAGAGCAAAGGAATAGAACTCTTATGGAGATGGTTAGATCGATGATGAGTTATTCCGAGTTGTCATATTCGTTATGAGGATATGCTCTAGATACGACAGTGTACATTCTGAACTTGGTTCCATCTAAATCAGTGCCTTCTACTCCCACAGGATTGTGGACTAAGTGAAAGCCTAGTCTAAGACATATTCGGATTTGGGAGAGTCCAGCACATGTGCTGAAGGCAGATGCTGGTAAGTTGGAACCTCGTACAGAAGTACACATGTTTGTTGGCTATCCTAGAGGAACGAAAGGTGGTTTGTTTTATAGTCCTAGAGATCAGAGGGTGATCGTTAGCACGAATGCTAGATTTCTAGTGGAAGACTATGTGATGAACCACAAGCCAATGAGTAAGATTGTTCTGGAGGAATTGAAAGGGGAAGTCACTTCTTCAATACCACCGGTACAAGAGGATATACCACAAGTCACTGCACCGCGTGTCACAGAGGATACACAGGTGATACCTCATCGTAGTAGGAGGGTTGTTAGATAGCCTGATAGATTCATGTTCTTGGGAGAATCTTCTGATTTGGTCCCTTGCGAATATGAACCTGACCCCTGGACATATGACGAGGCAATCCAAGATAAAGATGTGGTATCTTGGCAAAGTGCAATGAATACTGAGATTGAATCTATGGATTCAAATCAGGTATGGGAGCTAGTAGAATCACCCAATGGTATAAAAACCATTGGTTGCAAGTGGATCTACAAAAGAAAGAGAGGAATAGACGAGAAGGTTAAGACCTTCAAAGAGAGGTTTGTTGCGAAGGGGTATACTCAGAAAGAGGGTATCGATTATGAGGAATCCTTTTCGCCGGTAGCCATGCTTAAGTCTATCTGAATTCTCTTATGTATTGCTACTCATATGGATTATGAGGTATGACATATGGATGTCAAGACAACTTTCCTTAATGAAAGTCTTGAGGAAAAAATCTATATGAAGCAACTAGAGGGATTCATTGCAAAGGGCAAAGAGCATCTTGTGTGTAAGCTTAATCGATCCATTTATGAATTGAAGCAAGCTTTGAGGTCTTGGAACATCCGCTTTGATGAGGTAATCCAGTCTTATGGATTTATTCAAAGTCCGAATGAGTCTTGTGTATATAAGAGATGTGACGGAAACGTAGTGGTATTTCTTGTACTATACGTAGATGACATTTTGTTAATTAGCAACAATGTCAAGGTGTTATCGAACATAAGGGTATGGTTGTCCAAACAGTTTGATATGAAGGACATTGGAGAATTGGGACACATCCTTGGGATTTAGGTTATAAGGGATCGCAAGAAAAGGATGTTGTGCTTATCTCAAGCTTCATACATAGACATCATTATGGATCGTTTTAGCATGCAGAACTCCAAGAAGAGTTTTCTACCTTTCAGGCATGGAGTTCCTTTATTTAAGGAGATGTGTCCTAGAACATCTAAGGAGATAGAGGAGATGAAGGCGGTTCCTTATGCTTCGACAGTAGGAAGCCTCATGTATGCGATGCTATGTACGAGACCAGATATCTGCTTTGTCGTGGGCATGGTTAGCAGATATCAGAGTAATCCAGGACAGGGACAATGGACTACGGTAAAGCATATATTGAAGTACCTGAGAAGGACTAGAGATTATATGCTAGTTTACTAGGCAGACCAATTACTCCCTGTGGGTTACATAGATTTTGACTTCCAATCAGATAGGGATAACAGTAAGTCTACCTCAGGTTTTGTGTTTACTTTGGGAGGTGGAGCCATTGTATGGAGGAGTGTCAAGCAGAAATGCATGACAGACTCTACTATGGAAGCTGAGTATGTGGCAACCTCTAAGGCGGCCAAAGAAGTTGTGTGACTCAGGAACTTTTTGATGGACTTGGATGTGATTCCTAGTTTGCCCAAAACTCTCACAATTTATAGTGATAATAGTGGTGCAGTTGCAAACTTGAAGGAACCACGAGCCCATAAGGCAAGTAAACATATAGAGTGCAAGTACCACCTGATACGAGAAATCGTAAAGAGAGGAGAAGTTGTTGTGGCCAAGATTGCATCGGAGGATAACCTGGCAGATCCTTTCACTAAGGCCCTTCCAGCGAGAGCTTTTGATAGGCATGTGGAGGGAATGGGAATTAGATGTATGGTAGTTTGATGACAGAATAGTCTTTTAGTACAAGTGGGAAATTGTTGGGATGTATGCTGAAAAGTCTATCTTTTGTATGAACATCTTTATTTTGAAATAAGAATCACATAATCATTATTTGCATATTTATGGTGATACATATTGTCTAATACATTACATTGTAGATAACATAGTGTGTGGTGTCACACGGAAGATCATGTTATCAGCTCCTTGTAAAGTATAAGTAAAGGCTCACAACCGAGATGGCTTTGGAAAACCATTGGTATGGTTGTAGTGTGATTTGGTATTGGTTTGTCTTGACCGTAGAATCACACTAGTACACTTTGTTTGTATTGAGAAGCACCGACATAGAGGTGAATAGATTTATTGCTGACTACATAATCGAATCAGACCTCAGATATTATATTGTACATGCTCTTAATCCCGATATAATAAAGGGCACATATACTTAGTATTCATTTCTTTGATTTACCAATGGGCGAGATTTATAGATTAAATCGATAGGCTCGGTAAGTTGGGAAATGATATTATTTATATGGTGTGTCATTGATTATAGGAGGAAACTGTGTCCTATATATTAGGATGATGATGTCCCCTTGAGGAGCTCATAAAGTTCATCATGTAAACCCAGCAGGTGGACTTGCTCCGGCATGATGATAAGGTTGAGTGGTACTACTCATGGAGTTAGATGTTGATTAATTAATTGTCAGTAAATTAATTAATTGACGGACATTCGAGATCTTAAACACGGGGAAAAAAATGTACAAATAATATATGGAGCCCCTATTAACTTATGGGGGTTGGTGAGGTAGATCAATGATAATCCTTTAGTGGATTGGATTATCATTAATGGATTGGACTTTATGTGGGCTTGATCCATTGGGTGGCCAAGATCCAACTCCTCCTCATGGTCTCTATTGTAGCCTTTTAAAACCTCATGAAGCCTAGATCCAATGGTTGAAAACAAAACTCTAGATCCAACGGTAGAGATTAAATCTCTATATCCGACGGTTGAGATTAAATCTCTAGATCCGACAGTTAAGATTAAATCCCTAGAACCAATGGTGGAGATTAAAACAAGGCTTATCCCTAACTCTATAAAAATGGGCTTTAGGGTGGGAGGCAAGAAGAATTAGAAAAGAGATAGGATTAGGGTTTGGGAGGCTTAGGGTTTGGAGGCTTGGGCGGCCACAAATAAGGAATTTGTTTCCTTTCTTATTCCTTTTCCTTGGTGGCCGGCACCCATCTTCTTCTCCCTTACCTTGGCCGACATCCAAACATCATCCTTCTCCTCTCCTTTTCCGGTGGAAACAAAGCTTAGGGTCTTCCCTTGGAGCTCTTGGCCGGCATCCATCTTCTTCATCCAATCCTTTGGCTGGCGCACACCAAGTTGATGCTTGGTGGTTGGCGTAAGTAAGGAGTGGAAGAGTTTCGTTATTGACTTCCTTTGTTCGGAGAGAACAAGGATAGGAAGATTGGTGATCTAGGATCTTCGACTTTTGGAAGATCGTCGCCCACACGACGTCCAATAGGAGGATGGACATACAATAGAAGATCGAGAGGTATAACGATTGTCTATTTTTTTTTTGTAACATGTCTATAATTGTTTTTCAATCATATACATGTTATATATTCTCTTTTTATGGTTAAATATACATGGACCCCGAACATAAACACAAAAGATGGCGATCCGTACATCGTCTATTCTGTGGCTATTCGTAGAATTGAGGTTGATTGCTTGAACAAAAAGTTTGTTCAAGTGACTACTCTAATCGAATAGCATGATGATGAAATGGTTGCATGGGTGATCTCTTTTGTCTAGGATTAAATTTTTTTAATCCGGGGACGTCGATGGGATCGCCATGAACAAGCGACCAAGTTGAAGTGGGAAGCGAAGTTTCCTACCTTCACTAAGTGCATGGTCATGCCCAAATGAGTCAATATGAGATATTGAGCTGATTTGATTAGAGTGAGTCTACTTGGAGTTCAAGATATATATTGTACCGAGGATGACATGGTCTATGCCTCAATTGGTCAATCTAGATGTCAATGATAGAAGGACATTGTCACATATTGTGTGAGTAACAATTAGTAGTCACAAATGTGATGTTGAATCTCAACATTCAGACTTTCCAGGATCCCGAGATGTTGAGGCTACCAGACTTTCCACCTCGTCCACCATATTAGAGGTATGCTTCGCTTAAGTCTGGGGGGGACCCCATGTTTTGATTAATTTTGTTTCTAGCAGTAGTTTCTTTCCTGATATTTGCATTTTAGTTAGCATTCATTTATTCATGCATAGGTTGTTTAGTTTTTTCAGCACTATGTTTTTGCTATCTATAAGCTGCCTCAATAGTATTTTTAAGGTTTTCTTAATGAGTTGTTTCCATGGGTAGCTTAGCTTCATTTACCTCGTAGTATTTTATTTTATTTGCTCTAATGAATATTCTAGACTTACATTGGTTAGAATTTATTTTTACACCTACACATGACGAACATTCTGAAAAGGAAAATCTAGTATGTACCTAGTTATGATTCATCTCAATAATCTAGTACTTTAGAATCCATAGGTGACTTTAGATTTAGCATTTTAGTTACTGGAGATGCTAAGATTGTAGAAGCCCATTTGGAAAAATTAAAATTCCAAAAGAGAGAGAAAAGAAAGAAAGAAAAAGAGAGTAAGAAAAAAAAATATTATGAGGGATTAAAAAATAGTTGTCGTGGGTGGAAATGGTTAGGTGCCTCTTTGAGACCGAGTTCGGTTACTGGGGGAACACCTACCAATTTCTCTCAATATTGAGCACACCTTTTAGACTTTGCGCTAGATCCACGGAACAATCCTCACTTAGGGCAGGTTTGTGCCTAAGAGACGGAGACCTTAGGAAAGCTATAGGATTACGACTTGACTTACCATGGAACGGGTATCCCCTAAGAAGATTCTGTTGGGTTTTCGGCACCATGATGAGTGTGTGTTCAAACATGTTTCACAAACATGTGCACAACGGAAGAAATAAAAAGCAATAAATCTAATTTATTATAACACACACACCACACGCATGCATAGTACAACATGTGTAGACATAATTATAGTTTCAAATTTTGCAATAAAAGGAAATTACTCTACGTATACCTGACGTATCACATGTAGCGGGAAAGGCATCAACCGGAGTGACTCTTGCTAGAATCACCTCTATCCGTATCCACATCGAGTATCATCGGGATGACTTCACAATGCCACGAGCCTCGTCTTCGTACGAGTCACTAGCCTCATGTCGAAGACGATGTGATCGAGAGAAGATCACAATCCGAATCAAAATTCAGATTCAAAAACGAGTCCCCAAAACTCGCTTCTTGGGAGAGGTATTCATCAACCGTTTGACAAATCCTTCGTCCTCCACATATGAGGATTACCGGAGATCGAATCCCTAGTAAGGTAGCCACTATCAGAGCTCCAAACGTCATCCAAACGATGCTCCGACACGAAGGATAAAACTGGACTGCTTGGTGGAGGATGTTGTGCTGGCCAAAGAGGATGGCTGGCCAACGCTTGGTCGCCAGAACCAAGGTGAGTCACCGGAGGATGGCCGGCAGTAGCTTGGACATCGGCAGCAGCTAGGACAGTAGCACAAAAGTTGGGCGGCAAGGAGAGCTTGTGCGGCGGCAAGGAGAAGAGAGGGAGAGGGTTGGGCGGCTAGGTTTTTCCAACACATAAAGTTCTCCACGAAAAACCCTTAAGCCATGTTTTATAGAGAACACATTCTCCTAACGGTTATTGGATCTTAACCAAAACCTGTTAACCGGCTCTAATAACTTAAAATAAACCAAACCAATTTGGTCTATTTTAAGTTAAAATGAACCGAACCAACTTTGGTTCATTCGTTTAAAATAAACCAAACCCCTTTGGTTTATTTTTCACCATTGCATTAGAACCAAACCAATTTGATTCATCCATCATGTCTTCATAAGACACGGCCCATCCATGCTTCCATTGCGACTGAAACGATTTCATGCTCGATCCTTGTTTGGTCCAACCAAACCTAGTATCTCTCTCGGTCTGAAAATCTTATTCTCAAGCTCGTTTTAAATCCTTCGGATTACGCTCATTGTGCGTGTGACCAAATAGGTTCTCGGTTTATGTTGGTCATCTATAATTAACCATTAATTATAGAACGATCATGAGTGGCACCTAGTAGTACATCATGATCCCCAATTAACCGAAAGATCAACGATTGATCCAGAACTATTTCTGAAACCCTTCAGCAGCTACAATGAATCGTGACCCATTCCTTTCACTCATCTTATACCCACTTGGTTCAGGACATGGTCTATAGTGTCAGTCCCCACTAGGTTAACTACGTCACACCTAGCCCAAGTATCATTTCCTCGTCCTACGGATTCTAGTTACTGCACATGTATCCAAGAGTACCTTACTCTAAACATGTAATACTTTGGCCAAAGACTTTAGTAACAATCCGACGAGAGGCCATGGGTATACATCTCCTCGCAAGGAGTGGTGAATCCTTTATAGGTTATTCAAACACCTTCGATCACTTTGACTTATTCCCAATCATCTCGGGTCCACATCTTCTCAGAGATGCTTGCTTAAGATGTCAAAGCATAAGTCTTCATTACCAAGATGACTTGCATACCGCAAGTCAAAGGAACATCGCACTTAAGCTGCAGTAAGAACTTTATTGACATATCTATATATGCAGAGAACCATATGAAGTTTTACAGCTGGTCACTCCAATGAACTAGTTATCATAACTAGTATCCACGATTAACTCCGGACATCACAATCTCACCAGCCAGTGAGAATCAGATGCTTGGATACACCAAGGAGTATACCTCGTGCTAGTCTCGATAGAATTGATGGAGTCCAAATCTATCAATTCATCGACTAGGGATAATTCCGATACATCACAATTACACATGTAGAGATACTTACTAGTTGTGATCCAATCACAAATTCTCTCATGTTGTGAATCGTATCGTGGACGTTCAATAAATGAGTTTAAGATCTAATCAAATACATGAAAACATGTATACTCAAATAGTGAATCTTCATTTATCATATAAATTGTTCAAACATAAGGCGATTACCTTAGGACATCTCTTATATATTACTAACAGATTCACTTAGCACGAGCACGAGGAGCTAACTTAGTGAATTTCTAGAACATATCTACTTTGCTTTGATTGCCAATACCACATGATAAATTTAGTTAACATGCTAAGTATGGAACAATACCTTTTTAAAAATTTATGGCATTGAGGTTTGCTTGAGGACAAGCAAAGATCTAAGTCTGGGGGAATTAATATGAGCAAAACATATAGGGTTTTATGAGTAGTTTTTGCTCAAATCTCATTTCGTTTTATGTTTGTTTCATGCATATTTTACTTTATTTTGCATGCATTTCCTTTTTTCTAGTTCGGAGATCTGCTCGTTGTACTTTTGTGTGCAGGACAACATTATACAGGGAAAATGGCACACTTTTGGAGCGAAAAGAAGACATTTGGCACTTAGAACAGAATGACACACACCTTGGCCCTGTGAAAACACACGACCTGTGCCACAACACCACACATGGCTTGGTCGTGTGCATCCACATGGTCGTGTGGCACTGTGCGATTCCAACATGATTTGATTATTTTTCAAGTTTCGGGCAGATCCAGGCTGATGTCTATATAAAGGAGGCTATACCCAAACCCTAGGGGAGAGGCTCGATGGCTGGGATGACACACCGGTGCCCTAAAAAGCACTGGAAACTCACAACGGGGAGGAAGGAAGCCGCTCGAGATCCAAATTCTGCACATCAATGCTAAGGAGAAGAGCACCATTGCATTGTAATCTATATTCTTTCCATTCTTTATCTTGTATATATGAATTTGATAATTCCTTGTGTTTCTTTTCTCATATTCATCGACTAGATTCTCTGATTCTAGGACTAGGGAGTAGTTTGTGTTGAGTTAGAACATGTTGGTTCAAATATATTTTCGTTCTTGAATTTATATTTGCAATTGTCATTTGGTTTAGATCTGTTGCTATTGTTTTGGTTTTCTAGTCACTGTGCTTAGTCGATATGAGGGGTGACAACCCTCGTATCAAATATTTAGGCAAATTAATGAGGAACCTAGGGGTTGCCCTTATCGCCGGTAACCGTGGGTAGAAGGATGCGATAGAGTAGGAAACACGCCCCATTTCCGACTCATGGCAAGGATCAATTCGACAATCTCATACCGACTATCCCGTCCTAAAGCCAGGAGTCGACCTGGTATGCCAGAGGTAGCTTCTGATAGATGCGAAGGCTCATCGAGGGAGTGTATGATGTCCTTTCCACAAAACCATAGTTAGAAACCTAGACTAAACTCAATTGACAATGTGTTCTGCGACACACAAACGAAATCGAAATCCTAGAATCCCATCTAAAGACTTGTGGCAACCCTTCTCTTCCTCCGTGTGACACCGTACTGAGTTTGGACCATTGACGACCTTTTATGCACAACCATTATAATTGAATTCCGAACAACACCATCCACTGAATAGATCGGTACTCGAATCTCAGTCCCTATGGGATCGATAATCTATATTATTACTTGACGACACCCGTGCACTTACGGGCGTTGATAGCCAGCACACACTTAAAATCCTTGATAGTATCCGTCGCGAGATTTGAGGTCGCATTCGCATGCATCAGTCTATGCATACCCCCATAGACGCCAGAAAGGGCCTTCCCAAGATGATGGGATTGTGGGGATTTAGTCCTGTGTCGAGTATAATAAAATTTGTGTGTATCACGAAATTCTCAATGACCATAGGCACATGTGCTATCATGCCGATGGGTTCCTTAACTGAGTCATCCCCCATACGAATACCAATGTTCGTTGGTTGGATCCCATTTAGTCCCATCTTCAAATATTATGTGTAGGGCATCACAGTTACTGATGACCCCAAGTCGCACAATGCTTCATCAAAGCTTTCCCCATAAATCAAGCAGGGGATAACAAATTCACCAGGCTCCTCAAGATGGGGTGGAATTTTATCTTCAATTTCAGCTTGCCCGAGTAGGGTGGAAATCATAGCTGCACACCCCTTGGCAAATTTGTTTCTCTGTGCTACTCTCTCCCTCCACACTCCCTCCTCCTTGACTTGACTCGGCTTGGGTAATGATGGATAACTATCCATAGGTTGAGACACAGTTTGGGCTATCTGGGCCACTTGTGTTTCCAACATCCTCGTGTAACTTGAAAGACCATCAACATTGGCCTTCAAATCCTTAAGTGACTCTTCTATTTTCTGATGTTGGCGTCAAAACTCCACATTGGCCTTTGTTTGGGTAGCAATGAAGTCTTCCATCATCAATTCTAGCCTAGACTTCTGTGGTTGTTGCTGCACATTGCCGTGTTGTTGCCCATACCCTCTTGATGGTTGGAAGTTCCTCGAGTTGTTCCGATAGAAAAGATTTGGGTGGTTCCTCCATCCGGGAATGTAAGTACTGGAGTATGGGTTGTTGGGCCTTTGATTATAATCCCCAACCACATCGACATGCTCAATCTGCTCTTCTGAGCTGCCCTGCCTTTCATAGTAGTCCTCCCGATGCGCTGCTGCTCCTTCTCCAAAGTCATTGATCGTACATGTAAAAACTAGATTTAGAGAGTCAAACCGTCTGCTAAGCGCATCCATCCTCGCTGACATGTGGTCCACGGAGTTGACAACATATCATCCCGTGGCAAGAGCTAGGTGACTACATTCAGAAGCCCATTAATGGTGGTTCTGGGCCAACTCTTCTATTAGCTCCTCCGCTTCCTCTATAGTCTTGTTCATAAGTGCTCCTCCTGTGGCAAAATCGAGGGACATCTTTGTGGCGTACGTGATCCCATTATAGAAGATGTGGATCACCAACCACCTTTCTAGTCCATGATGGGGGCATTAGTAGAGTAGCCCCTTGCAGCGATCCCAAGCTTCAAATAGGGACTCCCCTTCCTTCTAATGGAAGCTCATTATTAGATGACGCATGTGAATAGTATTGCTTGGTGGGAAATATTTATTCAAGAACTGTTGCTAACATTGCTCCCATGTAGTAATGCTTCCCAAAGGTAGGGAGTGAAGTCATGCCTTAGCCTTTTTCCACATTGAGAACGGGAATATGCTCAAGCGGATTGCGTCTGCAGGGACTCCATTGATCTTTATTGTCGAGTAGATTTCCAAAACTATCTCCAGGTGCCGGTTCGGCTCTTCAGTCGCAACTCTCCCGAATTGAATCTGTTGGACCATGAGTATGAGTGTTGGTTTCAGATTAAAGTCATTTGCCCAAATGGACAGTCCAACTATACTCGGCCTAAATCCTCTAGCACTAGGGGTTGTGTAATCCCGCAAAGGTCAGCTACCTATATTCACCTCAGATGCAACTTGGTCCTCCATCTTCTTCTGTTCATCTCTCCGACGATGATAGGTTCGTTCGATTTCTAGATTGATGGGAATCAAGCCTCCCGGTCTTAGGCATCACATCATACGAAGAACCGAGCCACAAAATTAGGAGTATTACCTAATACTTGTTGGATCGAAGCGGATCGCTAGAGGGGGGGTGAATAGCGATAAAAACTTTTCTTTTAAATTGTTCGATAGACAATTAAATGCAGCGGAAATGTAAATAAAAACTAAATGAGACAAATAGTTTTTTTACTTGGTTCATAGCCTTCGGCTACTACTCCAAGGTCCTAACGATCCTAGACCGTGTACGGAGGGCAATTCACTAAAACACTCCTCCTCGTTGGAGGTAGGAGTTTTACGATTACAAAAGCCTTCGAAGCAAAAAGATAGAGAGACAAACCCTCTCTTCTATTAAAGTAAAATGCAACGAAAAGCCTCGATTAAAAAGAATTGCAATATTGAAAGCAATAACAAATTAAGATTATACCAACAACTAAACAAAAGAAACTTTAAGCTAGGGTTGTTGGCAGCACTTCGTTGTTGTAGAGTCGTCGGAGAGTTGCAGCGTAACGGAGGCTTTTGAGCACTTAGAATTGAGGATGAAACCCTAGGTTTGGCCCTCCTTTTATAGCCTTTAAGCCCCTCAACGAATGGGTCTTCAACCAATCACAAATGGGAACAAAACTCCTTGAAAAATGGTGATAAAGCTTGACTCCTCGAGGCTGATTTTTGACCACCGGTTGAACTGGCCGGTTGAACTGGCGCCGGTTGAACTGGCCGGTTGAACTGATGGCCAGGATTTTTGACTACAATAAAGAGTTAGCTCAAAATATAAGTGGATTCGACAGCCACTTGCCGTCCGATCTCAACATAGACCTTCCATGGGAAGTCTTGGGTCGGATCGTCGCCTAAGATCATCCCCGTAAAGAGGATACGACCTCACTTACGCTCGTACACACGAGCTTACCTCGATACTTACGTGTCGCTTTTGCTTCCGACCTTCCACTCAATTCCTTCGGCTCCCTCCGAAGTAACTCGAGTGTCGCCCGACCACCGCGGCTTCCTCTGGGTGTCGCTAGCCTTCAGCTCCAGCATTGAGACTTTTCTGCACACTTGATTTAGCTCGTGAGATAACAATATAAGCTTAACTTTATATCGTTTTCTATAATCAAAACATAGGTTCGACTTAGGTGCCCACTGCACCAACAATCTCCCCCTTTTTGATTTATGGCAAACCCACATACAAAGTTAAGACAAAAATAAGTTTGACATTATGCATGAATGAGTAGGAGTATATAAAAATTCTTTTTAAAGTGCTCCCCCTTGAGGAATCCTCCCCCTTGACCGAGGGTGAGTACTTGAGAAAGGGTTTTAACTCTCCCCCTTGATATGTGCTACTAAGAAAAAGAATTGAGTAACCGAAATTACTTAATATTGGCCATAGTGTTTAAAATAAGTTTTAAGTTAAGAAACCAAATGATTTCTTAACCTTGGCCTTTTGTTAAAAGTTAAATAAGTTTTCAAAACTTAAAGTTAACTTTTGGTTTAATTATGAAGTAAGAGTTAAGTTATAAAAAAAAAATTTTTGACCCCTTAACTTTTGTCCTTTTTCTCCTTTTTCTCCCCCTTTTGCCGTATATCGAAAAGAGTAAGGGGTGTGTGGAAAACAAAATAAATGTTAAATTTAAAGTCCAAGCATGTTCCACATTTTTATTTTTAAAAATAATATACTGAAAATAAGTTCATCTATAAAATGTTCGACTCATATTTGACTTGATTGATATAAAGGATCAACCAGTCCTGGTCAGAGTCGGTATGATTATACTCCGTGGTTCATAGCGATGCACTAGCTCTACATCTGGAACCAGGAGTAAGGTCCTAACATCTCACGCCCATCTACGTGGCTAAGTACACAAACACATTAGTCCTATGTGTTGTGAGATGTATTGGCTCCTTAAATCTATAGGTGCATGATATCTAAGGTATGTCCTATGCTAGTTCCATGAAAAAAAAGTAAGAAATAGTAGTAAGAGAATATAATTTGCAAGTTCCTATTCTATTATGCACATGCCTAATCTTCGTCTCAAGAGACTAAATTCGGCTTCGGGTAGTGGTTTAGTAAATATGTCTACTAGGTTAGACTTCGAGTCAACATATTCGAGTTGTATGGAGCCGTTGGCTACATGTTCTCGAATGAAATGGTGTTTTACCTCTATATGCTTTGTCCTTGAATGGCATATAGGGTTCTTAGTTAGATTTATCGAACTTATGTTGTCTACAAAAATTTTAGTTTTGGTGAAGTCCAACCTAAAGTCTCGGAGAGTGTGCTTCATCCAAAGAAGAGTTACACACTCACCCATCGCATAGCGTATTCGGCTTCGGTGGTAGATAAGGCAACACAATGTTGCTTCCTACTGCACCAACTCACTAGACTTGAACCGAGTAGTTGACAACAACCACTCGTGCTCTTTCTATCGAGTTTACTACCGGCATAATCCGAATCGGAGTAGCCGATTAGTTCGAACTCCGTAGATCTAGGGTACCAAATACCAACGTTAAGTGTACCCTTAAGATATCTAAGGATATGCTTAACTAGGGTTAGGTGAGACTCCTTAGCACAGGTTTGAAACCTGGCGCACATACTTATCTGAATAGGATGTTGGGTCGACTTCATGCTAAGTATAGGAGACTTCCTATCGCGCTCCTATAGTACTTTAAGTCAATGGACTTACTTTCTAGGTCTTCTCCTATGTTAACATTAATTGCCATTGGGGTGTTTATTATCATAGCGTCTTGCATTCCAAATCTTTTAATTAACTCCTTAGTGTATTTTTGTTGATATAGGTATATACCATCCTTAGTTTGTTTAATTTGTAGACCTAAAAAGAAACTTAACTCGCCTACCAAGTTCATTTCAAACTCACTTTCCATGAGTGAAACGAACTCGTTTAGTAAGGCTGAGTTAGAGGTTCCAAAAATTATATCGTCTACGTAAATTTGAGCTATGAATATTTCTTTACCTAAGGTTTTAACGAAGAGAGTTGGGTCAACTAAGCCTTGGTTAAACCCTTTTGACTTAAGATGGATTGAAAGTCTTCGCACTCAAGCTCGAGGAGCTTGTTTAAGTCCATAGAGAGCTTTCTTAAGTTTTAGAACATGGTCGGGTTTATCTAGATTTTTGAATCCGGGGGGTTGGCTAACATAAACTTCTTCTTTAATGTATCCATTTAAGAATGTCGACTTAACATCCATTTGAAACAGCTTAAATCCTCGATGTGCGGCATAAGCTAGCAACATTCGAATGAATTCGAGTCTAGCTACTGGGGCAAAGGTTTCGTCATAATCTAAGCCTTCGACTTGACTAAACCCTTTGGCGACTAACCTAGCCTTATTTCTAACTACTTCACCTTTATCATCAAGCTTATTTCGAAACACCCACCTTGTTCCAATTATCATTTTGTCTTTAGGTGGTGGTACTAATTCCCACACTTCATTCCTAGTAAATTGAGCTAGCTTTTCTTGCATTACAATAATCCAATCGGGATCAAGAAGAGCTTGTTCAATTGATTTGGGTTCTTTCTTTGAAATTAAGGAAATTTGACTAAGGTTCCTATAGGATGCTCTAGTTTGAACTCCTAGATTAGGATCTCCTATCACTTGATCGATAGGGTGGTTAGTCTGAATCCTAGATTAGGTTGGGTTTGTGTCACCTAATGCTTGATCAATGGGGTGACTTGGTTGAACATTAGTTTGGTTGGAGTCATCTATCACTTAATCAATAGAGTGACTTGGTTGACTTAGGTTAGGATTAACACTAGACCTGATCTCCGGATCAGAGTTAGGTCTAGTATGAATTGCCTCGCTAATTGGGGTTGCCGGGGGTTTTGTAGGTTCATGTCCTTCATCAAATACTACATTGATAGTCTCCTCGACTCTAAGGGTGTCGTGGTTATATACTCTATAAGCTCGACTTGTAGTCGAGTATCCTAGAAAGATTCCGGTCGTGGTCTTGGATGTAAATTTCCCTAGGTAATCCTTAGTGTTTAGGATATGTACCTTACACCCAAATACCCTAAAGTACTTGATGTTAGGTATTTTATCGTGATAAATCTCGTATGAGGTCTTAAGGTGCCTCTTTACCATAAGGATTCTATTTTGGACATAGCATGTCGTACTCACGGCTTCTGCCCAAAACCTATCGGGTAGGTCATATTCGTTCAACATGGTCCTAGCGGCTTCTTGTAGAGTTCGGTTTTTCCACTCCACTAGGCCATTTTGTTGAGGGGTCCTAGGGCAAGAGAATTCATGGTGGTATCCGTTTAGGTTACAGAAGTCGGTGAACCTTTGATTTTCGAATTCACCACCATGATCGCTTCTAATTCTTTTAACCTTAAGGTTTTTTTGATTCTCGATTAATTTGAATAAATTGATTAATTGATCTAGGGTATCATTTTTATGTTTGATGAACCTAACCCTAAGCAATATTGACTTCTATTGAGTGACTTGGCTCCATGTGAATCGAATAGATCCATATGCAGGAGCTCAAGTACACTTGAGGTTCGTTCTTGGTTAGTTAACTTGTGTTGTGTCCTAGGTTGTTTTCCTTGTTGACAAGCATTACAAATTTTATTAACCAAATTGTTAAGGTTGGGTAAGCCTCTGACTAGGCCACTCTGACTCATCTTGTGGACGAGTCTTAGGTGCCACAACCATGATTCCTCTTCCTGTGTCATAAGACATTTGGCTGAGGATTTGATTAAGTTAATTGTATAAATGTTATTTGTCCTAGTTCCTTTGAGTATTGTTTTAGCTGTTTCATTTGTTTTAATTACACATTCATTTTCTAAAAATACGACCTTATAATTATTGTCACATAATTGGCTTACGCTAAGCAGGTTATATTCAAAATTCTCTACAAGTAATACATTTTTAATAACAAAATTCGAGTTAAGCTCGATATCACCTGATCCGATGATTTTGAGCTTGCCGTTATTCCCAAAGGCTACCGATCCTTGTCATTTGAATCGAAGCTTCGCGAATTTGAGTTGATCCCCGGTCATGTGTCGGGAGCAACCGCTGTCTAACATCCATTGATCCTACACACAAGGTGGTTGAATTGGATGTTAGATTATTATATTTTTTTTAAAAAAAAAAATTGGTTGTAAGTTGTTAAACCTAGGTCATCTCAGCGGAGTCTATATGATCAAGCATGTTATACTTATGTGTTCTTTGTGAGATGACTTCCAATTAAGTTGATTAAGTGCATTTATGTTTAAGTAATGTTAGATTTGGATTTGACCCTAGGCTTGTCAAGTTTACCTTTTCAAGATCATGTCTTCCAGGTCGTGGCGAGGCACAGGGGCCTTCTTTTATCGGATCATCGACCACTTCCTTAGACAAAGCCATTTTCAAGAAAATGATGACTTGACTCACCTAAAATTATTTCCTCGTCTAACTAGTTATTTTTGAAAAGAGGCTCCCCGAGGCTCAATCTTTTCGAAGGATTTTAGTTGATTATTTGAAAAGAGGCTCCCCGAGGCTCAAACTTTTCGAAGGATTTAAGTTGGTTATTTACGTGTTCTAAGTGAGTTCACGAAAGAAAAAAAAGCAAAAATAAATCTAAGCATGCAATTTCTAAGTTAAAACACAAACATGTTTTGTACTGGCTCCCCCTAGACCGTTGAATTGGTTCGGTCTATCCACATAGTGGATTTGGTCCTTGGGAACCCAGTACGAGTTGGATCCTAGAGTTGAAATCAAAGTGGTCTTAGGGACCCATGCTTGGACACATTTTTTATGTCTACTTACGATTGACATATACGACTTATTGGTCGTGTTTGAGCTAAACCCTAGTCTGGCCTTGTTGTACACGGCCCTTTGCGATCCAAGTAGGAGGTCAAGTCCTTTGGATCCCAAAGTAAACCTTTCCAACGTATTCCTAAGATCTTCGACTTGACTTTTCAAGAGTGAGTTCTCAACTTCGAGTTTTTCAACCCGAGTTGAGTCCTTCTCTTGAACTCGACTAGTCGAAGAGGTTAGGGAGACCTCGTGTTTGAGGAGTTTAACTTCCTCAACCAGGGTCTCGACCTTGGACTCGGACTTAGCTATCTTCCTAGACAAAAACCTAACCGTATTATGTAAAGTATTAAATAAGGTTCGACTCACCTTAAGGGTATCTTTTGAACCGGATGCGTATCTGTGGCTTGACTTGAAGGTAGCTTCGTAGTCCGAGTCATCCTCGTGTTACTCAGTTCAAGTTCAGTTCGGTCTCGTGTCGGACTCAATCGATTTCGCCAAGAAGACGTGGTCTTCGTCTTCTTCGGATGACGCTTCTTCCCATGTCGCATTGAGGGCCTTCTTGTGCTTAGGTGCTTGGTGGTTGAGCTTGGGGCACTCGGACTTTATATGTCCAAACCTGTTACACTCATAACACCTAATATTAGAACTTTTAGGCTTACCTTGGTTGGGTCGAGTTGTGGTTCGCTTTCGTCCCTTGGCTATCCTTCGAGCTAGGTTCATTAGTTCGGCAGTCAATTCCGGGTCAACTTCTTCTTCGGACTCATCTTCCTCCTCGGTTGGTGGTGGCTTGCTTGCGAATTTCTTCTTCTTTGAACCTACAAACAAGGCTATACCCCTCTCGGGTTCCGAGTTGGATTGCTCATGTAATTCAAAATTCGAAAAGAGTTCATCTAATCTAAGTTTAGAAAGGTCCTTGGAGACCTTGTAGGCATCGACCATGGATGCCCACAAGGTAGTCCTCGGAAAAGAGTTTAGAATATACCTTATAAGGTCGCGGTTTTCGACCTTTTGCCCGATTGCGTGTAGGTTGTTGACTATGTCTTGGACACGGGCGTGGAGTTGCGTCGCGGACTCGTGTTCCTGCATTTGTAGTGTGTACAATTTATTGAACAACAAATCACGTTTGCAAACCTTAGCTTGATCCGATCCTTCATGTAACTCGATCAGCTTTGTCCAAAGGTCCTTTGCGCTAATGAAGGGGCCGACGCGATTTAACTCCTCCTTGGACAAGCCGCATTGGAGGATTTGTGTTGCCTTGGCGTCGGCTTCGACTTGTCATTTTGTCGCAATGGTCCATTGATCATAATCCAAGGAGTCACCCACTTCATTAGTCGGAAGTGTGAAACCCGTTTGGATTATGATCCACATCTCGATTTGGGTTTTGAGAAAGCATTCCATCCGACCCTTCCAATAACGGAAGTCATCTCCGTTGTAAAATGGAGGTCGGACGGTGCTAAAACCCTCGAGATGGGCCATTAGAACAAAAGACAAAAAGGGACGAAGACGAAGAAACTAGCAACGACAAAAACACAAAACAAAGTACCAAGACTCGCGTCTTGGATTAGTAGTGCGGGAGTAAATTTAACAAAGCGAAATAAATCAGAAATAAACAGAAATAAAAGAAAAATAAATTTGTGAAAAATGGCTAGATTGGTGGTTTCACCAAATCTTAGCAACCCCCGGCTCTGATACCAATTGTTGGATCGAAGCGGATCGCTAGAGGGGGGGTGAATAGCGATAAAAACTTTTCTTTTAAATCGTTCGATAGACAATTAAACGCAGCGGAAATGTAAATAAAAACTAAATGAGACAAATAGTTTTTTTACTTGGTTCATAGCCTTCGCCATTACTCAAGGCCCTAACGGTCCTAGACCGTGTACGGAGGGCAATTCACTAAAACACTCCTCCTCGTTGGAGGTAGGAGTTTTACGATTACAAAAGCCTTCGAAGCAAAAAGATAGAGAGACAAACCCTCTCTTCTATTAAAGTAAAATGCAACAAAAAGCCTCGATTAAAAAGAATTGCAATATTGAAAGCAATAACAAATTAAGATTATACCAACAACTAAACAAAAGAAACTTTAAGCTAGGGTTGTTGGCAGCACTTCGTTGTTGTAGAGTCGTCGGAGAGTTGCAGCGTAACGGAGGCTTTTGAGCACTTAGAATTGAGGATGAAACCCTAGGTTTGGCCCTCCTTTTATAGCCTTTAAGCCCCTCAATGAATGGGTCTTCAACCAATCACAAATGGGCACAAAACTCCTTGAAAAATGGTGATAAAGCTTGACTCCTCGAGGCTGATTTTGACCACCGGCTGAATCGCCTTTGAATCGGGCGCGCTGAATCGATTTTTGACTACAATAAAGAGTTAGCTCAAAATATAAGTGGATTCGACGGCAACTTGCCATCCGATCTCAACATAGACCTTCCATGGGAAGTCTTGGGTCGGATCGTCGCCTAAGATCATCCCCGTAAAGAGGATACGACCTCACTTACGCTCGCACACACGAGCTTACCTCGATACTTACGTGTCGCTTTTTCTTCCGGCCTTCCACTCGATTCCTTCGGCTCCCTCCGAAGTAACTCGAGTGTCGCCCGACCACCGCGGCTTCCTCCGGGTGTCGCTAGCCTTCAGCTCCAGCATTGAGACTTTTCTGCACACTTGATTTAGCTCGTGAGATAACAATATAAGCTTAACTTTATATCGTTTGCTATAATCAAAACTTAGGTTTGACTTAGGTGCCCACTGCACCAACAATACTTAATTAAAATAGAAAATAAACTGAACTAAATACTGAATGAAATTCAGAAAAGCTAATTATAAAATAAAACGTAAAACTACTGCTAAATTAAAAAAAACTAAATCTAGATATGGAAAATCTAAAATTGAAGTAAATAAAGTAAAATAAAAATAAAAGAAAGTAACTCACCTCAAAGAACCTTGTTGATTTCCTCCTCCACGAGCTCCATTTAAAGCTTCTGCCTGAGCTGGAAATCGTCGATCAGTCAACTGATTGGGACCATCAGTCGACTAATGACACTGTTGCTGTGAGACAACGGTGTAATCCATGCCGAAAAAATCTAACGGATAGGACATCAGTCGACTGACATGTCCATGAGTCGACTGATCGAGCCTTCACTCGATTGCTAACCCTAGCAGTCGAGTCTCGACTCGATTTTGTGCTCGAGATTCCGAGCAGCAGTCGACTGATCATAAGACGAGTCGACTACTGGGTCAATCAGTCGACTGCCCACTTCTAGCAGTCGAATGCTAGGGCACTCCCCGCAGTCAAACCCTAGTTGACTCATGCCAGTCGACTTCCATATGACACCAGTCGACTTGCACACCTCAAACATGAGGTTTTAACCTCAAACATGAGGTTTTCACCTCAAACATAAGGTTTAACCCAAGTATGGTTCCCCCATACTTGCTTGACCACCCTTAGCCTGGATCTAAGCCTTCTAGCCACCTCCGTCAGCCTCGCGCCTCTCAGATCCCTCCAAGTCATCCATGACTTGTTCATCCATTACGCTAGCCTTCAGGTGCTTCTATCGGCTGTCATGCTAACGGTGTCTACACCATCAAGGCACATTGGACTTACGCTGCCAAGACTCCGCTTGGACTTTACGCCGCCAACCATTGGACTTATGCTGCCAAGACTCCCGCTTGGACTTCTCAAATGCCAAGACTCAAGCTTGGACTTTCCCTTGCCAACCCATGTTGGACATTCCACTGCCAAGACCCATGCTTGGACTTTCCCAAATGCCAAGTGTCCCACTTGGACTTTCCATGCCAAG
Organism: Wurfbainia villosa; assembly: GCA_025175895.1. Taxonomy (NCBI): domain Eukaryota; kingdom Viridiplantae; phylum Streptophyta; class Magnoliopsida; order Zingiberales; family Zingiberaceae; genus Wurfbainia; species Wurfbainia villosa. Next base: position 37,027,141 of record CM045997.1, read on the forward strand.
TACCCATGACTTGGACTTTCCATTGCCAAGACTCACGCTTAGACATTTCATTCCAAGTACTCAAGACTTGGACTTTCCCATGACAATCACATTGTCATATGTTTTTGTCAAATATCAAAACATCTCTCGAGTCAAGCTCGAGTTCTGGTCAATCGTGACCTGGATTGATTGCACTAACAATCTCCCTCTTTTTGATGTTTGACAAAAACCAAACAAACTATTGAGTTAGACGATCTAACTCAAACCAATCATCCCCATCAATTTTCCCAATTGATGTCATTCTCCCAATAAGTTCTCCCCTTTTTTGACTAACATCAAAAAGGTTCTCTCCAAGGAGGTCAATGTTGTTAGTGAAAGCCCTAGAGTCAATCATGTGATGATTGTTGTATGGACTTCATTGTATCATATTCCTATTTATAAAGGCATGGTTATTATATTTACTTGTATTGGTGCCAAATAACTAAATATAATAATGTCCTTGAGTAGTAGGTTCTTATCTATATCAATCGATTGGTTGAATCGATAATGAGATGATATAGAGAACACTACTCTTAATCATTCCTAGTCAAGTATTAACATTCAGGGACAATGTTAATGCGTAGAGACTAGCATGTAGGTCAACATGATGACTTGATCTCACAAGTCATGGATATGAGATATCGAGTTGACACATGGGTATACATTAGAGAATGTATACTGAATGACCCACCATGAGAAAGTATCGTGGATCATTATAAGAGTGTCATATACTTTCTCATGTGGCTATTTGTATGACTATTAGTCCTTAGACCTGAAGTCGCCATGGTTCCCTACATAAGGTGTTGCATACTTTGGCTTCGTCAAACGTCACCCGTAAATGGGTGGACTATAAAGGCGATTACTGGGTATGTAACAAATTATGTGGAGGGATGTGAGTGATGTAGATGGTATCTATCCCTCATATATGACGGGAGAGACATCGATATTCTTGATAGAGTGAGACCACGAAGTGCATGGCCATGCCCAAATGAATCAATATGAGATATTGAGCTCATTTGATTAGAGTGAGTCTACTTGGAGTTCAAGATTTAGATTGTACCGAGGATGACACGGTCTATGCTTCGATTGGTCAATCTAGATGTCAAGGATAGAGGGAAATTGTCACATATTGTGAGAGTCACAATTAGTAGTCACAAAGGTGATGTTGGAGCTCAACATTCTTGTAACTTGGGTAGCAATGATGTGTTGTTATATACCGCTCATTGCATATGTTCCTAAATCGGTTTAGGGACATTGCCAACGTTACAAGAACCTATAGGGTCACACACATAAGAGCAATTAGATGGAGATTAGGTTCATATGATGAACCATGAGGATTAGGTTCATGGGATGAACCAAATTGGATTAACAGTAATCCAAATTAGACTAATTGAGTTAGACTCAAGTTGATTCAAGTGTTGAATGAGTCTAATTTAGATTTGATTCATCAAATCAATTTAAATCAATGAATAGAGATTCATTAAATTAAATTGACTTGACTCAAGTGGTTAGATTTGATCAACCATGGGAGATTAGAGGTCAAGTTTGACTTGACTTGAGAGGGAAGATGAAAGGTCAAGTTTGACTTGACCAAATGCCAAGTCATGATGATGACTTGGCATGGTCGGCCGCATCATCATTGACTTTGTCAATTGGTGCCACCTCATGAGGGAGACCAAGGGTCATGGGAGTTACATGCATGCATGTAACCCCCTCTCCATGAAGTGGCCGACCAACCCCATTAGGTGTGGGAATTCATTTGGTGAGTTATTCCAACTTCATCTTCAACCTTGGATCAATTTCCCTCAAGCTCTCCTTCTTCTTCCTCATCTTGCCGAGACCTTATAGGAGTGCTAGCACACTCAAGATTGTCTTTTCTCCACCTATTGCTTGTGTGGATACCAATAGAGGAGTGTGCACTTGACACTCTCAAGTTCCGACGAACCTTTTGGATGAGCGGGATTTGCGAAAAGCGTCGCTACGAGGGTAACATCCTTATCATGTAGATCTAAGGTAGATCTAGGGTTTTATACAAACACATACATGTTTTGTTTTTAATACATCTTCGCACGGATCCGTGGCCGGGGCTTCCGAGGTTTCCGCAATGCAAAAAGCGGTTTTTGCGGCTCAGAAAAACCCAACAAATGTCTCATGTCCCAATTAGATATTACAATCTCCCCCTTGGTCCAAAAATACCTAGGATGCCTACCATCTTCCTAGTGATAAGTCCCATATCACTCAAGACAGACAATCCTATACTCTCTCAATTTCCAAATTGGGTATCTCAAAATCCCATTTCTCCTCCCCATGAGGAAAAATACCATCCATCATCCCATGAAGGAAAAATACCTCCCCCTAAAGGCTTGCTCCCCCTTGACCATTGCACCAACAATGTCCTTGGGAAGTCCCTAAGCCAATAGGAACTCTAAACCATCAAAAATAAGGTTCAAAGTTCAAACATGAACTCTACACACCTTAAATTTGATACATCATCCTAACACCTATCCTAATTCATATCCAATAAATTTTCACCCTTTATAATGCTTCCCAAAGCATATCCTAGGGTTAGGAGTGGTTAGGGACCTTTACCATAGCTGAAACACGGGCTAAACATCCTTTTTTTTTCTCGAAATCAGCCTGGCAGTCAACTCTATCAGAGATCAGTCCACTGCCACTCTCATCAGTTGACTGCCACCAAGGGTAGTCGAGTGATAACTGAAATTTTAGAATTTCAATTATCAGAAATGGATTTTGAAAATTTATAAATAATTATACGAATATAGAAAAATCATGAAAATTCGTACGTATAATAGTTATGACCAATACAATGGGTGAAAAATATTTTAAAATTATTTTACCCATAAAATATTGAAATTAATACAAAACTCAAAAGTGAAGAAAAACTTCAAAGTTTTAGCTCACTTTGTATCAACTTGATCAATAGTGTATTGAGATGTATACTGAAAAGTCTATCTTTTGTATGAACATCTTTATTTTGAAATAAGAATCACATGATCATTGTTTGCATATTTATAGTTATGCATATTTGTATGATACATTACATTGTAGATAACATGGTGTGTAGTGTCACATAGGAGATATGTTATCGGTTCATTGTAAAATATAAGTAAAGACTCATAATCGAGATGGTTTTGGGCAAACGATTGGCATGGTTGTGGTGTGATTTGGTGTTGGTTTGTCTTGACCATAGATTCACACTAGTACACTTTGTGTGTATTGAGCTGGACCGACTTAGAGGTGATTCGATTTATTGCTGACTACATAATCGAATCGAACCTCAGATATTATGTTGTACATGACCTAAATCCTGATATAATAATGGGCACATATACTTAGTATTCATTTCTTTCATTTACCAATGGACGAGATTTATAGAGTAAATAGATAGGCTCGGTAAGTTAGGAAATGGTATTATTTATATGGTGTGTCGTTGATTATAGGAAGAAACTGTGTCCTATATATTAGGATGATGATGTCCCCTTGAGGAGCTCATAAGGTTCATTATGTAAACCTTGCAGGTGGACTTGGTCCGGCATGATGATAAGGTTGAGTGGTACTACTCATGGAGTTAGATGTTGATTAATTAATTGTCAGTAAATTAATTAATCGACGGACATTCGAGATCTTAAACACGGGGAGAAAAATGTACAAATAATATATGGAGCCCATATTAACTTATGGGGATTGGTGAGGTAGATCAATGATAATCCTCTAGTGGATTGGATTATCATTAATGCATTAGACTTTATGTGGGCTTGATCCATTGGGTGACCAAGATCCAACTCCTATTCATGGTCCCTATTGTAGCCTATTAAAACCTCATGAAGCCTAGATCCAATGGTAGAAAAGAAAACTCTAGATCCAATGGTAGAGATTAAATCTCTAGATTCGATGGTTGAGATTAATTCTCTAGATCCGACGGTTGAGATTAAATCCCTAGAATCGAAGGTGGAGATTAAAGGTAGGCTTGAGCCCAACTCTATAAAAGGAGGCTTAGGGCTTGGATGGCAAGCAATCAAAGGAGGGGCTAGGATTTTGGGCGGTAAGGAGTAAGGGGTGTTGGGCGGCCACAATTAAGGAAATTCCTTTCCTTCTTCTTCCTTAGGTGGTCGGCGCATATCATCTTCTTTCCTCTCCTTGGCCGATGGAAACAAGGGTTAGGGTGATTCCTTGGAGCTCTTGGCCGGCGCCCACCTTTCCTCCTCTTTAGGCCGGCGACAAGCTTCAAGTTGGAAGCTTGTTGGTTGGTCCTAGATAGAGGAGAGTTTTGTTTCTTATTCTTCCTTTTGTTCAGAGAGAGCAAAGAAAGAAAGATTGGTGATCTAGGAGGCTTCGACTTTTGGAAGATCGTCGCCCACAAGACGTCCAAAATGAGGAAGGACATACAATAGAAGATCAAGAGGTATAATGCTTGTTTATATTCTTTTGTAACATGTCTATAATTGTTTTTCAATCATATACATGTTGTATGTTCTGTTTTATGGTTAAATATACTTGGACCCCGAATACAAACAAAAAAGCCAGCGATCCATAAATCATCTATTCCGTGGCTAATCGTAGAATAGAGGTTGGTTGCTTGAACAACAAGTTTGTTCAAGTGACAACTCTAATCGAATAGCACGACGATGAAATGGTAGCTTGGGTGAACTCTCCTTGTCAAGGATAATTTTTTTTATCGAGGGATGTCGAAGGCATCGCCATGAGCAAGCGACCGAGTTGAAGTGGGAAGCGAAGTTTCCCTACCTTTAAGTGGTATCAGAGCCACGGTTTCCGATTATGTGTGTTTAGGATTCGGTTACTTTTATGCATTTTTATATATTATATGTGCCGGATAATAGTAGGATGTGTGTAGGTTAACTTTTTGGTTGCAGGCATAGGATCCAACTATTATGGCCATATGTGTGTATGTGTGTAATTGTATATTTTGTTGAATCCTCGGGGTTGACGAGGCTAGTATTTAATTTTTATAATTAGATACGACATTGTTTAGCCACTCCTTTTATTTTAGTTTACTTTCGATCTAGATTTCATGTAAACTCCCTCATTGGGTATAGGATCGATGGATGTAAATTAAAATAGTTTTTCTCGGCTCGAATCTCTGGATGGCTTGTACATGGCATAGGGAGGAGCGGACGAGATGATGATACGACGGGAGACATATTGAAGGCAAAAGCCACAATAGTTGGAAAATATTTATTTTTCATATTTATTGCTTATTGTTTGATATGCATATCGTAGGCTAGAAAATTCCTCAATTTTAAATTACTAAGTGGGAGAGGGATATTTTTATAAATTCCCACGACCTCCATTACGATTTGACATGTGATGCAAACAAACTTGCGAGTTGGCTCTGAGTGCCTTCCTCCACATCAGATGAGTTTGTTTGCGGATCACAAGGTCGAATATGGTTATAGGAAATTATTAAGGAGCATGTGTACTTCCCCATCGAAAGGCACATAACTCGAGATAATTATCTTGGTACCGAGTAATGGTGAACACTTAGATACAAATATAAGTATCCTCCCCATCATAGTCACTACTTTTATTTGTAGGGCCGAAGAGAAACCAACTATTAATTTTATTTGTCAAAAAGTTAGGTTGACAAGATAGTAAAATTAATGGGTAAAACCTCCTCTTACAAATGTAGAATTCGTATACGTCCACACTATCGTGGCATACGATATTCTCAGTGTTTTTGAGGTGTTGGTTGATTTTAAAATTTTATTGTTTGAGGAATCAATAATTTTTTGAAATCTAATGTTTTGATTTTTGTGATTCTTAGGTTGTTTTCAAAATGACTTTCAATCCTCTTGTTGTGGTACTGAAAGAAAATAAACTTATTGGACACAACTATGTTGATTGGAAGAGGAATCTTGTCATTGTCTTGACTGCAGAGGAATACAAATATGTACTCCTCGAAGAGTGCCCTCCTAAGCCTGCGGATGATTCTGGAGAAAAGGAGAAGGAGAGTTATAAGAAGTGGATCAAGGTCGATGAGATGGCGGGGTGTTAAATTTTGGCATTTATATCAAATGTACTATAACATCAGCATCAAGCCATGCCCACTGCTTATGACATGATGCTCAATCTTAAAGAGCTTTTCAGATACCAGAATCGGGCTGCCAGGCAAGAAGCCATGAGGAATTTGAAGAAAACCACCATGATCGAGGGAACACCCGTGAGGGATCATGTTCTCAAGATGATGGCTCATTTGAATGAGATGGAAGTCCTTGGAGCTGAGATCGATGGGGAAACCGATGTCGATATCATTCTCCAGTCTTTACCTAGGAGTTTTGAGCAATTTTGCCTGAACTACAACATGAACAAGAGGTTGTATTCGTTGGGGGAGCTTCTGACAGAACTCCAGGCGGCAGAGGGGCTTTTTCGTCAGAGTGCTCAGGCGCAAGCCATGGTTGCACAAAAGTTTTCTACTTCTAAGCCGAAAGGCAAGAAGAAGAAGAAACAAGTTGGGGCAAAGGTAGTGGGGGGAACTCAGGGAGGAGTGAAGAAGCCGAAAGGCAAGTGCTTCACTTGTAAGCAGACTAGACACTGGAAGAAGGACTACCCCAACCGCAAGCAGAACAAAGGTATATCTTTTGGTCTAGTCATTGAAACATGTTTAGCGGTGTTATCTACCGACACCTGGTGTGTAGATAAGGGAGCCACTGATCATGTCTGTAATACTTTGCAGGGGTTCTAGGAAACCAGAGGACTGGTTGAGGGGGAGATTACTGTATACTTGGGTGATGCCACGAAGGTGGCGGCTATTGCAGTGGGAGATGTTTATTTATCTTTTGAGAAAAATAAAGTTTTGGTTCTTAAGAATTGCCTTTATGTACCTTTATTTAGAAAGAATTTAATTTCGGGTTCTAAATTGTTTATGAATGGATATTCTATTTCTTTTAATGATAGAGTTGTTATAAAAAGGAATAGGGAGATTATCTATTCTGGTGCATTGATAGGAAATTTGTATACACTCGAACCAAAAGCTCCCACGATGCAAATAGAAGTTAATAACTCATCTTCTAATTCCAATAAGAGAAAAGAACCTTCGAAGATGAACCAAACATATCTTTGGCATCTAAGGCTTGGTCATATTAACCTAAGTAGAATTCAAAGGTTGATAGCTGATGGACCTCTGGGTTCATTTGTGGTGGAAGATTTCCCAACTTGCGAATCTTGCTTGGAGGGTAAATTGACCAACAGGCCTTTTAAGGCCAAGGGGTATAGAGCCAAATATGTGTTGGAGTTGGTTCATTCTGATTTGTGTGGTCCTATGTCTATCCAGTCAAGAGGTGTTTTTGAATATTTCGTCTCCTTTATAGACGATTATTCGAGATATGGATACATTTACTTGATGCGCTGCAAGTTTGAATGTTTTGACAAGTTCAAAGAATTCAAGGCTGATGTGGAGAAACGTCAAGGTAAAAGTATCAAGACACTACGATCTGATCGTGGTGGTGAGTACCTCTTGGGAGAGTTTAGGAATTACTTATCAGAGGCTGGGATTCAATTCCAATTGTCTGCACCTGACACACCCTGTAGAATGGTGTAGCAGAGCGAAGGAATAGGACTATTATGGAGATGGTTAGATCGATGATAAGTTATTCTGAGTTGCCAGATTCATTATGGGGATATGTTGTATATACGGTAGTGTATATTCTGAACTCGGTACAATCTAAATCAGTGCCTTCTACTCCCATAGAATTATGGACTGGGTGAAAGCCTAGTCTAAGACATATTCGGATATGGGGGAGTCCAGCACATGTGCTGAAGGCAGATGCTGGTAAGTTGGAACCTCGTACAGAAGTGTGCATGTTCGTTGGCTATTCTAGAGGAATGAAAGGTGGTTTGTTTTATAGTCCTAGAGATCAGAGGGTGATCGTCAGCACGAACGCCAGATTTCTAGAGGAAGACTATGTAATGAACCACAAGCTCATGAGTAAGATTGTTCTGGAGGAATTGAAAGGGGAAGTCACTTCTTCAGTACCACCGGTACAAGAGGATATACCACAAGTCACTGCACCGTGTGTCACAGAGGATACACAGGTGATACCTCATCGTAGTGGGAGGGTTGTTAGACAGCCTAACAGATTCATGTTCTTGGGAGAATCTTCTGATTTAGTCCCTGGCGAATATGAACCTGATCCCTGGACATATGACGAGGCAATCCATGATAAAGATGCAGTATCTTGGCAAAGTGCAATGAATGCTGAGATTAAATCTAAGGATTCAAATCAAGTCTGGGAGCTAGTAGAACCACCCGATGGTGTAAAAACCATTGGATACAAGTGGATCTATAAAAGAAAGAGTGGAATAGACGGGAAGGTTGAGACATTCAAAGCAAGGCTTGTTGCGAAAGGGTATACTCAGAAAGAGGGTATCGATTATGAGGAGATCTTTTCGTCGGTAGCCATGCTTAAGTCTATCCGGATTTTCTTATGCATTGCTACTCATATGGATTATGAGTATGGCAGATAGATGTCAAGATAGCTTTCCTTAATAGAAGTCTTGAGGAAAACATCTATATGAAGCAACAAGAAGGTTTCATGGTAAAGCGCAAAGAGCATCTTGTGTGTAAGCTTAATCGGTCCATTTATGGATTGAAGCAAGCTTTAAGGTCTTGGAACATTCGCTTTGATGAGGTAATCCAGTCTTATGGATTTATTCAAAGTCCGGATGAGTCTTGTGTATACAAGAGATGTGACGGAAACGTAGTGGTATTTCTTGTACTATACGTATATGACATTTTGTTAATTGGAAACAATGTCAAGGTGTTATCAGACGTAAGGGTATGGTTGTCCAAACAGTTTAATATGAAGGACTTGGGAGAAGTGGGACACATTTTTGGGATCAAGGTTATAAGGGATCGCAGGAAAAGGATGTTGTGCTTATCTCAAGCTTCATACATAGACACAATTATGGATCGTTTTAGCATGCAAAACTCCAAGAAAGGTTTTCTACCTTTCAGGCATGGAGTTCCTTTATCTAAGGAGATGTGTCCTAGAACATCTGAGGATATAGAGGAGATGAAGGCGGTTCCTTATGCTTCGGCAGTAGGAAGCCTCATGTATGCGATGCTATTTATGAGACCAGATATCTGGTTTGCCGTGGGCATGGTCAGCAGATATCAGAGTAATCCAGGACAGGGCATTGGACTATGGTAAAGCATATATTGAAGTACCTGAGAAGGACTAGGGATTATATGCTAGTTTACTAGGTAGACAAATTACTCCCTGTGAGTTACACAGATTCCAACTTCCAATCAGACAGGGATAACAGTAAGTCTACCTCAGGTTTTGTGTTTACTTTGGGAGGTGGAGCCATTGTATGGAGGAGTGTCAAGCAGAAATGCGTGGTAGACTCCACCATGGAAGCTGAGTATGTCGAAGCCTTTGAGGCGGGCAAAGAAGCTATGTGGCACAAGAACTTCTTGATGGACTTGGATGTGATTCCTGGTTTGCCCAGAACTATCATAATTTATTGTGATAATAGTGGTGCAGTTGCAAACTCGAAGGAACCACGAGCCCATAAGGCAAGTATGTTGGGATGTATACTGAAAAGTTTATCTTTTGTATGAACATCTTTATTTTGAAATAAGAATCATATGATCATTGTTTGCATATTTATGGTGATGCATATTGTATAATACATTACATTGTAGATAACATGGTGTGTGGTGTCACACGGCAGGTTATGTTATCGGCTCCTTGTAAAGTATAAGTATAGGCTCACAACCGAGATGACTTTGGATAAACCATTAGTATGTTTGTAGTGTGATTTGGTATTGATTTGTCTTGACCATAGAATCGCACTAGTACACTTTGTGTGTATTGAGTAGGACCGACTTAGAGGTGATTCGATTTATTGCTGACTACATAATCGAATCGGACCTCAGATATTATATTGTACATACTCTTAATCCCGATATAATAACAGGCACATATACTTAGTATTAATTTCTTTGTTTTACCAATGGGCGAGATTTATAGATTAAATCGATAGGCTCGGTAAGTTGGAAAATGATATTATTTATATGGTGTGTCGTTGATTATAGGAGGAAACTGTGTCCCATATATTAGGATGATGATGTCCCCTTGAGGAGCTCATAAGGTTCATCATGTAAACCCTGCAGGTGGACTTGGTCTGGCATGATGAAAAGGTTGAGTGGTACTACTCATGGAGTTAGATGTCGATTAATTAATGGCCAGTAAATTAATTAATCGACGGACATTCGAGATCTTAAACACGAGAAGAAAATGTACCTATAATATATGGAGCCCATATTAACTTATGGGGGTTGGTGTGGTAGATCAATGATAATCCTTTAGTGAATTGTATTATCATTAATCGATCGGACTTTATGTGGGCTTGATCCATTGGGTGGCCAAGATCCAACTCCTCCTCTTGGTCCCTATTGTAGCCTATTAATACCACATGAAGCCTAGATCCAATGGATGAAAACAAATCTCTAGATTCAAAGGTAGAGATTAAATCTCTAGATCCGACGGTTCAGATTAAATCCCTAGAACCAATGGTAGAGATTAAAACAAGGTTTATCCCTAACTCTATAAAAAGGGGCTTGAGGGTCGGCATGGAGAATTAATGAGAAGCAAGGGAGATTAGGGTTGGGCGGCAAGCTTGGAGTTAGGGTTTAGGGTTGGCGGCACCAAATAAGGAAAGAGTTTCCTTTCTTCTCTTCTTCCCTTGGTGGCCGGCGCCCATACAGGTTTTTCCAGCCCTTGGCCGGCATCCAAACCACTTGATCCTCTTCTCCTTGGCCGGTGGAAACATAGCTTAAGGTCTTCCCTTGGAGCTTTTGGCCGACATCCATCCTTCTCATCCCTTTCCTTGTTGGCCGGCGGCAAGCATCATTGCTTGATGCTTGTTGGTTGGCTAAAGGAAGGAGAAGGGCCTTGTTTCTATACTTCCTCTTGTTCGGAGTGAGCAAGGAAGGAAGATTGGAGATCTAGGAGCTTCGACTTTTGGTAGATCGTCGCCCACACGATGTCTAAAGGGAGGAAGGTCATACAATGGAAGATCGAGCGGTATATCACTTATCTATCTTCATATGTAACATGTTTATATTTGTTTTTAAATTATATGAATGTTATATATTCTTTTTGTGGCTAATATAACTTGGACCCCGAACATAAACACAAAAGCCGGCTATTCGTACATTGTCTATTCCGCGGCTATTCATAGAATAGAGGTTGGTTACTTGAACAACAAGTTTGTTCAAGCGACTACTCTAATCGAATAGCACGACGATGACACGGTTGCTTGGGCATTCCCTCTTGTCAAGGATAAATTTTTTTTATCCGGGGACGTAGAAGGGATTGCCATGAACAAGCGACCGAGTTGAAGTGGGAAGCGAAGTTTCCTACCTTCAAAGTAAACACATAGAGCGCAAGTACCACCTGATACGAGAAATCGTAAAGAGTTGAGAAGTTGTTGTGGCCAAGATTGCATCAGAGAATAACCTTGCAGATCCTTTCACTAAGGCCCTTCCAGCGAGAGCTTTTGATAGGCATGTGGAGGGAATGGGAATCAGATGTATGGCAGTTTAAGGAGAGCGTAGTCTTTTAGTATAAGTGAGAGATTGTTGGGATGTATACTGAAAAATTTATCTTTTGTATGAACATCTTTATTTTGAAATAAGAATCACATGATAATTGTTTGCATATTTATAGTTATGCATTTTTGTCTGATACATTACATTGTAGATAACATGGTGTGTAGTGTCACACAGGAGATCATGTTATCGGTTCATTGTAAAGTATAAGTAAAGGCTCACAACCGAGATGATTTTGGACAAACCATTGGCATGGTTGTGGTGTGATTTGGTGTTGGTTTGTCTTGACCATAGAATCACACTAGTACACTTTATGTGTCTTAAGCTAGAACGACTTAGAGGTGATTCGATTTATTGCTGACTACATAATCAAATCGGACCTCAGATATTATGTTGTACACGATCTAAATCCTGATATAATAACGAGCACTTATACTTAGTATTCATTTCTTTGATTTACCAATGGGTAAGATTTATAGAGTAAATCGATAGGCTCGGTAAGTTGAGAAATGATATTATTTATATGGTGTGTCATTGATTATAGGAGGAAACCGTGTCCTATATATTAGAATGATGATGTCCCCTTGAGGAGCTCATAAGGTTCATCATGTAAACCCTACAGGTAGACTTGGTCCGACATGATGATAACGTTGAGTGGTACTACTCATGGAGTTAGATGTTGATTAATTAATTGTCCGTAAATTAATTAATCAACTGACATTCGAGATCTTAAACACGGAGAGAAAAACGTACAAATAATATATGGAGCCCATATTAACTTATGGGGGTTGGTGAGGTAGATCAATGATAATCCTCTAGTGGATTGGATTATCATTAATGGATCGGACTTTATGTGGGCTTGATCCATTGGGTGGCCAAGATCCAAATCCTCCTCATGGTCCCTATTGTAGCCTATTAAAACCTCATGAAGCCTAGATCCAATGGTAGAAAACAAAACTCTAGATCCAATGGAAGAGATTAAATCTCTAGATTCGACGGTTGAGATTAATTCTCTAGATCCGACGGTTGAGATTAAATCCCTAGAACCGAAGGTTGAGATTAAAGGGAGGATTGAGCCCAACTCTATAAAAAGAGGCTTAGGGATTGGACGGCAAGCAATCAAAGGAGGGGCTAGGGTTTTGGGCGGCAAGGAGCAAGGGGTGTTGGGCGACCACAATTGAGGAAATTCCTTTCCTTCTTCTTCCTTAGGTGGCCGATGCATATCATCTTCCTTCCTCTCCTTGGCAGGTGTCCAAAAACCATTCCTTCTCTTCTCCTTGGCCAGTGGAAATAAGGGTTAGGGTGATTCCATGGAGCTCTTGGCCAGCGCCCACCTTTCCTCCTCTTTAGGCCGTCGACAAGCTTCAAGTTGGAAGCTTGTTGGTTGGTCCTAGATAGAGGAGAATTTTGTTTCTTATTCTTCCTTTGGTTCGAAGCGAGCAAAGAAAGGAAGATTGGTGATCTAGGAGGCTTCGACTTTTGGAAGATCGTCTCCCACATGACGTCCAAAAGGAGGAAGGACATACAATAGAAGATCAAGAGGTATAACGCTTGTTTATATTCTTTTTTTAACATGTCTATAATTGTTTTTCAATCATATACATGTTGTATGTTGTGTTTTATGGTTTAATATACTTGGACCCCGAATACAAACACAAAATTCAGCAATCCGTACATCGTCTATTCCATGGCTAATCGTAGAATAGAGGTTGGTTGCTTGAACAACAAGTTTGTTCAAGTGACAACTCTAATCGAATAGCACGACGATGAAACGGTAGCTTGGGTGATCCCTCCTTGTCAAGGATAAATTTTTTTTATCCATGGACGTAGAAGGGATCGCCGTGAACAAGCGACCGAGTTGAAGTGGGAAGCGAAGTTTCCCTACCTTCATAGTGATTGCTATCAAAAGATAGACTTCACTAAGATTTTTTAAAAGGATTTTAAAATGTTTTTAAAACCTTATTTTGGATCATATTCCTTGGGCTCAATGTACATGACTTGTACACAAGCTTTCCCAATCATCCACTAATGAAATAAGATGAGTTTTAGTTCATCTAGATGTAAAAACTATGCACCTTGAACTTAACTCATATCCTTACATCTCACATGTATCTAGGGTGTATAAATACACATACATGTCAAGTTAGATGTGAGATGTCGGTTTTGTTTTATCTAAAGCTAAGGTCTCATGCATTTTTCTAATGCAACTCTACTTGATTCTCTTATAAATGGGACTCCAAGTCATGTCATTGTCCCTAAATCAATTTTCATTAACTTAAATGCATAAATGATCATGACATAAATGATAGCAATAATTAAGCATGACCAATGATCATGATGTCATGACATATGATATATTCTAAAAACACATGACATTAATCCTTAATCCTAAACATGAACATGACATATAAATGATTAAAATAAATATGATATCATGGCATGTTATATGGCAATCAAAGCATGACATATAAAATGTATAGGTATAATAATACCTCAATTTTAGTATTAATTGTCATTTGATATAATTAAGTATATTTTTCCATATTATCACTTTTCTCCCTAGTGTACCAAAAACCCAAAATGACACACTATGACCTCTAGACCTAAGTTGTGCCAATTTGATTGATTTTTTATAATCGCAAAAATGTATTGGTACATCCCAAAATCTTTTAGGATCATAATATCAAATCTATTTTCAAGGTATCCATAACCTCGAAAATTATCTAAAATGTCACCTTTGCCATGGTTAGGTTAACTACCCTTCCATTAAAAGTTGGCACACCCTAAACCCATCTAGCATGAATCAATCACGCTCTTAGGAGCCTAAAACCTATTTGAACTCCTAGGGTTTACTAGGTATTTCATAGGGATAACCTCCCTAGATACCTTCCTAATGACCCTTCTAGGCTTGTTAGCCTTGGTCATTTGGGTCTTGCCATGGTTAACTCTAGGGGTGACTCCTCTTGTAACCTTCTTAGTGGCCACCCTAGGTTTCTTAGAAACCCTAGCCACTAGGCACACACCTTGGTTACCCTTAGGGATGACTTCCCTAGTAACCTTGGTCTTCCTAGACCTAGCTTGTGTTCCATAATCAAATGGAACACTATGATAAGCCATCTTAGGCTTAGGTTTGTGACCCAAATCATTCTTGCCCTTGGTTGACTTTTGTCTCTTAGGCCCTAGGTGTTGATTTTGACTTCTAGATCCTCGACTTTGACCACTTTACCCCTTAAATTGATTTTGCATAATCCTAAGGGTCTTCTCAAATTTTTCAAGCCTTGACGTCAAGGCTTGATTTTCACCTCTAATTGCCCAATTTTAGAATTTTGATTTAATCCTTGGGCATGGTTCTTCCTAGGCATGTCTAATCCATTTGGGGATAAAACCTAGGTATTCTTGTACCTTTCTAATTGTATCCCAAGGTAGGATTGGTCTAGAATTATTTGACCTAGATTTATTTTAGATAAATTTGTTTTAGGGATATTAGTCCCAAATTTCTCCTTATTATCTAAATGGATATTCTTAGCTCCTAGGCAAAAATATTTATTGTTCCTAGCATGCTTTTCATGAATAATTGCAAGATTACCTAATTTATTTCTAGCATGCTTTTTGACATTAAAACTAGAAGAACGAGCATTATTGAAATGATATACCTTAGGGTTTGCCTTAGTGGCTCCCCCTACTTGTGATGTTCCCCTTTGCCCCTTCACTCCCCCCTCGAGCATTGACTCCTATAATGCCCCAGTAGCCGGCATTTGAAGCAAATCACTTGCTCCTTGCTCTTGATTGTTGGAGGACTGGCATCCTTGACTTTTGGTGCCGGTGGAGCTTTCTTTACCCTTTTTGGATACTTACTTTTGTAGTATCCGGGATCCCTACACTCAAAACACATTATATGCATTTTATTTTGAACCGATGTGTTTGAGTTACCTAGGTTGGTGGTAGATGCCGGAGTTGGAGCTTCTTCATCTTGACCGTGTAGGGGATCGATCGATGTGTATGTGTTCGCCGACTAGAGGGGGGTGAATAACCCTCAATCGTCGTACGGTGAAATACGATCGTTCTCGTTGCGTGCTCGTCTACAATTGTCATTAGTGCAGCGGAATACTAATACAAATATGAATACTAACAACAAATACAAGCATATGCAAACACACACAATATATGTGGTTCGGAACCGAATGGTTCCTACTCCACAGGTGAGCTCTCCGAGCTCTAGTTATGAGCACGACACTAACTAAACTCCATCTCGACTACACGTCGGAGGTGGAGAAACCTCGTACAAGCTATTACAACAGTAATACTACAAGAAATACAAAGACACAAGAAATATAAGTAAAGAACGCTTTACAACTCTTTACTTTGAACCCTTTCTTGTTGCTTGCTTTGGATGACTCTTGAAGGACTGGAATGCAGTAGCAATTCCCCTCCAATCGCTTGCTTAAAGTATTGGTGAAATCCTCCCACTTGAGCTCCATTTATAACCTGCATCAAGCTGTTTTCACGCCCAGCAGTCGACTGCCAAAAGGCCCCAGTCAACTGCCCTTGTAGCCGTTGTCTCACAACGACCAGATCCACGTTGGATAAGTTCCAACGGATCACCTACCAGTCCACTGCTAGTCCATGGCAGTCGACTGGTGACCTAGTAGTCGACTTCCTAGTCGGCTACGGAGCATTCTGTGCTCGCGACATTCCCATCAGTCGACTGTCATCCCTCGACAGTCGACTGCTGTCGACATCAGTCGACTGCCAGTCCATAGTAGTCGACTACCAAGCACAAAACCGCAGTCTAACACCAGCCAAACCCTAGTCGACTTGGACAAGTCGATCCGGCACCTATGCCAGTCAACTGCTGTCGGGCAAAACCTCAAACACCAAGTTGTTTGAGCATCTGACCGTCGAGTAAACCCTCAAACATCATGTTTGAGCTTCTGACACTTAGTCATAGACACTTGGCCAAGTCCACATCTTCCCTCATGGAGTTCCCCACCGAAGCTCTCTTCCCTCGGCCTACGTCCCTCGGATGGGCCAAGCGCACGACTTCGCAATGCCATCGTTCGCGTCTCATGCCCTCGAAGTATGGTTCCCTTGGGCCTCACTCCATTTTATCCCCGTCCGGCTGTCCCTCGGATGCACCAAGCGCACGGCTTCGCAATGCCATCCTTCACCGACTCAAGGACCCCGAGCCTAGTGAACTTGCCAAGTTCTCAAGACTTCCCACATGCACCAAGCGCACGCCTTCGCAATGCATTTCTCACCAAGCATCAAGCGCACGACTTCGCAATGCTTTGAATTTTCCCACACCAAGCCCCATCCTTGTATTTTCCATGCCAACTCCATATTGGACTTTCCCACACCAAGCTCCATGCTTGGATTTTCCATGCCAACTCCATGTTGGACTTTCCTATGACAATCCCATGTCATGAGTTTTATCTATCATAAAAATACTATCAAGGTACTGCTTGAGTCAAACTCGAGTCAACCTGGGTCGATTGCACCAACAATCTCTCCATTTTTGATGATTGACAAAACTACCATCTCAAGTCTACCAATTCTCCCATATTGACAATTCTCACATCCTAAATAAGAATTCCAAACCTAATTGCTAACTTGGTAACTTCTCCCCCTTTTTGACATTACATCAAAAAGGTCCTCCCCAAAGGTATGAATGTCTCATATTCCAATGAGATCTTACAATCTCTCCCTTGGAGGAACACATGTCTACAATCTTACTAGTGATCCCATATCACTTAAAGAGAGGCAACCCAATTTTCCTCCCATGAGGAAATACATATCCATCTTCCCATGATGGATACCTCCCCCTAGAGGCTTGCTCCCCCTTGACCATTGCACCAACAATGTCCTTGGAGAGTCCCTAAGCCAGTAGGAACATTAACCAAATCAAAATTAAGGCAAAGTTCAACAATGAACTCTCTTCCATCTTAAAATTTATACTCTCCCTAAACCCATCTCCTAATCCATGTCCAATGGATTTCCACCCTTTCTATTGCTCTCCCAAGCATATCCTAGGGTTAGGAGTGGTTATGGGACCTTAACCTAGCTGAACATGGGCCTAACCAACAAGGTTTACCTAAAATCAGCTTGGGTAGTCGACTGAATTCAGAAATCGATTTGCCACTATCGATCGACTAGCCTCCCTAACGATTATTGATAACTTCATTTGATTTTATTTGAAATGGATAAATATACATAAGTTTAAAATTCTTGAAATTTGGTATGTATATTACTTATCATAAACACTATGTGTGAAAAATATTTGAAAATTATTTTACCCACTAAATTGAGAGATTTACACAAAGTCCAAAAGTTAAGAAAAGCTTCAATAAAGAGCCCTCTTTGTATCATCCCATTCAATGGTGATAGCTATCAAAAGATAGGCTTCATCAAGGTTTTTCATAATGTTTTCAAAATTTTTTTGAAACCTTTAATTCATTTTCCCTAAACATATCACTTGTATTTAGATGTGTAAAACACATACAAGTCAATTGATCTAGTGAGATGTGGTTTTTTTTTTTAATGGTCTCATGCATATTTCTAGGCAATATTCTTTGATTCCCATCAAATTATGCCATAGTCCTTAATTTCATTTTAGTTATATGCATGATGATGATTATGGCATAAATATAATTTAACTATGCATTTGCCAAAATCATGATGTCATGGCATGTGAATGACATTTAAGCATACATGACATATAAAAATAATTATAAACATGATCATGACATTTTTATAGATAAAAATGAAAATGATGTCATGACATGGCAAGGCAAACAAATCATGGCAAGTAAAATATACTAAGGTATAAAATACCTAAGGGCTAAATCCAAATTGTCATTTCTAGGGTTAAGTCCATTTTGCCTTAAAGTCATATCTCCCAAGTGTGCCATAAATCCAAAATGGCACACCAATACCTCTAAGACCTAAATGTGCCAATTTAATCATTTTTCAACTTCTCAAGGCATATTGGCACACCTTAATGTGTCAACTCTACTACGGTTAGGTTAACTACCCATCTACTTAGGGTTGACACACCCTAACCCATTTAGCATGAATCGATCACTCTCTTAGGAATCCAATATCTATTGGAGCTCTTTGGGTTAACAAGGTATTCTCTAGGGATAACTTCCCTAGATACCTTCCTAATGACCCTTTTAGGCTTTAAAGCCATAGTTTTTTGGGTCTTTCCTAGGTCAACTCTAGAGGTGACTCCTCCTTTGACCTTCCTAGTGGCTACATTTGATTTCTTTGAGGTCTTAGCCACTAAGCAAACACCATGGCTAGTCTTAGGGATAACTTCCCTAATAGCCTTGGTTTTTCTAGACCTAGAAATTGTTCCATAATCAAATGGAACATTATGATAATTCTTTTTGGGCTTAGGTTTGTAACCCAAACCTTCCTTGCCCTAAGACCGTTTTTGAACCTTAGGTCTTGACTTTTGGGCATTTGACCCTAGAATTGAATTTTCTATGATTCTAAGGGTTTTCTCAAGTTTTTCTAGCCTTGACCTCAAGACTTGATTTTCTAACTCTAATTTTCCCAATTTTGAATTTTCATTTATATTTTAGGAAATGTTCTTCTTCTTAGGCATGTGCCTAGATGTCTTGGGATTAACACCCAAATTTTCTTCAATTCTCCTAATTGACTCCCTAGGCAAAATAGTTCTAGTGTTATTGGTCCTAGGTTTATCCTTAGATAAATTAACATGCTTTGCACCTAAACAATAAACTTTATTATTTCTACTAGCATGCTTTTCATTAATGATTGCAAGAGAGCTAAAATAATTCTTAGCATGCTTTTTGACTTTAGGAATTGAAGGTTCATTAAATGAATTTACCTTAGGGTTAGCTTTAGAAGCTCCCCCTACATGAATTACACCTTCTTGCCCTTTCTTCCTCCCCCTAGGGCATTGGCTTCGGTAGTGCCCCTTTTGATTGCATTTAAAACACACAATGTGCTCTTTGCTTCTAGTTGTGGGGACTCCGGCATCCTTTGACTTTGGGTTGACTTTTGGTGTCGATGCCTTTTCCTTAGCCAATTTTGGGCATTTACTCTTGTAATGCCTTTTCTCCCTACACTCAAAGCATATTATGTGATTTTTATTTAAAATAACAACACTTGAGTTACCTAGGGAGGTGGTGGATTCTTCTTCTTGATCCTCACATCTTTCAGATGTGGATGTTTCTTGTTCTTGCTCCGGGATGGAAGATTGCCTCTCCTCTCCCTCAATGCTAGAGGTGGAGGTTTCCACCAAATCATCCACATCTTCGAATGTGGATGGCAATTCTTCCACGGCATTCTCCTCCACTTGTGCCAATTCGGGATTCTTGTGAAATTCAACCACCTTATTCCACAAATCCTTTGCATCCCTAAAATTTCCTAGCCTAGACCAAATATGGTTAGGAATCAAATCACTAAGTAATTTAATTACCTCGAGATTTGTCTTGAATTCCTTCATTTGGTCCTTGGTCCATCTTGATTTTTCTAGTGGCTTGTTTTCTTTGTCCCTAGGCACTTCAAAACTATTTTCAATGATTAACATGAAATCAAAATCTGTTTCGAAGTATACCTCCATCCGTTTCTTCCACCAAGCAAAATCTCCATCGAATTTCGGTGGATGGATGTTGTAGTCGTCCATCTTGTAGTGCTTGTGTCGGCGGTTAGTCCTTGACAAGCACTTTGGCTCTGATACCACTTGTAGGGGATCGATCGATGTGTATGTGTTGGTCGGCTAGAGGGGGGTGAATAGCCCTCAACCGTCGTATAGTGGAATACGATCGTTCTCGTTGCGTGCTCATCTACAATTGTCATTAGCGCAGCAGAATACTAATACAAATATGAATACTAACAACAAATACAAGCATACGCAAACACACACGATATACGTGGTTCAGAATTGAATGGTTCCTACTGTTGGAATGTATACTGAAAGCCTAGCTCTTTTTGTATGAACATTTTATTTTGAAATAAGAATCACATGATCATTGTTTGCACTTTATATATTTATTATATATGTGTGCATACTGTCTAATATTTTACATTGTAGATAACATGGTGCTTGGTGTGGCACAGAAGATCATGTTATCAGTCCCTTGTAAAATATAAGTAGAGGCTCACGACCAAGATGGTTTTGGACAAACCATTGGCATGGTTGTAGTGTAGCTTGATATTGTTTTGTCTTGAACATAGAGTTACACTAGTACACTTAGGTGTATTGAGTAGAACCGACAAAGAGGTGATTCAATTAATTGTTGACTACATAATTGAATCAGACCTCGGATATTATGTTGTACATGCTCTTAATCCCGATATAATAACGGGCACATGTACTTAGTATTTATTTCTTTGATTTACCAGAGGGTGAGATTTAGATGGATTAAATCAATATGCATGGTAAGTTGAGAAATAATATTATTTACATGGTGTGTCGTTGATTATAGGAGGAAACCGTGTCCTATATATTAGGTTGATGATGTCCCCTTGAGGAGCTCATAAGGTTCATCATGTAAACCCAGCTGGTTGACTTAGTCAACATGATGATAAGGTTGAGTAGTACTACTCGAGGAATTAGATGTTAATTAATTGATGGTCAGTAAATCAATTAATTGACGGACATTCGATATCTTAAACACGGGGAGATGAATGTACAAATAATATATGGAGCCCATATTAATTTATGGGGGTTGGTGAGGTAGTTCAATGATGATCCTCTAGTGGAATGGAACATCATTGATGGATCAAGTGAGTGTGGTTCCGATCCATCGGGTGGCTAAGATCTAACTCCTCCTTATGGTCCCTATCGTAGCCTAATATAATCCTTGTGAAGTCTAGATACAAGAAAGTTAAACAAAACCCTAGAACCAATAGTTGGGATTAAATCCCTAGATCCGATGGTTAGGATGAAACCCAAGAACCAACGGTTGGGATTAAATCCCTAGATCCGATGGTTAGGATGAAACCCTAGAATCAACGATTGGGATGAAACCCTAGATCCGATGGTTGGGATGAAATCCTAGATCCGACGGTTGGAATGAAACCCTAGATCCGACGGTTGGGATAAAACCCTAGATCCGATGGTGGAGATTAAATCCCTAGATCCGACGGTGGAGATTAAAGGAGGCTTAAGCCCAATTCTATAAATAGAGGGCTTAGGCTTGGGCGGCAAGTTAATTCAATTGGAGTTAGTGTTTGGCTCTTCTAAAGGTGGGCGGCTAGGGTTAGGGACCTAGGGCTTGGGCGGCAATCTTCTTCCATCAAATTGTTGCCGGCGCCCATCTTCCTCCATCAAGACTTGGCCGGCACCCATCCTCTAGGCCACTCCCTTAATCCTTGGTCAGTGGTTCTCCTTCCATTGGTGGCCGGCGTTCACTCCTCCAATCTCTCCAAGGTGGCCGGCGGTTCTCCTTCCATTGGTGGCCGGTGCTTCATCCACTCGTTCCTTTGCCGGCGGTTGCATCAAACTCCATTGCTTGGTGGCCGGTTCTAGAAAGGAAAGGTTTTGTTGGTTCTTCTCTTTGTTCGCAGTGGACAAGGAAGAGAAGAACACGATCTAGAAGGCTTCTACTCGTGGAGGATCTTCGCCCACACGTTGTCCACGAGGAGGATAGGACATACGGTAGAAGATCGTAAGGTATAAAGTGGTACTACTTTATTTTCAGATCTGAGCATGTTGTTTTAATTGTTGATTATACAATTATGCATATGTATATATTTTGTATAATGTTGGACCCCGAAGACAAACACAAAAGCCGACGATCCGTCCGTCGTCTCTTCCGCGGCTAACCAACTAGAAGAGTTGAGTTGCTTGAACAACTAGTTTGTTCAAGCGACCACTCAAGTTGTTAGCACGATGACGAATTAGTTGTGCTAAGGAAACTCATCCCATCCGGATTAATTCTTTCATTAGTGAAAATTTTAATCCGGGGACATGGGAGCCAATGAGCATCCGAAGCAACTCCCTTCAACTGGTATCAGAGCCACGATTTCCGATTTTGTGTGTTTTGGATTCGGTTAATTTTTATGCACTTTTTCATATATTATATGTTCCGGATAATAGTAGGATATGTGTAGTTTAACTCTTTGGTTGCAGGCATAAGATCTGACTATTATGGCCATATGTGTGTATGTGATTGGATGTGTGTAAATATTTATTATTTCAATCCTCCGGGTTGACGAGGCTAGATTAGTATTTAATTTTTGTAATTAAATATGGCATTGTTTAGCCACTCATTTTAGTTTACTTTCGATCTAGATTATTTGTACACTCCTTCGTGGAGTATAGGATCGATGGATGTAAATTAAAATAGTTTATCTCGGCTCGGATCTCTTTGGTGACTTGAGCACGGGAAAAGATGGAGCGGACGAGGAGGCGACACGACGGGATGCGTATTGGAGGACAATGCCATAATAGTTGGAAAAAATTCTGTTTTTTTCCATATTTATTGCTTATTTGTTTTATATGCATGTTGTGTGTGCTTTAAAATTCCTCAATTTCAATTTACTAAGTGGGAGAGGGATATTTTAATTAATTCCCGCGGCCTCCGTTACAATTTGACGTGTGATGTAACAAACTTGCGCATTGGCTCCGAGTGCCTTCCTCCCCATCGGATGGGTTTGGTTGCGGATAACTAGGTCAAATAATGGTTATAGGAAATTATTTAGGAGCGTGTGTACTCCCCCATCGGTAAGGCACATAATCCGAAATAATTCCCTTAGTATCGTGTAATGGTGCACACTTAGATGCAAATAAAAGTATCCTCCCCATCGGAGTCACTGCTTTTATTTGTAGGGCTAAAGAGGAACCGACTATTAATTTTATTTGTCAAAAAGTAAGGTTGACAAGATAATAAAATTAATGGGTAAAACCTCCTCTTACAAATGTAGAATTCGTATATGTCCACACTATCGTGGCATGCGATATTCTCGGTGTTTTGAGGTTTTGGTTGATTTCGGAATTTTATTGTTTTATTTTAGGAATCAATAATATTTGAAATCTAATATTTTGATCATTGTGATTTCTAGTATTTTCAAATGGCTTTCAATCCACTTGCTGTGATTTTAAAAGAAAATAAGGTTACTGGACCAAACTACATTGATTGGAAAAGAAATCTGGATATTGTCTTAACTGCGGAGGAGTACAAATTTGTACTCTTTGAGGTCTGTCCTCCTAAGCTCTCTGATGACTCTGATGAAAAGGAGAAAGAACGTTATAAGAAATGGGTCAAGGCAGATGAGATGGCGCGGTGTTACATTTTGGCATCTATGTCAAATGTACTACAACATCAGCATTAGGCCATAGCCACAGCTTATGACATGATGTTCAATCTCAAGGAACTTTTCGGATATCAGAGTAGGGCGGCTAGACAGGAGGCGATGAGAAACTTGATGATGACCTCCATGATCGAGGGAACACCCGTTAGGGATCATGTTCTCAAGATGATGGCTCATCTTAATGAGATGGAAGTCCTCGGTGCTGAGATCGATGGGGAAACCCAGGTCGATATCATTCTCCAGTCTCTGCCTAGGAGTTTTGAGCAGTTCCGCCTCAACTACAACATGAACAAGAGGTTGTATTCGTTGGTGGAGCTTCTGACAGAACTCCAGTGCGCGGAAGAGCTTTTCACAAAGTGCTCAAGCCATGGTCGCTCAGAAGGTTTCTTCCTCTAAATCGAAAGGTAAGAAGAAGAAGAAGCAAGGTGGAGCGAAGAAGGTGGCAGTGGGACCTCGAGGCGAGAGTGAAAAGCCGAAGGCAAGTGCTTCACATCTGCAATTTGGACATTGGAAGGCGGTGTCCTCGCCGAAAGAACAAAGGTATATCTTCTTGTTTAGTTGTTGAAACATGTTTAGCGGTGTTATCTACCAGTGCCTGGTGTGTAGATACAGGAGCCACTGATCATGTCTGCAATACTTTACAGGGGTTCCAGGAAACCCGACGACTAGCTGAGGGAGAGATTACCGTCTTCATGGGCAATGCTTCAAAGGTGGCGGCTATTGCAGTGGGAGACGTTTATTTATCTTTTGATAGGAATAAAGTTTTAGTTTTGAGAAATTGTCTTTATGTACCTACTTTTAGAAAGAATTTAATTTCAGTTTCTAAATTATTTATGGATGGATATTCTGTTTCTTTTAATGACAAAGTGATTATAAAAAGGAATAGGGAGATTATCTATTCTGGTACATTGGTTGGCAATTTATATACTCTTGAACCGAAAACTCCCACGATGCATATAGAAATCAATAACTCATCTTCTAAGTCTAATAAGAGAAAAGAACCTTCGCAAATGAACCAGACATATCTTTGGCATCTAAGGCTTGGTCATATTAACCTAAGCAGAATTCAATGGTTGATAGCTGATGGACCTTTGGGTTCATTAGTGGTGGAGGATCTCCCAACCTGTGAATCTTGCTTGGAAGGTAAAATTACCAAGAGGGCATTCAAGGCCAAGGGGTATAGAGCCAAAGATGTGTTAGAATTGGTTCATTCTGATTTGTGCGGTCGTATGTCAATCCAGGCAAGAGGTGGTTTTGAATATTTCGTCTCTTTTATAGACGATTATTCAAGATATGGATACATTTACTTGATGCGCCGCAAGTCTGAATGCTTTGACAGGTTCAAAGAATTCAAGGCTGATGTGGAGAACCGTCAAGGTAAAAGTATCAAGGCATTACGATCTGATCGTGGTGGCAAGTACCTCTTGGGAGAGTTTAGGAGTTACTTATCAGAGGCTGGGATTCAATCCCAATTGTCCGCACCTGGCACACCCCAGCAGAATGGTGTGGCGGAGCGAAGGAATAGGACTCTTATGGAGATGGTCAGATCGATGATGAGTTATTCTGAGTTACCTGATTTGTTATGGGGGTTTGCTCTGGAAACAACAGCACACATTCTGAACTTGGTTCCATCTAAGTCAGTACCCTCTACTCCCACAGAGTTGTGGACTGTGCGAAAGCCTAGTCTAAGACATATTTGGATTTGGGGTAGTCCAGCACATGTGCTGAAGGGAGATGCTGGTAAGTTGGAATCTCGTATAGAAGTACGCTTGTTTGTTGGATAACCTAGGGGAACGAAGGGTGGTTTATTCTATAGTCCTAGAGATCAGAAGGTGATCGTGAGTATGAATGCCAGATTTCTAGAGGAGGACTATGTGATCAACCACAAGCCCACGAGCAGGATTGTTCTTGAGGAGTTGACAGGGGAAGTCCCGACTTCAGTACCACCGGTACAAGAGGAGACACCACAAGTTACTGCACCGCGTGTCACAGAGCATACATAGGAGGCACCTCGTCATAGTGGGAGGGTTGTTAGACAACCCGAGAGATTCATGTTTTTGGGAGAGTCTTCGGACTTAGTCCCTGGTGAACATGAACAGGATCCCTGGACATATGACAAGGCACTCCAAGATAGAGATGCGGTATCTTGGCAAAGTGTGATGAATTCAGAGATAGAATCTATGGATTCTAATCAGGTCTGGGAGCTAGTAGAACCACCAAATGGTGTAAAAGCCATTGGATGCAAGTGAATCTACAAGAGAAAGAGAGGAGTAGACGGGAAGGTTGAGACCTTCAAAGCTAGGCTTGTTGCGAAAGGGTATACTCAGAAAGAGGGTATCGATTATGAGGAGACCTTTTCGCTGGTAGCTATGCTTAAGTCTATCCGGATTCTCTTATCTATAGTTGCTCATATGGATTATGAGATTTGGCATATGGATGTCAAGACATCTTTCCTTAACGGAAGTCTTGAGGAGAACATCTATATGCGGCAACCAGAGGGATTCATTGCTAAAGGTAAAGAGCATCATGTATGTAAGCTTAATCGGTCCATTTATGGATTGAAGCATGCTTCTAGATCTTGGAACATCCGCTTTGATGAGGTAATCCAGTCATATGGATTTATTCAAAGTCCGGATGAGCCTTGTGTATACAAGAGATGTGACGGAAACGTAGTGGTGTTTCTTGTACTATACGTAGATGACATTTTGTTAGTTGGCAACAATATCAAAGTGTTATCAGATGTAAGGGTATGGTTGTCCAAACAGTTTGATATGAAGGACTTGGGAGAAGTGGGATACATCCTTGGGATCAAAGTTATAAGGGATCGCAAGAAAAGGATGTTGTGCTTGTCTCAAGCTTCATACATTGACACTATCCTTGCTCGTTTTAGCATGCAGAACTCTAAGAAAGGTTTTCTACCTTTTAGGCATGGAGTTCCTTTATCTAAAGAGATGTGTCCCAAAACATCAAAGGAGATAGAGGACATGAAGGCAGTTCCTTATGCTTCGGAAGTAGGAAGCCTCATGTATGCTATGCTATGTACGAGACCAGATATCTGCTTTACCGTGGGCATGGTTAGCAGATATCAGAGTAATCCTGGACAGGGACATTGGACTGCGGTAAAGCATATATTGAAGTACCTGAGAAGGACTAGGGATTATATGCTGGTTTACCGGGCAGATCAATTAGTCCCTGTAGGTTACACGGATTCGGATTTCCAATCAGATAGGGACAAGAGTAAGTCTACCTCGGGGTTTGTGTTTACTTTGGGAGGTGGAGCCATAGTATGGAGGAGTGTCAAGCAGAAATGCGTGCTGGACTCCACCATGGAAGCTGAGTATGTGGCAGCCAAGGAAGTTGTATGGCTCAGGAACTTCTTGATGGACTTGGATGTGATTCCTGGTTTGCACAGAACTATCACAATTTATTGTGATAACAGTGGTGCAGTTGCAAACTCGAAGGAACCACGAGCCCACAAGGCGAGTAAACACATAGAGCGCAAGTACCACCTTATATGAGAGATCGTAAAGCGAGGAGAAGTTGTTGTCGCCAAGATTGCATCAGAGGATAACCTGGCGGATCCATTCACTATGGCCCTTCCAGCGAAAGTGTTTGATAGGCATGTGGAGGTTATGGGGATCAGATGTATGGCAGTGTGATGACGACATAGTCTTTTAGTATAAGTGCGAGATTGTTGGAATGTATACTGAAAGCCTAGCTCTTTTTGTATGAACATTTTATTTTGAAATAAGAATCACATGATCATTGTTTGCACTTTATATATTTATTATATATGTGTGCATATTGTCTAATATTTTACATTGTCGATAACATGGTGCTTGGTGTGGCACAGAAGATCATGTTATCAGTCCCTTGTAAAATATAAGTAGAGGCTCACGACCAAGATGGTTTTGGACAAACCATTGGCATGGTTGTAGTGTAGCTTGGTATTGTTTTGTCTTGAACATAGAGTTACACTAGTACACTTAGGTGTATTGAGTAGGACCGACATAGAGGTGATTTAATTAATTGCTGACTACATAATTGAATCGGACCTCGGATATTATGTTGTACAGGCTCTTAATCCCGATATAATAATGGGCACATGTACTTATTATTTATTTCTTTGATTTACCAGAGGGTGAGATTTAGATGGATTAAATCAATATGCCCGGTAAGTTGGAAAATAATATTATTTACATGGTGTGCCGTTGATTATAGGAGGAAACCGTGTCCTATATATTAGGTTGATGATGTCCCCTTGAGGAGCTCATAAGGTTCATCATGTAAACTCAGCTGGTTGACTTAGTCAACATGATGATAAGGTTGAGTAGTACTACTCGAGGAATTAGATGTTAATTAATTGATGGTCAGTAAATCAATTAATTGACGGACATTCGATATCTTAAACACGGGGAGATGAATGTACAAATAATATATGGAGCTCATATTAATTTATGGGGGTTGGTGAGGTAGTTCAATGATGATCCTCTAGTGGAATGGAACATCATTGATGGATCAAGTGAGTGTGGTTCCGATCCATCGGGTGGCCAAGATCTAACTCCTCCTTATGGTCCCTATCGTAGCCTAATATAATCCTTGTGAAGTCTAGATCCAAGAAAGTAAAACAAAACCCTAGAACTAACGGTTGGGATTAAATCCCTAGATCCGATGGTTAGGATGAAACCCAAGAACCAACGGTTGGGATTAAATCCCTAGATCCGATGGTTAGGATGAAACCCTAGAATCGACGGTTGGGATGAAACCCTAGATCATACGGTTGAGATGAAATCCTAGATCCGACGGTTGGGATGAAACCCTAGATCCGACGGTTGGGATAAAACCCTAGATCCGACGGTGGAGATTAAATCCCTAGATCCGACGGTGGATATTAAAGGAGGCTTAAGCCCAATTCTATAAATAGAGGGCTTAGGCTTGGGCGGCAAGTTAATTCAATTAGAGTTAGGGTTTGGCTCTTCTAAAGGTGGGCGGCAAGGGTTAGGGAGCTAGGGCTTGGGCGGCAATCTTCTTCCATCAAATTATTGTCGGCGCCCATCTTCCTCCATCAAGAATTGGCCGGCGCCCATCCTCTAGGCCACTCCCTTATTCCTTGGCCGGTGGTTCACCTTCCATTGGTGGCCGGCGTTCACTCCTCCAATCTCTCCAAGGTGGCCGGCGGTTCTCCTTCCATTGGTGGCCGATGTTTCATCCACTCGTTCCTTGGCCGGCGGTTGCATCAAACTCCATTGCTTGGTGGCCGGTTCTAGAAAGGAAAGGTTTTGTTTGTTCTTCTCTTTGTTCGCAGCGGACAAGGAAGAGAAGAACACGATCTAGAAGGCTTCTACTCATGGAGGATCTTCGCCCACACGTTGTCCACGAGGAGGATAGGACATACGGTAGAAGATCGTAAGGTATAAAGTGGTACTACTTTATTTTCAGATCTGAGCATGTTGTTTTAATTGTTGATTATACAATTATGCATATGTATATATTTTGTATAATCTTGGACCCCGAAGACAAACACAAAAACCGACGATCCGTCCGTCATCTCTTCCGCAGCTAACCAACTAGAAGAGTTGAGTTGCTTGAACAACTAGTTTGTTCAAGCGACCACTCAAGTTGTTAGCACGACAACGATTTGGTTATGCTAAGGAAACTCATCCCATCCGGATTAATTCTTTTATTAGTGAAAATTTTAATCCGGGGACATGGGAGCCAATGAGCATCTGAAGCAACTCCCGTTCACCTACTCCATGGGCGAGCTCTAGTTATGCGCACGACACTAACTAAACTCCTTCTCGACTACACGTCGGAGGTGGAGAAACCTCGTACAAGCTATTACAACAGTAATACTATAAGAAATACAAAGACACAAGAAATATAAGTAAAGAACGCTTTACAACTCTTTGCTTTGAACCCTTTCTTGTTGCTTTCTTTGGATGGCTCTTGAAGGACTGGAATGCAGTAGCAATGTTGGATCGAAGCGGATCGCTAGAGGGGGGGGGAATAGCGATAAAACCTTTTTTTTGTTCGTTCTTTAAAACCCGAGTAGATAATTAATTGCAGTGGAAAGATAAGAAATAAATAAAGGAGAAAAATATTTTTACTTGGTTCGTAGCCTTCGGCTACTACTCCAAGGCCCTAGTGGTCCTTGACCACGCACGGAGGGCAAAACACTAAAGAACTCCTCCTCGTTAGAGGTAGGAGTTAATCGTTACAAATTGAAGTAAAAAGCTTGAGGTAGAGGTGTTAGTAATATATATGAGAGATGTCCTAAGGCAATCGCCTTATGTATGAACCATTTATATGATAAATGAAGATTCACTATTTGAGTATACATGTTTTATGTATTTGATTGGATCTTAAACTCATTTACTGAATGCCCATGATACGATTCACAGCATGAGAGAATTTGTGACTGGATCACAACTAGTGAGTATCTCTACATGTGTAATTGTGATGTATCGGAATTATCCCTAGTCGATGAATTGATGGATTTGGACACCATCAATTCTGTCGAGACTAGCACGAGGTATACTCCTTGGTGTATCCAAGCAGCTGATTCTCACTGGCTGGAGACATAGTGATGTCCGGAGTTAATCGTGGATGCTAGTTATGGTAACTAGTTCATTGGAGTGACCAACCGTAAGACTTCATATGATTCTCTGCATATATAGATATGTCAATGAAGTTCTTACTGTGGCTTAAGTGCGATGTTCCTTTGACTTGCGGTATTCAAGTCATCTTGATCATGGAGACTTATGCTTTGACATCTTAAGCAAACATCTCCGAGGAGATGTGGACCCGGGATGATTGGGTATAAGTCGAAATGATCGAAGGTGTTTGAATAGCCTATAAAGGATTCACCACTCCTTGCGAGGAGATGTATACCCATGGCCTCTCGTCGGATTGTTACTAAAGTCTTTGGCCAAAGCATTACATGTTTAGAGTAAGGTACTCTTCGATACATGTGGAGTAACTAGAATCCGTAGGACGAGGAAATGATACTTGGGCTAGGTGTGACATAGTCAGCCTAGTGGGGACTGACACAATAGACCATGTCCTGAACCAAGTGGGTATAAGATGAGTGAAGGGAATGGGGCACGATTCATTCGAGCTACTGAAGGGTTTCAGAAATAGTTCTGGATCAACCGTTGATCTTTTCGGTTAATTGGGGATCATGATGTACTACTAGGTGCCACTCATGATCGTTCTATAATTAATGGTTAATTATAGACGGCCAACATAAACCGAGAACCTATTTGGTCACACGCACAATGAGTGTAATCCAAAGGATTTAAAACGAGCTTGAGAATGAGATTCTCAGACCGAGAGAAACTATGTTTGGTTGGACCAAACATAAAGCGAGCATGAAATTATTTCAGTCGCAATGGAAGCGTGGATGGGCCGTGTCTTATGAAGACATAATGGATGGACCAAAATGGTTTGGTTCTAATCCAATGGATGAGAATAAACCAAAGGGTTTGGTTTATTTTAAACGAATGAACCAAAAGTTGGTTCGGTTCGTTTTAACTTAAAATAAACCATCATGGTTTGGTTTATTTTAACTTATCCTAATGGAGCGGGTTAACGGGCCTAATGGTTATGATCCAATAACCATTAAGAGAAGTAGTTCTCTATAAAAGAGGGCTTAAGGGATAATTAAGCCCTAATCCAAACCCTAGCCCCCTTGAGTTGCCGCCCACCTCCACCTTGGAGTTAATTGGCGCCAACCCTAAAGCTGCCGCCGCCCAGCTTGTGTGCAGCCGTCCAAGTCTTTGCCGGCGTCCAAGCTTCAGCCGGATAACCTCCGGTGACCCTCCGGCGATCTCCTTTGGGTTCGGTGATAAGGTGAGCTTCCATCTTTCCTTAGCCGGCCTCTATTCCTCCACCAAAAGCTGTCCAGTTTTTCTGGACAGCTTGTTTCTTTGTTGTCGGAGCGTCGTTTGGACGACGGTTAGTGCTCCGACAGCGGCTAACTTACCGGGGATTTGATCTCCGGTAATCCTCTGAGGTGGAGGACGAAGGATTCGTCAAGCGGTTGTGAATACCTCTCCGGAGAAGCGAGTTTTGAGAACTCGTTTTAGGATCCGAATTTGGATTCGGATCGTGATCATCTCTCGATCACGTCGTCTTCAACACGAGGCTAGTAACCCGTACGAAGACGAAGCTCGTGACTTAGCAAAGTCATCCCGAGGAGCTCGGCGTGGATACGGATAGAGACGATTCTTACGAGGATCGTTCCGGTTGATGCCGTTCCCGCTACACGTCATACGAAAGGTATAACGTAGATAAATTTCTTTTATTGCAAAATTTAATTTACGGTTATGTCTACACTTGTTGTAATATGCATGCGTGTGTTGTGTGTGTTGTAATAAATATAGATTTATTATTTTTAATTGCTTCCGCTGTGCTCATGTTTACGAAACATGATCGAACACACACACGCCGCGGTGCCGGAAACCCAACAGTGGTATCAGAGCTCAGGTTGTGTTTCGACATAATCGTAAAATGGTTTTGCGATAGTCATAATGTATTTCTGGAAATTTTCTAAATTTTGGAAATTTAGAAGTATTTATGGAAATTTTTCAATTTTGGAAAGTCTAGAAGTATTTATGGAAATCATCCACTTTTGGAAAGTTGGAAGTATTTATGGAAATTGATATTTTCCATAAATAAAAATATTTGATTAGATTCTGGAAATTTGTTTCCTAATTTAATCATGATTTGATTTTGGAAATCAAATCTTAAAATATTTTATTTCCATAAGTAGTTTTAATGATTTAGGAAATTGGTTTCCTAAATAGATTTTCCTTAATCAAATAATTCCATGAATAAAATATGTGATTAGATTTGGAAATTTGTTTCCTAATTTAATTATGATTTGATTTGGAGAATCAAATCTTAAACATATTTTATTTCCATAAATAGTTATGACATATAAGGAAATTATATACATGACATAATTGTATGCCATGTAATTGCATTAGATGCATAACATTATGCCATGCGTGTCGTGACATGTAGATGTATGCCATGTATGTCATGCCATGTAGATAATAGTTATTTGCATGCAAAGAGGATGAGACATAAAAACCCTTAATCAATATTAAAGCCTACACCTTCCATTAATATGGTTAGAACCAGAGTTTTGTTTCTTGTTTGGGTTGTTGGACTCTCTCCAAGCTCGGCTCGAACCTGAATATGTTCAAACCATGGAATAGTTTAATACTAATATGGTAAGAGTCAGAGGTCAATCGTTAGCTTTGGTTGTTGGACTCTCTCCAAGCTGGGCTAATTGGTTGAATGCGCTCTAACCATATTAAAACTATGTCCTGATTAATGGGTTGGCTTTAACCTGGAGCATAGGCTTGTTGGACTATCTCCAAGGTCGATGTAAAGGGAGGTGAAGTTGGGTGCTATGCATATGATGCATACTTGTTAATGTGTTAACAACCCGATGTATGTTTGAACATTCAATTAGTTGATAGCACATTGTGATAGTTGCATATACGGGATATGCAATCAGTATAGATGATACCTACCATCGTAGTTATGAATGGCTTGTTGGACTCTCTCCAAGGTTGTTCATAACTATGATGGATATCAGCCCATTCGGAGATGGACCTACAATCTCCCGAAGTGATTTTGGGGTTTTTGAAATTCGAAAAAATGAATGGGATTTATAAATGTATATTGATGCATTTTAAAATCATTTTCTCATATATGCTCGTTTTGTATTTCTAGGTCAATAAATTGATCATGACGTCTTTGAATTTGCGCACTATTTTGGATTCGAACAAACTGACTGGGCCTAACTTCCTGGACTGGCTTAGAAACCTGAGAATTATTCTCAAGGCGGAAAAGCTTGCATATGTCCTTGAAGAGCCTCTTCCTGACCGTCCTAAGGACGATGCAACTCCAGACCAAATGTTGGTCTATCAGAAGCATGTGGCAGATTCTGAGCTGGCGAGTTGCATCATGCTAGCGGCGATGGTACCTGAGCTGCAAAAGTAGCATGAGCATATGGATGCTAATACTATGGTCTTCCATCTTCATGAGTTGTTCGATGAGCAAGCGAGATCCGAAAGGTTCGAGGTCTCTAGGCTCCTCTTCACCACGAAGATGCAAGAAGGTTCATCTGTAGTGCAGTTTGTGCTAAAGATGAACGGGTACATCGAGCGGCTAGCTACCCTCGGTTTTGTGATGGATCATGAGTTAAGTATTGACTTAATTCTGCATTGTTTGCCCAAGAGTTTCTCGCAATTTGTGATGAACTATCGGATGAACAAATTGGAATCCACCATTCCCGAGCTCCTCAATATGCTGAAGACTGTGGAGCCTTCTGTGAAGCATGAGGAGAAGGCGGTTCTGTTAGTTGATTCCTCAAAGAAGGGTTCTAAGAGGAAGGCAAAAGAACAGAAGAAAGGAAAGAACAAAAAGGCAAAGAAGGCGAACCAGAAAAGGGCACTTGCCATCATCATGGCAAGGAAGGCCGCGAAGAAATCTGCAAGATTTATCTTGAGTCCATGAAGAAGAAGAAGGCATCCGATGCCCCATCCTCTTGAGTATCTTCGTTATTGATTGTCATTCTATTTCCTTAGACACTTGGGTATTGGATCTGGGTGTAGCTCACATATATGTAATGACATACAGAGGGGCTAAGGAATAGAAGAAGACTTGTCGGAGAGTCAAATTTGCGAGTTGGCAATGGAGCAAAGGTTCTTTGCAGTCGCCATCGGAACTTATTCTTTGAAGCTCCTAGTGGACTAGTCTTGAGGCCCGGACAATTGCTATTATGTTCCTTCTCTAATAAAGAACATTGTTTCTATTTCTTGTTTAAATAGAAATGGTTTCCATTTGACATTTAGTAACAATTGTTGTTACATAACTTTGAATGGGGTTCTTTATGGGACTGGAACTTTAAGCAATGGTGTTTATACGTTGGACGTATCCAGTGACATTTTCAATATCGAAGCGAGCAACACGCGTGCTCGAAAGGATAATCACATAGACTCTATATGTGGCATTGTCGTCTTGGCCATATAAGCAAGAAAGCATGTCAGAATTACACCGATGTGGAATTCGGAATCGTTGAATTGGATTCATACGATACATGCGAATCATGCTTAAAAGGCAAGATGACTAAGTTACCTTTCTTTGGAAAAGGTGAGCAGTGGGAGAGTTACTAGGTCTAGTACATCTTGATGTATGTGGACCTATGTCAACTCAAGCTTTAGGAGGCTATAGCTACTTCATTACCTTCAGATGATCACTCACGGTTTGGGTATGTGTTCTTGATGAAACACAAGTGCGAAGCCTTTGAAAGGTTCAAAGAATTCAGAAATGAAGTAGAGAAACAACATGACAAAAGTATTAAAATACTTGATCGGATCGAGGTGGTGAATACTTAAGTCAGAGTTTCTTGATTATCTAAGAGACAATGGCATATTGTCTCAATGGACTCCGCCCTATACACCAGACATAATGGTGTATCGAGGAGCTTAGGACCTTGTTGGACATGGTCAGGTCAATGATGAATCATGCGACTCTTCCCAAGTCCTTTTGGGGTTATGCACTTGAGTTTACTTTACTTGTTAAGCAGAATGCCTACAGGTAGTCTCAACTACTCCATATGAGATATGGAATGGTAAGAAACCTCATGTATCTTACTTGAAGATATGGGGTTGTCACTGCTTATGTGAAGCGGAATTTATGTCGGACAAATTGGATGCTAAGTCGATAAATGTCTATTTATTGGATACCCTAAGGAAACAAGGGTTACCAATTCTATCATCTGTGGAACAAAAGGTGTTTGTTTGAGGCATCTTTGTGTTTCTAGAGAAAGAGTTTCTCTTGCAAGAAAGCGAGTGGGAGTGTAAATCGAGCTTGAGGAGGCTCGAGAGACTCAAATAGACATTGATGAGATACACGGTGAAGCACAAACTCATAGTGATGAGCAATCATTTGGACCTATTGTAACACCACATCTTCGTAGATCTGGTAGAACACGCAATATTCACGAGAGATATGGATTCTCGTAAGTGAATCGAGCGACGTGTTACTCATTGATGATGAGAGCCTACGTTATGAAGAAGTGCTGACAAGTTCAGAAAGGGATAAGTGGCTTGGTGCCATGAAGTCGGAAATGGATTCCATGTATGAAAACCAAGTTTGGAACTTGGTTGACCCACCTGAAGGGATAAAGCCTATAGGGTGCAAGTGGATTTTCAAGAAGAAAACCGACATGGATGGTAATGTGATTACCTATAAGGCTAGATTGGTGGCGAAAGGATATCGTCAAAAACAAGGTGTTGATTATGACGAAACCTATTCGCCTGTAGCTATTCTTAAATCCATTCGGATGCTCCTGGCCATAGCGGCTCATTATGATTATGAGATATGGCAGATGGATGTGAAAACAGCTTTCCTTAATGGAAACCTGCTCGAGGATATGTATATGATACAGCCTGAGGGTTTCACATCGGTTGACAAAACCAAGGTATGCAAATTGCGACGATCCATTTATGGATTGAAGCAAGCATCCAGGAGCTGGAATATCCGTTTTGATGAGACAATCAAAAAGTTTGATTTCTCACAAAATCCAGACGAACCTTGTGTGTACAAGAAGGTTAGTGGGAGTGCAGTCGTATTCCTAGTATTGTATGTCGATGACATACTACTTATAGGAAACGATGTTTCAATCTTACAGTCAGTGAAGGTTTGGTTATCCAAGACATTCTCCATGAAAGACCTGGGAGAAGCAACCTACATCCTCGGGATTAAGATCTATAGAGATAGATCGAAACGGTTGCTTGGTCTTTCGCAGTCTACATATATAGACCGAGTGCTAGAGAGGTTTAGCATGTCGGAATCCAAGAAAGGTTTCCTACCCATCAGGCATGGGGTACACCTTTCGAAGTCTATGTGTCCGCGCACAGAAGACGAGAGGATTTGCATGAGTAAGATTCCCTATGCATCTGTAATAGGATCTATCATGTATGCTATGTTATGTACGAGGCCCGATGTATCGTATGCTCACGAGTGTCACGGCGGATGCGATCCGATCGAGGAATGGATCATTGGCGGTATTAAGGCGATCCTTAAGTACTTGAGAAGAACTAAGGATGTGTTCCTAATATATGGAGAAGGGACATGGTGATCTGGGTATACGGATGCGGCTTCGAGAGACAAGGATGATTCCAGTCTCGATGCGGATCGTGTTCACCTTGAATGGGAGCGCGATGAGTTGGAAAAGTTCCAAACAAGAGGCGTAGCGGATTCTACCATCGAGGCGAGAATACATTGCGGCCGGAGCGGCAAAGAAGCGGTTTGGATCAAGAAGTTCGTTCATGAACTTGGTGTGATTCCGGCCATTGTTAAAGCAATACCGATCTATTGCGACAACAATGGAGCAATTGCACAGGCGAAAGAGCCAAGGTCTCATCAACGATCCAAACATGTGCTTACGTTATCATCTAATCGGAGAGATCATCGGTAGGAGCGAAATACAAATCGAGAAAATTCCCACTGAAAGGAACTTAGCGGATCCTTTGACTAAAGCATTACCTCAAAATAAGTTTGAGGGTCATGTTCGAGCTTATGGTATTGGATACCGTAGCGATTGGCATTAGGCCAAGTGGGAGTCTGTTAGTAATATATATGAGAGATGTCCTAAGGCAATCGCCTTATGTATGAACCATTTATATGATAAATGAAGATTCACTATTTGAGTATACATGTTTTATGTATTTGATTGGATCTTAAACTCATTTACTGAATGTCCACGATACGATTCACGGCATGAGAGAATTTGTGATTGGATCACAACTAGTGAGTATCTCTACATGTGTAATTGTGATGTATCGGAATTATCCTAGTCGATGAATTGATGGATTTGGACACCATCGATTACGAGAAACTACGAGGTATACTCCTTGGTGTATCCAAGCGGTGATTCTCCTTTGGTGGAGACATAGTGATGTCGGAGTTAATCGTGGATGCTAGTTATGGTAACTAGTTCATTGGAGTGACCCGGTAGTAAGACTTCATATGGTTCTCTGCATATATAGATATGTCAATGAAGTTCTTACTTGTGGCTTAAGTGCGATGTTCCTTTGACTTGCGGTATTCAAGTCATCTTGATCATGGAGACTTATGCTTTG
This sequence comes from Wurfbainia villosa, assembly GCA_025175895.1. Classification (NCBI taxonomy): domain Eukaryota; kingdom Viridiplantae; phylum Streptophyta; class Magnoliopsida; order Zingiberales; family Zingiberaceae; genus Wurfbainia; species Wurfbainia villosa. The sequence continues at coordinate 37,065,208 of CM045997.1, forward strand.
ACATCTTAAGCAAACATCTCCGAGGAGATGTGGACCCGGGATGATTGGGTATAAGTCGAAATGATCGAAGGTGTTTGAATAGCCTATAAAGGATTCACCACTCCTTGCGAGGAGATGTATACCCATGGCCTCTCGTCGGATTGTTACTAAAGTCTTTGGCCAAAGCATTACATGTTTAGAGTAAGGTACTCTTGATACATGTGGAGTAACTAGAATCCGTAGGACGAGGAAATGATACTTGGGCTAGGTGTGACGTAGTCAGCCTAGTGGGGACTGACACAATAGACCATGTCCTGAACCAAGTGGGTATAAGATGAGTGAAGGGAATGGGCACGATTCATTCGAGCATCAAGGGTTTCGTAAATAGTTCGATCAACCGCTGATATTTGATCTTGCTAATTCGGGATCATGATGTACTACTAGGTGCCACTCATGATCGTTCTATAATTAATGGTTAATTATAGACGGCCAACATAAACCGAGAACCTATTTGGTCACACGCACAACGAGTGTAATCCAAAGGATTTAAAACGAGCTTGAGAATGAGATTCTTAGACCGAGAGAAACTATGTTTGGTTGGACCAAACATAAAGCGAGCATGAAATTGTTTCAGTCGCAATGGAAGCGTGGATGGGCCGTGTCTTATGAAGACTAATGGATGGACCAAAATGGTTTGGTTCTAATCCAATGGATGAGAATAAACTAAAGGGTTTGGTTTATTTTAAACGAATGAACCAAAAGTTGGTTCGGTTCGTTTTAACTTAAAATAAACCATCATGGTTTGGTTTATTTTAACTTATCCTAATGGAGCGGGTTAACGGGACTAATGGTTATGATCCAATAACCATTAAGAGAAGTAGTTCTCTATAAAAGAGGGCTTAAGGGATAATTAAGCCCTAATCCAAATTGCCGCCCACCTCCACCTTGGAGTTAATTGGCGCCAACCCTAAAGCTGCCGCCGCCCAGCTTGTGTGCAGCCGTCCAAGTCTTTGCCGGTGTCCAAGCTTCAGCCGGATAACCTCCGGCGACCCTCCGGCGATCTCCTTTGGGTTCGGTGATAAGGTGAGCTTCCATCTTTCCTTAGCCGGCCTCTATTCCTCCACCAAAAGCTGTCCAGTTTTTCTGGACAGCTTGTTTCTTTGTTGTCGGAGCGTCGTTTGGACGACGGTTAGTGCTCTGACAGCGGCTAACTTACCGGGGATTTGATCTCCGGTAATCCTCTGAGGTGGGGGACGAAGGATTCGTCAAACGGTTGACGAATACCTCTCCGGAGAAGCGAGTTTTGAGAACTCGTTTTAGGATCCGAATTTAGATTCGGATCATGATCATCTCTCGATCACGTCGTCTTCAACACGAGGCTAGTAACCCGTATGAAGACGAAGCTCGTGACTTAGCGAAGTCATCCCGAGGAGCTCGGCGTGGATACGGATAGAGACGATTCTTATGAGGATCGTTCCGGTTGATGTCGTTCCCGCTACACGTCATACGAAAGGTATAACGTCGATAAATTTCTTTTATTGCAAAATTTAATTTACGGTTATGTCTACACTTGTTGTAATATGCATGCGTGTGTTGTGTGTGTTGTAATAAATATAGATTTATTATTTTTAATTGCTTCCGCTGTGCTCATGTTTACGAAACATGATCGAACACACACATGCCGCGGTGCCGGAAACCCAACAAGAGGGACACTCCCCCTCTCCTCGTTACGATAAAAGCTCCGAGATTTAAAAGTAATGAACTGAAATAAACAACTTAAACCGATGTAATAAAAAGAAAACAATTAAACCTAGACGTCGGAGAAGAAGCACTTCGTTGTCGGAAAGTTGTAGCTTGGCGGAGGCTTTTGGAAACTTAGATTTGATGAAGAAACCCTAGGATTGGCCCTCCTTTTATAGCCTTTGAGCTCCTTTTCGAGAGGAACTTCACCCAATAGAGTTTTGGCACATGGCTCCTTGAAAAATGGTGATAAGTCTTGACTCCTCAAGGCTGATCCTTGACCATCAGTCGACTGATGGCCATCATCAGTCGACTGATGGTAGCATCAATCGAATGCTAACCTCCGGCAGTCGACTGTTGGACGGCAGTCCAGTCCTCCATGCTGGCAGTCGACTGATGCTAGCTTCAAGGCAAAATTAGCTTAACAAAAACATTATTTTGACGGCCTCCGACCGTCCGATCTCGACCTAGACCACCTATAGGATGTCTTTGGTCGGATCTACGCTTAAGATTATCCCTGTAAAGAGGATACGACCTTACTTACGCTCGCACACACGAGCTTTCCTCGATACTTACTGTGTTGCTTTCGCTTCCAACCTTCCACTCGATTCCTTCGGCTCCCTCCGAAGTCACTCGAGTGTCGCCCGACCACCGCGGCTTCCTCCGGGTGTTGTTAGCCTTCAGCTCCAGCTATAGCAATTTTATGCACACTCGATTCAGCTCGTGAGATAACGACATGAGCTTAACTTTGTATCGTTTGCTATAATCAAAACTAAGGTTCGACTTAGGTGCCTAATGCACCAACAATCTCCCCCTTTTTGATTTATGGCAAATCCACATACAAAGTTAAGAACATAGCATGCATGAAGAATAAAAATAGCATGCATGAAGAATAATAATGCTCATAAAATATCTTGCATGGAAAATAATAATGTGCATGAAAAACAAAAATAAAGATTAAGTTGGAGTAGTAAGAATTTTCTTCAAGTACTCCCCCTTGAGGAAACCTCCCCCTTGACCGAGGGTGAGTCTTGAAAGAAGACCTTAGTCCTCCCCCTTGAGGATTGCTATTTAGGAAGAGTTTAAATAATTAACATTACTTAAAGTTGGCCTTAGTAAAACATTTAAGTTAAGAAGACTTCTTAACTTGGCCCTTTCTCCCTCTTTCTTAAGTAGAGCATTAGCATTTGGCCATAGTGTTTAAAAAATAATAAGTTTAAGTTAAGAATTTTCTTAACTTGGCCTTTACTTCCTTTTAAGTAAATTTTTAAAACTTAAAGTTAAGTAAACATTTACTTAACTTTTTGCCATGAAAATTTTTGATCCCTTAACTTTGACCTTTTTCTCCCCCTTTTGCCATATATCGAAAAGTGGAAGGGTGTGTGGAAAATAAGTATTAAATTTAAAGTCCAAGCATGTTCCACATTATTTTGAAAATAATATACTTAAAATAAGCTCATCTATAAAATGTTCGACTCATATTTGCCTTGATTGACATGAAAGATCAACCAGTCCTGGTCAGAGTCGGTTATTATGTATGATTATACTCCGTGGTTCATGGCGATGCACTAGCTCTACATCTGGAACCAGGAGTAAGGTCCTAACATCTCACGCCCATCTACGTGGCTAAGTACACAAACACATTAGTCCTATGTGTTGTGAGATGTATTGGCTCCTTAAATCTATAGGTGCATGATATCTAAGGTATGTCCTATACTAGTTCCATGAAAAATGAAAAGTAAGAAATAGTAGTAATATAATTTGCAAAGTCCTATTCTACTACGCACATGCCCAATTTTGGTCTTAATAGACTAAATTCGGCTTCGGGTAGGGGTTTAGTAAATAGGTCTGCCAAGTTAGACTTCGATTCGACGTATTCGAGTTGTATGGCTCCGTTGGCCACATGTTCTCGAATGAAATGATGCTTGACTTCTATATGTTTGGCCCTAGAGTGACATATCAGATTCTTAGTAAGGTTAATTGAACTAATGTTATCTACGTGAAGTTTAGTATTTATAAAGTCTAACTTAAAGTCGCGGAGAGTGTGCTTCATCCAAAGAAGCTGAGTGACACACTCACCCATTGCGATGTATTCGGCTTCGGTGGTAGATAAGGCAACACAGTGTTGCTTTCTACTGCACTAACTCACTAGACTTGAGCCGAGAAGTTGACAACAACCACTCGTACTCTTTCTATCGAGCTTACTACCGGCATAGTCTGAATCGGAGTAGCCGATTAGTTCGAACTCGGTAGATCTAGGGTACCAAATACCGACATTAAGTGTACCCTTTAGATATCTAAGGATATGCTTGACTAGAGTTAGGTGAGACTCCTTGGCACAGGTTTGGAACCTTGCGGACATACTGCAAATAGGATATCAGGTCGGCTCACAATTAAGTAAAGGAGACTCCCTATTACGCTCCAATAGTATTTTAAATCAATTGAATTTCTGATTACATCTTCTTCTATATTCACATTAGTTGCCATTGGGGTATTAATAATTTTAGCGTCTTTCATTCCAAAGCGTTTAATTAATTCCCTAGTATATTTGCGTTGATGTAGGTATATTCCATCTTTAGTTTGTTTAATTTGTAGACCTAAAAAGAAGCTTAACTCGCCTACTAAATTCATTTCAAATTCACTTTCCATAAGCGAAATGAACTCATTTAGTAGGATTGAGTTGGTGGTTCCGAAAATAATATCATCTACGTAGATTTGAGCTATGAATATGTCTTTACCTAAGGTTTTTACGAAAAGAGTTGGGTCAACTACACCTTGGTTAAAACCTTTGGACTTCAGATAAATCGAAAGTCTCTCGTACCAAGCTCGAGGAGCTTGTTTAAGTCCATAGAGAGCTTTCTTTAACCTAAGGACATGGTCGGGTTTGTCTAAACTTTCGAAACCGGGGGGTTGACTAACATAAACTTCTTCTTTAATGTATTCATTTAAGAACGCAGATTTCACATCCATTATAAACAACTTAAATCCTCGATGTGCTGCATACGCTAATAGCATTCGAATGGACTCTAATCTAGCTACTGGGGCATAGGTCTCGTCGTAATCTAAACCTTCAACTTGACTAAACCCTTTAGTGACTAGTCTAGCTTTATTTCTAACCACTTCACCTTTATCATCAAGTTTACTTCTAAACACCCACCTTGTTCCAATGATTGTTTTATCTTTAGGTGGTGGTACTAATTCCCATACTTCGTTCCTAGTGAATTGAGCCAGCTCTTCTTGCATTGCAATAATCCAATCGGGATCAAGAAGAGCTTGGTCAATAGTCTTGGGTTCAATTTTGGAAATTAAGGAGATTTGACTAAGGTTTCTGTATGAGGCTCTAGTTCAAACTCCTAGACTTGGATCACCTATCACTTGGTCGATAGGATGATTTTCTTGAGTCCTAGTTGGGTTTGTGTTTGAGTCTACAACTTGATCAATAGGATGACTCATCTGAGTTCTAGTTTGGTTAGAGTCATCTGTCACTTGGTCGATAGAGTGGCTTGGTTAACTTAGGTTAGGATTAATACTAGACCTGATCTCCGGATCAGAGTTAGATCTAGTATGAATCGGCTCGCTAATTGGGGTTGCCGGGGGGTTTGTAAGTTCGTGTCCTTCATCAAACACTACATTGATAGTTTCCTCAACTCTAAGGGTGTCATGGTTGTATACTCTATAAGCTCTACTTGTAGTCGAGTATCCTAGAAAGATTCCGGTCGTGGTTTTGGATGTAAACTTCCCTAGGTAATCCTTAGTGTTTAGAATATGTACCTTACACCCAAATACCCTAAAGTACTTGATGTTAGATATTTTATCATGATAAATCTCGTATGAGGTCTTAAGGTGCCTCTTTACCATAAGGATCTTATTTTAGACATAGCATGTCGTATTCACAACTTCCGCCCAAAACCTATCGGGTAGGTTATACTTGTTTAACATTGTCCTAGCGGCTTCCTGTAGGGTTCTATTTTTGCATTCAACTAGGCCATTTTGTTGTGGAGTTCTAGGGCAAGAGAACTCATGGTGGTATCCATTTAGGTTACAGAATTCTGTAAACCTATGGTTCTCGAATTCACCACCATGATCAGTCCTAAGTCTTTTGATTTTAATGCTTTGTTGATTTTCTATTAATTTAAATAGGTTGATTAATTGACCTAGGGTATCACTTTTGTGTTTGATGAACCTAACCCAAGTAAATCTAGAGTAGTCATCAATTATGACTACACAGAATTTACTTCCATTAAGTGACTTAGCTCCGTGTGAATCAAATAAATCCATGTGTAAAAGCTCAAGCACACTTTTGGTTCATTCTTGAATAGGTAGTTGATGTTGTGTCCTAGATTGTTTACCTTGTTGACAAGCATTACATATTTTATTATCCAAGTTATTGAGGTTAGGCAAACCTCTGACTAAGTCACTCTGACTCATCTTGTGGATGAGTCTTGGGTGTGAGTGACCGAGTCACCGGTGCCACAACCATGATTCCTCTTGCCATGTCATAAGACACATAGTTGAGGAGTTAGTTAAGTTAATAGTGTAAATATTGTTATTTCTAGTTCCCTTAAGAATTGTTTTAGAAGTTTCATTTGTATTAATTACGCATTCATTTTCTAGAAATATGACCTTATAGTTATTATCACACAATTGGCTTACACTAAGTAAATTATAATGAAAATTTTCTACTAATAAAACATTTTGAATAAAAAAATTTGAGTTAATCTCAATATCACCTGATCCGATGATTTTGAGCTTGCTGTTATTTCCGAAGGTTACCGATCCTTGTCGTTTGAATCGAAGCTTCGAAAACTTGAGTTGATCCCCGGTCATGTATCGGGAGCAATCACTGTCCAACATCCATTGATCCTACATGCAAGGTAGTTGGATCGGATATTGGATTTATTAAAGATTGGTTGAAAATTATTAACCTAAATCATCTCACCCATATCTACATGATCAAACACGTTAATCCAATATGTTCTTGTGAGATGATTTCCAATTTTACTTGATTTAAATTTAATGACTTAAACACTTGTCAACCTTGCATTTGATTCGAATTTGACCTTAGGCTCATCAAGTCACCTTTTCAAGATCATAGCTTCCAGGTCGTGGCGAGGCACAGAGGCCTTCTTTGATCGGAACAATGACCACTTCCTTAGACAAAGCCATTTTCAAGAAAATAGTAACTTGACTCACCTAAGACCACTTCCTGGTCTAACTAGTCTAGGATACGGCGAGGTAGCTTCAGCTAGTTCTACTCTGTCAAGTGCACCGAACTAGATACGCCTTATCTAGCCCGAATACACAAGACTCCTCTTTCCTAGCGTACTATCATCTCGCCGCATCCTGGTACTATGTTATCAAGTATTGACGAGTTATAGTCCTATCTAACCATTCTAAAAAGGAAAATCAAACTAAATAAAAACCTAAGCATGCAATTTTTAGGTTAAATCACAAACAAGTTTCGTACTAGCTCCCCCTGGACCGTTGAATCAATTTGGTCTCTCCACATAGTGGATTTGGTCCTTGGGAACCCAGTACTGGTTCGATCATATGTTTAAAATTAAGGTGGTCTTAGGGACCCATGCTTGGACACATTTTTTATGTAGACTTACAATCAACATATACGACTTGTTGGTCGTATTTGAGCTAAACCCTAGTCCGGCCTTGTTGTACATGGCCCTTTGCGATCCAAGTAGGAGGTCAAGTCCTTTGGATCCCAAAGTAAACCTTTCCAACGTATTCCTAAGATCTTCAACTTGACTCTTCAAGAGTGAGTTCTCAACTTCGAGTTTTTCAACCCGAGTTGAGTCCTCCTCTTGAACTCGACTAGTCGAAGAGGTTAGGGAGACCTCGTGTTTGAGGAGTTTAACTTCCTCAACCAGGGTCTCGACCTTGGACTCAGACTTAGCTAACTTTCTAGTTAAAAACTTGATTACACTATAAAGTGTACTAATGAGAGATCGACTTACCTTGAGTGTATCTTTTGAACCGGATGCGTATCCGTGGTTTGTCTTGAATAGTGTTTCGCAGTCCGACTCATCTTCGGTTTCTGATTCAGGTTCCGGTTCAGACTCCGTCTCCGATTCCACCGGTTTAGACATGAGAAGACGATCATTATCTTCTTCCTCAGATGCTTCTTCCCAAGTAGCGTTGAGTGCCTTTTTGTGTTTTGGTGCTTTGCTCTTGAGTTTTGGGCATTCGAACTTGATATGTTCAAACCTGTAGCATTCATAACATCTAATATTTGAACTTTTAGGCTTACCTTCATTGGGTCGAGTGACGGTTCGTTTTCGGCCCTTGACTATCTTCCGAACTAGGTTGACTAGTTCGGCCTCCATTTCCGAGTCGACCTCCGAATCGGACTCATCCTCTTCTTCGTTCGGGGGTGGCTTGCTTGCGGTTTTCTTCCTTGAACCTGCAAAAAGGGCTATACCCTTCTCGGGTTCCAAGTTAGACTGCTCATGAAGTTCAAAATCAGAAAATAGTTCATCTAACCTAAGTTTCGAAAGATCCTTGGAGACCTTGTAGGCATCGACCATGGATGCCCACAAGGTAGTCCTCGGAAAGGAGTTTAGGACATACCTTATAAGGTCGTGATTTTCGACCTTTTGCCTAATCGCGTGTAGATTGTTGACTATGTCTTGGACGCGGGCGTGAAGTTGCATCGTGGACTCGTGTTCCTGCATTTTTAGATTATATAGTTTATTAAATAAAAGATCATGCTTACATACCTTGGCTTCATCTGTCCCTTCGTGTAACTCCACTAGCTTTGTCCAAAGGTCCTTTGCGCTTATGAAGGGGCCGACGTGATTTAGCTCATCCTTGGACAAACCTCATTGGAGAATTTGAGTTGCCTTAGCGTCAGCTTCGACTTGTAATTTTGTCGCAATGGTCCATTGGTCATAACCCAAGGATTCACCCACTTCGTTAGTCGGAAGTGTGAAACCCATTTGGATTATGATCCACATCTCAATTTGGGTTTTGAGAAAGCATTCCATCCGACCTTTCCAGTAACGGAAATCATCTCCGTTGCAAAACGGAGGTCGGACGGTGCTAAAACCCTCGAGATGGGCCATTTGGAAGGGAAACCTTGCACAAAAAATACCAAAAAAAAACATAAAAAAGATTCCAAGACTTCGTCTTGGATTAGTAATGTAGGAAATGAAAAGAAATAAAAGGAATAAATGAGAAATAACCAACTAAAATAAAAGATGAGCACTTACAACCTTCGATGTCCCAGAAATGGTACTAAACGATGGTTTTTGGGGATGAAGACATCTTGTTATGAGGGTTTACTCATAAGAAGTGTAGATCTCTTCGAGAGCTTCGTTTTGGTAGGTAGCCAGTTTCGTGGGTCAACTTGTACGGAATGTTATGCCCGTTTTACCGTCGGCTACTTCAAAAGCGAATACTTGCAAAACAAAACCAAACGAAGAGTACCAAGACTTCGTCTTGGATTAGTAGTGTGGGAGAAAAATTTAAACGAATGAAAATCAAATCTGTAAAAAATGCTAGATTTGTGGTTTCCCCAAATCAAAGCGCCCCTTCTCTGATATCAATTGTTGGATCGAAGCGGATCCCTAGAGGGGGGGGAATAACGATAAAACCTTTTTTTTGTTTGTTCGTTAAAACCCGAGTAGATAATTAATTGCAGCAGAAAGATAAGCAATAAATAAAGGAGACAAATATTTTTACTTGGTTCGTAGCCTTCGGCTACTACTCCAAGGCCCTAGTGGTCCTTGACCACGCACGGAGGGTAAAACACTAAAGAACTCCTCCTCATTAGAGGTAGGAGTTAATCGTTACAAATAAAAGCAAAAAGCTTTAGGTAGAGGGACACTCCCCCTCTCCTCGTTATGATAAAATCTCCGAGATTTAAAAGTAATGAACTGAAATAAACAACTTAAACCGACGTAATAAAAAGAAAACAATTAAACCTAGACGTCGGAGAAGAAGCACTTCGTTGTCGGAAAGATGTAGCTTGGCGGAGGCTTTTGGAAACTTAGATTTGATGAAGAAACCCTAGGATTGACCCTCCTTTTATAGCCTTTGAGCCCCTTTTCGAGAGGAACTTCACCCAATAGAGTTTTGGCACATGGCTCCTTGAAAAATGGTGATAAGGCTTGAATCCTCGAGGCTGATCCTTGACCATAAGTCGACTGATGGCCATCATAAGTCGACTGATTGTAGCATCAGTCAAATGCTAACCTCCGGCAGTCGACTGTTGGACGACAATCGAGTCCTCCAAGCTGGCAGTCGACTGATGCTAGCTGCAAGGCAAGGTTAGCTTAACAAAAACATTATTTTGACGACCTCCGACCATCCGATCTCGACCTAGACCACCTATAGGATGTCTTTGGTCGGATCTACGCTTAAGATTATCCCCGTAAAGAGGATACGACCTTACTTATGCTCGCACACACGAGCTTACCTCGATACTTACTATGTTGCTTTCGCTTCCGGCCTTCCACTCGATTCCTTCGGCTCCCTCCGAAGTCACTCGAGTGTCGCCCGACCACCGCGACTTCCTCCGGGTGTTGCTAGCCTTCAGCTCCAGCTATAGAAATTTTCTGGACACTCGATTCAGCTCTTGAGATAACGACATGAGCTTAACTTTGTATCATTTGCTATAATAAAAACTCAGGTTCGACTTAGATGCCTACTGCACCAACAAGCAATTCCCCTCCAATCGCTTCCTTAAAGTCTTGGCAAAATCCTCCCACTTGAGCTCCATTTATAACCTGCATCAAGCTATTTTCGCACCCAACAGTCGACTGCCAAAAGGCCACAGTCGACTGCCCCTGTAGCCGTTGTCTCACAATGGCCAGATCCACATTGGATAAGTTCCAACGGATCACCTACCAGTCGACTACCAATCCATGGCAGTCGACTGGTGTCCTAGTAGTCGACTACCCAGTCGACTATAGAGCGTTCTGTGCTCGTGACATTCCCATCATCATTGTCATCCTCGACGATCTCATCAACATCAATCGATCACACCATGGCGATCGGCCAAGCATAAAACCGTAGTCTAACACCAGTCGAACCCTAGTTGACTTGGACCAGTCGAACCAACACCTATGTCAGTTGACTGCTGTCGGGCAAATCCTCAAACACCAAGTTGTTTGAGCATCCGACCATCGGGTAAACCCTTAAACATCAAGTTTGAGCCTCCGACACTCAGTCTTAGCCATTTGGCCAAGTCCACATCTTCCCTCATGGAGTTCCCCTCCGAAGCTCTCTTCCCTCGGCTTACGTCCCTCGGATGTGCCAAGCGCACGACTTCACAACGCCATCTCATGCCCTCGAAGTATGCTTCCCTTGGGCCTCACTCCATTCTCTCCCCGTCCGGCGGTCCCTCGGATGCACCAAGCGCACGGCTTCGCAATGCCATCCTTCATTAACTCAAGGACCCCGAGCTTAGTGAACTTTCCATGTTCTCAAGACTTCCCACATGCACCAAGCGCACGACTTTGCAATGCATTTCTCACGAAGAACCAAGCGGACGGCTTCGCAATGCTTTGGATTTTCCCACACCAAGCCCCATGCTTGGATTTTCCATCCCAACTCCATGTTGGACTTTCCCACACCAAGCTCCATGCTTGGATTTTCCATGCCAACTCCATGTTGGGCTTTCCCATGACAATCCCATGTCATGAGTTTTGTTTATCATCAAAAAACTATCAAGGTACTACTCGAGTCAAACTCGAGTCAACCTGGGCCAATTGCACCAACAGACCGGATATAGAAGCTTTTTCTTGTTGCTCCGGTGTGGGAGTTCTCTCCTCCCCCTCAATCCTAGAGGTGGGGGCTTCTTCTACCTCTTCCAATTTCTGTCCCACCAATCCGGAAGGTGACTCCTTCTCAACTTCCGAATCCTCACTCACTTGTGAGGATGAGGAATCATCTTCGGCCTCCTCTTCTTGAGCCGGTGATGGATCTTCTTGGAGCTTGGCCAATTCCCTCCAAAGCTCCTTAGGATCCATGCAATCACCAAGGCTACACAAGAAGTCATTCGGAATTAAATCAAAAATAAATTTGATTACCTTCTTTTTTTCTCAAAATGTTGGAGTTGCTCCTCACTCCATCTCTTCTTTTTCAGGAAGCCACCTTTTGGTCCTCTTGAGTATTGGAATCCTTCTATTAGGATGGACCACTCCTCTAAATCCCTCATCATCAAAAAATCTTCAATTCTTCTCTTCCAAGAATTAAAGCCTTCTCATCCATATAGGGTGTAGGGCACCGGTGTGTTGATGTCCCAACCTAGTTGTTCTTCCAACTCTATCTTCACCCTCTAGCGTCTTTGGCTCCCGGCGGTTAGTCCATAGAAGAGCTCCGAGCTCTGATACCAATTGTAGAAGATTTGTGACCGCTAGAGGGGGGATGAATAGCGTCGATTCGTTGCGTGATGGAATTCGATTGCATTCGTCTAAAAATCTCATTAGCGCGCAGCAGAAATAATGAAATAGACAAACACGCAAACACAACTATGTGACGTGATTCGGAACCGAATAGTTCCTACTCCACAGATTCGGCTCAAATGATCCCTAGCGATGCCAATCACACACCACTAATAAAACACTCCTTCTCGACACAAGTCGAGGTGGAGAAACCTCGTACAATAGTTTACAACAAGAAACTAAATACAACAAGCATATACAATATGAAATACAACAAGAGATGAAAAGAAAACTTTACACAAAACTTTTTTGAATGCTTGCTTGCTAGGTTGATTGAGTGTCACTTGGACACCCTGAATTGCAGCAGCAACTTGCCCCAAAACCCCTCAAAGAACCTTGTTGATTTCCTCCTCGACGAGCTCCATTTAAAGTTTCTGCCTGAGCTAGAAATCACCGATCAGTCGACTAATTGGGACCATCAGTCGACTGATGACACTGTTGTTGTGAGACAACAGTGTAATCCACGCTGGAAAATCCAACGGATAGGACATCAGTCGACTGATCATGTTCATCAGTCGATTGATCAAGCCTTCACTCGACTACTAACCCCAGCAGTCGAGTCTCAACTTGATTTTGTGCCAGAGATTATAAGCACCAATCGACTGATCATAAGATCGATTTGCTGCACGACAATCGGTCATTGCCCACCTCTGCGATCATTGCTACACTCCAGCTAGTCAACTAGCACACCTCAAACATGAAGTTTTAACCTCAAACATGAGGTTTTAACCTCAAAATTGAGGTTTAACCCAAGTATGGTTCCCCCATACTTGTTAGACCACCCTTAGCTTAGACCTAAGCCTTCTAGCCACCTCCGTCAGTCTCGCGCCTCTCAGATCCCTCCAAGTCATCCATGACTTGTTCATCCATTGTGCTAGCCTTCAGGTGTTTCCATCGGCTATGTCATGCTAACGGTGTCTACACCACCAAGGCACATTGGACTTACACTGCCAAGACTCTGCTTGGACTTTACGCTGCCAACCATTGGACTTATGCTGCCAAGACTCCCGCTTGGACTTTACGCCTCCAATATCAAACCCCTTAGACTTCTCAAATGCCAAGGCTCAAGATGGACTTTCCCTTGCAAACCCATGTTGGACTTTTCACTACCAAGACCCATTCTTGGACTTTCCCAAATGTCAAGTGTCCCACTTGGACTTTCCATGCCAAGTACCAATGACTTGGACTTTCCATTGCCAAGACCCATGCTTGGACTTTTCATGCCATGTACTCAAGACTTGGACTTTCCCATGACAATCACATTGTCATATGTTTTTGTCAAACATCAAAACATCTCTCGAGTCAAGCTCGAGTCCTGGTCAATCGTGATCTGGGTTGATTGCACCAATAATAATGTTGTCCTGCACACAAAAGTACAACGAGCATATCTCCAAACCAAAAATAGGAAATGCATGCAAAATAAAGTAAAATATATATGAAACAAACATAAAATGAAATGAGATTTGAGCGAAAACTACTCCTAAAACCTTATCTGTTTTGCTCACATCAGTTTTGTCAAACATCAAGAAAGGGGGAGATTGTTGGTGCAATCGTCTCAGGTCACGATTAACCAGACTCGAGTTTGACTGGAGTAGTATTTTGATATTCGACAAAACATTTGACAATGTGATTGTTATGGAAGTCCAAGAATGGTCTTGGCATTTAAGAAGTCCAAGTCATGTGTACTTGGCAATGGAAAGTCTAAGTCATGTGTACTTGGCAATTGAGAAGTCCAAGCATGGGTCTTGGCATGGAAAGTCCAAGCATGGGTCTTGGCAATGGTAGAGTCCAAGTCTTGGATACTTGGCAATTGGAATGTCTAAGTATGGGTCTTGGCAATTAGAAAGTCCAACATGGAGTTGGCAAGGGATGTTTAAGAGTGTGTTATTGGCAGTGTAGAGTCCAAGCATGGGTCTTGGCAGCATAAGTCCAATGTTTGGCAGCATAAAGTCCAAGCATGGAGTCTTGATGGCATAAGTCCAAATGGATCTTGGCGATGGGAAGTCCAAGGGTGTGATATTAGCGGTGTAAAGTCCAAGATGCAATCTAAGTGGCATAAGTCTAATGTTTAGCAGCGTAAAGTTCAAGTGTTTGTCTTTGCGGCATAAGTCCAAATGTACCATGGCAAAGTAGACCCGGTTGGCATGACAATAGCCGATAGAAGCACCTAAAGGCTAGCATATGGATGAACAAGTCATAAATGACTTGGTGGGGTCCGATAGGCATGAGGCTGATTGAGTTGGCTAGAAGGCTTAGGTTTAGGCTAAGGATAGTTTATCAAGTATGAGGGAATCATACTGAGTTAAACCTCATGGTTGAGGTTTATCAGTTGGATGGCCGAGTGTTTGACACTTGGCAGCCTAGTCTGTTAGGACCCTTGGAATGGCTAGAGGGGGGGTGATTAGCCTTTCTTTCTTTCTACAAAAAATGTTAGCGGAAGCAATTCAAATATAAGCACAAACAAAAACAAGAAACAAGGCTAACACCCGATGTAACGTGGTTCGGAGATGACGCTCCTACTCCACGGCAATCCGTAAGGTGGATTAGCCCTAATCAACCTTCACTAGAACCTCCTTTGGATGAACCAAGGTGGAGAAACCTTTCTTACAAAGCTCTCCTCTTCTTTACAATGATGGATGATCAAGAACAAGAGAAGAGGAGGATTTAAATCACTAAAAACACTTGGAAGGCTTGGTGAGCACGAGAGAATAGTTAGGAGCAAGAGCACTAGCTTCACCAAGCTCCCCATGGCCCCTTTTTATAGAAGAGGGGTTGTTTTTCCCGTTGGGTGTCGATCAGTCGACTGATGCATGCCATCGATCACGCTCGGCCAACGGCCAAACGCGATCTCCGCGGAGATTCGTAGCCGCAATTTCCAATGGCCAGGTGATCAGTCAACTGATCCCTCCATCAGTCGATTGATGGGGTGATCAGTCGAGTGATCAAGGCGGGAATGAGAGACCGCATTCGTGGCGACATTTCCTTGATCGATCGGATGCACTTGGCGCCGATCGATCGCGAATCGATCGATCGCTCGATTAAGGCAATGATCGATGGTCGTGGTTTCATCCCGACTCGAGCGATCACCGATCGATACATCGTATCGACTGATACTCATCAAGTATGAGTAATTCATACTTGATTTTATACCCTAGACCTAGACTCAACCTTCTAGCTCCTTAATAAGCCTTGCGCCTTCAGGATCCCTTCGAGTCCGCGACTTGTTCATCCTTTGCGCTTTGCTTCCAAGAGCTTCCTTCGGTTTCGTCATGTCTTGGGTTGCAAAATGCTTGGACTTTATGCCGCCAAGACTACAAGCTTGGACTTATGCTGCCAAGACGTTACTTTGGACTTCCTTTGCTAAGGTTCACTTGGACTTTATGCTGCCAAGACTACAAGCTTGGTCTTATGCTGCCAAGTCCATCCCTTGGACTTCCTTTGCCAAGATCATACTTGGACTTCCTTTTACCAAGTCTTCATCCTTGGATTTTCCTGTCACTTAAACACATGCTTAATTAGATCACAAGATATTGCCTAACTTAGATGATTAGCCAAACATCAAAACATATAAATGCTTGGAGCATTGTTGCACCAACAATCTCCCCCTTTTTGATGTTTGACAATCATTTAAGTTAGGTCTTTAAAGATACATGCATAATCATAATCATCTAACTTAAGCATTCCTTCTCCCCCTTTGACATACATCAAAAAGAGAAGGATGAGAGAATTAAGAATGTTGGATCTTGGACTAAGGTATTTGATTGAAATTAAGCTCCCCCTTAATCCAAGATACGATGTAAATTACATTTGAAGCAAAGCATAATCTAAAGTTTAAAGGTTAAATCCTAACTTTGCACCAACAATGGTTTTGGGGATAAAAAGATAGAATTGATTGAAACTCCCCCTAAACCACTGTATTAATCAGTCCTAAAACGCAATATTATCATACTAGAATGTTAGAACATCAAACAATACACCAAATATCAGAAAATGGAGCTTATTATCAGAAAACCCAGTGTATCAGTCAGTGATATCACGAACGATCATTCTACACTGAATCGAAATTTCAGCCTTTTCAGCCTATTTTCAGAAATGCGGTAGAAATTCCAGAAATCTCAAAAAATCACGAAATTTTGCGTACACATTTCTGAAATCATACTCTATTAAGGAAAAATAATTTGAAAAATATATGTTTTCCAGATTTCAAGATTGATACAAATTTGGAAACTTACAAAAGTTCTAAAGAATTTTCAAACTTCGTATCACTTTTGTGATTCACTTGAAAACTGTTTTCCAAAATATAATAAACATAGTTTAAAATATATATGATTTGTAATTTCCAACCATGTTCTTAGAGCTATGTACTCATTACTTGAATACAAGCCTTCCCAATGGTTGGTCCATAAGGTATTTATGTCTCTAGGTGTGTCATTGGCTCATAGTAATGCATCATAACAAGCATGATGAGCCAAGTACACCTTCCTATCATCTCACATGGTTCTAAGTGTCTCAATACAAAAATCAAGGTTTCTTAAGGCTTTTTGTGAGATGTATCAAGGTATAAAGATAACATGTAAACATGGGATCATGCAAATCTAGAATTTTACTCTACAAAGCACATACCAAGCTCTCTCCTTAAAGATGAAAATTCATTTTCGGGAAGTGCTTTGGTGAAGATATCGGCAAGGTTGGACTTAAATTCTACATAATTAAGTTCAATGTCCCCTCTTGCCACATGATCTCTTATGAAGTGATGTTTCACTTCAATGTGCTTGGTCCTAGAGTGATGTACCAGATTTTTGGTTAAGTTGATAGTACTTACATTATCACAATAAACTTTAATGTTAGAGTAGTGTAGCTCATAGTCCACAAGAGTATGCCTCATCCAAAGTAATTGAGCTACACAACCACCCATAGCCACATATTCGGCTTCGGTGGTTGATAAAGCAACACAATGTTGCTTCCTACTACTCCAACTAACTAGGGAGGACCCAAGAAATTGGCATCCACCACTAGTACTCTTCCTATCCAATTTGCACCCGGCATAATTGGAATCGGTATAACCAAGCAATTCAAATGACTTAGTCCTAGGATACCAAAGTCCTACATTTAGGGTGCCTTTAATATATCTTAATATTCTTTTGACGGCTACCAAATGTGATTCTTTGGCACAAGATTGGTATATTGCACACATACCTACCGCAAATAAAATGTCGGGTCTACTAGCGGTTAAGTATAGTAAGCTACCAATCATACTCCTATACAATTTAAGATCAATTGATTTACCTTCATGATCACTATCTATTCTAGTGCTAGTGGCCATAGGAGTGGTTACAATTTTGGCATTTTCCAAACCAAATTTCTTGTTCATTTCATTTGCATATTTGGTTTGATAAATATGAATACCCTCATTGGTTTGTTTGACTTGTAAGCCTAGGAAAAAGGTAAGCTCTCCAACCAAACTCATTTCAAATTCATTTTCCATATTTTTTATAAAGTCTTGAAGAAGATCATCATTTGTTGACCCAAAGATGATATCATCAACATATACTTGGGCTATGAATATATCTTTTAATGTTGATTTTATAAACAAAGTTTGATCTACTTGGTCTCTTCTAAAATCCTTAGAAATTAAGAAGGATGACAATCTTTCATACCATGCCCGGGGAGCTTGTTTTAACCCATATAATGCTTTCCTAAGCTTACATACATGACTTGGATAATCTATGTTCTCAAATCCGGGTGGTTGCTCTACATATACTTCCTCCTTAATAAAACCATTTAAGAATGCCGATTTAACATCCATTTGGTAAAGTTTAAATCCCATGAAGGAAGCATACCCTAAGAGTATCCTAATAGATTCTAACCTTGCAACCGGGGCATAAGTTTCATCATAGTCAAGCCCCTCAACTTGATTGAATCCCCTAGCAACCAACCTAGCCTTATTTCTAGTGATATTTCCTTGATCATCTAGCTTATTCCTAAAGACCCATCTTGTAGTAATTATGGTGCTTTCATTGGGTCTAGGCACTAATTCCCACACTTGGCTTCTCTCAAATTGAGCCAATTCATCTTGCATTGCCAAAATCCAATCCGGATCATGTAATGCATCATTGATCGACTTGGGCTCAATTTGTGAGATAAGAGCCACTTGACTAGTAGGAGGTCTATGAAATGACCTAGTTCTTACTCCTTGAGATAGATCTCCTACTACTTGGTCAAGTGGATGATCTTGATGAATTCTTAGGTTTCTAGAAGGGGTTTCAATTTGATTATTGTTATCTTCCATCCTTCTTTCATCATCGGAGTCTCCTCTTCCTCCCCCTTGATCATTACCCCTAATGGTCAAATTTTGAAGTTTTTGGGTAATGTCTTGATTATTGTCATTAATATCCTTATCAATGGAGGACTTTCTAGGGTAAGTACTAGTAGTTTCATCAAATTGAACATTGGAAGACTCCTCAATCCCTTTGGTTCTCTTATTGTAGACTCTATACCCTCTACTTGTGGATGAGTATCCAACTAGGATTCCCTCATCCGCTTTTGATTCAAATTTTCCTAAGTTATCTTTGGTGTTTAGAATATAAACTTTACACCCAAAAACTTTGAAATAATGAAATGTGGGTATAGTCCCATTCCATAATTCAAATGGTGTTTTTCCTAAAAACCTATGGATTTGAACCCTATTTTGGATATAGCAAGCGGTATTAACCGCTTCCGCCCACAAGTAGCTAGGTAGAGAATATGCATTAAGCATAGTTCTAGCCGCCTCTTGTAGGGCACGATTTCTCCTTTCCACCACCTCATTTTGTTAGGGTGTTCTAGGACAAGAGAACTCATGCTTGTACCCTTGCTCTAAACAAAATTGTGAAAATTTTAGATTTTCAAATTCACCACCATGATCACTACGGATCCGGTTGATCTTGAGACTCTTTTCATTTTCAACCCTTTTACTAAATCCTATGATTATTTCTAAGGTATCATCCTTATGTTTCATAAAATAGACCCAAGTATACCTAGAAAAATCATCTACTATCACCAAACAATATTTATTACCATTTAAAGATGAAGTACTATGGCAATCAAATAAGTCAAGATGCAATAATTCTAATGGTAAAGAAGTATTGGTTAGGGTTTTACCTTTGTGTGATGCCTTTGTTTGTTTTCCTTCTTGGCATGCATCACACAATTTGTTCTTGACATACTTGATCTTTGGTAGCCCTTTGACCAACTCCATCTTGGCTACCTTGGCTATGTTTTTCATGTTAATATGCCCCAATCTTCTATGCCATAGCCAACTTTCCTCTTCTTTTGCAACAAAACACTTAGTAGAAATGTTAGAGGCATATGAAAGATCAACATAATAGATATTTGATTTCCTATATCCAACTAACATGCAATCATTTAATTCCTTGTGTCTAATCATGCATTTAGAGGATTCAAAAGAGACATGATAGTTTGCATCACAAAGTTGACTAACACTTAATAAATTAAATTTCATATTTTCAACTAGCAAGACTTTGTGAATAACAATTTTGGGGGATACCTCAATTGTTCCTCTACCTAATATCTTGAGTTTTCCACTATTCCCAAAGGACACCGCTCCCTTCTTCACATATTTAATTGTGGAGAACTTGCTCACATCCCCGGTCATATGTGTTGAGCAACCGCTATCCACAATCCACATACCTCGCTCTCCTACCTAAATCACATGAAAAACACAAGCTTTTGGTACCCAAACATTTGGACCAGTAACATTAAGTAAAAACTTCTTAGGTACCCAAGCTTTCTTAACCTTACCCTTAATAGTTGCTTTCCTATTTATTAATGAAATATAAGCAACTTCTTTTTCTTTTGGCTTATAACCTAAACCGGCCTTGTTATAAACTGTTCTTTGTCTACTAAGAATCATATCAAGACACTTTGAGCCATATGAAATTTTTTCTAAACATGCTTTTAATTCACTAACCTCATCCTTAAGTTTGTCATTTTCTTCCTTAAGCATGCAAGAATCAACATGTGAAGGTTTTTCATTTTTAATAGCCTTTAGTTCTACCTTCATGCTCTTAACCTTAGATTTTGACTTATCTAGAGCTTCTTTAAGATACGCAATTGATTTATAGAGAAGCATAACCTTGGGAGAATTCATTACCTCATCGTCACTAGATGACGATTCATCACTTGAAGAATCTTCTTGACTTGATGTGCCGGAATCATCTTCTAATGCCATGAGTGCCACATGGCGTGTGATATGGTAAAGCTCATCATCGGATGAAGAGTCTTCAACACTTGGTGTGTCCCATGTGGTTTGAGCCACCATGGCCTCCTTCTTCTTCTTTACCTTCTTGTCCTTCTTTTTCTTTTCCTTTTCTTCCTTCTTCTTTAGCTCCGGGCAATTCGGCTTTATATGCCCCTTCTTGTTGCAAGCATGGCAGATCACATTATTGCTAAAACTTGAATTACCATTAAATTTACCTTTTGAGGAATGAGACCCCTTCCTTGCTTCTCTATTCTTGAACTCTCTTGACTTTCTATAAAGCTTCTTGATGAAATTTGCCATTTCACTAGATGAGTCCCCATCGCTACTTGACTCATCCTCCGACTCGGATGATGATGATGCTTCTTTTCTTTCCTTCTTCTTCTTTTCTTTCTTGTCCTTCTTTTCAACAAATAGAGCTAACCCCTTTTCCTTAGAGGACATGTTAGTTTGCTCATGTAATTCAAACTCACAAAATAATTCATCATTTTTAATTTGAGATTATTGGGTTTTTCCGAGCCGCAAAAACCGCTTTTTGCGTTGCGGAAACCTCGGAAGCCCCAGCCACGGATCCGTGCGAAGTATAAAAATTATAAAACATGTATGTGCTTACTAAAAAACCCTAGATCTACCTTAGATCTAAGAGATGAGATCATTACCCTCGATGCGATGCCCTTCGCAAATCCCGCTCGTCCAAAAGTTCGCCGGAACTCGAGAGTGTCAAGTGCACACTCCTCTATTGGTATCCACACAAGCAATAGGTGGAGAAAAATGCCTTAGAGTGTGCTAGCACTCCTTTAGGAATTTCGGCCAAGGAGAGGTTGGGAGAGGTAGAGAGCTTGAGAGAAAAAAATATTCCAAGGAAGAAGATGAAGTTGGAATAACTCACAAAAATAAATTTCACCATCATAACCCCTAATGGTGTTGGTTGGCCACATTATGGCTTGGGAAGTTACATGCATGCATGTAACTCCCATGCCTCTTTGTCTTCCTCATGATGTGGCACCAATTGACAAAGTCAATGATGATGTGGAGCATCATCATTGGCCGGCCACGCCAAGTCATCATCATGACATGGCATTTGGTCAAATCAAACTTGACCTTTCATCTTCCCTCTCAAGTCAAGTCAAACTTGACCTCTAATCTCCCATGGTTGATCAAATCTAACCACTTGAATCAAGTCAATTTAATTTAATGAATCTCTATTCATTAATTTAAATTGATTTGATGAATCAAATATAAATTAGACTCATTCAACACTTGAATCAACTTGAGTCTAACTCAATTAGTCTAATTCTCTTAATCCAATTTGGTTCATCCCATGAACCTAATCCTCATGGTTCATCATATGAACCTAATCTCCATCTAATTACTCTTATGTGTGTGACCCTATAGGTTCTTGTAACATTGGCAATGTCCCTAAACCGATTTAGGAACATAAGCAATGAGCGGTATCTAGCAACACATCATTGCTACCCAAGTTACAAGAATGTTGAGCTCCAACATCACCTTTGTGACTACAATTGTGACTCTCACAATATGTGACAATGTCCCTCTATCCTTGACATCTAGATTGACCAATCGAGGCATAGATCGTGTCATCCTCGGTACAATCTAAATCTTGAACTCCAAGTAGACTCACTCTAATCAAATGAGCTCAATATCTCATATTGACTCATTTGGGCATGACCATGCACTTCGTGGTCTCACTCTATCAAGAATATCGATGTCACTCCCATCATATAGGAGGGATAGATCCCATCTACATCACTCACATCCCTCCGCATAATTTGTTACATACCCAGTAATCGCCTTTATAGTCCACCCATTTACGGGTGACGTTTGACGAAGCCAAAGTATACAACTCCTTATGTAGGGAACCATGGTGACTTCAGGTCTAAGGACTAATAGTCATACTAATAGTCACATGAGAAAGTATATGACACTCATATAACGATCCATGATACTTTCTCATGGCGGGTCATTCAGTATACATTCTCCAATGCATACCCATGTGTCAACTTGATATCTTATATCCATGACTTGTGAGATCAAGTCATCTTGTTGACCTACATGCTAGTCTCTACGCATTAACATTGTCCCTGAATGTTAATACTCAACTAGGAATGATTAAGAGTAGTGTTATCTATATCATCTCATTATTGATTCAACCAATCGATTGATATAGATAAGAACCTACTACTCAAGGATATTATTATATTTAGTTATTTGGCACCAATACAAGTAAATATAATAACCATGCCTTTATAAATAGGAATATGATACAATAAAGTCCATACAACAATCATCACATGATTGGCTCTAGGGCTTTCACTAACAGAGATAAATCCCTAGTTACCTTAATGGCATCAACTATAGAAGTCCATAAAGAATTTCTAGGAAATGCTTGTAAGATATACCTTACCAAATCCCGGTTGTCAACTCGCTCACCTATGATATGGAGTCCGTTTACAATTTCCTTGAACCTTCCATGCATTTGACTTACGGTTTCATGCATCTTCATTTGGAAGGCTTGAAGTTGTCCAATTAATAGGTCCTTCTTGGCCCTCTTTGACTCCTTGGAACCTTCATTTAGCTCAATGAGCTTTTCCCATAGTTCCTTGGCGGATTCAAAAGGCCCCACCTTGTTGAGTTGCTCCATTGTGACGCCGCATTGGATGGTGAGGACGACCTTTGCATTTGATTCAAATTTCTTGTTTATTTCTCTTGTCCAATCCTTGCTTGGAATAGGATGTCCATGTTCATACACCGGTTCCTCGAAGCCATCTACAACACTATGCCAAATTTCAATATTACTCATAAGATAGTACTTCATCCTACCTTTCCAATACGCAAAGTGACTCCGATCGAAGAGCGGTGGCATGGCGATGCTATATCCCTCTTGAAGAGCCATTGATATCTTGGTTGATGGTGAGATCTTCCAAGCTATCCGGGCTCTGATACCACTTGTTAGGACCCTTGGAATGGCTAGAGGGGGAGTGATTAGCCTTTCTTTCTTTCTACAAAAAATGTTAGCGGAAGCAATACAAATATAAGCACAAACAAAAATAAGAAACAAGGCTAACACCCGATGTAACGTGGTTCGGAGATGACGCTCCTACTCCACGGCAATCCGTAAGGTGGATTAGCCCTAATCAACCTTCACTAGAACCTCCTTTGGATGAACCAAGGTGGAGAAACCTTTCTTACAAAGCTCTCCTCTTCTTTACAATGATGGATGATCAAGAACAAGAGAAGAGGAGGATTTAAATCACTAAAAACACTTGGAAGGCTTGGTGAGCACGAGAGAATAGTTAGGAGCAAGAGCACTAGCTTCACCAAGCTCCCCATGGCCCCTTTTTATAGAAGAGGGGCTATTTTTCCCGTTGGGCATCGATCAGTCGACTGATGCATGCCATCAGTCGACTGTCGCTGAAGCCAACGGCTTCTGAAACGCGATCTCCGCGGAGATTCGTAGCCGCAATTTCCAATGGCCAGGTGATCAGTCGACTGATCCCTCCATCAGTCGACTGATGGGGTGATCAGTCGAGTGAGACTGCATTCTGTGGCGACATTTCCCTTGATCAGTCGACTGATGCACTTGGCAGTCGACTGATCGCAGAATCGATCATTGCTGACCAAGCGATCGGTGATGGTCGAGGTTTCATCCTAACTCGGTCGAACGCGTCGACGGTCGGTGATACATCGTATCAGTCGACTGATACTCATCAAGTATGAGTAATTCATACTTGATTTTATACCCTAGACCTAGACTCAACCTTCTAGCTCCTTAATAAGCCTTGCGCCTTCAGGATCCCTCCGAGTCCGCGACTTGTTCATCCTTTGCGCTTTGCTTCCAAGAGCTTCCTTCGGTTTCGTCATGTCTTAGGTTGCCAAATGCTTGGACTTTATGTTGGATCGAAAGTGTCGCTAGAGGGGGGGGGTGAATAGCGATACGATGTCGTTAAAAAACTTTTGCAATAAGTAAAAAGCAAGTAGAGAGTGCACAGCGGAAATATAAAGTAGACAAGATATTTTTACGTGGTTCACAATCTTTCGATTGCTAATCCACGGCCCTAGTGATCCTTGATCACGTACGGAGGGCAATTCACTAAAACCACTCCTCCTCGTTGGAGGTAGGAGCAACGATTACAAAAAGAAATCAAGGCAAAGGGACACTCCCCCTTTCCTTGTTACTATTAAAGCACAAAGACAATTTAAAGAAGTAGAACTTAAATAAATATACCGACAACTCTTATAAGTAGAAGATGTAGCTTTCGTTGTCGGCGGCACTTCGTCGTAGCAAATGTGAGTAGTAGTAGCGGCGTTACGACGGCGTGTTGAGAGCTCTTGAATTCTTGTTATTTGCTTGGCTTGAACATGTCTATTTATGGATATTGATCTATGAATTTAGACATAGGTAGTGTCCAAGGTGAGGTTCTTATCCCCCAAGACTTGTTCATCCACATCCTTTTCGCCAACTCAAGGATGAGGTGTTTCATCCAACCACCTTGTGCCACCTCCAACCTCCTTGGGCGCCAACTTGAGGATGAGGTGTTTCATCCAACCACCTTGTGCCACCTCCAACCTCCTTGGGCGCCAACTTGTTGGAGCCATTCAACTTGTGCCACATCATGGGAGCCAACCATCTTGTGCCAACTCACCTTATTTTGGGCGTCCACCACAAGGAAGCTTGGTGATGGTTTGGATGTCCACCTTGATGCCACATCACCCTTTGTACCAAAACACGAGTCAAGTCCAAATTCACCCCTTGAAATTCGAGCTCTTCTCGAGGTCGGAACTTGACTAGCAGCTTGACTGTAGTCAAAGGGTTTTGGACCGCAGTACAAGTTAGCTTAAAATATAAAGTCACGATGGTTCTAACCATCCGATCTCGACCTAGACCTTCCATTGGAGGTATTGGGTCGGATCTACGCTAACGACCTTGCTTCGCTTTCACACGAGCTTACCTTGTAGCCTCGCTTAGGTCCTTCACCCGAGTACCTCGGCTTCCTCAGAAGTCCTCTCGGCGTTGCCGACCACCTCGGTTCCCACCGGTGTCGCACCTTCCGCTCAACTTTAGCATTTACGCACACTTAATTGAGCTCGTAAGATAACAAATATACCCTTAACTATTGAGCCTTTTGCCATAATCAAAATACGGTTCGACTTTGGTGCCCACTTGCACCAACAATCTCCCCTTTGATTCATGGCAAACCGACACAAAAGTTAAGGAAAAATTAAGCATAATAAGAAGCTAGCATAATGATTAAGCATGAATGAGCTAGCATAAAGATTAAATATGAATGAGCTAGCATAATGATTAAATATGAATGAGCTAGCATAATGATTAAATATGAATGAGCTAGCATAATGATTAAGTATGAATGAGCTAGCATAATGATTAAATATGAATGAGCTAGCATAATGATTAAGTATGAATGAGCTAGCATAAAGATTAAGCATGAGTGAGCTAGCATAAAGATTAAGCATGAGTGAGAAATATTATTGTTTCAAGTTCTCCCCTTCGAGGTAACCTCCCCCTTGACCGAAGGTGAGTTCTTGAAAAATAATTTTTACTCCCCCTTAATAGTTGCTTAAGTAAACGGAATTACTTAATATAAAAGGTAATAATTTTGTTTACTTTCTTCCTTACTTTTGTGACTTTCTCCCCCTTTTGCCTTAACTCAAAAAGTTTGTAAATATATTTTAAGGTTTGTAAGTCCAAGCAAGTTCCCAATATAAATATATATATTTTTTTTTAAAATAATAATAAGCTTGAAAATATGTTCATCTAAAATGTACAACTCCGGTTGGACTTGATTGATATAGAATGATCAATAAGTCTTGAAGGAGTTGATTAATTTTAAATAATTATACTCCATGGGTCATGTCGATGCCTGAATCTACATCGGAACTGTGAGTAAGGTCCTAACATCTCACGCCTGTCTCGTGGCTAAGTACACAAACACATTAGTCCTATGTGT